>JANUYF010000002.1:51384572-52749572 GCA_026167975.1 Phrynosoma blainvillii | reverse complement strand
GAAAAGATCTGTACAGACCGCCCCAAAGACGTGGCTCCATGCTGCCCCTTTGCTTGCTGAATTGGGGCCACAGCAACCACATGCTGCACCCCGATCCGGTGTTTTGCCAGCTCTAAAAAGAAGCGGCAAAATGCCACTTGTTTTTAGAATGGCAAAAAGCTGCCCTTGCCGCAGTGGCGGCACTCTTTTCCGCTCCTATTGGTGTTCAGTTGCCATGCCAAAGGAGCGCCGAAATGCCACCTGCTCTGCGGTTGGTCAGTGTAATGTCGCTTCAGAAGTGAAGTCAGAGTTGGCAGTGGGTGACCGCCATGCCCCACTCCACCCCCATGCCGGTCCTTTTGGCTGGTCTTCAGAGGTCCTAAGCTAACAATAAAGCAACATGTGGTAAACAGATTTATACTGCCAAAAATCTACTGGAGGAAATTATTGTCAGGTATATTACATTGGGAAGCATACAGCTAACACTTTCTCGTTATGGCAATTTAGTTTTTTAACATCCCATAATACCGTAAAGCAGGCCTTTACAATATAGGGCCCGCCAAAGTATTTTGGGTGGCCCACAAGGATGTGGAACAATTTCAAGGCTCCTTCACTGCTGGGCCTCCTCCAGAGGAGAGTGCCATGCAGAAGAGAAGGAGGAGGAAGGGTGAATGCTTGCCCTGGAAGACTCTTCTGCCTTCTGGCTTTTTCCTGAAGAGAAGAACAGGCAGAGGAGGAGGAGGAGGAAGGCAGGCATAAGCTCCTCCACTATTTGGCTTTCTCCTGAGGAGAAGGCTGGGAGGAGAGGAAGAAGAGAAGGCACAAGCATTTGCTCCTCATGGCTCCTCTACTGCTCACCTTTCCGGAGGAGGAGGAGGAGGAGGAAACCCTCACTCTGTAAGGCTCTTCTTTTGCCGAGCTTTCTTCTGAGAAGGCTGGGCAGTAGAGGAGGAAGAGGGGCAAACGCTCACCTCTCAAGGCTCCTCCATTGTTCGGCTTTCTCCTGAGAAGTCCAGGCAGAGGTGGAAAAGGACAGGCAAAGCTCCTCTGCCGCTCACCTTTCTCCTGAGATGACTGGGCAGAGGAGGATGGAATTAATTTTTACTTAAAACCTATCTGCAGCCTGAAGAAGTTTAACCTATTTTAATTTTGGCCCCTACCTACTGCCAAATTGTGCAGATCTGCCTTAAAGGCACCAGATTTCATTAGATCTTGGAAGCTAAGAGGGGTCATCTCTTGTTAGTACTAGGATGGGAGATCACCAATAAATACTAGGTGCTATAGGCCATATTTCAGAGGCAGGCAAGGGCAAATTACCTCTAGCATTTCTTGCCTAAGAAAACCCTATGAAATTCACAGGGTTGACATAAATTGACAGGTAATTTGAAGGTGTCCACACACACATATTTCAGCTTTCTCTGTAGGAAAAAAATTCTGAACTTACAATGTTGAACAGTGCTTTTACCTTACATTTCTAATACGAAACAAAGTCCTAAAGCTATGTTTAAATATGAGTGACATATTCTTGGCTCCAAAATTTGCCACATTTAGTCTTCCTTTGGTCACTTGAGGCAGAGTCACTCTAGCAGTTGGGCTGCAAACCTCCCCAGCTCTAATGTTGTGATGAAAGTTGAGAGTAGTTTGACTGCTACAGAGGCAATCAGAATGTCTTGGCCATAAGAGCCAAACCAGAAAAGGCCAAACCCAGATGAGGATGGGGGAGGAAGAGTTCTATTAACCGACATTCACCCAAGATGATGTATTTTGAACAACGAAATCTAAATGGGAAACTTCTGTGAGTGGAAAAAAGCAGAGTGACCTTAGTGCCTCTTGACTAGGGTACCCCAAACACATACCAGCTTCTATAGATTTCTTTCCCACAAGGAAGTAAAAGGCTTTTCTGGGGTACTGTCCCGTGGTGGTGGTGGTGGTTACTCAAAGCAATGCAGGTAGGAGTAGATGATTCTGATATGGAGCTTAGTGAAAACACAAGTTAAAAATGACAAATTCTTTGTCAAAGCAAAAAAACGTAGCAACCATCCAGGATGGTCCACTCTGAGAATTTTATTCCTCTCACAGATTTAATGAGAGAAGGCGGCAATGATTAGCTTTTAAAGTTGTTTCTCCCTGTTCATTCTCAATATACATACAGTTACTTACTGTATAAGACATACCAGTACTAAAATTCTTTCATATTTTATCAGTGTATATCAACTAGAAAGACGTCACTTGTCACTTGCTCACAGCGCCATGTAAGCTCTTCTTCAGCAATCTCCATATTCAGCTTCTTGATACCTTTGCTGCTAATTTAAGCAGAATGGTGAAGAGACAAGCACTGAAACATGTATGAACAGCCCACAATAGTAAAGAATGCTCTACTTAGGGCAGGTTTCTACATCCTAAAGATGGCAAATTAATTTGTGTGATAGGTGACATTTGGCCTCTCAATGAATCTCTCCTGTGGTGATGTCAAAACAACAGAACATTCGAAAGTACATTGTTCTAACTGTATGCTGTCCTGAGATTTTATGATACAGGGAAGGACAGAAATGCACTTGTCCCTCCACTTTTGCGGATTTGAGTATTCACGGATTTTATTAATATGTTCTCTCTAGGAATATCTAGGTCCTCCAGCACAACTCTATGGTCAACTTTAACCAAATGTCGCACTGAAGGACCTAGAGATGCCTTGGGAGAACACTCCATTAGGCATTTATAGCTCCTCCAGCACAATTCAATGGTCAATGTCTGGCAGATGTTGACCAAAGAGTTGGACTGGATGACCTAGAGCAGGGGTAGGCAACCTTTCCCCTTTAAGGGCCGAGGGACTTCAGCTCCCAGAATCTCAGGAACTATTGGCCAACATGGGATTATTGGCCAACATGGCTGAAGCTTCTGGAAGCTGAAGTCCCTTGGCCCTTAAAGGGGAAAGGTTGCCTACCCCTGACCTAGAGATTCCTAGAGAGGTGTCCTTGCAGATAAAAACATAGTGAATGTCTTGGGGCGGTAATGGGCTGGATGAGGAAAAACAGATTGAAGCTGAATCCAGACAAGACGGAGGTGCTCACAGTAGCGGCCCCGAAACCAAGAATTGGGTTGCAACCTCCAGTCCTGGATGGGGTCACACTCTCCTCCAGTGACTGTGTTCGCAGTCTGGGGGTGCTCCTTGACTCGTCGCTTGAGATGACAAATCAGGTCAATGCGACGGTCAGGAGCGCCTGCTATCAGCTTCGGCTGATACGCCAGCTGCGCCCTTTTCTGGAAGTAAGGGATCTCGAGACTGTGGTGCACGCGTTGGTAACCTCACGCCTCGATTTCTGCAATGCACTCTACATGGGGCTACCCTCGTGCTTGATCCGGAAACTGCAATTGGTACAAAATATGGCGGCCAGACTTGTATCTGGAACATCTCGGAGGGACCACATTACTCCGGTTCTGCGGTCCCTCCACTGGCTGCCTATTGGTTTCCGGACCCAGTACAAGGTGTTGGTTATTACCTTTAAAGCCCTAAATGGCTTGGGTCCAAACTATCTCAAGGACCGCCTTCTCCCGTACAATCCTCCCCGCGCTCTTCGGTCCTCCGGGAGAAATTTACTGCAACTTCAGAAGTCGAGACTTGCAGCTACCTCCCGGAGGGCTTTCTCAGTTGTCGCCCCTAAACTCTGGAACGACCTGCCGGACGAGATCCGTCTTTTAACATCCTTGGACAGCTTTAAAAAAGCGGTCAAGACGGATCTCTTCCGGCAGGCCTTTCCGGACTAGTGACTCCCACCTCGGACATAGCCCCACCAAGCCGATCCTCTCGTGGCCCCATCAAATCTGATGGTGAGGATCGTGGTGTTCAGGCTTTTTATAATCATTGCACTGGGCTTTTAATTTGAATTGTTAATTATTTGTTTTAATATATTACTATTTAATACTTTTTAAGGGGGAGGGGGGTATTTTCTATTTTTATTGTATGGGTTTTATTGATCCATTTCATGGATTTTAATATGTAAGCCGCCCGGATTGGGTTTCCATTGGGCGGGGTAAAAATAAAATTTATTATTATTATTATTATTATTATTATTATTATTTGCGTTTTTTCCACATTCATGGGGGTCCTGTGCCCCTAACCCCAGTGAATGTGGAGGGATCAGTGTAACATATACTGTAATACTATATTCCAATCTGGAGCCAACTTAAGACTTTAATGCCCTGGAATCCATTTGGATGAAGGACAATATTAAAAGTATCTTAAAAGTTCCAAACGCCCTTCCCAATTTTCACCGTTTCAGAATTTCTCTATCCCCCTCTCCAGCTTTTCTGGTCCAAGCACAATTCACACACAAACACACACAACATTAAAACTAGTAGATTTAATGAACGAAATTACATGGTTTTATTTTTTGGGGGGGGGCATTTTTTTTTACATTTATCTTTGAATGATATGGCTCACCTTCAATTTTGTTGCTCTGAGGTGACAGGGCCACCTGATTGATTCCTGATTGAGCTGGTTTTGCTTGACCGTCACAACAATCATGGTATGGTGGCTCCTGACTGAGCATCCCTTATTGTGGCTCACCAGGGAGCCACTACTTCAAGGTGCCACTTTGCCCCAAGGGCTTTGTTCACCTCTCACCTTCCAGAGAGGGAATGGCAGGAAATGATCAATACATGTCTTAGTTATTGATATTTATAGAAAATAAAGTGCACATGCTGTGTTAAATACAATATTTAGGCCAGTGTCTAAAAGACATACCATCCTCAGTGAGCAGGGAGATTCTGTGTGGTAAATAATAAAAAAAATTAAGATAAGCAAAGTTTCACGTATTTACAATATAAAGAACTAGGCAGCATATCTGAATATCAAGTCAAACAATAATCCTGACCTCTATGTAACACAAAAGAACTCACTAAAACCGTACATCATTCTGAACAAACACATTTCATCCCATATGTTTCAAGAAAACCTCATCTTAAAAAGGACTGTATTCATTCCAAAAGAGTTTTTTTCATGGTAGTTCTCACTCCCCATTTCCCCTTTCCAAGTTTCTCAGGAACATGGCAAAATATTTCTTCCTGAATGTTTCCAGATTCCTCCCCTCCCCTCCCCCCCAGGCTTTCTCAACTCTAACCAGTTTATGTGGAGGGAAAGAACAGTTAACTCAGTCTTTGTACTGAAAACTGTTAAGTTAAACTGATCCTGAATTCTAAATGTACAGAAAAGACATATCCATCTGTGCAGTTCCAGGCTACATCCAACATGCAATGTAATTTCCCCTTCTCATATTATCCAAGATCTGCTTTGAAGTATCCCCTCAATCTCTGGTACAATAGTGTCAGGGGAAGATTTCTTGCCAACACTGTCCATCCTGGTAACAATACTCTCTGAATGCAGAATATGCATTATGCTGCACAATCTATATGTAATGTAAGACTAAGCCCTTTCACCTTCTCTATATAAGACTATGCCCCTTCTCCAACACACTCATACGTAGCAGGGCTCCTGTTTTCATTTGGTTAAAGATAAAGGCTATATTATAGGGCAATACGTTATCCACAGAGTATGTGTTCATTCTACTGAAAATCTTGGTAAAATGGCTGAAAGTTTAGAAGGTGCAGATTACAACATCCAATCAGACTCTCTCAGTGAGTCTGGAATTAGCAAAACGTTGATGTGAATAAAACACTTTTAAAACATTCAAAACAATTGTTTTCCAGCTAAAAAATGTAGAATGGAAAATTTCTGCAAAGGAAGCCTTTGTACTAAAAAGATAATATAGCATCTAGTGTGTTTATACAGAGGTTTTACCATTTCCCCTACATTTCCTCTGTGACTCCCAAACAATAGTTCCACTGTGACTCCCAAACAATAGTTGCCAATATTTCTTTTAATAATCCAGAAAACAAATAACAAAACAGGAGATCCTGAAAAGAGATCAAAAATTCTGTATTTGTTCACAACTAAGAAACCTGCCAAGAAAACCCTACGATAGATTCGCCTTAGAATCACTGTGAATTAAAAATGATTTGGAGGCACACAATAACAACAACAATATTTATAATGTCTACCAAGACATGGTTTTAGTCCACAATTTATGAAGTTCCAAGGGTGGCTTTGTTTCACAAAGGTTTTAAGAGCATCTCCACTATGAGAACTACTGCATGTTCAAGTATTAGCATAAAAGCACAAGAGTGCAGGCACCATCATTTTTCAAAGTGTGTATGTGTGTTGTGTCTTCAAGTCATTTCCAACTTATGGCAACTCTAAGGCAACCCTACCATGGGATTTTCTTGGAAATATTTGTTCAGAGGAGGTTTGCCACTGCCTTCCCCTGAGGCTGAGAGCATGTGACTTGCCAAGGTCACCCAGTGGGTGTCATGGCTAAGCTGGGAATTGAACCCTGGTCTCCAGAGTCATAGCCCAACAGTCAAACCACTCCACCACACTGGCAGATATTTTACAAGTGACGAAATCCTGCAGCTTACTTTAAAATCCAACACAAAGTTAGGTAAACTTACATCCATTGGGAATAATCATGCCCAAGCGTGTTGCATTTAAATCTTATGCAAAGGGATCTTGTAGGGAACTTTGAGACTAAATGAGAGAAAGAAGTTGGTAGCATAAGCTGTTGCACACTTTATCAGATGCATGGAGTGAAGTACCTGTGGACAGATGTTTATACCCATGAATGAGCAGGTTGTGTGTATGAATACCAACATAAATGCAAAAATTGCAGGTATGGCAATGAGGTGACAAGTTCCAGTTTAACTATGGTCCTTGGGGGACAAAGGTGGAAGGAAAGATACTGCCCCAAACCAAGGTGAGTAAACCATATGAATGGTGAAGGGAGTTACTGGAATGTAATATTATACTGGCTGGGAACCAGAAAGGATATGTGTGATCTCCTTGACAAAACAAACAAAAACAAACTACAAAGGAAAGAGACACAGCAGAATTGGAATATATCCACAAACTCCAGTCCATCAACAGTGGGAGGTTCCTGACACACTATATTATAACACTAGTTGACATCCAGCCTCGTGAGGGCTTTCTTGCCCATTTTATATCATTTCAGGTTGCCAGCCAGCATAATACTACATTCTAATAACTGGAGTGGATACAAGTGGAAAGATACAAGTGACAAGACACTCTTTCACTAACTTTATCCTTTAAAAAATAGAGATAGCTTCTTGCACTCTGGTAAAAGAAACATAAATCTAGCTTAGAGGCTTAAACCAGTTTAACAGTCCAAATTTCTGATGGAGTACTGGGAACTTCTGCAGAAAGTCAAGCATCTCTAAAAGAATTTTGTGGAGCCTTACATAAGTGCAGTTTCAAAATTTTGATGGAAATTGTTAATAAAATCAATTTAAGAATAGGGCTAAAATGTTCAATTGTTTAATTTATTTAAGAGGTGACAACAATAAATGGGGCAAAAGACATTTAGCACTTAGGAATCCATTAGTTCACACACACACGCGCGCGCGCGCGCGCGTGTGTGTGTGTGTGTGTGTGAACTAATGGATTCCTAAGTGCTAAATGTCTTTTGCCCCATTTATTGTTGTCAACTCTTAAATGAACTAATATATAATAAAATTTAATACATATAATAAATGAATTATATATAATAAAATTTAATACATTAAAACTAAACCACATTGAAGCAACACAATGTTTAGCAAAATGCTTGTCTTAAAGAGAAATATCTCAGCTTGCTAAGATCTATCTTCTGCCCTCACCTAACTTGGATGACTAGCAGAACATATTGAAAGGAACAGTGATATGTCTAATGAAATCATCTTTAAAAGGGTGCCTCTTTTACTCAGAATTATTGTTTTATGGCTTAATTCCATGTATTAACACTATATGTAGCTATGTCAGTTAAAACTTACAGATCAACACCTTGATTGGAGGAGAGCCTTATTTAAAACTGATGCAGCTGTAGTATAGATATACCTTTAGATATTTTGGATGAAGGTAAAACACAACCAATGTTTAGAGATTCAAATTTCATACAAGAAGCAGAAGACATGAACAATGTGAAAGCCACTAAAACAAACTAATGAAACATTAAGTAAATATCTGCTTTCACTTCCCAACCACAGAATAACTCTTCAAAGCAGTGTTCCTCAATTTTTTTTCATGTAAATTCTCTTTTCATTATAAACTGTAGTTCTATCACTGTACATACGTTTTTGTAAAAAAAATAAAAATTGTTGCACAACATATAATGCTTGGGCATCATATACTCCTTATGTCTCTCTTTTTCTGACTAAAATCTTTACTTTTAAAATTGCTTAAAACATTTATCTAACGCAGAAGATGATCAAGTATCAACATTTTTAAAATGGTTAGATAGATGCAATCTTCCAAGGTTCTTCTATTTATTTTTCTCCCTGAAAAAGCAATTTCTGATTGCATCATAACAGGAGTCAATCACAGTATTTAATAGCCTGCCACTGTAAAAACTTATTTTGTAGCATCTTGTCTTCCCCTTTGATTCAATTCAAATTAAAGAAAGGCAGGATCTAGATGCAGGTAATGCAGTTGGGTCGGCAGAAGCAAACTTCCTTTGCTTCCAAAGACAGCCCCCAGAAAATTCTACAGTCAGGGTACGCTGCTGAAAGGGGTCAGTTATGTTGTGGGGTTGGCCAGGATTTCCCTCTGCCCCAAACTGAGTGGATGGACTTTTCATTAATAGAAAACAGTTACTGGATCCAACTAAAGGGTTACATAAAGAATGAGCACAGAAAGATATTATGGCTTATTATTTCTTTATCTGTAGAAGGAGCTGACACTGCATGGTTCTGCCATGTTAACTTGACAGCAGAACAACAAAGAATTCACATAAACATGGACAGAAACATAGGGGGGTTACAGACTGCCAGAAATAGTGCAAATTGAGTCCACTTTAAGGGTTAGGGAATCATGGGAACTGTATTTTATTGTGGCACCAGAGCTCTCTGACAGAGAAGGCTCAATGTCTCAGAAAAACAACAACAACATTCCCATGATTCCCTAGCACTAACCCTAACCCTAAAAGTGAACTCAGTTTGCACTATTTCTGGCAGTCTGCAACCCCCCCATAGTTACTTTCAGCATCATCATTGCTGACTTTCATTGCAAGGCAGCATTGGCATGTAAAGTAACCACATGACCAGAAAGCACATGACTGTTATCTGATATATCAGCAGATCTGCCTAACAGCACCCATGCTCCAGTGATGGTCTCATGATGTTGGTATTGAAATCAGGCCTCAGATGTCTTTACCAAATGCTTCTTAAAACACTGGAGTGGGAGGAATTAGCCATGACCAGGCCAGGCTCAAAGCGCTTGATATACATGTGAGAGAATTGTATGTACAACTGGATTGTTTTTTGGCTTTTTGTACAATGCTCCAGCTGTCAAGGAAGCAAGTCATTTTAAGGAGCAAAAACATCATCAGCATCACCAGGAGCATATCTTTAATAGTGAGAAATGCAACACCAAATAGAAGATGGGTTTTTGTAATTTGAACTGAACCATATCTTCTAAAAATTTACAGTGCAATTGCTATATATTTCAAAATCTTTTACTGTACAATAACCTACCATATTTTTCGGCGTATAAGACGACTGGGCATATAAGACTGACCCCCAACTTTTCCAGTTAAAATATAGAGTTTGGGATATATTTTCAACGCACACCAAATAAAAATTTTAAAAAATCAGATTTGATTTCAATATGGTAATTTTAATTCAAATGCTTATGACATGCAGGTACTTAGCAGGAAATCTGTCACTTATAAACACAACAAACTACAGCTCCCATGTTCCCTAGCATTTATTTCTGCAGTGTATTTTGGACCTTATTTTTTTAAAAATAGTCCTGATTTAAATGCTGCTTTACAAATTATTTCCATCTCCCAACTATGAGATAGTTGGGGGAAAATGAGAAAGTGTTGGGGGAAAAGACTGCCAATATACTATGTGATGCATTCTGGGGTATGTACAATTTGCGGCCAAGTAAGTGACCCTGGGCATGTCACACACTCTCAGCCTCAGAGGATGGTAATGGCAACCCCCATTTGAAGAAATATGCCAAGAAAACTCCATGATAAGGTTGCCTTAGGGTCGCCATAAGTCGGAAAGGACTTGAAGACACACAAGAACAACATAAAAGTCTGCAATTGTTTCATAGGTAGTACATGGGAATAGGAGCCAGCATGGTGTAGTGGTTTGAGTGTTGGACTACCGATCTGGAGACTTGGGTTTGATTCCCCACTCTGCCATAAAACCCACTGGGTGAACTTGGACAAGACACACACTCTCAGCCTCCTCTGAACCAGTCTTGCCACAAAAACCCCAAGAGAGGATCACCTTAGGGGTCCTCTCATCCTCTTCTCGCTAGGCTTCTTCCTGCCCCACCTCTGTCCTCCTTGTCTTCCTTTTCTCCCAAGGCTTCTTCCTGCCCCCACCTCTGTCCTCCTTGCCCTCCTCTTCTCCCAAGGCTTCTTCCCCCCCCCCCGCACTTCTGGCCTCCTCCTCCTCCTTATACTCAGCATATAAGACAACCCCCAACTTTAACCCCAAATTTCCCTGGTTTAAAAGTTGTCTTACACACCGGAAAATACGGTAACTTTAGTGTTCAATTATATATCTTTACTCTTTAGGATATTTTTTAGTTTTTTCATAGCTGCCCTTTTCATTCCTATTCTTCTATTTCAGACCAGTCTCTGTTCTGATTGTTTGATCCAAGGTATGAGACTTCTTTTACTATTTCTATTTCTTCTTTGTCTAGGCTGAATTTATGTAGATCCTCTGTGGTCATTATTTTTGTTTGTTTAGTAGTAAGCCTGCATTTGCATTTTATTTGTTGACTTTCCTTAATAACTGTTCCAAGTCTATGATCTTTTCCGCTAGTAGTATGGTGTCATCCACATGTCTTAGACTGTTGATATTCCTTCCTCATATCTTCAGTCCTCCTTTTTCTGGGTCTAAACCTGCTCATCATATGATATTTTCTGCATACGAGTTGAACAAATTGGATAATAGAATGCATTCTTGCCTGACTCCTTCACCAACTGGGAACCATTGTGTTTCTCCATATACTATTGTAACACTTGCCCCTTAAGTACAGATTTCTCATCAGTAACATCAGATACAGTAACACTTTCATGTCTTTAAAAGCCACCCATAGGTTTTTGTGATTATGCAGACAAATGCTTTGCTATAGTCCATAAAGCACATGCTGATTTTTTTTTCTGGAATTCCTTGGTATGCTCCATTAGCAACCATATGTTTGCAATGTGGTCCTTAGTGTGTCTTCCTTCCCTGAACCTTGCCTGCACCAAGGCCATAAAATCGTATTTTACTTTGCTGTAGCTATTTAAAGCTATTGTTTTACTTTGCTGTAGCTATTTGACAGTTCCTATTCAATGCTTTTCCAGCTGTACTGTTCAAAACCTATTTCTAGACAACAGTATCTGAAAAACTGTTATAACAAGATAAAGAAACTGTAAAACAACACTTACTGTAATGACAGCCTTACTCAAACAGATAGAGCCCCTGCAGCCATATTCTGTTTCATCTTCAGACTTGTAGTAACTTAGAGTGTTGTTCTTCAAGACTACCCACCGGTCCTGCCATCCATGGATGTAGTTGGTCCACTAGAGAAAAACAAACACATACATTTCAAACAAACAAGCTCTTATATTAAAAGCACTGCATTTGCATAACAAAATATGTGAAGAGTTTTCTTTGTGCTTGTTAATACTTTTTCACTAAAAAGACAACAAACCTTTTTATTACATGGAAAAAAATGCCAGTGTTGATTTTTTCAATCACACTCTGGCTGGCATCCAGTTAGGGACTTGTGAATGCAGAGCCAAAAAGTCACCACTGTATTATGAATGTATTGTACTGACAGTGGTGGAAGCTTAGTTGCAAAGACAGGATGTGTCTGTACCTTGTCTTTGAAAGTTGAAATTGCATGTTGCAGTTGCACACTGCATACTGGATATTTGATATTGTGCACTGCAGTTGTGCATCATACAATGGCATCTAGTAATTGTGCATCATTGCAATTCTCCATGGGACTGTGTAATATTCTAATGGTACATCTCCATGTTTGGATATTTACACTATGCTGAGGGATGTTGGACTGTAGCCATTCAGTTAAAAAAAATGATACAGACTGCAAAAAATTCAAGAAACTTTGGAGAAAGCTGTTCATCAATGACAATATTAGATAAACTGACCTCCTCCCATACCAGAACATATAGAATCCTTAGTAAAGTTTTTTATACTAATGTTACTCATAAATCATAATTCCCGTAAATCACTGAATGTAATGGTATAGTTGTGACATAAGCAACTAGCAAAATTAAAATTATTATCTTTGAATTACAATATTATATGCACAGCCTAAATATATTCACATGTACATAGTTTCATATGGTTAAAGTGAAAATTTGTGATGCTTTAAAAGATTTTTTTAAAAATTCAAAAATATTTTTTTTTTTAAAAAAAAGCCCTAAGATAAGATCTCTTCTTTCTTCTCTCACTGAGCCTCACCTCACTCACACCATCATTCCACTGAGCCCCAGCATTTTAAATGGATGCAGGTGAATGCCACAGCCCATTCTGCCAAAGGCAGATGTTTGGGGAGCAGTGGTGTCACTCTTTCCTCTAAGTGTCACCTGGTGTGACCCGCACCCTTTTGTGACGCTCCTGTTAGTAAGCATTATAATATTACCCAACTCAGAGATAATAGATTTGCTGTATTGACACTGAATTCCAGATAATTATGCCACATAACATATCACTACTAAGTAGAAACTCTGAATAGACACAGAGCTCATTGGCGTAAATTTGTGTTGCGTTTTAGTAGTTCTCATAGTAAAGAAAAAGATGGTTTACATGCAGCATCTGTTGTAGGTTCTTAAAACAAATATTCCTTAGAGTAAAGATGTTGAGAAGGGCTGGCCTAGATTGAGGTGGAATATGGTAGATCAGAATCTAATGATAGATTTTTATATGATTTGCAGTGGATTGCATGAATTTCTCATTCCAATTGCACAACAGCAACAGCTAATATTCTTTCTCACTGCAATGGAAAAAGTGGAAGAGGATATAATCAAAAGTGGATTTTTATTTTTCTATGAAGCAATTTGTGAGCTTGTTTCTGGTACTAGTTCCAAATTTGTGAGCTGGCCATGTGGTCAGCACTCATGTGACAATTCTCTCCAACTCAGTCAATATTTTGATCCTGAATTCAGTTGGCAAATCTGAGTTATAGTTAAAACAAAACCAAATCAACAAGAAAGATATGCCAAACTCTAGACTATTTTCTTCCACACATATACTGTCCTCTAACCTAAGTGTGAGGGACTTCTGTCAGGTTATGGGCCACAATGCATGTACTTTTATTAAAATACCTTCAGTCCAATTATAAAGAACAGCTTACTAACTGCTTTGTGGTGATATGCTCACCACAATAGCATTAGCCGCAGGGGTAGGCAAACTGTCCCCTTTAAGGGCCGAGGGACTTCAGCTCCCAGAATCCCAGACTATTGGCCAACATCCCAGACTAATGGCCAACATGGCTGAGGCTTCTGGGAGCTGAAGTCTCTTGACCCTTAAAGGGGACAGTTTGCCTACCCCTGCTAGGGTTTCACTTACTCACTTGTTTGTCTACCAGGTGCCGTTATAAATTACAGCAAACTCCAGAAGCAAGGAAATGGTAAAACTCCTTCTTCCTTTCCTTCCTTTCACCCCACAAAAGGCAGAAAATGACTGATGGCTACATTGCACTGATTGATCTTGGCATAACCAGAATGTAGATGGGCAGAACCATTTGGCTGCCTGAGACCATTATGTTTTCTAGCATACCACTGATATCCCCTCACTGTGGCTATACCAACTCTATATCTGTTTGTACACAAGAATGTATCATGAAGTAGCAGAGAAAGTTAAACCATTACAGGATGAACCTTCTTTAGGTTGATGAAGGTATAAACAAAGGAAATGCTTAATAGATAGTTAAGAGTGCCAGACTAGGAGTGAAGAGAATCCGGTTCTAATTCCACTAAAAACTTACTAAGCAACCTGGGCCAGCCAGTACCCTTCTGCCTGACCTACTTTATATGGTTGCTGTTTTATTGGGCAGAGGAATAATCATACATAATTTGAACTGCAATAATTTATCAGGATTCACACTAAACTAATTATTAAATTATTTTTAGCAATTAATCCTTGCAAGTGAGGAAGTGTTAACCTGAAAAATAAGATCTAGGACTTAGTGGCTGAAACCTTTTGCGTTGACAGAGAAATCCAGCACTGTTTTGGTAAAGAAATGAATCACCCACACAGAGCACAAAATTACAGTGGGCCCCTGGTATCCGCTGGGGTTTAATTCCAGGTCCCGCCGTGGATACCAAAACCCGTGGATGCTCAAGTCCCATTAAATAGAATGGACAGTAAAATGGTGTCCCTTATAGAATCACAGGGTTGGAAGACACCACAAGAGCCATCCAGTCCAACTCCCTGCCATGGAGGAATATACAATCAAAGCAACCCTGACAGATGGCCATCCAGCCTCTGTTTAAAAACCTCCAAAGGAGGAGCCTCCTCCACACTCTGAGAGAGAGTGTTGAACACCTCTTACTGTCAGGAAGTTCCTCCTAATGTTTAGGTGGAGTCTCTTTTCCAGTAGTTTGAACCCATTGCTCCATGTCATTGTTTCTGGAGCAACAGAAAACAAGCTTGCTCTATCCTCAATACGACTCCCCTTCAATACGTAAATAGGGCTATCAAATCACCTCTTAACCATCTCTTTTCCAAGCTAAACATACCCAGCTCCATAAGCTGCCCCTCATATGACATGGTTTCTACACCTTTCACTGATTCAGTTGCAATCCTCTGGACATGCTCCAGCTTCTCAACATCCTGTTTGAATTGTGGTGCCCACAGTTGGACACAGCATTCCAGGTGAGGCCTGACCAAGGCAGAAAAGAGTAGCACTATTACTTCCCTTTGACACAATACGTCTATTGCAACCTAGAATCGCATTGGCCTTTTTAGCTGCCACATCACACTATTGACTCATGTTCAACTTGTGGTCTACTAGGACTTTTAGATTCCTTTCACATGTGGTCCACATCCTATATCTATGCATCTCATTTTTTCCTCCCTAATTGCAGTAATTTATATGTCTCGCTGTTGAAATTAATTTTGTTAGTTTTGTCCCAGCTTTCTAATCCATTAAGGTCATTTTGAATTTTGATCCTTTCCTCTGGGGTATTAACTCCTCCTCCTAATTTGGTGTCATCTGCAAATCTGATAAGCATGCCCTCTATTCTTTCGTCCAAATCATTGATAAAGATGTTGAGGAGCACTGGGCCCAGGACAGAACCCTGGGGCACCCCACTGGTCATTTCTCTCCAGGATGAAAAGGAGCCATTGTTGAGCACCCTTTGGGTTCGGCCGGTCAACCAATTACAAATCAATGTAACAGTTACCTTGTCTGGTCCACATTTTACTAACTTGTTTAGCAGAATGTCATGGGGAATGTCAAAGGCCTTACTGAAATCAAGATATGCTATATCCACAGCAGTCCCTTTGCATTAATTTATATTTCTCCCTGTTGATTTTATCTGGTAATTTTATCAGAAAAAAGAGATCAGATTAGTTTGGCATGACTTGTTTCTCAGAAACCCCTGTTGATTAAACAGACTCTCTGTTTAATGATCTGCTCTAGAAGCTTTCCTGGTATTGATGTCAGGACTAACTGGGTGATAATTCATGGGATCCTCATTTCTCCTCTTTTGAAGATGGGGACAATGTTTGCCCTCTTCTACTCTGCTGGGACTTCTCTTGTTCTCCAGTAGTTCTTAAAGATTATTGCCAGCAATTTTAATACCTTTGGATGTAAGTCCATCTGGTCCCGGAGACTTAAATTCATTTAGATTAACCAGGTATTCCTGTACTACCTCTTTATTTATTTTGTACTGCACTTCCCCTATTGTGTTCTCTGCTCCATAATTCTCAGGTTGAGCACCCTTTTCATTCTGTGAAAAAATGGAGGCAAAGGTGTTGAGTAGTTCTGCCTTTTCTCTGTCCCCTGTTAGCATTTCATCATGGTCTCCATTTCCTTCTTCTTCTTGCTACATCCATACCCCCCAAAGCCCTTTTTATTGTTTTTAACCTCTCTAGCAAGCCTGAGCTCAATCTGAGCTTTAGTTTTTCTGACTTTCTCTCTACACAGGCTAGCTATTTGTTTGAATTCCTCTTTGGTGATTTCCCCCTTTTTTCATTTCTTATACATAACCCATTTAAAACTTATCTCAGTTGAAAGTTCTTTAGTCATCCATCCTGGTTTCTTGAGACACTTCCCATTTTTCCTCCTCACTGGAACAGTTTGAAATTGTGCCTTCAGCATCTCCCTTTTGAGAAACTCCCACCTTTCCTGAACTCCCTTATTTTTTTAGTATTATAGTCTTAGGTAGGCACTGAAACAGAACTCTGGGTTTACCCCTCAAAAACTCCCCCATTAAACACCCATGTAAAAAAAACCTGTTAGTGTCACCTATTCACCAAGCTCTGTCACTGAGCTCAAGAGACTGGGGCTATAGCTATAGAGAGAGCTACTGGCTGATAGGTCCTTCCCCAGGCACATCTCTGGTCATTACATAAAATGGCAAAATCAAGGTTTGCTTTTTGGAATTTCTTTTTGGAATATTCTCAAACTGTGGATGCTTGAATCTGTGAATAAAAAAAATCTGTGGATATGGAGGGCTGACTGTAATTAAATGCTATGGTAAGTATTTGAATGATACGTTTTTGAATGTTAAGTTTCAATATCTGATCTACTGGGATAGCACACATAAGAATTGTTTGTTCTTGTTAGCTGCTCTCGAGTGAACATAAGAATGTGAACATAAGAATGTGAACATAAGAATTACTGTATATAAACAGGGTCATCAAAATGGTTGAGGCAAACTATGATGCAGAGGTATTTTGAAATTAGGCCAAAGTCCACATGACATGAGGCTGAGGCTAAGAGTAACAAGTTTTAAGGACGATTGCCTCAGACATGTAATTACTTTGAAAAGAGTACCAATTCTTTTAGTTTTGGGAAAGATCCACAAAGATAATTTAATAGCTTCCTGGCAAGGAGAAACTGCCTATGTTCTGGAGGTATGACTGAGAGCATTCTAAGCCTCACTGCTGTTTTGGACATGGTGGGGAAAGAAACAGATCCTGATTTTTTTTTGGGGGGGGGGAGTAGCATGGTTACTCCTCAAACTCCAAACATCCTGATGGGGCTGAGGGATCACTTATAGTGGTGATGGACAAAATGTGATTGACAGACTGCATGCTATCCCAGAAGCAATTGCAGCAGCCCCCTTCCCCCTGGAATCCTCACAATCCTCAACTTCTTCCTTTTTGAAAAAACAAAATGGCCAAATGTGGGAAAGAGATATCTGACTGACCGTTTCGCTCTATTTTAAATCTGTACATTTCCTCCCTCAAAATGGTTTTGGAAGAAAAAGTTTACGAAAGTCTATTTCAAGTCTGAAAATGGGGTAAAATAGTCATATCTTTGAGAGGCCTTAGTTGTGAAATGTGTGTGTGTTACTGGTTATTTCCTAGTTAAAAACTCTGACAAAATTTACACACAGAAAATGGAGATGCAACTCTTTTGTTGTCCTAGGGGACATGATGCAGCCATCCACCATTAGAGGTTGCCAACCACTGACTTGTAAATAATCTATGTTGACTCATGTCTCCCCCTTTTTCTCTCTCCAAAAAACGAGGTTCACTTCCAGAAAATCAGGGGTAGGGGTGCAGTTTTAATGTGATGTGAAATAAGGCAAGGGCTTTGGAAGTGCAACAGTAGAATTTTTTTTAACCTGTGCATGACAAAAAAAAAAAATCATGAGCCAAGGTTAGTAAAACAATGTAGTAACAATAATAAATATAATAAAACTTTATTTATACCCCGCCTTTAGCCGAGGCTGCCAAGGCAGCTTACAGTTAAAAAGAATGTGGTTCACAAAACGTGCAAAGAGAAGTACTATAGATGTAAGGCTAGCATAATTCAAATGTGCTTGCAAGTTATTTCATTTAAAAAAAAAACCTAGTAGGTTATTCAAACAACATGATTCCTACTGTAACTTGAAACTGTAACTAAGCTATTATTTCATCAGGCTGCAGCAGAGAGAAAAAGAGATGGGAACCACCAGGACCATTCTTTCAGCTCTGTTGAGAAACCAGCTCCTTTTTATTCCTCTTCCTGAACTGTTTCCATTCCAGCTGGTCATTATAACACTAACTTTTAAGACCTAGAATTTGCCTCCTCCCTTTTTGTGTGTGTGTTGCATCTTTTGCATTGTCCTTAATCTGTAAGCCACTTTGGAAGCTTTTTTTTCTGTTGAAGATCAGGGCAAAGGCATTTTACAGTTTCTGCAAAAATATATTCACTGTAAGTTAATTTTTAATAATTGACTACAACAGTCCAACAAGCACCTCTTGAAAACTGAAGAATGTGCCCTCAAGTCGCCCATCAATGTGTGGTGACCCCATGAACTTCATAGGGTCTTCCTACAAAAATAATACTCAGAGGTGGTTTGCTAGTGCCTTCTTATGAATACAGTCTACAGCAAATGGAAAGGAGACTATCAGGGAATACAGAGTATTAACCAGGCCTAATGATGCTTAGCTTCTGAGATCAGATAAGAGATGGACAACCCCCCCCCCCCAATAAATTATTGAGCTGTCAGTTAAAATAGGGGGAAGCCGCACTGAGGGAAAAAAGAGGTCATTAGTCTCCTCAGACTCCAAACATCCTGATGGGGCTGAGGGATGGGTGATATGAATACCTGGACTGTACAAAAATGGAACATAGTTCTGCTACTTCTTAGTATTTGTTGATCTAGCCCAGTATTGTTTACTCTGACTGGAAGTGGCATTCCTGAACCAGGTGTCACCCCATGTGTGTGTGTGGGACTTCCGGTGTTGTTTCCAGGGCGGGGGGAACATCCTCACGCAGGGGTTCGGGTAGCACCTGCGGGGGGGCAGGGAGCTGACCGGGTGACACCTGGTGCAGCCTGCACGCGCGTGCACACACACACCTGTGATGCTACTGCTCCGGGGTCTTAGCAGTCCTTTTCTACATGTACTACCTGATGTATCCAACCATGAGACATTTACATTTTATGAGCTCTAAGAAAGTTTAAAATATGTAATCATTACAGTAGCAGATGTGGCAAAGTTTTTTTTAAAAAAGCAACAGAAAGGCCAAACTGTTACAATCAGCTTATTAGAATGAATTTGTCCCATGGTGGATTTTTTTTACTCATTAGGGTGCTGCCAACACCCACTCCTTTCAGAAGAATGGTAGCATGGAAGCTATCTGTATGTTCATGGGACTGCTATTATATAACAATAGATCTGTGCAATGACTTGTTTAAAGTATTCAAAACTACATGCAACAAATTACATCACTAGAATTAATCATTGCTCTATTATTGGAAATAGATCTAGTTCATTTTCTTAACTCAAACTGGATAGGATGTATATGTCTATATACAGACATTCACAGAGCAAAGGGGTTGGGATCACATGCAGCTCATGGACACACTTTCCACACCCCTGGAATAATTAGCCCGGCACCTTTTGCACTGGACAAAAGGCAAACAAAACTATTCATAAGAGACTGGAACACAACATGAATAGACAAAGCCATAGTTTAGTTCTTGGAATACAAGAGTACAATTCTTGTCACCCTTTCTTAAAAATGCAGTCAAGTGAGTGATAAAAGGGGCAGAAAGAGGAAAGGAAAATTAATCTTGTGGCACCCTCAAGACCTGGGGTAGGCAACCTAAGGCCTGGGGGTCGGATGTGGACCCCCGAGGCCTTTGGACCGGCCCCAGGCCAGTCCTGCTGCCACCCGCCATGATGATATTGATTATTGTTATTACTTGTTCTTGGGGTTTTCTTGGCAAAATCTCCACAGGGGTTTTGCCATGGCTTTTCTGGGACTGAGAGAGTGTGCATGCATATTTTTAATTTTTTTTTTTTTAAAATTTACTTTTACTTTTATTTATTTATTTAGTTAGTTATTTTTGGTGCTTCAGCCCCCCAATTGTCTGAGGGACAGCAACCCGGCCCCTGGCTCAAAAAGGTTGCCTACCCCTGCTCAAGACTAACTAGTTTTGTGGACTTCTTCAGCATCTGAAGAAGTGGGCTGTAGTCCATAAAAATATGTTAAAATAAATTGGTTACTCTTAAAGGTGCCACAAGACTCTTTTTCTTTCCTTGGTTTCACATTGAAAGAAATTAAAATGGCTTTCCTTTTAAAAATAATCATTAAGCATATCCAGGTCAAGAAACTTATGCAAAGTGAACAATACATTTATTAGGGCCATATAAACATGGGTAAGCAACCTGTGGCCCTAGGGCTTCAACCTAATCTCCTATGGACTTTGGTACAATTTCAATTGTCACGTTACAAGTTCAGCACTCTGTGAGATCTGCTCCTTCCCAACAGTCCATTAAGTGGGGAGGGAGAGGGGGGGGGAAGCGGGGGAGATAAACAGAATGAGACAGGAGGAAGCTGCCAACTCTCGGCTCTAACTGCATCCACTGCTGGCTTCATCCACTACCAGAATGTGGCTTTGACAGATTATCCAAAAGAGAATGTGGCTCTCAATATATGCCACTTTCTCCTAAATGTTACAAATATTGGAAATTTTTTGAGCTCAGTGATTTTTAGGTCCTGCTTTTGGATTTTCCCCCTCTAGTGAATCAACTCTGTTATCCACATTTTAAAGATATGTACCCAACAATTATAATATACATCGCAAAGATAATGCTCAAGAAGTCACTGAGTAGATACTGGCTGGATCGAGCAGTATCCATCAGTCACGCAAGGGAAGTGAGACAAGGGAAATGCTGGTAGAACAGATTTTTCCCTTGTTCCTTTGTGTAGCCCAACTCTTTTCAAGAACCTTTACAGCAGACTGAGGAGATAGTGAGTCAAGAAAGAAAGGTAATAATAATAATAATAATAATAATAATAATAATAATAATAATTTATCCCGCCCCTCTGCATAACGCAACTGGGGTGGCTTACAACATTAAAATATACATAAGTCTGGTCATGCGATGTTGGCTGTAGCCCTATGCAACGACAAAGTGAAAAGAAAATAACTCTTCCCAAATAAATGAACTCTCTTCCAAATAAAATGGAAGTCTAGGAACAAAGATGAAAGGCAACCTGTAATTTAATAACCTAATGAATGATTCTTCCAGGGTTAATAATATTAAGGTTTAAAAAACAATAATTGAGAGGCATGTGCAGATAGATGAGGTGCAGCAGATTTTTGTGTGTGTGGCTGTTTTGCTTTTACAAAATTTTGGGGACAAGCAATATTTAAAGAACCAAATTTAAAGTTGCAAGTAACTTTTAAAAAGTGTATTTTGTTGCTGTGTGCCTTCAAGCAGTTTCTGACTTACACTGACCCTAATGTGAACCTATACCTGGGGTTTCTTGGTAAGATTTGTCTGGAGAGGGTTTGCCTTTGGCTTCCTCCAAGGCTGAGAGAGTATTGCACAGGCCCACCCTGTGGGTTTTCATGAATGAGCAAGGATTTGAACCTTGGTCTCCAGAGTCATAGTCCAATGCTCAAGCCAATACACCATGCTTACATGCACAGTCTAAACCCACTAAATCAAGACATAATTTCCATACTCTTAAGAAATTTTCCTCACTTGTACTTCTCCAGAAAACCAATACCACTGTCTCAAAATAAATTCATCAAAATGTAAAGATGCTTTGTATATGTGTTTGCCTTCTATCATTAACTTCTTATGAAAGGCAAGAAGTAAACAAAAATCTGAAGTAAAAAATTATGTATCTTAGAACAGTAATCAGGTTTCCACCACTGAGAATCAAGAGACCAAACCAGATCAACCATATGACTGAAATTAGAATGTAGATAATCAATATTTATTTAACTGAGAAATTTCTGATCAAGATCCAGGGGTGTACTTTTGTATTCAGTCTAAGCAAAATTATTCTATTCCTCTCACCATCTTGTGATATCCCAAACCTATTCAAAAGCATTTCCAGCCTTCAGTGGTTTTTATGGTGTAAGGAGATGGGTGGGCGGGCATAGATCTGGCAGAGGTACATTACTATATCCTAGCCTGTTTCCAATACTACTACATTCCAATAATTTATTGAGCAAGATTGTGTATATTTTCTTAATTATAATTACAGTTAAAATATAATGACTATTCAATTATACTTTCACAAGAAAAAAGACTGTACTGTACTCAAAGCTGAGAGCCAGCTTAAAAGATTGCCCAAGTCTTTCTCATCTTATAAATTTATATACTAACAACATATGTGCCTATATGAAAAGCATTTGTATATTTTTATTACACAGATGGCAATTTTTTTAAGTAAACTAGGTTGGGAGGAACATGTTATGATATTTAGGTGAACTGTTTTGTTATTTTAACCCCTCCTCAAATCTGGTTGCATTCTTAGTGAAGACAGTAGAAGTAATAAACTTTGCCACCACTTTAAAGCATAACAGTTTAATTTGAGTTATTTTATAATTAATTGTTTAAAATTAATAATTGTTTAAAATTAATTGTTTAATTTTAATTTAATTCTGTAAGTTTAATTCTGTTTTAAGAGGGGGAGGGTTGTTATGAGAGGGATTGTTCTTAATCTTGTTTTTTTTTTTTAAATATGTTGTAACCCACCCCGATTGCGGAGCAGAGGGGCGGGCTATAAATAAAAATTTATTTGTATTATTATTATTATTATTATTATTATTATTTGTTTGTAAACACCTTTCTGTAAATTTAATATTTTGCATACTACTAATGAATTCAATTGGGTGCCACTTCCATAATGAACTTCTAAAAAATATTCAGCAATGCAATTCAACATATTTATAGGCAACAGGCCACGTTTCTGCAATGTCTTCTTTGCATGAGAAAAGGAAATGCATCCTTGTTACAGTAGCTTACAGAATCAAAAAGGAAAATCTTTTAAAAACTACACCCACTGAATTCTGTAATAAACTACATGCAGTTTGTAGGCACCTTGGGGAAGAACATTTGATAGCCGCAAGTGACAAGTTGCAATAATGCTACATACAGAATGTACACTGGCTAATAATAAAAGCCCAGGATGCTGCAAACAGATGTTTTTGTTCTTTAAAAAAATATTCATAACATTGAAGAACAAAAAGTTGTCAAGGATGTTGAGCAACAGCTATATTACACACAAACCACATGCACGCAATCTTCTATGCCTACCCATGGCAACAGTCTGGTGACACTGGGTGCCAGCACTACATTTCTGTCCAAAGATCAATGAAGGTGAGAGCACCCTGTGCTTGAGCTTTAGAACAGAAAGCAGGAATGTGGTTGAGGCTAGCAGTTAGAAACAGACAGAATAGAGGGAAGATTACACTAGACAAGAGCTAGGAAACTGTGGTGCTTCTTATGTTATTGGACACAAAAACTCATCAGCCCTAGCCAGGCAGGGATGATGGGGGTAGTATTAACTCATCAACATATGGAGAGCCACAGGTTCACTAGCCATACAAGGCAGTAATGTACTGCAGATCTGTGCTGCCGTAGTGACTCCCAATCCCCCTTTAGAAGCTAATATTAATCTGAAAAGTCATATTACATCAAAAGGAAGCATGTTTTCTGTATGCTAGGATAGATGTTACATGCAATATTCTAGCTACCTGATCCAAATTCCCCATTTTGCAGCACTCTAGTCCATCTTATAATTCAGAAAGGATAACCAAGAATTTTCAGATCATTTTCCATTTCCTCAGAAATACATAAACAATGACTCAACTACATGGATTTCTCAAAACATGTATAATTTCTGAGCACCTCATTACCTGCACTTTGTTTGCTTCAATAGCAACAAAACCAAACTTAATATAAACGAAAGACCTTTCAAAAGTCAGAATTGCCAAATTTTTGAAGAACATATGCTTTCTTTTGAAACTTTTGTGTCTTGCTTAAAAACTTATCACTCCACAAGTTTTTAGGGACCACTGAGACAATTACACACTAAAAATTACAAAGCATACAGACAATGAAGTCTTAAGTACAGGCCTCCAGTTTCTTTCTTCCTCTTCTCCCTATATTGCCTTGGGATCAGTCAATTTTATTGCAAAGTTCTGACATTTAGCACGAAGGTCACACCGCTCCTTTCTGATGCTACCATTATATGTTATGCTTTCATACAGATCACATGATTGTGTTTTCTTAGAAGAAGAAAGGAATGAAAAGCACATACAAGGCTTGGAAGCATTAGCTTCACAGGCCCCAGATGAAGTTATTCTTTCCCCTCCTAAAGATTCAACGAGTGCAAATGCCTTGAAAGCTTTCATACAGGCTGTCTCAATAGCATTACTCAGCCAAGGGATGCCTACAAATGAAGTCTCAGATAGGATTACCAGGCTTTTTCAAGGAACCTGATGAATAGACTGATCTTTCCTCTCACTGCATCACACACACATTAAAAAAAAAGGAGAGGAGAAAATAAAAGAATAAGGGTAAAAGAATAAGGGTAATCCCACCCATAACGAGTGGGAAGGTTATTTAAATAAGTCATCTTTACTCAAACCATGAGGAGACTTGATCATCAAGGCAAAGCTGGTGACAGGTGGGCTTTAGGGGGCATTTAAAAGAAAAAGTGACAGTCACACGAAAGCTGGATACCTTCCATGCAGAGGAAAAACCAAGCTAGGCAATCCCTCCACAGACAAGGGAAAGAAGAAAAAAAGATTCCCAGCGCCCTCCCAGACTGCAGTGGTAAAGGAATACAAGGCTCCGCTTATTTATTTGTTTTTCTGAGCCTGTTCTCTCAAGTGGGTGGCAGGGGAGAAGATATAGGAGGGAAATCTCCCACTAACTAGGAAGGTGGTCGAGATCCTAGGTGGTAGGCAAATGGGGTGGACAGTTTACTTATTAGGTTGTTCTTAACTGCCCTCAAGTGGACCTTGTATCACAACAACCCTGTGGATGAGACCTCTCCTGTCCTCAAACTCTCTGCTCAGTTTCAGGGCCTTGGTCTCACTGGTTGAATCCAACCATCTGGTATGTGTTCTTCCTCTCTTTATACTACCGTCTACCTTTCCCAGCCTTACTGTCTTTTCCAATGAGCTGTGCCTTCTCGTAATGTGGCCAAAGTATGACAGCCTCAATTTGATCATCCTGGCTTCCAGGGAGAGTTCAAGCTTTGATTTGTTCTAGGATCCATTTGTTTGTCTTTTATCTTCAGCACCCTACTCCAGCACCAGATCTCCAATGAATTGATTTTCTTTCTATCAGTTTTCTTCACTGTCCAGCTCTCACATTCATACATAGTGACAGAGAATACAATAGATTGTACTCTGCTTCAGCATTGTTATATTCAACATCAATCCCCCCCCTTCCCCAGCATCTCTCTTGCAGAAAGCAGTGAGGCATGACTACCTCCAGCCTCCCCTAATAATCCTAAACACTAAAATCCCAGTGAGGGTGAGGAGGAGGAAGAGGACAGGCACTGCCTGTTCTCCTCAGTTACCTCAGGTAATTGGGAGGATGCACAACCTGAGGCAAACAGACCTCAAACCTCACCCCCCTCCCTCGCCTTCAGCTCAACTAACCCAAGTCCCAGCGATGGGGAAGAAAGGGTGGCGCTCAGGCTGACTAGAGGTCCTCCTTTTCCAGATATCCTACATTTCAACCTTCTCTTCAGGAGGAATTCCAAAATGCCCTCCATTTGGAGCCTGACTAAGCAGCATGGACTGATATTGATATGTTTTTTAGCTTTTCTTTGGTCATGTCCTCCATTTCTATCTATCTGTCCAGGAGGAATTCCAAAATATCCTCCATTTGGAGCCTAAGAAGCCTCGATTTATATTTCTAGGAGTGTTTTTAGCTTTTTATTCGGTCATGTCCTCCATTTCAACCTTTCTGTCCAGGAGGAATTCCAAAATGCTCTCCATCTGGAGGAACATGCCCAAGAAGCATGAATTTATATTTCTAGGAGTGTTTTGTAGTTTTTTTATTGGGTCATGTCCTCCATTTCCACCTTCCTGTCCAGGAGGAATTCCAAAATGTCCTCCATTTGGAGCCTGACTAAGAAGCACGGATTGATATTGATATGTCTTTAGCTTTTCTTTGGTCACGTCCTCCATTTCAACCTTCCTATACAGCAGGAATTCCAAAACGTTCTTCATTCGGAGCACCACTAAGAAGCCTAGGATTACATTTCTGTGAGTGTTTTGTACCTTTTCGTATGGCCATGTCCTCCCTTTTTTTTTCTGGAACGCCCTCCATTTTGCGGCGAGGACCCCCCTGTGTCCTCCTCCTTCTCCTTTCTTACCTTGCTGAGGACTCCGCAGAGCTCAACAGGCGGCCCGGATTCCGTCTCGGGGTCCTCCTCGGAGCCAGAGGAATTCCAGCTTTGGTTGTCCGACATGGAGAAGCCGCGATAATGCCTCAGCCCTCACTGGCCGGAAGCTGCTGTTGCTCCTTCTATCTGACTGACTGGCGGAACCGTCCTCC
This sequence comes from Phrynosoma blainvillii, assembly GCA_026167975.1. Classification (NCBI taxonomy): domain Eukaryota; kingdom Metazoa; phylum Chordata; class Lepidosauria; order Squamata; family Phrynosomatidae; genus Phrynosoma; species Phrynosoma blainvillii. Next base: position 52,723,022 of record JANUYF010000002.1, on the reverse strand, counting down.
CTTCCCTTCCCTCTCCCTGACACCGCAACCACCTCCCCAGCCCCTTCTGGCCACCACCGGGAACCACAGCCCCCTCAGCTCACGTTCCGAGGGCTAACCATCTGGAACAGCCGCCCCACTCTCTCTCTCTCTCCTTCCTTCCCTCCTCCTCCTCCTTCTTTTCCTCAGAGCCGCCCTGCTCCAACCACCAACAGCAACACCGCCGCCATTTTGCTCCAGGAGCTCGCACTCGACCGCTATTGGCCAAAACCCGCCTCGCGCTCTCACGCAAGCGGTTGGCATGCTGGGAAATGTAGTCTGCGAGACGTCTTGTCGCCACCTGCGGAGCGCTGCATTGTGGGAAATAGGGGCGTGGCGAGCAGAATGGGTCTTCGGCCGTTACGTTCTGGGCGTCGTAGTTTTGTTTCGCCAAGGAGGCGGCCATTTTGGAGTGGCTGAATTGTTTTTGAGGGAAAGGAGAGCTTTTGGGGAAGGAAGCCGAGACTGAGGTGTGTGTGTGTGTGTGTATATATACCTTTATTGGCGCAACTAAAATGTACATTATATACGTCGCAAGCTTTCGAAACTCCACTGGCAAAGGTGTTAAAAAATGATACAGGAGAAACAGTGCATCCGCACTGCAGGAATAATCCGGTTTGACACCGCTTTAACTACCATGCCTCAATGCTGTGCAATTCTGGGAATTGTAGTTTGTTGCTTTGTTTCATTTATTTTATTTTTCGACTGTGTTTCAGTTTCTCCTCGCTTCTTTTAGGCGCTTATCCGGCTCCCGTTTGAAGAGACTGCATCCGCACTGCAGAATTAAACCAGTTTGACAACGCTTTAACGCGGCCCATGGATCCATGGTCCAAAACGCGCTGCAGAAATAATCCAGTCTGAGGCCGCTTTAACTGCTCCGGCTGAAGGCTAGGGAATCCTGGGAACTGTAGTTTTTGTGAGACATTTAGCCTTCTCTGTCGGAAAGCATTGAGCCATGGCAGTTAAAGTGGTGTCAATTTGGATTATTTCTGTAGTGCCTATGCAGCCTTAGGTCCAAAACACATTGCAGAAATAACCCAGTTTGAGACTGCTTTAATTGCCCTGGCTGAGTGCTAGGGAATCCTGGGAACTGTAGTTTATTGTAGCACCAGAGTTCTCTGACAAAAGGCCTAAGCAGACTGCCAGAAATAGTGCACATTAAATTGAGGCACTGCCCTGGCTCAGTGCTAGGGAATCACATTATTGTAATTTTTTTGTGAGACATTGAGCCTTCTCTGTCAGAGAGCTCTGGTGCCACAATAAATTACAGTTCCCATGATTCCCTAGCACTGAGCCAGGGCAGTGCCTCAATTTAATGTGCACTATTTCTGGCAGTCTGCTTAGGCAGAAAGAAGGCTAAATGTCTCACAAAACTACAGTTTCCAGAATTCCCTAGCATTGAGCCAGGGCAGTTAAAGCGGTCTCATACTGGAATATTTCTGCACTGGACCAATGCTGTGGAGTTCTGGGAACTGTAGTTTTTTTGAGACATTGAGCCTTCTCTGTCAGAACTCTGGGGCCATAACAAACTGCAATTCCCAGGATTCCAAGCCTGGAAGACAGCCCCCAAATAAATGTTGAAAGGAAGCGAAAGAGGCTCATTTCACAAAATTTCACATGTTTGGGGAGAGTTTGGAGGGAGAAAAAGAGGAGCAGCATCTCCCACCAGCCTTTCCCTGTTTGCTCAGGGGTTACTCTGGCTGTTACATTCTTCATTAGCCAAGAGATTTGCCAGGTGACAGTCCGGTTTGCTAACTGACAATGTCACCATTCCAGAAAAAATGGAGCGACATGACCAAATAAAAGCTCAAAAAACTCATATCAGTATAAATCCATGCTACTTGGCCATGCTCAAAATGGAGGACTTCTTCAGGGTGACCAGATGTCCTCACCACAAAGGAGGACAAGGCACTGCAAAACACAGGACATTCAAGAAAAATATATGACTAAGTAAAAGCTAAAAACACTGCTATAAATGTAAATTCATGCTTCTTAGTCGTGGAATTCCTCCTGGACAGAAGGTTGACATATAGGAAATGACCAAATAATGGCTAAAAACACTCCTAGAAATATAAATTCATGCTTCTTATCTAGGCTCCAAATGGAGGACATTTTGGAATTCTTCCTGGATAGAAGGTTGAAATGTAGGACATGTCCTGGAAAAAGGATGTCTGGTCACCCCGATTGAACGCAATTGCAAACAAACAAACAAACAAACACAAAAAACAGAGACAAAATCTGATTGCTATACTGAAAATCTAGTAGTGCCTGAGAGAAAGGAAGTGTCAACCTAACCCATGGGAGGATGGCCTATTGGCACTGGGACTTTTCTGTCTGGACGTATAGAGCCGGACATGTTCTCGAAAACAAAACCAACCAACCCTACAATATAATCCACAATCCATAAAACTGATACCTTTATCGGCCCAACCAAAAAGCACGTTATATATGTTGCAAGCTTTTGAAGCTGCGCTGGCAAAGGTTAAAAATCATACAGTATATAGACTGTGGGCCTTTGCAGACTGCCAGAAATAGTGCAAATTGAGTCCACTTTAAGGGTTAGAGTTAGTGCTAGGGAATCATGGGAACTGTTGTTTTTTTTCTGAGACATTGAGCCTTCTCTGTCAGAGAGCTCTGGTGCCACAATAAAATATAGTTCCCATGATTTCCTAACCCTAACCCTTAAAGTGGACTCAATTTGCACTATTTCTGGCAGTCTGCAAAGGCCCTGCATCTGCACTGCAGAAATAATCCAGTTTGACACCACTACCATGGCTCCATACAATGGAATTCTGGAAAATGTAGTTTGTTGCAGCCAAGCAAACTACAGTTCCCAGATTTCCATAGCATGGAGCCATGACAGTTAAAGTGGTGCCAAACCAGATTATTTCTCCAGTGCAGCTGCAGCCAAAAAAAGGAAAGAGAAAAAGATGATGTTAGTCATAGCCCTGAATTTGGTCAAGATGTTGTGGTTGTTGTCCTCAGGTCAGATAGTATGGAAGGGTATTTACGGTATGTCCTGGCCATGTGGGTACTGGAAGTTTCAGTACAGGAAGTAAACTTTAAATTCCATGAGCAAGACAAAAAGCCTTTGAGATCCAGTTTGTCTCGAAACAAAACCTAGCCATGGGATCGTCCTTGCTGTAGTTTCCTGCTAAGTGATATTGTAATAATAATAATAATAATAATAATAATAATAATAATAATAATAATAATAATAAATTTATTTATCCCCGCCCCTCTGTTAAAACAGTCGGGGCGGCTTACAACAATTAAAATACAACAATTTACAATTAAAAGCCCCAAACACACCCTTCCCCTTAAAAAAGTATTAAACTAACAGTGATAAAATCAACAGAACTTAAAATCCCATAAAATGTGTAGAGCAGCCAAAAACTCAGAAGAGACATGAGACAAGGCAAGGGACAAGAACCGCAGCTCCTAAGGCCGGGATCTAATCAGGAAAGGCCTGCCGAAAGAGATCCATCTTTACCGCCTTTTTAAAACTACTCAGGCTCGTAATCTGACGGATCTCACAAATATCACAAATATTGGGGGGTTGCAGACTGCCAGAAATAGTGCAAATTGAGTCCACTTTTAGGGTTAGGGTTAGTGCTAGGGAATCATGGGAATTGTTTTTTTCTGAGACATTGAGCCTTCTCTGTCAGAGAGCTCTGGTGCCACAATAAAATACAGTTCCCATGATTCCCTAGCACTAACCCTAACCCTAAAAGTGGACTCAATTTGCACTATTTCTGGCAGTCTGCAACCCCCCATTGTGATTTGAGATTTACCTTTTTTGGGGTACTCTAGCACTTTGTGATGTTGCTAGTTGTGTGGATGAGAACTACAGTGGCATCAGCAGGGAATGGCCATATAAGAGTATGAGGAGGAGTGTGATTATCCTAAATAAGACCAAAAATGCAACTTGCTATGGGAACTGACTAGCCCAAAACACACTTCACAAATAATCCAGTTTGAGACCACTTTAACTGCCCTGGCTCAATGTTAGGAAATCCTGGGAACTGTAGTTTATTGTGACACCAGAGCTCTCTGACAGAGGAGGCTAAATGTCTCACAAAACTACAGTTCTCAGAATTCCCTAACTTTGAGCCAGGGCAATTAAAGCAGTCTCAAACTGGATTATTTCTGCAGTGTGTTTTGGATTAGACTGGGATATATGCTTGGTCTTCTGAATTACAAGCCTTAATTGAAGCCCTGACACCAGAGCTCTCTGACAGAGGAGGCTAAATGTCTCACAAAACTACAGTTCCCAGAATTCCCTAGCTTTGAGCCAGGGCAATTAAAGCAGTCTCAAACTGGATTATTTCTGCAGTGTGTTTTGGACCACCCTTTGAAACAGTGACCATAAATAGGTAAAGTGTACTAAGAAGGAGTGTGGTCTATTGGAAAGAGATTCTTCCTCCCCCCAACAGCTTTAGATAGTCATTTTGCTTATGAGTAAAGCTGAGCAAATGTTTGCACTACCTTGTAGGACTTTCAGGGTCAAATAAATTCTTTTAGGTTGCCTATGGAGTCCTGTGAGCTGCAAATAACTCTTAGAAGCTATGGTTTGTTATTGGCTTGTTATCTACATATTGAAAAACCAGGGTTTGTTTCTCCATATGCCTGCCTTGGAACAGGAGCTGATAAAAGAGATGAGAAAAACAGGTCAAAATGGATAAAACAAACTGGTTTGTTCTATTGTCTGCAGAACAAGCCATGGCTAAAGCAGTGACACAGCATGACAACCTGTTTTGATACTTTTTCTGTTAGATTTGTGTTGATCTAAACTTCTTAATTCATGTCACAGTTGCTGCCTAAGATACTCCTGGCCAGGCTGCGTTTGAGAAACCACATTAAATGTTGGCAAGTTTTGGAAGTGTTCATCATTGACTTTGAGGAGATGGGAGGAAACATAGCAGGTTGGCTTAAAGATTTCTGAAGCTAGAGGCGGTCTTCTTACATCCCTGGTTTTCATTGTGGAATAGCACTGCAATACCTTGGGCATGGAGAAGAAAATATTTGCTAACAGCAGCAATACTATTTCAGTTAGTAATGCAGGATCAATAGTGCTTGGTTTAGGTCATATGCATGGCAGATTATATAGGATGAATATTTCACAATATACAGATTCATGTCTCCATCATATTTGGAATTTGTTATTCCCTGTTCCCTTGCTACAAACAAACATTGTTATTTATAACATGTAAAGTTAATCTTATAATTAACTTTTTAAAAATGATTTAGGAGGAAGATTATAATGACAAATGTGCCTTAAAATTCTAAGCTGTCAAAGTAGGAAGATGAAATCTTGTAGTTATAACTTCTACAATTTGTAATGAGAAAACCTTTACCAGTCTTTTAAACTAAGGGGGTGCCTCTGCTGGTTTTCAGAATGTTGTTCTTCAATAGTTGTTTTTAAATTAAGTTTTACAATTATAAGGTGGTCCTGCATAGTTTACGTAGGAGTTTATTACACTATGTACTCCATAGTATATTTAGAAGTGGAGCCTTTGAGAATTTTCCTGCTGGTCTAAAAATGGTATGTTCATTCCTTCTTGAAAGTGTATGTGAAGATGGGTGATTCCTTTTAATAGGTTGCTACAGATTTTTACTGAGATAGTTGTAATACCCTTGAAAATATCCCAAAACAACCCCCAGAGAGAGATTTTTATTTAAAACTAGATAATTTCCCTTCAAACTCATAAACATTTAAACTTTTCTAGAAGATGTTGCTCCTATAAACAGAACATCAGAAGAAGAGGCAAGATTCAGACTTGAGATGGGAATAATTTAGTCTTTCATATGTTGTTGAACTGCATCTCTCACCATTTCTTACCACTGAATGCTGGCTAAGGCTGTTGGGACTTGCAGCCCAAATAATTTGGAAGGCTGTATGATTCCCACACCCCTGATCGAGGTGAAGGACACTTGAATTTTGGCAATTGTATATGGAACTTGATCATTAGTCGATGTTGAGAAGAGGAAATCCTTTTTTATGTGATGCCAAGACTATATTTAAATGACAATAAAAATGCCTCTGGCAAAGTGAAAGTCTGATCTATTTTAAATGAATGTTATTTGTATTACATTAGAAGAAGAAAGTTATCCACCATTTAGGCAGCAGTAGCCTTCTGCTTGGCTTTGATTGTGTTTGCTGGAGCAATTCTTTATGCATTGTGACATCTAAGGAGGATGCAGACAAACTGGCAACAGTTCATCAAAGAGTAGTGATAGATTATAATGTTAGAAATTAATAACAAGAAATCTGTTTCTTAGCAAAATATTATTAGGCATTATATTAACTGCTGCCACTAAGAAGGGAATAATAATTACTCATCCTTTGGTTGTCCCTTTGGAATCTTAGGATATCTTCTAGTATTAAAAAAAATAAATATGAGGAGAGGTCCTGCAGACTTACTTGAGTGGGGGAGAGATTGCTGGCTGTGGTAGCAGCACAGGTGGCAGTAGGATGCCGTTTTGCAACATGGCATGGCTTTTGGATTTTTTTGGACTCTTCTGTGCCATTCATGTGCCTGGGAAGAAGCAGCCAATCAGTACATTGTGCAGAGAGGTGCTTCTCAGGCACCTGATCTGAAGGATGCAGTTTTCCTTCAGGTCTACCTGAGTAGTACTTAAAGGGGAGTGTGCTGCTGAGCCAGGCACTTCAGTTTCAGCAGCCTTTCTACCCAGCCTCCCTGGTGGCTAGGGTTTGTGTTGTCATTTGATTAAATTTCCTTTGTTAATGCATGCTCACTGGTGTAATTTTATTTCTTTGTTTGTTTGTTTGTGATTTATTTAAAGTATTTCTGTATTGCCTCTCAACCCACAAGAGCTCCCAATGTGATGAACAAAAAAGACCCAACAACAATTAAAACAAGACAAAGGTTAAAACATTTTTAAAACACATTAAAATAGTCTCTAAAAACAGTCTAAAACCAATCATAGAATCCAGTTTTAAAACAATTAAAACAGCAGTTTCAAACATGGAATGTCATGTGGAACAGTATTGTTTTGTCTGACTACCGGGAACTCAAAAGAGATGAGAACAGTCAAACTTCTTTGAGTAGGAAGTAGCAAGCCAAGACACTGCTACAGAGAAAGCCCTATTATGCGTACTCAGCAGCCTAATTTCATGAGGTGTTGGGACACTTACTGTGGCCTCCCCTGAAGAGCTCAAATTTCTGGTAGGCTCATATAGGAGATTATCCTGGCCCGAAGTCGTTTAGGGCTTTGGAGGTCAGCACATTGGATTGAGCTTAGACGCAAGTTAGAATCCAGTGCAGTTCTTGCAGGACTGGTGTTATATGGTCTCTAACATACATACCTGAACCAATCTGGCTGCTGTATTTTGCACTAGCTGCAGCTTCCAAACACTTTTCAAGGGCACTTTTCAAGTGGTTAGTTATGTCTAACCACGACGTAGATAAGGCATGAAACATTGTGGCCAGGTCTGCCTTCTCCAAGAAAGGGCGCAGCACTAGCCAAAGCTGGACAAAGGTTCTCCTGGCCACTGCAGCAACATGGCTTTCCAAGAGCAGTGCTGGGTTCTAGAGCACCCACAAGCTATGAACCTGGTCTACAAATCCAGAAAAGACTGCGATCCCAATCCCAGGTTGGTTTCCCTATAGACCAGTAGGACTTTTGTCTTGTCTGGATTAAGTCTCAATCTATTCACCTGCATCCTGTCCTTTACTGCATCCAGACAACAATTCAGTACTACCACAGCCTCCTTGGCGTCAGTTGTAAAGGAAAGTTAGAGCTGGGTATCATCCGTATACTGATGACACTCAACCCCAAAGTTCTGGATATCCTCTCCCAGCAGTCTCATGTAGATGCTTAAAAGCATGGGGGTATTGACCCCTGTGGAGCCCCACTGGCCAATGGCAAAAAGGCTGAGCAACAATCCCACAGCACCACCTCTTTCACAAGGGGGGGGCGGTGAGGGGAAAGATCCAGGTACCCTGAGAGTTGGACCATGTAGCCCATTTTCCATCAGTTCATGGCACCCTGTTAGGTGACTGCAGGATTAGAGGTTTACAGATAATGGCCACTGCATATAAACTTGCCTTACTCTAGGAAGGTGGAGGTATATGTGTGTACGTGTGTGCACAGGTGTGTACAGTCAGAACTTGATATCTGTGGGGGATCTGTTCCAGACTCCCCCTCCCTGCCATGAATACCAAAAATTGCAGGATCTCAAGTTCCGTTTTCCTTAATGGCAGCGTAATGTGCATGCCTATTTGCACAGCTGCATGCATGCATCGTCATTAGGGACAGTGCGGACTTGCTGTCCGTGAATGCTGAAATCCACAGATGGCAAGCCCGCAGCTACAGAGGCTCCACTGTATATATACACACAGGTGTGTACACACATGTATTAGTTCCAAAACTGACATTAGTTCTAAAACTTTGCTGCAGAAAACAAAGTGATGTTCTCACAGTCAGTCAAAATTTGCAACACTCCCCTAGGGAAGAGGCTAATTGCAAGTCTTTTAAACCCTTGAGATTACTGAGCAAATTACATAATTGTTCATCTTCCAACTGTGCACATAAAAGTATGTTTCCTTTCCCATCCCACAACATTGATATTATATGATAGTGAAATATGACTAATTTTGATAGCAAGGAAGGTCAACTATACGACAGGAGCTATTGGGAAAGGAAATAAAAAGCATCTTTTTTGTTCCCTCTTTCTCTGGTCCCTGTCAACATTCCCTGGTGTCCCTGAGAATAGCTCTCCCATTTTTCACATAAGAAAGAATAGCTTCCATTCAGTTAATTTTACTAAATGACCAATCTGAATGACAGGATATCAGAGTTAAACGTTTTGAGCATTTGAGGCAAACTGTATCTAGTATTTAATGTAACTAGTCATACATGAATAATTTTTTTCAGTACTGCAGTTTAATTGTAAGATGTCATTACAATTTTGCTGTCATTACTAGCCCTATAAAACAAAGGCTACAGCGGTGTTGTAATCATGGCAATTCATCTGAAAAAGCCTATGGCAAACCCAAGCTTCATAAGCTCCTAAGCATTTGCAAGCTAATCACACCATTCCCCTTGTCAGTATTGCTATTCTAACAAATCAGCAGATGATCGAAAATGACAAGAATCATGTGTTCAACCAGGGCTCTTCTAAATTGCAAAGCTCCAGTGACTGGAAAGAATGCTCTTGATAGCATGGAAGGATTATATGATGTGGGCACAAACCCATGCCCCATTTGGATACTAGCAGTATTTAGGAGTACATATATAAGATACTGATATCTGGTGTTCCTTAGGCCAGTTTTGACGAGTGTCTTTTTCAGAGTGGACTTCTAATATTTTCTTTAAATCCTTAAGCATTTTGCTTTTAAACCCCACCCCCCACCCCCGATCAATCCCAAGGATAATCTATTTGAAAAAGACTATTCAATGTGCAGTAGCTTAGAAATAATTAGAATGTAGCAGAATAGAATAATCTCATTCAGTACAAAGGCTCTTAATAAAGAATGCAACAATAGTGAACTGTCCCAGTGTTATTAATATACGAAATACGGATCTACTTCCTACTTTTGCTGCTATGGAAATTTATCCCACTTATTCTTCCTAATTCTTAGGATTCTGAGGGATATGCTTTCAACAGTATAAGATATATAAAAAAAGAATCAGGAAAAGGATAATTGTATGAAGTTCTGATCCTTTTGTATTAGAAAATTGGTATCTTAACAATACATTGAGGACAGGAGAGACATCTTTCTTTTTCTTCCATGAAAACGCAGGATTGTTAGTTACAATGTTTTTCACTTTAACAGAATAAACACTAAAGTGAAAAAGTACACAGGGTTCCTAGTGTGCTAGTCCTATACACACGGCTAGCTCAGATTTACTTCTAAGTAGATAAGTTTAAATTGTGTTTCATGCCTTACTTGGTACAGGGGATTTTGCTTTTTGTAACTCCAGATCAACTCGAGGGCAGTTAACATCAGCAACAAAACCCCTCCAAAATATGCGTCATTCATTTCTTCCCTGTTTGTAAAATATAGGAATGAAACTTGCTTTAGTTAAAAAGCAAGAGTGAATTTTTGCTCGAAAATGTAAGAATTTATATGTAGAATATCCTTTTTTCCCCTTCATCCTGAAAGGTTTGGCTTATAAAAACTTGCAGTCAGAGAGAGATGTGTCTGATGTGTGAATGATCAAGAAAAGGCCTTAAACATAATTTCATGTTTTTTAAAGTATGCCTTTAACTTTTATCACTGTTTTTTGTACCACTATGAGAAGGAGTATGATTTAGCTGATTTTCAAGAGAGTCAGTGAATGGTGCTTGTTTGTTTCATTAAGGGCCCTTCAAACTTTCCATCCTTAATCTGAACACTGGAAAAATTTATGCAAAACAAAGTCCTGTCAATAAGTAATACTGCTTCCTTTTTAAAAGGGAACATTATTGTATTTAAATGTTAAAATTGCATTGGATCCAGAGGTGCTTATGTAGTCTTAGGAAGAATGTTTTAACTAAATCTGAAAATATTCTGTTTGTGCAATATTTTGTGGAACTTCTTGAATGACCAAAACTATGTGGACTAATATATATAAATATTTAAAAAAATCTTCAGGTATATCCAGTATATTTGGAGTTGGTTTGTATTTTTTTAAAATGAGAACACGCTGTTTGTATTTGTAAGTAGTGCCTAAAGGACAATTCTTTAACTCTATGATGTTCTAGTATGGTGAGAAGTGTCTCTTTTAAAGCATTTTTGTCTTTTTCAGAGTAAAACCTGAAAAACTGCTTAGTTCTGCAATGGAAAATGCAAATACAGATGGTGTTTCTTCCGGAGACGGGCTTCTGCTTAGAATGGGCCTCAATGATAACAAAGCTGGAATGCAAGGGCTGGATAAAGAGAAAATCAACAAAATCATAATGGAAGCTTCCAAGGTTTATTTGTTTAAGCATCTGCAAAGAGTTTAGTTATTCTTAAGTATTGATTGCATTCAAGAAAGACTGCAAGGTTTTTACTGGCATGACTTCATTGTTCAGAAGGAAAGATATGTTGCTCATTACAACAAGGATGAAAGTGAAATCTGTGGGCTTGCTAGTAGGATGACGCCAGTGTTGATGGCTAGGAGGATCGTTTGGGAGTGGTAATTAGGATTTGAGCAGTTTGGGAATTGTGTGACTTTTCAGATGTTGTTAAACTGCAACTCCCAGCAGCCCTGGTCAGCATAGCCAATGATGTGGAATGTTGGGAGCTGCAGTTCAACAATATCTGGAGGACAATTTTTTATTCTCTGGGTTAGAGGATTTGTGCTACAGGGTTCCTATCCTTTGTACTATTTACTATCCATAGAGCCAGTGGTGGCAAACCTATGGCACATGTGCCAGAGGAGGCACTCAGAGATCTCTCTGTGGGCACGTGTGTTGTCACCAAAACAGAGAGTTCGCCAGAGTTCGCTACTAGAAAGCCAGAGGGATGCCCACTTTGTGATAAATAATGGGTTTGGGGTTGCAGTTTGGGCACTTGGTCTCTAAAAGCTTCACCATCACTGGACTGGACTGAAGCAGGTGTTGTTCCTCTTATCCATCATAGGAACAATACCCTCTATTGACAGGAATGCTATCTGACAAATGTGTATTTGGGCATTATGGGTGGGTTATTATTCTGTCTCACTCTGCATGTCCATACACTGTTTTACTGTCTACCTCCCACTCCATATGGACAAAATAGGTCTTTACATGTGAACATACAATGATACTAATATTTGGAGAATATGTCATAAATCAGTAATATTGTGAAGTAATGAAATGATAATGAAACTAAAAGTTGACTGTTAGACTAACCTACTCCAGTCTGGTGCACATCAGATGTGTTGGACTTCATTTCCCATCACTACTAGTGAGTCACCAGGTTGGGGAATCCTTGTAAGCAGGGACTGTCATTTTTTAATTTCTGTGCAAATGCTTTGCTTATTGTAGGAGCTTAATAAATGGTAGCTGGTAATAACTAAGCTCCATTTCTTTTAAAATTGTAGCCTTCTAAGTAGACCCTAAGTATTGGGGGAGTGATGATGTTTGGTAACATTTTTTTAGTGCAATATAGTAATTATAATATATTACTCTGTCTTTCTGACACAGGCATGAAGTAACTGCAGACATTATATTGCATTATTTTCCTGTGCATAAATGAAAAATTCTGTTACCAGCTTCTGCTGATGTGAAATATATCTTTGTGTGAGTCTTCTTTCAATGACTCAGCTGCCGCTTTTATTTCTTGCCATTTACATTTCATGTATGTCACTCTGAAAACTGTTGGGAAAATCTTGGGTTTCAGTTAATTTTTTTTTGAGGGAGCTATGTGCCTTTTTCCTTTATAATTTAGATTAAACCAATCTGTATTAGGCAAATGAAAGCTAATAACTGAAGTTGAGCAATTTTAATCTCTTTGGCAGGGTTCTAAATTTTATGAAAATGAGCTTAAGAAAGACCAGCAAGTTGACAAACGAATTAAAAAAATGCTAGAGTTAAAAAATAAAATTACAGATCAACAGATTATGAAAGCACAACTACAGGTAATGTGCTATTTTGTCTTGTAAACCTAGGCCTTGCAAGAATTAATGCTAGAAATATTCTCGTGGTGTAGTCCACCATAAACTTGATTGAATTGGTTGAATTGGGGCGCGGGGTGTGTGTGTGTAAAACCTTTGTATGTTAGGTTTTGGAACATGAGTAGAGTATTCTTCAGACAACACTTGATAGCCTCATGTATGAACATGTTATTAAGATCACTTTTGTCAAAACATTTGCTCTTTAAATAGACAAAAGCCAGGTTGTTAACATGAGGCATTTAATCTTATCAACCTCTTGTCTAAACTCCAGGAGCATATACTTTCTGGAGTGCCTCAACTGGTTTTTCTGGGTCTTCTAACCTTCATGTTCAACACCCTCAAAAGCTATTTAAGTTGTTATGATTGAATTCCTTTTTCTTTTGGGTGTGTGACAGTCAGAAAGAGAGAGAGAGAGAGAGAGAAATAAACCCTTCAGGTAAACTTGACTGCCTTGACAGTCTTATGCCCATAATCTTATAGCATCTTTGAGACTGAGAGAAAGAAGTTGGTAACACAAGTATATCCTCTGGTGCAAGTGGATGAACAGGTGAAAGTATCTCTTAATATTATGGGTGATGTAATGAAATTTCCCAAATAACTTTGTGGATAGAATTGGCATCTAGTTTTTGTCAAGGCCTTGTACCCATCTCCCACTCTGTGCTGTAGATCCTCCTGTAGGTAAGTAACTGTTTGAAATTAGAAGACTGTCTGTGGGCAAGTAAAGGTCTGCCACCAAGAGCCCTTGAGAGGGCAGCATTATTATCCAGACTAGGTTTTAGTTAATTGATAATATGTCTGAGTGGTCTCAGTGGAGAGCTATATGTGACCACTAGTGGGGTTCTGACATTTCCTGTCTTTAGTCTGTAATGTAATAGATTAGTCCTGGGCACAAGTCTCTGCATCAGAGGATAAACTGGCATAAGTCAGACATTAGGAATGGGAATATAAAAAAACAAAGCAAAAAACAGTTGCAGAACCCTTCATTCTTTCTGGATATTCTATGTCAGATCTCAGAACACTAGTCCTTGAACAAAAAAACTACAAAAGAAGATTAGAAAGAGAAACAACAAAACTGGAATATATCCACAAACTATAGTCCATCGAGAGTGGGTCGAACATGTTCGGTTTGGTGGAGTAGTGTATTTGTAAATCCAGCAGAACCAGGGAGCAAAAAATAATCTAAGCTTCTAAAAGTTGAGTTTTATTGTTGTTGAAAGAATAATAACAACATGCAAAGTAAAATACAGTCCACTATAGGATCACATCTTGCAGATGTGACTAAACAAGAACAAAAACTACAGATCCATGTTTCCAGCTCTTAAGGCTACATTGTGAAGCAGTATAAACATATTATAGATCCATCGAGAAGTAAAGAGAAGAAAAAGTGCGATCCAAAGGAAGCAAATAATAATAATATCAATGCCAAACACAAAGTTTCTCAGTCTAGCCCCTCTCCACCTTTTGGGTGTTAACCTTCAGGTTGATTGGATCATCTGTATGTGATGTATGCTAACCCAGCCTCTTGTTGTTCATCTTCCACCATGTGATCTACTTTCCCATAACAACTTTTTATTATTGTTTCCTTATGTAAACAAGGATGATTTCCCACCTAGTGGTTCTCTATTGTTTTGTCTTTCTAGCCATCTGGACTGAGTTGTTTGTGCTCTGCCTAGAAGCTGTTCTCAAGTGGAAAAATACAGACACACACATCTCTACATTTCACCTTTGACTGCATAGCCCATCTATACTCTGACAGAACAGATACTATGGTTTCCTGGCACGCTATATTAGAACACTAGTTAATATCCCAGTCTTATGAGGACTCTCTTGCCTATTTTATCATATCCCCTTTCTGGTTCCCATCCAGCATCGTCCTATATTTCAATACCTCCTTTCACCATTCCACCTCTGTCCCCCAAGGATAGTTAAAACTGAACTTGTCACCTCATCACCAACCCACAAGCTTTGCATTTCTGTTGCGATTCACACACACACATTCATAGGTATAAATATCTGTCCCTAGGCACTTTACTCCATGCAACTAATGAGGTAGACTTAGGCTCAGAACAGAGAGGTCAAATGAAATGGCTTCTGGTCGCTTTGGGGGTGTGGTGTTTACATGATACACGCCTCCAAAATGGGCCAAAGCCATACTGACATGGTGCTCTGATCTTTTTCCACTAGAGAAAAAAGGTGCTGGGTTAATCCGAGGCCCAGCAGTGCAGCTTGGGTCCTGTGCCACTGGCCCGCTTTGGCGGCAGGCCATATGGTCACTACAGTCCCAGCCTGCTTGCAGCCAGAGCAGCCTTGGGCGGCTCCTTTCCGCATGTCTGCTCCAGCCCTTAGGGCCTATACATGCTCCCAAAATAATCCATCTTGAGACCACTTTAACTGCCCTGGCTCAGTGATGGGACTCATGGGAACTAGTTTATTGTGGCACCAGAGTTCTCTGACAGAGAAGACTTAATGTTTCAGGAAAAAAAACTACAATTCCCATGATTCCCTAGCATTGAGCCAGGACAATTAAAGTAGGCTCAATCTGGATTATTTCTGGCAGTCTGTAAAGGCCCTTAGTTTACAAAAGTGTATGCTACCAACTTCTTTCTTTCAGTCTCATAGGTGCTATAAGACCCCTTTGCATGCTGATCCAGACTAACACAGTTATGTCTTTGAATTCTTCATCCATATCTACATTTATATTTGCTTGTATTTTCAGCAAGTGTATTTTTGCTTGCAGTCCTTAAAACGCTACCAGAATAAGATGCCAGAGGCTGCTGGATAAAGCAAGTGACAGCATCTGAGTTTCATGAATGATATGCTGTCAGAGTGTATCTTGCACAGTAACAGCTTGGCAGTGTCTAGTGAAGTTTCTGTTAGAGATTTGGGATTTCCTCATAGCCCTTAACTCCACAAAAAAAGTACAGAATTATATTTATTTTTACTACATTAATTTAGCTAATCATTTCATACTCTTTGTATGTATATGTACCAATTTCTCGAGTCATAGCTTAGAGATGATGTGAAATGGTATCCACATGGTGATTACTTAATGTGACAATTGCTCTAGTGATATGGGACCTTCAACATCTATATGAAGCCACTGGGTGAGATTATACGGAGTTATGGTGCTGGGTGTTATCAGTACGCCGATGACACCCAAATCTATTTCTCCGTGTCTCGTTCGTCGGCCTCGAATTCCAATGGCATCTCCTCTCTCAATGAATGTCTTCAAGCGGTAATGGGCTGGATGAGGAAAAACAGATTGAAACTGAATCCAGACAAGACGGAGGTGCTCACGGTAGCAGCCCCAAAACCAAGAATTGGGTTGCAACCTTCAGTCCTGGATGGGGTCACACTCTCCTCCAGTGACTGTGTTCGCAGTCTGGGTGTGCTCCTTGACTCGTCGCTCTTGATGACGAATCAGGTTAATGCGACGGTCAGGAGCGCCTGCTATCAGCTTCGGCTGATTCACCAGCTGCACCCTTTTCTGGAAGTAAGGGATCTCGAGACTGTTGTGCACGTGCTGGTAACCTCACACCTCGATTTCTGTAATGCGCTCTACATGGGGCTACCCTTGTACTTGGTTCGGAAATTACAGCTGGTACAAAATATGGCAGCCAGACTTATTTCAGGAACAACTAGGAGGGACCACATCACTCTGGTTTTGAAGTCCCTTCACTGGCTGCCTATTGGTTTCTGGGCCCAGTACAATGTGTTGGTTATTACCTTTAAAGCCCTAAAAGGCTTGGGTCCAAGTTATATCAGAGACCGCCGCCTCCCGTATAATCCTCCCCGCGCGCTCCGGTCCTCTGGGAGGAATTTCTTAGAGTCCCAAAGATCGAGGCTATCTGTTACCTCCCAGAGGGCCTTTTCTGTCATCGCCCCCAGGCTCTGGAACGACCTGCCGGATGAGATCCTTCAATTAACATCTTTGGACAGTTTCAAAAAGGCTGTCAAGACGGATCTCTTCCGGCAGGCCTTTCCAAATTAAATTGTCCCGGCCCCAGGCTGTCCCCTCTCCCCTCAGTGACATTATTCTGAACCCTGGTTCCCCTGGAAGTGCAACAAAGTTACTGTGGAATGTTTTTAATAATTTTAATTGTTATGATTTTATCCTGTTTTAATTTGCTAATGGATTTTAACTATGTTATTGTTTAATAATGTTTTAAGGGGGGGGGGATGCTGTCCATTGTAATTGTGTTTTATGTTGTAAACCGCCCGGATTGGGCAACCATTGGGCAGTATATAAATAATAATAATATACTATACTGGTCAATGACCGAATAAAAATTATTACAATATTACAATAATAATAATATTTATTTATTTATTTATTTATTTAAGCTGTTGACATTCAACTTCTTTTACAAGACTACAAACAGAATCTTTTGAAATGTCATGGTGAAAATCATGTAGCAAGTCTCAGTGTCCTTTATATTATTTTTTATATTTGTAAAATAGTCCTAAAATATTATCTATAACACTATAGCTATTTTTATAGTTTTAACAAAAAGTTTGATGGATGGTCACAGTATGTCTGGAAAAATTTATGTATCTTCATACCCTTGCCTCAACTTCCTTTTACATAGATGGATAAGTTTGCCATGGAAATGGAACGGAACCGTGATCTTAGCTGTACTATTGTGCATATTGACATGGATGCCTTTTATGCAGCTGTAGAAATGCGAGATAATCCAGAGCTGAGGGACAAACCCATTGCAGTGGGATCAATGAGTATGTTGGTAAGATAGAAGAAGTCTTTGTTTACAAAAATACATAAGTTATATCTTTCACTTAGAAGAACGTGTCAGTTCTTATGGGTAAATGGGAAAAATGGGTAAATAACTATGATTGGGCTGACATAGAATCTGTAAAAAACATTTTCCAAAATATTAGCCAAGCAAATTCATCAATATTTAATTCATGAACTGTTGCACCCATTGCATATCTAACTATAGATTTTTGATTGTAAGAAAATAAGTTTCTAAACTTTATAAGTGAACTTTTTAAACTAGGGTATCAAAATAATTATTGCCTGACTTCACTAAACTCAATGCAAACACCATCTCATTTTGAAACTTTATTTTATATTTGAGATGCCGTAAATTATCCTTTATCCAATCGTAATAGTCTATTACAGGAATAGTATTTATAGTGAATGAATCAAAGGGCCTTTGCAGACTGCCAGAAATAGTGCAAATTGAGTCCACTTTAAGGGTTAGGGTTAGTGCTAGGGAATCATGAGAATTGTTTTTTTCTGAGACATTGAGCCTTCTCTGTCATAGAGCTCTGGTGCCACAATAAAATACAGTTCCCATGATTCCCTAACCCTTAAAGTGGACTCAATTTGCACTATTTCTGGCAGTCTGCAAAGGCCCAAAGTCAACCAATTTTTTTCCTGGTTAACTGGAGATTTCAAGTCTAGGTCTAACAGTGGCTGTATGTATTGGTGTTTGTAGAAGATTGAGAAATGCTTGGTCTGTTTTGGACCCACAGTTTCTGAACTGAATCTAATAGCTTTATCACAGGAGGCAGGTAAATTGCAGTTGTGTGCTTGCCTTCGGATCTTACACTAGGAAAATAATGTTTTTGGCTGTGGCTTATCACATAACACCATTCTTCTTCTGTTGTTCTCCCATAGGAGACTGTTTTGAAAGTGTTTCTTTTTATTAACACAAAAAGTCCATTAAAAACCTCCTTTTCACTACTGTTCTGCTTTGATTTCCAGTGTAAAATTTCAGTTGTGCTTTAATGCTGATTTTGGGTGGTCAGGGTGTGTGCTTTGGGTGTGGCTTAGGAGCAAAGATTTAGCTTCTCTGACAAACCCCAGTTGGAAGGGGCTAGTCATTTGCCAATTGAGAAGGCGAAGGGGTGGAAATTTCAAATCGATTTCCCTTCATTTGACAAAGTAACAGAAAAGCTTCTGTAGAAAAAACAACAACAATTGTCAAATGACACCCCCTCACACACAACTAAGACCAAGTGAAGCCAAAACTTTGCTTGCTGCCTTCCCCACTCTGTTCCAGAGTGTCTATGTGTCTGGCTGCCTTTCTGTCTTTCTTTCTCTTTCTCAAACACACACTCAAACAAGCCTAGAAATATAAGTGGAAAAGAGTCTTACAGTTTAAAAAAGCATTCATTTCATTAACCCTGCCTTTGGTTTTCTTGTTACTTCTCACTTCAGACTTAACAATAACTGACAGATGAAAGCCAGCATTGGGATAGATCAGATAGATAGATCAGTAGTCGCTGGCTTTAATGTGCCAGTGATTTGTTATGTCTGAAGCTAGAAGTTTTCTCTATCCCAATCAGGAAGCCTCCCACTGCAAGGGGAAAAAGGCTTTTTTAATTGTAAGTTTCTTTTGGGGCAGCATGTGTGCGTGTGTGTGTGCCAAACTTGGAATAGAGGCAGAGATAATGGTCCAAAACACACTGCAGAAATAATCCAGTTTGAGACAACTTTAATTGCCCTGGTTCAGTGCTAGGGAATTCTGGGAACTCTAGTTTTATGAGACATTTAGACTTCTCTGTCAGAGAGCTCTGGTACCACAACAAACTATAATTTCCCAAATTCCCTAGCACTGAGCCAGGGCAGTTAGAGCGCTCTCAAACTGGATTATTTCTGCAGTGTGTTTTGGCCCAATGTCTTGGAGGAGATACAGGGCAGGCAGTCCCAAATACTCTGTGTGATAAGCTTTTAGCACAAATGAAGGTTGCAGTCCTGGAATGGATCCAAAGGTGTGAAAGGAAAGAGAGCAATCCCAATTGCATAGCACTTTTACAAACAATGCTGTTTTAGTGAGAGAAGAGCTTTGTATGATAAAGCCCTAAGTCCCAATGTTAAGACAATTGAGTGGGTATATTTAAAAATCTTTAATTAAAATCTCTAGGCCAGTGAAGCAGCCTTTTTTCCTGCCTTTGCCCTACGTATCTTCATTTTTCATTTCTCCAGCAGCTTCAGAAAAGACCATGGTTTTGGCATATAACATTTGTTATATAACAGAAGGCAATTATTACCATGTTAAACTGATACTAGATAACTTTTTATTGGGACTTGATTGACCTAGCTGATATTCTTATCATAATATACAACCTATTTGAAATGCCTTATTGTATGATTTTAAATTGTATCTTTATCTCTTTAAGTCCACTTCAAATTACCATGCTAGACGATATGGGGTACGTGCTGCTATGCCTGGATTTATTGCTAAGAAGCTCTGCCCACATCTTACTATAGTGCCTTTAAATTTTAAGAAATATGAAGAAGTAAGTAAAGAGGTATGTAACTTTCTTTCAATTTTATTTTTGTTCTTTGTTTACATGCTTATATAGTACCCAACTAGCAATGCCCCCAGCAGTGTTTTACAAATATAAAAACAAAGATGGTAAAAAAAAATCGCAAATGGTGCAATAAAAATGGATAGAACAGTCAAAATGAATATAAGATAATAGAATGTTAAGAAGTTAAAATGATAAGAGCTAGTTATTGCCCTGTGACAACAGTGCTAATATCAAGGGCTAGATTCTACCTGAAGAATAAGGTTTTACAGCATGAGGAGGCCCCCTCCCCAGAACACCTTGGAGCGTGGCACCCCTTGTTTTAGCCACTGCAAAAGAAATTCATTTTTAAAACTCCAAGTGCCCCCTATAGCCTCCAGGCAGCATGGGGGCATTTTTATTATTTTTCGCCATATAAGGCGCTCCGGCATATAAGACGCACCCAATTTTAAAGGAAGAAAATCCAGGAAAAAAGGATTCCTCCCTTTAGCCGCGGCCGGTTGTTCAGTGGGCTGGTGCTGGGATCGGAGAACTTCTCCGATCCCAGCACCAGCCCATTGAACTGAGGTCGCGGGGGGAAGGAGGGCTCCTTCCCCCCGCGACCTCAGTCTTTGAATGGGCTGGTGCTGGGATCGAAGCGATCCCAGCACCAGCCCATTGAACTGAAGCAGCGCGGGGAAGGAGGGCTTCTTCCCCCCGCGACCTCAGTTGTTGAATCGGCTGGTGCTGGGATTGAAGCGATCCTAGCACCAGCCCATTGAACTGAGGTCGCGGGGGGAAGGAGGGCTCCTTCCCCCCGCGACCTCAGTCTTTGAATGGGCTGGTGCTGGGATCGAAGCGATCCTAGCACCAGCCCATTGAACTGAGGACGTGGGGAGAAGGAGGGCTCCTTCCCCCCGCGACCTCAGTCTTTGAATGGGCTGGTGCTGGGATCGAAGCGATCCTAGCACCAGCCCATTGAACTGAGGTCGTGGGGAGAAGGAGCCCTCCTTCCCCCCACGACCTCAGTCTTTGAATGGGCTGGTGCTGGGATCGAAGCGATCCTAGCACCAGCCCATTGAACTGAGGTCGCGGGGAGAAGGAGGGCTCCTTCCCCCCGCGACCACAGTTTTTGAATGGGCTGGTGCTAGGATCGCTTCGATCCCAGCACCAGCCCATTCAAAGACTGAGGTCGCGGGGAGAAGGAGGGCTCCTTCCCCCCGCGACCTCAGTTTTTGAATGGGCTGGTGCTAGGATCGCTTCGATCCCAACACCAGCCCATTCAAAGACTGAGGTCGTGGGGGGAAGGAGGGCCCTTCGATCCCAGCACCAGCCCATTCAAAGACTGAGGTCGCGGGGGGAAGGAGGGCCCGCGACCTCAGTTCAATGGGCTGGTGCTAGGATCGCTTCGATCCCAGCACCAGCCCATTCAAAAACTGAGGTCGCGGGGGAAGGAGCCCTCCTCCCCGCGACCTCAGTTCAATGGGCTGGTGCTAGGATCGCTTCGAGCCCAGCACCAGCCCATTCAAAGACTGAGGTCGCGGGGGGAAGGAGCCCTCGCTTCGATCCCAGCACCAGCCCATTCAAAGACTGAGGTCGCGGGGGAGAAGGAGGGCTCCTTCTCCCCGCGACCTCAGTTCAATGGGCTGGTGCTGGGAACGCTTCGATCCCAGCACCAGCCCATTCAAAGACTGAGGTCGCGGGGGGAAGGAGGGCTCCTCCCCGCGACCTCAGTTCAGTGGGCTGGTGATGGGATCGCTTCGATCCCAGCACCAGCCCATTCAAAGACTGAGGTCGCGGGGGGAAGGAGCCCTCCTCCCCGCGACCTCAGTTCAGTGGGCTGGTGCTAGGATCGCTTCGATCCCAGCACCAGCCGATTCAACAACTGAGGTCGCGGGGGGAAGGAGCCCTCCTTTTAGCCGCGGCCTCGGCCCTTCGCCTTATAAGGCGCACTAACTTCCCCACCCACGTTTTGGGGAAGAAAAAGTGCGTGTTATAGGGCGAAAAATACGGTACATTCTTGGTCCCCTAAGGCCATTTTAAGCCCAGGAGAGGCCTTTCTTTCTCTTCTCTTTTCTTCTTTTCTCTTCTCTTTCTTTTTTTTTTTTTTTTTAACAAAACAAAGTAAACTGGAAATCACTTTCTGTTAACTTTCTTTAAACAATGATTTTCTTGTTCCTAAAATGGTCCAGGAGGCCTAAACATGACAAAAGTGCTCTCACTATCTAGACAATTTGGGTGCATTTAGAGGCAATTTTTTGTCAAAAAAGCTGACCCCCTGGGGGTCAAAAAATGGCCCTAAGGCCAGATATGGTCCATGAGCTGCTGTATGCCCACCCCATCTTATAGCCTGTTTACTCCTACAGCTAAATGTTCATTCATTTCATGCTTTTCAATTTGTCATAAGTATTCCTTGAACTGAAATTACTTTTGCTAATCTTCTTCTTTTCATTAACTAACTTTGTCTTTTAATAAATTATCACATTAAACCTGATGTTATTAGATATGCAAGGAAGGGCAGTGAAAAGTAGGGTTAATATGTAGGACTTAATTAGTTCCTTCTAGCAGAACTAGCATTAAGAGAAGTACCTCTTAATAATCATTGGTACCTCTTAGGCATAAAATTAGCTGTATTGAATAGCAGAGTCTTATGAGATGAGCATTCTTTTCTGTCAACATAAGCAAGTTTCCCTAAGGAGATATAGTTGCCTGCTTAATATATCTCCATTCACATTTCAAATTCAAGACAAGCACTATTTTTCTTGCAAACATGCCTGGTACCTGCAGCTAATGACTCAGAGACCAGTACTTGTTCACAGGCCACCATTTTGTGTAGCACTATCCTAACTTACCTTACTCCTTACCCGTGACTACCTCTGCAACCGTGGTTTAGTCAAAGATTTAGTGAAAATGTATTATCAAAAGAAGGAAAGTAATTGCTTCATAATGAAATATAAGAAATTCATTATAGTTGATGCCAATCAGAAATATTTTAAAACATTTGCAACATGATCCTGAATTATGTAGCACCTAAAATTCAGTAGAAAGGAAAAGTAATAAAATGTAAGTTACATGTAACATGTTAATATAAATTGTTAATACAGTGGACACTTCCCACAGATAGGAAAAAAATGCAGGAGTTCAAGCCTATATGTCAATGAGTGAGCATGTGCACACACATCCCATTGGGGTGATCCATGGGAGCACCAAGTCTGCTGATACGGTGGGCACACTGTATAAATTCTGTCCATGCAATATGTTAATATAAATTGAGTTTGTTCTTAAACTTTTATAGTGGCAATTTATATTTTAATACCTTTTAATGTTATAGGAAATACTGCAGAATTTGATTCTTTAAATTCATATTTTTGATTTATATTTTATTAATCATGCCAAGATATTTAGCATCCTTTTATCTTAAAGCATAAAACCAGAAGCTTGTGCAGATGTGTGAGCTCTAAAGAAGACTGGGGATCTTTTTTTTTTTTTTTTGGGTGGGGGGAATCTCTGTAATAAATGTTTGTTTAAATATTTTGTCAATGCCGTGGTGCGCCTTTGCCTTTCTGTGTCCCTGATTTGCCTGCTGCTGATTTCCTTATTGTTTATTTTTAATTTAATTTAAATTTTAGTTGGTTTTAATGGTTGTTAAGTTTAATATGTTTTTATGGGGGAGGGTGGCAGTTGGGTTTTTTACATTGTACTAAATTTTAATTGCTGTAAGCCGCCCCGATTGTTTTTAACAGAGGGGCGGGGTATAAATAATAATAATAATAATAATAATAATAATAATAATAATTATTATTATTTATTGGCTGACCAGCTGCTGAATAATTTTGTGTGTTTCTGTGTATATGTAAAACTGGTTGGGAAGGGAACTTCGACCCCTCTCTATAGTCACACATCTTTGTAATTTTATATTAATATTTATCAAGGTTAGAGAAATACTAGCTGAATATGATCCACATTTTATGCCTATGGGCCTTGATGAAGCTTATTTGAACATAACAGAACACTTAGAAGAAAGGAAGAACTGGGATGAAAGCAAGAGAAAGCATGTAATCAAAACAAACAGTTGTGCTCTGAATGGTAAGTGATTATCTAAAAGTTTACCCTTTTTTTGTTTTGTTTTACAGTTTTGAGAGGATTGTGTGGGCCAAAGTAGACCAAAAGCCATATTTTGAAGCAAATTCCTTACCTGAAGTGTCCACATAGTGCAATATTGTGGCTCTATTGTGCCCTATAGGCTGATTGTCAATGTGAAAAAAGAATTAGCTAGTAATAAGATAGACTAAAGCCATAGTTGAGAATTCCACTTTTAATACTGATTTGTAAAGGTCCTCTTTCATTTCAGTGTGAAAAGGTTCTCTGCTTATTCCTACCAAGGCCTGAAGCAGATGGGAGCAGCTTCCAGCCACTTCAGGGGCATGTCGTTTACACCAAAACAAGCCCTTAAAGGAGCAGATATTTTCTGTTCCTATTTGAGGCCGCGGGAAGAGGCACCCTCAGGACCGCAGCATGTGTTTGCCATGGCCACAAGGCAGCTGGGCTGGGAATGGCTTCTAGCCACTCCTTCCTGCCCATCTGCTTCACCCCTTTCTTAGTTAACAGAGGGTCCAAGACACACTGCAGCAATAATCCGGTTTGACACTGCTTTAACTGCCATGGCTCAGTGCTAAGCAATTCTGGGAGTTGTATTTTATTGTGGCACCAGAGCTCTCTGACAGAAGGCTAAACGTCTCACAAAACTACGTTCACAGAATTCCTTAGCATTGAGCCAGGACAGTTAAAGCGGTCTCAAACTGGATTATTTCTGCAGTGTGTTTTGGATTAGACTGGGATATATGCTCGGTCTTCTGAATTACAAGCCTTAATTGAAGCCCTGTTTTACTTTATGAAGAAAACATAATTTGTAAGATTCTTATTTATTTATTACTGCATCTTTAGGCCATTCAATAATATTTGTTGGGTAATAACTAAAAATAAATAAAACTGAGTTATTCATGCATTAGTAAGCTAAAGCTATGACAACTGTAGAATTATAGAGTTGGAAGAGACTACAAGGGTCATATGATCCTACCCCCTGCAATGCAGGAACTCACAATCAATGCACACACACCCTGACAGATGGCCATCTAGCCTCTATTTGAAAACCTCCAAAGAAGGAGACTCCACCACGCTCCAAGGGAGTGCGTTCCACTGTCAATCAGCTCTTACTGTCAGGAAGTTCTTCCTAATATTTAGGTAGAATCTCTTTTCCTGTAATTTGAATCCATTGCTTTGGGTCCTGTTCTCTGGAGCAGCAGAAAACAAGCTTGCTCCATCCTCAATATGACATCCCTTCAGATATTTAAATAGGAGTATCATATCACCTCTTAACCTTCTGTTCTCCAGGCTAAACATACCCAGCTCCCTAGGTCTCTCTTCATAGGGCATGGTTTCCAGACACTTCACCATTTTAGTTGCATTCCTCTGGACATGTGCATCTTGTTTTGAGCAACACTTAGACCTTATATGGATACTGCACTTAGTACAGAACTAAGTTGCTTGACTGATTTTTGGGGTTTCCTGCCACATGCACATGTGACTTTTGTTTTGTTTTACAGTTTATATGGATACTGCAGTTAGTACAGAACTAAGTTGCTTGACTGATTTTTGGGGTTTCCTGCCACATGCACATGTGACTTTTGTTTTGTTTTACAGTTTATATGGATACTGCAGTTAGTACAGAACTAAGTTGCTTGACTGATTTTTGGGGTTTCCTGCCACATGCACATGTGACTTTTGTGCTAAAAGCTGTTCTCTGCCACTTTGCTACCAAACGAGGTTTACGTTTTTACACTTAATTTAGAAAACCCTATTTAATTCAGGACCAGAATTCAAAGATATATCTATGTTAGTCTGTAGCAGGGGTAGGCAACCTTTCCCCTTTAAGGGCCAAGGGAGTTCAACTCCCAGAATCCCAGGAGCTATTGGCCAACATGGGACTATTGGCCAACATGGCTGAGGCTTCTGGGAGCTGAAGTCCCTCGGCCTTTAAAGGGGAAAGGTTGCCTACCCCTGGTCTGTAGAATCACTACATAGAGAGATCTTGTAGCACCTTTGAGACTAACTGAAAGAAAGAAATTGGCAACATGATCTTTCGTAGACTTCAGTCTACTTCCTCAGATGCATTTATCAGAGAGCACACTTTCTTCCATAAAAACTATCCAAGCCTCTACACTGTAATGGGAAGGCTCTGTGTATTCTACAGAGTCCTAGTGAAGCCCATTTAACAGAGGCGTGGAGGAAAGGCTCAGTAGTGTTGCCCACCGTATGGATTGATTTCTCTGTTGGAATCAGGGAAGCTCCCAATGTAGGATGTTTTTGCTGCAAAATGAAAATTCATGTTTGCCAAATAACTAACCTAATAAGTGAGCCATTTGATTTTAATGAAATGTTTTACTGGGTTTTTAATTTTGTTTTATCAGCATTTTGCTTGGTTTTATTATATTTTCATTTTTTTAAATAATATTTATCATTTTGGGATTTCTCAAAATGAAAAGCAATATAAGAGTCTTTATAATAAGTCATTATAATAATGGAATATTGTATAAATGTTGTTGTTGAATAATGTATAAATGTTGTATAAATTTGTATCTCATCTATATGCAGTATTCAATCGATACCCCTTTTTTGTGGCTCTTTGGGCCTTTCAATTTTCTAGCTTGAATAGTTGTCTCACCAGTAATAACAATCCAAATGCTTGTTGTTGATAACTACTGTCAAGTTGACTGCAACATGTGGGAACCCTATAAATAACAGACAACCAAGGTCCAAAACACACTGCAGAAATAATCCAGTCTGAGACCGCTTTAACTGTCCTAGCTCAGTGCTAGGGAATCCAGGGAATTGTAGTTTATTGTGGCACCAGAGCTCTATGACAGAGAAGGCTAAATGTCTCACAGACACTACAGTTCCCAGAATTCCCTAGCATTGAGCCAGGACAATTAAAGTGGTGTCAGACTGGATTATTTCTGCAGTGTGTTTTGGACCCAAGTCATACTAATTTAGTATAATTTAAAAGAGATTTACAATAAATTGGTAAATGGAATGAATTAAAGGGCTGAACTGCTGTGTAATTGTGGAAAAGAATTTGCAGATGAGATAGTTTTATGTACAGAGTTCTAATAATGTCTTTCTTTTTTATAATGAGGTAAACAAAAGAGAATTACATATGATGAGTCAAAGTTGAGTGAAAATGCACATTCCTGTTCACTAGACTTGTCTGGTGATGATATTTTGAAATGCAAGCAAAATGTTGGCCCTCTACTGCACTCAGAAGAAGAAGAACCCCAGCAATTAGCAGCTCCAACAAAATCAGTTGTCTTTGGAACATCAGCTGAAGAAACTGTGGAGGAAATTCGCTTTAGAATTGAACAAAAAACAAGGCTCACTGCCAGTGCTGGTAACCATATCTTGTTTGTAATATGTATGATTCAAAAATATCTGTTCCATACATCTCAAGAGTTCACAAGTACACTCAAAACATTCCTGTCATGCAAAGCAGTGCACAGGTTCTATTTATAGAAAAAGTAGCTGACATAAAGACAGTGATTTGCTAAAATCACTATCTGAGTCATGTACTTGATCTACAAGGAGTTCCTATAATGTCCAGATATTAATGAACACTGGTTGTTGTTAACTGCCTTTGAGTCAACCCTGATTAATGGTGACCATGGATTTGAGAGATCTCCAAGACCCACTATCCTGCACTGCTCTACTTAGGTCCTGTAGATTCAGGCCCATGGCCTCCCTGATTGAATCTAGCCATTTGGGATGCAGTCTTCCTCATTTTCCTCTACCTTTCCTAGCATTATTGTCCTTTCTAATGTGTCATGCCTTCTCATAGGTGTTACATGTCTCCACCACACCACAAGCACAGGTTGATGTGGGTCTGGGGGGAGCAGCACCAAAAGGTCCAAACAGTCCTATTTTTCATCCTCCTAGCCCCTTGCAGGTGATCCTGCCTCCTTTTGCAAAAGCAGAATTAAGTGAAAGGTCACATTCCATTTGAGGAAGAAAGGCTATTTGAGAGCTCCCCAAAAGTGCAAGGCAGGAAAATAGCGTTAAAATGAACAGTTATGCCCCCTGGAGGTTTCTGAAACTGACTATCCATTTTAGTCCCAATTTTTTTGATGATGGGACAACTCTGTGTTAGCCGTAGGCAGAGGGAGGCAGGGGTGTACTGGGTGGCTTGGCAAGCTGCCTAATCTCTAAACCTGATGTGGAGAGTTATTCAGCAGCACTTTGAATTGTAGGTAGAGATTAGAAGCCAAAATACCTGTTTAGTGTTGCTGAGATCATAGATGCTTCCAGTAACTGGTTCTGCTCAGTAGCCTGGCAGCTGTGTTTTGTATTAACTGCTGATTCTGAGCAGTCTTCAGAGGCATCCCCATATACAATGCGTTGCAGTGGTCTTATTATCTAGAGATCACCAGAACATAGCTCTTTCTGTACTGGAGAAGTTGTATCTTCCTAACCAGCCAAGTGACTGTTCTTTTCCACTTGAGCTTCCAATGACAAAGCTAGATCTATGAGAATCCTCAAAATATTAAACATTTCCTTTACAGTGGATTACACTTGCATCTAGAAGTAGATTGTTGATAGTATAATAATTTGAAGAGACTCCTTATTTATAACTAGTATAATGTTTTGAAATAGTTGCATTTGGTGTTTTAATAATGTCACTATGTAAAATTTGTTGTGATTTTATTGGAACTTCTTAATTTTAGTTGAATAATTCATTCCATGCATCTCACATCTGGGGTAAAGATAGGATAAAAATCAAATGCATAGAGACGCTATTGGAAGTTATTCTATCTTGCAGTGTCAGCTTAGCATTTCAACTGCTTCATCTGAATTAAATATTAAAAATGATAAAGTGTTGCTGATTGGTGCGTCTCTCCAGCTTCTCAGATTGCCTTAGCAGTTTCATGTAGATGTTTGAACCATATTTCTTGGAAAATTATTTCATTTCAACTTAAATTTTTCCATTTCATTTGCATGACGGAGTTGTTTAGCAACTGAATTTGCAAAAAATTGTGAGATTGAAATATGCATAACAGTATTTTTCACCTTCAGCCATCTCAGCTTTGCATAAAGGATTCATAATCTTCTACTCTTTCAGCACTACATATTGAATAGTTGCAATTTATTGTTGTGAGAATTTTCATAAGCTCACATTTGTGATCATGGTTGTTAGGATTTCTTCATCTCTTTGAAAATGTGTTCAACTAAAATAAAAATAAAATGAAAACCAGTTCTGTTCATCACATATTTAACGCTAGAACTTTATCTCTAAAATCACAGGGAACAGTTCTTGGAAGATAGTATTTTGTTTTATTTTTGTTTAGGTATTGCTCCAAATACAATGTTGGCAAAAATGTGCAGTGATCAAAATAAACCTAATGGTCAGTACAGAATCCCCCCAGACAGAGAAGCTGTGATGAACTTCATCAAGGATTTAGCCATCAGGAAGGTGAGAAGTTATGACTTATTAATTATTACCATTGGTATCAACTAGGAATATATTGCTGTAAATTATTCGTTCCTGCAGGTCAGAATGCATAATTCTCGCAACTACAGGACCCTCTTTAAAAAGTGTGCTGTTTTTGAAGAGTTCTTGCAATCTCCCCTCCCACTCCCTTTTCCCTTTGTCTCTCTGGCAACAGGGCAGCAGAAGAAGCGGACTGAGGATCACAGAGGCTATAGTCTTACACTATTCTAGCTCAGCTCCCCCCATCCACCCACCCCTGCATTATATTAGGAAGATGGGAAGGACTTGAATGAAGTTCATGAAGGCTACAGGCTTCCACCACCCTGGCTCAACTTCCTTTTGCTTGTTATCTCATCCCCCCCTACCCCCGGTGACATCAAGAGGTAGAGACAGGCGAAGCCAAGAGATGATCATGGAGGCTATAGCCTTCCACAGCCCTGGTTCAGTTGAGGATTATATTCACCACTTGCATTTTGATAGCTGGTTCAAAATTATGTAGATATTGCCATGTACCCACAAAGATCCTCCTCACTTGCTAGCCATTGGGAATAGTTGAAGGACTGGGAAGGAGGAAGGAGGTTTGAGGAAGGGGGGGATAGAAAAAAGAAAAGGGGTTGAGATTTCTTCTCATCAGGGTCTTTGGACTCTTAAGGAGACCCTTTCTCATTTTTCCCTTGAGTCTTCAAATATTCTTTCCATTCCTTGTAACTGTAAACATAGACTATCCTATTTTCCTTCTAAGTCTCTTTCTCTTATATACTTAAAGGATTTTCACTCCCTAATAGTATTCAGATTCATTTCTTGTACATTTACATTAGGGATGCACAGAGTTCATCAGATTCCACTGAACTGGGAGGGATGTGATCCCTTCTGCACTTCAGCTATCTCTGTGTTCCAGAAGACTCTAAAAGGCTATGAAACTCTCCAGAGGTGTTTTTGAGTGGCCTGGAGGACTGTGGGTCAGGGGGAATTCTAAGTGTTTTGTCAGCAGAATGTTGAATTTAGCCTCTTATTTGTAGGCTTTGTACTCCCCCTGCCCAGAGCCTGAACCAATCAAACTTAAAGTGTTACTGTTTTTAAGTCTTCTAATTTTGTGATTATAGTAATGATTATTTTATTAGTTTATGTTTTTTCAAAAACTACTTTGAGAGCTTTCTGGTAGTTAAAAAAAAAATCAGAGAAATGAGAAATAAAACAAACATTGGAAGTAGTTGCTTTGGCTGTTTAGGGAAGAATCCAAAAGTTTTAGTAATCAGCCCTGGTGGCGCAGTGGTTAAATGCCTGTACTGCAGCCACTCACTCATAAACCACAAGGTTGCGAGTTCAATACCAGCCAGGGCTGAGGCTCGACTCAGGCCTGCATCCTTCCGAGGTCGCTAAAAGGAGTACCCAGTTTGTTGAGGGGCAATCAGCTCACAGTTGTAAACCGCTTAGACATCCCATAGCGCGATATGAAGCGGTATATAAATGAAGCTGCTTTGCTTTGCTTTAGTAGTATAATAAGGACCAAATAAAAAGGTTACAAAGTTTTACAGTAGAACTTTATGTACAAGGGAAATTTTCCATCCAGTAAGCAATGCTACCAAATTTGATTTCTTTTACTACATTGGGCAAATCTTTGGGCCTTTACAGACTGCCAGAAATAATGCAACTTGAGTCCACTTTAACTGTCCTGGCTCAGTACTAAGGAATCATGGGAAGTGTAGTTTATTGTGGCACCAGAGCTTCCTGACAGAGAAGGCTCAATGTCCCCCCAAAACTACAATTCCCATGATTCCCTAGCACAGCCAGGGCAGTTAAAGTGGACTTAAGTTGCATTATTTCTGGCAATCTGTAAAGGCCCTTTGGTAATATAAAGATTATTACATTTTTCTTTGCTTTTCATCTCTCCATTACAAAGGGCCTCTCTGTTTTTCTGATTAGTGCTAGAGTAACTGCTGCCTTTTACACTTTCAGAAGGAATTCTGTCTTTACATCTTTGTCCCAGTAACTTTTGATATAGCCTGAGATCCTTTTGTTGTATCTCGCATATAACACCCATTTCCTTATCTCTGTATCTGATGAATCACTACCCTTATTTCTTCCTTTGGAGGTGCTTTGTTAAATGCCAGTGTGAGATTCTTATCTTGCCTGTCATTTTTTAGGATTTACCTTCCTCCATAATCTCTATACATTAAATGTCAGAGCAAGAAATTAAAGCCTCTTGTTTTAGGTGCACATGTGGGTATATGTTCATGCTTGAATACCCAGGAGCCATGTAGCATACAGCCAGCTAATTGCTGACACTCTTGCTTTTGTTAGACATTTTGAAATGCTGATAATTGTATTCTGTTTTCCTAGTAGAATGAACAGTCAAGCTCTTGGTTATTAAATCAGTTGAGGGCAGTGCTCTGCAGAGTAAATACAGTCTTCCCTTCCCATTCACAGACTTGAAGTCTGTGGTCTTGGTCCTTCGCGAACTGGCAAGCAGGGAGAGATAAAATGCTGTGCATGCTTGTGGCGTGCATGCAGGGCCACGCGCCCATTGGAAACAATGAGGACTTGAATATTAGCAGATCCCCCGCAAATCAGAAGGGACGACTGTATACACACTAGTATTTTAAGAGCCTTTTCTTAAATCCCTATACCATGGGGTGGGACATCATCAGGTAATGGAAGTGGAGTTGTGTAGGTTATTTAATCTCTACACTATTTTCAGATTTTAAGATTATTAAGAGTTGCAGACTAGGATGCAGACTGTCAGCTCTTACCATCAATGGAGCTAGATTAGATTAGCACCATAAGTAAATTTCCTACTTTACAATGGAGTTCCTATAATAAAGCCTTTACTGTAGTTTGTTTCTCCAAACTGTTGGTGTATTTTCTCCTTAATCAGGATTTCTTAATTGCTGCAGGTATTCTCTATGATTTTCATCATGACTGGCAATATTTTTTTTTCTGCCTTGTGTGTTTGTTTAGCTTCCACTTCCAGTCTGAAAATGAGGTACAGTAGAGTCAAAAGCTTACTTGCTTACTACTTTGTGTACTTTGAGATGTATTAGTTGACCCTGATAGAGGTACAGATATTAGGGGCTTTGGTAGAGGATGTAGCTTTCAGAAAAGTTACAACCTTGGTGGTTTCCTCTCTTAACTCATTTAAGCACTGGTGTTTGCATTCTGCTGGTGTTAGAGCAAAATAAAATACATTAACTTTCTACAAGATACATTTCGATATCTGTTTGAATGTGCATGGTTTATAAGTAAACTGAACCTTCCAATTAAGCATTGGAAATATCAGTGCAGAAAATGCAGTAGGCTCACCAGGTATAGGCAGTACTCAGCAAGGCTATATAATTATTTTTTTTAAAAAAAAAATTCCATAACCCTTTCTATGCTAGAACTTTGTCTTATGATTAATTATAGGGAATAAATGAGATTGATAAGTATTCTCTCTATTAGAGGAAGGCATGGTTTCATTGTTTTATGAAAAGTACCCTAGCTTGTATGCAGAGGTGTTCTTCTATCAGTAGAACAATCACTGCTGGCAGATCAAATTCCTCTCTCACCAGTGTCCCAAGTGCTCTCCAGATCTGCTCTGGAGGGTTAGGAAGCTTCTAGAACAAATGTAGGGTGCTATGAGAAATGGTACACATACTCCTGTTGCCCAAACGGGGCTTGGCTTAGCCTCCAGTTTCATTGGTGTATGTTAACTGTGTTTCAGGTGCCTGGCATAGGAAAAGTAACAGAGAAGATGCTCAGAGCTTTGGGAATTGTGACATGTGCTGACCTTTATCAGCAGAGGGCATTGATTTCTCTACTCTTTTCTGAAACATCTTGGCGTAATTTCTTGGAAATCTCTCTTGGTTTGGGTTCTACACATTTAGAAAGGTATTTCTATAATTGTGTTTAGTTCAAATGTTTTGCACATCTTTTATTAGCATGGTAGGCTTTGCTTTTCAGCATAGGAAAGGAATGCATGAAGTTGCCCTTTGCTAAGTCAAGGATATCTTTCATCAAACCCAATATTTACTCTTGATTCCCAGGATCTTTCCAGAGTCTCTAGCAGATGTTCCTGACTTTCTTCCTTAGATTGTTAAATGTAAAATAGACAGAATATATTTCATATCTTTAAAAGATATTAATTATACCAAGTTCAGTTGGTGAGCCTTTGTATGTTTTAAATTACGGTTAGGGCCTTTACAGACTGCCAGAAATAGTGCAAATTGAGGCCACTTTAACTGTCCTGGCTCGTTGCTAGGGAATCATGGGAATTGTATTTTTTTTTTCTGGGACATTGAGCCTTCTCTGCCAGAGACCTCTGGTGCCACAATAAACTACAGTTCCCATGATTTCTTAGCACTGAGCCAGGACAGTTAAAGTGGCCTCAATTTTCACTATTTCTGGCAGTCTATAAAGGCCTTAGGCAACCTTGCTCTGTCCATGGGCCATTCACCCTTTCTTCAAGATAGAATAAGAGCAATTCAGGGAGTTGGGAAGGGTTGAGGGCCATAGAAAAACAGCACTTAGCTTGCTTCTGGTTTAGATTATACTGTAAAAGCGATATGTTCTCTTAAAAGCAAAGTAAAACTGAAAACTTAACAAAATCTAATGAAACATGAGTTACCAATGTTTTATTTCTTTTATATCATGTACATTACGGTGATAAATTTTTATTTGTATGTGTGTGTGTGTTTCATGTTATCTCTGTATTAAACTGTTCAGAAATGTTAAGGTTTTGTTATTTGGGTATATAATTTTGAAGTATAATTAGTTAATTTTTCTTAGTCTGCTTTTGTCTGGATATTCATACTTTTCTTTGCTTTTAAAGGGATGGAGAAAGAAAAAGTATGAGTACTGAAAGGTGGGTACTGATACACATGTACATGCACACACTCGTTAACCACCTTAGCACTCGGATTTGCTTAAGTAAAAGAACTGTCAAGTTTTTTTATTGGTGCTAGAAACATAGTACAGAACTGGTGCATATGAATCAAACATGCTTCCTTTCAAGCGGTGTGGAGCTCCTTGTACCACACAGAAATTCTGACATGGCTTTCTGTTGCTTCTATCCAGCTGTTTATTTTTCTCATCAGTGGAACAGATCATCTCTTACCACTAGTTTTGTAAGGACAAATACTGGCACAACATTTACCCCTATAAATAATTTGTTTTATACATGCTTCAACAGTTTGAGGAAAAATAGATTTTGGGGGGAAGCAGACGGCGCAAAGCGCCATCTTCAGGGCAAGGAAGGGGAGGGGCAGCCACACGATGGGCGCCCCAACCCCTTCCTGAAGACATCGTCGGAGCGCCGGACCCTCTGCATGGCCGGCGCTCCAAGGATGCCTGTCTGCCGCAGCGTCCACACACGCTACGGTGGAAAAGGCGCCGAAGGTGCGCCGGCAGCCTTTTGCGGTGCATCTTCGACGTCTTGTGGAAGGAGCGCTATTTTAGCGCTCCTTCCTTGGGGCTGGGACGCTGCGCCGCAGGGCCGAGGTGTGCGGATACCTTGGCCCCAATCTGCAGCTTCCCGGGGCGGCCCATGGCCGCCCGTCTGCTTCCCCCCTTTGATTCTTTATATATATAAAAATATATATAATTCTAGCATAAATGAACACATCTCTTGATATCTCAGCATTCTACTAAAAGATCATCCTTTCTATAAGATTAGGGATGCCAAATAAAATGCTCATTACATTTGCAAGAAAACACTGTAAAAATAGCTAACTATTTTGGGTTGGATTCAGCATATGCATGCTATGAGTAAAAGGGCTTCCAAACACAGGAGTCTCCTGATTCAATTGAGCATTTCTTCTGAATGAATAGAGTGTGTAATTGTTATGATTCCCCCACTTTCTCTGTAGTGATCTATGACCTCCAGGACAAAGAAGAAATCAGCAAAAATTGCCTGCCCTTCTTGCTGCCCAGAGAGAATTCTGAGTGGAATTCTGCTGAAGGGATGCTCCTGCTGGCAAAATAAAATGCTGGGTTGAATCAATATTTTTATATCCTAAGAAACAAATTGTTTTTCCTTAAGTTGTTTAAACTTTTATATAACAAAGTCCTTCTGGGGATAATAATTGAGCAGGATAGGTAGGTATGTTTAAAAGAAGATGACAATAAAAGATTAGCATAGTGGATTGTATCCAGACACTTCAGACCTATTGCAATCCGTTGTGTTTTTTTTAAGTTGTAACTAAAGTCCACTGATATCTGTGAGAAGTAAATAAGACTAACATAATCTGGCTCCAGTCTGAAATCTTTTTCCACAACTAGAGTCATGCACAGCTGATGCTGGGCTGCTTCATTGGTTCCTAAGCATCCCTTTCATTTATTTCCACAGCAGCATGCACAACAAACCCTATTGTGACTGTTTATGTGAATTTAGTTAATTATTGTTCTTTGTCATATCCTGAGATTATTTTTTTAATGCTGAAGTGAAACTGACACAGAGGGGGTTTGGGGTTAATTCTTTAGTATTGCTCTCAAAATTTCAGTGGAACATATTAATAGAAAAATGTTGCTTCCTTGCTATATATGAGAACAGAACACTATTCATTGCTGCTGCTATGATGATGACAACCTTGATAATTTCTTTTTGGTACCTAGGACATTTAATGAAATAAGTACAGAAGAACAATACATATTGTGTAAAGAACTGTGCAGTGACCTTGCTCAGGATTTGAAAAAGGAAGGACTTAAAGTAGGTAATTTTGTGATAAAATATATAATTCCTCATAGTGATTAGCACTCAGGCTTTCTGTGTCCTGTGGCATAGTATTTATCTAAGAAGTACTTTTATTTGCTTTCTTCCATGGTAATAAGAATTATTTAGGTAAGAATGTATTAACCTAAAGTTAAATGTTTCAGAAAATCAATTCCTGAAGTAACATTAGAGTATCTGTTATAGTAAAAGTTGTTAATTAGTAAAAGAAGCAATGATAATGGATTGCCTTTGGTCTTACTCTGGCCAGGCATAAAACGATCAGATATTTAAAGGATATAACATTATTCCTCCTCACCTGCTTCATAATAGATGCGGTCTAAGGCAGACACTGTAATTTAATAGAGAGTGGTATACTTGGTACTTTACTAGACCATGCATACTGAACTTCAGCTATACTATCCAATCTAAACATTTATGGAAACAGAAGGCAAGAGACCTAGGGACATATGGAAGAATTGAACCCACAATAGTTTGTTTAGAGAAGGCTAGCATAGTATAGTGACTTGAGTATTGGGTCAGGACTGTGGGAGACAAGGATTTGAATCCTTGCTCAGCCATGAAAACTCATTAGGTGACATTGGGCAAATCATATTCTCTCAGGGCCTTTACAGACTGCCAGAAATAATGCAGCTTGAGACCACTTTAACTCTCCTGGCTCAGTGCTAGGGAATCATGGGAACTGTAGTTTTTTTCTGAGACATTGAGCCTTCTCTGTCAGAGAGCTCTGGTGCCACAATAAACTACACTTCCC
Organism: Phrynosoma blainvillii; assembly: GCA_026167975.1. Lineage (NCBI taxonomy): Eukaryota > Metazoa > Chordata > Lepidosauria > Squamata > Phrynosomatidae > Phrynosoma > Phrynosoma blainvillii. The sequence continues at coordinate 52,686,164 of JANUYF010000002.1, read as the reverse complement.
ATAGTTCCTCAGTACTGAGCCAGGGCAGTTAAAAGTGGTCTCAAGCTGCATTATTTCTGGCAGTCTGTAAAGGCCCTCAGTCTTAAAGAAAGTTAGTGGCTACCTTACTTTAGATATATTTTGCCAAACCCAGGGATAGAGTTACTATAAGTTGGAGTTGACATGAAGGCACATAACAACAACATGTGTTTCATTAGACCAGGGGTAGGCAACCTGTCCCCTTTAAGGGCCGAAGGACTTCAGCTCCCAAAATCCCAGGAGCTATTGGCCAACATGGGACTATTGGCCAACATGGCTGAGGCTTCTGGGAGCTGAAGTCCCTCGGCCCTTAAAGGGGACAGGTTGCCTACCCCTGGTTTAGACTTTCTAGACCACCCTATCAACACATGAAGGAAGTAACAATTACAAATTCATGTTCAAAAACAATTTTAAATTAAATGAACAGATGAGGGGCACAGCTTGAGAGAGCACATTGTAGGCCAAACTGCTGCTAGTACCATGTTCACATTCTAAGATTTCATTAGTGAGACTGATTCCATAAATCTGCATAAGAGAATCTATTGGACACTTCTAGAGACTGTACACTTATCCCTCCCCATTCCCCATAAATGTGGAAAAACTGCAAATAACAAAAACACTATGTTTTACTTGAGAGAACACCTTTCTAGGAATCTAGGTCCTCCAGTGCAACTCTGTGGTCAAAATCTGCCAGACATTGACCATAGAATTGCACTGGAGGAGCTACAAATGCTTAGTGGAGTGTTCTCTCTAGGAATCTCTAGGTCCTTCAGTATGTATTTGGTTAAAGTTGACCATAGAGTTGCGCTGGAGGACCTAGATATTCCTAGAGAGAACAAATTAATAAAATCAGTGAATAATCAAAGCCCCAATGTCAAAGCCGCAAATGTGGAGAGATAAGTGTAATAATACAAATTCAGATTTGTTTAAAGGCATGGTTTTTGTCTTCAAAGATCCTAGCAAACCTGTCAAAACAGGCCTCTGGAGACATTCATATGTCATTCTCTGCTGTAGGTATTAATAGTCCTCTCACCATCTAGTAAAGATGTGTCTGATGGCTACTTAAGAATATAATTTCACTGCCTTTACTATGTGATACATGTTAATAATGTACTCTGAGGCATAACTGGTCAGCCTCTTGTCATGTCTTTTACCACTTCCACTCCAGTCATAATCTGGCCTGTTTCGTTGCCTAGAACTCAGTGGAAATTAATTGAACAATGTGAATTATTCACTCTTGGAGAGGGCACACTCACACTTTTGTGTTGACAGGTACTGGAGCCCCCCTACTCTGAGAGCTTCAGTAGCCAGACTCTCCATTACCTGCCATTTGGGGTGGGTCTGGCAGGAAAGTTGGCATTTGCATCTATTCATATCCTCTAACTCTGACCTCCAGCCCCAGCTTGTCATAGGTCCTCATGCCTTAAATTACCTGAAGTGGGATGGTCATAGCCCTATCCTCCCTGATGTACTGATTCAGGTGAATTCCATAATTTGCTGTCTATAAGCCTACCATGTTTTGCTCAAAAGAAAGTTACAAGAGTTCTTGGGTTTGGATTTATTGAAAATAAAGCTGTTCTTCACTTGGTTGATGCACTACAAATAATAAGCAGAAAAGTACAAGGTCACAACCATCTCTGTTCTCTAACTGACTTACTGCAACTAGAGCAACACAGAATACCAGTACTGCCTCCCCAGACAACTTTCATAGAATGTCTAGATATATACATTCCTATCAAACCCACCTAAAATATGGGTACACATTCAGTACATCTCAAAGTATTCCAGGTGCAAATCCAGAGTAGTCACACTGAACTCTCACCAAAGATATGGATGTATAATAGTCCCTGGCCAAATCTCTCACACATAATAGTGCCCTCTTCCTCTTTCCTCTGCAGCCCCACCCCTTGGTGTGACCCATGCTGTCTACTTCTGAGCAAGAGCCATATACTTACATGTCACAGGATTGTAACATAGCTACTCATCTCACTCAACCCCATGCATTGGCCAAAATCATGCATCTACAGATGTAACTAAAGTGACGGAGTTCTGTTGTTGTGCCTATGTCTCTGAATCCAACCCTCCCAAACTGACCTTAGAAGTCAAGCAGCATTATGGTTATTGGAAGGGTGCCACAACTGTAAATGTGAATGTCAATATTTATAGTGTTATTAAGTCTGGCTTATGACATCATAAATACTGAATAGGATGACAGCACCTTCACTTCAGTTCACTTCAGTTCATGGTAGTACCCTTTGTCTCACTGGATTTGCTGGACTTAAGTGCCATTCAGGCCACTGAGAAGTAGAGAGGGCTAGATGGAACTACTGTCTTCTCCTACATTCATTTTTCCCCTCAACAGAAGTCAGAATCTAAATTTATTCTGTTATCCATTTGGGACGATGCTTCAGTGGTTCTGTACTTAGAGCTCTCAGGACTATGTAATAGCCGTTCAACTCGCCCACCTCCACATGTTCTTTTTCAGTTTAGTTTCTAACAGTTTGTTGTTTGTCTGTGTTTTGCTTATTTGTTGTTTTCAATAGCTATGTTTTTAACTGGTTCTAATTTTATGGATAGTTTAATGATATTTTAAACTTTTGTATTTCCTATATTTCTCAGCTAAGTTTCTTTTAACGGTTGTTAATTGCCTTGAATACCAAATTGGGAAAAAGACAGGATATAAATAACAACACCTGCCTTTGTCATCAGCATCCATTAATGCAGTTAGTAGCAATGTGATAAATGAAGGATAATCTTGAATGTGAACAGAGCCAAAATTGTGTAAGATTGTTTACAATGAATGGGATATCTTGAATTGTATTCAAAACAGAGTTGGCTGGTTTAAAAATGGTATAAACCAAATAACCTTTTAAAACACCCAACTCCTGGTTTGTTCAATTGATTATTCATACTGTGTGTTTTTTTTTAGTCTGGCTGTAATTACTATTTTCCAGCTCTTTTATCTGGAACAACAATGTTTAAATTTAAACATTTTAATTTCAACAGTTTATTGACAGTTATTCATTGTTAGACCAGTAACAAGTGTCAGTTTCTTCTTTTTAATCATTTTGTTTTATAGTGCAAGAAATGGAATTGAAAAACAAAAACTTGCTTTTCCCCCAACCCTGTTCAGAACATGATAAGAAATGAATTTATTAAGATCATACAGTATGCATTTAGATCCATATGAAGTGATTTATTATTTTTAATAGGCTAGAACTATAACTTTAAAGTTGAAGAATGTAAACTTTGAAGTGAAGACACGAGCTACTACATTATTGTCTGCAGTTTCTACTGAAGAAGAAATATTTGCTGTTGCTAAAGATTTGCTTGGATCGGAAATGGAGAGTGTGGCCCCACAACCTTTACGGCTACGATTGATGGGTAAATATGTTATCAGGTGCATTGTTTTTAGTTTGTTATAACTTATTTTACTTATTTTTTTTTTAAAAAAAAACCTTAATGAACATATATTTTGAAAGGATCCTGTGTTCTGGAAAGCTCTGAGAATTAATATTGTCAATAATTTATTGAAATAAAAAGCCCTTCAAAAACATTTGCAGTTTGTTTGTAATTGTTTAGTTTTCTAGATGTGAAATATTAGAGGCTCTTTAAGTATGAACAATCACCTGCCTAGTGGGGTGGACCTAAATTTCACTGTGTGCTGCAGAACTAGCAGAAATGGACTTGCCCATAGTTGCTTCTAGTCATTGCTCCAGCTCCTGAGAGAGTTAAACAGATGATCAGAACACCCAGTTGAATGGGTAGGCCAGCTGGAAGGTAGCTGAGGGAGAACAGGTGATCCCTCCCCAACCAGTTGGCACCATCTATGAGACCCCTACAAATAGCTTATCCAGTTCACCAAATTCTTTTAAATCTGTCCAGAATGTTTGGGAAGCTGCCGTGTAGAAGTGAGCATAAATCTGTTGCATGCATCTAAGTTTGAATCTAACCCAAAGGCTGGAATTCTATAAGTTTGGGATTACATACATGTATGTCTGTATTTGGATATTATGCAAGGAGCTATTTGCTATCTCCTCATGCAGCATCCAAAAATATCCCCCAAGGCAGCTGACAGGCCCCAAGCACATTGCTACAACAATTTACTGGCCAGGAGGGGGAGCTGACCAGTCACTGCTTGTCCCAGTTGCAGTTCTGTAGCCAGGGAAGAGAAAAAGGTCACTCACCATCTGGAAAAGAGACTTAGGGCCTTTGCAGACTACCAGAAATAGTGTACATTAAATTGAGGCACTGTCCTGGCTCAGTGCTAGGGAGTCATGGGAATTGTATTTTTTTCTGGGACATTGAGCCTTCTCTGTCAGAGAGCTCTGGTGCCACAATAAATTACAGTTCCCATGATTCCCTAGCACTGAGCCAGGGCCTCAATTTAATGTGCACTATTTCTGGCAGTCTGCAAAGGCCCTTAGTTTCTTCTCCCTGGCTGCAGAAATGCCACTGGGACAGGTGTTGGCTGGTTACCCCGTCTCCCCTGCCCCACAGCAGATGGCCCAGTCGAGGGCACAAATTTGGACATGCAGAGCATTATAGTCTGTATGCTTTCATCTAGGATCTCAGCTCGTGTACAAGGGAATTCCATGCAGGATTTCATTTATCAGAATCTGAGCTTTTACTTAAAAGAAATGAATGGAGGCTCTCATGACTCTGGAGATGCAACATGAATGGGAAAATTCAAGAATTTAAGATGCTTTATGGCTATTTGTCTATTGTCCATGGGTTTTAATCAGAATACCTTTCTCTTTCACTATGCCCTCTTAATCAGCCCTTCCTTGAAATGAAACTCCCCAAACCACAAACACACAAATGCTATTCAGCATAAAGCCTTGCTATCTTAGTAAATGTTATTAATTGTTGCTATCTAAAACTTTGCTTGGCAGCAGAGGAACATTGTGTTTTGAGCCGCAAGTTCAATTTTATAAATAATACCACACTTTAAAATCTGTGGTCTGTAAATGTTAGTTTTTAAAGAGTAAGTATAAGGTATGTATATATGTATACAATTGCATGGAATTTGTGGTAACAGGTATGTTGATGTGCTGTTGTGTTTTATAAACAGCAAAAATCATAATGCACGGAAACCTATTCACATTTAGACTTGGTTAAAATTAGTCTGAAAAGTTTGTAATGACTAGCATACATTTCATTAGTTTCAGTAGAGAAAGTGCACATTCTGGATCAATCTCAGTCACTGGAATAGGATGTGTTGTCGTCCCTCCATATCCATGGATTCAGCAATCCACAACTTGAAAATACTTTTTTTTTTAATTCCAAAAAGGAAACCTTGATTTTGTTATTTTATATAAGAAACAGCATTTTACTATGCCACTGTATATAATGGACTTGAGCATCCATGGATTTTGGTATCCACAGGGGTCCTTGATCCAAACTGCAGTGGATACCAAGGACCCACTGTAAGTCTTAGGGTTTCATAATCAGTTTTATTGAATCTATTTTCATGTAGCAGTATAGATTGCTACATTCAGTTACCTAAATTTTGTTGATTTTGATACATTTTTAACTCTATTGCCTTTCAACTTTATATAACTTGTTTGTCATCTTCAGGTGTACGAGTATCAGGTTTTTTAACTGAAGAAGAAAAGAAATATCAACAAAAGAGTATTGTTAATTTCTTAGAGCCAGGAAAACAAATCAGTGCTTCTAAACTCTTCTCTAGAAAGTCTGTTGAGGAAAATTTTCCAGGAGCGCCTGATAGAGAAAGTTTTTTCAATAAAAAGAGAGCTACAAGACAACAAGATATGGCATCAGTAACATCATCAGTAGCTCAAACAAAGTATAATGAACGCCAGTTCTTCATTTGTCCAGTTTGCTTTGGAGAGCATCAAGATAGCACTTTAGAGGCATTTAATAGGCACGTTGACAAGTGCCTTAGTGGAACATTAGGAAAAGATGATGCAAAAATTATGAATAGCAGCAAAGCATGGGAGAATACAGGTGATCTGTCTTTGTACAAGAAGAACGAAGACTGTCAGAAAGATAATGCAAGTAACCAAGGGATTGAAGTACAGTCAAATTATGTAGTGGATTATGCTACCAACAGTAGCATGGACATTTGTTCTGTGGTACAAAATAATGAACATGATAATGAGAGCAGGTGTACCATTTCTAGTGACTGCACATCTGGTATGCATGCAAAGCAGGATTTTACATCTGAAACCTCATCAATGGGGAAAAAGGAATATTTTGAAGAACCCAGTTGTACAGAAATCAAGCTGCCATATTTTACTGACTTGAGTGAAAACAAGATTTTAGTGTGTCCAGTCTGCAACTTAGAACAAAAAACAAAGGACCTTGCATTGTTTAATAGGCATGTGGATATCTGTTTAAACAAAGGTATTATTAAGCAGTTGACTGAAAACTCAAAAAGTGCTGGTAGGTATTTAGTTTACCAGACATTAATTTTTGTTTTGTTTTAAAAGGTCTTTACAGAATGCCAGAATTAATGCAGCTTGAGACCACTTTAACTGCCCTGGCTCAGTGCTAGGAAATACTGGGAATTGTAGTTTATTGTGGCACCAGAGCTCTCTGACCTAGAAGGCTCAATGTCTCAGAAAAAACTACAGTTCCCATGATTCCCTAGCACAGCCAGGGCAGTCAAAGTGGACTCAAGCTGCATTATTTCTGGCAGTCTGTAAAAGTCCAAAGAGATATTTTGTGTGACCTTGGAAATATGGTTTAGCAGTTGAATTTATTTGAAGCCTGCATAATAAATAAGATGGCTACTTCCCATTTTGTGAAAGAGCTGTTTAATTTTCTCTTCAGAAACGCTACAGTATTCTGGGATATGTGGTTTGGTGAGGTATTTCGCCTGGTCTGTAAGAGCTCTGGAGCCACAACAAACTATAAATCCCAGGATTGCATAGGATGGAGCTTATGACAGTTAAAGAGTGTTAAACTGTGTTAATTCTTCAGTGTGGCAGCAGCCCCAGATGAACTGGGATATGATTGAACATTGATATGGAAAATAAAGTTTGCCAGCTCTTTAGTTTTGACCAGATTATATGGATGTTCTAGCATGAATTCTTCCTACCTCTAATAAATCAGTACTCATATATTAGCATGTCAGCTGCACTTATTGAGGTAATTCTTAAAGAGTCTAGTAAATCACCCACTAAATTTGGGGTTTAGCATATCGGCTTATTGGACTTTCAACGTATCCTATATTTATTCCCCTGTAATTAAACAAAGTACTAGTGGTACATTCTAGAAGAATACGAGTGCAACTCTAGACCTTGTATATGTTATGAGTCATTGATAACATAGGAAATTAAATCTTGGATTCTGCTTTATACAGCATACAGAATAACAATACCTTTGAGTATATTACTGATGGTATTAATATAGAGTGTTTCGTTTTCTCTAAACATCATTTTCTAAATCATGGAAGTAGATAAGTAATGGTGAAAGAAAGACATGGCTGAATGTAGCTTATATTTTGTATGTACAGTTTACAATATAGCCATTAATGATGTAGTGTAAAGTATAGAAAATTTTAAAAATGTACCCAAAATATTGCTTTAAATAATTTTTTAGATCTGGAAGTTCTACGCTGTATATATTGCCACCTGTATCACCAAAACGCAGATATGGAAGATGACAAAGGAGGAGATTGGGCATGGTCTTTTGGGCAAGGACTTCTGTACTGCCTTCCTTCCCTAAACTAGGGAGTCATTCAGAATGAGGCAGCCCTGTACTCATCAGGGCAGGGAGATCTGTTACTGTCTATTCTGGAGCACAAGCATCCCTCAATTTGTTTGGGAGCATAGTTGGTTAAAAATACTCAGCCAATCTTACATCTTGAACATGTAATTTGAGGTTTGCTTGAGTCTCAGAATACAGTTCTACCCTCTGCACCCACTTATTGCACCTAACTTCATACTTGAACTGACTGTAGCCAGTCAGTTGGCTTGGCCTCCTTGGAACTGTGCTCTCAGTGAGACCTTACTCCAAATGTTCTCTTGTTACAGAATTGGCTGCAGAGCTCTAACTGTATTCTTAACTGCTTCCTTTGCCATTTGGGAATGGAGTAAAAAGCAGACATATTCATGAAAATCACCGGCTGAGTTTTCTGCACTTACCCTGAGTAAATTAAAGCCAGAGGTTTTTGCATCCTTTCCCAAAGCACAAAGTGGCAAGAAAGCAATAAGTCAGGGATGGGGCACATATAGCCTTCCAGATGTTGTTGGACTGTAATGTCTACCAGCCTAACCATAGCTAATGGTATGGGACAATGGGCATAGCACTCTAGCAACAACTGGGAAAGAGGGCACATGTCCCAATCCTTCATATGAAGGAGGGTGTTGAACTGTGGAGTGGTGAGAAATGTCCATAGTGAAGGAGTTGGGGTCATGGCTAGTGGGATGAGAGGGCAATGCTGAAACGCATGCAGAAACAAAAACTATTGAATTTTCATCTTCAGTGGTTTGTGAGGTCCCACTATATATAATTATAATCCCCACATAATAGATTCTAGCTTTCAGTTTAAACATTGGATTTTTTCACATTTTTCCAGGAACCTCGGACAGAGAACAACATAATAGTACAGCATCCACAATAGGAACAAAACGGTAGGCTGTAAGCTAAATAACTTTCATTTGAGCATTTAGAATATGTCATTAGCAGCTGTTCTATTAATCTAGCTGCTTAATTTAATTAGTGGTTTCTTTTTCCATTTCAGAGCTGGAAAAATACTTCAACACTCAACATCCAAAAAAGCCAAATCAGCTAATTCCAAGTGCACAATAGAATCATTTTTCAAATGAATATAGCATATTTTAAAGATGACATTTTGATCACTGTTACAGTATTGTAGTTTGAATGTAAACATATTGCTCAAGCTATTTGCATTGTGTATGTATTTTATACATGATTTTGCACTAATCAGAGGACTATTTTGTTCTCAGACATTTGCCTTGCAATAACTTTGGTATTTTGAAGAGTGAAGATGTACTGATTTGAAGAATGAAAATGCACTGAAGTCAGCAGCTTTCAATATATCTTGTTACTAGTGGTTGTCACTTTCATTACTCATGGATATGCTAGAAAAGTGAAATGATTACACTTTCATTTGGTAATGAACAGATGCACTTCATAAAGCAGATGATGTTAATATGAGTTTTTGATAATCTGGGCAGTAAAGCCAAGATTTAACAATGCTCACATTCTACTGTGCTGTATAAAAATTATTGCAGAAAGTGATGGTATTTTCTAGTCATGTAGTACACTTAGCATCATAAACACTGACATTTGTGAATCCCGTACACAACCGCAAATACACATTCACACCCAGTAGATAAAATCCTAACTTGTTAATGTAAACAGAAGACTTGCTTTCTATCTATAACTTGTCAGCATTTAATGTACTGCACTTATAAATTAATATAAGGCAGATAAATTATCTGCTTTTGTACCTCATATGCAGGCAAGCTGATACACTTTTACTTCTAGTCTGTTTTATTTTAATTGAATACAGCTTTTTGTTTTGTTTTGTTTTGTTAATGCCCTGTAAGCACTTACCGACATCCCAAAACCACTAGAAAAGACCTGTGGTTTTTTTGCCTGTACCTTTTATGTTATGTGGCTTTGTAGAAAACTATTTTCAGTACAGTCAGCCAAAAATGTGCTTTGCCTGTCCAGAATGGCTGATCTTGTTAAGGAAGCAATTTACTTATAGAATTAGGCCCCCTGACTGCAGTAAGACTATTCTGGTGTAAACAAATTCAGTATAAGAAAATCAGGTTAGGAAATTGTATAATGAAATAAATCCTGTCTGTGTGCTGCTTATTATTATTACATTAGTATTCCAAATAATACATTCCATAATGATGGGTTAGGATCAGGGGCACTCCACTTATATGTGAATTTTGCCCACCATATTTTAAAGAATATTAAGAAAACAGTTTGCATGTTTAAATATTAAAATATTTTTGTCTTTACATAAATTATGTATGTATTTTAAATTTAAATTGCAATGTAATATAATGTCCAAAACAGTTTTTTTATCAAGCTTCATTTCCATAATTGTAAATCTCCATGTGATGCAAATTAATAATATCTGTACACTATTAAAAATGCACTTTAATATTTCTGAATTTGCAATAAAAGCTTATTTTAGCTTTCCTGATTCTACCTGGTCAGTCTGTGCCGTAGCCTGACCAGCTCAGCCTTGTGGAATAGGCATAGTTGTGGTTGCAAATTGCTCTGAAATCGCCATCCATTATTTGGCAGTTCTACCTCCACCTTGCCATAAGGTTTCCTTATTTCAAAGAATAACAGGAATGAAAAGAAAAAGAAGTACTATAGCACCTTAAAAACTACTGTATATACTCAAGTATAAGTAAGAAATTTTTGCCCAAAAAAAGCCTGGGTCATATACAGGGCAATATGATAATATGTTTGCCCTTCAAGTTGCTTCCACAGCCTGGTTGCCTTCTGAAGGGACAGCAGGGTTGGGGGACATCTTGGGGGCAAACACTTTCTCCCTCCTTTTCCCCGGTCCCTGTGTCCTTCAGAGGCTGGAGGATGCATGGATTAGGGAAAGTCTTGGGGGCAAATGCTTGTTCCCTCCTTTTCCCTGGTCCCTGTGTCCTCCAGAGGCTGGAGGATGCTGGGATCGGGGAAAGTCTTGGGGGCAAATGCTTGCTCCCATCTTTTCCGCAGTCCCTGTGTCCTCCAGAAGCTGTCTCCTTTTCCATGGTCCCTGTGTCCACCAGAGGCTGGATGGAGGATGCTGGGATTGGGGAAAGTCTTGGGGGCAAACGCTTGCTCCCTCCTTTTCCCTGGTCCCTGAGTCTGCCAGAGGCTGGAGGACACCAGGATCAGGGAAAGTCTTGGGGTAAACGCTTGCTCCCTCCTCTTCCCCAGTCTGGGTGTCCTCCAAAGGGACAGCTGAGCTGCAGAGGAGGAGGGAAAGTGAGTGCTAGCCTCAGAAGCTTCCTCCCCAGCTCAGCTGTCTCCCATAGAGACAGCCAGTTCTGCGGAGGGGAAGGAAGAGTACCCACATTATCCAGGGGTCATATCAAGATCTTTGATTTTTGTCTCAAAACCTGCCCTCAACGTATACACAACGTCAACTTATACATGAGTAGATATGGTAACCACCTTATTTCAGTGCAAGTTGCCAAGGACTACAGCCCACTTGTAAACTCCCAGGCCAGTAAAGCAGGCCCACCCTAAAAATCAACTTGGCACGTTTATAGCTATACTATAGCTTTGTTTTTAAGCACTCACCTGGTAACCACAGGTGAGAAAGCAAGCAAGTGTGGTGTAGTGGTTTGAGTACCAGATTAGGACTTGGAGAGACCAGGGTTCAAATTCCTACTCAACCATGGAAACCCACTGGGTGACCTGGAGCAAATCATACTTTGAGCCTCAGAGGAAGGCCAAGGCAAACCCCCTCTGAACAAATCTTGCTAGGAAAATGCTGTAGTAGGGTTACCATAATCTGGAAATTACTTAAAGGCACATCCTAACAACAACAAAGTCTGAAGTACTTTTCATGCTGAAAGTGACCTGAATTGGGCAGTAATGTTTGAAAGCAATGTTGCCCTTGTTCTTAAAAAAAAAAGTATAGTAAATTAAATATTGAGCAAAAAGGGAGGGGGTTGACTTGTCTTTCCAGTCAATCTTTTCCTTCCAGGAGCCCGATCTTAAACAGAAAAAATAGCTAAATTTAGGCACATCCTTTTTTGCTTGTAAGCTCCCACTGCTTTTTCTTATATTAAACATGGAAGAAAATAGACTGCACTTGTGTAATGTCTATTTATGATCCATAATATCTTATAAACACTTTTTTTTCTGGGACAACTAAATATCTAAAACTCTGAAAAATGACTGTAGAGCTACATCCTGGATAGTATTTAGAAATCTTACCCCTTTTTTTAAATATATGTTCCACATTCTCATTCATATTTGCTTTCACACTGAGTCACCATTTCCAGTGTTTGTTAACTTTAGAGGGTGTAAAATTAGAACAAAATATGATAGAAAAAAAGTTTTGAATCTTAATCCTCATGAATGATGGAACAGTCTAGTCTTATGTTTGGATGATGATGATGATGATGATGATGATGATGATGATGATTTTTATCCTGCCTCTCTGCGGATGTAATCGGAGGATTGGTTTTGATGATGATGATGATGATGATGATGATGATGATGATGATGATAGCATTTCCACTCTTCAGATGGGAGAAGGCCCTATTGTAGTTTCCAAATTTCAGCACCAAGATGGCCTTTATATTCTGGCTTATTTATTTTAGTTACGGTGCAAGTCACATGTCACTTGCAGTCAGTCTCAGTCACCTAATGAGAGAAGACAGCCAAATGCTATCTCCAGTCCACAGCATTCTGTAATAAACAGCAAGGGAATGTGTGTCGGATTATGCTGGTTATGGGCTTTGAAAGTGCCAATCACCTTCTGGGAAAGACCCAAAAGAGTCCCTGCCTCAGGGAAGAGTTAGACATCCACTCCATTTTCACAGCACCCAAACACTTGCAGTTCAGGATTGCGCATATTGGTCATAATGCCTGGAACTGCTCTGAATGCTTGATGTCCATCTAGAATGGATGGGCAAAGTGTGGCCAGCCACCAGGGCTCAAAACAATTTTGTTCCAAATGCCCAAAAAAAATACCTAGGGGGTGTAGGGAGCATTTTCACATTTCTGGACCATCACCACCCAACCCTTACCCCAGGAATCAATGTTTTATAAAATTTATAAAAAAATTATTTGGTTCAAAATGCCCTCTAGATCCCCTATGTCCCACAGAGGGTGTTTGGGGGCAAGTTTTTTGGCAGGAGCAGCCTGCCAAGGTCTCCTGGAGGTCTAATATGACCCTTTAGTTGTCCATGATTTGCAGCCTTCTGGATCCTATTACTTCCACACCACTCCTACAACTGTGTATATGGGCTTTATATCTGAGCTTTTATTATCACTGTAAGCATTCAAAGAATTGAGTTTATATCCACACAAGTTCATGTACAAATAAAACCCAGTTAGTCTTAAAGGTGCTGCTACATTTCTTCCCCCCTCCTCTTTTTTATGCCGCAAGAGACTAACATGACTACTACTGTGAAAACTGCTAGTCTTCCACAGTTGCCCATTGCTGGTCTAGGACATTGAGAAATACGGGCTACATATTTGAACCAAAAATGCTGCTGGGATGTGCAACTAGTAACTTAATGACTTGATAGTAACTTAGGCATTGGCTGATCCAGGGAGGTCCCTCTTCACCCTTTTTTTTTGCTAATGTCCACCTAGTTCTAGCATAGGGGTTCCTTCTTTTCCATGTTTAAGCCTTTGCAAATAGGCACCTTTATATCCATTTACTTTAATAGGCTTCTTGTTGTTAGCTGCCTTCAGGTCCTCTTCAATTTATAGCAACCCTATTAGCGTTATCACACGGGGCTCAATCCAAACAGAATCCAAATGAAATGGCAAATGAATCCGGATTATTTGCCCGTGTTTCCACATGACGTCGCACAGAACCCTGACAGAAAGTGGACAGAAAGTGGAAAGAACCAAGATCTGTTGAATTTCGGTTTCTTCAGGAATTGCAATTGCGCGATGAGGATCATTTCGCATTTACCGCAAATGTGATCGCCAAAAACGTATTGGGGAGCATTTTCCCGTTACTACCCATGGTTCCCGCGAGCATTACTCTATCTGCGCATGTGCAGGAGGCTCATTTCTGCTACATTTACGGGTTTTTTTCTCTTGTGTGTGGACGTTCAATGCAGTTGCTGAAAATTCGCAATGAAGGTAATGACGTTTGCAGAAACAAGGTTTATTTCCCGTTTATTTTCGGGATGCCTCATTTCCACTTTATTTTCGGTTTCTGGGCCATGTGTGATAACGTCCTATGAATGAGAGACCTCCAAGGAGTCCTGTCCTCAACAGCCTTGCTCAGGTCTTGCAGGCTCATGGCTGTGGCTTCCCTGGTTGAATCTATCCATCTGGAACGTGGTCTTCCTTTCCCCCCTATTTCTTTCCACCTCATCACCTTATCTCTTCACCTTGTCACCTTATTATTGTCTTTTCTAGTGAGTTATTTCTTCTCATGATACAGCCAAAGTATGACAGCCTTAATTTAGTCATCTTGTCTTCTAGGGAGAGCTCAGACCTGATTTGTTCTAGGACCCATTTGTTTGACTTTTTAGCAGTCTGTAGCATCTGTAGAACTCTTCTCCAGTGCCCTGTCTCAAATGAATTGATTTTCTTCTTATCATCTTTTTCACCCTCCAGCTTTCATAACCATATACATAGAGATAAGAAATGCTATGGCATGGGCCATCGTAACCTTAATATTCAGTGACATATCTTTACACTTCAATCTCCTGTCTAGTTCCTTTGTAGGTACCATTCCAAGGGGCTTAGGTGAGTGAAATTCTGCATAACAATTCCTTTGGAAGAACAAGATTATATTCCATTTTGTGCTTGGCTCCTTATACTTCCGCAGCAATCCATCAGCATTATCTGTGGGCCCATTGGGGTAAGAAATGACACTCATATCGAATTACAGGCTTTCCCCCCCCCTCACTACTTTCTGCCAGGTACTTCTGTCATGTCTGGAATACATGTCCTTATCTAAAACTTCCAAGGGTGTAGGCATTGTTTGTCTAATGCAGAAAATATTCTAGCACTTTAAAGGCAAACAAGATTATTTGACATCAGCTTTTGTGAATTCCAGCTCCCTCACATTCAGGCTGGCTTAGTTATGGGAACTAAATAAGGGATTTCCATACTGACACACATACAGAGCCTGTGAAATATTCCTTTAGACTGCAATGCTAGAAATTTGAAGACAAAGAAATGTTCATTTTGTGAAGCAGAACTGGTATGGGGGGGCAATCCTCTCATTTTGGCCTTCTCCCGTAGCTACAGCTTTGGCTTCAGGCTACAAAAGTTTATACCGAATAAAATGTAAGAAACATAGCCATGTTAGTCTGGAATATCAGTATGCAAAGGGATCATGTAGCACCTTTGACACTTGGGATGTATCTGCACTACAGAAATAATGCCATGGCTTAATGCTATCGAAGCCTGGGGATTATAGTTTGTTGTGGCACCAGAGTTCTCTAACAGAGAAGGCTATCTCACAAAAGTACAAATCCCAGAATCCCATAGTATGGAGCCATGGCAGATAAAGTGATGCCAAACTGCATTATTTATATGCAGTGCAGATGCAGGGAGGTTTCCCGCTGGATCTGCTCTAGGACCATTTGTTTGTCCTTTTGGCTGTCCATGGGATCCTCAGCACTCTTCTCCAGTACCACAGTCTCTCAAAGGAGTTGATTTTAATTATTATTATTATTATTATTATTATTATTATTAATATCCCGCCTTTAGCCGAGGCTATCAGGGCGGCTTACAATCTAAAAGCACAATCCCATACAATACACAGAACATTCACACCCTAAAAATATATTAAATTCATAACAACATTAAAATTTAACTTAAAACAAAATTTACAAATGCAATACAAATTAAACAGGGCACTCTGATTATAAAGGATTTTCTGATTTTCCGCTGTCTCCAGGACAAATGATAGTTTATTGCCATAATAATTTATATACCATCTCTAAAGATACTTGATAGTGGAAGCAAACTCCATCTTATGGAATCCTGGAATTTAGAGTTTGATGAGATACTCCAAATTCTCTACTGGAGAGCTTTCATTCCTTTCCCTGAGCTACAGAACGGAATTCCAAATACATACTTTATCAAAAGATAAATTTGAGGATTCCATGGGATGGAGCCATGGCAGTTTCCATGATATCAAAATATATAAATGTCTACTGGAACCAATTTAATCTTTCCAGTTCTTTCTTAACTGTCCAGCTATATATATATATATATATATATATCTCAATGGAGTGGAGCTATATATATATCTTTGGAGTCTAGAAAGAGGGGCCAAAGTGGTGCTTCTGCCCCTGGCTCTGGAGGTTCCTTGCAGGTGCCAGGAGGAGGAGGAGGAGGAGGAGGCTCTCACCTGGAGGGAGGAGAAAGGTGCCCAGGGAAAGAAAGGCAGGGACACCTGTGGCTCAGGTGGAAGGAGGGAAGGAGGGACCCAAGGGCCAGGGAAGCGCCACCCTGCCTTTCCCTTGCCTCCAACTCTGCCGGCCATGGAGGACACCTGGAGCCGGGCCCTCCAAGGCCTGGCTGGCTTCATGGGCCAACGGAGCCCCAAAGGGAGCCAGGGACCTCGGGCGGCCGCAGCGGAGGAGGCGGCGGCCAACGCGGAGATCCGTGAGTCTGTCTCCCTGGGGAGGGAAGGCAGGCACAGGCAGGCGGCACTTTCCGGGCAAGCCCAGCCCCGTCCTCCTTTCCCAGGGCACGTCCTCCATCCCAGCCTTCTGCCCAGGAGGGAGCCCCCAAAGGTCCTCCATCTGGAGCATAGCTAAGAAGCATGGATTTCCATTTATGATCGTGTTTTTAGCTTTTCTGTCCTACGTCAAGGTTGACCAGCCCCGTCCTCCTTTCCCAGGGCACGTCCTCCATCCCAGCCTTCTGCCCAGGAGGGAGCCCCAAAAGGTCCCCCATCTGGAGCACAGCTATGAAGCAGGGATTTCCATTTATGATAGTGTTTTTAGCTTTTCTTTGGTCATGTCCGGCATTTTTATGGACTGCCCTACACCAAGGTTGACCCAGCCCCGTCCTCCTTTCCAAGGACACGTCCTCCATTCCAGCCTTCTGCCCAGGAGGGAGCCCCAGAAGGTCCTCCATTTGGAGCATAGCTAAAAAGCATGGATTTCCATTGATATGAGTGTTTTTAGCTTTTCTTTGGTGATGTCCGACATTTTTCTGAACTGTCCTACATTCAGAGTGACCAGCCCCGTCCTCCTTTCCCAGGGCACGTCCTCCATCCCAGCCTTCTGCCCAGGAGGGAGCCCCAAAAGGTCCTCCATTTGGAGCTTGATTAAGAAGCAGGCATTGGTACTGATATGAGTGTTTTGAGCTAAAGTTAATTTTAACTTTAAGATTCTTCTTCATGATGAAATGTTCTTTGAAACTGAAGACTTCTAGGTAGATTGGATGATTGTCCCTGATGCTCATGTGGGTTTTTAAAAAATCAGACAGATTCTGTTATTGGAAAGTTGGGTTCCCAGGTGAAAGAAGAGAAGGGCTCTCTCTCAACCTCAGAGGAAGGCAATGGCAACCCTCCTCTGAACAAATCTTGCCAAGAAAACCTTGGGATCAGGGTAACTAGACGTCCTCCTTTTCCAGGATATGTCCTGCATTTCAACCTTCTGCCCAGGAGGAATCCCAAAAAGGTCCTCCATTTGGAGCTTGAAGCAGGCATTGATATTGAGTGTTTGGAGCTAAAGTTAATTTTACCATGTTATAATAAAATTATTGTTGTCAATGAAATGTTCGTTGAAGCCGAAGAGTTCTAGGTAGATTGGGTGAACCCCGATTCTCATTGAATTTTTAAAAATCACCCAGTCTGTGTTATTGACAAGTTGGGTTTCCAGGTGGAAAAAGAAAAGGCTCTCTCTCTCTCAACCTCAGAGGAAGGCAATGGCAACCCTCCTCTGAACTAATCTTGCCATGATCAGGATGACCAGACGCCTTCCTCTTTTTCCAGGACATGTCCTACATTTCAACCTTCTGTCCAGGAGGAATTAAATGAATCCCTGATTGTCATGTGGATTTTAAAAAATCACCCAGCCTTGTGTTATTGACAAGTTGGGTTCCCAGGTGAAGGCAATGACAAGTTTGGCAACCCTCCTCTGAGCAAATACTTTCCAAGAAAACCTTGGAATAAGGATGACTAGACCTCTTTCAAAATGCCCTTACCTTGGGGGAATGACTAAGAAGTATGCATTTATATTGATATGAATGTTTTGATCTAAAGTTAATTTTAACATGTTACAATAAAATAATAATAATAATTTTTTATTTATATCCCGCCCCTCTGCCAAGCAATCGGGGCGGTGTACAACATTCAAGACATCAAAACAAATAACATCAATTTTTTTTAATCAAAATTATTATTGTCAATGAAATGTTCTTTGAAGCTAAAGAGTTCTAGGTAGATTGGATGAACCCCTGATTCTCATGTGGGTTTTTGAAAACCATTCAGCCTCTATTATTGGAAAGTTGGGTTCCCAAGTGAAACAAGAGAAGGACTCTCTCTCAGCCTCAGAGGAAGGCAGTGGCAACCCTTCTCTGAACTAATCTTGCCAAAACCTTGGGATCAGAGTGACCAAAGGTCCTCCTCCTTTTCCAGGACACACCCTACATTTTTGCCTTCTGACCAGGAGGAATTCCAAAATGCCCTCCCTTTGGAGCCTGACTAAGAAGCATGGATTGATATTTCTGTGGGTGTTTTGAGCTTTTCTTGGGCCACGTCCTCCATTTTTCTGGAATACCCTACATTTTGCGGTGTCTTGTCCTCCTTTGCAGTGAGGACATCTGGTCTCCCTGGCAGCCTCCTTCCCCAGGGGGGCTACCCTTTTCCCCAGCAGGCTCTGGTCTTGAGCAAGGTGGGCAGATGTCTTCATTGAAAAGGAGGAGAAGGCACCACAAAGTGGAGGATCTTCCAGAAAAATGGAGGGCATGAACCCCCCCACCCCACTCCACCCCACCCCAAAAAAGGTCATGAAAATAGCAATTCATGCTCCTTAGTCATACTCCAAATGGAGGACATTTTGAAGTTATTTTTTTAAAATCCACATGACAATCAAGGACAATCAGGGGTTTAGCCAATCTTCCTAGAACTCTTCCCTTTCAAAGGTCATTTCATCAACAAGAACAAGCTCATTATAACATATTAAAATTAACTTTAGCAAAACAAACAAACAAACAAACACATATCAATATAAATCCATGCTTCTTAGTCATGCTCCAAATGGAGGACATTGTTATTGGAAAGCTTGAAATGTAGGACATGTCCTGAAGGGCACAGCTTTCCTATATGGGGGCCTTCTGTCCTTTTTTCTTGAAAATATGTTGAGTTTGATCAGAAGTTGAAGAGGGGCGGGCCTCCTGCCTTTATTTCAATCCTTATTTGTGCTAGAGTTTTAAAAGTAGACCATGAAGAGTTGTCAGCCCCCTTCCACTATACACCTGATAGGACTCTCTCCTGTGTCTCTAAACAACCTTTTTTTTAAAAAAATGCAATTGCACATACAAAATATGAAAAGGAAGGAGGAAATGGGATTTTTAAATCAAATCTGGTCATTATTATTATTATTATTATGTTTAGACATTAGTAAGTCTAAGGCTTTTGTTGTTGTTCTTAATTGCTATTCAAGTTGGCTTTGAGTTAGGGCGATCCTAAGAATGAAAGACCTCCAAAACGCCTTATTTGTCAACTGTCTTGCTCAGGTCTTGCAAACATCAGGGTTGTGGCTTCATTGATTGTGTCTATCCACCTCTAATACACTCTTACTCTTTTCCATTGGCTTCAACTTTGTTGTTGTTGTGGTCCTTCAAGTTGTTTCCAACCTATGCCAATCCTAAGAAAAACCCTGCTGTTTTAGGTCCTGCATTCATAGAAAAGATTATGTGGCAGGGGTGGGCAACCTTTTTGAGCCGGGGGCCGGGTTGCTGTCCCTCAGACAATTGGGGAGCTGAAGCACCATACATACATAAATAAATAAATATTCAAAAAAATATTTTAAAAATTTAAAAAATATGCATGCACACTCTCTCAGCCCCAGAAAAGCCATGGCAAAACCCCTGTGGAGATTTTGCCAAGAAAACCCCAAGAAGAAGTAATAACAACAATAATCAATATCATCATGGCGGGCGGCGGCGGCAGGACCGGCCTGGGGCCTGTCCAAAGACCTCGGGGGGCCGCATCCGGCTCCCGGTCCTTAGGTTGCCTACCCCTGTTCTATGGAGTCCATTTCCTTTCCTCCCTTTATCTATATTCCCCTTTTCCCCAAGACTGGGACTCAATCCAGTTTAGGCTGCTGCCACATTGCAGAATTAATGCAGCTTGACACCACTTTAACTGTCATGGCTCCATCCTATAGAATCCTGGGGTTTGTAGTTTGTTGTGGCACCAGAGCTATCTGACAGAGAAGGCTAAATATCTCTCATAACTACAAACCCCAGAATTCCATAACATTGAGTCATGGCAGTTAAAGCAGTGTCAAATTCTATTAATTCTGCAGTGCAGATGCAGCCTTCATTATTTTCTGCTTAATACCAAAAACCCATAGCTGCAGTTAAAAAAACAATGGAAGTTGTAGTTGAACTCTGCCTTCAAAATAAACATGTCCCCACAGTAATCAAAGAACATGTACTTTTAAACCCAGAGAAGGAATTAGGTTACCTCCAGATATTGTTGGATTGGAAGTCCCAGTAGCCAAAGCCGGCAGAACCAATGGTAATGAATGTTGAGAACTGCAAACCAATAACAACTGGAGGGCTATACGCCAAATGATGCTAAGAATAAGCTCATTAAAATCCAGTGGTACTTGAATCAGCTTCATGTCTCAAGCATAAACCTGGAACCAATCTATGAAATTTGAGAGATTGGCTCTTAGGACTGTATCACATAGAGAAAATCCCATACAGAAGTGGGATTTACAGTAAATAGGAAAAAAACCCGCAAAAGCGGATAGATTTTCACATGATGTTGATGTTAAACTGTGCTTAACCCAAAGGGAAAGTAGTCAAAAGCCGGTTCTTTTTACTTTCGGAAAATCCCGAAAGTAAAAAGAAGCGGCTTTTGACTACTTTCCGTTCGGGTTAAGCACAGTTTAACATTGATGTGTGTAAAAATCTATCCGCTTTTGTGGGTTTTCCCCACCTGTTAAATCCCGTTTCTGTACAAGATTTTCCCTGTGTGATAAAGTCCTTTTTGACACACTTTTCTCCCGAGGGCAGGAACAGTGGGGACTCTTTTTCTTATTTTTTTCAGTGATTTTACCAAAAATTAGAAAGCAGTTTGTTTGATCAAAGGTAGGAAAGTGTGCGGCTCCATATACTGATGGACTACTGTTCCCATACTGATTACTGACCATGCTGGCTGAGGTTAATAGGAGTTGGAGCCCAATAAGGGCCTTATCAAACGCTGGCCAGGAAGCGGAAAAAAAGCGAAGGCGGCAAACCTCCGCGGTCTTTCCATGGCCGTTCCGTGGCCTTTCCGTGGCCATTCTGGAGGAGGCAGAGGCGGCGGTGGCGGGGGTTCCCTCCCGCACCTCGCCCTCCCTCCGACACTGAGAGGCGGCTCTGGCCACAGAGGAGGCGGCGGCGGAGGCTCCCTCCCGCACCTCGCCCTCCCTCCGACACTTGCCAGGCCTCCAGCCAGCCAAGACACCGGCTGAGAGGCGGCTCTGGCCACGGAGGAGGCGGCGGCGGAGGCTCCCTTCCGCACCTCGCCCTCCCTCCGACACTTGCCAGGCCTCCAGCCAGCCAAGACACCGGCTGAGAGGCGGCTCTGGCCACGGAGGAGGCGGCGGCGGAGGCTCCCTCCCGCACCTCGCCCTCCCTCCGACACTTGCCAGGCCTCCAGCCAGCCAAGACACCGGCTGAGAGGCGGCTCTGGCCACGGAGGAGGCGGCGGCGGAGGCTCCCTTCCGCACCTCGCCCTCCCTCCGACACTTGCCAGGCCTCCAGCCAGCCAAGACACCGGCTGAGAGGCGGCTCTGGCCACGGAGGAGGCGGCGGCGGAGGCTCCCTCCCGCACCTCACCCTCCCTCCGACACTTGCCAGGCCTCCAGCCAGCCAAGACACCGGCTGAGAGGCGGCTCTGGCCACGGAGGAGGCGGCGGCGGAGGCTCCCTTCCGCACCTCGCCCTCCCTCCGACACTTGCCAGGCCTCCAGCCAGCCAAGACACCGGCTGAGAGGCGGCTCTGGCCACGGAGGAGGCGGCGGCGGAGGCTCCCTCCCGCACCTCACCCTCCCTCCGACACTTGCCAGGCCTCCAGCCAGCCAAGACACCGGCTGAGAGGCGGCTCTGGCCACGGAGGAGGCGGCGGCGGAGGCTCCCTCCCGCACCTCGCCCTCCCTCCGACACTTGCCAGGCCTCCAGCCAGGCCAAAGCACCGGCTGAGAGGCGGCTCTGGCCGTGGAGGAGGCAGAGGCGGCGGCTCCCTTCCGCATCTCGCCCTCCTCCCAGCTGTACTTCCCCAAAAAACCGAATGTCAAAAGATCCCCTTTGACTTCGGTTCAGGGGGAGAAAAAACGTTTTAGCTTTGGATTGCCTTCAGATATTGTGTGGACACAAGGAAAGGAAAAACGTTTTAGCTTTGGATTGCCTTTGGATATCTTCTGCTTGGGACCCCGTGGGATAAGGTCCTAAGAGCTGGAAGGCCCCATGTTCTTCACCCTTCCCTTGAAAGATTTTTTTGAAATATCTGGTGAAATATGCCCACCTGCCTCAAGTCACACCTCTGTGACTTGAGACAGAGTACTGAAAGTTGAGAACTTAGGCCAAAGTTCATTCTCAGATTTGTAATTTTTGAAAAGGAGAATGGTGAACTACCAGCCTGTCTTGTCTGTTTGCTTAATTCTTGTCGAAAGGATGGGGGTGGGGTGGGGGGGAATAAACATTCACTTTTGTTAATTTTGTTTATTCTGCCTTTTCCACGAAATCTGGGACTCCTTTTTCCTGTTCCTTTTATAATAAAGTATAAATGCACTAAAAGGCAGCAATGGGTTAGGAAAAGCTTTGTCTCCCTTCCTGAAGGGTTGAAAAATATGTAAAATAAATATGATTAAAGCAAGGTTCTTGTAAAGTCGGAATTGTTTTCTAAACACTTGAAGTGGATGCTGTAGTTTGAGTGGGTAGAATAAAATCAAAAACCTCTGTTATGAGTAAAATACCAATTTTACAAGTAAAACCAACCAAATCCACTCTTAATCTTGGTCGTGGCATAAGCTTTTGTAGACTTAGGTCTACTTCCTCATCTGGGAATTTCAACATTGCTTCCTTAATAATTGTTTAATATTTTATTTTTATTGCATACAGAAGCACATGGTCATTTTGGAAAAAAAAATACCGTAATCAAATATCTATACATAACCAAGCTGTGTTAGAGTAGTTACATTAGATTGTTGGACTAAGAGCTATAGTTGGCCATAATGTTCACGGATGGCCTTGAATCAGTCACCCTTTCTTACTTTGGCATATCTTTATACAGGTAGTTGTGAATACTTTGGAAGGAAAACCCATGTATAGCACTCTAATCTCCTCAGGGAAGTGGCATGAACATCTACTGTAATAAGTTTTAGCTTGATATGTCCTTTGTTTTAATAGCATGAAAGTTTCTTTCTTTCTTTCTTTCTTTCTTTCTTTCTTTCTTTCTTTCTTTCTTTGCTTCTTTCCTTCCTTCCATTTAAAAACACAGTACAACAACAAGAACAACAACAAAAAGGGGGGGGGACCCTATTAGACCAATGTTCTATTTATAAATATACCAGTTACAAACAGTTTTTAAGAACACATTTAAAACACAATAGGATAGAAATACAGCACCTCCAATTAAAAGCTCATCCGTCATAACATACTGAAAAACCGTTTCTCTGTTTTGCAGTGCTACCAGATGAAAAAGAATTTCAACATGCCGCTAAAACTAATAATCTGGACACTATGGAGAGACTATTTAGGAAAAAAGTTAATATTAATGCTGTAAATATTGTAAGTATAAAACACAGTAGTTCCTGAAACAATCAAATCCTGTTTCACTGAATTAAGGCAACGAATAGTGGTTGTTTCCCCATCCTTCAAAGTTGTTGGGTTGTTTTTTGCTTTGCAAAACAATAGTTAATAGACAGGATAAGAAGCTCAAACTATCTTAGGCTATTTCAAACAAAATCCATCAGTGATACCTTTATTGGCCAACCAAAATGCACAATATACTTGTTGCAAGCTTTTGAAGCTCCAAGCTTGCAACAAGTATATTGTGCATTTTGGTTGGCCAATAAAGGTATCACTGATGGATTTTTGTTTGAATTTGCTAAATGGCCAACACAGCTACCCTTGAATTTCTTAGGCTAGAGATAAAAGAACTTTGAAAGAGTCTTACTTTTTTTTAAAATAGTCTTTAATAGAGCTATTGCTGTATTTTGATGTACGTATTCATTAATTTTGTCACCACATCATCTCTGGCCAGAAAGTACCCTGCTATATGATGAACCATACCTCAAGGGCTCACCTGTCTTCTCACTCTTCATTATTATGATGCTATCAATTGCTAATAATGCCATTTCTGTAGAAGAAGCAGTTTATCTTAATGCAAACAAACTGACATTACAATGTCAGGGTTCATAAAGGACTGGAAGAAAATGTTGGTTTCCCTGCTCCCCTCAAAAATCAACATTATTGAACAGCAGCAGTAGCAGCCATAAGGATCATTATCATTATGATGATTACAGTTGTCACCATCATCAATTGTCACCATCATTTCAAGAAAGAGTCCAGTATGAAATTGTTGTTGTTGTGTGCCTTCAAGTCATTTCCAACCCTAAAGCAAACCTATCATGGGGTTTTCTTGGGTTCAGAGAAGGTTTGCCATTGCCTTCCCCTGAGGATGTTACTTGTCCAAGGTCACCCAGAAGGCTTACATGGCTGAGCCAGGATTCAAACCCTGGTCTCCAGAGTCATAGCCCAACACTCAAACCACTACACCAAGCTGGCTGTCAATATGAAATTACTGAACTAGAATTTATCAACAAGCTCAATTTTATTGCTTAAAAACCAAGATTTCTGCCCCATTACAATGTATAAGTAGTCCAGCAAATAATGCATAATGTAAGAGACTTCTATTGTGGCCAAATTTTGTAGATTTGGAGGCTAGCAAAAGGCAATGAAATGAAACTTGCTGTTGGCCAAGATATTCTGAATGATTACCAAAAATCTACTTTTCCTTGATAGCAGTGTTTGCCCTGTGAATAGGTAGAGCAAGGCAGCAGCCATCTCAGGTAAGGGATGCTGAAAGGATGGATGGAGAGCAGTGGCAAAGTGTTGGAGAGCAAACCAGACGTTTGGGTACTATATACCTGTTCTTCACCCCTACTAGTATCTCCACTGTGGAAGTAAGACACAGGGGGGAAGCACACGAGTGCTTCCAGGATGCCACGGGATGGTGCGCCGCGGGACCGCGGCATCCACACCGCAGCGCACCGTCGGCACCTCTGAAAGGAGCGCTAAATCAGCGCTCCTTTCAGAAGTCAGTGAAAGTGTGCCCTAAAAGCGTAGGGCGCACTTTCACTGACTTTTCCGCCGCAGCGTTTGTGGACGCTGCGGAGGGAGGTTGCCCTCGGCGCGCCGGCCGTGCGGAGGGCCGGCAGCTCTGAGGGCAACCTTGGGAGGAGGAAGGAGCACCGATCGTGCGGCTGCCTCTCCTCTTCCCTGCCTCGGAGACGACTCGATGTGGACTTGCTGAGTAAAAATATCTGGGATCACTTACAACCTTAGGATGCCTCTTGTATGTGAACCTGCATATTTTTTTTAAAAAATATTGTTACTAATATTACTGTTATATTTTAGTATTAGTAAACAAAATACTTGTTTTAATACCATTTATACTGTTTATAAATAATGAGTAGCACCCAGTTGGATCCAACCATAAATATTCTTATCAATTGTATTACTGATATCATGTAGTTGAATTAGTCTCCCCATATCAGCAAATAAACAGTAAGAATTATTTTATTTTCAAGTTGACAGCAATGGCATAACACATAGCACTGTCAGCATGTTCATTTAGTAGTGTAATACTTAAGAATATTGGTATCAGCCAATATTCTTAAGTATTTGTGCATCTGGAAGTGGTGTTTAAAATGCATGAAAACAGGTTTATTTGCATGTACTTGTTTGCCTCCTTATGAACAAATATTGTACTTTTCTACAGTAGCCACAGACATCTGTCTCCAAATATTTACCTACTTGGCTAAGCCCATTGTGCTTATCATACTTATTTATATAGATAGATTCACCTGTATTTGTGGGAGTATAATCTTTATTTTTGTAGCAATACAGATCAAATACTTTTGAGCCAGTATGAAAAGGTAAGAAGTAAAACATGGAACTGTGTATATGCCTCCCCCCAAATAACTAATTTTGCTCTTGCTGTTGACCTCATCGACAATTCTGTGCCTAAATTTTTATCTTTTGTTTTTTCTTATTTTAGCTAAAGCGCACGGCTCTCCACTTTGCTGTCGCAGGAAACCATTTATCTGCAGTGGACTTTCTTCTCCATCACAAAGCTAGAGTTGATATTGCTGATAAGGTGCCAAAAATGGTTCTTTAATATTATATTGAATTTGTTGACACTAGGAAATAGGAATCTTTTATAGAAATGCTGGCATTGATAGACGGCCCATCTTGCCTTCACAGTTTTCAAGAAAAATAACTGGGGGGAAAATGAAATTGTTGACAACTTCCTTGCAAACATGTATGAAATAAAATTATTTACAGAGTAATTCTAAAGCTGGCTAAAGGCTGGCTGAGGGGCCATAAACGGCAGCAAAAGTATTACTGTTGGCCAAGAGGAGATCCATTGGCTGAATGCACTTGCACCACCAAAGCTGTTTGTTATACCTGTGGGAGGTTCTTTAGTCATAGGCTGGCATCCTGTTAGTGGCAAATCTCAGGTGCAAGTCAACAATGTGTCTTTTATTGCTCAACGAGAAGGTTGGTATTCCCTTTGGAATCGGAGAGGTGTCTGGCTATGTCCCCATCTCCAAATGCAAAGCGATTACTTCAGTAGAAGATGTAATCGTTTCATGTATGGCTATGAGGACATAGCCAAATGATCTTCTCTGATCTCCCTCATTCTCCACCAGGCACAGAATGGCTGGAAGGGGGGAGGACTGCAGTGGCTCTACAGTAAGTCCAGGTTGGCATCCTGTTAGGCAGTTATGATGTTGTAATCTAGGTTTATGAACTCATAACTGTTTGGTATTCACATTTAAGATTATGGCACCATTGTTACAACAACCACAAATGCCACCTAACCCCCCTGAAAATTCAGGCAGCCATACTAAGGGACAGAAGTCTATGGTGCTGGTACGCAGAGCACTGAAGGAATGATGCATCCAGCATTGTCCTGCCAATGACCCACAGTGTTATGGGTTGTAACAAGACCCTACAGTGGTCCATGCTTCGGCTTGTTGCATCACACCGCTTGCTGGCAGGAGGGGGCCTCACCACCATGATCTCAAACATGCTTTCATCTCTGAGGCCCTGTGTGCACAGGCCAGGATACTCTGAGGGTAGCCTGAAGTATCCTAGGGCTCGTTCCCACTTACATTTAAACCAGTTTGCGATTCGCCTTCGCTCCGTGTTGGTGAATCGATTCAATGTCGTTCCCACTATGAAATGGGGTCTTTTCATTATTCCCTTGTAATCGTTTCTTTTTTAGTACGATTGTCATTCCCACTATTTTGCACCACTTCAAAATGCATGTCAATCATCTGTGTGTCTTCGATGACGCAAGTGGCAATACGGTGAGGACGGGGCCATTCCAGGCGCCGAGTGGGGTGACTTTAGCAACTGAGTCTTCCTCTGCCCCTCAGCAACCCAGGCTGCTCAAGCACACCATTTCCCCTTTGAGTAGCTTGGTTTGGGAACTATATTTTTTAAAAAATTGACAAGATATGCGATTCATTGGTTTTGCAACTACTTGCCTAGCTTAGCTACAGTCCACCTGTAATTGCAAGTAGTTGCAAATACAATGGGTCGCATATTCTGTCAATTTTTTTATTTAAAAAAATCATGTGCCCATAGGTCATACCACAAGCACAAGGCAGCAAGGGGGCGAGGTGGTGGTGGTGGCTGATTTCCCAAAAACAGAGGAGGGATGGGAAACACCCCTCTGCCATTAGTCCCTCCTCTCCAGTATGATCCAATTCAGATCCATCATTCCCACTTGTTGAACACGCCTGGAATTTATTCTTTTCAAAAGAACCGCCAAAGAACTAGTGTCAGGAAACAGCGTGTTTTTTGTGTGTGTGTGTTTGCCTCACTTCATCGCAATTAAAACCGAGCTCAATAGGATAGGAACCAGTTTCAAGTGGGAACAATGGTCATATAACCCGATCAGCAATTCGCTTTAAATCATAGTGGGAACGAGGCCCTAGTTTCATATCTTCTCTACTCCTCCCATGTTACAAAGGCCCTCTGTTCTGATGCCAGGTGGCTGTTTGCATTGCATCCCACTAAGCTGCCTGGTGCATCCACATCCGCCATAGGTCACTTCGGTCTGAAGTCAGAACGAAACACTCAGCGATGATCATATGGTTTTGGCATCTCATTCCGACCCCAGTGTGAGCGACTGGCAGCAGTGGTGGCATTTTAAACAGCCACCTGACATTGGAACAGAAGACTCAGGATCTTCGTGGAAGATCTGGAGCAAATAGTAAGTTTTTCTACTCTATTATAATAGAGATATAGCCCAGTTCTGGTGCTGAATGGGCCTGACGTTTTCCGGTATGTTCACACCAGAACTGGGGTTTGGGCCATGCGTTATCTGGATTCCTTGCTGAGAGGATGGGGGAGGACACTTTATTTGGCCCATGCAGACAGGACCTGTGTTGCAGCTTCCCATCTCACCACCATGATCTCAAGCAAGCTCCAAGACTCAGCTTCCCATCTGCAATACTTGTATAATACTAACAGATACGTGCACAGTTTGCTCAAACAATTTAAGAAATAGTGTATATGCAGCAGACTGAATGCTGAAAAAAGCTACAGCACATGTGTGTTACCTAAATATCCTAGAAGTCTACTGAGATTTTACTGCCACAGGCTCACAGATTCAAGGGAACATGTCCTAAATTTAAAGAGCAAATCCCCATTTGTTATGTTTATTAATTATATTATTCTATGTGATATAAATTAAGAATAGTTTTGAATTTCATTATGATTTCTTGCATTTTTTATTTTTTGAAGCATGGACTTACTCCAATTCATCTTGCTGCATGGTCTGGAAATCTGGACATAATGCTGATATTAATTAAAGCAGGTGCTAATCAAAAAGCTAAGAACCAGGTTTGTTACTAACATGTATATAACAACATTAAGTCGTTATACAATAGAATGACTTCTAATTGTATGTTACAACCTGTTCTATCTTTTCCTTAGGAAGGAAGAAACGTCCTCCACATTGCAGCTCAGAATAATAATGTTAGAATAGTGGACTATTTCATCCAGGATCTTCACTTACTTGACCTTAACACACGTGATGAGGTATTATGAACATATATTATGAGCTATCTGCTAATTGATACTAGTAACGCTTTGTGAATATTTTTCATCTAAGAAACTGAATCCAGACAAGACGGAGGTCTCACGGTAGCGGCCCCGAAACCAAGAATTGGGTTGCAGCCTCCAGTCCTGGATGGGGTCACACTCTCCTCCAGTGACTGTGTTCGCAGTCTGGGGGTGCTCCTTGACTCGTCGCTCCTGATGGCGAATCAGGTAAATGCGACGGTCAGGAGGGCTTGTTATCAGCTTCGGCTGATACGCCAGCTGCGCCCTTTTCTGGAAGTAAGGGATCTCGAGACTGTTGTGCATGCGCTGGTAACCTCACGCCTGGATTTCTGTAATGCGCTCTACATGGGGCTACCCTTGTGCTTAGTTCAGAAACTACAGTTGGTTCAAAACATGGCAGCCAGGCTTTTGTCGGGAACATCTAGGAGGGACCACATCACTCCAGTTTTGAGGTCCCTCCACTAGCTGCCTATTGGTTTCCGGGCCCAGTACAAGGTGTTGGTTATTACCTTTAAAGCCCTAAATGGCTTGGGTCCAAGCTATATCAGAGACCGCCTCTTCCCATACAATCCTCCCCGCGCACTCCGGTCCTCTGGGAGGAATTTGCTGCAGCCTCAAAAATCTAGGCTTGCGGCAACCTCCCAGAGGGCTTTTTCGGTTGTCGCCCCCAAGCTCTGGAATGGCCTGCTGGACGAGATCTGTCAATTAACATCTTTGGACAGCTTCAAGAAGGCTGTCAAGACGGATCTCTTTCGGCAGGCCTTTCCAGACTAAATTACCCGGCCTCGGGACTTTGGTGACCCCCACTCCTTAGGAATGTCTTATAGCCCCTGTTCAGAACTTTGAAGTTCCAGGGGATTGTTGGTTTGTATTTATATCTATATTTTATTGTATTTCTATTTTAAATTGTTATTGTTTTAAATTGTAAACTGTTTTAATTGAGATACGATTTAATAACTTTTTAAGGGGGGAGGAGGGAATTATACTATTTTATCTGTATGATGTTTTACTGTTGTACACCACCCGGATTGGCTTGCCACAGGGCAGTATATAAATAACATTTATTATTATTATTATTATAACATCCATGGTTAACTCACAGTTATGTTTTTCCTGCATTTTTTGAATATACCTTTATAGCATTCTGATCTTGGCCACCCAAGGAATGCATATATGTAAGATTGGATAGAAGTATTTGTGATAGAGGATTTAGTCCTTCAATCACACTTTGCAAAAAGATACAGAGTAAACACCAGTCTTTGGGGGGGAGGGATCTTCAAAACAATTATGGATAAGAAGCTGTGTCTGTAATGCATATATGTTTATAGCACTAAAATTAGTGTTCTAAATTTACATTCACATGATGACTGGTTGCAGATGATTGGTAGAGCACATGTTTTGTATACAACAAGGTCTTAACTTCCACATCACTACTCAAAACAGTTATAAAGCTCAAAAGACTGTATGAATCCTGCTTGTCAAATAGATACTAATGGACTAAATAGACCTACGTCTATCTGACTCAGCAGAAGTCAGTTTCATATGATGCTTCTCCACTTTTTAAAAGTCATCTATCCCTTCTAATAGAAGCTTTAGGCTTCCTTTGATTTCAGGGGATCAGCTAAAAAAATCCAATAATGTTATCAGCTTACTTGTGAGTCCTGCTAAATAATACCAATGGGATTTATTTCCAGGGTCATATATTCAGGATTTGAGGCTTTTTGTGTAGGATGATATCTTGCAGTGAAACTTATTTTTGCAGTGAAAAGACGATATTTTAATTGTCTTCTTGTTCTTCTATAACCCTTTACTGATGAAGCTGGTTCTGTAAAAGATGTACACTCCTCTAAAAAGGGATACACCAATGTAAGCTGTTACCAAATGGTCTTCTTTGGTCCTATTTAAATCCATATGGTTTAAAATACACTTTCTCCAAGAGGGTTAACCAAACTGTGCTTTCTGGTTAAATGTGCATCACCTTCAACATTTCACAGATAAAAACCAGGACACATGTGGCCAAGCAACATCACATTGTGGTCAAGATGGCAAAAGTTATTAATGGAGAGGAACATACCAGCTAGTTTACTTCTGCCTGAGCCTTCTGGGAGAGCAAAATTTTACTGTCTCCTCTCCTCCTTGCTAATGAGTACAAATTACTTTTGCATTTTGAAGTCAATTTGCAGCAATTGAAGTAAGCTGATAACAAAGGAAGTAAGTGGGAGAGGGAGAGAAAACCTGAGACTTTTTTTAATGCTGAAATGTGGGACAACAGAGGAGTAATTGGAGTGTCTCTGAAAAATTGGGACAGTTGGAGGGTATTGATATGTATGCTTTGCATGCCTGCTACATGCAGCTTTGTCCTGCTTCTGGCAAATTATGATCTTGCATCTTTCCATAATTCTCTATATAGCCATCCTACTGTGTCCTACATCAATTTTGGGTTTTTGTTCCTCATATTTAAACTTTTCTATCATGTTGTGGTATGGATACAGTTCATCCAATTTTTAAAACTCCTTGTTATTGTCTACTGTCGTTTCTATCAGCCTTCTTCTCCCATACCACAAAATCTGAAAAGCTACTTTTTACCCTTTTGCTCATAGCTTGGATTCATGCTGGCTGGGGGATCCTGAGAGCTGTAGTGTAATAACTTTTCTCAGCTCTGATTCTACCATGCTTTTATATACCATGCTGTTTGCCACATTCATATAGCTATCCCCTTTTCTTTCTTTCATCCCCTTCTCATTACTTATTTTCTAAGGAAAGCCTTTCCTGAACTACTGCATCCTTATTTTACCCATATTTCAACCTCCACTGCCATCTTATCCATGATCTGGGTGCACAAATCAAACTCTGTCTGGATTTTGGCCTGTGCATAAACCCATTCTGTCCAAATCAAATTATTATATCATTTTTCCATTACAAAAAAACAAGCATGATTTGTTTCTTCAATGTACATTAATATAAACATTTTGGTAACATAACAGTTTCCCTCAAATATGTATTTTTGTGTACACAGTTTTCCACAAGATACACATTTTTGTATGCTGTTTTTGAGCCAAGAACTGTAAATTTAGAGAATGTGGAATCTGAAGAACTGTTCCAGTTTGCCTGTTCATCTGGGCAGTAACAGATTTGTGCACAAGCTAAGTAAGATATAATTTAAGGCCTGTATGAGTGCGATTTACAAAAAACAAAAACAAAAAATTAAAATATTATCCTTCCTTCCTTTTTGTAATGCTGTGAGTTGAAACTTCACCTTGCGCCTGTGGCAGTCCTCATTTAGCCTTGAGAAAAGTGTATATTGGTTCAGTTTTCTTCAAACAAAATTTCACCAAATTAAAACTAACAGCATGCTGTTACACATTTTTACTTGGCATCTACTCCATCCTTATACAGTCTGTTTATTGGATATAATTGGACAGGGAATGCACCATTTGCATGTTCTGTTAGCACAATATCTATCAGCAATGGTAGACATAATCTTTTGCACAATTTCCTCTGTTGTTTCTGGTACTGTTAAGTTGGGGCAGACACACACATCTGGCTCTCATATGTCACTGAATATACAACATTTATGGTTATGTGAATGTTACTTGTGTGTTTAAGGCAGTGGTATGGAGGCTTCTGTCTAGGGTTGCATTCCCTTTGTGGGTAATGATGAAGGGATACATGACAGGCAGCTCTCAGTTGACTAAAAATAGGCAATTTCTCTTTTCCTCCTTGTCCCTCTCTTTTTACACACATACACATACACACACAATCTCTGATATTCCTTTTCTTTTTTGCTCTTTCTTTTTCTCTGTCCAGCAGATTGCCAGGAAAGGGACAGAGCTCTTTCACACTACACAGTTAGAATATTAAGATTTTGCTTAAATTGACAAGAGTTTATCACACTGAGGTAAATTGCTTAAATCCCGTGCAGAAACAGGATTACAAAATCCAATATATATATATATATATATATATATATATATAATAATCCGAAAATGCAAAAGTGGGTTGTTTTTCAGATGTGTGTGTATAAAAGAGAAATAACGTGACATTAACCTGAACAGAAAGTTGCCAAAACCCACTCCTTTTTACTTTTGAAAGTAAAAAGTAGCAGGTATTGGCGACTTTCCATTCAGATTAATGATGCGTTATTTCTCCTTGACACTAATGACGTGTGGAAAAAATCCCACTTTTGCAGATTATCTCTATTTTCTGTTCAGGTTAACCCCGAACGTTGTGTGAAAAACAGCCTGCTTTTGCGAGTTATTTTCACATTAAATCCAGTTTCTGCATGGGATCCATTCCATGTGATAAACTCCATAGCTACTTCCTATGGGAATCCTGGGATTTCCAGATTGATGAAGAGTATTTGGAATTCTTTCTCAGAAAGTCTAATGCTTCACCAAACTGCAAAGGCATGGCAGTTAAAATGGAAGCATTGTGCTATAACTGTCTATGTGATTGTTTTCAGAGATTGTTTTTGCCAAACATTGGAATTGATGGTTTTCAGAGCTCTTTTGCAATGCCACTGAAGGCTATATGTAGCCCTGTGGTTGGCGGTTACCTTCACCTGGTTTAAGATCTGTGTAATGGTCAGCAAATTTTCTAGAAGAGCTTTATTCTTCCATACTGACCTTTTTATCTTTTATTGTCTCCTAGAAAGGCAGAAAGCCATTCCTTCTGGCAGCTGAAATGGGCCATGCAGAAATGGTAAATGAGCTGATTTCTCTTAATTTATCCACTTCAGAAAAGGACAATGTAAGTCTATTACAATAATTCCAATAAAGGCTTATTATTTGGTTTTGTAGTAAATAACATCTTCAGCTAAAAGCTGTACTCTTACTTATGATGCTGAACACTGCACACAGACATGGTGTGGATTTTGGCAATGAAGGCAATGAAAAAGTTAGAATGTTAAGTACTTGATTTCACTTTGGTTTTCAGTACATATAGGTTCTGTATTTATGTATGTATTTATTTATGTTAGAATATTTGTTGGTTAGCATTCTCATTAACAATTCCATATAGCAGGTTTATATGGAATTTATATTTAAAAAATTATATTAAAAATTCTTTTAACCTTTATCAGCAGAGTGTCAAATCATCCTACTCATTGTTAGTGCTTCTTTTTGATAAGTACTACGCATTTTATTTCATCTGTATCCCACCTTTCTCTTGGGAAGGGACCCAAGATAGCTCACTTATGCTATTTATGTTATGTTTACTCTGTGAAAGCCAGATTAAAAATATTGTTATTATTCAAATATGCATTTGATTCTTAAATCATGTGGCAGAAGGGTGTTTTGTAAGTCATAGGCTGCATTTTTCTCTTTTCTGATTATGTTTTAAATATGTTTAACCTTTTTAAAAGTGTGCTTTTCAATGGAATTGTTGGTTTAATTGGTTTTTAACTTTTGTAAAATAACATTTTAGTTGAACTTTATTTAAAATTATTTTAAACCACTTTGGGTTCTATGCTGGGAGAAAGGTGGGGTATAAATGACATGAAATGAAATCAATAATGACAGAAAGAGAAATTCTAACCTATTTGAAGAACCATTGAGAGATGTTTGGATAATTAGAAGAAACATCCAGTCAGAAAGAGAGCACCAACTCTACAGTGTTCAGAGAAAGAGAGGAGTATTGGAATAACTTTGGCTCTACAGGATCCTGAGCCCCTTCTGTATGCGGGTTCAGGACGAGGACCCTTGCTTACAGCAGCCTCTCACAGATTTCATTGGGAAAGAAAATAAAACAAGAGTAGAATCAAATTACAATGGGGTTGTTCCACTGTCACAGCTTCTTTTATCAGCAGAATTGGGAGGGAGAGTTCCCTCTTGCAGCTCTCCCATAAATCCACAACATTTTCCCTGGAAGGACCAAGAAACCTTCTGGAGCTATTTCTCAGGTGGTGTAGATGTCTGCAGCAGGCAAAGAAAGTAGTCAAAGAAAGTCTCACTGTGCTAGGAGTCCTACCATACAGCCATGAGAAAGGATGTAAATTTGTAGATTAGCAATGATTAATTCCCAGATTGGAAAACAAGTTTCCTAACAGATGGGAAACCCTTCTGGGAAGAATAATAGAACAGTGAGAATGCTACACAATTTTCTGCTGGTATTCACCATCCCTATGCGTTGAGGAAGAGCAAAGGGATCTTGCAGCACCTTTGAGAAAGAAAGTTGTAGCATGAAGTTTTGTAGATTTGGCCTACTTCCTCAGATGCATGGAGTGAACTGAAGGAGGAATTATTTCTGTTCAAAATTCAGGTGTCTCTCTATGCAAAAATGGTCTGAGTGGGAGATGAATGACAGTGGTTTCCTACAATCTTTTTGGTAGGAAAAATGGTTTGGGGGTTGTTGTTGTTTTAATACAAATGTCCCCCACCAATACCTCTACAAAACATTGGGATGTTTGAATATGGGGAGAATACATTTTCATCCACAGAAGAGAGAAAAGCCACTTGAATTATTCATCCTTACATGAGATGACAAAATAGTCAAGGATATACATCCCCATTCATGAGCATAACATTGGAATTACACTTGTCCCTCCACATTTGCAGCCTTGACTTTTGTGGATTTGATTATTCATGGATTTTATTAATATGTTCTCTCCAGGAATATTTAGGTCTTCTAGCGCAACTCTATGGTCAACTTTAACCAATGGTTGCACTGAAGGACCTAGAACTTGCTAGAAAGAACCCTCCACTAGGCATTTGTAGCTCTTCCAGCCCAATTCTGTGGTGAGTGCCTGGCAGATGTTGACCACAGAGTTGCACTGGAGGACCTAGGATTTCTAGAGAGGTGTTTTCTCAAGTAAAAACATAGTGGTTTTGTTATTTGCGTTTTCCCACATTCACGGGGGTTCTGTGCCCCTAACCCCAGCAAATGTGGAGAGACAAGTGTAGTTCCCAAGAAAAATCTCTTAAGAGGAAAAAAAAATGGTAAGAAGCCACCATCATCCAATTCCCACCCTGGCCATTGGTTTACAGATAGGCATCAGAATCCCATGGTGGCTCAACAATTGTTTTCCCCTTCCTCCCTATGCTAGGATATCTCTGCTCATCTAATTAAGCATTTAAATATTTGAATAATTCTAGTTATGGTTGTTATTTACAGATAAACTGTATGGTAAAAATAACACAAATTTAAAGTCTAATTTTGATCTATCATATTAATTCTAACTCAAAATGCCAGATGGCAGATTCCTTGCAAAACCTGCAAATGTGAACTTTATGCCCAGATTTCAGCATGGAATCCTAGTTACTCTTTGTCTCAAGAATGTTTAATTTCATTGGTACTATGAATACAAGATATATTTCTGCATGTCATTTTACAGGATGGAAACACTGCCTTGCATCTTGCTGCTAAAAATGGCCATAATGAGGTGGTAGAAGTTCTCCTTCCTCAGTGGGAAGAAATAAATGAGTTCAATGAGGTAAAAAAAGTAAAGTAAAATAAAAATTAAGTACCATATACACTTGATTATAAGTATATCCCATGTACAAGTCAAGGACAGGTTTTGAAGCCAAAATTATGGATTTTGATATGACCCATGGATAAGTTGAGGGTAAAATTTAGGGGCACGTAACAAAGGATATGAAAGATGAAGCAAAGGAAAACAATGCCAAAAATTTTTGCAAAATTATGGATGGAATTTAAAGACTGGATGGATGAGGAGAGAACTACAGTAAATGGTGACTGTGTGATGTGTTGAGGAGGCGACCTGGCACAGGTGGGGCTAAGAAAATGCACACATGTCAAAAAGGATGAAAAGGCAAAGCAAAGAAAATGCCAACTACATTAGTAGTTAGGTTTTAATGTGATAACTTTGCCTGATTTTAACCCAGAAAAGTTGACAAACATACACAAATGTCTTATTAAAATCCTTCAAGACCTGATTCCTCTTGACACTCCTTTGATGGGAAATGCCAAAGAGTTGCCCCTGCTGCCATTTTTTCCATCTATACCAGGGGTAGGCAACCTTTCCCCTTTAAGGGCTGAGGGACTTCAGCTCCCAGAATCCCAGGAGCCATTGGTCAAGACGGGACTATTGGTCAACATGGCTGAGGCTTCTGGGAGACAAGATGGCAACCTCACCCTTGTCCATTAATTCAGGAATCAAAATAGTTTGGGCTGGACTTGGCAAGGATAGTAACATAAAAATGCCAGATATGCTATTCTTGGTTATCATTTGTCAGTTTAAAAAAAATCTACACTTATTCTTTATTTGTTTAATAATTTATTTTCCACCTTCCTTCTTTTATGGAACTCAGAATTCCATACCTAAGGATCCAGTCTGCTCTCTCATTCATGAAATCACTAAAGCAAGGTATCCGTTAACTTCCATCAGATAAGATGGAAGCATCAAGTGCCCTCCATCAATTCAGGAGCCCTGGTGGTACAGTGGTTAAATGCCTGTACTGCATCCATTCACAGCCACAAGGTTGTGTGTTTGATCCCAGGCAGGGATCCAGGGTCCACTCAGCTTTGCATCCTTCTGTAGGTCGCTAAAATGAGTACCCAGCTTGTTGGGGGCAATTAGCTTCTACATTGTAAACCACTTAGGGAGTGAAGTCGTAGGCTTTCATGGCCGGCATCCATAGTTTTTTATGGGTTTTTTGGGCTGTGTGGCCATGTTCTAGAAGAGTTTCTTTCTGACGTTTCGCCAGCATCTGTGGCTGGCATCTTCAGAGAAAAAATAAATCTTTTACTCTGAAGATGCCAGCCACAGATGCTGGCGAAACGTCAGAAAGAAACTCTTCTAGAACATGGCCACACAGCCCGAAAAACCCACTTAGGGAGTGTTTAAGTGCAGTGATACATGCTATAGATATGTACTTGCTATTGCTATTATACAAACTCTCCAACTATCCCACT
Source organism: Phrynosoma blainvillii (assembly GCA_026167975.1). Classification (NCBI taxonomy): domain Eukaryota; kingdom Metazoa; phylum Chordata; class Lepidosauria; order Squamata; family Phrynosomatidae; genus Phrynosoma; species Phrynosoma blainvillii. Next base: position 52,648,059 of record JANUYF010000002.1, on the reverse strand, counting down.
TTACCCCACAATCCTGATTAATCTTCAGTTGTTCCACTTTTACAGATGTTCTAAAATGCCCCAGTTGGTGTCTGCATTGGCCAGTATCATCCAGGAGCAGCCCAGAGTATTCTGGCCCAACCAGAGCTGCCCCAACCTCCTCCTGTTACCTGGGGCTTTCCATTGCAACACTGGATGGCTCTTTGCATGTGTGTCACGCTCTGCTGCCTTCCACGGCCACTGCAGTGGTGAGTCACTTGCTCTGATGTCAGAATGGGGTGCCCAGCATCAATCACACAGGCACCTCGTTCTCATCTCAGAGCAAGCAACTTGCCACAATGGTGGCTGCGCCAGGTGACATAGCAGGAAGCCCATGCAAGCAGTTGCCCAGTGTTGCAACAGAGGCTTCTGGATTTTCCAGGAAGATCCAGAGCAAATATAGATTTATTTTAATAATAATAATAATAATAATAATAATAATAATAATGTTTTATTTATATTTCCCGCCTCTCCTTACGGATCGAGGCGGGATTACACAATAAAATGAATACAAAGTTTTAATTTTAATTAAATTTTAATTAAATGGATTTTAATCCATCATAAGCGTGTTATACTCCAGATTCAGTCTTGAGCTGTCCAGACATAATCCAGACTGTTCGTACCAGAACTGGGGTTTGGCCTGTGCATCGAGAAGATTTGGGGAGGACGTTTTATTTGGCCCATGCAGCCAGGGCCCCAGTTTCTCTCTCCACCTCCCACTTTCTCTCTTTGTTCTCAAGAAAAGGAATATCCATGCTTGCTTGATATAACTACCAGCTTTTGTTTCCTGGCCTTTCTACCTCCCAAGCTTTTAACAGTGGTGCGACAAAGAGAAATTCAGAAGTTTCTGCTTTCCTCATCATATTGTATCTATGCTGTGAATAGAACTACTAGTGGAATTTTTACCTGTTAGTCAATTGGTAAACAGCAGAGAGGCCTGCCAGGAAGAAAAGGTGGCACTCAGCCTTGTAGCTTGTTCCACCAAAATAAACAAAACAAAACAAAACAAAATCTGCAAGTTTGATTTTTTTTTTTACCTTGCAGGCCAGGGGTCGGCAGCCTACGGCCTGCGGGCCGGTTCCGGCCCAGAACGCCAGATTTACTGGCCCAGGCGGACCCCTGCTGCCGCCGCCGCCGCCGCTGTGCCTCCGTGGCCTGTTTTGGTCGGCGCGCGACTGAGCGCGCCGCGGCTGGCATTTTGGCCTCTAAAATGGCGGCTGCAACACGTTTGCGCATGCGCAGGCTTTGCGCATGTGCAAACGCGCCGCTGCCGGCATTTTGGAGGCCAAAATGCCGGCCGCGGCCCAAACAGGCCGTGATGGAGGCGGCAGCGGCAGCGGCGCCACCGCCTCCGCCCCGTCCGCCGCCTCCGCCTCCCTCCTCCGCCTCCACCACCGCCACCCTCCGCCTCCCTCCTCCGCCTCCTCCACCGCCACTGCCTCTCTCCTCCACCTCCCTCCTCCGCGTCCCTCCTCCGCTGCCTCCGCCTCCGCCTCCCTCCGCCTCCCTCCTCCGCCTCCGCCACCACCACCGCCACCGCCTCCCTCCTCCGCCTCCACCACCGCCTCCCTCCACCTCCCTCCTCCGCCTCCTCCACCGCCACTGCCTCCCTCCTCCGCCTCCCTCCTCCGCCTCCCTCCTCCGCCTCCCTCCGCCTCCCTCCTCCGCCTCGCCCTCCGCTGCCTCCGGCTCCGGCTCCGCCTCTGCGGCCGCTCGCTTTTGTCAGCGGGCGACAGCGCGCGTCGCGGCCGACATTTTGGCCTCCAAAATGTCGGCCGCGACACGCGCTGTCGCCCGCTGACGAAAGCGAGCGGCCGCGGCGGCAGAGGCGGAGCCGGAGGCAGCGGCGGCGGAGCCGGAGGTGGCAGAGGCGGTGGCGGCGGAGGCGGAAGAGGCAGAGGTGGTGGCGGTGGAGGCGGCAGAGGCGGCGGCAGGGGTCCGCCTGGGCTGGTAAGTGCACACGCACCCTCCACCGCTGCGCGCGCCCCCCTGTACATGCCGCCGCCGCCGCCGCCGCCGCCACCGCCATGCACAGCGGTGGCATGTAGGGGGCCGCGCGCGCCACCCCCCCCCTTGGCCCAGCCGAGACCTGGGCTACGGGAGACCTGTCAGGTCTCGAAAAGGTTGCCGGTCCCTGTTGCAGGCTTACACACGTCCCAGTTTAAATTACTTATCTTACCTCAACAACCTGACAGGAAAAAATAATTACTATCCCCATCTATTTTTAAAAAAATGGCTCGTTATCTGAGGAAATTCTTCGTTGCCACTGGAACATATTCAAGTGTCTGTTTAGAAGGCTGATAACAACTCTGTTTTAATATCATATGTATTTTTTCTTTATTATATTGTTTCAGGATGGTGAAACACCTTTTTATCTAGCTGTGGCAGGGGGCCATGAAAAATGTGCTGATCTCTTACTGGAAGCAGGGAGTGATATCAATATCTCAAGCAAAGTATGTTGACGTGCTTCTTTGTTAATTGACTGAGAGAATATTTTTGAGCCAGTTTAAATGAAAGTAGTTAATCTTATAATGAGCAAAATCATGGTTTTATGCAATGGCTCGTTGTTTGGCGCAAAGATGAACAGCTGGGGTCGGGCAGATGTTTCTGGACTGCGAGTCCCATTATTTCTCACCATTGGTTATACTGGTCAGTCCTGCTGCAGGTTACAGTCCAACATCTAAAGGGCTACAAGTTGTCTACCCATTCAAACCCTGTGAATTTTGGTGATCAGAAAGTCAAACTAATTCCAAGGAGACCCAGACTCAAATCCTCACTCAAGCTCATTGGATGACATTTTGCTCAACTATCTCTCCTACCTTACACATCTTTTATGAGGATAAAATGGGTAGTTGTAATATAGAGGTGATCCAGGAAGAAAGGGGCCATAGCTAAGTGGAAGAACAAATGCTTCACCTGCCATAGATGTGCTGCTCATTTTCTACCTGCCACCTTTTACTTCATTCACATTCCTGTGTTTGTGTGTGTGTGTTATTAAAAAGGAGTCCTGATCTTTTGTTTCTTGTCATGTGGAAGTTCAAGAAATTCATCATGACTGATGCCCTTTTGGCAGAAGCTAAAAGGACCCCCCCCCCCCCAGTAAAGTTTTAAAAGCATGCAAGTTAGAATGTCTCATTATTTGCTAATGGTGTTTCTTTTAGCTAAAACATTTCACCTTCTAACTGAAATCAATAGGATGGAATAGTTGCCAGGAAAGACAGCCATGAATGTCATTCTTGGAAACTTTATCTTGCTGGTTTTCAGGTTGTAAGCAGCAGAATGCTTTGCATTTTTAAAAATTAGACTTGTATTCTTGTTCTGTGGAGATTCATTTGCAGGTCAGAGGACATATGTTGGAGGAGAGCCAGTGTGGCATAGTGGTTTGAGTCCTGCACTAGGATTCTGGGACCAGGGTTCAAATTCCCACTCAGCTGTGGAAACCCACTGGGTAACTTTGTGTATATTATACTCTTAGAAGAAGACAATGGCAAACCTTCTCTGAATAAATCTTACCAAGAACACCCTGTGATAGGGTCACTATGCATCAGAATATAAACTTCACGGCATGTAATAACCACTATAGCTTAAATTTAGATATCATGGTAATGTGGATATTATCATTTATCAAAGTGAAACTAAGCTGTATGTCTCTATACTCCCTCTTCATCCTTCCTCTTTGCACATGCACCCAGATTTGGTAAAGATACGTAGATTCTTAAATTTCTCCTTTTAGATATAATGGGCAACTATTGTAGATTTCAAAGATACAGCCGTGTTAGGAGATTATTGCATGGGCTTTTAACCCGACTGCACCCTAACGGATGCAGGTTAACTGATTCTACAGACTAAGGAGATTATCATACGGGCTTTTAACCCGACTGCACCCTAACGGATGCAGGTTAACTGATTTTACAGACTAAGGAGATTATCGTACGAGCTTTTAACCCGACTGCACCCTAACGGATGCAGGTTAACTGATTCTACAGACTAAGGAGATTATCACACGGGAGGCAGGATGTAGGCAGGAATTATTGCACGTAATTCACTTTGATTCCGCCGGCTAAGTGCAGCCTGGGTCCCAGGAGCGCTCAGCAAGCCACTGTTCAAAGCCAGGAGCTTTCTGACTTTGAAAAGAGGCTTGCTGAGCACTCCTGGGACCCTTGCTGTACTTGGCCGGTGGAATCGGCGGCGAATTACATGTGATAATTCCTGTCTGCATCCTGCCTCCCGGCTGTACCCCATTAGGATGCAGTTGGGCTAAAAGCCAGTGAGATAATCTCCTTAGTCTGTAAAATCAGTACGTAGAGAGATTTTGTAGCACCTTTGAGACTAACTGAAAGAAATACATTGGCAGCATGAGCTTTCGTAGAATTCAGTAGACAGAATTTAATGGAGTGGAAGCCAGACACAGACATATATATGCCATTGGTATGTGAGCATGTTAATTCAAAATACAAATCATTTGTGAATGGAAATGAAGTTGCAGGTCCAGTTTTAATGATAGGTGCTAGTGCACAAAGGCATAGGAAAGTGGTCTTTGTGTATGGAGATGAACTGGCAGATCCAGGTATGGTTTAAGGAACCAGGATACCTTCATCAAAGCTGGATTCAAAAAGGAAGGAGAAGGGAAAGACAGAATATGTACTCACCAGATTTGTTCCTGATGCAATATTAACAATTTTTAAGAGTGAGATTGTGATGCTCCAGCCAAATTGTAATGAGACATAATTGAAGTCTATGAAAGCCATTCCTTCAGAGTGATCTTACAGAAGTTGCATGATCTTCAAACTATTATGGGCCCAATTAATGAAATATTTGAAAAACTGATTCAGATTTTTTGAAATGGCACTTCATGTTCAGATGATAAGCCATTTCTAAATGGGTATATGGCATGTGAGACATCTGGTCAAAGGAACATTTGAGTCATATAGTCATTTGTGGATGGTATCCAGACTACATTTTCTGGATAGTGGCAGCTATCTAATTGGTTTCCTTCATAGGTTTTGATAATAGTACAAAGTTGAAATATATATTTTTTATCTGCTGCTTAAATACCTTTCATTGTCATTCTTTTTCATAATTACTTTAACAGTAATAAATATACTTTTCCCTTTCTCCATTGTCTCTTTTTCAGCACAATACAAATGCATTACATATTGCAACCCAGAATGGACATACACCTTTGGTTGCTTTTCTTATAAATAAAAATATAAATTTGGAGACTCAGCCTCAGGTGAGTTCTTTTCCCCCCACATATTATATCTGACTTCATGCACCTTCATTGCTGGTAACTGAAATATGCATAATTCAGGACATAAAAGAAGAACCAATGTCAATAAATAATGAGAATAAAGACATTAAAACCAGGCATTTCAAAGTTTGCTGATATCAGTGGGAGAATGTTAAGCATCTCCCTGGTTCTTTTATGAAAATCAATGAATGTTAAATGTACTTAATCTGGCAGGGTCATGCCTACTGGCTTGAACATTTTCAAGTTGTTGTTGTTATCATCCCTTTTTCCATTATAGAACTCAAGATGGCTCACAGCAGTTAAAACAAATGAAATTTCACATCATACAAAAATTCAGTTAAACTATCAATTTAAAAAAACCCTGCTAAAAACATAAACCATGGACAAACTTCCTTAGTGGAGTTAGGCAAAAAAAGAGGAATAGAACTGGATGTTACTAGTATCCTTGACCCCAAAAACAATCAGTCCCAGAGGTTTTATGTATATGTCAGGTACCATGAGGAACAAAACAGAATCCTGAGGGGCTCATAAGCCAGTAGCCAGAGTATCACACAGGAGTTTCCCAGCCCTACCTTCTGAGCTAGTCCCTCCAGAAAGCAACAGAGCTACTATACAACACTGTCCCCCAAGTCCCATCCTAGCAAGGTGGCCCAGGAAGACATGGTAGCTGATGATATTGAAAGCTCCCAAAGGGTCCAGCAGAACTAATAGGGACATACTCCGTCTGTCCAATTCCTAGCGAAGATCATCCACCAAGATGATCAAAGCCACTTCTGCCCCATAACCATCTTAAATCCAGATTGAAATGGATCTGGATAACCACTCTCATCCAGGAACCCTTGGAGCTGTGAGGCCACCACACACTCTAGTACCTTATCCAATAATGGAATAGATCAGTGAAGTAAGATGCAGGGAGGATGTATGATTAACAGGACTGTTACATCTGACTCCTTGCCTTGCTGGAAAAAGGCATTAATTTCTCTCTCTGCCTATCCCCCTCTGGCCTTTTACATAAGCCAGGAAGAGCAAGAGTCTAGCAAACATGTACAGTACATATAGTCCAATCCAATGGATATTCATTCTGAAGTAAGTACCATTAAGTTCTGTGGGGCTTTCCTCTCAGGTGTGAACCGCCCGGATTGGGTCACCAATGGGCGGTATATATTATTATTATTATTATTATTATTATTATTATTACTACAGGATTGCAGCTGAAAAGTGCAGGTGGAAGACCTAAGTAATATATGATGCACTAGATTCTAGAAATTCCCATAGAAAAATGATACTCTATGTTACAATCTTCTTATACCAATAAATTGTATATGTAAAATTAGCATGTTTACAATTGATAGGAGAGAGGAATGGTAATATTCTAGCACATTTGGAACTGAAACTATGGACCAGAAATAGTGCAAATTGGGTCCACTTTAACTGCCCTGACTCAGTGCTAGGGAATCATGTGAACTGTAGTTTATTGTGGCATCAGAGCAATGACAGAGAAGGCTCAATGTCTCAGAAAAAAATACAGTTCCCACGATTCCCTAGCACTGAGCCAGGACAGTTAAAGTGGACTCAATTTGCACTATTTCTAGCAGTCTGCAAAGGCCCTATATCCAAGGTAATCTACATTGGCTCTTACTTTAAAAGTTCAATAAAGTTAATTCTTCATCCTTCCCGGTATCATCTAAGAAACATATTTTGTTGACTATTAAAATATTTGTTGTCACATTTTAAAATCTTTACTAACTTTGATATGCAATTTTGTTTGCTTAATTTCTCACTAGCTGTTAATAATAGATAAGGTCCACCCCAGTTTCATTTCAACAGACAGAATCTAAGACTGCTTCTAATAGTGGCATGCTGTATATTGCTGACATTAAAAAAAACCAAACCTTTTTTAAAACCTGAATTCATTTGAGGAATTGCTCCAGAGCATGCTGAAATCCAGTAATGTTTTCTGAAAAAGCAAAGGCTGAGAATATAAATTAGTTTGTATGTTTGCTTTATGTTTCACTCTAATACGTGTTTTTTCAAGTTTTAGGCTGTATCAAAATGCACAAATTGTCTATAATTCTCTATTTTTCACATTCTGCATCCTGACCTTCATTTTATTTGCATCTACTCTTCTTGTAAGAAGCTTAGATTGGTGTTTATTTCATGTTTGTGTCCAAAAGCCAGATGGTAAGGGTTAGTATTAGTCTCCTGAGAGTCATCTAGTGAACTCTATTGCTATGTAAAGAGCGGAACCTCAATCTGATTAATCTAGGGGTGATATTTTATCTATTGCAACACAGCAATTAATGACCTCCCATGTTCAAAAGGCAGAGCCTTTTTTTTAAAAAAAGTAATTAATTATCTTTTTGGAGCAATTACTATTATAGTTGCTACTTTCTTTTTTAAATGTAACACTTTGCTTTCTCTGTTTCTTGAAGTAAATAAATACAGTTGTCCTTCCCTATTCACAGACTTCAAGTCTGTGGTCCCACTCTTTGTGGGGAGGGATATAATGGCAGTGAACGCCTGCGCACAACCCCCATACACCTGCCATTATTTTCAATGGGGCTCAAATATTTGCGAGTTGCCATTTTCGGGGGGGGGGGGGCAGAACGGATCTCCCATGAATTGGGAAGGGCTATTGTACTTTTAAATTATTTTTGAAATTAGAATGAAGCACCACAAAACAGCTTGTGATATTTTTTTTCTTTTATGGTTGCATCTCCACTGCAGAAATAATGCAGTTTAACATCATTTGAACTGCCATGGCTCAGTGCTATGGAATTCTAGGATTTGCAGTTTTGTGAGATATTTAGCCTACTTTGTCAGAGAGCCACAAGAAACGATAAATGCCAGAATCCCATAGCATTGAGCCATGGCAGTTAAATCGGTGTCAAGCTGCATTATTTTTGCAGTGTAGATGCAGCCCACCATTTAGTGAGCTGAAGACACAGTAGACTAACTGTAAAACTTACACATATTTTGCAAAATGATGATGCTACACTTTATTGAGTTACAGTCAATATACACTGTACACTCACATGAAGGCTCTTATGTACCAGGTTTGTACCCTTCAACTGTGCTGATGTTGAACTGGCATACTTGATTTCCCTCGCAATTGAAACCAGTATGGTGGTGGGAAGGATAAAAAACAGTAAGAACGTCTGAAAAGAATAATAGAATCATAGACTTGGAAAAGATCACAAGGGCCATCCAGTTCAATCCCTTGAGATGCAGGAATACACAATCAAAGCACTCCCAACAGGTGGCCATGCAGACTTTGTTTCAAAACTTTCAGAGAAGTTTTGGAAGTTTCCAACACACTCTGAGGCAGCATATTCCATTAAAAGCTCTTACTGTCAGGAAGTTCTTCCTAATGTTTAGGTGGAATCTCTTTTCCTATAGCTTGAATCCATTGCTCCAGGTCCTAATCTCTAGAGCAGCAGAACACACTCCATCCTCAATATGACATCCTTTTAAATATTTAAATATGGCTATCATGTTACCTCTTAACCTTCTCTTCCCCAAGCTAAATATACCCAGCTTCCTATGGCTCTCCTCATATGGCATGGTTTCCAGATCCTTCACCATTTTGGTTGCCTTTGTCTGGTCAAGCTCCAGCTTTTCAACATCCTTCTTCAATTGTGGTGCCCAGTACGAGACACAGAAGGAAAGAAAACATCCCCATTGGGAGAGCTTTGAAATGGCAAATTGTCTGCTACTTCACTTCTTACATACACTTGGCAGACACAATTCCCTTGGCAGAAATAGTCTGACTTTCTTCTGCCCATAAGATTGTAAACTCCCCACTCCCAGTGATTAAGCAAGATTTCTTGGGAACAAAGAATACTTGGAGTAACAGTTTTGATATTTTCCTCTGTTTACAGCAAAAGAATTCTCCTCTCCATTTGGCCATCATAAAAAACAACTTACCTGTGGTGAATAGTTTAATAGATGCCTGCCATGACATAAACTCTGTCAATCAGGTGAGCAATTGTCCTTTAGAATTATATAATCTAAATATGGAAGATAATGTTTTCTTTTCTGTTTTTGTGTAATATGACCTAAATCCAATTGTTAATCCCAACTAGAATAAACCTATTCAGTCAAAGCAGTAAATCAACACTATGTACCGGTAAGTTCCTTTGGTTTAGTGGGTCTACTCTGGTTGAGAAGTAACAACTGCTTTTAGACCTATCTATAAGAATAAAGATGGGGAAATTATATTTTCTTTGTGTTTCTAGTCAGATTTCCTGCCAGACCCATTTCTTTAGTTTATGATGAAGTCTTCAAATTAAACTTTTGGATTCCACCACACTTGCAGGTTATTACACCTTAGATCAAATCTGTCACAACCTGCTCATGGGCCACAGACAGACTCCCCTCCAGTCTTCTACCCCACAGCACTGCTTAAAAGCTATAGTTACTTATTGCTTTACAGCACAGCTCAGTTGCTGCTTTTCTGTTAATAATGATGGTAGTAGAGCAATGATCATAGCCACCATTAACCTTCTTTCTCCCCACAGCAATCGTGAGCCTCTCTGGATTGCTGTTTTATCATAACTCATGGGAATGATAAATCTAAATCAGGGTTACTGGGGCAGGGATCACCTCCCTGCTAAGTGACCCAGAATCAATTCCGGTTCTGGACTGGAAACAGTAAAGCAGCAATGCTTATTGGGTCATTACAGGAGTGAAGAAGAGACTAATGCTAAAAATGCTAAAACGATGGAGTAAAATCAGTGGTTGCTGAAAGAAAGTGGATAGAACCGTTTCAAATATTCTCATCCTAAGTAGACTTTCATAGTAACAGCATTGTATTGTTCAAAGCTTCTCCCCAGTGTTTCCTGGCAGAGGACGTTACACAACAAACTAGGCTTCCTCAGCCTGATGCTTTCCATATGTGATGAACAGAAGAAATGTGTTTGCCTGTTTGATTGTGGACATGATGAACCAGTTGCCAGGGATTGAAAAATGCAGTTTATTGGGCAGGGAGAGAGCAAGAGAGCAGAGATTCTTAAAATGATCGGCCTCTTATGCACAATACATCTCCACACCCTTCTGTTAGTTGATCATTATATGAAATGAGGCAAGGCCTCTCTGCTCTGAGAAATTTAACTCTTAGGTACTGGATGACTCTATTCAGTTTCATCTCAGCTAGTGGCATTCTTCCACTTCACTTTGTAACAGCCAGCAAATCAATTGTAATGGCCAACTATAATAATGATTAACATAAATATGCTCTATCCAGGATGGTAATGAAGTTCTGTGGGAACAAACATTACTGTGGGAAGTCTCCTAGTATTTTTGAACCAGTCTCCTATTTTTTATGTAAACACAAAACATGTTACATAACACAGATTATGTAGAAAGGTAATAATTACTTTTGGGGCAGGGATATTTGAAAATAATACACAGTGGCTTGAATCCAGCATCTTTCTTTAGAGAAGGGAAGAGTTATATCCATTAACACAGAGCGTCCAAACTGGGCTAGAATTTCTTAGAACAGAACAGGAGAAAAGACAATCTTGGGAGCTTATCACTCACCAAATTAAGCCGGTTTACTTCTTCTGGCTTCAATCCTGGATCCAGGATACCCCTGGATGTTATCAAACATAAATCGCCGCTGATTTAGCTGCGATGCCGCTGGCCGAATCCATCCCAGGTTGAAGCCTTGCTGAGCTGGCCAATTTTTGAAGTTGGAAGCTCCCTGACTTCGAAAAAGTGCCAGCTGAGTGAAGCTTTGACCTGGGATGGATTTGGCCGACAGCACTGTGGCTAAATCAGTGGCGATTTATGTGTGATAACATCTGAGGGTATCCCGGATCCAGCATTGAAGCCAAAAGAGGTAAGTTGGCTTAATTTGGTGAGCTCCTTGGTTGACTCCTACTTACCCATTGCAGTTTCTTAGAGCCCTTTGGAAAGCTGGTCTGGAGGGTGGACGAGATTATGCTGATGGCTCTATCCTGATCCTTATTTATATCTGGACTTTCCCACTGACACTCAGGTGGCTTATAAATCAAAACAAGTACAATAAGGTTGTACAAAAGATTAAAAAATTAAAATGGAATCAAACTATTGGCAATGCTTAAAACAATTTAAAATACACAGTGGTCTCTCAGTATCTGCTGGGGTTTGGTTCCAGGATCTCCCATGGATACCAAAATCTGTGGATGCTCAAAACCCATTATATACAATAGTGTAATAAAAATTGTGTCCCTTATATAAAATGGTGAACAACTCAAAGGTTTGCTGTTTGCATTATTTTTTTTAATACTTTCAAGCCATGGTTGGTTGAGTCTGTGGATGCAGAATCTGTGAGTACTGAGAATAAAAAACAGTTTAAAACAGCACATTTAAAACAGTACAATGCACTCTTAAAAGCCCTTTCCCTAAGAACCTTCACTTCCCCAAACCCTGACGCAATAAAAAAAGATTTTGCTTGCTGATGGAAGAACAGCAAGTTGAAAGACTTTCTAGCCTCCTTAGGAAAGGAAATCCAGGAGTCGCCAAGGAGTCTTGGTGTCTAGGAGGCATCACCAAGAAGACCCTCAGTTCATAATAATGGCTGTGGGGGAAGGCAATGTTGTGGTTGTAGTGTGCCTCCAAGTCATTTTCACTCATGGCAGTCCTATTCTCATTGAGATTTGTTCAGAGGGGGTTGTGATTGCCTTTCTCTGAGGCTGAGAGAATGTGACTTGCCCAAGATCACCCAATGGGTTTCCATGGCTGATGAGGATTCAGATCCTGGTCTCTCAGAGTCCTAGTCCAGTGCTCAAGCCACTACAGCATGCTGGCTCTCAATGGGATAATTATTTAATTATCGCATAATTTCTAGTTGGCTTATATTATAAAGTAATATCTAAGCAGTATATAATAATAAGAAGCATAGGTTCTTTAAATTTTTCACAGATTATTTACATAACTTTAAAGCAGATGAAGAAGACCACCATGAAAGCTGCAATATAAATCTTGTTGTTGATGGGGGATTATATCACCGAGACTTTTTGGCAAGGTTTGTTCACAGGGGAGTTTGCCTTTGTCTTCTTCTGAATCTGGAGGAATATGACTTAACAGGTTTTCATGACTGAGTGGGGATTCAAATCTAGGTCTACCAGGAGATTACTACAAATAAATGGCAATTACAGTCGGGGGAAAAGCAGCTTTGGCAATACTTATCACAGAAAATGCCTCTGACCTGCAGCTGCTGTGTTTCCTAAGCGCAGTTAGGGTGTCCCTTTTCATTGATGGGGGAAACCTGTCATTGAACTTGCAATTGCACTAGTCCCCAAGTGTAAAACATCACTGCTGAGGCAACTGTGATACTGACTGCCATGTGGTGTCATTGTCTTATCCTCTTCCCCCTCACCCTCATTATTTCCAAGCAGGTTGATTCCCCCCCCCCCTTCTCTATTTCTTTTCTTTCCTTTCAAAAAATACTTACTGTACATCACAGTAGCAAAATTCTAGAATTGTGTGCAAAAGTTAAAATTAAAACAAATAAAAATAAAAACCTGAAAGGCATAATGGTTAGGGCATAGGGCAGGGAGGAAGGGCTAAGGGGGAGTCAAGAAGAAAAGTGTGATGGCAGCATGGTTGCAAAGATGTGTGATAATGGCTGCTCTGAAACACAGATGTTTCCATTTAAAAAAAATGAATGCATTTGTTGTGAGAGCAGGGCGTGTGTGCTAATGTCCCTAGTACTACACTCAAACCACTATACCATGCTGGGTCTCATGGCTGGTTTAAATTTCAGTGATTTCCACGGGTTTAGTCAGATGCAACCTGGATCAAACCCAACAGTTATTGCCTTTGTTCTGTTCTTGGCCTGATCAAAACAGTATCTTTAAAAAACAAACAAACAAAAACAACCCGAAAATGTTTTTTGTTAATGGGGACATTTCTATATTTTCTTCTACTTTTACATCTTCTGCAAAAGAGACATCAAACACCATTACACTTGGCAGCAGACCTTGGAAATGTGGAAGTAATTGAAATGCTGCTTAAAGCAGGTTGTGACCTCAACGTTCTGGACAAGGTGCGTTCTACTGTTCATATTTCTGTAAAGATGCGGTTATTTTACATGTGTTGATATGTGGAACAAATTGCTCTTTTCAAATATTCCTAATTAAAATAAAGGTCTCTTTCTTAAAACCTGCAGTAGTCTAGCATCGAGTCAAGGTATTATCTGGAAGGCTAAGCATAAAATACAATGTTTGTTTTATTTGTAAGTCTGCATTTATATAAAGAGGTCATTGTGCTTTGAAAAAAGCTATTATGTTCTGACTCTTTTGGAGCCATCTTGCAGCTATGTTGAGATACTCATCCAAACAATATTTTCTTTCCATTGGGACTGTTCTGAAATCTTAGCAGTTGATATTACACTGAATTTCCTCTATTCAGTGTGTGTGTGTTCAAATTGCTTGTCGACTTGTGGTGACCTCCATGCATTTCCTGGGGTTTTCAAAGACAAGGTATACTCAAGTAGATTTGCCATTGCCTTCCTCGGAAATATAGCTCACAGTACCTGGTATTTCTTGGTGATCCTTACAGAAGTACTAACCAGACCAGACCCTCCTTAGCTATCAAGATCAGGTAGATATCTGGTACATTCAGGGTATTTAGGCCTCGTGTATAGATGCAGAATTCACTTCTGTGAGAACCACAGCCCAAGGCATTGGCGCTGAATTAACCTTGTTCTTTTTTTGGATGTTAAATCTCAGCTCCTGTTCACAGACATAAAAGGAATATTTGCTGGTATAAGTGTTCCTAAGACTTTTTTTTCTCCATTGCCCGTATTTTATACATTTTTATTTCCTTTTTCTTTTCTGACCTAGATCCTACAAATTTGCCATAGCCTACATCCCAATGGATGGATATTTTCAAATATAAGGGAATGTAATGATCTAAAGTAGGGCTGGGGGATGTGTCTGTGGACATTCAGACTGCAATTTCCATCTGCTCTAGGCAAGAGTGCTGGGATTGCAGTCCCACAACATCTGGAGGGAAGCAGTTTGCCAACCAGAATCTAACACAGTGCATGAATCTTCTCTAAGATAGCTCCCTAATTGTGAAATTTCTTCCCCAGAGAGGTCCATGTAGGTGTTTGCTAGGCAAAGACATTGGCCAAAGTCCTACATAGGGGGCATCTACACTGAAGAAATAATGCAGTTTAATACCACTTTTAAGTACTGTAGTTCCATCCTATGGAATCCTTGGATTTGTAGTTTTACAAGGGCCATCTCTGTCAAAGAGTGCCGGTGTCTAAAAAAACTACAGATCCCAGGATTCTGTAAGATGGAGCCATGTCAGTTAAAGTGGTGTGAAACTGCATTATTTCTACAGTATAGACGCATCCATAGTTACAGATGTGTAACTGCGGCTACATCCGCACTGCAGAAATAATCCTTGTGACACCACTTTAACTGACAGAGGTCAATGCTATGGAATTCTGAAAACTGTAGTTTTGTGAGACATTTAGCCTTCTCTGTCAGAGAACACCGCTGCCACAACAAACTATAATTTCCAGGATTCCAGAGCACTGAGCCGTGGCAGTTAAAGCGGTGTCAAACTGGATTACTTCTGCAGTGTGGATAAATCCTGTGTAATGTTTCCTCCTGTTCTTGTATATCAAACCTTAACAGTCAGCAGCTACTCCAAGTGACTGAGGTCTGTTTTGCTGGCAATCAGGGCACAGAAGGATTATGTTTCATGGCAACCTCGGCCAGCAAGCTGTGGTGTGACAATGAGAAGCAGGGTCCCTGTTGCAATTCCTTGTCACACTGGAGATCACTGGGCTTGAAACATCATCCTGCTGCACCCCAATTGGCAGCAGAAGAGACTTCCATTGCTCAATTTGGCTGCTGGCTGTGTCACAATATAGAAATAGTGAAAATGAAGGAGTTATGGCTCCGTCATTCTAGGGTTTCAAATCCATAACTGCAATAGAGGATGCCAGCCAACATTCTTTTGTCTGCCTGTAGCTTGCTATTTATAGAATAGATCATAGAATTGTAGAGTTGGAAGAGACCACAAGGGCCATCTAGTCCAACCTACTGCCATGCAGGAACTCAAAATCAAAGCCTCCCCAACAGATGGCCATCCAGCCTCTGTTTAAAGACCTCCAAAGAGGTCTGAGGGAGTGTGTTCCACTATAGAACAGCTCTGTCAGGAAGTGCCTCCTAATGTTGAGGTGGAATCTCTTTTCCTGTAGTTTGAATCCATTTCTTAATGATATATTTAAAACTGCCTTTTCAAACTATTCTCCCCTGGTGTTTAATTGTAATTTTGCTTTATAGTTTACTTGGTATTTATCTTCTGTTTTAAAAATATTTATGTTATTTACCTGTTTTAATGTTTTCTGGATTACTTTATATTTTGCTTGTTGCTGCTACTTTCTATTTTTTGTACGTTGTGTTATTGGATTTTTTTTAAAAAAAATTAACTATCTAATTCTGAATACTTTGTCTATAAGGTGACTCATAAACTAAATAAATGAATGAAGAATGTAAATCTGCATACCAGCTCCAAATGTGTGTAACAGAGATCCTTGTGTCTGCAGTACTGAAATGTCTTACAAAGAATTATTCCTCATTGGAAGTGCCAGATCTTTTGTTCCAATAAACATGCATAGACAGAATGGTGCAGTTATGTCCTGGCCTCCTTGTTGTGTTGGGCAAAGGCCTGTGTTGCTGACTTTAAAGCAAGGAGGGGAGAGGAACTGTGGATGGCTAGGGGGCCACATTAGACACCCCAGGAGACCTTGGAGGACCACATCTTCCACCACAAAAATAATTTGTAGCTCCCAAACATTCTGTTGGGATGTGGGGGCATTTTAATCAGGTTTTTGGTGACTTTCGATCCAGGATTTTGCCCACCCCTGCCATAAAGCCTGCTTTTGTTACTTGGTAGGGCAAAGTGGGGTGGTGTTGTTGTTGTTGTCATTCAGACATTATTATTATTATTATTTTTTTAGTGTGACTTAGGGCCAATACAGACGGCTCGTTTGGGACGGCTCTTGGCCGCCCCTGGGAGTGGCAGATTGGGGAGTGGTGGACCACATGCCGCAAAATGCTGCTCCTTTTTGGGGCAGTAAAAGGCTGCCCTTAGAGCTGGCGCTGCAGCTCTTTTGTGCCCTTTTGCCACAGCATGTGTGCATGCTGAGCCAGGAGGGCATCCTGATGCCGCACGCTGTGTGGATGGGCTCATGGCGTCAGGACAGCATTAGGGTGGAGTCGAGGTGGCCGGCGTGCAGCTGCCCTGCCCCAACTCCACCCCCAGGCTGGCCCTTTGTGCCAGTCTGCGCCGGCCCTATGTGAATAATGTCACTCACGTATTCTGGTTTTGTTGTTCACACTATTTTTTTTAAAATCGGAACTGCATCAATGCACATCTCTGCGAGTTCTGTTGCTCACATGTGTCAGCACTGCAAAGAAAGATGGATTCAACAACACACTTTCAAGCTATGCAGAGTTTTATTCTGATTTATCCTGGGTCTATTTGCATTGGGTTGTTCACAGCCGACAATGCAAATCTTTTAGGAAAACTAAAAAACAAAGTAAAACCTGAGATTGATTACCCTGCGTTAAGTGGCAGCTCCTCTTTAAACTTAATCGGATGCATCCGAAATGCATCTGAACAACAAAGATTCAACCCAGATTCTACCAGGATTATTTTCACCATCTGAATAACTAACCCCTGGCACTCTTTGTCCCTATCTGAGTCCTCTTGTGCTGATTCCTAGTTGGCTTGACTTTATTGTGAGTTTCTTTATTGATGAATTTCCCTGGCTCACTGCTTAAACACTCCTAGCATATGGAAGAATGAACATTGTGAGCAGCTGTTTCCAGTGTAAATCCACTGACATAAAAGGATTACAGAGGTAACCCAGTAAAGTTGTATACAGAGTGTGTGGCCTTGAACTGTCAATAGCAGGAATGCACTTGGGTTACAAAACAGTCCTCCCCTTGGCAGAATGGAGATTGATTGGAATGCAGCACTTTAAAAGTGGCAGCTGTTAACAGAGACTTTTGCTTATTTACTTTTAAATGTTTTTACTTATAAATGTGTGCTATCAAAGCTCTGAATGATATGTTTTCAGATTGTAGTAAATTTTACCTTTTCCAAGGAGGTTGCTTTTTTTTTGGCCCTCAGCAATCCCTGCTCAACTATGAAAACCCACTGGGTGACCTTGGACAAGTCACACTCTCTCAGCCTCAAAGGAAGGAAAAGACAACTCCTGCAACAAATCCTTTCAAGAAAACTCCATGATAACCTTAGGGTCACCATAAGACAGAAACAACTTGAAGGCACACAACAACCACTATTCTTGTGTATAATCCAACCACCCAAACATGTACAGTGGGCCCTTGGTATCCAAAGGCGGGGTTTGGTTCCAGGACCTCCTGTGGATGCCAAAATCTATTGATGTTCAAGTCCCATTGAATACAATGGATAGTAAAATTGCGTCCTTTATATAAAACGGCAAAAACAAGGTTTGATTTTTGGAACGCATATACCGTATATTTTAAATATTTTGAAGTCATGGATACTTGAATCATAAAGAATCCGTGGATATGAAGGGCCGACTGTATATGTAAACCTGTCAACAGAGGTAACACTTAATGTATTTGATGAAGTCAACAGCACCTACAAATGTTTCAGGATTGCCAAAGTGAAAACTAGAGAGGGCTGCTATATCTGTAATGGTTGTGTAGAAGAGGGAATTTCAGCAGGTCTTGCTTGTTGCTGGTTGTGTGACAAACACCTGCTGAAGTCCCCCATTCTGCACCGTCTCTGGCCTTGGCAAATCAGTACAGTTGGAAGGTATTGTAGTCACACTGATAACTATAGAACTTGCTAAGTGATTGTTGCTTCTAATGTATGGCCTAAATTTTCTTGTCTGCTTCTGGTGAATCAGTCTGTTTGCATTTCCAGCAAGGAAAGACGGCTTTAGCTGTAGCTTCCAGGAGCAACCACGCCTTGATTGTTGATATGATTATTAAGGCACAGAGGTATCACACCTGGAAACAGGTAAGAAGCAGCTCTGATTTGTTTGCCATTTGCTGAGGCAGATATTTACAATATATAGAGTAATTCTCTTTTGCAAATGACTATTCCTCTCTAGGCCAGGGTGGGGTGTGTATGGCTATTTAGATGATGTTGGGCTTCCTCAGCCCTGGCCAGCATTGCCAGTAGTGGTGTTTGATTGCTCTTGCGTTCAAGTATCTGAAGGAAACAGTTAACATCCCTTTTCTAGGCTCTGGATTCACAAAGCCTGAGGCAGACTGCTAGAAAATGCTAGGGAGGAAACCCTCCATTTTGAGTTTTTGCCCTTTCCTGTTCAGCAACTTTTGTATGTGTCAGGGGTAGTCCCCTAGATGTTGTTGGACTACAATTCCAAGCATCTTCACCATTGGTTATAAAGTCCTATATAGCTCATTCCAAACTATCTGAAGGACTGTATCTCCTCCAGTGAACCTGCACAAGTACAGTGGGCCCTCCACATTCACTGGGGTGAGAGAGACAGGACCCTTATGAAAGTGGAAAAAACGCAAATATAAAACCACTATGTGGTTGGTCTACTATATTGGTCTACTATGTGGACCAATTTTGTGGTCAACATCTGCTAGACGCTGACTATGGAATTGCACTGGAGGACCTACAAATTCCTAGAGAAGTGTTATTTCTAGAAATATCTAGGTCTTCCAGCTCAACCTCTGGTGGACGTTGACCACAGTGTCATGCTGGAAGACCTAGAGATTCTTAAGAGAGAACATATTAATCAAACCTGTGAATAATCAAATCCGCAGATGTGGAGGCCCAACTGTATTATATTCTTTGAGGGAGAATTTTCTGTGCCTCACTACTGCCTCCCAGGCCCATCTGGTGGGGAAAAAGCCTTCTTGGTGACTGCTCCCCAGCTATGGAACTCCCTTCCCAAAGGTGGCTTGGTTGGCTCCCTCTCTTCTCCTTTTCCCAGCAGGCAAAGACCTTCTTAACTAAACAGGCCTTCAGCTTTTCACTGATTGGAGTAAAAGGGTGTTCAGTGGATGTGCTGTATTTTGTAACATGTGTTAATATGTGTTGAATACAGTTGCCCCTTCCAATTTGTGGGGGATCCGTTCCAGACTCCCTTGCGAAAATGGCAATTCACACATATTCGAGTCTCATAGAAAATAACGGTGCCTCAGTCTTTCTCATGTCCCAAGCCTTCCTGCATGAGTTGATATGGATGTTCTGGACACCCATTGAGTCAGGAAGGTCCAACTCACATAACCTTCAAGAAGCCCAGATAACCAACAGAAGCTGCTTTTGGAAATGTAGCTGCTGTGATGCTATATTATCTTGGATATGCTGTTAGTCCATGCTAAATTGTCCTCTATGTGGAGCCTGTAGAACTGTGGGTTAAGTAGATTTTAGTTGCAATTAGGGCATACCCTCCAACATTTCACAGATGAAGACCAGGACATATGTGGCCAAGCAACATTAGAGTGTAGTCAAGATCGTAAAAATTATTAATGAAGAAGAATGCCTAAGTTGGGAGACACTGCAAGTTTGCTTTTGCTTGAGTCTACTGAAAAGAACAAGATTCTGCCCACTCCTTTCCTTTCCCCACTGCTGAATTGAGCACAAACTACTTTTGCATTTTGAACTCAGTTTGTACCAATGGAAGTAAGCTGAAGACAAAGGGGGAAGTGGGGAGGAGAGAAACTGGGACATTTCAAAAGCACCTGAAAAAGTGGAATGACAGAGAATTAATTGGGACTGTCACTGCCAAATTGGGATGGTTTAAGGGTATATAAGGGTATATATATAAGGTTATGTCTGAACATAGTACTGTTTGTCTGCTGTCTTTTGCTGCACACTAGTGTGGAGCAGTGACTAGAGCAGTCCTTTAAATGCTGCCTGATTGCAATGCCCAGCAGCCTGTGCCAGTTAAATAGGCAAGGCAGTATCTCTCAGCATAACCTACCAGCATAACTTTGTTGGGAGAAGTTAAAAAAACACACACAACAACAACTCCAAGAGTGGATGAAAGGGGAGAAAGAGAACATGGATGAGTGGATATTCAGTTGAGATTAGTTTGGAGCTGACTAGCTTTAATAGTGCTGTGCCACAGTGTTATGCACATCCATATTAGTGTAGGTCTTCACAGTTGTATTCCATATGGGGAAATGAGATTAAGAGGCATAGGAACAAGGAGACTATGTTCTGTACCAGACAGGAGGGAATAACTCTTTTGGTGCCTGGTTATTCTCATCCAGATATCTATCTGGATGTGTTTATAACAGATGCAGGCCAATTAGGGAGTGAGCATTTTACTAAAACAGCTGCTGAAGAAAGGGAAGCAAGGCACAATCTAGATGTATGAGTAAATCCATAATGGTACTTACTGGAAGGACCATCCAATTATCATAGGGGCATCCTGAGATTACTGTATATATGCATTTCATCCCAGCTAAGCAGCTTTCTCCTCATCCCAGATTCTCTCTGATATTTAAATCCCATTCTTTATAGATGTAAAGGAGGTGCAAGAGAAACTTGTGCAGATAACCATGGTGTCAAAATGAAATTTTAAGTTTGATGTCTTCTGTGAATTTTTAAACATTTATTTTTAATCTTTGCTGGATTAATTTACAGTACAGGGCTTCTCTGCTGAAACTAGTAGGTTTATGTGTTCCTTCTCATTAATAACTTTTGCGTTCTTGTGGCCCAGTCGCACCTAGCTATACTCTGATGTTGCTCAGCCCCACAAATCCCAGGGGTCATTCAGACATTGGTGTGTTTTTTTAATGCAAAGATGTGTAGGGTAGTTAAGTTTCCTAAGGCCTCAGCCTTTGTAAAGGAAACAAAAATATTTAAATATCAAAAATATCAAAGCCAAGCCTGTTAGGGCCTCGCCTTAAATTAGCAGTGTAACAGAAATTGCTTTTGTCTAACTATGCTTCCCTAAGAACTGAGACTGACTCAAAAGCAACAAACACATAGCTTGTAGTTTAAAACAAAAGTTTACTAATGGCTTTAATCTATAGATACATAGAAGCTATATCCTAATCTAGCAAGTGAATAGTTCAGGTAAAAAGAAATCTTTAGCGCACCATCTTTCCAAAGAAGGTTGAGAGAAGAGGAAGATGGAGAAGCAACAGTTCAGTTGAAAATCTTTGAGAGAGAATATCTGTTAGTCCCAAAGGGTGTGTGTGTGTGTGTTTGCATGCAGGAAATCTCTATCTAAGGGGGTGGTGGTGGTGGAAGAGAATGTAAAAATCTTCCAACATGATGCAAATCATCTCATGCATTCTGGCTTTGTTATTCACACTATGGAACCACATGGAGGCACATCTGTGTGAGTTTGGTTGCACACATGTGCAAGCATTTGAATAAAGATGGAGTTGATGAATGCATTCAGAACACGTTCAAGGCATGCAGTTTTATCTTGGGTCTTAATTTACAGGGCCTAAGCAGAGCAGCAGAGGACAGGGTGTCTTGAAGATGTCTCATCAATAGGGTTGCCATGAGTTGAGGTCGACCTCCTCAATCTTTTACTGTGCAGCAGCAGCTGCTGCAATTGACAGGGGCCTTCCCCCCGTTGTTCAGGAAGTAGCTGGCTGACACTTCCTGTCCCCCAAGTAAGCAATGTTCAGTGCAAGACACAAAAGGAGGACTTTGTTGCAACTCCCGCTCATGCTGGAGGTTGCTCATGTGAGGGGGTGGATGGGAACATCAGGCAGCTGCTTCCTGATCAACAGGGGAACCGACCACCATAAATTGCAGCAGCTGCTGCACAGTAAGTAGGGATTGACAGCTACATAAGAATTATGAATGTGTTACAATTGTGAGTACATTCATAACTGGCAGAGAGGATTCTGCCCATAGCTAGGATCTGTTAATTCCCCTTTCCCCACTGACTCAAATTGATTGGTTTGTGTAAATAAATAGACCATTTTTGGCAAACCAGGCCAATGATCTGCTGTCAGGATTCCTAGCAGGGAGACCTTGACCTGAACCCTGTCAGTGTACTACATACACCAGTATATTTATGCCAGCAAAGGCTGAGGCAGCAGGAGGAAGAAGACAGGCACAGCAGCCATGGAGGAATTAAGGCAGTGGAGAAACAGGCTGCCCATTGCTGGTAGATTTTATATGCCTTCCCTCACTAGCCTCATGTGCCTGCTTCCCAGAATTTCACAGATGTAAACTGGGAGGGTTAGTCAGATGAAAATAATCCAGGATGAATCAGAGTTGAATCTCCAGTGTTCACACACATCCTGAATGCTCCCAATAAAGTTTTTTTTTTGATGGGGCTGCCCAAAACACCACTTAATCTGGAATAATCGATATTGGGTCGTCGCCCCCCCCCAAGTTTTAAAAAAAGATCTGCATCATCAGTAGTGTGCATAACCAATCCAAATAGACCTGGGGTAAATTTTAGGCCTGTGATCTCCCTGATTGAATCCATCCATCCATCTGGCATGTAGTCTCCCTCCCTTTTCTACGGCCCTCTACCTTTCCTAGCATTATTGTCTTTTCTAATAGTTAATTTTTCCTCATTGTGTGGCCATGATATCTTCAGCAGTCTTCTCCACCACCCCATCTCAAATGAATTTACTATATAGTATATGTTACAGTATATAACATACATTTTAAGCTACCTTGAATTCCATATTGGGAGAAAGGCAGGATATAAATAAAATAAACAGAAAACTAACAAACAGAAATAAGGGATCTTGGAGTCTTTGTGTAATATAATTATTTAACTGAAATAATTGTAAAAGTACTGCTGTTACCCACCCCCACCCTCCTGGAAATAGCATGTTCAATGCTGTTTGCATATGATTGCGCTCTTTGGTAAAGTTAGTAGCTCTGTTTAAATCATTGCAAGTATACATAATGAAAGTCAAAGATGTTTGACATCCAGAAAAACATATAATCTGAAGAGCAACATGACTAATTTTTGCTGTTTACTGTTCTTTACTTTCCAGGAGAATTGCCACAGTGATGGTGATCTGCCAAATAATATTTTATCTTTTAAACAAGATCACAGTTTGCAGACCAAACAGATCCGTTCCTCCCTTTGGAATCTTGCATATAATCAGTTAAAAATGCGCGAATGGACAAAACTGGCACAGTTCTGGAAATTTACAGATGAACAGATCAAAGCTATTGAAGAACAGTGGACAGGTAAACACACTGGATGTTCTAGACATCGGAAAATACACTTAAGTTCAAACTAGTTTTCTAATTTTGGAGAAATTAATGTTTCTGTTGCTTGAGGTATTTCACTTAAACTTCACTCCTACCTCCTTTTTTGTTTAAGAACATTAAGGCTGAAACAACCACTGCATGTCTTGGGACAGTTCTTTGTCCTATTGCATTTAGTACAGTGTGAATTTTATTGTGTTTTAAAGAACAAAGTGTACTTTTCCATTGTTACACTATGATGAATGTGTTCTCTAGGCAGAAACTAGGTCCTAAAATGCAGTTAACAAATTCTCTCCCTTCCAGTTTCCATATGATGAGCCGATGATTTTTATATTTGTAAGGTTTGCTTGAAGCAGAATTCCAACTATAAATGTCTCAGATAATGAAGTAAAGGGGTTTATTTCTCACAAGCCAATTTACATGCCAATAATTACGTATATGTGTTAACGTTTGATCAAAGAAAGAAAATAGCTTTTGACTTCACCTGTTTGGCTCCCATCAATGCTCCATCAGTTGGAAATACCCTATATACGACCTGTTTCAAAATTTGCATTCATTTGTGACATCTGTAAGTAAAAGGTGTGTTTATAAACAAATGATGGCTAGTATCCTCTTCAATATTTATGAGATCATAAACCAGACTTAAAATCTCATACATATGGGATTTAATTTACAGTTGTTGACTAAATGTGCCCCCCCCAAAAAAACCTGCCTCTCAATCCATGCATTTTCACAGCTAAGAGGTTTCTAAGGGGGTACAGGTCAGGGTACATTGAGGCAAACAGCTGATCCTGAGATGGCTCTCCAGATAGCTACCTGTCTCTGTAGTCTTCATTTCCCAATGTCCCAATCTGCAGTACCTCAGAAACCCTGGGGTAAGAGTAGGTTTTTGGGGCATGGAATCAGAAGTAGCTACAATGACAAACCTTCTTTGTAGCCGTTGTTCAAGGAAGGCTTGAAGTAGAGGAATTTTTCTGTGGTGGTGCACCATTTTCGGTATACCTTCCCAAAGGCAATTCAGCTGGCCCCAGCATAGTATTTTTACATGCTTGGTTGAAATGTTTTTTATTTGATCAAACATTTTGAGTTACTTATTGGTCAATGTTGATGCATGGTTATAGCTGGCAGGTGGGTTGTTTTGTCCTGCTCAGTTATATGGACTAATGTTTATGTGCTTCAAACACTGCTGATGTTTATTTTAGCTTTGTATAATGCCCCAGGACCTACTTTTGTAGGATACAAAACTTTAGAGTGAATAACAGTAAATTGACCCAGGCTGCTTCATAAGCATACCAGTTACAAAGATTTGTAAATATCATATAACATAGTTTTTCTTTTTGAACAGCTAACATTCTGTATATCATCATCTAGGGAAAAAGAGCTACAAGGAACATGGGCATAGAATGCTTCTAATCTGGTTACATGGTGTCCTAATGGCTGGCCAGAATCCAATTAAATATTTATATGAAGATCTGGTGAGAGCTGGACTCCAACAACTAGCTGGTAAGCAGCACTAGACTTTCCAACAGAATATACAGGCATGGTTAAAGGAATGAGATTCTCTGTATCAAAGGGGGCAAGGATCTTTCTCATGATTAAAAGCTCAACTGTTATTTCCACTAAGATGCAGAGACCATACCCAGATTAGCAGCATTATCCAAACACATATCATGGATAATAAGCTGCTTCCTATGGGAGAGAGGGAAGGAAGCTTTAATCATTTACAACTTGGGGCTCATTCCCACTATGTTTTAACCCGATTTGCTGATAGGTTTATATATGCCTCGTTCACACTGGAAACTGTTTCAGACCTGACTGCGTTCGATCGGAGTTGCGGTGAAGTGAGGCAAATGCAAAAAAACCAATCTTTTCGAAGACAGATCATTTGGTGGTTCTTTTGAAAAGAAGCGATTTTGAAATGTGTTCAACAAGTATGAATGACGTTTGACCTTGAACCGCATTGCATTGGAGGGGAGGAACTAATGGCAGAGAGTTGGTAGAAGGGTGTGCTTTTTGTGTGTGGAATATGGTGTTTGTGAGGGGTAAGAAGGTGGAGGGGATTTCTTTTTCCTTCTCCTTTTCCTCCTCCAGCGTCCAGGCCAGGTTCCTTCCCCAGCCTCCCTCTGAGAGGCGGAATCTCTCCTGAAGTGGCCTGAGGGACAGGCAGCCACAACATCTCCTCTTCCTCCTTCTCCCTTGCGGCCGATGGAGGGAGTGAGAGTGGGTGGCTCTGCAAGGATGTGATCTGGACGGAGCCCTCGGTCACCTGGAGGGACCCACAATGTGGCTGACGCCTGAGGAGGTGCTCCTGAAAAATGCCCTCAAGCTCTGGGTGACACCCAGAAGAGCAGTGACTAGTTCATCCTCCAGTGCCACTGAGGCCACTGGTGGGGCTATGACAGACACTCACCCCCACACCCCACGGAAAGGGGGGAAAGGAGGGATGGCCAGGCACATCCTCCTTTCCCAAGACATGTGCCCTCCATCCCAGCCTTCGGTCCAAGAGGGAATTCTCAAACGTCCTCCATTTTGAACACAGCCAAGAAGAAGCATGGATTTATAATTATAGGAGTGAGTTTGTTTTTTTTTAAAAAGCTTTTTACCACTTGAGCACGGATTTATATTTCTAGGAGTGTTCTTGTTAAAGCCTTTTTATGTGGTAAATGTCTCTACATTTCCCCCCCCCCCTTCCATGTCCTTGATTTTGTGGTGCCTTGCCCTCCTTTGCGGTGAGGAGTGTCTCTCTGGTCACCCTGAGGAAAGAAAAAGGATTTTTTGTCCCCTTTCTTATGAGGGTACCCTTCTAGCAGTGTTTTGGGCTTTGATTTGGGGGACATCCTCCATTTTTCCAGACAGGCCTCCATTTTTTTTTGAGGGGGGTCCCCCATCCTCCCACCCCCCTTCCTCTTCCTTCCTTGCATCACCGATGATGCATCATATGATTGGCATTTTTAAAAAAATGCAGGGTGAATCAATCGCAATCGATACTGAGCATGCATTTTGTCTTGGCGCAAATCTAGTGGGAACAACAATTGTGTAAAAAAGACACAAATTCATGGAATAAGGAAATAATTTGCTTCCATATTGGGAACTATGCATCAGCCTGAATCGATTCAGCGACCTGGTGACTTCCAAACCAGTTTAAATGCAAGGGGGAATGAACCCCTTGGTAGGAAAAAGTGCTGGAAAAGCAATGCTTCCTAGCCTAAGCAAAGCAAAGCAAAAAAAAGAGTAGCAAATACTGGCACCTGTATTGGCAGAAATTTGATCCATAGCAGCAGTTTCTACAGATCTTAATGACCTAGGAATATGACTAATGCTAAAATCCTCTTCATGTCTACATGGAAGTAAGTTCAAGTGAGTTCTATAGGACTTACTTCCATGTAAGCACAGGATTGCAGCCCAAGCATCTGTTTACAAGTAAGATGTTGCTCCACTGCAACTGTCAGCATCCCTCAACATTGACTATATTAGCTAGGGCTGCTGGAAGATGCAATCCAGCCATATTTGGAGAGCTCAATTATTTCCACCTCAATGTAAGGCAGTAAATAGAAAAAAGTAGGTGGCTGCAAGCCAATGGAATAAATATGTATCAAAACTATCCAGGTTCATAGTAAAAGCAAGCCAGACAACTATGAGATGGATCAATTTCAATAACTCTGTTAATGGCCTTTGCTTTAACTAGTTACATATGTTCATTGTGCAGTGTCTAAACAGATGGCTGGGTGGCTACTGAATGTTGTCAGTTATGCACAAACCCATATGAATCACTCACATCTGACACAGAATACAGGCATCTGGTGTTTTCTGAACTCTAATGACAGTATTTCCTCTTACAGAGAAGATGAGATCAGAGAGTAATGCTGGCACAGAACTGAGAAAATGTGCAGTTTCCTGAACTAATTCACCAAAGGCAGACTGGAACTACTTTTTAGAACAAGGAAGATCAAATTTTGTTTATTTACAAAAGTTGTTCCTTCTGCAATAGGCCATTGGCTACCCTTGCATATCTTACAATGAGCTCAAATGTGCATATGTGTATTTGTCCTAATTCAATCTCCACTTTTTAAAGGCCAGAGAACATGCTACATTTCTCCCCTGTAACAACTGATTTCATATTGTACATATGAATTAAACTATATAAAACTTAATTTATATATTTTACAGCTTAATTTAATTTATTACTAAACTTTGTGAACACTATTTTCATTACATGAATTCTAATGTTAACTTAAGAAAAGGATCAACTCATTTGAGATGTGGTGCTGCAGAAGAGTGCTGAGGATACCGTGGATGGCCAAAAAGACAAACAAATGGTCCCTAAACAGATCAAGCCTGAAATCCTCTTGGAAGCCAAGATGGTCAAATTGAGGCTGTTGTATTTTGGCCACGTTATGAGGAGACATGAATCACTAGAAAATACAATATTACTAGGAAACATAGAAGGTAATAGAAAAAGAGGAATATTGCATGCCAGATGGAGAGGCTTAAGGAGGTAATGGGCCTGGATTTACAGGACCTAAGCAGAGCAATGGAAGACAGGGGGTCTTGGAGATGTCTCATCTACAGGGTCGCCATGAGTTGGGGATGACTGGAGGGCAGTTAACAACAACGTTAAGTTCAGATTTTGTTCATTATTTAATGATCATGTATAAATGATCTTTAATGTATTTCCTTGGAGAAGCAAAGCCTTTTCTCCACACAATTTTAAATATTTTTTTTGCCCGATTAAAAAGTTGTCTTCCTTTCATTTTTGCAGGTGATTGTCCTGTTACAGAATTAAAGGAGTTTTAAGAGTTTGGAACTTGTGTGTGTGGGGTGGGGATGGGGGACAGGATATAGATGCTGCATGTGTACATACACAGACACAGTTTTTTCTAAGCATTTGTGTATCTCCTGAACTCCCTTCCTTACTCCCATGGTCCTTCAAGAAGCTGTTCTTGAAGGTCTAAGGATCCTTCTGATGTGTCTGCCAATGCCATGTGGCTAGAAATTTGTTATTTCCTAAGCATGCACATGGTTGTGTCTTAGATATGCACAGCAGCAACTTCAAATTCTGGCTAACAATTAGGAAAGTATTTAAACTGTAAAGTATATTTTTTTTGCCCATAAGGTTACACTGAACTCAGCGGCATGTATTAAGGTCAACTTGTTTAAATATGGAGAGCTCTTATTTTTTGAAACGCCCTATTGAAAATGTGCTGCTTATTCTGTCATTAACAACTTTATCTATATATTATTTGCAGTCATAGTATTCTCCCAAAGTCAAATGGCTCAGCATTATTCTATACAAAATCTTTTGCCTTGACAGTTTTTCTACAGAATAAATCTGGGATAAAAATTGCAACAAGTTTTAAATAGCTGCACAGAAAACATCAAATGTTGCTGTGTGACTTCAAGTCATTTCTGACCTATGGTAACCTTAAGGTCTATCATGAGGTTTTCATGACAAAATTTGTTCAGAGAGGGTTTACCATTGCTTTCCTCTGAGGCTGAGAGAGTGTGAAACATCAAATAAAATTATTACATTTGATGGCTGCAATCCTGTATCAGCTTATACTTAACTAAGTAACTTTACCTGGCCTGGCTCCCCCCAAACCTGATGGAAACATCATTCAACCATGCTCAAATCTCCTTCTCTTCATGCAGCTGGTGCCCAGTAAAATATGTTGGGGAAGTTATGATTGTGGTAATAGTGTCAGACCTCTAAGTAGCAATTGTGAACATGAAAGAGTTATGGTTAGATCATTAGCAATTGTGAATATGAAACTGTTACCTGTTTCATATTCATGATTGCTACTTAGTCACAATTTTGACACTATTACTGACCTACTTTACTGTTCACAAGCTACTCAGGGAGAAGGACATTATGTCAGTGATCAGGGCACAGATGAATGGTATTTCTTTCAGGTTTTGTAGGGTGGGGAGGGGAAGAAGTAACATAGAAGTTACATAATTAAGCATTTAGTTAAGTATAATATAATTTAGTTAAGTATAATATGATAATAGGATTCTGGCATATGTGTTTAAAGCCTCCCTATTCTGGCCTTTGAATTTTATCTTTAGTTATAGTTTTCAGTTTTTCTTTCTCATCTTGCAGTTAACATGAAAATCTTATTCTTGCATCTCACGCAATGGTAGTAAGAGAACTGGTAATGTTAATAGCTTTCGCTGGAAATTACCACTAGATGTATACATTTTCCAACATTTCTTGTGCAGTGAAAAGGGCAATTGCACTCAGAAAATATTTGATTTCAAAAATGTGCATAAAACACAGACATTATTCACTGGGAAATAGCTTGAAATATTGGAAAATGTATACAATTCTGCAAAAATGTTGTTTAAAAATTCAAAAATATGCTCTAATTTTCATTTTGACTATTAAAAATCCAGTCAGATTCAGAACTGAAGAGCAAAGAAGACTGAGTTCAGCAGAATTTTGTTGTATAGCTTCAAGTCATTTCTGCCTTAGAGCAACCCTAAGGTGACCCTATCATGGGTTTCCTGGGGCTGAGTGTGTGTGAATTGCCCAAGGTCATCTAGTGGATTTCCATGGGCAGACAGGGAATCTAACACTGATCTCCAGAGTCTTGGTCCAATGTTCAAATCATTATACCATGCTGGCTCTTTACCTGTCCCTAATTATAAGAGTGTAGCTGTGAGCACATATACATGGAAGAAAACACTGCTTAATTCAGAAGTATTCATTATGTTGTTAAAAGATCAGTGCATGAACTACAGCTGCAGTTTTAATTTCACTGCCGAATCCTGTATGTATATAGGAAGTGCCAAATGCAAGAAGTCTTTCCAACGAAATGTGCTTTCAGCCTTAGTTGACACACAAATCCATGTGTTGATGTCTCACAACTCCCTACACTTCAATTCACAGCTCAGTATACTAAATTGCCTCAACTGAAAAATACTACATTTGATGTTTAGACAACATGAAAGTTCTGTCCATACTATTTACGTTGCTAAACACATTTCACATATCCCAGCTATAATTTCATGTTACAGTCAATCATTCAGCAGTGAGTTTATAAGTGACTCATGACTCATACCTAGGGGCCTCTTCCAAAGTTACTTCACTGGCACTGGAGCTGCAAGTTGAAGTCAGAAGAGGCGGCAGCATTAATACACTAAAGGAGTTGTTGCTATCCTGATTGCTGTTTTCTTTCCTTTAATGCAGGGGTAGGCAACCTTTTTGAGCCGGGGGCCGGGTTGCTGTCCCTCAGACAATGGGGGGGGGGCCAAAGCACCATAAATAAATAAATAAATAAATAGATAGATAGATATTTTAAAAATTAAAAAAATATATGCATGCACATTAGCCCCAGAAAAGCCATGGCAAAACCCCTGTGGAGATTTTGCCAAGAAAACCCCAAGAACAAGTAATAATAACAATAATCAATATCATCATGGTGGGGGGCGGCGTCGGCGTCAGGACCAGCCTGGGGCCGGTCCAATGGCCTTGAGGGGCCGCATCCGGCCCCCGGGCCTTAGGTTGCCTACCCCTGCTTTAATGTATCACTGCTTGTTGAGGTATTGCAACAGTGTTACAGAAGCAGCTTGATCTCAAATTCATCATGGGAAAGGACATTGTGAGCTGAGACCTACAGACATGTGACACTGCAGATGACCTAGTGATGCCTGCAACAGATTTCACTGGAGGAGGACAGAGTAACAGTTGCTAGAATTGAACAAGAGACTGGGGGTATTATTACATATAACTATTTCAAATAAATATGGTGGCATTAATATTATTCATCCATATTTAGTGAACACATAAGTTAATACTTCTGATGGCAAGCATATTCTTTTATATTGTATTTGGCCCAACTTTTTTGTAGTGTTAATTTGATACATTATGAGGAAGGCAACATTATTTCTGAATTTCAGGTCTGATTGCTATATCAACAATTGAAGATTCATTTTAAGAAAGATAACAGTTTCGAAGGAGCCACTATCAAAGTTTATGTGACAGGAACATTCATGCTTATTAGAATACAAGAAGTTTAGTTCATTCTTTTTTATTAAAAGCATTAAATAATCATATTTAATAAAATATGTTAAGGAAATAAGAATTTCAAGTATACCTTATTTGCAGCCACACAGAACTACATTGCACCAATTTGGGTGGCTTACTTTTTATGTTCTGAAACAGTTTTACATCTGTAAAGTTATTACTGAAAGGAGAAAAAAAAACCCATGATGCATCACTGAGGACTTGTTTTATCAATCTGCAAATTGGGGGAAGATTTAAAACTGGAAATTTTTCCCCATGTGCTTAAAGTAAAATACAAGGGTTTAACTTTCACACCTATTCAACAACCTTTATTGACTGGATGTTGCTGAGGGACTGGGTATGAGTCTTCCCACTGTGTCCTGGAGGTCTCTGGCTGGTACCACTAGGAAAGCGGTGCAAAGTTCGAGGATACTTTGCAGCAGTAGCTTGAGAGATAGTTTGCTGAAATACACAAACAAGTTATTTATATTCTATCATATCCCACAATTTCCAACAGGTTCACAATATTAAAGAAAACATACCCAGTAGTAAGCTGTATTGGTCAGATACAGTACACTTTGAGATTGTTGCATTTAGATCTCCAATAAATAAACCAGATAAACCCCCTACATTCAGACAATGTGACTAAAAGCCTTTGCAGACTGCCAGAAATAATCCAGTTTGAGACCGCTTTAACTGCCCTGGCTCAGTGCTAGGGAATCACGGGAACTGTAGTTTATTGTGGCACCAGAGCTCTCAGACAGAGAAGGCTCAATGTCTCAGAAAAAAAAATACAATTCCTATGATTCCCTAGCACTGAGCCAGGGCAGTTAAAGGGGATCAATTTGCACTATTTCTAGCAGTCTGCAAAGGCCCTAAGTTGCTTCAGGCACTACAACTTAAGGGCCAATTACAGTCTACCTGGCAATTCACATTAATTTACATTTCTTAGGATGCAGAACAGTTGATCAACCTTCTTTAAAAATATCAAAAGAACATTTGCCTTAGACTAAAACAGTTCCCTTAAGATGTGGAGTAAAGTGGTTGCATTCTTGTGAAGAAATAGTCATATTTAGCATCTTCATACATAGGAAACACACAACATGGCCACCTATCACCTCACAGTTCTATGTGGATATGGAAACACAAATGGCTTATTAATGGACCAGCTTTTTCATAGTTCTACCTGTCTTGGGAAAGTCTGTGAATGAGAGGATAGATCATTCTTGCAGGTACACCCCTTTCTTCTTGTCAACCTTACAGGTAAAAGCTGGACGCAATGATGACAACAATGGCAGCAAGAAAAAACACCATTTGTATAGTGCCTTTCCACATACAAATTACTTCACCAAGTTGCCTTGGTAACAGCAGTACAGAACCAAAAAAAAGCATAATCTCACCTCTGCCTCCAACTAGGACTCAAGGGGTACTAGGAGACTGCAGCCAGTCTCCAAGGAAGAATGTAACAGCAAGGAGAACAGCAGCCTTGCTCCATCCATCAGACAAAAAGCACCCTCATGGAGTTCACCATTAGAAAGAGCAATTGACTCCATCTGATAGTCACCACAGAAAGACAAAAGTGAATAGAAATCTGGTCTGGCTTTTGCCAATGGCCAGAGTAATGAAGGTCGGTTATACAAAACACCTCCATACAAGCAAGACCACAAGTCAAGGAAAGGTCTGTCTAATCCCAAGATAAATTCTTGTTTACAACTCTCCACTTTGTTCAGGTATGCTGACATATCTCCTCTACTTCTTAACTTCACTTTTCCTCAAGTGCCTTGCTTTTTAAACCACTTTTACTAGAAGGTTTTTGTTTTTTAGGGTCAGTCAGCATTATTCAGACTCATATTTGCTTAACTTTAGGGCCAGGGGACTAAAGCCCATCAGATAGACAATTGTCTAAGACCACCTGGGAAGTTCATGGTAGAAGACAGATTCAACCAGGAATTCCCTATATCTATCTCAGTCTTAGCTATTGTGCTACATCAGGTTCAACTAGTTCACCAGCTAGTTGTCAAAAGGCATTATAAGCTTTTGAGCTTTCAATTTGCAGCCAAACATTCCTTCACACATGCTTTAAGTAAGCTGGAATTCCTATGCTATATATTTCATAAACTCTTCTTTTTGCTCACTGAAAGAGAAGTGAAGACTCCAGCAAAAAAAGGGAGCATATTCATTTTGCTTTGTGTTCCTTGCGATTAGGAAAGAAGGACAACAGAGTTGTCAACTCTGTTCTTATTGCCAGATTCTGCCTAGACTTGTCCACTTTAACTCAAAACATACACAGTGACTGACAAGAAACACTGATTCCAAAAAGTCTTGGATGACCTTTGTTATTATAGCAGTAAAGGAAACTGACAGAAGAAGCATGAATCCAAATGGTATCTAGCTGTATAAATATAATGAAGGAGGGAGAAGAAAGAACACAAAGGTCCAAAAGAAAGAAAGAACTTCTGACTACTTTTGAGCAATTCAGAATGCTTTCTACAAATATCAAGTACAGCAACAAAGCCTTTCAGCATCTTCAGAACTCTCAAAATTTGCTAAGTTTCCATAGCTGTAGAAGGCCTCACACTGTCTCTAATGTAAAGACCAACAAAGAAAACTATTTTTCATTTTTCTTCCTTCCCCCTTTCCATACATATCTTTATCCCATCCATCTAATACATATGTACCACTCAGGGTGGATTAAAGTTAAAAACTATAGCACAATATTAACATAAAGGCAATACAGTAGTTACAGGCATAGTAAAAAAATAACATTTCAGATTTTAAAAATAAAAATCCTGTCCAATTATTGGTTTGTTCAACTGTAAAAACTAATTCAGGACAATATATTCACAAATGCTCAAAGTGAGCAATAAAATTTCCAAGATACAACAGTGATTGGTTCAACATTTAGTTCTCATGGAGGGCAGACAAGATAGAAAGCCTGTTTCTAAGCTGTGCCACTTCAGGCTCCAAGAGAGAGATCATATAACTGCTTATTCCGCCATGCAAGAGAAAAAAATTGTACAAATAAATATCAACATGGTGCAAACACAGCTAGTATAATAAAAGGATTACAGTTTTAGGACTGAGTATGGTGAATATGGAGAGGCTACCAAGACCCAAAACATGAAAGCATCTCATCATAAATTACTCAAGACTAATATAACAATTGGATCCCAAGTGATGTAGTGGTTTGAGTATTGAACTACAACTTTGAAGACCAGGGTTTGAATTTCAGCTTGGTTATGAAACATACTGGGTGACCTTGGGCAAGTCACACTCTCTCAGCCTCCGAGGATGGCAATGGCACCCCTCTGAAGAAAATTGCTAAGAAAACCTCATTATAGTTTTGCCATCATTTTGCCTGAGGATCTCGATAGGTTGGAAACAACTTTAAGGCCCATAACAACAACAAAGTATAAAAATTAGAATGAGAAAAGTACAGCTTAATGGTAAAAATTAGAGTAGATAATGCCATTCCTTCTTTGCATAGGGCATTAATTAAATTGTTCCAAGATTAGGAATACTACCAATCAAAAAGTAGGGAAAGTGGAAATTTATTGTGAGCTTCCAATCATGCTAGGAACTACTTGCATTTTGACCTTTCCACTGGAATTTGTCTTAGACTGAGTCAGATCACTGGTCTAACTAGCTCAGTACTGAATGGACCTGGGATAATCCACATGCTCCTGTTCAATGTTCTAGACAACCAGCCAGTCACACCTTCCTCTGGTATCCTACAAGATTCAATTAAACCACCATGCAAGAAGCAGAATTGGTCATGCTGGTCATAACAAAAAGACCAAAATACATATTAAGATAATGTGTGTGTGGGGGGGTGTTGGGTAATGTATTTTATTCTTGTATTGTTTTAATCTGTTGTACGCCACCCCGGTTGCTTCGCAGAGGGGCGGGTTAGAAATAAAATATTATTATTATTATTATTATTATTATTATTATTATTATTACTTTTTTGAGATCAACCAAAAAAGCCACAGAACTGCTTTCAAGATCATCTGGTAAGATGTTACAAAAGAGCAGACAGAGATGGGTCAAACAACTGATCTTAAAGTCACCCACTTTGCATGTTGTCTTAAATTATGATGGAGAGGAAAAGCCTGTATACCCACAATGGGGGCACGCTATGTGATGGGCTCACTAAATATGCTGAGTCCTCCTTGGTTGTGAAGGCTCCAGTTATATTTAGAATTAAGAATTCATCTTCCCCCCAGTTTTCACACATTTTGTTGTTACAACCCAAAACTGAATTGAGATTTAACTGGAATTACCACTTGACACACACAAGATACTCAAAACAGGGAAGATCCAAAATCATTATTATTTTAAAAAGTAAATAAAATCAAACCTGCACTGTTTATGTCTTAAGTATTCACTGAGTCAATACTGGGTAAAAGGGCTTTTGGTAGCAAGTACAGCTGTGTTTCTTGGATACATCTCTACTTTTGCATATCTGGATCCTGTGATTTTAGCCTATTGCTAAAATCAAAATTGCTCCAGCAATCAGGCTGGATATGTGAACCACTGGTGAACAGCTGCTTTCAAGTCTTGCCTGAGTTCTTAATTGTACTGAGGTCTGAGCTTTGATTGGGTCATTCTAAGACAACCACATTCTTGTTTTTGAACCACTCAAGTCTTACTTTTTGTGCATGTTTAGAATCATTATCCTGCTGGAATGTGCATTCTTAGGGATCCTCTGACTAGGTAGAAAATGTTTTAATTTGCAAGTGCCCTGTGCTTCTTAACTGATTTAAAACCAAAATCAAAACTGAGTGTTTCTTGGTATACAGATGGTCCTCCGTTTTCATAGGGGATTCATTCTGGACCCCCCTGTGGAAACGGAGACTCGCCAATATTCAAGCCCCATAGGCTTGAATGGGGTATGCCCCCGCAGGTGCGCACAGGCACACATCTGCAGGGGCACTCCCCATTGATTTTAATGGAGGTCACCTCTACATGAATATGCAAAACTGCAGACTTCAAGTCCACGAGAACGGAGGGCTGACTGTATAGCATCCTATTGTCTCTGAAACAAAACAAACGAGGCAGATCTAATGGACAGTTTGTCTTTGAATTTAAAAATGTTTTGTCAAAAACTCCAATGCAAACCTAATCACAAAATAAAAAATAAAAGGGGAAAAATTACTCAAACATTACTTGACTTACTTGAGTGACTGGATGATGTTTTTCCACAACAACAGAATTCATGGGAGGAGAAACCCCCATCACATCCAGGTTACTGTAAATTCGATTCTTTGGTGCAAAATCAGATCGGCCAGTGATTCTAGCAGTGATCGTTCTTCCAGCCTTCTGCTGTGCTGATGTCACAACCCTAGTCATGGGCTACAAGCAAAATATAAATTCTAATTACGTAAGACTTTTCAATAAATGAGACTTTTCAAAGTAATTTTTTTCAAAATTAGTAAAGTAAAATTAGTAAAGTACCTTACATACACTATTATATTCTAGCTTTACCTACAGAACATCTAAGTACAGAAGCTTTAATGGCTGCACTGTAGATGCTCCCCTTAAACCACCAAGATGTGAATGCTGGCAAAGATGTAGTTTGCCTTCCATCTCCGCCATGGATGGGCAATTTCCAGAGGCTGAGGAATGTAAGCCATCACTACCTGAAGACCTTGGAGGGCCACACCCCAATTTTACTGGCCCAAAGGAGAATAATTTTTTGAAGGCTCTGGAGGATAAAATTGGTAATTTTGCTACATTTTTAGAGGAAGACAGTTTTAAGCCTATGAGAAATGGTGTATGTGTGCGCGTGCGTGCATGTGCATATGTCTTTCAGACCCATGCACAAAAGTCAGAATCATACAAGCCATTGTATTCCCTATTGTATCAATGTGTGTCTAATACTGTCTAATTAATCCATTTGTAAGCCGCTCTGATAGCCTTTTGGCTGAAGAGCGGGGTATAAATACTTCATAATAATAATAATAATAATAATAATGAGTAACAGGTGCATTCTGGCCACTTGTATTTCCAAACTCATAGCCTCCCCCCCCATTGAATAGTGAAATCCAAAAATGACCATGGAAGTATTCATTGAATGTCTCCCATTATAAGAACATGGATAAGGTCAGCACAAATCCTATTTCCAAATAAGTTTTGCAAGAGTGGTTTGTAAGAGTCTGCTTCCATAGACTTTATTGGAAAAAGAAAAATATACTCTAGATTGTTACCGCTTTTGGAATGGGCACAGTGCCTGACTCTGCAGCAGAACCAGGAGCTATTAAGGCAGCAGCTGAGTCTAGTCTGGTTTGAGAGGTAACTGCATGGCCCTGATGAGAAGAGAACTACAAGCAATGGAAAAAGAATGTAGTATTTAGAATGAAATCAAGTATCATGTATTTACACCACACATTTCCTAATCATAGACATTGAAATAAATAAATAATTACCTTGTTTGGCAGACCAGTATCACAGCAACACCAGCATTACATGATATAATAGCCCATCCTAACTAAGCTGGCATGACAAATGTCATTAAAATTAGTCTAGCATTCTATAGCATTCCCAGTTTCTTCTGTTCCACTTCACAGAGATACAGGACTATCAGAACTGAGAGTATGCACCTGACCAAGATTATTTTCAATGCTCCTTTACTTACCAGATCTTCTATGTGTGCAGTACCAGGAGCTGCTGTTGGAGGTGGAGGAGGCGGTCGAGGTGGGGGTGGTGAGGTGGTTGGTGGTAAAGGTGGATCAAATTGGGATGGAGGGAGTTTTGCTGTAGGACCACCAATGCCAGCACCAGGTTCTCCTCTCTTATCTGACAGTTCAACTACTATATAACAAACAAACAAACAAACAAACATCTTTTGAGTGCACAGCAAGGAAAGTAAATAATTAAATCAGCCTTAAATCATGTATTTTGCACTTAATTATTAATTAACATGAACATTTTAAAACAGAATTCGGTGCAATTTTTATTTCCTTGTTTAGAGACAAACAAAATGTATGAGCTATATTTTCATTTATTTACTACAGTGTATATCTATATAAACAATTTCACTTTTACAAATATATGTATTTATATATTTTAAGCTACTTCATATACATATTAAAGAAAACTAAGAAATTTGCAGCCTAGATTACAGATAGGAAGACAGAGGCCAGGGTAATAGGGGCAGAATCTGTGTAGGCTGTGGTCTGTGCCTTATTACAGGTAGTTTGTTGTAGCACCAGAGCTCTCTGAGAGAGAAGACTAAATGTCTCACAAAACTACAATTTCAAGAATTCCATAGCATTGAGCCATGGCAGTTAAAGTGGTGTCAAACTAGATAATTTCTGCATTGTGGATGCAGCCATAGTCTTTTCAAGCATGATATCCAGCTGTGGAACTACCTAGCCCATCAAGTCTGACAGCTTGTTCTGTAATATTTTTTAGCTAACTATAAACACATTTGTTATAACCTTGAATCTGTGGCTACAATTAGATTTTCTTCACTGCTGTCAGTGAGGTTTTTTTGTGGTTTTGGGACATATTTGGACAAAGGACAGCATATAATTTTTAGAGAAGCTTCGCTCTTCACTGAAAAGACAAGTGTGGGGGTGGTGGAAATAATTTCAACAAAGCAAGAGAAGCAACATTAATTCCATGCAATGGATTATCTGCAGTGTTGTTCAGGGGAATCAAAGAGTACTGTGCAATGCAGAGTATAAGAGTGCAATCCCCAAACACATTTATCTAAGAACAACTCTACGAGTATTATTAATATATTTTCAAGGAGCTAGAATCTAGACTAACCTCTAACAGAACCACAAAGAAATAACCATCATTAACAGCTAACTATGTTTTATGTCACTGAAAACAGAAATATTAAGGGATATAAGACCTCTCAGCAGCTTTCCATACCACTGACCATTATATCCTTCTGAGCTGTTTCTCTAGGATGGAACTTGAGAATGCATTTTTACAGTATTTCTAGTCTTTTTTGCAAAACAAATTCCAAAGGTGTTGCTCAGGGATTTCTGCTTAACTCCTAGCTCTTGGCCTGAGGGTTTCCATCAGGCCTCAGTTGTGTCTCTATTCATCATCTACACAAAACTACTGAAAGGCTTCATCCAGAGTTTTGGGATCAGGTGTCAGCAGTACACTGTACTTTTCCTTTCCATCTGATTCTAAGAACACTGTCTTGATGCTAAATCATTATTTCTTGTCATAATGGGCTGGCTTTTAATGTTTTTAATATGATTGTTTATTTTATTTTTTCTAACATGTATTACCCATTTTTAAAAACTGTATTTTGTTTTAACATATATTGTGAACTGCCTTAGGTCCCATATTGGAAGAAAGACAGGATAAATTGAATGAATAAATAAACATTCTACTTGAAAGACATGAATCTGATATTTCTCCCCAGAAATATTTCTTTGCACTTCCTTATCATATGTTGTATCAAATGTAGGGCTTTAGTTCCAAACCAAACCCAGGAAAAACAGCATTTCAATGAATATCTTGTATTTGCAGTATCTCGCAATTGAACCCTCTCTTCAAATGTCAGACTGTATTCTCTCTTGCAAATAGGATCCCTGGTTTCTTAGGATATCTTTTGCTCCCTCTGTGGATTCTTACATATGTACAGAGCCAAGCAGGCAAACTTGCTATATGACTGCCATAATATATGAATGAAAATCAGTCTCAAAAA
Organism: Phrynosoma blainvillii; assembly: GCA_026167975.1. Lineage (NCBI taxonomy): Eukaryota > Metazoa > Chordata > Lepidosauria > Squamata > Phrynosomatidae > Phrynosoma > Phrynosoma blainvillii. The sequence continues at coordinate 52,607,913 of JANUYF010000002.1, read as the reverse complement.
GAAAACATGCGCATGGTTTCCAGTTATTCTTGGAACATTTGCTTTCAACAGGACTAGACTGCCACCCTGTGGTAAATTACCTATTGCAGATTTAAAAATAATGCTTCCCTTATCCTATTTAGAGGCTTATTCTTAAAAGAAAATAGTAACAGCAGCTCCCCTTGTATAAGAAAATTTAACACGAAGGAGTGTCATAAAAAATATTGTAAATGCTGTCTCTCTATACAGCAACAGCAGTGAGAGTCATTATTTTATATCAACACTGTAGTCAAGAGTTGTTCATGCTTTTCACCAAACCAAATACTGTGAAAAAGAAAAGCTAAATTTTGAGAATCATAGTTAGGATTTGCAATAAGGCTGGGCTGACATCTGCTTTTTCTCTCATTTTGATACTTAGTTAATCAGGGGAAACCTACTTACAAAAATCAGCACCCAATCACTGCCAATCTGAAAACCTAGTTCTCTCCCCCCCCCCCCCCCCCCCCCAGTGTGAACAATCTCTACTCCTAGTCTTCAAGCTATTTACCAATGATGGATACAGTGGCAGAACAGGAGAATACTTGATTCAAGATGGCTTCCATGACAACCATGAGTTTGCCTCAATTAATAATTGTCCCTACACAATGTAGCAGACCATACTCTTGATCTGGTTTTGCTGGTGAGCGTGTGATGGTGAACTGAGGATGGGGGTTGAAAATCATGGACAGCTCACTATCTAATAGAGTATCAGCTCACTATCTGATTTGGTGGGACTCCTAACCTCTGCAGGGCCAATGAACCTGTTAAAATGGTCCACTCCCAGAGATTAATGGATCCAAAAGGATTCCTGCAGGCTCTGGAGGATTTTCCATCTGCTACAGTTGGTGATTCTGTTGATGCTCTGGTTGATCTGTGAAATGGGGCAATGACACAGTTGTTCCTTAGTTTTCTGAAGAGTTCATGGTAATAAAGTCCTTGCATAGACAACTAGAATGGCAGTGGAGAAAAACTTAGGATGAATCTGATGGAGCACAGGTTAAGATCCGTTTTATAACTTACTTTGCAGCAGTGAGGGCAGTGAAAAAATAATCCTTTGCTGCCTCTATTACATCAGCTCAGTTTTGTCCAGTGCAGTTGTTCCAGGTAATTAAAGGGCTATTACATCATAGACCTCAGACTGCTGATTTTTCTGAGAAAATTGCTCTGTGTTGGATTCCATATTGAGGGTAGTCTTGGGAGGTAAATGAGGCACGTACTTGTTTGGGATGAGTTTCAGATTGTTTAACATGATGTTTAACAGGCAAGGCCAACCACTTAGATCCATGTCCATCCTGGCTAATTAAAATTGTCAGAGGATTGGCTGATTGGGTGTTGGAGGTTGTAAATGCTTCTTTGATAGAGGCCTATGTTGCAACTTCTCTAAAAGAAGCAATCATAAGACATTTGTTGGGAAAAAACTTTCATTAGAGCCCACCTCATTTATTTATATAACAATCAGTTGGTCTCTACTCTCCTCTTTCTAGGTAAGGTCCTACAGTGGTAGTGGCAATACAACTCCAGATTTTTCTGAATGAATGTATTATCTGGTCTCATTCCAATCTGGGTCTGGCCTGGTTATGGGACAGAAACTGCCTTTGTCACCTTGATGGATGACCTACATTGGGAATTGGACAGGAGAATGAGTCTCTATTGGTCCTCCTGGATCTTTCAGCAGCATTTGATACTATCCACCAATGTATCTTTCTGGGTTAGCTGGCTGATATGGGACTTAGAGCATTGCTTTGCAGTGGTTTGTGTTTTTCTTGGCTGAACATTCCCATACGCCAATAGCCTGTAGTTAATACTGTCTCCTATGCTTTTCAAAATCTACATGAAACCACTGGTCATCTAGAGTTTGGGGATTGAGTGTCATGATACCCGCCCTTTCTCTCCTTTAAAATTGATGCCAAGGAGGCTGTGGTAGCACTGAATCCCTGTCTGGATGCACTGATGAACCTACAAGGCTTAATCCAGACAAGAACAAAGTGCTGCCTATCAGTAGGAAAACCAAGCTTAGATTGTGATCACAGCCTGTTATGGATGGAGTTGCTCCCACTCTGAAAGATCAGGTTCTTAGCTTGGGAGTACTATTGGAGTCAGTGCTGCTATTGCAAAGCCAGGTTGCTGCAACAGTCAGGTGTGCCTTTGGCCAGTTTCGGCTGGTGTGCCAGCTGTGCTCTTTCTTGGGGAAGGCAAATCAGACCACAGTGGTTTGTGACTTAGGGCCTTTGCAGACTGCCAGAAATAGTGCAAATTGAGTCCACTTTAAGGGTTAGGGTTAGTGCTAGGGAGTCATGGGAATTGTTTTTTTTTTCCCTGAGACATTGAGCCCTCTCTGTCAGAGAGCTCTGTTGCCACAATAAAATACAGTTCCCATGATTCCCTAACCCTAACCCTTAAAGTGGACTCAATTTCCACTATTTCTGGCAGTCTGCAAAGGCCCTTAGTTACAACTCAATTAGGCTACTGTAATGTGCTCTACTTGGGGCTGCCCCTGAAAAGTGTTTGAAAGCTGCAGCAAATGCAAAATGAAGCCACCAGACTGATATCAGGTGAGCATTTTAGAGAACATGCTATTAATGTATTTTAAAAATTATTATTCCCCAAAGAATGAATAATTTGGAAGGATGTAATTATTTTAGAATATAAGAAAGACAATAACAACTTTTTGTGACAAATACATTTCAAGAAGGCAAGATTTAAGTCAAAGGTAATGGTTTGGTTGAAAAGAAGGAGAGCAAGAGACACTATGAACTGCAGTATGGAATCATTTTGCTGCAGAACCAGTTTTGTGGGGCACATATAGCAAGACTGTTTACATCAAGGGTGGGTAACTTTGGTAGGTCTATGGGCCAGCAGCCACAACCAGCTTTGGTTTGAAAATGGGGGGAAGTGCCCAGAAGTTTATTTCTATTCTTCTCTTTCATTTCAAAGCTAGGCAAGGCTGCACACTATTCTATTCCAAAATCACTACTCCTGGAGGCCTCCAGGAGCAGAAAACTATTTTTTGGGGGGGGCGGGGAATTCGAGCCAGAGGGCAGCTCGGGGTGCTGCAAAGATAGTATTGGGGTGCTGCATACAGCTCACAGCCCTCATTTTGCCCACCCACCCCTGGTTTACATCCTTATGTCCCTATCCAATGCTCAAAAAGAGTTCCTACAATCAGAGGTTCCCCTATTCATTAACTACATTCTGAGCCCTTCTACAGAAAAACTGAACTGAGTCAAATGCTGCATTTTTGTTATGATAGTTTCCCTGGCAATTGAATAGGATGAAGATCCTCTTATGGTCATAAAACGTTCTAAAAAACTGAAGCTGAAACATATGTACAGACTATCAATTGATATTTACTTGACTGTAAATACTAACCATGGTCAAATTTGAATTCTTTGCCCTGAAATATTGTCATTGCTTCCAGATTCAGAGCACAGACACCACGCATGAAAGCCTTCTTCATGGTATCTTCATAATCATGCCTTTTGTTCTGCATCTCTATGATTTCAGCTCTGGCTTCCTCCAGTGCAGCATTCAACTAACAAGGAATTAAAATAACATTTCTAAGAAGCATTAATCATTTAGCACATTTGTTTTTGCATTTCTTTTAATTTATTGAGAAAAGACTGAGACTAAATGCATTCTGCAATTTACAGGCAACTAAATATGCAGCCAGCACAGTTGATTTTTGATTGGAAATTATAGTGAGGGGAGGGGGGCAAGCCAAACGGTGAGGAAGAAGAGCTAGAAGATACACCCAGAATAGTACACAAGTTGCACAAAGCCAGGAGGAGAAAGATGGGCTGAATTTGAGTTATGTAGGACAAACAATCATGCTCTTAATTATCATTTGAAAGGCTGGTATTAAAGGGTGAGAATTTAGGACACAGTCTGGAATGACCGAGAACATTTCAGCATAACAAAATGTGTTCTTTATTGGAATATTAATTTTGTTACTTTTCTGCCTAATCAAGAATGTCAACGGACACATATTTTTCATATTCATCAGATTTTTATCCAGCATTACATCATGATAACCATTTTGCAACTCATACTTTACAAGATCATTATAGTAAGAAACATTTCACAGCTATTCATGAGTTTACAAAAAAGGAATGTGCACATCTGTGAAGTGTCCCACCACCAATATCCTCAGACGCCTTACATGTAGGTGCAACACCCATATACAATATACATGAACCAGACCTATAAATACTGGGTTTAACTAATTGTCTCATGTAGTGGACAACCTATGGTTTCAGAGATTGACTGAATAAGTATACCGGCAAGGTAAAGTCAAAATGTGTGACCTCATGCAGGGCTAAGATTAGAATCATATAATCCAGTCTAGGTCACAGTCTTACTGTAATTAATCCTAATTTTCATGTGCTTCTTCCCTAAAGTATGCTCTTTCTGCTGCACACAGAGTGATGTTCCAAAATTTGTGCTGTATTTTCTTTTTCAGCTTGCTGTTCTTGCTTTTTGCCATTAATTTTCTAGTAACATGCACTCTTATCAGATCAGAACAATTTTGAATGCAACTGAGTATTATGAAAAAAAAATAATGAGAAGAAATGTCTAATTATTCTGTTGGATACAGAGAAAGCATTTGATAATGTAAATTGGGAGTTTTTATTTGAAATTACAAGAAGACTGGAGATGAGTCAGACATTTCAGGCATGGATTGAAAATATATACAAAGATCAAGCGGCACAATTTTAATAAATGGTGAAAGAACGAAACCCTTGAAAATAACGAAGGGCACAGGACAGGGATGCCCTTTGTCACCTTTGTTACTTATTATGATATTAGAAGTGTTAAACAGAGAAATTAGAGAAGACAAGAAAATCAAAGGAATCAATATTAAACACCCAAACTATAAGTTACAAGCATTCGCAGATGATTTAGTTATACTTTCGGAAGATCCACTGAATGGAGTAGGAAGACTTTTGGAAATCATAAAACAGTTTGGAGAAGTGACGGGGTTTAAAATAAAGAAGGAAAAAACAGTGATGATTACCAAAAATATGTTTAAAAAAGAAGAAATAGAGCTAGAAGACAAATTAGGATTTAAAGTTAAAAAGAAAGCAAGATACTTGGGTGTCTGGATAAAAAAAGAACAAAGACCCATATGAGAATAATTATACAGAAACACGGACAAGAATTAATAATCTGGAAATATTAAAGTAATCAAGTGGACAAGGCTTAATTTAACATTAATGGGAAGACTGGCAACTATAAAGATGAATGTATTTCCAAAAATGAACTTCCTGTTTCAAAATCTACCAATTATTACAAATGAAAAAATATTCAAGTCATGGCAAAATGATTTATCGAAATTTATCTGGAGTGGGAAAAAACCTAGAGGAAAATGGAAAATTTTAACAGAAACAAAAGATAAAGCTGGATTCTCACTCCCAGACTTTAAATTGTATCAAAGCATGACTGCATTCATTTGGCTCATTGACTGGATAAAATTAGAGAATGAGAAGCTATTAAAGCTGGAAGAATCTAATCTGAGGTATGGTTGGCATATCTACTTGCGCTATGGCAAAGAAAAAGTACACAAAGAATTCGGAAATCATTTTATAAGACAATCTCTAATAAGAATTTGGAATAAGCAAAAGAGTAAAATATACAAGTTACTGACGTGGATGTCTCCATAAGAAGCTTTATTTGAGAGGTGGTATGATCCAGAACCAGACTTCAAATGGCCCAGATACAAAGATATGATTAATCAAGCTGATGAAAAAAATTACCAAATGTGAAAAAGTGAAGAGTTAGAAGCTAAAGTAATCAAATGTAATTGGTTCTGTTATAAGCAATGGAACGAGAGATTCAAAATGAACTCTAAAACAGAAGGGTTTGAAAAGAAGAACATGAATTCGGGAAGATACTGTTAGGCAAGGATGAACATAAAATGGCAAAATATATAAGTATTTGTTAGAACAAGAACTAAAAGAAGAGACAATTAAAGAAGTAATGGTAAAATTGTGGAGACAGTGTCTCAAGAAAAATGTCCAATGTGGATTAATACACAAGTGACCAGGCATGAAAGGGTCACCGGCAGCCATAATGACACAGCACTTTCCACCAGGTGCTGTGTCATATGAAGTGACATCAGCTGATGGTCACAAGTGCTGGAAAGCACGGAAATGGCTGAAAAACTGCCAAGTCACCATGGTTGAGTGACAGGTGTCCAGAGAAAGAGGCAGGGCCAGAAGGCCACATGGAAACCTGGGTATGTAAGGGAGTTGCCTCTAGACACATGTGTGGATTGACAGAGTGGATTGTTGGAGTTGTTGCTGTATATAGCCTTGTACATAGAGGAACCAAGATTAAAGACTCATCTGAGAGACGTCTGTCTGTAGAGTCTCTTTACTCTTTCTGGAAGGGGAGAGGTGCTCCTTCAGCTCACAAGCTACTGCCTGCATCTGAGAAGGTGGTGACACTGGTGCTGCACGTTGACGTGGATCATCACACACTGCGTAACCATGCTAACAAAAATGGGTCCAAAACATAGGATATGAAATATATCTAGAAAATTGGGAGGAAACATGGAAAAAACAAATAAATTTACTTTGAATCAAAACTTAAAAAAGAATTATCTAAAGATGATTCACAGGTGGTATCTTACCCCTGACAAATTGAACAGAATGCATAAATCAACTAAAAGAGAATGTTGGAAATGCCAAGAGAAAGTAGGAACATTCTTTCACATGTGGTGGAGATGGGACACAGCTCAAAAATTCTGGAAAGAGATACACAGGCATGATAAATAATTTTGAGAAAACCCATGAAACCGGAGTTATTTTTATTAAATATAACATCATGAATTAATAAAAACTTCAAAAAAGAAAATTGGAGAATATTAATCTATATGGTGACAGTGGCGAGGATATTATATGCAGCAAAATGGAAGAAGGACAGGTTGCTTACCTGTAACAGTATTTCTTCGATTGGTCATCTGCTAATTCACACAAATGGGTAATGACTGTGCATGCGCAGCAACTTCGGATCCTTCTGGAATCACTAGGCAGACTTTAAAGTTGCAACTTTTCCCTGGGCTGGACTTAAGTTGCAACTTTTTGGCGGTAGCGCCGCCCATTCCTATAAAGGCCCTCTGCCGGTACCGCCCCCTTCAGTTCCGGAAGTTCGCCACCAGCTGTGAAGTAAACAGAGAACATAAGCAGGCACAAATGAGGGGAGGATGGGCGGGATTTGTGTGAATTTGCAGATGACCACTCGAAGAAATACTGTTACAGGTAAGCAACCTGTCCTTCTTCTTCGTGGTCTCTGCGAATCACACAAATGGGTAAGACTGACAAGCTTTGGTGAATGGAGGAGGGAGTGCCCTGCCACAATATAGGTAACGGCATATATAAATGCTATAAGGGAGAATGGGAATGCACAACACTCACTGCATCCAGCTTGACGACAGGCGTTGACATCTCAGTGCAGTCCCGACAGTAGCACTGCCCTTCCAAAAGCTGCCTCACGTCTGGCTCTCGCGTCCATTCTATAATGCTTGACAAAAGTCAAGGGTTGAGACCAGACCGCAGCCTTGCAGATGTCCTCCAGTGGCACCCCAGACAAGAAGGCAGAGGATGCAGCCACAGCTCGAGTTGAATGAGCCCTAACTCCAGCTGGAGGTTCCTTGTTAGCAAGTTCATAGCAGAAGTGAATGGTGGCAGTCACCCACTTAGAGAATCTCTGTGAGGAGACTGGCAAGCCTCTCTTAGCCTCTCTGTAACACACAAAAAGGTGTTCTGAGCTTCTTGAGTCCGATGTTCTGCTTACATAAAAGGCTAGAGCTCGATGCACATCAAAGAGATGAAGCTGCCTCTCCTCAGCAGTGGTTGGATTCGGGGCCAAGGTTGGGAGCATGATATCCTGGTTAAAATGAAAGGCTGACACCACCTTTGGCAAGAAGGTGATGTCAGGGCTCAAAACAACTTTGTCCTTGTGGAAGATCAGGAAAGGTGGATCCACTCTAAGAGCACAGAGTTCACTGACCCTGTGGGCTGAGGTAATTACTACCAAAAAGGCCGTTTTCCAGGATAAGAGTCTCATCTCAGTGGTGGCAAGCGGTTCAAATGGAGCTGCCAGCCTGGAGAGGATGATACCGAGGTCCCAGCCTGGCGTCGGTACCAGCGTGGGCGGATGAAGGTTAGAGAGTCCTTTAAGGAAGGCCTTAACAAGAGGTTCCTTGAAAAAAGAAGGCATCCCTCGAAGGTGGTAGTAGGAACAAATCGCCGATAGGTAGCATTTGATGGACTGGAGACCGAGACCGCTGTCTATGGGACGGAGATAAGTTTCGAGTCCAGAAAGAGCTGAAACCTGGACCATTTCAAGGCGTAGGATCTCTGTGTAGAAGGTTTCAGAGAAGCTCCAATGACAGCCCTTACAGGGGATAGTAGTCTACTCAGGGCAGAATCCTCCAAGCGACCAACTGGAGGGAGTCCATGTCCGGGTGAAGGACTTGGCCGTCGTGGAGAGACAGTAAGTCTGGCCAAGGATCGAGACGAAGAAAGTTCCCTCTCGAGAGATCCAAGAGCGGGACGAACCACGGTTGCCTGGGCCACCAAGGGGTGATCAAGATGACATTGGACTGCTCCCACCTGATCTTGACAACCACCCTCATGATCAGGGGAAAGGGAGGAAACATGTACAGAAGTTTCCCTGTCCACTGGTACACAAAGGCAACTCCCTGAGAACTTGGGGCTCTGAACCTGGAACAAAAGCGTTGGCATTGGGTGTTCAGATGCGTTGCAAAGACGTCGACCTCGGCTTCCCCCCATGTCTGGAAGAGATGGGCCACCGTCTTGGGATGAAGACGCCACTCGTGACATGAGTCCGTAGACCTGCTGAGCTGGTCCACAAGCTCATTGTCTTCTCCTGGAAGATGGATCACCTGCAAGGAGATGTTTCTGGCGATGCACCAGTACCAAATGCGGAGCGTAGCCTGGAGCAGAGAGCTGGACCTCGTTCCCCCTTGCTTGTTGATGTAGTACATTACAGTAGTGTTGTCCGTAGAGAGCAACACTACTCTGTTCCGAAGCAAGAGTTCGAAGGCCCGAAGAGCTTTCTGAACAGCCAGCATTTCTAGCTCGTTGATGTGGAGCAATTTCTCGTTGTTGTTCCAGTGACCCTGAACAGTGAGATCGTTGACGTGGGCTCCCCATCCTTCCATTGAAGCATCCGTCGTCAGGGATAACTCAGGCTGCGGAGGAAGAAACGACATCCCCGAACATACGTTCACGGGATCGAGCCACCAGTGCAGGGATTGAGCCACTGCCCTCGGTACCGCGAGGCGTCGGGATGGAGGGTCTCGAAGGGGATCGAAGACAGATAGAAACCAGGCTTGTAGGGGCGTGAAGTGAAGGCGAGCCCATGGTGTCACGAAAGTAGTTGATGCCATGTAACCTAAGGCTACCTGTACGGAGTACGCCAAGACATGTCTCCTGTGTAGACAATCCTGTATGGCACTTTTTAAGGCTTGGAAGCGGTTCATTGGAAGGAAGGCCATGGAGAGGGTGGAGTCCAGAATAGCCCCAATGAACCTGCATCTCTTGGATGGGATGAGGCAGGATTTTTCCAGGTTGACCATGAGTCCTAAGGACCGTAGAAGATCCATAGTATAGTCAATGTTTTGTAAGAGTTGCTCTTGGGATGGAGCCACCAGGAGCCAATTGTCCTGGACTACGGTCAGCATCAGTCCAAACAAATGCTGATAAGGATGGTTTAACAAGGAAGGAGCTAAAAGGCAGGCTACAGACCTTTCTGTTAGTTCCCAAGAAGCACACCAGTACCAAAGCCAGGGTCAGGATTCCAGAGTTCACAGTAGCCAGTTCAGTCCAAGATCGGGGCAGCCAGAAGGTAACAAGCATCCAGTCCGTTCTGAATTCAAAGGTTCACGGCACACAAGAGTTCCAAAGAGCAAGGAGCCAGTGCTGACAGTATCCCACAAGGGAACTGCAATAAGCTCTGGCACTGAGTGGTCCTCTCCCAGGTGATTAAGTAGGAGATTCCCTCCTCCATGCCAGCTGAGGCCTGTTAGTCAATTGCCTCTCTGCAAGCCTCCTTGACCGACGCAAGCAAGCACTCTCTGCCCTGCGCTGTCTGAAGGCAGGTACTTCCACGCTTGTTTCTTCCTGATCCTTACCACTAGGCTGCTGTGCCTCCATAGGGATCCTACTAGTGCTAGGACCTGGCTGCTCTTCCTCCTCTGGGGCTGGGAGGACAGGGCTGGGATCTAGCAGGGCAGGGTTAGGACCTGGTAGAGCCTCCCTTTCCTCCTGCACTAGAGTAGGCTCATCCTCCTCCTCATCCTCCGAGTCCAGCTCCTGACTGACCATGACATCAATTGTCTAGGTATGGGTAGACCGAGATTGCCCGTTGATGTAGAAAGGCTATCACTGGAGCCATGCACTTTGTGAAGACCCGAGGGGCGGTGGAAAGGCCGAAGGGCAGGACTCTGTACTGGAACACTTGGTCGCCTACAGCGAAGGCCAGGAATCTTCTGTGGTCCTCTTGAATTCCAATGTGAAAGTAGGCATCCTTGAGGTCCAGAGTTGCCATCCACAGGTCTCCCTGTAACAATGGTAGAATAGACGGCAAGGTTACCATACGGAATCGCTTGTAAGTCATGGACCTATTAAGCTGCCGCAGGTCTAAGATAGGCCTCAGGCCCCCATCCCGTTTCGGTACCGTGAAGTATCGAGAAAAGAAGCAGTAGGGATAAGAAGCACAGTCCACTGGCTCTATAGCCCCTTTATCCAATAATGAGTGCACTTCGTCGAGTAAGGTGGGGGGGTAGAGAGGAATACTCCTGTGGAAGGGAGCTCTGAAAACTCGAAGGCATAGCCATTGGCCACAATGGAAAGCACCCAAGAATCAGATGTAATTTGAGACCAAGAGGTAAGAAAAGGTCTCAATCTGTTCCCAAACAGGAAAGGGCCGGCGAAGTGTGCTGCAACACATCACAATGCCTTCTTGGGCCTATCTCCGTCCTTTTTCCTGAACTGGTGGAAACTGGACTGGAGCTGGGGGCGGCGTCCCGAGGAGGAGGATGACTGGGAGAGATTCCTCTGCCTGGGCTGGTCGGGCTGGTCGGATCTCTCCTGATAGAAGGAGCGTTGGTGGTGTTGTGGGTACCAGGGTCTTGCGCCCCCAAAGCGGTGGTGTGGATGCAGGGATGATGAGGCCGTACCATGTTTTTTAGCTGCAACCTTCATTTTGTACTTCAGGTTGAGCTTCTCATCTGTATCATCTGTACTCTTGTTGAAGAGGCCAGAATCATCGAATGGTAGGTCCTCAATCATGGCCTTGGCATTGGTGGTCAGATCGGAGGACCGGAGCCAGGCGAACCTCCTTAGGGCGATAGAACCCACGACCAACTTCACAGAGCAGTCCGCGGCATGGCGTGCCGACACAAATCTGTTGGGTCCCGATGGAGTGAGACTCTGACTGGTGGGCTATAGCCAGGGCCTTCTTGTCCTCCGGGAGGTCTTCCAGGAGAGGCAGGAGTCTCTCCATAATGTGCTGCTGATAAGCCCCCATACAAGCAGCGTAGTTCGCAACCTTCATGTTGAGGACAGCTGCAGTGTAGCATTTCTTGGCCAGTCCATCAATTTTTTTGCCATCCTTGTCTACCGGGGAGGTGAGCTTTGAAGACGTCACCGTCTGAGCACCTTCAACAATGTCGGAGTTAGGCTTGGGATGTTCAAATAACCAGGATGATTGTGAAGGGGCAATCCGGTAGAGGTTTTCGATCTTCCTGGAGATGGACGAGACCGAGGCTGGGGCTGACCAGGAACGCTCCGCAATGTCCTGGAGTGAAGGAAGGAACCCAAGAGCTGGAGGTGTGGGGACTCTGCCATGAACTCTAAGCTCAGTAGAGTCCTTTGGCTGACTATCAGACCGCACTAGTTCAACATCCAGCGCGTCCGCCATACGGACGATCTGCTCTGAAAAGAACTTAACATCATCCGTGGGTGAGGCTGGGTGATGTTCAACTAAGGCACTGGCTTCCTGCAAGGGTGGAGAAGATGAGCTGGAAGACGAGATGGAGTGAACAGAGAGGACAGAAGGTGACCTGGAGTGAGGCATGGAAGAGCGAGAGCGGGAACGGTCCCAGCGAGAACAATGAGGTTTGGCCTGATGGTCCCGGGCACGAGGTGGCGAGGGAGAACGAGACCGGATATGGTCATGACGAGACCAGGAGCGATGACGAAGACGAGATGCACGAACCAGTGGAGAAGGAGAGGGCACCCCATGTACCTGAGCTGAAACTTGCAGAGTGGAAGGACGGGACAAATAAGTCTTCGGATCCACTTGCATAAGGAAACAATGGGTCAGAGAGTCATAAACCAGGTCGGGGTCTTCCTGGAGGATCTTCTCAGTCTCGGGATCGAGGAAACTAGATTCGGCCTCGGTACCGAGGGTGGCATGGTCTTTATGGAGAGTAGACGATCCAGGAGCTGAGACCGGGACGTCTTCTCTGATCTCCCCTTCCGATTCGGAGTCAGACGACAGAACACGAGGAGGAGGATGCGTCGGGGACTCTAAGATGGCCTCCAGAACAGGCGGGCTGAGAACAGATGGTACCAAGGGTGGAGAGGACGACTTGGAGCGGGATGGAGGAAGCTGCTCGAGCCCGTGATGGTCTTTAGGTTTCCCCGAGCTCACACGGGATTTCTTAGCTGGTATGTCTTTAGACGACTCTCCTTCCCTGTCCAGGGAACGGTGCCTTTTGGATGAGCTCTTCCCCTTGCTGGGCTCAGGGGACCGACCCCGCTCAGACTGGGCCTTCTTAAGAGGTCTTAGCCGCCTCATCTCCGGTAGTGCCTGTCTCGCCTGCCTTCTTCTTAGATTTAGAAGGGGCTCCTGTAGGCATATCTCCTGATGAAGCCTCTTTGGGGGCGGGGGCGGCACAGAACCTCCTCATAAAGGCTGCCTTCAGCCGCTTGTCCCGATTCCTCAGGGCTTGGGCGTCATGGAGCAGCAGTCAGAACAGGGCTTAGGATTGTGGGCCTGACCCAAACACAGCAGGTAGAGAGAGTGCGGATCAAAGTTTGGGATTTTGTTGTTGCTCTTAGGGCATTGTTTGAAAGATTTGGAAGCCATCCTTTCAAGCAGAGAGTAGTCGACGTACCGGGTCACCAACAGCAAACAAGAACACCGAAGAAGCAAGTCGTAGTCAAAAACAGTCCAAAGTTTGATAACACGTGTGATTCCAAACGAAGAGTTTGCTAGCCAACCGAGCAAAATTTCCTCTGAAGCTGCTAACGCGGCGGACGAAAGGAACTGAAGGGGGCGGTACTGGCAGAGGGCCTTTATAGGGATGGGCACCACTACCGCCAAAAAGTTGCAACTTAAGTCCAGCCCAGTTAAAAGTTGCAACTTTAAAGTGTGCCTAGTGATTCCAGAAGGATCCGAAGTTGCTGAGCATGCACAGTCATTACCCATTTGTGTGATTCGCAGAGACCACGAAGAAGAAGGAAGAGATACCTACATATGAAGAATGGCTGTTAAAATTAGCAGAAATAATGCAAATGGACATTGTGACACATTATTTGAAAAACAAATCAATGAAGAATGGTCAGCAGTGAAAATATATTGGAAAAATGTGTGGCCAAATATATAATCCACTAACTTTTAGGATAAATCATAATTAGTACAATTATGTATAAAAAGTTATATTCACCTACAGAAATATAGACATTGATTCATCAAGATGAGAGGAATAGGGAGAGTCATAAAGGTGGAGAGCAACAAGGAAGTGTAGATGACAATGTTTTATGTAATGTGTGGTATGGTATTCAAATTAAAGAAGAGAATAAAATTCAATAAGGGTAGAATAGAAGTGCAAAGACAGGTCAAGAAGCTTACAGATGTTTGCTAGTATTTGTTGGTGTTTTAGGTAGTTTGTATTTATATTTAGGAGGTGTTTAGATTATGTTATGTTATGTCACATCATGTTATGTGTGTTATTTTAATGAATAATTTTTTTTTAAAAAAGGAAACTGAAGTATTTGTAAGTCACTTGTCAATTTACAGCAACACCATGGATTTCATAAGAATTTTCTTAGGTAAGGAATATTCAGAGGTGGTTTACAATTGCTTTCCTTTGAAATACAGCCTACAGCTGCTGGTACCGTAGTTTATATTTAAAGTGACCCTAATGAAATGCAAGTGCAGCAACCAGGTATAATTTGATCCTAGGCTACCCACGACTTTGTTATAAAACAGTAAGCCATCAAAGTTAATATCTTTCACAGTATGAGGCAAATATCACTCATTATTCTACTAGAAAAAAATAGCAAAAGAACTAGCAATAGCACTTTACATTTCTGTACTGCTTCAGTGAACTAGGCACTCTCTAAGCAGGTTACAATGTGTAAGGCAATTGCCCCCAACAAGCTGGGTACTCATTTTATTGACCTACGAGAGGATGGAAGGCTGATTCAACCTGGAGCCCTGTGGACTTGAACTCACAACATTGTGGCTGCAGTACTGGCATTTAACCACTATGAGAGTGCCTTTTAAGAACTTTCCGTAGAAAATAGTTGTTTAGAAACTTCCTTACCTCTTGAAGTTTAGTTTCATAGTCATTGGATAGTTCAATACGCACAGATTCGGCACTTGACTGACAAGCTCTTTCCATAGTTTCTTTCCATTTTATATGAATGCGAGAACGCCAGGTCATCCATGCTTTCTTCAGCAAGCCCATTTCATATAAGCGATCAGCCAGCCTCTTTGTATATACCTGAAATATGAACAGATTAGGTATGAATTTCCAACATGCTTAAGAGACCTCAAATAGGGCCTCATTTCCCAAAGCAGGGTTCCATGCTTGCTATAACCTACATCTTATTGACATTCTATCACTGTTGTGAAAGCAGGACAAAAGGCTATGGTTTAGCATTGCCTGTCTAAAACACAGTGTTGTGTAGTATGTATAACACAGTGATGGACTGATGTATACAAAACACTGAAAATGTTTGAGTCCATGTAGACCATTTGTATATGCTACTGAAACCAACTGGAGCTTGGTGTAAATGGACAACGGATTATATTTTTTTCCATCTGTATTCCACGTGGATGAAGTCCAAACATAATACATTTGGAATGGTCACATAAATAGCAGTTATTTAGTTTATGGAAAAGAAATCCTGGTTTCCAAATGACCATATTGAAAATTGCTGGGTTGCTCAATGGTCTTGTTTTTAAAAATGGTTTATTTTTTTAAAAAAAATCAAGACCTTTTACTGAAAAATTATTTCAGCTTTCTGAAATTCAACCCAATACAACACATACCTCCTGTCTAGCTTCTTGTCTGCCTACAAAATGCTGAAGTCGCCACTTTGTAAATTTCTTCATGAGTTCTATCCTGTCCTTCTGTTTCTCAATTGCATGTGTCAAATTGGCAATTACCTAAAAATAAACAAAAGGAACACAGAAGGTAGCAGCTACATAGTAATTTAATTTTAATTTACCAGTTTAAATACACACATGGAATTGGACAATGCATCTGTACCCCTCCCATCATTATACTCCAACTCCCGTTTTCCTGGCTGAGGTTGTTATTAATTGGAGTCCAACATATTCTCTAACTCTGACAGGCAGGACATCAATGTACTTCCTGCATTTTTCTTTCACAGCAGATTTCACACCTGACTTCAGCTTTAACTTTTATTGATTTATGAGAAAGAATAATACATCAGTGACAGCATAAGTATGTAGTAGGAAAATGTATGGTAATCCTTAGGCTGCACAAACCTCCAATTTTCAATCACAGCTATATTCCCCTCTTTCTATTTATCAAGACCAAAGTAGCTTGTTGCTAAGACAGTTTTTTTTACAACAGAATAAATAAACTGTTTGCTTTCTAGGAATGATAACAACAGATTAGTAGAAAGAATTACTTCATCCTTCCTCCCTATTGAAATCTCATATGTGTGTAGCAGCTCCTTCAGGTTCTCCATTTGATTCATCAATTGTCTCACATGTGCCGCATGTTTTTCTTTTTCTTGTCTCATTTCAAGTGTGTGATGTTCAACAAAATGAAGTTTCCATTTCCTTAGTTCAGTAAGAACATTGGTCTGAAAAATTAAACACATAGGTTTACTGAAGAAACATACCCAGTTCATTAAAATCCACATTGTATCTACCCTTAGAAATGTAACTGCACTTAAAATTCACTTTACAGCATAAAATGTTTATTGATAATTGATGTTGCATTAATTTGCATCTATGAGCTGAAACAGAAGGATAGCACAAAATATCTTCCCTTTGGCATTTCTGTGTGGAGGGAATGTTCATATCACAGGAATATAAACTAGCACACATTCTGGCCCCAACACATGGTGCATGACATATAGATGGTTGCTTTGTCTCAACAAAGGGTGGGGTAGGGAGGGAAAGGAAAAAAGAATATCCTTTCAATATCTGTTAGGCTGCATGATGACAATAGCTCTCTTGCTAGGAAAACTGGAATTTTCAAAAACACAAGTGTCAACATTTTACCAATTGGGGCTTTGAATAGCAGCAAACTACTCTTTAAAATGGTGTTCCTTGGGATCTTTCAGGAGATGTTTTGGTTTCATTTTTAATGCAATAAAGTGTCCTTCAATCAATCATTTTATTTATATCCTGCATGTTCCTCAAAAGTGGGGCTCAAGGCAGCTTACAGACGAAGGGCTTTGCAGACTGCTAGAAATAGTGCAAATTGAGTCCACTTTAACTGTCCTGGCTCAGTGCTAGGGAATCATGGGAACTGTATTTTTTTCTGAGACATTGAGCCTTCTCTGTCAGAGAGCTCTGGTGCCACAATAAACTACAGCTCTCATGATTCCCTAACACTGAGTCAGGACAGTTAAAGTGGACTCAATTTGCACTCTTTCTGGCAGTCTGCAAAGGCCCTATGATCCTTATCACATTCAAAACAAACTTGGCAGGCAGACTGAGAGAAGTGTGTTTATCTTCTTGTGTCCACATGACATCAAATCACTTTCATTCTCTTCCAGTATTAAAAGCATAGGAGAGGGTAGTAAAAGTGTCCCTTTTGCCAAGCTGGAAAAATCCATTTGGCAAAGGGGACTTTTTACCACTCTCTCCCACATTTTTACAACTGGAAGAAAACAAAAGTGCTTCGACATCATGCAGAGACAGAAAGATAAACATGCTTCTCTCCATTTGCTTGCTGGGTTTGTTTTTAATGCAATAAGATTCTAACTCTAAACTTTTAGACCTATTTAAAATAATCAATTATATTGCCAATTTAAAAAAAAACCCGCACAAAATATTCAGTTCACCAAGTTACAAAAAATAATAGAACTGGTTAAGGGAGATTTCTAACATAATAATAATAATTATTATTATTATTATTATTATTATTATTATTATTATTATTTATATCCCGCCCCTTTGAGATCAGTCGGGCTGCTAACAACAATAAAATTTAACATACAAAGTAAAATCTGAATCCCTCCCCCCTTAAAAAGTTACTAAATCCGTTATAAAATTAAGACATACAATATAAAACAGAAATAATGTAAGAACATCTCACAATGTGGCTGCGATTCCAATTTTAGATGTTTAAACTAAGAACTAAGAACCTAGAAGCCCTCTTGCAGGAGGGATTCCTGAGGCCGGGATTATCTATTACTGAAAGGCCTGCCGGAAGAGATCCGTCTTGACAGCCTTTTTAAAGCTGTCTAAAGATGTCAATTGATGGATCTCAGCCGGCAGGCCATTCCATAATCTGGAGGCAACAACCGAAAAAGCCCTCTGGGAGGTAGCCACAAGCCTAGCTCTTTGTGGCTGCAGCAAATTCCTCCCAGAGGACCGGAGTGCACGGGGAAGGTTATAAGGGAGAAGGCGGTCCCTGAGATAGTTTGGACCCAAGCCATTTAGGGCTTTAAAGGTGATAACCAACACCTTGTACTGGGCCCAGAAACTTATTGGCAGCCAGTGGAAGGACCTTAAAACTGTAGTAATATGGTCCCTCCTAGATGTTCCAGACACAAGCCTGGCCGTCATGTTCGGTACTAGCTGTAGTTTCCAAACCAAGCACGAAGGTAGCCCCATGTAGAGCGCATTACAGAAATCTAGACGTGAGGTTACCAGCGCGTGCATAACAGTCTCGAGATCCCTTACTTCCAGAAAAGGGCACAGCTGGCATATCAGCCGAAGCTGATAACAGGCGCTCCTGACTGCCGCATTTACCTGATTTATCATCAGGCGCGACGAGTCAAGGAGCATCCCCAGACTGCGAACACAGTCACTGGAGGAGTGTGACCCCATCCAGGAGGTTGCAACCCAATTCTTGGTTTCGGAGCAGCTACCGTGAGTACCTCCATCTTGTCTGGATTTAGCTTCAATCTGTTTTTCCTCATCCAGCCCATTACTGCCCGAAGACATTCATTGAGAGAGGAGACGCCATTGGAATTTGAGGCCGACGAACAAGACACGGAGAAATAGATCTGGGTGTCATCTGCGTACTGATAACACCCAGCTCCATAGCTCCGAATGATCTCACCCAGCGGCTTCATATAGATATTAAATAACGTCAGGGACAGAATAGCACCCTGTGGAACCCCACAGGTGAGCTCCCTTTTACTGGAACTACTGTCCCCGAGCAGCACTCTCTGGGATCTGCCCAAGAGGAAGGACCGGAACCATTGGAGTGTAGTGCCTACGATGCCTAACCCCCTCAGGCGATCCAAGAGGATGCCGTGATCTATCGTATTAAAAGCCGCTGAGAGGTCTAGGAGCGCCAACAGGGTCACACTACCCCTGTCAGTGCTCAGACGCAGATCGTTGGTCAAGGCAACCATGGCAGTCTCAACCCCAAAGCCTGTCCTGAAGCCAGTTTGAAATGGGTCTAGATAATCGGTTTCATCCAAGACAGCTTGGAGTTGAAAAGCAACCGCCCTCTCGATCACCTTGCTCAAAAATGGCACTAAAGAGACTGGCCTGTACTTGTTCATATCCAGAGGATCCAGGGAGGTTTTTTTCAGAAGCAGCCTGACCACTGCTTCCTTCAAGCAAGGTAGAATGTATCCCTCCCTGAAGGATGAATTGATGATCTCCATGAGGAGCCTCCTCAATGCATCCCCCCCCCCGGACGGCCAGCCATGATGGGCAAGTGTCAAGAGGGCAAGTTGTTTTCCTCACCCTACCAAGGAGCTTGTCCACGTCATCGGTACTCACAGATTGCAGCTGATCCAGTATAATTACATTGGCGGAGTCGCTGGACGCCTTGTCCTTTGTTTCTGTTACAATACTGGCGTCTAAGTCGGCTCTTATCTGAGAGATTTTATCTGCAAAGAAGTTGTTAAATGCGTCACAGCAGGCCGTTGTCGGGTTAAGCAAGGGATTCAGCGCAGGGGGTACCTGCTTCAGCTCCCTCACCACCCTAAACAGCTCTGCTGGACTAGACTCTGCAGACGCAATACGTGCAGAAGAGAAGGATCTCTGCGCTGCATGCACTGCCTCCCGATAGGATCAAAGAAAGTTCCTATGGCGAGTCCTGTCAGATAAGAGTCAAGTCTTCCGCCACCTGCGCTCTAGTCGCTGTCCAACCCGCTTCATTTTCCTAAGCTCTGGTGTATACCATGGCTTACGGTTTGAAGCGGATTGGCAAGGACACTTGGGAGTGATCGTGTAGATAGCTCTGGTGAGATCGGTGTTCCAAGTATTAACCAGAGCATCGACAGGATCACTGGCATTACCAACCATTAAACCTTCTAAGGCTTTCTGGAATCCTATTGGTTCCATTAGCCTTCGAGGGCGGACCATTCTAATAGGTTCACCACCCCGGTGAGGTGGATATAAGCTCTAAGTTCCATCTTGACCAGGAAATGATCCGTCCATGACAATGCGGAGGTACTAATAACCTCCGCCCACGGATATTCCTGTTCCATACTAAAGACCGCGTCGAGTGTATGACCTGCACAATGTGTGGGCCCAAGGACCAACTGGGATAGGCCCATGTTTGTCATGGTCTCCATGAACTCCTGAACCGCACCTGTTAAACTGGTCTTGAGCGGGATGTTGAAGTCCCCTAAAACTATAAGTCTAGGGGACTCCAGCAGTAGCTCTGAGACCAGCTGTGTCAACTCAGTTAGGGAGTCTGCTAGACAACAGGGTGGACGGTAGACTAGCAGAATCCCCAAACTATCCCTGGTCTTCAGGCTCAGGTACATACACTCGAAGTGGGCTGTGTTCCGGACAGGTATCCTGGTCAACGACTTGGTCTTATGAACTAGAGCCACTCTGCCCCCCCGCCCACTTCCCCTCACCTGCTCACTGACAGAGTACCCAGTTGGGAGGGCCTGCGCCCAGGTAACAGCGCTATCCTCTCCCAGCCAGGTCTCCGTAAAGCATGCCAGGTCGGCATCCTCATCCAAGATTAAGTCATGGATGACATGAGTCTTGTTCTTAACCAACCTGGCGTTGCAAAAGAGCAGGGTGAGGTTCTGTGGAATGGAAGGTCCGCTCTCCAAACCATTCTGGGCAACAGAGGGAACTGAAGGTGGGATAGCTTTCAACCAGCGATCCCGTCTTCTTTTGTAACATTTGTTCACTCTGTTCCGACCATAAACAGTCACTTCAGTAGGCGCTAGAAGGAAAAAAAAAAAAAGTTGAAAGGTATTGGAGACATGTGCGTAATGCAGCCTGCCTGTTTTCCATATGCATCCTGTTATTCTTAAGTGTGCTGATGATGTCTGATCTGCAGTGTTTAAAGCGAGGTTGGAAATCATATGGCCCTCCAGATGTTACTGGACTGCAGGTCCCAGCAGCAATAGCCAGCATAGTCAATAGTGAAGAATGCGGGAGCTAAAGTTCAGAATATCTGGAAGACTACATTATTCTGACCCTTGGATTAAGCCAGTACTTCTCAAATAGTGGGGCGCGCCCCCGGCTCCGTAAAGGGGGGCGCGAGGCTCCATAAAGGGGGGCTCGTTTGACCTCGGCAAATACTGTACAGATACTATTTACAGTCGCGCGGGGGGCGCGAAATGTTTTCTTCTTCCTAGTGGGGGCATGACAGAAAATAATTGAGAATCATTAAGCTAACATTCATCTGCCAGATTGGTTGGATTCTCCACAAAACAGTGAGAGGTGTCATATTGGGCCATCCTTGTTGGTTAACATTATCTGCTTTTTTTTAATCATGAAGCCTATGATAAAAAGTAAGTATTTTGTGTCCAGCCATTTTAGGGTCTAATTATACTTTATATGTAATCACTGGAATACTGTTTTCTAACTAACTAAAAATTAAATAGGAATATAATTTCCTGAGCATGGGAATTTACAGCAGCAGCTGTCAAGGGACCTTTTGCCATCTTGCATTTGAAGCTGCCCAAAAAGGAAAAATAGCTTGGGCTAGGTAATGCAGACTATAAAAGCATGGAATGGGGAAAGATTAAGTCCTGCTGGGCAAAAAGTAGTATAAGTGTTTCCAGATGTATGGCAAGTAAGTAAATTTATTGAATAAGTCAATGGACCAAAACAAATAGCTTCCAGATGTGTTTAGTAACATCTATAGTTTTCTCTTCTGAGCTAAAAATTTATATTACTATACTGATGTTGATATCAAAAGATTTTTTTAAACATACAGAAATGTATGCATAAAAGGCACTCAACAGAGGTCTCTAATGATATAGTGTCATGCAGACACACTGAGAGAAATAATCATGAGCTCCTTTCTCCACATCATAGAATCATAGAGTTGGAAAAGACCACAAGGGTCATCCAGTCCAACCTCTTGCCATGCAGGAAGATACAATCAAAGTACTCCCAACAGATGGCCATCCAGCCTCTCTTTAAAAACTTCCAAATAAGGAGACTCCACCACACTTTGAGGCAGCACATTCTATTGTCAAACAGCTCTTACCATCAGAAAGTTCTGCCCAATGTTAAGGTAGAATCTTTTTTTCTGTAGTTTGAATCCACTGCCCCTTGTCTTAGGGACTTTACAGACTGCCAGAAATAATGCAGCTTGAGGCCACTTTACCTGTCCTGGCTCAGTGCTAGGGAATCATGGGAATTGTATTTTTTTTCTGGGACATTGAACCTTCTCTGTCAGAGAGCTCTGGTGCCACAATAAAGTACAGTTCCCATGATTCCTTAGCACTGAGCCAGGACAGTTAAGTGGCCTCAAGCTGCATTATTTCTGGTAGTCTGTAAAGGCCCTTAGTCTCTGGAGCAGCAGAAAACAAGCTTTCTCCACTCTTAATATGACATGCCCACAAATATTTAAACATGGCTATTATGTCACCTCTTAACCTTATCTTCCCAGGCTAAACATACCCAGGCTAAACATGGTTCCAAACCTCTCACCATTTTGGTCACCCTCCTCTGGACATGTTCCAGCTTGTCAACATTCTTCTTGAATTGTTGTGCCTAGAACTGGCCACAATATTCCAGGTGAGGTCTGACCAAAGCAGAAGAGGGTTACTATTACTTCCTTCGATCTAGACACTATACTCTGATTGATGCAGCCTAGAATTATTTTGCCTTTTTAAGGTGCCATCCCACATGGCTGACTCACATTCAACTTATGGGCGACTAGATCCTTTTCACATAGGGATCTGTTGTCCAGCCAGGTGTCACCCATTCTGTATCCGTGCTTTTAATTTTTTCTGCCTAAATGTAGTATCTTACATTTCTCCCTGCTGAAATTCATTTTGCTAGCTTTGGCCCAACTTTCTAATCTGCTAAGGTCATTTTGAATTCTGATTCTGTCCTCTGGAGTTTTAGCTACCCTCCTAATTTGGTGTCATCTGCAAATTTGATAAGCATGCCCTCTCTTCCATCATCCAAATCACTGATAAAGATGCTGAATAGCACCAAGGCCAAGACAGAACCCTGTGGCACCCCGCTAGTTACTTCTCTCCAGGATGAAGAGGAGCCATTGGTGAGCATCCTTTGGATTTAGTCACTCAAACAATTACAAGTCCACAACAGTAGTGTTATCTGGCTCACATTTTAATAGCTTGTTTGCAAGAGTATCATGGGGCACCTTGTCAAATGTCTTAATAAAAGCAAGATACATCCACAGCAAACCCTTCATCTACCAAACTTATAACTCAAGAGTAGTTTGGCATGATGTGTTTTTGAGACACTCATGCTGGCTTTTAGTGATAGCAGAATTCCTTTCTAAGTGCTTACAGACTGTCTGTTTCATGATATGCTCTAGAATCTTCTATGGTGGTGATGTCAGACTGATTGGGCCGTAATTGTTTGGGTCGTCTTTCTCCCTCGTTTTTGGAAATGAGGCAACATTTGCTCTCCTCCAGTCTGCTGGTATTTCTGCTGTTGTCCAGGAATTCTCAAGGATCTATACAGAACTATTCTCTGCCTCCTGCTCCATTCTTATTTCATCAAAGCACTTAGTGTGTTTCCCATTCACATTTTGACTCCAAACCTTTAAAAATATTATAATACACAATACAATTTGCAAAAGACTTTCAAACAATTCACACACACACACACAAATAAATACCTTAAGACTTCCACTCCAGAGGTCAAGTATGCTCTCAATTTGGGTCACTCTTTCATCTGAAAGGCTTAGATCAGTCACATTTGACTCCTGAAGATCTCTCTGAGTTGATGAGGACCCTTGGGAAGAACTTTCTTCTGAATCAATTGGGCAAAGCCCTGCCATATCCATGTGAGTTGGCTCCGTTACTTCTGCTGAAACTGAATTTTTGTTTTTAATGGCACTCTAGTATCTATTACTGGATTGAACTAAACTTGCTGTGTGGAAATGACAAGCTAAATTTAAAAGATCAAGGATAACTTTTTCTTCATATAAAAGAAACAAAAAATCTTGTGGCACCTTAAAGAGTAACAAATGTATTATACTGTAAGTTCTCATAGACTAGAGTTCAGTCCAATTTCTCATAGACACAAAGTGCACGCAATGGAGTGGGCTCTTGAGAATGTCCACTGAATGTCACAAGTCTTTGCTGTTTTTGTTGCAAACACAATTCTGGACACTTCCCTTATAACAGCCAGAAAAGTTTTAAAAAGACATTTCACCTTCAGAAATTGAAATTTCTAACTCCTGAAAGCTGCTGAAGGGAAAGAAGGGTAATTTCTATGGCAAAAACCTTGCTTTATTAAATGTATGAAGTCTCATGCCATATTAGAGAATGTGTCTTTGATACTGAGATGAACTGAAGGGTCTAATTCATCACAGGAAAAAGGCCAGCGTCAATACTGCATTCTATATTATTTATCCCTAGGCCAACAGTCACTGTATACATTCTGCAAACACATACAACCTGCAGATCACGTGAGAGGTCTTTTAACCTAAGCAGGGGGATATATGGTATAAGACAGAGACAATCAGTTCAAACATCCACATGGGGTGTATCCACACTACAGAATTAAAGCAGTCTGACACCACTTTAACTGCCATTACTCTATACTGTAGGATCATGGGATTTGCAGTCTGGTGAGGTATACAGCCTGATCTGTCAGGTGCCTCACCAAACTACAAATCCCAGGATTCTGTAGGATGGAACCATGGCTGTTATAGTGTCATGGCAGTTAAACTGCTTTAATTTTGCAGTGTGGATATACCTGTAGATAACTGGCTCAGCTTAAATAGAATCCAAAACAAGTTATACCTTCTATCCTTGTTGCCCGAGTAGACGCTGCAAAATCAGAAGTTCTTCCGTGTTTTCTCCAACTTATTCCTGCAGTTTCATGTCTGTGTCCATCCATTACTGGACTTTTTCCTGATTAAAATAAAAGAAATGACTAGATTTGGATGGTTTAAAGTTTAACGTCCCCCAGAATATTACACTTATTCACATCACTGATTTAAAACACTTGTATCCACAAGCTGTAGCCAACAATTGGTAAGTTTTACCACCTCTAAAGACTGTTCTAAAACCAGAAAGCAAGCAAGCAAGCTAAATGATTATCATGTAACCAAGAAAATGGCCTACTATGCAATCTTACTACCGTGTTTCCCCGTATTAAGACATACCCATAAAATAAGCTGTAGCAGGATTTCTAAGCATTTGTGCAATATAAGCCATACCTCAAAAATAAGACATAGGACCGATGTAGATGGAGCGGCTTTTCTGGGCTGCCCCTGGGAGCAGCGGATCGGGACTCAAAGGGCCGCAGCCCTGATCCTCCTCTTTGCCACCCCTGAAAGAGCAGCTCAAAGGGCTGCTCCTTTTGGGGGCGGCAAAAGAGCCGACCTTTGAGCTGCAGCTGCGGCTCTTTTCTGGGCTGCCCCTGGGAGCAGCAGATCCACCACTCAAAGGGGCAGCCTGGAAAAGAGCCGCAGCTATGGCTCAAAGGATTGCGGCCACGATCCTCGTCTTTGCTGCCCCTGAAAGGAGCAGCCCTTTGAGCGCTCTTTTGGGGGCGGAAAAGAACCAGCCTTTGAGCCATAGCCATGGCTCTTTTCTGGACTGCCCCTGGGAGAGGTGGATCCACCATTCCCAGGGGCAGCCCAGAAAACAGTTGTGGCTGTGGCTCAAAGGGTTGCGGCCACGAGCCTCGTCTTTGCCGCCCTCAAAAGCCCTTTGAGCCGCTCTTTTGGGGGCGGCAAAGAGCCAGCCTTTGAGCCGCAGCCGTGGCTCTTTTCTGGGTTGCCCCACTGCTCCCAAGGGCAGCCCAGAAAGGAGCCACAGTTGCGGCTCAAAGGGTTACAGACATAATCCTCGTCTTTGCTGCCCCCGAAAGGAGCGGCTCAAAGGGCTGCTCCTTTCAGGGGTGGCAAAGAGCTGGCCTTTGAACCGCAGAAAAGAGCCATGGCTGTGGCTCAAAGAGCTGCGGCCACAATCCTTGTTTTTGCTGCCCCCGAAAGGAGCAGCCCTTTGAGCCGCTCTTTCAGGGGTAGCAAAGAACCGGCCTTTGAGCCGCCGCTGCAGCTCTTTTGTGCCCTTTTGGCACAGCGTATAAGAGGGTGGCCTGATGCTTCGCGGTGTGTGGACAGGTGCGTGGCATCAGGGCAGACAGGACAAATAAGACATTCCCTGAAAATAAACCATAGTGCGTCTTCTTGAGGCCAAATAGATATAAGACAGTGTCTTATTTTTGGGGAAAGACGGTAGTTTTTGTCAGAAGGGAAGTGATGTATGGATGGAAGAACCACGGCTACAATTAAGTACACTTACATGTTATCAACTGTTATCTTTGTTATCAAAATAGATGCAGTTGTAGAAAGGCTTTCTTTTACCCCCAAGGAACAAGCTACATATTTTCTTCAAGAATGTGTATTCCAAAACCTACTTCCTCTTAAATAAGAAATTTAACTGAGAGCAATATTTGGATAAAAATAAAATAAATGCCTTCCATTATATTCTAACAGAATAAGCACAGGCTTCTTCTAACAGTGTAATCTTAGCAATATCCTTCAGGGACGAGAGATAGTACTCGGCTTTAAGACTGTTTCAGTCAAATATAGCAGTCCAAAACCTGAAGGCCAGTAGTACCTTAGAAAGAAACAACACAGCTGGCTGGAGATGAGTCACTGGTGCTTAGTAATTTATTGCACCAATCTTATATGTTTCCAGATTTAATTAACTAACCCGATAACACTGGACAGGAAATTAAATGTTAGACTTAAAGCACTGAAATGCTAGATTTAACAATGCAGCATGCTTTATTCTTATATTCCTTAAGAGGATTTATCCCTAGATCTGTTATTTCAAAGCAAAGCTTGCTACTACTAAATTGAGTACTCCTACTGTAATTAAATAGATCTAACATCAGTAAAATAAACTTTCTTTTTTCAGTTTAAAATTTTGGAAAACCATCACATTCCCTGGACGCCCACATTATAAATAACACTACAATCTGCAAGATTACAGGAATCCCCAAAACAGAGTTTACATTCCAATATAAAGCTGGAGAGTATCAGAGAAGATCAAGTAGATAAAAACACATTTAATGAAACATAACACAATCAAGATTTCCTTAGCAGGGAACAGCCTATATATACCCCACCATACACATTTCTCTGTTCTTAAAATAGTACTGTTGCCCCTCCGTTCTTGCGGACTTGAGTTTCACGGTTTTGAATATTCACGGAGGGGCGAACTCCGTTAAAATCAATGGGGTGCGCCCTCATGGGCGCGCACCTATATGCACCCGCGGGGGCGTGCCCCATTCAAGGCTATGGGGCTTGAATATTGGCGATTCCCCGTGTTCTCCGGGGGTCCTGAACATATGTTCATTGTGTGAAAAGCAAAACAGAGAGAAAAAGGGAAGGCAGATAAGTCTGCCTCATCAGATCCCCCCAGCATGTTAAAGCAGCACAGATCTATAAGTTTGGCCACCAAAACTGAAATCATAAGAAAAGTGGAGACAAGTGAAACAAAAAGGCATCTCTGAATGTATTTGGGAACCTTTCACATAGCCTCTAGAAAATTAAAAAAAAAATTACTTATGCAAGGCTTGCCAACCTGGTTGTTTCATTTCACATGTACATTCCGTATTGTTACTTTTATATATATAGGTTATATATATATATATAGGGATAGGTTCTTGTACCACTGAAAAAGAGGTATCCAGTATGTTTCAGCAAATATATATATATATATATATATATATATATTTGCTGAAACATACTGGATACCTCTTTTTCAGTGGTACAAGAACCTATCCCTTTCCATGTTATTTCTGTCTCTGGTATCAAATTTTCTGTTAAAAGTAATGTCCAGGCATATAGCTATTTCTTAACTGAGGTATACCTGTAATGTTATAAGCTTGTGTCATTTCCCCATTCAAAAGACAGACTATATGGGGAAGCAGACGGGCGACATGGGGCCGCCCCGGGAAGCTGCGGATCGGGGTCGAGGTAGCTGCACTCCTTGGCCCCACGGCGTAGCGTCCCAGGCCCAGGAAGGAGCGCTAAAATAGCGCTCCTTACGCAAGACGCCGAAGGTGCACCGCAAAGGCGTCTGGTGCACCTTCGGCGCCTCTTCCGCTGCAGCGTGTGCGGACGCTGCAGCGGAAGTGCGTTGTCAGAGCATCGGCCGTGCGGAGGGCTGGCCGTTCCGACGACGTTTTCAGGAAGAGGTTGGGGCGCCCAGCATGAGGCTGCCCCTCCCCTTCCTGGCGTCGAAAACGGCGCTTTGTGCCGTCTGCTGAGGCCCTATATCTGCCTATTTGATGACTATCTTGCTCTCTTCCACCCATCAAGGGCTAGAAGCTATCCCTCCTTGTCTATGTCCACTGACTAAAGAAGGGTGAGCTGGAATAATCAAAGATAAAAGCTCAGCTAAACAGCAGGAAAGCTACTATGATCCTGTTTTTGATAACTTTCTAACAATATTTTATCATTTGCACTGGGACACTTAACACTACAACAAAACAAAGCTTACTCTATAAAAAGAATTTTCTCCTCATTTGCCATATTAGTATCCAGTAATGGATCATCTTGCAACTGTTCTCAGAACTGTTTAGAATTCTAGAGTCTTGCAATTATTTGAATCCTAACAGTTTTACCAATGTACATAATGTTGACAAAGTGTGTTTGCCACCCAATTTTTTTGGAACAGGAAGTTTACACTCTGAGTGTTTGTCTCTTATTTACGAACTTCTTTGCATGTGCTGATCTGCACTAATAGCTGAACAACGTGGCATCATTATCTGAATGTTTTATTTACAACAAAGAGCTAAAATCTGTTTTCAAATTAATGGAGGATCTCCATATTTAACTCATAATTACTAAAAGTGCTTAAGAATCTAAATCCAACGCAACTCTTGTAACAGTGTTGGATTTTTGGACCCTCCATTCTGCAGCCTTGCTTCATGCTATAGCCACAGGGCCAGAAGGAGGAGGAGCCTGCCTGCAAAAGATATCCTCCCCACCATATACCATCTTAACTAAAGACTGAAACAACATGTAGGCATCTGGCTAACATCTCCAATTGTTTTTCTCCTGTTTGGTTTGGAATATCTTGCCTGATGAAGAAGCCCATGGCACTTCAAAAGCTTGCAAAAAGTATATTTTGCGTTTTGGTTGGCCAATAAAGGTATCACTGGTGGATTTTTGTTTGAATTTGCTAAATGGCCAACACAGCTACCCATGAATGTTTTCTGTATTGTGAGATACCGCATTGCAGCTGCAACAGGGGAACCAGGAAGAATAGCCTGTGAACTGGGAACTTCAACCAAGGTGAAACAATTTTTCTTCTTAAATTTGGACTGAATTCGCATGTTTTACTTCTACATCTACCAAAATATTCCTGATGCAAACACATGGAGATTTCTTGAGGAATCCATAGTTTTCTGCCACAAAGATGCCTGTGTCTTCTCTGGAAAGGAGACATATTGGATTGCAAAAGAGGGATCCCTGCTGAGAAGCAAATGGATTTTAAATTTCCTGAATTTTGCAAATCTCTCTGTAGCCACAGGGCCAGAAGGATGAGGAGCCTGCCTACAAAAGATATCCTCCCCACCATATACCATGTTAACTAAAGACTGAAACAACATGTAGATATCTAACATCTCCAATTATTTTTCTCCTGTTTGGTTTGTAACATCTTGCCTGATGAAGAAGAAGCCCAAAGAGCTTCTAAAGCTTGCAACAAGTATATTGTGCATTTTGGTTGGCCAATAAGGGTATCACTGTGGATTTTTGTTTGAATTTGCTAAATGGTTCAAGTATATTGTGTATTTTGGTTGGCCAATAAAGGTATCACTGATGGATTTTTGTTTGAATTTGCTAAATGGCCAACACAGCTACCCCTGAATGTTTTCATATAGGTGTAATAGGTTCACCCCTAGATGCACCAGTAATCAGTTTGGATGCCATATTTTGGCATGAACATTTAGTTAAGTTCCAAGGACTTGAACTTGAAAATGCTACTTTTTTTGGGGGGGGGGGAGGGAAATACAGCTCCCAGAATCTCCCAGCTGTTATGTGTTGGCATGAAGATTGTGGGAGGTGTAGTCCAGAATGTAATGTTTGCAGGCTGTGTACAAGAAACACATGAACCTGAAACACCTGTTGGTTGTTGTTGTTGTTGTTGTTATTACCCAGAGAGAATCCGAGTGCCAACAGTAGCATCCAAGAAAGCCCTTTTTGTTATGCACAAATCAGAAACAAACCTCCTAGGCATTTAAACATTAAACGAGATAGGAAAGCTCCTTTGTATGCACTTCTTTTTCCCCAAGGCATGCTTTCTGTTTTCTGTATAAAAATAACCAGCATTTCTTTTTATGGCACTGACATTAGAAATGGCAACAGCCAAAAACCAGTGCAGAACATTTCAGCCTTCCTGGACACACAGTAAATTATTTACATGTTGCAGAGTTTGAACAAGGAAATTACAAAGGAAGACTAGAAAGAGAAACTGCTGAACTGAATTATATTCACAAATTCCATCCTATTAGCAGAGGTATGAACAATGATAATGGCTTCATGGCATGCTACATATATAAGAGTCCTCATTGCAGCACACAGAACAAAAGGAATCTTCTAGGAGATAACAGATTTATTGCTTTCAGACATCAACACTAACTGACCACTATCAAGATCTGGATGACTTTTATCATATTACTTATCCCTTTGAAAATTTAGGGAATCTTTCTGGATTCTATTACATTGCATCCCACTCCCACAACTGTGTAGATATGCTTTATACTCAAGTATTTATTATCACTGCATCCAAAGAAATAGGTTTGTATTCACAAAAGTTCAGGCCAAAAACAAACAAACAAACAAACAAACAAAACAACCAACCCCCCCCCCCCAACAAAAACAAACAAAAAACCAGTTTGATGCCACTTTTCTTTTCCTGCCACCCCCTTCTTTCCTCCTTTCAATCCACAGAGATCCTCTACCAGTCAGTGTAGGCCAGGGCACGTAAATCTTTTGTCCATGAAAGTTGTGTGTGTAAGCAAGGGACAGCATGCCAGGATCAGATAGAACCTGCAATGGGTAGGGCCCCAGATCTGGAAGTTCACACAAATCCTTTGCTTACTTACTCATTGCCTTGTCATCTCTTTTCTAACATACACAACCCTATACCTTCCCTCTCATGGTGGTACAAGGTAGGATAATTTCTTCTTCAGGACCTCATATTCCTACTTCCTGAACAGAGAAAGTTTTCCTCTCCTTGTAGGAAAAATGAGTGTTCAGACTCCTTTATGCCATGGATTTTCTTTGAGGCAGAAATAATAATAATAATAATAATAATAATAATACATTTTATTTTTGACCTGCCCCTCTGCTCGGCAACCAGGGCGGCGTACAACAAGATTAAAACAGATAACAGTTAAAACACTCCTTCAACCCAATCCCTAGCCCTCCCCCCCTTAAAATTAAACTAATGTAAAATTAAAATAACAATTGAACAACAAAAAACACTCCAGAAAAACAGCTTTAAGACAAAAACAGGTGGTGGCAGCAAAGGGGCAGGTACGCGAACCAATAGTATTGGACAGATGATATTCCAATAGAACTGTTGCTATCCACACTGACAGAGTGAACTGTAGTGCTAACCAACATATGTCAACAGATATGGAAAACAAAATGATGGCCAACAGATTGGAAGCGATCAATATCCACAAAAAGGGAGATACAAGAGACTGCAGCAACTACAGAATCATAGCACTAATCTCCCATGCAAGCAAAAGCATGCTCAAAATTCTGCAACATAGGCTCCAACCATATACAAAGAGAAAAATCCCAGAGGTCCAAGCAGGATTTAGGAAAGGAACAGGCACCAGGGATCACATTGTAAACATAACATATGATGGCTAATGGAGCACACCAAAGAATTCCAAAAAAGAATCAGCATGTGTTTCATAGACTACAGCAAAGCATTTGATTGTATAGATAATGAAAAATTATGGAATGCACTCAAAGATATGGGGGTGTCACTACATCTGATAGTCTTGATGAGGAATCTGAACCAAGACAAGAAGCCATCGTCAGAACAGAATTCAGAGAAACAGAGTGGTTCCCAATAGGCAAAGGGGTCAGGCAAGGTTGCATCCTATCACCCTACTTGTTTAACTTATTGTTAAATTTATTGTTTAACTTATGAAAATATCATAGGAAAAGCAGAATTAGAATCAGAAAGAGGAGGAGTTAAGATAGGAGGAAGCAACATTAACAACCTAAGATAAGTGGATGACACCATAATATTAGCAGAAGACATTCAGGAATTGGAACATTTAATAAGGAAGATCAAAGATGGAATTGCATAGGGAGGTCTGATGCTGAACCTAAAGAAAACAAAAATAATGACCACAGAAGAAATACAGAAATTCAATTTAGACAATGAGGAAATTGAAATAGTTAAAGAATTCCCACATCTAGGATCAAACGTTGACCAGAATGGAGACCGGAGTCTTGAAATAAGAAGACTAGGAATGGGCAGGACAGTTTCTGAAAGAACTAGAAAAGATACTGAAGAGCAAAGACATACAACTGAGCACTAAAGTCAGAATTGTCCAGGCCACTGTATTCCCAATTACTATGTATGGATGCAACAAC
The DNA here is from genome assembly GCA_026167975.1 of Phrynosoma blainvillii. Taxonomy (NCBI): domain Eukaryota; kingdom Metazoa; phylum Chordata; class Lepidosauria; order Squamata; family Phrynosomatidae; genus Phrynosoma; species Phrynosoma blainvillii. Next base: position 52,575,404 of record JANUYF010000002.1, on the reverse strand, counting down.
TGGACAGTGAAGGAAGCAGACAGAATTCAATTCATTTGAAATGTGGTGCTGGAGAAGAGTACTTAGGATACCATGGACAGCCAAGAAGACAAACAAACGGGTTCTTGAACAGATCAAACCAGGGCTCTCCTTAGAAGCAAAGATGATCGAGCTGAGATTGTCGTGCTTTGGCCACATAATGAGAAGGCACGGATCCCTAGAAAAAACAATAATGCTAGGAAAGGTAGAGAGTAGAAGAAAGAGAGGAAGACCACAAACCAGATGGATAGACTCAATCAGGGGGGGTTATAGGCACGGGCTTGCAGGATCTGGGCATGGCAAGGGAAGACAGCGATTCTTGGAGATGTCTCATCCTCAGGGTCGCCATGAATCAGAACCAATTCGAGGGCAGCTAACAACAACAAATGCTGTGCTGTTACTCTCCTTTTTTTTTCATGAGAAAAAACACATAGCAAAAAGAAAGTTAGTTTTAGACTCCAAACAGAAAAAAGATAAGGTAGAAGAGGTGCAGAGAGGCCCTTGAAGGCCACAAGGGAAGGATGTGGGCCTATTACAAAGATAATACTGAGACAAACAGAACACTGTGCAGTGGTTAAGTAGAACCGTGTACAGATAACACATATATCAATACTTTAACATGTTCATTCATGAAACATAGCATTTAGATAGGATAACCCATCGTTCTCTTGAAAGGATATGTGGTGGATCTTCATTCCTTTCAGTAGGAAAACCTATTTCTTCTTTATTGTTTCTCATTTTAGTGAAAAGCCTTTTCCAAAAAAGCCCAAACTAACCTCTGTATGCCTTGAGAAATATCCAGTTACCTGCAGATTTCTGTCGATCCTCTGTGCGATCTGACTGCTGTAATACACTAGGCTCAAACTTGGGAGTAACTACAGCATAACGAAGCAGTTCTTCATATTCATCCTACCATAAAAGAACCATAAAGAAATGTAATGTTATCATCTTAGAATACAAAATGGAAGAAATGAAATTTATCCAGTTTATATGTTAAAGTTTCAGCCTGCATTGGTGGAAAGACTAGTCAGCTCTCCACATCTGCGGCTTTGACGTTTACAGATTTGATTATCCATGGATTTGATTAATATGTTCTCTCTAGAAATCTCTAGTTCCTCCAGCTCGACTCTATGGCCAACATCTGCCAGAAATCATGCTGGAGGATATAGAGATCCCTAAAGAGAACACTTCTCCAGGCATTTGTAGGTCCTCCAGCACAATTCTATGTCAACCTGTGGCAGATGTTAACCACAGAGTTGCCCTGGAGGACCTAGTTTCCTAGAGAGGTGTCCTCACAGGTAAAAAAAAAAAGTTTTTTTTTAATTTGCATGTTTTCTACGTTCATAGGGGTCTTGTGCCCCTAACCCTAGCAAATGTGGAGGGCCCACTGTATATCCATTACTATAATCAGTCTTCTTCAGGGTATATCATTTAAAATACCATCTATGTACTGAATTCATAACTCTTAACCACCAAGGCAAGAGAATACTTTTGCAATCTGTCTTGTATTTTCTATTGCAAAATTGTTTTAAACACACATTGCATCAGAATGATTTCACCAAGATCAGAGACAAAATGGCCTCTAATCAACTAGTTGGAGAGCCATTTGCAGTAGATAGCTGAAGGTTGACTTGCTCCTCTTCCTAAGCAGAGATAAAAGAATCATAGAGTTGGAAAAGACCACAAGGGCCATTCAGCCCCACCGCCTCCCATGCAGGACCACACAATCAAAACACTCCTGACAGGTGGCCATCCAGCCTCTGTTTAAAAACCTCCAAAGAAGGAGACTCCACCACTCTCTGAGGCAGCATGTTCTACTGTCAAACATCTCTTATTGTCAGGAAGTTCTTCCTAACATTTAGGAGGATTTTTCTTTTGTAGTTTGAATCCATTGCTCCATGTTCTAGTCTCTGGAGCAGCAGAAAACAAGCTTGCTCCATCCTTAATATGACACCCCTTCAAATATTTAAACATGGATATCATGTCACCCCTTAATCTTCTCTTTTCCACTAAACATACCCAGCTTCCTAAGCCACTCCTCATAGGGCATGGTTTCCAGATCACTAATGCTCAATGCTATTCCACAGCTGTGCAGCGCTCAGTGACTAAGAGAAATAGAAACAACTGCTGACATATGAACTTAGAAAATACTGACCCTTGAGTAGAGGATAGAAGCTCAGAGGTCCATGAATAGAAGTAGGCCTTTCACCTGTCACAGAAGGGAAAGGGTACCACTAAACTGCTGTGTAAAACTAATAGTAAAGCAAAACTGTGAGAAGGCGAGAAGGAGCTCTGCAGGGAGACAACAATTCATTGTGAATAAACCAGGGCATAAGTCATTAATAACCTACCCTCAACCACTATTAAAGGTTTAATCTGTTTTCGTTTGTTTTCTAAAGCTAACATTTCTCTGCTATTAGTATTCTCACTATTGGATCCCCCCACAAAACATGCTTTTGCTGAGGAGCCAAAGTAAATGTGCCAAACAGCCACTAAACAGCAGCCTTAGTGGGCAGTGAGAGAATCTCTCAGAGACAACAGCAGTGGCACAATAGTTAACTCTGAAGGAATCAGTATTGCACAGAAAGGCAACCAGTAAACCACTCCTGATTGCCTTTTACCTTGAAAACTCTACAATGAAACAAGATATAGTGCTGGAAGATGAACTTCCCAGGTCAGAAGGTACTCAGACAACTACTGAGGAAGAGAGGAGAACAAGTATGAGTAGTGCTGTATCTAATTACACCATCGGATTCAACCTGAAGTCACTGGATGACCAATACAGAAATCAAATAGACTACATAAATGGAAGCAGAAGATGGAGAAACTTCATTCTCTTTGCAAGAATAAGATTGTGGCAAACACTATGAATTGTTGTTTCCAAAAATTAGAGTAGAGCTAAAGAAATGTAACATACACAAAAATCAACGAACAACTCACAACATATAGTATACTGGCCTAAATCCAGCAACATGTTTTTCTCCCCTGCAGTCCTTGGAGTTTCCTGAAAACAGGCTCTGAAGGGATTCCCAGCAGTAGTAAGGGGGCAAGCCCCAATGCAGACAGTGGGGCATATATTTGAGTGAATTTGTGCAGCAAAGGTGAAGAACCCTTCATCCTTCAGAAATGTTGGCTTTCAACTCCTATCAGTCCTACCCAGCACAGCCAGTGGCACACATGATCTTAGTCAAAAGACTGTATGTTCACTTTGGCAGCATAGATATTAAAATTGGCTTGAGGCACAGATTAGCATGGCCCAGTACAGTCAGTGGTAAAGGATTACAAGCACTATAGTTCAATATATAGGATTAGAACATAAAGCTTTTTTTCAAAGCAGAAAATAGTTTGTAAAAAACAACAACCCTATGAGCACTAACATTTCAACAATTTACTGGATAAGAGACCACTGCCCCACTTAGGTAAGGGACACTATTGTTCCCTGGATCCTTTCTAGTAATATTTTAAAGTGGAGGCAAATAACTGTTCTCAGCCCAAGGGTCACATTTGCTTTGATATATATTGACATATAATATACACCCAGTTTCTCTCTCTCACACACCTTCTATCTCTCTTCACATCAGTTATGTTAAAAAGAAGAAGAAGCACTGCAGTGGAACCAGTGGGAAGCTTTTTAAAAAAGCTTTAAAAGTCTTTTGAAAGATTCTCCCTTGGTTCCACTGGGAAGATAGCATGTGCACTGTGTTAAAAAGGACGACTACATCTGTCACTATCACTAGGGTGGCTGGTGGCTTCCATGTCAAGGGTTCCTTGAATCCACTCTTGGGTTTATTCCAGCCTTAAATGAACTATTCAAGGTGCCAAACCTATTTGAGGGATAGGTTTCAGCACCTTGGAGAGTTACTTTTAACCCAGAGCAAATTCACTGTACCCTTTCTGGCTTGGAAGCCTCCAGCTGCCCCTGATCATCATCCACCCCTGAATAGTGCTAATATACATAATCAGATGGCACTGCAACAAAAACTGCTGCCACAAGCTTGACTGATTATGCTGTCTGGTGAAGATAGGAGTACAATCCTGGTTCCATTATTCATGATAACAATAAGTCAGAGACTATCAGTACTTAAAAGATAAGATAGCCCATTCCTTCAAGGTTGTTTTTTTTTAAAACCCACACAAAAACAATAGAGCATTATACAGCACTTAACTCATATTCCCTTAAAATTTAAAGTTTGGTCAAAGTGTATGCCCTGGGCTGCAAGCATGCAGTCCCAATGCTGGTGTGTTTTTTGGGGTTTTTTGCCACAGGCAACTTCAGGTTCCCCAAGCTGTCCTTTTCTGTCTTAAAAAAAGACAGGCAACAGCCTATCTCAGCTACAAGGAAAAGATGAACTTTTGTAAGGAATTCTAACAGTATGACACTATACTCCCCATGCGCCATATTAAGCAATTACCAAATCAGAATGAAAAATAAATAGTCTCTGCATTCTGTGGCTTGAATTCTATTAGTAGTTCCAACTAGAGTACACTCATTCAATTAGTGGGATTTATGTAGGCGTTAGCTCACTTTTCAAGAAATTGTTCAGCACAATTAGTTGGGGGAAATTAACAGGAATCAGACCATTAACTGCTCTACTACTGGAAGCCACATTTAATTCCAGAAAGTCATTTAGGTTACTGTATATACTCATGTATAAATCTAGAAATTTTAGACCCCCCCAAAATTGATCCCCCCCAAAAACCTGGGTTGACTTATCCATAGGTCAGTATAAGTACTGTACCTTTACTAGGACAAAGAGAATTTCTGCAACAATCAGTGCAGAGAAATAGAAGCGGAAAGCAAAAAAGGAAAAACAAGTGACCTATTCCACAAGATTTGGGATTTCAAAGAGAAATTTAAACCAAGGATGGGACACTACAATCAGAAGGGAGACATAATATACAACAAAGATGAAATTAAAAATGATGGAAACAATACACAGAAGAGGTATATAAGAAATTCGAAAGGAGAAATGACACATGGGAAGAACATATGAAGATGAACCCCAAATTTTGGAAAGTGAAGTGAAAGCCACACTGAAAGCAATTGGGAAAAATAAATCACCAGGAACAGATGACATACCAATAAAACTGCTGAAATCCACAGAATCAAGCTCAGTTCTAACTAAAATCTGCCAACAAATATGGAAAACAAAGCAGTGGTCCACAGACAGGAAACAATCAATGTATATTCCTACACACAAAAAGGAGACACAAAAGATTACAAGTAGTCATTGAACTATGGTATGCAAGCAAAGTCATACTCAAAATTCTGCAGCAAAGACTCCTACCATATACGAAACAAGAAATCTCAGAGGTGCAAGCTGGCTTCAGGAAAGAAAGAGGTATGAGGGATCACACTGCAAACATACAATGGATAATGGAGCACACCGGGGAATTCCAAAAGAAAATCCACATGTGCTTTATTGACAACAGTAAAGTCTTCAACTGCATAGACCATGAAAAACTATGAAGTGCACTCAAAGAAATGAGAGTATTACTAAATTTGATTGCCCTTCAGGACAAGAGGCTGCCGTCAGAACTGAGAATGGAGAAACAGAAATGGACATAAAGTGCAAAGATATAATTCTAAACACCATATTGAGGATCGTCCAAGCCATCTGTGACAAACTGGTTTTCTGAGAAGCCAGCAAAATGGGTCTTTAATACTCCAAACGCTTGGCACCAATTATATATGACAGCTTTCCGCCCACTAACTGAAGTGTCTTTATTAATACTTGTTCTTATTACTCTTGGCAGTGTGTTTGTTGTTAACTGTAAATTACTTCAGGCAACTCCTTTGTTACTTTCCCTCACTGACTATATTTATGTACCTTCACTGACTGAGGGGCTGTACAGACAGTCCAGATGGGGCAGCGTGAAGCTGAAGACAGATTAGGTCCGTGGCAGCTGCATGCCATGGCCTCAATCTGCTGCAGCACCGGCTGAAGAGGGAGCAGTTTTAGCAGCTCTTACCCGCCCTTGCAACAGTTTCCCAGCATGTTGGGGGTTTGTGGCATGTAACCACCACACCCCCAAGACACCCAGAAGCCGGCTGACATGCAGCCACTTTGGGTGCCTTCAGGGCATGCAGCATGTGCACACCATGCCAGGCCATCTGCAGCCAGCTTTTAGTGCCGGTCTCTACCAGCCCTGAGTTCACAAAGAACCTACATCCAGCTTCCTTAACTGTTAACCCCACAGGTTACTTGTTACACTCTCAATACACACAGTTCAGCTCTCTCAGCTCAGCTCTATTTTATATCCGCTCCTCAGGCGGTTTATAATATTCCCCCCAGCCTTCCTGCCTGTAAATCCTTCAGGATCCTGACACACTTTGCTAGTATCACTGGCTCCTCCTCCTTTTATACTCACTCCTGAAAGCAGCTCCCACCTTTTTTCAGCCTGATTCCTTTTGACTGCTCCACACAGGAGAATTGAGGATCGTCCAAGGCATCGTATTCCCGATCACCACACATAGATGTGAGAGATGGACAGTGAAGAATGCTCATAGGAAGAAAATACAGTTGTCCCTCCCTGTTCACGGACTTTCTTGAGTCTGCGGTCTCATTCTTCATGGGAGGGACAAGCGGCTATAATTAAAATGGTATGCACGCCTGCGCACGGTGTGCCATTATTTTCAATGGGGTTCGAATATTTGCGAGCTGCCATTTTTGCGGGGGGGGGGAGGCGGAACAGATCCCCTGTGAATTGGGAGGGGCAACTGTACTGTTTTGAGATGTGCTGGAGAACAGTACTGAGGATACTATAGACTGCCAAGAAGACAAACAAATGAACTGTAGAACACATCAAGCCTGAACTCTCCCTAGAAGCCAGGATGACTGAATTGAGGCTGCAGTATTTTGGTCACATTGTGAGAAAGCATGAATCATTAGAAAAGGCAATAATGCTAGGAAAGGTTAAGGGCAGCAGAAAGAGAGGGAGACATGCCTGATGGGGTCATGGGCCATGTCAGAGAGGTCCTGAGGCTGAGCCTGCAGCAACCAAGCAGAGTGAGATATCTCATTCACAGGGGCACCTTGAGTCAAGGTTGACTGGAGGGCAATTAACAACAAACAACCTTAACTCTTATCAAAAAAAGGAACCCTCCCCTTCTTTGAGTACAGTAGTGAAAGGCAAGAGCTTAGTCCACCTCAGGAGAACCTAAAAGAAGCACCAATCCGTTCTACTCTCTCCACCATGGTGCCGCTTCTGGCCTTTTTGAATGTTTGGGTGGGAAAACAGTGAAGGCAGCTCTTTGGTGCTTCTCCTCAAAGAAGCAATGAAAAGTTACAGTGGCTTGGCACATCTTTTTGCTTTTTCTAGATGGACTAAGCTCTTGGCTTTTACCACTCTAAACAGAAAGGGGATGGTTCCTTTTTTGATAAGAGTTCATGTTGTACCTTAACTCTTGCCTTTATATCCTTTTTAACATGTGCCTGTTTTCTTAGCCCCACCTCCCCCACATATCACATAGGCACCATTGACTAATAGTTCCCTCATCATCCATCAAGACTTTAGGGTGAGTATGAACAGTTATGCCTGCTGTAATTTTTAAAGTACTTTGGTATCATCATCTTTTACATCCTTTGTTACATGCCCCTAGGTTTTACCCTTGACTTATCCATGGGCCATATCAAAATCCATAATGTTGACCTTAAAACATGTCCTTGAATTATACATGAGGTCAATTTATAAACTAACATATAAGGTATATGATAGTTTGAGGATTTGCTCATTAGTCTCAGGACAAGGTAATATTCCCAATCTCAGACCTACTTTAAAAAAAAAAAGTCTTTATAGAAATCATGTTGTGTCAACAAACTGTCTTTATTCTTAACCATTTATGTTCTTCCTGAGGTAGTCTATCTAAAGATATAAGAGAAAATCATATTTAGAACTGATGTAGATCTCCACTCAAAATGATAAGCCTTCAAGGATGACTAATAGTTTTTGACCCAGAGGTCAGCACATTCACTAGCCAGGAGTTTCTAGTTGGTGTCACTGCCCAGCCCAAGTGGATGGAACATGCATATTATAATATTTATCAATCACTTTTCTGCCATCAAAGTTATGTATGATAAAATGTACATTCATTAAACACAAACTTAAAAAAAACAAAAAAACAAAACACACAATTAAAGGCTAATTTTAAAAACTAGGGGCCAGACAAAATAGTGCAGTTTTAACTGCCTGCCAGAAACCCAGACGAAACCCAGACTCACTTTCCTTGGGAAGGACTTTCCAAACTGAGATACTAATACAGTGAAAGACCTGTCTTGTGTATTCAAAAACATAGCCTCTCAGAACTATAAGCCATGGAACCAGGCCTCTGCTGAAGTTCTCTGATTTATGTGGGAGCCTATCACCATTTTGTTACAACCTCACTTAAAGCTCAGAACTGAGCCCAAATAAATTTTAGGATGACTCCTTACATTAAAATATATAAAACTGCAGAAGGCAGACTTACAAGCCATGTTTACTCAGAAAGAAATAGCACTGATTTTACTGGAAGTTATGAGCCTACCCATATCTTGAGATCTTCCAGGGAAGCCATTCTCTCTGATCCACCACCCTCACAGGTACATCTGATGGGAACATTAGAGAAAGCCTTCTTGGTTGCTAGTCCCAGGCTCTGTAAGTCCCTTCCTAGTGAGGTTTGTTTGTTAATTTTATATACCACATTTCTCCCAGCACAGGATTCAAGGTCTGACTGTACCATCTTTACTATCTTTTCATAGACAAATGAAGACCTTTTGTTTTGACCGATCTTTAAGGGCTGACTGCTTAGGGAAAAAGGCATTTTATGTGCTGTGTTGTTTATATTTGTTCTTCTTTCTAATGGCTATGGTTTTAACTGCTTTTAATTTAATTTATAGTTACCAAATCACAACTTAATTTTATTTAGTCTAAATACATCTTGCTGAGTGCTGAAGACATTATTTCTTGCTTTTAATCCAGCAACTGGTAAAAGTTTGTCCTCAGATTCCTAGAGAAGGTAGATATCTGATTTTAAAACACTAATAGATCAAAAGGTCACAGGTTAAAAAGTCAGGAAAGTAAGATTTTTCTTTTAATGCTAGCTTCCTAGGGCCTAACTGGATTTTAATTTTCTACATTTCCATTATATCCTTGTTCCTTCTCAATGACTGATCCTAAATGTCTTTGAACTGAAATGATAGAAGTAATGGTCAGAAATATTTCAGAAAGGCTTCTTTTGTGAATGCTGGTCTATTGTTGTGAGAGATCTAACTGGATTCTGATTATGTTTCTTGTTATTGTGGTTTAGTTGTATTTTAAATTTGTTTTTAACTTACATTTTCAATCAATATTTTATTTTTAACCTGCATTTTAATACTATTAGCTGCTTTCTGGACCTTTTTGATTAAAAGGTGGGGTATGAATTAAATAAAATGGGAAGTTTGATCCATTAAGGCTTTTGGAGAGAGGAAAAGTCAATGACACCTTCACCTATGGGAAAACCAGATCTATTTGGAACACTTTATGGCAGAATAACAAACAATCACCCCTTTACCACAACTCAATGCACACCCAGAAGCTGCTGCAGCAGAAAGCAATTTATTTCAAGTGACTTCAGAATCTACAAGAGCAGTGATCAACTACTGCAGCCTTTCAAGCTGCTGCTGCCAAAATACTATTGCTACGTAATATTTGATCATCATCTATTGTAACAGACTGAGCTGGTGTGGGCAACTGTCAGTGGTTGGAAGCGCACACCCTGCAAGAAAAACACCTTCTAGTTCACATGGGTATATATGTATGTATATGTGTGTGTGTGTATGTGTGTATAGATAGGCTGCCAACTTCTTTATTTCAGTTACTCTCAAAGGTGCTACAAGATCTCTACACACAGACACACCTCCTGTCTTTCTCCCAGTAATGGGACTCAAGGTGGCTAACATTGTATTTAAAAACAATGCAGTTTAAAACTATACAAAATACAAATATGACATGTATTTTAAAAGAGATTAAACAGTTTATAAAGTTAAGACATTAAAATTAAAAACCATTCCAGTCAGTTTTTAAAAACCCGACGGCATAAAAATGTTTTGACTTGCTGATGGACGGAGAAAGGCCAGGCTTTCATGGCCTCCCTAAGGAGGGAGTTCCAGAGTCTGGCATCAACCAAGTGAGAAGGTGCTCTTGCTTGTTCCCATCAAACAAACCTGGGAAAGTGGTGGGACAGAGATAAGGGCATCTCCATATGACTGTAGAGCAGGGGTAGGCAACCTTTCCCCTTTAAGGGCCAAGGGACTTCAGCTCCCAGAAGCCTCAGCCATGTTGGCCAATAGTCCCATGTTGGCCAATAGCTCCTGGGATTCTGGGAGCTGAAGTCCCTCGGCCCTTAAAGGGGAAAGGTTGCCTACCCTTGCTGTAGAGCTTTAAGAGGCTCGTAAAAGGAAGATACGGTCCTTCAAATAACCTAGACACAAACAGTATAGGACTTTACAGGTCAAACCAGCACTTTGCATTGTGTCCAGAAACAGACCAGCAGCCAATGGAGCTGTTGCAACAAAGGAGTTATGTCCTCCCTTGGCCAACCCCAGTTAACCTTCTGGCTGCAGCTCTTTCATCAACTGAAGCTGCTGAGCACTTCTGAGCACTTCTCAAAGGACATCCCACATACAGTGTTCTAGTTATCCATACAGGATGTAATCAAGGCATGTACCACTATGGCCATATCCAACTTCTCCAGGAACAGGCACAGAAAGAGGAAAGTACAAGGAAAACTTATACCCTGCTGTTCTTTATAAGGTAGCTCCTAAATTTTAGGGTCTCATGACAATTAATTTCAATCCAAAATAGTGCCATTCATTGCAGCAAGGTATGTAGTGAAGATGCAGACGTATACGCCATACTTGGAAGTATGCACCACTGAACTCAGTGAACTAGTTTCCAAGAAAACATGCTTAGGATCTCACAAAAAAGGAAAGAAGAAGCAATACTGCACCTCCCTGGGTCTAAAACAGCCCAGAGGGTCCTAAGTGTGCAACAAAACTGCCCCCATATCCTATAGAGGCCATTTGGGGGCAAAAAAAAAAAAAAAAAAAAAAAAAACCTCAATTTTTCTTTTGGATAATGGGGCTGGGGGGGGATTAGACCTGCAGGCTACACTTTCTCAATCCCTAGTCTAGAATAGTTCTCAACCCTCCAGTAATCACTCTACCAAACAACATGTCTGAATCATATTCCTGCAATCCTTAATTGTTGCTATGCTTAATTTCTGTGCTTTGGCATATGCATGTTAATACAGGATGATGGGTTATGTTACCCTATCGGTGATGATGGGGAAGAAAAGACTGTGTATCAGTAGTGGCCTGGGATAACAAGCAGATGTGTGGGGAAGACATATGAGGTGTAAGTCACCAAGATCACTCTGGTGGGAAAGCTGGAGCTGGTGTGTGTGTGTGCGTTTGTGCAGAAAGAGGGGATAAGATCTTGGAAGTCAGTATGTTTTGAGTTGGTGACAAATGGGATGAAGGCTTTTGTAATGGGTGAATTGTTTGAACTATTAAGTATACTGTATAACTGGGGAAAACCTTCAGTGATGACAATAACTGTGTACTGTGATCTGCTTTGCTTACTGAATAATTTTTTTATGAAACTACTAAAAGCTTGTGTTTCTGGAGTGGAGTTAGCCTGTACATTGTCGAAGATGAGTATTACCAACTTTTTTTGAGGGTGGTCTCTGTCTTAGTCATTGGAGCTCTGCTATACTCAATACAGTGATACAAAATGCAGTAATAATAATAATAATAATAATAATAATAATAATAATAATATTTATTTATATCCCGCTTATTGACAAAGACAATCCAAACGGCTTACATAAAAACTCATACAATATAACCCCTGAGACCAATCCACCCCCCCTTAAAACAGTATTAAATATCCCATAATTAAAAAAATCAAACAATAATAAAATCATAATAAACCAACAGAATAGAATAGACAAACAAAACAAACCAACAGACCAGCAAAACAAACCCGGCCAACCTCTAAAACGTTCCTCATCCATCAGAATGATGGGCCACGAGAGGAACAGGAGGCTGGGTAAGGTAGGAAACTGAATGACTCGAGGGGACCGGGAAGCCCAAGGCTGGGGTAATTAATCTGGAAAGGCCTGCCAGAAGAGATCCGTCTTAACAGCCTTTTTGAAGCTGTCTAAGGATGTCAGCTGACGGATCTCGTCCGGCAGGTCATTCCAGAGTTTGGGGGCGACAGCAGAAAAAGTCCTCTGGGAGGTCGTCACAAGCCTCAGTTTTTGAGGCTGCAGCAGGTTCCTCCCTGAGGACCGGAGAGTGCGGGGAGGATTGTATGGGAGGAGGTGGTCCCTGAGATAGCTTGGACCCAAGCCATTTAGGGCTTTAAAGGTGATAACCAACACCTTGTACCGCGCCCGGAAGCTAATAAGCAGCCAGTGGAGGGACCTCAAAACAGGAGTAATGTGGTTCCTCCTAGAAGTACCAGAAATGAGCCTGGCTGCCATGTTTTGCACCAACAGAAGCTTCCGAACTAAGTACAGGGGTAGCCCCATGTAGAGCGCATTACAGAAGTCAAGGCGTGAGGTTACCAGTGCGTGCAACAGTCTCGAGATCCCTTACTTCCAGAAAAGGGCGCAGCTGACGTATCAGCCGAAGCTGATAACAGGCGCTCCTGACCGTCGCATTTACCTGATTTGTCATCAGGAGCGACGAGTCAAGGAGCACCCCCAGACTGCGAACAAAGTCACTGGAGGAGAGTGTGACCCTATCCAGGACTGGAGGTTGCAACCCAATTCTTGGTTTCGGGGCTGCTACCGTGAGCACCTCCGTCTTGTCTGAATTCAGTTTCAATCTGTTTTCCCTTATCCAGCCCATTACCGCCCGAAGACATTCATTGAGAGAAGAGATGCCATTGGAATTCGAGGCCGACGAACGAGACACGAGAAATAGATTTGGGTGTCATCAGCGTACTGATAACACCCAGCACCATAACTCCGTAATTCAATAAAATTCAAGCCAAACGGAACCAGCCACACTTATTTAGTTGTAGAACACTAACACATAGACATGGTATTTATTATCTTCTTCCAAGGTTGCCTCAGTAAAAGAAATCTAGCAAAATGAAATAAACTAATCTGAAACCCAATGCATCTGACCTACATAAAGTGCCAATGGACATACAATGTATGCCTAACTAAAAGTCAACAGGTTTGGCCCACATAACACAGACCTACATGCTGCCCTTTGATGAAATAAAGGTACAGTATAGGACAGATACCCATGGACTCTCTGTCATCATGGTACATACAAACACATGCACATACAGGCAACGTAATACATACAAGAGAAACACATAGAGAATCGGAACTTGTTACGTTGTGATTGTTTTAGTTTTGGACTACAACTTCTAGAATCCTCCCATTATGTGATTTTTGGAATTGTAGTCCAAAAGTCAGTTTTGCAACCTTTGCACAGGACATGTATGAAGCTGCTATTGCTATATATACATACAGAAGAATACAAACAAGACATAGACATGCTTCCCTCTTTCTACCCACAACCTATACTGATGCTGCATCCATCAATTCCATTATTGTTGATACTGGAGCAGGCAGAGGCAGGAAGGCAAGGAAATGGAAACTGAGCAGAAGGCCAGTCAGCAAAAAACAGGCTTCAGTCCCTTGAACCAAAGAAGTCTCTCTTCATAGGAAGGAGTGATCACTCACTGGGGCTGGCCCAACATGTTGGTTGGCTGGCTGGCTGGCTAGGCAGCATGCAGGCAGACTGCCAGACCCAAGACAAGGCTTCCACCACATCCTTTGGCTGGAGACCAAAAAGCAAGCCAGATGTGAACTTAGGAAATAGTTTGGATGGCCCTGGCCAGAGTCAAACCCAAAATGACCTTCCACACTCCCATCTACTTTGCCTCCCAAAGTTTGGCATTGGCAAAGGGAGAAAAAAGCAATTCTCTGATTTTTAGCACCTTAACCACACACCCACTCAAGCTACATTACATCTACTTCTGGTTTCCTCAGATCTGGGAAGGGGGCAGATAAATCTCAAAGCATGGTTGTCTAGGTCTATGCAGTAGCAACAGGAACAGGGCATTTTGGCCTGCACTTAGAGTGGGTACACATGCACGGTTGCCAAAAGAACATTTTGACCAAGCATGTGTAGAATGCAAAGACTGCAAGCCTACTTTCCACTCTCCCTTCAGTCTAATCAGTGCTATGTTCACATTCAGAAAATGACATGCAGCAAAAGACTAAAATCTGAGCAGCAGATCACACTTGATAATTATAAAAGCTTATCACGCTGCATTTATTTACATGTGTTTAAAAACGTTATATTCCTTTTATTCTGCTACATTAAAAAATGAATAGGACTTAAAAGGTATAAACAAGTTAACAGTTCTTAAAAGATGAGCTTTCAGAAAAACACTGCACAAATTTCCCCCAAAGGCTATTACTGGCCTACCTGTAGTTCTGAAGAGACAGAACTGCCTCGATCAGAGTCTTTAGGCAAAAGAGGACTTGTGCTTTTCTCTTCAGATGATGACATCCTGCATTAAGGAATTAATATAAAAAATTCCAAGAGGTGATTTTTTAAAAAATTATTTTTGAGCAAAAAGCCCACTTCTTTCCACTGGCCAATCAAGGCTCTAGCAATAGCAATAGCAGCTTCATTTATATACCACGCTATGCAGTCTCTAAGTGGTTTACAACTGTAAGCTAACTGCCCCCCAACAAGCTGGGTACTTTATTTTTTTCCGAGACATTGAGCCTTCTCTGTCAGAGAGCTCTGGTGCCACAATAAACTACAGTTCCCATGATTCCCTAGCACTGAGTCAAGGCAGTTAAAGTGGACTCAATTTGCACTACTTCTGGTAGTCTGCAAAGGCTCGATATTTGAGGAACATTCAATAAGTCCTTCAGATCTAAGCGTCTCCAAATCATAAAGAAAATTTTTCACCCTTTGTCTTGTGAAAACTTGTGATGATTAAATACACTAGTCTATAACAGTACTTCTCACTAGTGGGGCAAAGATATTGATCATAGTAGGATTTATTAAAACAGTATCATTTACTGTGTAACTTCTTCTAGAGGATGATTAGATGGCTCCAACCTGCCAGGGTTAATCAAGCAGTAAAAACTATAATGTTTCATTAAACATTTCATGGATTTCAGTATTGTGCTAGTTTGTTTTAATGTGTTGTGATTTCATTGTATTATTGTAAAAGACTAAAGATTTTGCAATCTGAAGAGAAATCAGAGTATTGTGTGGTCACTTTAAACTGCAGATCTTTGAGGAATCTCATGAGCAGACAAGATAAATACTTTAAATATAGCAATTATCTTTATCTTCAATTACATTGCACTATTAAGCAGCACACAGCAAAGTAAGCGTACAAAAAAAACCTTGCAAAATCAGTCTCAAGAAAAATAATACCGGTAAGAGAATTTCTCCAATCCACATATCCTTAAGGCTATGTAAATAATAATAAATAAGTACAGTGGTACCTCGACATACGAGTTTAATTCGTTCCGTAACCTTGCTCGTATGTCAAATTGCTCGTATCTCAAAGCATCTCAATTTTCCCCATTGAAATTAATTGAAATGTAGTGTGTGGTGTAGTGTGCGATTCCTCGTATCTCAAATCTTGCTCTCATCTCAAAGCAAAATATTGCTCGCTGAGCGGCTCGTATCTCAAAACACTCGTATATCAGGGCACTCGTATGTCGAGGTACCACTGTAGATGTAGCAAAATGGCTGTAAACCTGGGCAAATCCTGACCTCTGTCAGCAGTTCATACAAGACCTGTTCTAGATAAATACAAATTAATGTAGGGAATCCTATGGTTTCAAACTGTAAAAGACCTGATTTTTAATTCTGACAGTTCTATTTATGTTTGTTTGTTTCTTTCTTTCTTCTGATGATCAACTGTATTTTAATGCTGTTTTGTTATTCCTGATGTTTATTTGCTGTTTCATTACTTGTTTCCATTGTTTGGTTATTTGCTTTTTATCTTTTTTGTTCAAAAGAAAAGCGGTTTTCAATAAATAACTAATATGGGCTAGAAATCAAAGGAACAAAATGAAGCAATAAACCTTGGAGGGGAAAAAAACCAGAGGAGAAAACCTTAATGAAGGATCTTAATTGAACCACGTCTTGAAATGAAAGCCTGTCTTTGCAGCATTCTTATTTGCAGTATACAAGTACCGTACCATAAGACTTTCACAAAATGTCTGTTGTTTACTTTATAAGTTAATTAGAAATACCACTGCCTACACTGCAGAATCATCTCAGTAAGGTGCATATAAGAAGTTTCCTAATTGTAATACAGGTCCAGTATTCTATACTCCACCTATGTAGTATGCTGAACAATCCTCCTCCAAGTTATAAACACAGATTCAGTCTGCAGACTGAGAACATGAATTGTACTACTGCAGAAAGAGTCTTTTAAGGTCACGAAAGGAGAGTCTGCAGACCTCGATTAAGACTAATGGAGCAGCTCACTGCTCTTGGGAATGACTTACTCAAATGCAGGTAAGAACAGCATGCAGAATACAACAGCCTTCCAGCTCCTCTCTTGGTTTAAGATTTTATTTTAATCGGTGTAGGTACTGCTTAAGGCTAATATACAACAGATGGAAACACAGAGGACATGAAAAGCCATAATTAATCCAGATGTCAACAAGTATGTGAAATGTGGACAGATTATTGAATTTCAAGTGGTCGAAACACAGCCCATATATTAACAAGAAGCCTGTAAGTAAGTTCAGCATAGCAATTCCCATATTTTATATGCAGGGCTAAAATTGAGAGACAACTTGCCTATCTGTTCCTTTTGAACAAATGAACAGTTTTGGGGTTAAAGTCTCTCCTCCCACCTTAATTATTATTACATAGCTAAGGTTTTGTCACTGGCTCAGTGCTAGGGAATCCTGGGAATTTTAGTTTACTGTGAAACCTGAGCTCTCTGACAGAGAAGGCTAAATGTCTCACAAAATTACAGTTCCCAGAATTCCCTAGCACTGAGCCAGCACACTTAAAGTGGTCTCAAACTGGATTATTTCTGCAGTGTGTTCTAAAAGCATTTACTTTAAGGAAGCACCAGATCCTGTCTGACATAAGAAATTAAGTAGGCTCCAGCCTGGTTAGCACTTGGATGGGACAGAGCCAGGGAATACCAGGTATTGTAGGCTTTATTTAGAGGAAGGCAAAAGCAAACCACCTGAGTATCCTTTGCCTAAGAAAACCTATGAAATTCATAGGGCTGTAATATCTCAACAGGAAACCTGAAGGCATTTAACATTACATTACGTCTACTGAGCCTCACTATGTGTGAACTATATACTAAAATAACATATTGTGTGTTTGTTGAGACTGATAGGGTCAGATGCATATTCCTCCGGATTTGGAATTGCCTGAGCAGTAAAGATAATAGGACTTGGCAATTATAACAACTGTGTGATATGTGTCTTTGTGTGTGCACATTATGCTTTCTTGTGTTTTATTATTGCATTGGTGTGGAAACAGCTTCAAAATTTTATCAAACTTAATGAACAGTTCCTCTACGCAACAGCTCCTGCTTATTTTAAATTATTTCTTAAGAGTTGGTTTATACAGGTTGAATCTCCTTTAAGAGGAATTCCAAAATACAAAACATCCCCCAAACCAAAACTTTTCATGGGTGGCGGAGACAATGACACCTTTGCTTTCTGTACATACATTTTGTTTCACATACAAACCTATTTTTAAAATACTGTATAAAATTACCTTCAGGGTATGCTATAAGGTCTATATGAAACATACATTAATTTTGTGTTTAGACTTGGGTCTCATCTCCAAGATCTCATTATGTACAAATACGCAAATACAGGTATTAAAAATAAAAAAAATCCTAAATCCAGAACACTTCTGGTCCCAAGCATTTTGGATAAGGAAGATTCAACCTGTAGCTGGAGATCAAAAATAAATAAGAATACAAGCCTCTGGATACAATAAGTGAACAGAATAGGCTGCATGAAGGAGGTGTATGACAAAGGATGGAGACAAACTCAAAGGGAGTAACTTTTTGTCTTCCAAATGGAATGGACTCTAAATTCTATTTCCTGGATTTTAAGAATCTCCCAATACTGTCAAGGTCAGGAGGAGCTTGCCTGCATGAATACCCTTCCGAAAACTACAACATCTTGGCAAAATGCAAGCCTATGACTAACATTGTCATATTTTTCGTTCATTCTCCTGAATGATTTTAAACACTTTTGCCTGCTGAAAAAGCCAGTGGAGCTTCAAAAACTTTGTTGTAGTTGTGAGCCTTCAAGTCATTCCGACTTATGGTGAACCTAGAGCAACCTATCCTGGGATTTCTTGTGTGTATGAGTGAATTCCAAATGGTCCTCCATTTGGAACATGACTAAGAAGCATGCATTTACATTTATGAGTGTTTCTAGCTTTGTATTATGTCGCCTCCCCAATTTTTCTGTGAACATCCTCCATTCTGCAGTGCCTTGTCCTCCTTTGAGGTGAAGAAACCTGCAAGGAGTGTGAGAGCCATTAGGTAACAGTGTTTCCCAAAGTTTGGTTCTCCAGGTGTTTTTATGGACTTCAATGCTTAGCTAATTGGGCCAACGATCAGGAATTCTGGGAGCTGAAGTCCAAAACTTTATTTATTTATTTATCATTTCATTTCATTTATACACTGCCTTTCTCCCTGAAGGGACCCAAGGGGGGTCCACAGATTTAAAAAGCATTACAATAAACAGTTAAAATCACCTAAAAACAATATAAAATTACATTAGCAATATAATGGAAGTACAAAACATCTGGAGGACCAAACTTTTATAAACACACACACAGATAATATATATATATATATACACACACACACACACACACACGTGTGTGTGTATATATATATATATATATATATATATATATATATATATATATACAGTTGACCTTCTCACAGGGGATCTGTTCCGGACACCCCGCGAGAACAGAAAATCATGTATATTCAAGCCCCATAGACTTGAATGGAGGTGTGCACCCATAGGGAGGGCACCGCGAGCATGGACCCCATTTTGTTCCCCTCCGTTTGCTGCTCGCAGATAGGCAAAGGATGTGGATCCCAAGTCCACAAGAACGGAGGGGCAACTGTATATACATATATTGTTACATTTATAAAAATATTTTTATATATAAAAAATATAAAACATCTAGAGGACCAAACTATACACATATATAAAATTATATCTATATCTATAGAATATATTACACACACACACATATATATAAAAATAAAAATATTTATATATATATAAATATAAAACATCTAGAGGGCCAAACTTTTATATATAATATGTATTATATTATATATTATATTATATAAAATATTTTATATATAAAATACAAAATATCTGGAGGACCAAGCTTTTATATATAATATGTATTATATTATATATTGTTATATATTAATAAAATATTATATATATAAAATACAAAACATCTGGAGGATCAAACTTTTATATATATGTATTATATTATATATTATAAAAATATTTTATATATAAAATATAAAACATCTGGAGAACCAAACTTTATATATAATATATATTATATTATATATTAATAAAATATTTTATATATAAAAATATAAAACATCTGGAGGACCAAACTATTATATAAAATATGTATTATATTATATATTATGTATTAATAAAATATTTTATATATAAAAATATAAAACATCTGGAGGACCAAACTTTTATATATATATGTATTATATTATATTATATATTAATAAAATATTTTATATATAAAAATATAAAACATCTGGAGGACCAAACTTTTATATATATGTATTATATTATATATTATGTTATATATTAATAAATTATTTTATATATAAAAATATAAAAGATCTGGAGGACCAAACATATATATATATATAATTTATAAAAATAGATCTGGAGGACCAAACTATATATGTATATGTATATATATGTATGTATATATATATATATATATATAGTATTATATTATATATTATATTAATAAAAGATGTTTATATATAAAAATATGAAACATCTGGAGGACCAAAGTTTAGGAAACCCTGCCTGAAGAGGTGGAGGAGGCTGAAGTTGGGAGCGTGTCTTTTGGAGAGGAGGCAGGAAAAGGAGGAAACAAACCCGGGAGTCCACTGGGGTAAATGCGGAAAATCCAGCAGTCGTGCCTTGTGTCGTGTCCCAGGGGAAACCGTGACCAATGTGGGACAGGGTTGGGGTCCACACGGTGCGCCTCAGAAGCGCTTCCAGCCGCCTCCCAACCCCCGCTGCGGAGCCCCCTCACCTGATCCTCCACCACGCACTCCCTCAGCAACACAAACCCTGACAGTTTCAAACTGCCAGCAGGGAAAGAAAGAACCTCTATCATTGGTCCAGATATATATCTTTTTTTGTCTGACAGGACAATACTTACCCGCCGACCAATCGGCGCCTTGGTCAGGAAGGAAGAGGCGGGGCTTTTGCGGGAGGGCGTCCAATGAAAAAACCTGGAACGGCACAAGTTTAGCGAGAGCCCTCAAAGTCCGGGTTTTTGACACAATAGAACGGGAGCTCTGATTGGTCCGTTGGTGAGAGCCCGGGCCTGAGAGGCGGGTAGCGAGGAGGCAGTTAAGGGAGGGGCCTCGCGGAGAGGCAGAGTTTAGGCTTAAAGTGGTTTTAAAGGATCTCTTTCAAGATTAGAGGCACTGCAGAAATAACCCAGTTCGAGGCTGGTTTAAGTGCTCTGACTCAGTGTTAGGGAATCTTGGGAATTGTAGTTTATTGTGGCAGCAGAGCTCTCTCTGACAGAGAAGGCTAAATGCCTCACAAAACTACAGTTCCCAGGATTCCCTAGTACTAAGGCAGGGCAGTTAAAGCAGCCTCAAACTGGATTATTTCTGCAGTATGCTTTGGACCTAAGGCTGCATAAACACTACAGAAATAATCCAGATTGACACTGCTTTGACTGCCCTGGCTCAGTGCTAGGGAATCCTGGGAATTGTAGTTTGTTGTGGCACCAGCCTGACAGAGAAAGCTAAATGCTTCAAAACTACAGTTCCCAGAATTCCATAGCATTGAACCATGGCAATTAAAGTGGTGTCAACCTGGATTATTTCTGCAGTGCGGATTAAGGCAAGAAAGCACACTTGAGGAAAGATGGGAAGGGTTTTAGCCTAGAGGACAGGTGTATCTGCTACACCAGGAGTTTCCAAACTTGGGTCCTCTGGGTTATTGACTCCACCACTCTCTGGGGGAGTGTGCTCCACCGTCGAAGAGCTTTTAGGAGTTTATCACACGGGGGATAATTGGAAGTATAAACCATGATTCACCCATAATTGCACAAATGGTTTTCACATGACATTGTGTGCAAAGTGCTATTATCCTGTGAATAAACTGTGATTATCCTGCCATTGCGTGAATGGTTTTCACACGTCGAGACGAAATGTGATTAAAGTGCCATTATCCCGTGAATAACCAGACAAGAAACAGCAGGAACTGATTAATGGGATTTTCACGGGAAAATGGCACTTGTGTTAATATCATTTTAAGCACGTTTTAATGTCAATTACCCGATTTTCACGGGTTAATCACTGTTTAAACTCACAATTTCCCCAGTGTGATAAAGTATCAGGAAGTTCTTCCTAATATTTAGGTGGAAAGTCACATCAGTGTATTGCAGCAACAACTTAGCAAAATCAACCTTTGTTCTGAGGTGCCTTCAAGTCAACCTTGACTCATGGAGACTCTGTGGATGAGATATCTCCAAAACTTCTGTCCTCCAATGCTCTGCTCCGGTCCTATAATTTCAGACCCATGGCCTCCCTGACTGAGTCCACCCAGCTGACATGTAGTCTCCCTCCCTTTTCTACGGCCCTCTACCTTTCCTAGCATTATTGTCTTTGCTAATGATTTATTTTTTCTCATGATGTGGTCAAAGTATGACAGCCTCAGTTTAAAAACATAGCCGTGTTAGTCTGTAGAATCAGTATGTAGAGGGATTTTATAGCACTTTTGAGACTGGGGGGGAAGCAGACGGCGCAAAGCGCCATTTTCGGGGCAAGGAAGGGGAGGGGCAGCCGCACAGTGGGCGCCCCAACCCCTTCCTCAAGACATTGTCGGAGCGCTGGACCCTCCGCACGTCCGGGGCTCCGAGGATGCCTTACCGCCGCAGCGTCCACACACACTTCCAATTTGTGGAAGGAGTGCTATTTTAGCACTCCTTCCAGGGGCGGCGAAGCTGTGCCGCGGGGCCGAGGTGTGCGGATACCTTGGCCCCGCGGCGTCTGCTTCCCCCCTAACTGAAAAAAAGAAGTTGGCAGCATGAGCTTTCCTAGGCTAAAGTCTACTTCATCAGATGCATTTGGTGGAGTGGAAAGCCATGAAAACCATCTAGTTAAAGCAGTATAAAATGAACATAAAAAAACCATACAAAAGTTTTTTTAAAAAAAAAAAGTAACTAAAACACACACATACACACTCCATATAAAAATGCATCTGAAGAAGTTGACTTCAGTCTACAAAAGCTCATGCTGCCAACTGCTTTCTTTCAGTTTGTCTCAAAGGTGCTACAAGGTCTCTCTACATATAGCCTCAATTTAGTCATTCTGGCTTCCAAAGAGCGTTCAGGTTTGATCTGCTCAAGGACTATTTGTTTGTCTTTTTTATAATAATAATAATAATAATAATAATAATAATAATAATAATAATAAATTATTTGTATACCGCCCAATGGTTTCCCATGGTAGTCCATGGTATCCTCGGCCCAAGTTATATGTTTGATCTGTACTCTGGATTTAAGGGGAGTCTTGTGCCTGAGTCAAAAGCAAGAATGAGCATCACAGGTACAGAAGTCATCAAAAGGTGTGAGCTTGTGTACATACAGCGTAATGTGTGAACACCCTTGCTGTACCTACACTGGAAACAAAATGAACATGACCCTTTTAAATTAGTCTGCTAACAATGATATGAACCTAGATTACCAATAGCTGTTGTCCAGAACAATTATGCATAATAATAATAATAATAATATTTATTTATTTATATATCTCGCCTCTCCCAATGGATCGAGGCAGGAGTACAACAAAAAGGATAAAACAGCAAAGTTAAAACATAGCGATAAAACATAACAAAGTTACAATAAAGTTTACAAAACATTAAAATTACATATACCGTAAAAAGACAATAAAATTAAAATTTCAAATAAAAGATTCTGTTACACTCAGATTTGGGTTACCAATGGATTGGTTTGGAACAAAGACAAAAATAAAACTTAGGTTCAAGTCTGTGACCTCCCTAATTGAATCCATCTATCTGGTCTGTGGTTTTTCTCTCTTTCTACTACCCTCTCCCTTTCCTAGCATTATTGTCTTTTCTAGTGAGTCATCCCTTCTCATGATGATAGCCTCAGTTTAGGAGATTATTGTATTAGAAACTCGACTGCTCCCCAATGGGATACAGTTGGGTTGCGGGTTGCTACCGGGTATTATCAGACTTAATTTGCTACCGATGCCGCTGAGTGATTGCAATCTGGCTGCATCCCAAGTCCCAGGCGCACTTTGGAGGCCATTTTTCCAAGATTGCAAGCTCCCGTCTTGGAAAAATGGCCTCCGAAGTGCACCTGGGATGCAGCCATGTTGCAATTGCCTGGCAGCATTGGCAGCAAATTAAGTCTGATAATACCCGCCAGCAACCCGTAACCCAACTGTATCCCGTTGAGGAGTAGTCGTGTTTTTAGTAAGTGCGATACTGTTCTTAATCATTTTGGCTTCCAGGGAGAGCCAGGGAGATCTGTTAATCTATTCAAGGACTTGTTTGTCTTTTTGGCTGTCTATGCTATTCTCAGCACTCTAACACATTTTATTGGGCACAAAATTTTATGGACTGCAGCCCATTGCATCAAATGCTGATAGTATTTTGTTACCTTCTCTGGCAGATTATTATACATATGGTTGGGGGAATAGCAGTTAGTGGATTGAAAAGGAATTGAAAAAAAGTACAAACAGCACTAATACTGGAACAGTGGTCATTAACAAAGAGAAGCTTAATTTGATGAGCTGGTTAGTACCCTATTTCATAAGAGTTGGAAGAGACCTCAAGTGCCATGAAGTCCAACCCGCTATCATACTGGTACTATTCAGCCCATAAGAGGGAGAGTTGGATCTGCTGAAGAGTTCTTTTCTGGCTGTTTTTGATATAAAAGAGAGAAGAGGCTGAAGAATTTGCCATGGCTTGATCAGATCAAAAAAACAACTAATCCTCTTCTTTTTTCCAGGAAGGTCGGCCAGGAGCTTGAGTAAATATCAGTGGGGCACGAAGGCCGTGGCAGTCATTCGGTGGTCCACCCCCCAGCAACTGATAGTCACCATTCCACATTCCCTGGGATTAAAGGCATAGGACCCCTGTGAAAGTGGGAAAACTGCAAATAAAAAGCACCTTTTTAACCTGAGAGAACAACTCTTTAGGAATCTCTAGGTCCTCCAGGGCAATTCTATGCTCAAGATCTGACAGATGTTGGCCATGAAATTGCACTTGAGGACCTACAAATGTCTAGAGAAGTATTCTCTCTTGGGACCTTATCCCACGGGGGCTGAAGCAGTCGCATCCCCGTCCCTTCGCGCTTCCTTACCCAGAAAGCAGCATCATCCCAGCATCATTCAGGTCGCGGGAAATGTAATTCCCATTTCGACCAGGCATTCAAAAGAATGGGGATGATGCCTGGATGATGCAGCATCATGCTGCATTGGGATGGGGATGCGAGCGGGTTACCTGCGACATCGTGGGATCAGCTGGCGACAGGAAGCGCGATCGCACGGAGATGTGGCCAGGATGCGACAGGGATGGGCGGGGTCTCCCTGCGACGTCGTGGGATCAGCTGGGGTAAGGAAGCGTGATCGCACCGGGATGCGAGTGCTTTAGACCCCCGTGGGATAAGGTCCTTAGGGACCTTATCCCACGGGGCCAAAAGCAGCAAGAATCCACTAAGAATCAGGCGCTATAGCGCTATATCTTCCCGTGTGATTACACGACGTCGCTCAGAATCAGCTAAGAATCAGGCGCTATAGCGCTATATTTTTCCGCGTGATTACACGACGTCGCTCAGAATCAGCTAAGAATCAGGCGCTATAGCGCTATATTTTTCCGCATGATTACACGACGTCGCTCAGAATCCAGCAATAAACCGCTCGGAATGCAGCATCATTCGCATTCTTTTGAATGTCGGTTTCAGCGGGCATTGCAATAGCGCGAGCTGGTCCATAGTGCTATTATAGCGCTAGCCCCATATTTATAATAGCGCTATAGTACTGGAATGATGCTCATATCGCTTTCTTGCCACTTTTGAGAGCAGCGTGGGATAAGGTCCTAGGAATCTCTGGGTCCTCTAGTGTGACTTTGGCAGAAGTTGACAACAGAGTCATGTTGCAGGATCTAGAGATTCCTAGAGAGAACATATTAATCAAATCCATGAATGATCAAATCTGCAAAAGTCAAAGCTGCAGATGTGGTGGGCCAATTGTACTTGTCTCTGAATTTGGAGATTGCCTTTAGGCATTTTGTCTACAAGCTCCTCATAGACTTGTCTTCCAGCATTTGTCTCACTGACTTTTAAAGGAGCCTAAGCCAATGACTGATATCGCATAATGTAGGAATACATTCTTTAAATTAACCATATGTTGTGAGGAAAAGGAAGCTGTCCTTGTCCATCCTGAAAGGAGTTTCATAGGTGACCAAACTTCTGGCAATGAAAAATGGTCTAGCCTCTTATTTATATGGAAATTTCAGTCCTGCTCTTCTAGTATCTATGAACTACTCAGGATACCTGACAACAACCTAAATAACATCAAGAAATATAACAATAACATATTATTAAAGTATTACCAACCAGAGTCCATGTACATTGTAACATCAACAACTGTATGATTGTATAAACTCTATATGATTGGGATGGGTGGAGGGATTGGGTTCTTAGAATGTATCTTAATTACTGTATTTTAATTGTTGTGAGCCGCCCCAATTGCTATGCAGAGGGGCGGGATATAAATAAATTATTATTATTATTATTATTATTATTATTATTATTATATAGCCTTTACTTAAAATAGCAGATGCTTAACAGGCAAAGTCTGTTGGGAAAAAATACTTTTTCCAAAAGGTAAAAGCCAGAGAATCTATGCTTCACGAGGAAAGGGTTTCCAACAATATTAGTGGTATGCATGATTTTCCAAATTTTATATCACATCTGTGGAAAGTTTCCAAAATGTTTGTCTTTCTATTGCTATGAGCTCCAACAACTAACCCTGATTAATGTAGGGGGGTTGCAGACTGCCAGAAATAGTGCAAATTGAGTCCACTTTTAGGGTTAGGGTTAGTGCTAGGGAATCATGGGAATTGTTTTTTTTCTGAGACATTGAGCCTTCTCTGTCAGAGAGCTCTGGTGCCACAATAAAATACAGTTCCCATGATTCCCTAACCCTAACCCTAAAAGTGGACTCAGTTTGCACTATTTCTTGCAGTCTGCAACCCCCCTTAATTGCCATTCTCTGTGCTGTTTTTAAAACTGGTCTAACATGATTGACGGAATGGAAAATCCAATGGGTAATACTATTATTAAGATCACTAACATGTCACAAAAAGTGTGAGCTTTTAAGTTCTCTTCAGAACTCTTATGTGGGTGATTGTTGCAGAACTCAGAATATAGAAGACATTGAAAAATCCAGAAATATGGTCAGTTATTATAGCCATTGGATCTGTTTTCATACTGAAGTCCCAAGATGGCATTTGCAGACTCTGCAAACAAAATGTTGGGAAAAGACATCTCTGCTAATGTCAATCTTCATTGCATGGCATCTGTAGCCTGAGAGTTGTGCTTTATATCCTCAAAAACCTACCTCTGACATGTTGTGCAATATGCACTATTTGAGTATAAATGTGATACTTTGTTTTAGTGCTCTCTCTTTCTTCAGCATTCCCAGCATTACCATTTAAATTTACATTAGGAATCTTCCCATCCTTGCTACTGTCAAATTCTCTTCATGGTTGCAATCATAAATATAAGAGTTCCATTTATAAGATACAATTTCTGTCATTCATGCATGAACAAAAAAGCTCGAAATATGACCTTTCTATCCAAAAGGTTAACACTTAAAATAAAATGAAGTACCAACTTATCTTTGGTTTCTAAAATTTAATGCCAGTATGAATGCTTGAGCTGAATCATGCTAGAATAATTTTGAAGACCGTATTGATGACAATAACGTATGACCCTATGAAAAGTAGCATGGTGTCTCTGGCTCGAAAGAGAAAAAATGTAACATGTGATATGTTTGCCATGGGAAGTAGCCTAATAAAGATATCATATCTGTTTTAAATTTTAGATTTTTGTTAATGGTCAACATGGCTACTCCTGCATACTTTTAATTTTTCTCATTCAACACTAAAAAGTACTGTACAGGAGTTCTTGCTGTACAAATTATTTGTCAAGTGTGCCAGTGTGACTACTGTAAACTCAGAAAAATTGAGAACAATTACAATTAGTTTTAAATACTGTTAATTAGCATTTAAGACAAATTAGGCAATATCAGCTTACATAATAATTTACAAAGAATAGGTTCTTCTTATGTAGCCAGAGTGATACCAGCCACATACAAAAAGAAGTATATTAGTGCTGAATTTTTAAGCCACCCAACATGTGTTGAACACTAAGGTTTACAAAAGTGCCGAAAATATTGGTTGTGAGAGAGAGGGCTTAGATTTAGAAATACTGCAGTAAACACTAAATATTATCAGTGGGTACACAGTCTTAGCTAGGTCGGTGCTGGAATTGGAAATGAAAAACAGGAAGGCCTGGGAAACTGTATAGAGTATTCTGAAAACAGGAATGCATACCTGGCTAGAAAACTGAGTGGAAGCACTCCACACTGCAACAGTTTGTTGCAGATTAGTCTGGTTTATTTTGTTTTATTTTAAGCAAAAATTCTAGCCACAGAAACTCAAGAAAACTGACAAAGCAAAACTATAGCACAATATTTTAACACTATCTCATACCTGCCATACCTAACTGCCAAAATGAAACTCACATATTAATGCAATAAATAAACCAACCAAGAAATCCAAAGAAAATTATTAGTGTTAATATGAACAGTACTAAAATTTAACAAAAAAATAAAATAAAAAAAAGATACACTTTATTACTTAAACAGTAGAATGCCAGGTTCTCACAAATCTTAGTTCACAAGGCATTTTGTATCATAGGTGTCACTACAAGGAAACTCCTAGACTAAGGACCTTATCACACAGGGGTCTCAAAGCAGCAGAAAAGCGAAATAAGAATTAATCCTGAACTATTGCGGAATAGACTCCACAATACGGAAATGGCGATCAGACGCAACTGGAGTTATTGCGCAATTATCAATATGGCGATGGAAGCGCATCCTGGATACGTATTTGCTGTTCACACACAAGTGAGAAGATCCCATCCAGAATCACACTAGGAACCATGGGTCATGACGAGGAAATGCTCCAGGATACGTATTTGGCGATCAGACGTACGGCGAAAGCGGAATTAATGCGCAATTACTCCGAACGTGCGAATGCAATACCTGGTAAACCCGAAAGACAAAAGAACGGGGAAGATTCCGCATTAGCACGGGGTTGTGTTGGGGTTGTGTGCGACGTCGTGTGAACACACGGACAAATAAAGCGCAATAGGACGGGGTTTCGTTTGGATTCTGTCTGCTTTAGACCCCGTGTGATAAGGTCCCTAGTAGTTACCTACTATATGTTTTGAGGGAAGGGAAGGGGATTTGCAAAAGTAACATCTTATTAAATAGTTAACATGCAGTTTCAGAATCCTTTCTCTTTTATGCACAAGGAGGTATCCACGGTCTTGAGCTGGATTGAGATCTCCATACATTTTATTATTTTATTTTTATTTATTTATTTTATGGATATGCCTCCTTTCTCCCAGAATGGGACCCAAGAGAATTTATAAAGGCCAAGAACAGAGGGAAGATTAAAAACCTGACAATAAAAAAGTTAAAATGCAATTAATCATCATATTAAAACACTACTTTTTTTTTTCAAAATAGAAAATCATATTAAAAATATGACAATAAAGTAAAAAATATTAACACTTCCCCAAGGCTCCCCGCAATCAATTAATAAATAATAGCCTATTTAAATTAAAAGGTCTTTGTAAGTAAAGCAGCCACGGATAAGGCTCTCACCTATCCTCACCAAATGGTGAGGTGATAGAATTGAGATACTGTAGTGCTCTCCTCTGAGGATTTTAAGATTCTGGTAGGTTCCTATAGTCATTACCTCCCCCCATCTCCACAAACCCCAACCACAGAGGTTTATTTATTTTGAAAGTCCCTTTATTGAGGAATCTGAGAGACAATGGAAAGAATAGCTAATAGTGGAAATGGCTAAACATAAATATGAGCTCAGAACACTCAGCATCTCTAAAGATCTTTTAGTGGCAATGTATCCACATACAATGTATTTATGACAACATGTTTTGCCTCCAGCATTTTGGATTTCTGCTACAACCCCAGAGAGAAGAGCCACAATAAAATGTACATTATCAACATCGCACAAACTAGAACTGAGGTTTCTGCGGAGATCTATTATCCAGCATTATTTGGGAGGAACAAAGTCTGCTTTTATCTAGCCATTTTTGCTCCCAGCGGTGTATGTACCATTTTAGACTATCATCAGTTGATTTTACTATATAACATACAAACAAAGGTTATCTTCATATGTAACTGGACAGGCTGAACTGTAGAAAACCATTAGAAAATGTACTTTGATTTCCAATGTGATGAATTAAAATAGAAAAATTATTGAATATTTCAAAGACCAAAATTGTCTTACAGGATATAATTCTCTGTATCCAGTTCTTAGAAATCAGACTGATAAAGAGATGTCTACAGGCTTGATGGGTTCCATCAGTGGCCTCTTTCAAGTTTACCTGATGGCAACTCAGAAGTGCAATTTTAATTTCCAACAATGCTCCAACAACTAGCTGGATCCAGAAGATTTATGAAATAGATTTATGCAAAATTTTTATCTACTTTAGGGAAATATCAGATGCTGTAGGCTGTTTTTCAGAGGAAGGGAATGGCAAACCACCTCTGAGTACTCCTTGCCTAAGAAAATCCTATGAAATGGACGGGGTCGCCAAAAATCGATCGTGACTCAAAGGTACTTTATTTTAGATGCAGCTTAAAGACCCAGATAATACCAAATACTATCTGATCTTGCAAGCTATGCAGGATCAGGCCTGCTTGGTACTTGAATGAGATCATTAAGGAATACCAGATGCTGTGGGCTATATTAGAGGAAGGCAATGGCAAACCACCACTGAGTATTCCTTGTCTAATAAAAGCTGTATAGGTCAACAAGCAACTTGGTGGCACATTCACATCCATTAGGGGAGCCTAGAGGAAATGTCAGTAATGAGTTCTGGGGCTCAAGAATAGCACTGAGGACAATCCTTGCCCACTTGGCTTCTTTTTCTTCCAGATAAAAACTGCAGTGCCAGGCACTGTTTTTCAAATATTCATTGCACTATGAAAATTAAATTAGTCAAAGAGTTCCCATACCTTGGATCAAACATTGAACAGAAAAGAGATTGCAGTCAAGAAGTTAGCAGAAGACTAGGATTGGGATAAGCAGCGGGTAGCAGAGTGGCAAGGCTTTAGTAACTAAAACTTGACTGTGGAAGCAAAAATAACAAAACAACAGAGCAACATAACATAACGGCTGGATGCAGAGAGGCATAGAAAGCAAAAACAAACCCCCAGCATGGAGAACAAACAGCTACCAGATCACATACAGCCTGCCACAACATTTGTAGGTTGTTGATTGCCTGCGTTGCAGCCACCTGGCCTAACTGGCCAAATACCATGCAGGCTCACATACACAGCATCAGCTGCCATTTACTACACCTTTATTCAGTCACAATAGTGTATTGCGATGCTTCATACCCTGACAATGAAAGAACTGGACAAGATCCTAAAGTGAAAAATATACACTAAACATTAAAGTCTGACCACTAAAGTGAGGATTGTCTAAGCCATATTATTCCCAATAGTAGTAGTAGTAGTAGTAGCAGCAGCAATCATCATCATCATTATATTTATTTCTTACCTGCATCTCCCCATTAATTGAGGTGGAGGACAACAACAATCAACAAACAACCTCAGTTAAAACACATCAGTTAAAACACACATCAATTTAAAAGAACAAATAAGATGTAAACAAATTAAAACAATCCACATCTAAAATTCTTCATTTAAAATTCACAACTTAAAAATCATTTGGATAAGTGTTTCTCTTCCGGCAGGTCATTCCACAGTCTATTATCCAAAAGGCAATCCAAAGCTAAAACGTTTTCTTTCCCCATGAACCGAAGTCAAAGTGGATCTTTTGACATTTGGTTTTTTGGGGAAGTAAGGCTATGGAAAGTGTCGGAGGGAGGGCGAGGAATCCCCCCCGCCGCCTCCTCAAGGCCAGAGAAGCCTCTCAGCCTGTGCCTTGGGCCGGCTGGAGGCCTGAAAGGGAGGACGAGGTGCGGGAGGAAATCCCCGCCGCCGCCTCCTCGAGGCCGGAGAAGCCTCTCAGCCTGTGCCTTGGGCCGTCTGGAGGCCTGAAAGGGAGGACGAGGTGCGGGAGGGAATCCCCGCCACCGCCTCCTCGAGGCCGGAGAAGCCTCTCAGCCGGTGCTTTGGGCCGGCTGGAGGCCTGGAAAGTGAGGGGGGGAACCCCCGCCGCCGCCTCTGCCTCCTCCAGAAAGGCCCCGGAAAGGCCCCAGAAAGGCCCCGGAAAGGCCCCGGAAAGGCATCAGAAAGACCACGCTTCCTTTTGGATTCGGTAAGTCTTCACTTAATATTCGCTTCCTGGCCAGCGTTTGATAAGGCCCTATGTGTGGACACAAAGAAAGGAAAAACGTATTAGCTTTGGATTGCCTTTGGATATGTGTGGACACAAGGTAAGGAAAAACGTATTAGCTTCGGATTGCCTTTGGATAATGTGTGGACACAAGGAAAGGAAAAACGTTTTAGCTTTGGATTGCCTTTGGATACCTTTTGCTTCAGACCCCATGTGATAAGGCCCATAGTTCAGTGCTGAAACCGCTATACCACACTGGCTCTCTGTGAGCCAGCATGGTGTAGTGATTTGAGTGTTGTACTAGGACTTTGGGGACTAGGGTTTGAATGCCACCCAGCCGTGGAAACCCACAGTGCAAGTCTCCGTATATTGGGAGAAAGTTGAGATATAAATAATATAATAATAATAATAATAATAATAATAATAATAATTCAACCTCAGAAGAAGGCAATGACAAAGCTCCTCTGAATAAATACTATCAGTAAAACTCTATGATAATCTTGGGGTTTCAGTAAGTCAGAAACTACTTGAAGACACACAACAACAACAATGCCTGAAGTATATTCCTCCAGTATTAGCTTTTATGAGGTGTTTATTGTATACTCAGTTTGCATTCACGGGATGTTTCATCTACATGGACTGGAAGCAGCAGTTTCAGGATTTCAGAGAACAATATTTTCCAGCACTCCATCATGAGCAGGAATTTTGCAGCACTCCAGTTGTTGTTGAATTGTAGTGATGAATGGTGGGAGTTGCAGTTGAACAACATCTGGAAGGCCACACAATTCCTACATATCCTGTCCCAATTTGGCAGGGACAGTTCTGATTAATCCTCTGCCATCCTACTTTTTCAGCTGGTTTTGAAACTGCCCCAGGTTCTCGTCCCTCCTCCCACGTCCTTTCCTTCATGCTCAGCTTACTTCTATTGCTGCAAACTGAATTCAGAGTGCAAAAGTACTTTGTACTCAAATAAATGCAGGGGGGGGGGGAGAGAGAGTGAGATCCTTTCCCTTCCAGTCAGTTCAATCAAAAGCAAACTGCCACAGCCTCTCGTAGCTTGTGTGCTCTTTCTCATAACCAGTTTTTTGCCTTTGACCACACACTGATGCTGCTTGACCACATGTGTGCTGGTTTTCCTCTGTGAAATGTTGGAGAGTATGTTCCCACCCCTGCTATGTGTGGAAGCACCAGGGATTGAACATGTCATACTGGATGCTAAGTAGAAGCAACCTCTCTATAAAATTCCTAAGGAATAAATTAAACTTAAGAGGGGGATACCACTACAGATATTTGGTCATGGATGAACTGTAAACCATGGAGTTTATTTCAGCCAAGCAGTTTGGTCATTAGATTAACATAAAGGAAATTGCATGAACCGGTCACAAAATTCACATTCCAAAAATACTATGTTTGTGCATATATTATGTCCTCAAATGACTCAAATGTACAAATAAGTAATCTTACTAAATAGTTTAAATACATGTGGGTAGAGAGAGACTGCACCATTTAAGTCTATAAGACTTAAAAAAAAATAGTAAAGTGATTAAGGTAATAGTTCAAAGAAAATTCCCAATGAGTCATCCATACAAATCCAAATGATTTAAATCCACTTTTTTTGGTGGGTGAAAGAAGGAGTAATAGTCTCAAGCATGTAGTTCAACGTGTGGCATTTTCTTGCTTCTGTGCAAAAATTACCTATGGGAAATAAAGTTGCACATCTCATCATAGAATGGCAGTCATTTGCTTGAAATACATGTTTCCCCATTATATTCCACCAGTTACTTCCCCCATTAATTTCAAGATGGCTCATTTTTATATAAACCTGTTTCAAAAATTAGCATCTGAAAGATTCCTTCCCCCATTCCTCTTAGTCTTTTGATTTGACTTTGAAGCCTCATGCCACTGTCATTTTATATTTTATATATGTAGAAATGTTCCTTCTCAAATATTACTTGCAAATCACATTTTAAAATGTTCAGTGGACCGTTTCCAATATAATTTGTCATGTCATTGATTTTAATGCAGGATCTGGAGTTTCATAATACATTAAAACATATCAAATTATTTTCTTGTTCAGTCAAATATTCTCTGAACATGTTTGTCTTGAACAATTGTTTCTCTTTCCCTTTGCTAGCTTTCAATTAGCATGCTTTCTTGATATCACCTATATATAATCATTTTCCTTTTCACAAGATTAGATGCCATAAATTTTAGACATTAATATGACACAGAAGATGAAAAGAGCTGTAGAATTTCAGACAATTTGCTAATGAGAAAAGGAATCTTACTGCTGTAAGAAAGAGTAAAATTACACCTAATTAGCTGAAGGATCCCCAGACATATGTAACTTTCTTTTACAACATGAACTGGAGAGACATGACACTTTTTGTGGCAACACCATGGTCCCTGGGAGATTGGCTGATGGTCAAAGGATATATTAAGTTTCTCTTTTGAAGCAGTAATGGCTTTGGGGTACTCAGTGAGGTACTGAGTCTTCTCCAAGTTTGAGTCTGAACTTTAAAAGAAGTATCCAAGATGCTGAGCCTATTTTAAGGAATAGTGTATAGGATCTTTTAAAATGCAGACTAAACCCTGAAATGGATTAAATGTTCCACTGACATGGAAAAGGATAGATAGAGAGAGAGATTCCATTTCAGATGATAAAGTAAGGAGGAAGTAGATGTTGTAGCAGTTACATACACTTATGCACACATAAAAGCATCATATTTATATATGATATGCAGAAAAAATGAGGGGAAGATCTTTAACTGTATACACAAGTCATTTACAAAGAGGAAAGGGCAATCCAAGGTTAATTGCACTTCTTGGCATTTGGAGAAAATATGGGTTTTTCGCATAGTTCAGCCATGAAGCAACAGTGGCAGAGGGCTGGAAAATAGTGACTAAGGGGCTTTGACACTATAGATCATGGCATCCTCTTAGATCACCTGAGTGGGTTAGGAATCGGAGGCACTGTACTCCAGTGGTTCTGTTCCTTCCTCTCGGGCAGGTCCCAGAGGGTGCTACTCGGGGACAGTCGCTCTGGTTAAAAGGAGCTTACTTGCACTGTCCCTCAAGGCGCCATTCTGTCCCCGATGCTGTTCAACATCTATATGAAGCCGCTGGGTGAGATCATTCGGAGTCATGGAGCTGGGTGTTATCAGTACGCTGATGACACCCAGATCTATTTCTCCATGTCTCAATCATCGGCCTCGAATTCCAATGGCATCTCCTCTTTCTTAAGGCAGTAATGGACTGGATGAGGAAAAACAGATTGAGAGTGAATCCAGACTAAACAGAGGTGCTCACAGTAGCAGCCCCAAAACCAAGAACCGGGTTGCAACCTCTGTTCCTGGACGGGGTCACATTCTCTGTAAAGGACTATGTTCACAGTCTGGGGGTGCTCCTTGACTCGTCGCTCCTGATGAGAAATCAGGTGAATGCACGGTCAGGAGTGCCTGTTATCAGCTTTGGCTGATACGCCAGTTGCACCCTTTTCTGGACCTTTAGACTGTTGTGCACTCGCTGGTAACATCCCATCTGGATTTCTGTAATGTGCTCAACATAGGGCTACCCTCATGCTTGGTCCGGAAACTTCAGTTAGTACAAAACATGGCAGCCAGAGTGGTTTCGGGAACACCTAGGAGGGACCACATAACTCCGGTGTTAAAGTCCCTCCACTGGCTGCTTATTAGTTTCTGGGCCCAGTATAAGGTGTTGGTTATTACCTTTAAAACCCTAAATGGCTTGGGCCCAACCTATCTTCGGGATCGCCTCCTCCCATACAATCCTCTCCACGCACTCCAGTCCTCTGGGAGGAACTTACTGCCAAGCAACTATAGCAATTTACAGATCTTCTATGGCTCCAACAGTCCAGCCTGACCATTGCTTCTTCATGGCCAGGGAAGAATGTTAAGGACTTTGTAAACTGAGCCTTGCTGGAACAACAAGGTCTATCTCAGCTTTATTGTAACTAACATTTTCTCATCTTGCTCAGACTCCTGAATCATGGTTTATTCTGATCCTGATTATTCTGTGGCCTGCAATTGCTATGTTGTTCTTCAGTCCTCTCTTCCAGTTTGATCTTGGATTCTGGTTCCAAATCCCCTGCAAGCCACAGGCAAGCCTAAATAAGAAATCTTGCTTATGTTTAAATAGAACTTTAATGAAAGTGTCATATTAGCTTGTGACATTTGCTCCTAGCAATTTAAGAACCAAGTTAGTCATAAACAGTGATGAAAAGCTTGGCCTTACTGCTTTTATACAGACGCTGCTTTCAAAATGAATTCTGATGAGCCTACTGAGTTTAGAAGAGGAATTTGATCCCTGGAAAGTGGCCAACATAATATCATTATTAAAGATGGATCCAACAATACAACTTCTTTTAATTTTAGTAATGGGAAAAGTCACAAGAATTATTTTAACAGATACACTACATAGCTAAGGAAGGTCATATAAAAAGACTCAGAAATACAGTCACAAGCATGCAAAAGGCAATAAACATGATGTTCCTTTTATCCCTTCAACCTTCAACTATTCCAGTGTATATAAGAAGCAGACAAATATACTGCAAAACTCACACAGCAATAGCTAGTAATGAGCTAAGTGTTATCCAAATATAAGTTTCTGTAACAGAATTAAATACCCTAAAATGGCATCAGAACCATCTGATCTTGGAAGCTAAGCAGGGTCAGCTCGGGTTAGTATTTGAATGGGAGACTGCTAATGAATACACACACGCACAACAGAAATCTCCATGATTGTCATAGTGGAAACAGGAAGCCTTTAAAGATATAAAGGAAGGATAGAAAGTAACAAAGTAATAATAGATTTTCTTTGTATTCACCTTAACAGTTGTTAGCAAAATGACATGGAATATGTATATTTAGGTAAATCTCGCTTGGGAACTGGTCACTTCCTGTATAATGAGTTTATCCCTTATCGCACCTTATCATACATTACATGTTTTGGCAAAAACACTAAACAGTGTCTCATTGCTTCTCCAGCCTCTTCAGTGGCTCTCCGTTGTGTGGCCAGACAATAACTACGCCAATGGTAGCACACTGGGTGACCATGATAATTTCTACATCTTTCTAGTCCTTTGGCAACAGTGGCCTTACTGCTGTGGAATTCATTAGCCACTGGGATGAATCAGATATCTTTCTTATCATCCTTTATGTACCCTTCCTCAAGCCTTGATGAGAGGCAGGTAATAAATAAATAAATTATTGTTATTGTTGTTTTCCTGTGTCTTCTTCGTAAGACTTTTATTGATTGTGAAGTTTTCCCCCAAAAAGTTTCTTACTGATGTTAATGTCTTATGACAGTTGTAATTTTCTGCTGGCTGAGGCCTCTCCTTTCTCCTCCCACTGAGCCTCACCCCACTCACACATCTCTTCTGCTGAGCTCCAGAATTTTAAAGAGATTCAGGCAAACACCACACCCTGTTTCTGCCAAAAAGTTTGGGGAGCAGAAGTGTCATCGAAGCTTAGAGTGTCAACTAATGTGGTCCGCATCCACTGCACCCCCCCTATTGATGCCACTGCTTGAAAGAGAAAATAGCTAAAGAAGGAGGTGAACATCTTCCTATATAGGACAAGAGAAAGCATGTAAGTAAGGCATAATTGCTGTGATGCTGGGCTCCTTTTAGGTGTTTTAAACACTCCAGCCTCAGTCTGCTAGAGCTGGAGTAGGCTTCCTAATCATCTCATTGTATAGCTTCCTATATAGCTCTTTTTGCTCACTGGAACCACAAAGATAAGTAGGTGGGTAAGTATTTATTTGGTGAAAAACATTTATGTTGCAATATCAAGAACCATCACCTGTGCACTGCAGCATAAATCAAAGTAGAATCATAGAATCATAGAGTTGGAAGAGACCACAAGGGCCATCCAGTCCAACCCCTTGCCATGCAGGAACTCAAAATCAAACCATCCTCGACAGATGGCCACCCAGCCTCTGTTTAAAGACCTCCAAAGAAGGAGACTCCACCAACCTCTGAGGGAGTGTGTTTCACTGTTGAACAGATCTCACTGTCAGGAAGTTCCTCCTAATGTTGAGGTGAAATCTCTTTTCCTGTAGCTTGCATCTGTTGTTCCAGGTCCTGTTCTCTGAGCAGCAGAAAACAAGTTAGCTCCCTCCTCAATATGACATCCTTTTAAATATTTAAACAGGGCTATCATATCACCTCTTAACCATCTCATCTCCAGGCTAAACATACCCAGTTCCCTGTTGTTCCTCATAGGGCATGGTTTCCAGACCCTTCACCAGGGGCAAAAACATAGACTTCCTGGGTGCAATCTGCTGTGCACATCTCAGATTTTCCCTGTAGTTTCCCCTGCAGCCAACTTTTCTTCCAAAAGCAGCTTCTTCTCAGACTGCTTTGGGGGATGTTTCTGAAATTCTCCTGAACGTGAGAGGCAGCCTGAAGGGCTTTTCCCACAAGGGATGCATGCTCAGCTCCTGCTGAAAGTCCAGACCTCACCAGAAACCATTTTGTATCACCCATATCTTTGCAATTCCTTGAACATTCCATGTCACCTCTTAAACTGCAGCTTACCTAATAAACAACATAATAGGTTTCCCTAGTATTATACCGTTGCTTCTTCAGGGAGTGGGAAATGTAATTGAAATTTCAAGCATGTTTTTCTGAACAGACAGAAAACACAACTGAATCTTAATTCCATTATAACATTCCTATAGCTTCTTTTTTTAGAGCTCTTGGTAATGAAAGAAGGCGGTGTATGATATATGTAAATAGCTCAAGTTCACATGGAGAAGAAAAATTAGATTTTCAGAGCCATTGCACAAGCTACTCAAGAGCCTCACAATTGTGAAAAGATATAGTTTCACATTTCTTTCCCCCAACACTTCAGTATGTACACATAATTCTTGTTATCTCTTGCTGTGAATACAGAAATAATGAAATTAGGAACTCCATGTTATAAAATAGTTCACTCTGTGACATTAGAGTAGGTTTCCTTACCATACTGTATACTTCTTTTTCATTAAGCAACACAGGCATAGATAATTCCCTTTCTCTTTTTGAAATTGGCAACACGTTTCAGTATGTTATATATTAATCCTTTCAGCAGCAATCAGCTAAACATTTTCAGAGAGCTTAGATTCTGGATGGATTTGTCTTAATCATATATGTGATAAATATGCTAATCTAGGCTAACAGTCCTATGAAATGGAGAAACATGTCCTTCTTAGTGAAAGAAATAAGACCTGTTGGAAAGCTTGCTTTTTATTATTGGCATCACTTTGATGTGCTTAATTCTCCCACTCAGTCCAATGAAAGTTAAAAAGTGCTTAACTTTGGTCAGCTCATTAGACTATCCTTGCATAAAATTCCCTTCAGAATCAATGAATCTTCAGTCATAAAAACTGTCAGGACTGAAGCTGAAGTGACACTATCAAATCTTAGGCATTTATAACCTGAAATGGAACTAACATGGCAATTGTAATTGAAATTTAAAGCATGTTTTTTCTGAAATTGGACAGATTGTTGGGGGTTTTTTACCCTTTTTCTTTCCATTTTATTTTTCTATTCATTCTTTTTGATTCATCAGTAAATATTTTAGAAATCATTCTTCAGTGACTGTATCTCAGTGGCCACTAGTGGTTTACATGTTGGGAATAGCAAAATTCCTCTGAATTTTCCTCTGAATTATTCTCCTAAATATGTGTGTATATGCATTCAAGTTGCCTGTTGATTCATGGTGACCCATGAATTTCATAGGGTTTTCTTAGTCAAGGAATACGCAGTTTTGTCAGTTCCTTCCTCTGAGATATGGCCTACAGTGACTGGTAGCGACTCCCATCCAAGTACTGAGGGCTGACCCTATTTAAATCAGATGGGATCTGGTGCCTTTAGGGTATTTAGGCCCCAGACTGCATGTATACAAGGTGCTAAAGCAGGGATGATCAACTTTAAGTGGTGGTGGTTCCACTGTTGGGACTGACCCTGGTCACACCAGGCCCAGAAATTATTTTAAAAAAAAAACAGAACTGATAAAGTCTGGAAGTCTATTTCCAATTTTATCATTAGTATTTAAACATTCAAAGTGTTTGGGAGGCTGCAATAGCCTGTTCTGAGTGAAAAACACTGATCCCAAAGGTCTCCTGGTATGGATTTCTTTTGCTTTTTTAAATGTAAAACATCTGACCCAGGAGAGTATCAGGAGGCCTTCTGTAAGCTATACAAATGGCTTTGGGGCCAGATGTAGCCCAGAGGACGTCATCCCCTCATTTTTTTCTAAACAGGGAAAGGAAAAAATAAATCCCACAGCTATAATTATTTTCACTAAGGAGTGTAACAACATTATGTTTCTTTAGGCTTGATCATATAAAGGTGCATTGGCAGATGCTGTAGGTTTCTCACAATGAAGGGATTTGCTTCATAAAACAGCTTTTGTGATGCTGGTTTGGCTCACTCTGAATCTATGGGCACTTGACACCTGTGCTGAAGGCAGATCAATGAATGTGTGAGAGCACAATGCCAACCAAACATATTGTGATGATGAGCATCACAAGCCAGAGAGTCCAGCTAGTAGAAACACAAGTCTCCATTGACTCATGGAAGAATTTCCAGCCAGGAGAGAACTATCAGCCATCTGTTCAGTTTGAATTGGCTGGTAGCTAAAAAATGTCCTCCTGTCATTCATCAATTACTTGTCAGGCACAATCCACTGTAAAGTTCTCTGGTGCCACTGAAACAAATGATGGATGTGCAAGAGATCATGAACCCTTCACAGATGATATTAATTTCAATGAGGCTTGCACAGAACTGCGCAACAGATTTTACTTCAGGTGAATTAAACTACAACACATTTCCTTACCAGTCTAAATCCACTGTCATCATTGCATGTCTGGTTGTGGGTGTAGAAAAAATGTGCAGATGCATGTATTAGAAATATGTAATAAATACAGTCATTATATCATTTTCTTTCTTGAGTATTCCCTGTCTGTTTACATCCTCATACTTAAAATGAAGGTTTACCCTGATACTGCCCAGAGGGGTGCTGTTGCACTGGTCTGCTCAGGACTGGCACCAGGGCTTCAGGGGACTCTGAAAGATATTTGAAATCTTACTTTGAAGCATTATTGTAAGGGCTGTAAAGAATCCCATCTACCTGTGATTATCACAACCCCTCTGTCCAAAAAAAAAAAAAAAAAAAAAAAAAA
The DNA here is from genome assembly GCA_026167975.1 of Phrynosoma blainvillii. NCBI lineage: Eukaryota > Metazoa > Chordata > Lepidosauria > Squamata > Phrynosomatidae > Phrynosoma > Phrynosoma blainvillii. The sequence continues at coordinate 52,534,255 of JANUYF010000002.1, read as the reverse complement.
TCAATGTGAGCCCTGACTTTGGCTCAGATGGAAATGGGGTAGCCAATTCAGTTAGACTGGCACCACTGGACCCTTCTCTGGGATGGTAAGGTAAAGAAAACAAGGTAAGAAAGGAAGTGTCACATAGTGGTTAGGTTGTTGGACCAGAACTTGGGAGATCCAGGTTCAAGTGCCCACTGAGCTATGAAACTCACTAAATCACCTTAATCCAACTGTTCTTTTTAAACCTAATTTTATTAAGATGAGAGGAGAGACTTGTATATTCCCTTGAGTTCATTGGAGGACAGATGATGTAACAAAAAAATTGTTGTTGTTTGCCATCAAGTTGACTTTGATTTATGGTGACCCTAGGAATGAGAGATGTCCATGGGCACCATTAGAACAGCCCTACTAAGATCTTGCAATCTCAAGGCTGCAGCTTTACTTACTACAATGCTTCTCAGGCTATCTGATGTAGAGGCAGCTTATTTTTCCTGCTGTGGCAGGGTCTGGTAACATATTTGTTCCCATTGGCTACATCTGTTTTTTCTTTTCTGGAAACTACACACACTAGCAACCAGTGGCTCACTGATGGGCATTGGTCCAGGGAACACCACTTTGAGCAGTTATGCTGTGATGAATCAGTCCATCTGTATGTGGCCTTCTCTTTTTCTAATGCTTCTAGTTTACCAAGCCTTATCATCTTTTCCAACAAGTCATGTCGTCATGACTCACTTGGCACTAACATTACATGGTAGTTGGATTCTGTGCCCTCATGAGGTAAGAAGCTGTACTGAAGGTAGCATTGCTCCCGATACTATCTTTTATTGACAAGCCAGACTAAATGAGTCAAACAGCTATGAACAGGGGTAGTGGTGTGTATGCATGCATACAAGAAATAGAGAGAAAGTCTGGTAGGAGATCTCTCAGGAACAATGGCAGTGGCATTTGTGATAATGGCACAGCAAGTGACAATAGTAAACCATTCTATTATCTTATCTATTATCTAAATCTGTTATCTTGAGAACTCTAAGATAGGATTACTCATAAAGGCAGAATATAAATTAATATACATACACAAATAATAATATAAGATAGGGCCTATCAACCCAGGGCTTCTTGATCCAACAATAATCTGATGAAGGTTTGCCAGAAGTAGTAATCCATTAGCCCATTTACCTACATGCCAATCTGGCTGCCATTGCGGCAGTGCATTTATATGGCCATTTTAAATCTCCAGTGCCCTTTTTCTTACATACCAGTGTTGCTGCATACATATGCACATGCGAAGGTGTGCATCTTTCCAGAAGAAGCGGGTAAAATCTACTCCTTTTTGGAGTGGCTTTTCCTGGCATACGGCACCTAGAGGGCACTTTCCTGCCAGCTTTTATGCATACATTGTCTAAATGCCATGCCTCCAAGTCAGCCTGAAAGCACCCCTTTTTGCCCATCTGTACAGCCCCTAAGTTGCTCAAATTGAGTATTTTGATAGTCTGTCATAAGGATCTGCTTGAGTACTCTATCATGCCCCACTGGATGTTGGGGCTCAACAAACAGCCCCTAAAGGGTGGCGTCTCACCGCCCCTTTCCTTACCAGATTGTGGCCGCAGCAACCACATGAACTGGCAAATGCCGCTCCTTTTTAGAGCGGCAAAAAGAACTGGCAAATGCTGCTCCTTTTTAGAGTGGCAAAAAGGTGCCCTTGCCACCATGGCGGCAGCATTTTTGGCACTCCTTTGTGTGAATGCTGTCCCAAGGGAGCACCCTGATGCCACCCGCCTTCTGGTTGGGTGGATGGCATGGCAGCAGCAGCAGCAGCAGGGCAGAGTTAGGGCTGCTGGTGTGCGGTCGCCATGTCCCCACTCCACCCCCAGGCTGGCCCTTTTGGCCGGTCTGTATAGCCCCTAAGTTTCAGGGCAGAACAATGATGATGGCTGTGTGTCTTAAAGTACTGTTGGTCAAGCTTTCTGATATTGGATACAAGCAATTTTTCTTCACAATGTGCTAGGAGCTGGTACCCTATTCGTTTCGTATTATTATTGTGTTAGCATAGTTTCCTGGAAACTCACCATGGAGTGACAGCTGATGTCTCACAGACTGCCAATAATCCCTGGACCACACTTTTAGCTGCATTGCCTTAAAGAACTAGGATAAAATTAAGTGACTTCAGTAATATTTCCAGTGGCAAATAATATACCTTCCTGATGTCTGTTTAAATCTCATTACAGTGGCAAGAAAATAGGCTATATTATGAAATTTCTCCCTGTTCTTTTTCTGTGTTCCTGCTATACTTCAAATAAAAAAGAGCCAAGATCTCTGTCAGTGGCTACTTTCCATTTGCACTGTGAATCCATTTGAAGATAATGGTTTAAGAGCATAATTACTTTGTTGACTTGTCTCAAAATGCTACATGCTGTAGTTGATGAAAAAGAAACCATGTATATTCTAGGTATGAGTCTTTAATATTTCTATGAAACATTCAATTTAGTTTTAAGGATATTATTTGCACATACACTGTTGAAGGCAGGTTGACTTGCCCTGAGTTCATTATCAAACAAATGGAAAAAATATCAAACAGGTAGTCAGGAAACAAGAGAGCTGTTGATCCTTGTGTAATCCAAAACAGTTCATCTCACTATCTGATGTGGAAGAACACTCCCCCCCCCAAAAAAAATATATAGTAGGGACTGGCACTATATTTGTTCTAATTGATTACATTTCTTTCTTTCTTTCTTGGAAACTCAGCAGAGGCCGGCAACCAATGGCTCAGGGATTGACACCAGTCCTTGGACCACAACTTTGAGTAGCACAAGGCTAGAAATTAAATCTCTTCTATTGTTTAATTCTTTGCACTATGAAAACTTCCCCATATGGTCATGTTCAGTCAGAGTTCTTATCACATTAATTACATCAATTGTAATTGTGACTTGCTTAGGTGACGTGAGCCTGAATCCAATTGCTAATTCTAGCTAGAATAAACTCACCGACTCAATGGGACTTAGATAAATTAATATATGTGCAAGTTCTATTTATTCATTTGATCTTCTCTACTTTATATATTCATCCTGTGATGTATAGATGATAGTAAAGCCTTTGATAGTTTATATCATTAAAAATATGTATCATTCTTAAAGAAATGGGTGTGTCACAACATTTGATTGTCCTGATGGGTAACCTGTACTCAGGACAAGAGACTACCATCAAGACAGAATATGGAGAAACAGAATGGTTTCCAGTTGGCAAAGGGGTCAGGCAAGGTTGCATGTTATCAACGTATCTGCTTATTTTATATAATTAATATAATGCGGAAAGCTGGATTAGACTCAGAGAAAGGAGGTGTGAAGACTGATGGAAGGAACATCAACAATTTAAAATACACACATGATACTATATTTCTAGAAGAAAATGGCTAGAACTTAGAATGACTACTTAGGAGAGTCAAAGAAGAAAGCACAAAAACTTTGTTCTGTTTTAATCTTGTTCACTGCTCCGATTGGTCGGTCAGAAATAAAACACATATCATCCATGACCTCATATTGGATGAGGCGGCCAACCTGGCATGCTTCACCGAGACCTGGCTGGGAGATGCCAGCACTGCTACATGGGCACAGGCCCTCCTGGCTGGGTATACAGTAAGTGAGCAGATAAGGGAAAGTGGGCGGGGCAGCGATGTGGCCTTGGTTCATAAAAGCAACCTAATCTTGAAAAGGAAGCCTATCCGGAAAACAGCCTACATCGAGTGTATGTACCTTAGCCTGCAAACCAGGGATAGTTTGGGGATTCTGTTGGTATACTGGCCACCCCGTTGCTTAACAGACTCCCTAACCGAGCTGATGCAGCTGGTCTCAGAGCTGCTGTTGGAGTCACCCAGACTTTTGGTCCTGGGCGACTTCAACATTCCACTCGAGACCAGTTTGCCAAATCTAACTGGCGCGGCTCGGGAGTTCATGGAAACCATGACAAGCATGGGCCTTGGTCAGCGGGCCCACACATTGTGCAGGTCATACCCTCAATGCAATCTTTAGTACAAAACAGGAATATCCGTGGGCAGAAGTTATGAGTACTTCCGCTTTGTCATGGACGGATCATTTCCTGGTCAAGATGGAACTAAGAGCCACTGTCTGCCCCTCCAGGGGTGGTGGACCCATTAGAATGGTCCGCCCTCGAAGGTTAATGGAATCAATTGGCTTCCAGAAAGCCTTAGAGGGTTTAATGGTTGGTAACGCCAGTGATTCTGTCAAAGCCTTGGTTAATACCTGGAACACCGATCTCACCAAGGCTATCGACACAATCACTCCCAAGCATCCTTTCCAACCAGCTTCTAACCGTAAGCCCTGGTACACAGAGGAGCTTAGGAAGATGAAGCGGGCCGGACAACAACTAGAGCATGAATGGCGGAAGACTCGACTCTTATCTGACAGAACTCGCCATAGGAAACATCTTGATTCCTATCGGGAGGCACTGCGTGCAGCGCAGAGACTTTTCTCCTCTGCATGCATTGCGTCTGCAGAGTCTCGTCCAGCAGAGCTGTTTAGGTGGTGGGGGAACTGACACAGGTACCCCCTGTGCAGAACCCTCTACTTAACCCTACAGCGGCCTGCTGTGATGCTTTTAACATCTACTTTGCAGATAAAATCTCTTGAATAAGAGCCAACCTGGACGCCAGTGTTTTGACAGAATCCGTAGGTGAGGTGTCCAGCAACTCCGTTGATGGCATTTTATTGGATCGGCTTCAATCTGTGAGTACCGATGACGTGGAGAAGCTCCTTGGTAGAGTGAGGAAGACGACCTGCCCTCTAGATCCTTGTCCATCATGGCTGGTCATCCGGGGGGGGGGACGCGTTGAGGGTATTTCTTCGGGATACAATTAACGCGTCATTCAGGGAAGGCATTGTTCCATCTGGTTTAAGGGAGGCGGCGGTTAAGCCCCTACTGAAAAGACCTTCCCTGAATCCCCTGGACAGGAATAACTATAGACCAGTCTCCTTGCTTCCCTTTTTAAGCAAGGTGATCGAGAGGGTGGTTGCTTCCCAACTCCAAGCTGTCTTGGATGAAACCGATTATCTCGATCCATTTCAAACCGGCTTTAGGACAGGATATGGAGTTGAGACTGCCATGGTTGCTCTGGCTGACAACCTCCGCTTGGGTATTGACAGGGGTAGTGTGACCCTGCTGGTGCTCTTGGACCTCTCAGTGGCCTTTGATACAATAAATCACTCCATCCTCTTGGATCGCCTGAGAGAGTTAGGAATTGGAGGCACTGCTTTGCAGTGGTTCCGTTCCTTCCTCTCGGGCAGATCCCAGAGAGTGAGGCTTGGGGACAGTTGCTTTTCCAAAATAGAGCTTAACTGTGGCGTCCCTCAGGGCACCATCCTGTCCCCGATGCTATTTAATATCTATATGAAGCCACTGGGAGAGATTATTCGGAGGCATGGAGCACGGTGCCTTCAGTACGCTGATGACACTCAGATATACCTCTCCATGACCAGATTGTCTGTCCAGACCTCAGATGGCGTCTCTCCTCTCAATGATTGTCTTAAGGCGGTAATGGATTGGATGAGAAAAGAGACTGAGACTGAATCCAGACAAAACAGAGGTACTTACAGTGACGGGCCCGAAACCAGGTTTGGGAATACAACTTCCAGTCCTGGATGGAGTCACACTCTCCTCCAAGGACTGCGTTCACAGTCTGGGGGTACTCCTAGATTTGTCGCTTCACATGACTAGTCAGGTGAATGCGACGGTCAGGAGTGCCTGTTATCAGCTTCGGTTGATACGCCAGCTGTGCCCTTTCCTGGAGACTAGGGATCTCGAAACTGTGGTACACCCTCTGGTAACCTCACGTTTGGATTTCTGTAACACACTCTACATGGGGCTACCCTTGTGCCAAACCAAGAAACTTCAATTAGTCCAAAATATGGCAGCCAGGTTGGTTATGGAAACATCTAGGAGAGAGCACATAACACCTGTGCTGAAATCTCTCCACTGGCTGGCAATTAGTTTCCGGGTGCAGTACAAGGTGTTGGTTTTGACCTTTAAAGCCCTACATGGCTTGGGTCCATCTTATCTCAGGGACCGCCTCTTCCCGTACGATCCCCCCCCCCATGCACTTTGGTCCTCTGGGAGGAATCTGCTGCAACCTATGAGAATTAGGCTGTCTCAGACCTCCCAGAGGGCCTTTTCTGTCGCCGCTCCAAGATTATGGAATGGCCTGCCGGATGAGATCCATCTTATTAGCACACTTTTAAAAAGCAGTAAAGACGGATCTCTTCCGGCAGGCCTTCCCGGAATAACTCTCCCGCCCTAACAGAGTTGGGTGGACACTGCTCCCAGCCACCACTGTTTGTTTAGGTTTAAGTTATTGAATTGTTTTAGTTTGATATTTTAATTATTCTACTGGTTTAATTTGATTTTATGGGGTGGGTGGGTTAGGGATTGGGGAGGACAGAATTGTTTTAACTGTTGTATGTTTTAATTTGTATGCTGCCTCAATTGCTTTGCAGAGGGGTGGGATATAAATAAAAATTATTTATTATTATTATTATTATTATTATTATTATTATTATTACTATTATTATTATTAAAAACAGGGTTACAGCTGAGCATTAAGAAAACAAAATAATGACCATAGTCATAGAAGATGTACATAACTTGTTGGTGGTGAAGACATTGAAATAGTTAAAGCTTTCCTATACTTTGGCTTAGTCATAAATCTAAATGGAAACTGCAATCAAGAAATCAAAAGAACACTAGGACTTCAAAGGGCAGCTATGAAAGAACTAGACAAGATCCTCAAAAGTAAAGATATATAATTGAATACCAAAGTTAAGAATGCCCATGTCATCATAGTTCTCATTTCGATTTGTGTTCCTGAAAAATGGGCTGTGGATAAAACTGATACGAAGAAAATACACTTGTTGGAAATGTGCTGGAGGAGAGTTCTACTGATACCATGAAAAAAGAAAGAAAAAACAGAGGGAGAGTAGTGGATTTTTCTGTCTATCTCTGTATGCTGTCGTAGCACTGCTGTTTTCTTTCCAGGTAGATAGTAGTAAAAGCATGCCTTTTGTCAAAAAGATTTTTCCACCATGACAGAAGGCACACTTTTGCGACCATCTCCCTCTGGAAGAGAATGGAAGTGCTATGACAGCATGTGAAGAGCATAGATAATGCCACTACTCTTCCACTCCATTTTGGCTTTCTTTTCTCATGTAATGAGGCTCTAAAAAGACTCCTTTATGAGTTTGGCTCACTAATCTTGGGACTTGGGGGCACTGCTATGCAGTGGTTCCAGTCTTTCTTGGAGGGGCGGACCCAGAAGGTGGTGTAGGGGGACTCCTGTTTGACTCCTTGGCTGCTGGCCTGTGGAGTCCCACAGGATTCTTTCTGTTTTGTTCCCCATGTTAATAATAATAATAATAATAATAATAATAATAATAATAAGTTTTATTTATAACCCGCCCTTCTGCTCGGCAATCGTTTAACATCTATATGAAACCGCTGGGAGAGGCCATCCGGAGTTTTGGGGTGCAGTGTCATCAGTATGTGGATGACACCCAACTCTATCTCTCCTTTCCATCTGACTCCAAGGAAGCTGTCTCTGTGCTGAACCAATGTCTGCTGTCAGTAATGGACTAGATGAGGGCAAACAAGTTGAAATTTAATCCAGACAAGACAGAGGTGCTCCTGGTCAGTCGTAAGGCAGATCAGGGAATTGGGGCTGTGCCTGAGATGGATGGCGTTACACTCCCCCTGAAATCTCAGGCTCGCCTGGATGCCCAAGTTTCAACAGTGGCCAGGAGTACATTTGCACAACTAAAACTTGTGCGTCAGCTGCACCCGTTCCTTGAGATGTCAGACCTGGCTACAGTGACATATGCTTTGGTTACATCCCATTTGGACTATTGTAACACACTCTGCATGGGGCTGCCTTTGGAAACGATTTGGAAACTTCCACAGCTAGAATGCTGACTCAAGCCAGTTATAAGGAGCATATAACTTCTGTATTGAAACTGCTTCACTAGCTACCAGTTCATTTCTGAGCACAATTCAAGTGCTGGTCATGACCTATAAAGCCCTACACGACTTAGGTCCAGACTATTTGAGAGAACGTATCTCCCCATACGAACCACCTAGAGCCCTAAGATCCTCAGGAGAAGGCTTTCTCTTGGTCCCACCACCATCCCAGGGTTGTTTGGTGAGGACATGAGAGAGAGAGCCTTCTCAGTGGCTGCTCCCACTCTGTGGAACTCCCTTCCACAGGAGGCTAGGCTGGCCTCTTCACTGCTAGCCTTTTGCCGGCAGGCAAATACATTTTTATTTAAGCAAGCCTTCAGGCTTGGTTTCATTGGGGGATGGGGGGTTAGTTTTAGATTATTATTATTAACTCTGTTTCAAATTTTATATTTGCAATTTTTATATTTTTTACAGTTTTAATTGTACTATTTTAATTGTTGTTTTAAAGTGTTTTATATATGTTGTTAGCCACTTTGGGTCCCACTTTGGGAGAAAGGCGGGCTAAAAATAAAATAAAATAAAATAAAATAAAATAAAATAAATCTTACCAATTAGAAAGCTGGGACCCTTTTACACTGCCATTTACAGCACTATGATTCCACTTGATTCTATCCTTTGGAAGCTGTATTTACAATTCTTTCACAGAGAACTCTAGTGCCACACCAAACAGCAAACCCTAGTTTTCCACAAGATGCAACTATGTCAATTGAAGTGGGATTATTGTACTATTGTACTATATTGTACTATTGGTTACAGCCTACAGTACCTTCACATGCAGAGGAACTGGTCTATCAGTATATGAAATGTATGAACTTAAGGCTCTGGGCACATTTATCACACACTAAATCAAAAATGGGGAGCCAGTGGGCACAATATATCTCACAGAGAATCTGTTCTCTGATGCTCCAAGTTCCTTTCCAAGACTCTCTTTTCTTTCCCTGAGCAACAGAAAGAGCCCTATCTCTGATAAATTTAATCAGTGGAAGAATATAATTCCACCCAGAACACACGCACACGCACACACCACACACTTCCCCAGCCACTTCCCTGGTTGCAGGGATTCTACTGAAAATGGCATCCTTGTGATATATTCTCTATCACTTCTGCTCTAATGATTAAAGTGGTATAATGTAAAGGGCTGCCTATACACAAGAAATATTCACTCTTGTAACCACAATGGATGCAGAACAGGGCCATAATAGTTATGTCACTCATATCCAAACACACTGCAAAAATAATCCAGTTTGAGACTGCTTTAACTGCCCTGGCTCAATGGGAATTCTGGGAAGTGTTGTTTTGTGATACATTTAGCCTTCTCTGTCAGATAACTCTGGTGCCACAATAAACTACAATTCCCTTGATTCCCTAGCACAGAGCTGGGACAGTTAATTGGTTTCAAACTGGATTACTTCTGCAATGTGTTTTGGACCTTAGAAAGCCTTTCTAAATGTTGCAGCAAGGGGTGTATGTGGGTAGACATGTCTTACAGGGTTGTAAGCAGTAAAGGCAAGTGGGGCTTCTGATGTTGCTGGATTGGAGCAGGGTTCACATGGGTCAAGTTGTAGCTCTATGGCTCTGTGGACTACAGCCAAGGCACAGGGCATAGGTACACATTGTACTGTACTATATTATACACTCACTAGGTGATCTTGGGTGAGTTACACACACTCAGCCCCAGAAAACCCTATAGAGTTGCCTTAGGGTCACCATAAATTGGAAACAACTTGAAGGCAAATAACAACAACACTATACTATACTATACTATACTATACTATACTATACTATACTGGATAGGCCCTGTTTAATATTTGGAATGTGACCTGAGGGACATTTAGCAAAACAGCTGGCTATCACTGCTTTAAACTTTGTTACCATTCCATGCTGTGTAGCAGCAGTTTTGCTGCATAGTGCATCTGAGAACAGATGGGAATAATGATAGAATGCCAACACCAGCAAAATATTTCTCAAAACAAGAGAGGAAAAAGAGCAGGCAAGAGAATTACAAAATTCCTGTGTACAGAACATAAACAATTATGACTACATAGAGTGGGAATGAGGAAGACTCTGCCCCTCCACATTTTGTACTATTGTTCCCATCACCCTGAATTGGTCATGCTGTCTGGAGCTGTAGAGAGCTAAAGCTTAAGATGAGAAGGACGACAGTATCCTACCTCTGCTACAGATTATTTAACCTGCTAAGATTTATAATATATAAAATGTGCCACCATTTGCCATTCTGATGGTCTCCAGATATTTTGGACTGTAGCTGCCATCGTGCCTGAGCATTGTTCACATTGACTGGAGGAGATGGAAGTTGCAACCCAACATAATTTGCAGGGCCCAAAGTTGTTTATGCCTTTTCTAACTTAAAAAAAAAAAAGGCTGAAATTTTGCTCATAGCTTCCAGATAATATCACAAGAGTTGATGTTAGGGACAAATAATCTAGTCACTTGACCTGGGTACAAAAATGAAGGGCACACTGAGCTAGCTGCTTTGAAGTCTGTTGAATATAATGACTGCAATCCCACATCCCCTAAGAATAGTGTATATATCTGCATGCAGATATATACATCAGCACTACACAATCTCCATGCAGAACAGCAACATTGTGCAACACATAACTGGGTTGTTGTGTGATGTGAAACCTAAATATGCAATGTACAACTGCAATGCACAATGTGAAACCACAATGTGCAGTGCACAACTGTAATGTACAAGGTTGCTGTGTGTGCAACTACACTTCTGATAGAGCCAACAGAATACATCTGTTACACTATGGTGAATAATTCACCCAGCATATGTAGTGAGACTTATGCATGAATATGTCACTAACTGGATGCCTGCCACTGTCTGCAAAGAAGTGGGGCAAGAAAAAAGCAGCATTTTCTTAACAGTTCCTCACATTGTTTGGATACTCTAGAAAACGTTCCATCTTTAGTGGTAAAATGTGTTTCTTTGAGAGCTTGACAATTATGAATTACATATACTGTAATTTAAAGATATAGCTGTGTTAGTCTGTAGAATTAATATGTATAGAGGTTTTGTAGCACCTTTGAGACTAACTGGTGGAAAAAAGATGCTTGTAGCATGAGATTTTGTAGACTTTAAGGGGGCAACAGATGAGCAGCTCTGGGCCACCCCGGGAAGCAGCAGATCAGGGCTGCAGCTACCCCACCCGGTGACCCCAATCCTTCCTTTTGCCACCCCGAAAAGACTGGCAAAATGCCACTCCTTTCAGGGGCAGCAAAGGGGTGCCCTAAGAGCCGGTGTGCAGCTCTTCTTCACCTTTTCTGGTGTAGCATGTCAAAACGCTGCACCAGGAGGGCTCCCTGACACTGCGTGCCATGCATAACGGTGCGTGGCATCAGGACGGCTACAGCGTGGGGTTGGGGCAGCTGGCGTGCGGCTGCCCTGCCCCATCTCTGCCTCCAGGTCGGCCCTTTGGGCCCGTCTGCAGAGGCCCTTTAGTCTACTACTTCAGATGCTTATGGTGGATTGAAAGCCAGGGACAGAGTGCAGGAGCTTAACTGAAGATAAGTGAAAAGGAATGTAGCCAGCATGGTTAGAATCCATGAGCTCTACATGATACATAGTTTGCAAAGGGCTCCTCACATGTAGGTCCTTAAGAACAACATCCCATTGTTTGCACCTTCTTAGGAAGGATCTAATTAGGGGAATTTATAATTAGCTCAAATATGCAAGAGTGGGGTCCTAACAAAGCCCCGTGAGACCATGTACCGATGTATATACCAGAGGACTAAGGAATCTCGTAATGGATGACACTGTGGCAGGCTTCTCCAATTAAAGTCTAAATTTTTATTAAAAAGGGAAGACTGCACACACACAAATATGGCATGCACACACACACACACACACTGCACACTTAGGAATAATGGAGTGAAAGCGGGAATAGCTTGAGAGGGGCCAGACTGAGGGAGTTACTCACTTCCAAAGGCTTCTCCGGGATCTGCTGTGGATGTTGATGATAATGATGATGATGCACAGCTGCCGAAACGGGGGGAGACAGATGGCCAAGGGAGCTATGATCAGAGTATAGACCGACGTGGAGTCAGCATGCACTCTCAGGATTGCACGTGGAGCCTAAAAATCTCAGGGTTTAAATAGGAAATTTCTACCTTCTGGCTATTGACTAAATGGCTTGGCTGAAGCCTGGACAAAGGCATTGATTGTCTTAGCTTTGTTAAACCTAGGTGTGAGACCAGTCTAAATAATGCATTTGGTTTTGATACTATCAAGGAAGGGAGGCTAGAGAAAGAGAGTGCAGTCAAATCTGATCACTGCCCCATTAAGTGTGAGACTATGCACTATTATGTATCTTTTCCAGTATAATGGTTTTTCACTTTTGGCAACTCCCAAACCTATCTGGTAGGGAATTTTCCAGTTGTCCTGGGCAGATCTCTCAGCGCCTACATGACCTGCCATCTAAAGGATTATGGCCGACATCCCACAGAGGTCAGTCTGGGGTCATAGAGGGAACTCCATATGTGTCCAAAATTTTATGAAAAAATGACACATGCTAACAACTTGCTGACAAAGAAGATATCTGTCTGTATCTGGGCAAGTTTCTTGAAGAGGTTGATGGATTTCCACTTCATTCAGCTAAATTTGGTGCTTTCCATAGTGGTAGAATTTAAAGATATAGCCGTATTAGTCTGTAGAATGAATATGTATAGAGAAAAAGAGGTTTGTAGCATGAGCATTTGTAGACTTTAGTCTACTTCTTCAGATGCTTATGGTGGATTGAAAGCTAGGGACAGATTCTTCCTGCGCTCCTATCTGTCCCTAGCTTTCAATCCACCATAAACATCTAAAGAAGTAGGCTAAAGTCTACGAAAGCTTATGCTACAAATCTTTTTTTCCCCAGTTAGTCTAAAAGGTGCTACAAAATCTCTATAAATGCACTGTAATGTCATTAATATAATACCTGGAATAAGTTACTCCTTGGTAACAAGGGCATCACATTTTTGGTAACAAGGAAATCAAATTAACATAATGAGTGGGAACAGTACTTCTCTGTCTATATTTGTTGTCATTTTTGCTGTATATCAGCTTCAATTTATGGCAACCCTGTAAATGAGAAACTGTGGGTTGCAATTTTAGTTTCCAGGGTGTTAACACTTTTAAAGGTAAACTAAAATATGCAGATATAAAAGTTAAATTTGTTAGAGATCACTGTCATCAGCAGAGCAGCAAAAAACGTGGGTCAAACTATTACTTTAACTCTGGGCTTGAACAGACTGCCAGAAATAATCCAGCCTGAGGCCACTTTAACTGCCCTGGATCAGTGCTAGGGAATCATGGGAACTGTAGTTTATTATGGCATCAGAGCTCTCTAACAGAGAAGGCTCAATGTCTTTTAAAAAAAAAACAACTACAATTCTCATGATTCCCTAATATTGAGCCTGGACAGTTAAAGTGATCTCAAGCTGGATTATTTCTGGCAGTCTGTTTGGGCCCTCTTTCTTCCTAAAGAATAAAGACTAACTCAAAAAGACAAACATGTAGTTTGTGGTTTAAAAACAAACAATAATGTATTTAATAAATATTTACACAACAAACTAAAACCTAATTTAACTGGAGTTTATAAAACAGGAAGAGAGATGTTAACCTCCCTCAGGGAGGACTGTGACAGACAGCATACTAGCAGTTACTGGCGGTTTGGAATGTTCAGACTTGCAGGGGTAGGCAACCTTTCCCCTTTAAGGGCCGAGGGACTTCAGCTCCCAGAATCCCGGGAGCTATTGGCCAACATGGGACTATTGGCCAACATGGCTGAGGCTTCTGGGAGCTGAAGTCCCTCGGCCCTTAAAGGGGAAAGGTTGCCTACCCCTGGTTCAGAGAGTCTGTTAAACTGCCTTTTATGATTGACAGTTAGAATGAGAGAGTGGGAGGGGTGAAGTCCTGTCTAACTAAAGAGGAACAGGAGAATGCAAAACATAATTTATTCCAGCAGAAACCTCTAAGAACCTGAGTCTTCAACAGACTACTGTGGCTTCCTTTATTGAAGCAGTCCAACTGTAATGTGGTCTTTCTCCTTTTCTGTGCCTTCAGCTTTACCAAATCATCACCTTTTCCAATGAGTCCTCTCATCTCATGAAATGCCCAAAGTCTGATAGCCTCAGTTTAGTCATTTTGGCTTCTAGTTGAGAATTCAGGCTTAATTTGCTCTTGGACCAACATTGATTGTTGTCTTTTTGACAATTGATGATATCCATAGAACCAACTTTGTGTTGCAGAGAGCACTAATTGTCTTTTCTTCTTACCTTTTAATATGTCATTTTCAGAAGTTTAATGAATGGAATTCTTCAGATTTGATACTATTTCCTTATTCAGTTAAGTCTCCTCTGGAAGGAAGAAGCAAGCAATGTGATGGATGAGTAACATATTGAGCCACTTTTAAAAATACTGCAATGTAAATTTTAAATAAATAAAACTAATTTATCTTTAACACAGTAATAAATAACAGGAACAAATGTCTTTTTAAAAGCAGCTTTCCAAACTCTGCTTTGATGTCACTTGCTTTAGATAAAAATCAGGGAAACCTACAGTCTTTGCAGACTGCTAGAAATAGTGCAAATTGAGTCCACTTTAAGGGTTAGGGAATCATGGGAACTGTATTTTATTGTGGCACCAGAGCTCTCTGACAGAGAAGGCTCAATGTCTCGGGGGGGGGGGGAATTCCCATGATTCCCTAGCACTAACCCTAACCCTTAAAGTGGACTCAATTTGCCCAATTTGAAATTATATTTTGAAGCCTGTTGTCTGGTATGGCTAACAGACCGGTTTCTCTTAAAAAATAAGGAAATGTTATCTTTGGAAGGAGCGGGTCTGAGATATGGGTTTCATGCCTATCTATTTCATGATAAAGTAAATGTGCATAAGGACTTTGAGAATCATTTCATTAGAAAGGCTTTATTGCGGGTTTGGCTTAAGCACAAAGAAACGCTGTGTAGGAATGTTCCCTTTTGGGCTCTACCAATGAAGCCTTCTTTAGATGGGAGAGATTGGACCCTGAAAGGTAGATAACATATGGTGAACTCGTTAAAGTTGACATAGACACAGGTAATATCGAATTCAAGTCTAGGGAAGAGCTGTTGAAAGGTGGTTTTGATTGCGGCTGGTTTCTATATAGACAGCTTAAAGAAAAATTCATAAAAGATAAAAAATAGTAGAGGTATTGGTTTATCTTTAAAAGAATTTGAAAAGATATTGAGTGGGGGGAAACTGCCCAAGATTTCTGAATTTTATGATCTTTTGCTAAAGTTGGACCAAGAAGACAAAACTATTAAAGAAAATATGATTAAATGGGCCATTGATTTAAAACAAGCCATTCCACTGGAGCAGTGGGAGAAATCTTGGTCATATCACATTAAACACTCCCTATGTTTTGATTTACGGGAAAATTTTCAAAAGATGCAGCACCGGTGGTACTTAACCCCAGTGAAATTAGCCAAAATGCAGAAAAATATCAGCAAGAAATGTTGGAAGTGCAATGAGAAGGACGGTACCTTCATACTATGTGGTGGCACTGCAAAGTTGCTAAGAAATTTTGGAATAAAATTCATAAATTGGTTACTCAAATTCTGCCTCTTAAAGATCATATTGACCCTAAATTTTATCTGTTAGGCATGATTGATGACGAGGGATTGGAAAAGAGACATGGTAAATGGCTTTATTATATAACAACTACCACAAGAATGGTCTACGCAGCCGAGTAGAAAAGCAGTAATTGCCCCGAAATAGAAGATTTGTTGTTTAAATTGGTGGACTGTGTAGTAATAGATAAACTTACCTTACTCTTAAGAGAGAAATCCCGGGATGCAATAAAAATGGACTGGGAGCCCTTGATAATTTTTTTGAAAAATAGTGAATATAGTGAACTAGTAGCTAAGTTTCTAGACTAATTTGGTTTGCATAGTTTAGTTTCCTATATTCATGAAAAATTAATATAAATTGGATTTCCTTTCCTTTTCTTTTTTTCTGGCCTCTCCTTCACGGGAGGCGGTGGTAGAAGCAGAAAAATGATAATATATGGTGATGTAATTTATTACAATATGGCGTTGAGGTTGAGATTGAAGCTTCTTAAATAATAAGCAGCCCAAGCTTAGGAAGTAACTTTTATTTATGTGTAATCAATGTTGGTTTAGTGTTTGTCTTTGTTAGAGTATGTGTTATATGTATGTATACAAGTATGTATGTTTTGTAATGGTATATATGTTTTATGTTATTTTGATGTGTTTGTCATAATAAAAATAAAATAAAAAAATAAAATAAAGTGGACTCAATTTGCACTATTCTGGTAGTCTGCAAAGGCCCATAGTTTTATTCAGAGGGGACATTACAAAGCAAGGTGAACACTTAAAATAATACAAACACTAAAACCAATATGGCAACACAGTAAAACTGACGAAGGGAGAGGACAGCAAAGGTGCTCCTTTTCCCAGGATGCTCTTCATCCTAAGGTCAAGGTTTTGTAGCTCTCTTGGTCTTATGAGACACCCTTCATTACTGTGGCTGGCTTCTATGTAATCTTCGCCATTGGAGATTGCTGGGGAGAGGCTGCAAAGGAGAATCCCTACTTGACATCCCCAAGGTCACCAGCTTAAAATCTACTGTAGGCTCAACATGCTAAGAATGTCAGAGCGGCTAAGCTTCCTTCCCTTTCTTACAGAAAGCAAGTAAAACCCCAATACAGCAGAGCTAAGTCTTGTTCTGGCAATGGGCAGCTATGATTTGATCTTGAAGGAGATGACTGTCTTATAATGATGAAATGCTTTAAGTAATGCATGTTTTCACTGGAAAATGGCTGAAGCACAAATCTAAGAACTCAGCCATCAGGTCCTGGATACCAGCCAAGGAAAGATGTGCTCCAGTGCTTTAGGCAGAGAAGGTTTCATTGTGTAGCTGATTTCAGCATGGTTGGCTTTAACTGAAGAGGCAGACTTAGCACTGTAAAACATATTGATATCAAGGACTGATTAGTAGACTGTGCAGTGTCAGTAATATCCTGCTGTGATACAATAAGGGGTCAACAAATTAGTATCTGCACAGAATTGGAACAAAGCAAAGGCCTATTCTGTTGAAGGAAAGAGCAGTGGGGGTGTAGCTGGTTTTCAACGCATGGAGAGAGGTGAGAATTGTACAGTTGCCTTTTAAACATTTTTGGCATTGTTCCCTAACACATTTTGAAGCCATACTGCATTAGGTAAAGGTAAAGATCTGTCTGTCTGTCTGCCTGTCTGCCTGCATATGTGCATGTGCACCTTCAAGTCACCTGTTAATCATTAAGAGAGATCTTGTAGCACCTTTGAGACTAACTGAAAGAAAGTTGGCAGCATGAGCTTTTGTAGACTTCAGTCTACTCAAAACTCATGCTGCCAACCTCTTTCTTTCAGTTAGGGCCTCTGCAGACTGGCCCAAAGGGCTGGCCTGGAGGTAGAGTTGGGGCAGGGCAGCCACACGGCGGCCGCCCCAACCCCATGCCAATGCCGCCCTGATGCCGTGCGCCGGTATGCACACCGCACAGCATCAGGACACCCTCCCGGTGCAGCATTCTGACATGCTGCACCAAAAAGGGCGAGGAAGAGCCGTGCACCGGCTCTTAGGGCGGCCTTTTGCCACCCCTGAAAGGAACGGCACTTTGCCACTCTTTTCGAGGTGGCAAAAGTGAGGATAGGGGCGGCCCAGAGCCGCCCATCTGCAGAGGCCCTTAGCCTCAAAGATCTCTCTACACAGTGATTCTACAGACTAACATGGCTATATCTTTGAATTCTACCACTGTTAGCTAATGGTGACCTTCAGTTTGTGCAGCTGCCTGGCTTCTAAGGTGGGTTTTGGGGGGTTGAATCAGGATATATAGTTCCAATGTTGTAGATACATCATTGTAGCTATGTTGTTGTAGCTATGTCTCATAATGCAGGATCTTGGCCTTCATCTCCTCTTGTTCTGTGCTTTCAAGTCAACTCTGATTTATGACAACCCTACCATAAGGTTTCTTGGAAATATTTATTCAAGAAGTTTTGCCATTGCCTTCATCTTAGTATAAGAGAGTGTGACATCCAAAGTCACCCAATAGGTTTCCATGGCTGAGTGGGGCTTTGAACCCTGATCTCCTTAAGTCCTAGTCCAACACTCAGACTACCACACAACTTTAGCTTCCTTATTAGTCTCTAAAAGTGCCTCATCTCCTCTTATAAATGCTCTATCATTAGAATGGTAGTTAGTGATCATCCCTCCCTACCTCAGTTGTGCCAGAAAATTCCATATTCTGACAAGCGCCATTGCATTTCCAGTTAGGTAAACCAAGCAAATGCATTCACATTTACACAATGTGAAGAACTTATTCTGCACAAGGAATATATGCTTCTTTTACTTTTTATTTTTTAAAATGCTTTTACTCCAGCCTGTGATGATTTTTTTAATAAGGGTGTTTTATATTTGTGAATTTTATTAATTTATTAATGCTTGTGTTTCTATGATTTAATTAACATGTTTTGCACTTGGGTTTTATGGGAGATGTTCCAAGTCCATTTTATGAAGAAAAGCAAGCTAAAAAGGGCCACGGGGACAGATTTTTTTTGTGATTGTAGATTCTGTACAATAAATGTCTTTGATCTAAATATTTATAGTATGGCCCCCAAGAATAATAGCTGGGGTATCAAGTGAAGCAAATGTAGGGAATTATGTTATTTCAACCCATTATTAGTTAATGATTGCTCCAATGGTTGCTAAACTATGGACTGAGAGATTGTAGGGTTCCTCACTGAGAAAAAACAGTAATCGAAGTATTTACCAAAGTATGTGCTGTTGAACACAACAATCATTTTAGAATATGTCTGTAGAATCCTCTTCAGTTACTCACAGACATATTGGAGTTTTGCAGCAGGCAAGTCAGTTTGGACAATGCACCCTCAAGACTAAAAGCCTAATGAGGTCTAAAAAGGAATATAATCTGAACACAGGTATGATCACAATTTTAAAATGCATTAGAATAACAACAATTTTTTTTTGTTTTTAACAGATATCATCTCAACACAGAGGTAAAGAGGAAACCACATTTGCGAACAAAATAGAGACTGGGAACCTTTAACAGATGCAATGCCTAAAGGACTCAAATTGCTGATGCTTATATTCAGCATCAACCAAGGAAAAGACAGTGATGGATCTGAGGTGTCATGTAGATCTTAAAACTGATTTGTAGTGTAGTCTGAAGCAAGCAGCAGTATGCAGCTGAATTCATTGCCATGATCTCACCACATACTGACTCCTATTTAAAAAGATTTTAGTGGATGAGACAGTCCATAATTAAGGCTAATACCAGCCTAGATGGCCTCCTCTCTGAATTCATGCATAAAACAAATTAATATTTCTCTGAGTCACTTGTTCACTTTCCTAAAAGCACACATCAATGAGAGAAGAAATTTTGACCACATCCCACTTTCCCCTTTTAATGTGGCCTGATATGAAAAACCAATAATGTTATTTTATACTCCTGAACAGTTGTTTTTTCTTTCTTCCATTATAGGGTTAAAATATTTCTCAGTGAATGTATTATCTTCTAATGGAAGCTTTTAACACATAGCCCTGGCAGGCTTTCCAAGAGACAATAATGAGACATGAAAGCTCTAAGATTTATTTAAAAGGAGACTTTAGGGTTGACTGCTAAAGACTCTTTTTGCCAGAATAATGAAATAAATAGCAGTGCACTTTTTCCAACTTTGTTTCAATTATATTGGACCCAGTCCAGTAAAAATATCTGCCTACATAACATAGATAATGTGTTGAATAAAACTGACAATCTTCATATCGGATGGTAGCATCTATCAGCTAGGTTGCCTAATACTATATTTGAACAATTGCTACACTCCTTAATCTTCAGCCATTTTAACTGATGGAAGGCACCTCCACTGATCTTTGTGGTACTTGCTTGTAAACAACAAGGTGGGAGACTTTAGCTGCAATCCTTTGTCAAAGTGTGGGGAGCATAGCGCTCCCCATATGCAGCTCTGTCCTGTTCCTGCCCCCTTGAAGTGCATGCCATGACACTGAACAAGAGCCCTTTTCCATGCCCAAAAATCAAAGCCATGTGGCACCTGAACTCTTCACATGGTCAGTTTTGACAGCATTCCCTAGTCGTTTCGGGGTGGATGTTGTTGACAATGGTGGCTGTGTAGATCATTTGGAGAGTAGGTACAAGTGGCCCCAGCATGCTGCTGTCTGCACATATACCAGAATTGAGGCATTAACCCTTTAAAAAAACACATGTAGAATCACACAAAAACAATAGCACTTGATATTTTTAAAGACTGATATTTAAACATATTAGGGATGCAGTGACTCAAGTGGTTAAGACGCTGACTCGGTTGATTGCAAAATTGGCAGCTTGGCAGTTTGAGGCCCGGGTGCTGCATTATGGGGTGAGCTCCTGTCACTAATCCCAGCTTCTGCCAACTTAGCAGTTCAAAAGCATGCAAATGCAAGTAGATAAATAGGTACCACTTTAGTGGGAAAGTAAACAGTATTCTGTGCAATCATGCTGGCCACATGATCACAGAGTAGTCTCTGACAATGCTGGCTCTTCGGCTTATTAAAGGAAATGAGCACCACCCCCTACAGTTGGACAAAACTTGACAACCTTGTCAATGGGGAATACCTTTACCTTTACCTTACCTATTTAAATATATATAAAATATTTGATATTTTGCTGGTATTTACTAGCACCTCCATTTTTTGGACACATTTGTTGATGTACAAGCTTTTGGTTTTGTTTGGTTAAAATCCCCACAAATTAAACATACATACTAACAATCATTATAAAAGACAAAAACAACAGATTAAGAAGTTATGTGCAGGTTTATACGTTTCCCATTTCCTACAAATATACCTTAATTCACAGAATCTACAAAGCAACTGCTTTGTGAGCATCAGCAGAAACAATTATTGCACTACGCAATTTGATTGACTTGCTATTATGAAAATGGATTTTATCCTATCCACCTCTTGTTTAGTTCTGTATATTTGTTTAGCCAATCCATAGAATATGCAGTAAGGACATTTCAATCTTGTCATGTACAATTTAGTGGCTCTTCTTTTGAAATACTGCGACAAAATAGATTATTCTTGTTTGCCTTGTATAATCACAAAGGTAATCTTCCACGAGCACAGCAGTGACTGAATGTTCTACTCTTTGAATCCTTAGCAACACAAGTCCAGTCTTCTGCATCACAGTTCAGTGGAACACAAATGGGGTCACATCTTTCCTAAAGGGAAAAGTATTGGTGAGGCAGCCCCACAGTCTGACAAACAAAGGAAAGCAATGAAGATGCTATCAGACTGAATCTGAATGTAAAACATACATCTGGTGATCTTGTGCCAGCTGTTGATGAATAATAATGGATTCAGACCTGGCACTCAGGTGGCAGAGATGATAGGGTATTTATTGGCCTAAATCCTAGTGTTAGTTCTAATTAGATAAAATCCATGGAATCAATTAGATTTATCGATGGGAAGACCCAACAGTTGTACAATTCCCACTGTTTGCAGGGAGCCTTTTTATTGGGGGTGAGTGGTATCCTAGGACCTTATCACACGCTGACCACGAACCGAAACGTTACCGAACTAAAAAGCATTCCATTACAATTCCAAATCTATTCCGAAAGGGCTCCGTTGATACGTTATGGCCTATTACACGCAATCACGGTCATTTCGCAATTAATATGGTTTGAGAGATGCGTGTTCTGGAAACGTATCGTGTGTTCATAAAGAAGGCAGGGAATCTCAACATTTCCATAGCAACGATGCTCTAGCACATGTGCAGAAACAGAAATGCTCGCAAAGGATGTTGGGTATTTTTTGTCGTCACTTCCTACTCACCTACGCGCCATTGCTTTACCTTCGCCATTCCCGTTTGCCTGCCATTTCCGGGCACTGAGTCCAGTGCCCCAGAGCTGCTGATCAATCTGCTACCATGAGTGATCAATCTGTCGCCATGGCTGTTTTTCTCCCCCAGATCCATGAGCTGGTGGCGGAGATAGAGAGGGTGGAGCGGGAAGAGGATGAAAGGCTTAGGGCTGTGGTTTCGGCCGTCCGCCGGTGGATGAGGCGCCGTGGCATCACGGCCTTCAGGGCACGTGCGGTGGTAGGGAGAATTCTTGCTCTCCGCCACCACGGTGGCCGTGATTTCCATGGCTGCAGTGTCCCGCAGCCACGCCGGTGGTGGGTTCGCCCGCAGGTTATTCGCAACTGGTGGGCTGATGAAGTGATCCAGCTGTGGGATGAGGACATGTGGATAAGGAACTTCCGCATGTCCAAATCCACCCTTTCTGAAATCGCTGAGGCTCTTCGACCTCGACTGCAGGTGAACGACACCATCATGAGGAGGGCCATCTCGGTGGAGGAGAGAGTGGCTATAACAATCTGGTGGCTTTCAGCACCCTTGAATTACCGTAGAGTGGCCCGACAATTCCAGATTGGGGTGTCCACAGCGGCCGTCATTTGCATCCAGGTTATCACTACGATAGAAGAGGAACTTTTGCAAAAAACCGTCTGCCTTGGAGACTATCACAAGGTAGGCCCCCAGCTTGTTAATTACAGTACCTGTACCTCTTCCGTTCCATGTGTCCTAACATCAAGTATGCATATCCTACAAAGCTGCTTATGGAAGGGGTGATTTTGGGTGGGGGAAAGTGAGCTATAACTTTGACATCCTCATTGGTCTTTGTATATAGCTACTATATAATATATGTATATAGCTAAATGGAGACACATGCATCTTTCCAGGGAACTGTGCTGACACCTAGGCAATTGTACATATACCTGCAAATGTTTCATGTCCCCCCAAATTGCTTGGCCCTTTTCCTTCGTATTCCAGTTGGAGGCCATAGCATATGGGGTGCATCCACATATGGCTCATGTACTGCTTTGGTGGCATTTTTCTGACCTCTCCGTGTTTTTTGTGTCTCTCTATTCAGGTCATGGATGACTTCGAGCAGCTGGGCTTCCCCCACTGTGTTGGCGCCCTCGATGGAACACACATTCCTGTCCAGCCGCCAGGGGCCAGGGCAGAGGAATACTTTAATCGCAAGTATGGGCACTCGATTGTCCTTCAGGCGTTGACCTCAGCAACTGGACTCTTCTTGAACATTGAGGCTGGATTCTCTGGCAGAAATCATGATGCCTTCATCTTTAGGCATTCCTCCCTCTGCCAGGCCATGGATGAGGGAGCTTTTGTTCCTGGAAACCCTACGATCACGATCCGTGAGGTGCAGGTGCCGGCGCTGGTCATTCCTGACGGAGCATACCCCTTGCGGCGTTGGCTCATGAAGCCTTACAGTGGAGCAATGCGGGAAAATCAGCTGCATTTCAACATTGCACTAAGCAGGGCTTGCTGTGTGGTGGAGCGGGCTTTTGGGCGCCTTAAGGGCAGGTGGGGCTGCCTAAGCTCGAGACTGACTGTGGCCGAAAACCACTTTTCCACAGTTGTGTCTGCATGCGTGGTGCTTCACAACATATGCGAGAGCAGGGGCCACGCACTGCATGTTGAACGGGAAACTGGAGAGCTGCAGCTGCCACCTTTACCAGAGGAGTACCGCCCGGGGAGAGACCACCGGCGGCATGCTGAGGGAGAGCAGGTCCGAGCTGCTATAGCGGCCATGCTAGCAGAAGGGGGGTTTTGAGAAATGGACCACGGTTACAAGTTGCTTCTATGTTCTTTTCCATTAACATACTTGCTGTTCCAAAATAAAGCTTTTCATTTACTGTACATTAGCTCATGATCAGGTACTATGTTTGGTTGTACATGGTTTGTGCATTGCATGTTCTATATATATCTATATTAGGAATTTCTCCATATTAGGAAACATCTTTATTTATATAAATATGAATTTAAATATATTTACATTTATAGAAATGTATATAAATTTAAATTAGTGTGTATGTATATCTATGTCTGCATATATATATGTATGTATATGTGTGTGTGTGTGTGTGTGCGCCTGTATTTACTTATTTATGTATATATGTGTATGTGCGTGTGTGTGTGTGTATATATATATATATATATGTACAAATATATATATATACATATATGTATGTATGTATATATGTGTATATGTATATGTATATATATATATACATGTATATATATATATATATATATATATATATGTGTGTGTGTGTGTGTGTGCGCGCGTGTTTTGTGTGTCTGCGCGTGTGTGTGTATGTGTACATATATAGATGTATGTATAGAAATCAAATTCAAAATGACTTGAACAGACTAGAAAGTTGGGCCAAAGCTAACAAAATTAAATTCAACACAGAGAAATGTAAGGTACTGCAGTTAGGGCAGAAAAACGAAAAGTACAGATATACGATGGGGGACACCTGGCTGAATGAGACTACGTGTGAAAGGGATCTAGGAGTTCTAGTAGACCACAAGTTGAACATGAGTCAACAGTGTGATGCAGCAGCTAAAAAGGCCAATGCAATTTTAGGCTGCATCAGTAGAGGTATAGCGTCTAGGTCAAGAGAAGTAATAGCGCCACTCTATTCTGCTTTGGTCAGGCCTCGCCTGCTATACTGTGCCCAGTTCTGGGCACCACAATTCAAAAAAGATGTGGAGAAACTGGAGCATGTCTAAAGGAGGGCAACTAAAATGCATTGATTGGGAGTCCCTGCATGGCAGGGTGTTGGACTGGATGGCCCTTGTGGTCTCTTCCAACTCTATGATTCTATGATTCTATGTGTGTGTGCATGCATGCGCGTGTATTTATATATACATGTAGCCAAATATATATATATGTGTATATGTATATATATATATATATATATATATGTGTTTGTGTGTGTGTGTGTGTATATATATATATACGTATAACTGTATGCATGGTTCCCTCTCTCTCTCTCTCTCTCTCTCTCTCTCTCTCTCTCTTTATATATATATATATATATATATATATATATATATATACACATGTATACATATGTGTATATGTATATATATCTAGGCGCCCACACATATATATATATATATATATGTGTGTGTGTGTGTGTGTGTGTGTGAGTGTGTGTGTACAAACATATATATTGGGGCATATATATATATGCACATATTCATTCATAGAAATGTGTGTGGATTCTGGTATATATATATATATATATATATGTATGTATATCAATATTTATCTATATATATATATATATATTTGTGTGTATATATCTTTATATTTGTGTGTGTGGCCACGTCCCCTGCAGAATAGTCTATCTACCTCTGGTAGAGTGTATAAGGCATCTGTACCATTTTTTGGAATTAGTCAACAATACAGCTCATTAGCCACTGCTAAAGTGCAGCGCAACTCGCCCATTAGCATTTTGGGCACTACACTGCTGGGTCTATATGCTTGTGTATAACTTTCATAGTGCCTTAAATTATGGAGAACACAAACACTTAGATTATGTTCATATGATAGGGCAGGAGCTGACATAACCTCACATCTACCCCTGGGGCCAATTTCAGGAGGAACCCTTGCCGGGCTGGTTCAGAGGACTTTCCTTTACCAAATTAATGACCACCACGCTGGTTTTGAATGGCGAACGAAGATTTTAACATAGTGTAAAAAATACATAACTTACTAGAACAGTGCGATGTGCTCGAACTAAGCACACCTTACATTAGCAAAGTGCTCTGAACAATAACCAATCCAAAAACGTAACAAACCATAGTGCATCAATACATTGGCAATCAGTCCATGCAGCCAGGAAAAGAACCCCTGCCCTGTGTGGTGAGAGGAAACACTCAAGAAGGAGAGTAAATTTTCTTCTTCTTGATCTGTCTCTTTCCCCTCTGAGGAACAGGGGTGGCCTGGATTTGGGAAGCACCATTGGTACTGCCCATGCACTGGGAGCCCTCCACATTCTCTGTCTGTCCAGTGGCAGGGACCAGACAAGTAGGTGTTGCTTCCTCTTCCTCAGGCCAGTCCTCAAAAAGAAGTTGTGTGCCAGTGCTTCCTGGTGGAGACAGCAAGCCCTGGTCGCTGCTGTGTTGCTTGGAGGCCAAGTGGCGCGCCAACATGTCGTTCCTGCGCGTCATCTGCGCAAGGGTACCCTCTGCAACAGCAGTCAGCCGGTCTAAGTAGCTGTAGAGACGGTTGCGGTGCTGTGCTGCAGATGCCAAACCTTGCCGGAGGGTTCTTTCCAACCTTCCTAGTGTCATCGAGTCACTCCGGAGGGAACGCAGCAGGGACTGGTGCTGTTTCCTAGCCAAGGAGCGGTTCATGCGGCCCTCCCTCCTGGAGTCCTCAAGGATTGTGCGAGCTATGATTTCGCCCCTCCTCGCTCTCCTATCATGGAACGCCTCGTCCCTCGGCACGCGCCGGACCACGGTACGCAGTGGCACTGTGGGAAAGCGGAAAAACATGTTGTGACCATTAAGCAGAAAGTAAAGAGTAATTGGTGGCGAAGTAATTGTGTGTGTGTACTTGTGTGTGTGTGTATATGTGTGCAGTTGTGTGCGTCATAAAACTGGTGAATATTTATTCCAGTTGTTTAACATGCATGGTTGTATAAAATCGTGCATTCCTTGGCCACAATCATGCATTCTGATGGCATGCAAAGGAATAAAAACATGGTATTCAGAATAGGATTCACGGGACATGCACTGTGCTGGTGCACCCAGTGTCTTATGTAGGCGGGAATTGCAATTGCTTACCCCTCCGGATCACAGTTTCCTGTGGGGTGTCTGTGGTATCGTGTAGTCCAGTGGGCTGTGTTTCCCCAGCTTCTGTTTGGAAGGGCTGTTCCGGCTGCCCTTCCACACTGATCTGTGTCTCTAGGGGCCACAAAAAAAAAAGGAAAAGGTAGGAGTGCATGACATTTTTCCCCAAGCTGTGATAGTAATGCAATAGAATGGCCACCTCTGCCCAGATCTTACCATCACTAGCAGCGGGCGATGCTGGTATCTCCTGAGGAACAACATCCTCATGTGCAGCAGGAAGCACTGGCATTGTGTGATCCACTGGGAGCAGTTGCAGTATCACATTGTTGTCCTCTGAGATCGCCGGTACAACTGTGGGATATAAATAGGGCAGAGGAAACGGTTACCCTTGAAAGAAGCATAATGGAATCCATGCATACATTTTATCGTCCAAGCATATGTATTGTAGTAAATGGAGCGTCAAAAGAGAACAAGATTTCCTTCCAAGAAAACTGATTTGGCCACAATCTCCTTTCCCACTTTCTCCCCTTGCATGCTGGCCAATTGCGATGAAGGGACACAGCAGTCTGGACCCTTGGGAGAACAAATTTTGCTCCACCACCACCCACTTCATTGTGCATTAATACAATTGGCATCCCATGATTTCATTGTAATTGGCTAGTAGTGTGGCATGGTGGATTCAGAATTGGATGATGACTTAACATCAGCAAGGGCCAGAGTAGTGTTCCAAAATTAAGAGGCTGCAGATATCAGGAAGGGCCTTTGGGAACATATGCATGACTGTGAGCCATATGGAGCAACCCTCCCCACATGGCTAGGGCCCTTTGAAGACCCCAAAAGTTAGACCTACCTTCCACAGTTACAGCAGTGGTCGTGCATGGTTCCTGCTGCTGGGATGGTGTTGGAGCCTGCAATGATAACTGCTGGCTGGGGCCACCGGTGCCTTTTCTGACCACATTAAGGCTTTTAGATATCCTTTTGGGGAACACCGACCGGTCGTGCCTCAAAAATTTGTCCAGCTCATGATAGAAAGGACAAGTAGCTGGTGAGTTGCCACTGATTTTGTTGTGGTTGTTCACCCTTGAGTAATCAGATTTCATGGATTTGCATTTATTTCGAATTTCAGGCACCGATCTGTGGATCCCCTTTTCCCTGAGCTTCGCGGACAACTCGGCATATATATTGTGGTTTCTGTGGTTGGCATATAGTTCCCTTTGGATCCTCTCATCACCCCACACAGCCAGCAGTTCTAAGATCTCAGTGTGGGTCCAGACGACCCCCCTTGCCTGCTTTCTCTGGCTGTCCTCAGGCGCGATGGAAGCCATTTATAAATGATAAGTTACAAAAGTGCCCAAATAAAACCTAAAGTATGAAGACAGAACGAGGTGCTGGAGAGCTAAAGGCGCTATGGTCACCGATGCGAGCTAGCCAAGGAAAAGGCAAGGCGCTCAGCCAAGCGGTGCACCCTGCCCTCCGCTGGTAAAGTGAACACAAACCGAAATGCTTTGGCGCTTATGGCGCAATGATCACCGAGGCTCTATAACGAAGGATCAGCCAAGGCGATCAGCCAAGCAGTGCACCCTGCCCTAGGATTTCATTGCTCCTGTTGGAGCAGGAAGTTAATGTTTGCAAAGGGAAGGCGTACAGCAATAATGCCGAGCAGGTGGCAGGTCTGGATTACAGAGGAGGTTCGAGCAATGCTGCACATAATAGCCCGCAGCCCCAACCTAGAGCTACTGATGGGGTCTAGCTGCCACCCTAATAGGGCAGCATATATGGAGATCCGCAGAAGGCTTGCCCGTAGGGGATTCCGCAGATCCTTGGCACAGATTCGATCCAAACTCAAGGTTCTGAGGAATGCTTTCTACAGGGCCAGGCGGATATTCCACGGCCATCCTCCCCCAGAAGCCAGGCCAGCATTCTATGAAGAAATGTTCAACCTTTGGGAGCAAGCAGGGAGGCCCGATGAGAGAAGAGCAATAAGGCCGGCAGGTAAGCCAAGCAACAAAAGCAGACTGTATTATGAATAGTTTGTTCTATATATTTTTAGTGTTTTGTGACATCTGTCCACCAACAGTAATTCATGTTGTGAATCTTTTCATAGCAGCACCTGCATTTGCTGAAGCAAGGGGGCGTGTGGAGGAAAGGGCTGCAAGGGCAGAGGTTGCACCGCCAGGAGGAGGAGGAAATGGCCTTCCCTGCAGGCAGGGACGAGGAACAGCTCCCCCCCATGGAGGGGCAACAAGGTGCCAGTGAGGAGGAGGAAGAGGAGGAGGAGGAGCCGGCCAGGCCTGCAGACAGGCAAGCTGCAATTGTGGTGGATGAAGAGGAGGAGGAACAGGAAGAGGATCCGGCCAGACCTGAGGGCAGGGTGGAGGAAGAATTTCCCCCCATGGAGGGGCAACAAGCTGCCAATCAGGCAGATCTAGAGGAAGGGTTGGAGCTTGCTGATTTCCCCCCCAAGCCACAGGGAGAGGGAGAGCCACCGTGTAGGTTTTTTTGCGCACCTGTCACTGAATTCTTGATGCTACTGAAACTTTCCTTATGAAGATGAGGGAAGTAGTAATAATGATCCTATTTTTTTTTCTCCACTTAGTGAGAGAACTCATAGCCGCCCTGTCACGTGGTCAGCAGGAGCTCATGCGGAGGATGGGGGACCTGGAAAGGAGCATGCAGTCCTTGGAAATGTGGGTTCGGCATTTCCTGGTGGCCGGCTCACCACTCAGATAATTTTTTTTGGTTAATTTTTTAAAACCATCCCACCCGCACTTCCCTGTGCTGGAACAGGGAGTGGAAACTTTATTTTTCTATTCCTTGGACCCCTACCCCTCCGGTTTGATTGTTGTTATTAATGGAAAAACTTGCAAGACAAGAACAATGCTTTTTATATGAAAATAAATGTATTTATTTATTGTAATCTTGTGTCTCATATGCCTTGAATGTGTGGAGGGGGGGGAGGGTATTACCACTTCACCCAGTAGTCCTGCCATCAGTGCTTAGGAGCACCCCATCCCGAGAAACTGAACCTGTAAAAAAAAAAAAAGGACACATAATCATGTGAACCCCAACAGGGGAAGGGTAGACAGAATTCCCAAAATCCTTTTCAATGAGAGATGCATACTGTCTATCTATCTATCTATCTATCTATCTATCTATCTATCTCTCAATCTCTTATCTCTCTATCATTCTATCTATCTATCTATCTCTCTCTATTAGTCTATCTATCTATCGATCTATGTATCTATCTATCCATCCTTCTGTCTGTCTGTCTGTCTGTCTATCTCTCTATTATCTCTCTATCTATCTATCTGTCTAACTATCCATCTCTCTTTCCATCAATATTGCAACCTATGTATCTATCTTCCCTTCTGTATAGGTAGATATCTATTTATCTATTATTCTATCTATGTATCCATCCACCTTCCAGAAATATACAGTGTCAAACAAGAGATCTTTGCCAAATCCCGGGGAACATAGATTTCCCCAAGGTGTTGAGCAAGTGCACCTTATCCCAACCACTTATGGTAAAAGTCAAAAGACCATCTTTTTCAAGGTAAAATTGGAGTAACCAAGGGAGCAGTTCATGGTAATTGTTGAGAAGAGGAGGAGGAACGTTACTATTTATATGTAACCTAGACTGAACAATTCTAATGGATCTCGATTGGTTCTGGGGGAAAAGGACCTCACCAAAGCCATGGACAACAGCTGCCTGATAACAGATCCCACCTCGACATCCGAAGGAAATTTCTGACACTGGATCGCAAGGCCTCAGATTCCCCTTCCCTGGAGGTCTATAAGCAGGGACAGGTTGGACATCTCCCGGGGATGGGTCGATGGGGAATACCATCATGGAAGGGCTGTGGACCTGAAGGCCCTTGGGCCCCACGAGTATACGCATTATCTGGATAGGTACCATTTGACCATCACTCTGCCCGTCTACCTACCTACCCACCAACCTATCCATCTATCTACCTATCTATCTACCTACCTATCCGCCTATCTATCTATCTATCTATCTATCTATCTATCTATCTATCTATCTATCTACATATCCGCCTATCTATCTAGCCATCCATCCATCCATCCATCCATCCATCTATCTATCTACCTATCCGTCAGTCTATCTATCTATCCACCTACCTATCCATCCATCTACCGATCCATCTAAGCATGTATCCATCTATCTATGTACCGACCTATTCATCTATCTAGCTTGCTATCTATCTATCTATCTATCTATCTATCTATCTATCTATCTATCTATCTATATCTATCCATCCATCCATCTCTCTCTCTCTCTCTCCATCTATCTATCTATCTATCTATCTACCCATCTATCTATCTACCTACCTATCAATCCATCTTCCTTACCAACTAACTATCTATCTGCTCTATCGATCTACCTATCCACCTATCTATCTACCTACCAACCTATAAATCCAACTTCCTTTCCATCTATCTATCCATCTATCTATCTATCTATCTATCTATCTATCTATCTTTCTATCTATCTATCTAGCCAGCAATCCATCTATCCATCTATCTACCCACAAACCAAAGTATAAATACAGCATTCTCCAACCTCTCAACGTGCATATGTCAGTGGGTGTGCACCACCCAAGGAAGGGTGCGGAGAGGGAGTGCCATGAATAAATTGTATAAATGTAATCAAATTGGCACTCACACATCAAGAGAACTGACGACAAGGTAAAACGACCCTCAGGGATGTTGCTGTCAGGGAGTGATCCAGACCTGAGAAAAGAGAAGCATCAGATTAAAAACATCTTTTCCCCAGCCCCCCCTCGTCACAACGAATTCACACCAACAAAAGGCTATGGAATATTGCCCCCAGCCCAAATATTCTCCCCCCCCCACCCCCAGATGGAGATTGCTCTCCCCGGCCACAAATCCTTATCGCGCAGCGCCACTTATCCAAATATAAACCTAGACCGCCTTCACAGCAGAGAACAACATGTTTACCCATTCCGTTTGTTGGCCGATCAAAACAGGAAGTACACGTCAGATGATGCCTCCTCACAGATCCATGGGAAATAGCGCGAGAAAACTTGGGAAGTTTCACAATACGGATCGGGCGCTTCACAATACGGATCGGGCGCTCAGATGTATTTCGCCTGTGCAGCCATTGCGCAATAAATACGAAGGCTCAGCTGTACTTCCCCGAAAAACCGAATGTCAAAAATTCTCCCTTCGTTACGGATTAGCTCCGGTTTCTGTCTAGTTTCGGTGCAACGTCGTGTGTAAACACGGGGAGATAATATGTATTAGCTTCGGATACCCTTTGGATTAGCTCTGCTTTAGGCCCCATGTGATAAGGTCCCTAGTTTTAACTTGTGCAGGTTTTAAATGATTTAATATTGTTTAATGTATGGTTTCTTTAATGTTGATATTTCAACAGTGTTTTAATTTTATTACTATGCTTTCAAATAATTTTATTTTATGGTTTGTGAATCACCTTGGATTCCACAGCAGGAGAAAGGCAACATATAAATGAATTAATGAATAAAATAACGTGTTTCCTCTGATGGAGACTAATAATAGGTTTCAGGCCAGTAAGTGAAGTATTTGGTATGTCTTATGCAGACCTGGTTTCACCATGTAACATATTTGGGCAGCTTTTAAGGCTTAGTATCTCAATAAAGCTCACTACTGAGGTCTCCCCTGAGGCTTTGGAGTGAATGGCAATGCCCCTGTCATTCAGCTGCTGCAAAGACTTCTGAGAAATTAAATGGCAGTTTCCACAATGTTTCGGTGTTGCTGAGAAATTAAATGGCAATTTCTACAATGATCCTGTGTTGCAAGTGAGCTTGTGCTACACCAGGAGCATTGTGAGAATTAAAACAGAAGGTTGAAGCACTGCTGCTGCTGCTACCGCTAAATAAGCTTTAACCTAAATTGATACTACTCAGGAAACTGAGTAGTAGCTTTAATAGTTACTCAGCAGGGGAGGCCTAAGTATCATAAAGGCAACAGATTCCAGCTGATATTAAAAGTTAAGCAGGGTCAGCCCTGGTTAGTATTTAGATGGGAGACCACCAATGACTACCAGGTGCTGTAGGCTATATTTCAGAAGAAGGAAGTAGCAAAACCATATCTGAATATTCCTTGTCTAAGAAAATTCTGTGACGTTCACAGGGTCACCATGAATTGATAGGCAACTTGAAGGCACATAAACACACACATGGAAATTAATGAAGCTTTAACTGTTAGTGCTCCATCCTATGGAATCCTGGGATTTGTAGTTTGTTGTGGCACCAGATCTCTCTGGCAGAGAAGGCTAAATATCTCACAAAATTACAAATCCCAGAATTCCATAGCATTGAGCCATGGCACTTTGTTGTTAACTGTCCTCAAGTTGACTTTGACTCATGGCAATCCTGTGAATGAGTCATCTCCAAGTCCCCCTATTTTCAACTGCTATGCTCACGTCCTGTAGGTTTGGGCCTGTAGCCTCCCTGATTGTTTTTAACCATCTGTCATGTAGTCGTTCTTTGTTTCTGCTGCTGTTTACCTTTCCCAGCATCATTGTCCTTTCCTGTGAGTCATATCTTCTCATGATGTGGTCAAAGTACGACAGCCCCAGTTTAGTCATTTTGACTTCCAGGGAGACTTCAGGCTGAGTCCCTCACTACTGGACTTTAGCCCTAACAGTCCCTTTCTGCCCCAACTGTCACAAACACAGTAGCGTCACTGATGGGGTGCAGGGAATGCAAACCACACCAAGTGACATCCCAGAAAAACCTGTACCTAAGTCTGAGGACCAGGGAGAGTTTGGGGATTCTGCTAGTCTACCAACCACCCCGTTGTCTAGCAGACTCCTAACCGAGATGACACAGCTGGTTTCGGAGCTGCTGTTGGAATCGCCCAGACTTTTAGTCTTGGGCAACTTCAACATCCTGAATGTGTATTCAGGACAAGAAGCTACTGTCAGAACAGAACACGGAGAAACAGAATGGCAAAGGAGTCAGAGAAGGCTGTATCCTTTCACCCTATCTGTTCAACTTGTATGCAGAACATATTATAAGAAAAGCAGACTTGGACACAGAAGAAGGTGGAGTGAAAATAGGAGGAAGGGATATTAACAATCTAGGGTATGCAGATGACACCATAGTACTAGCAGAAAACCTCCCAGACCTGGAACTCCTACTATAAATTAAAATTTAATTTAATTAAAATTTCAAATATTAATTTTTATTTTTTAATTTTTTTTCTTTAATAATGACACATTTTACCAAATTTTGTACTTTAACAACATGAAACTATGTATATGTAAACACAATTATTCTGTGTGTATGATATTGTAATTTAAAGGTCTAACTTTAATTTTGCTGGTTGTTTATGTCACAACTATAACCATTACATTCAGTGATATATGGGAATTACAATTTGTGAATAAATTACTACAAAAAACATCACTAAGAATTATGTATGGAGTGGTGTGGGAGGATGTCAATGGTGTGGTGACACCATGAGTTACTGCTCCAGGTGACACAAACCCAAGTGATGTCACTGTGTACCTACCTGCACCAAACTGAGGAAACAAATGGAAGATTTATAGGAAGCAGCAACTGATTAAGCAGCACTCCTGCTCTCCAAGAGTTGTCAGAGATTATGTGACCTACCTGGCTCCCTATCACATTCCTGAACTCTGTGCTTGACCCAGACTGTGTTTGTTGACTCTAGAAGCCATTACCTGACTTGACATTGCTGAATTCTATTCGGGACTTAAGGTTTATATTTACTAAAATAAAGTAAGGGACTATGCAGATGGGCTAACTGTGGATCAAAGCTGTGGCAACCGCACGGTGCGGCCCTGATCCTCCCTTTTGCCGCCCCTGAAAGAGCGGAAAAATGCCGCTTCTTTCAGGGGTAGCAAAAGGCCATCCTAAGAGCCAGCACGTGGCTCTTTAGTGCCCTTTCTGTGTAGTGCATCAAAGTGCTGCACCAGAAGGGCGTCCTGACGCTGCGCGCCATGCATAATGGCACGCGGCATCAGGATGGCATCAGTTTGGGGTTGGGACACATAGCAACTTACAGTTCAGCACTTAGGGCCTCTGCAGAACGGCCTGCAGAGGCCCTAAGTGCTGAACTATAAGTTGCTATATGACTTGGCTTGCTGCTGGTATCAGCTGTGAAGCAATCAGCATTTGGCTGGTTGTTCAGGCTGTGCTTGAAATGCCACCTCCCCCCCCAAAAGCAGTCAGGGTCCAGCACAGCTGCAGCCTGAAGGCATGCCCCGCGCCCCCCCCTGCAACCAACTTCAACATCCCTCTGGAGACCAGTCTGTCAACTCTTACAGGCGCAGCTTGGGAGTTCATGGAATACATGACAAACATGGGCCTGTCCCAATTGGTCGTCTGGCCTACTCATTGTGCAGGTCATACTCTCAATGCAGTCTTTAGTATGGAACAGGAATATCTGTGGGCAGGGGTTATTAAAACCTCTGCATTGTCATGGATGGATCATTTCCTGATTAAGGCTGAACTAAGAGCCATGGTCCGCCCTCGAAGGCTAATGGAACCAATTGGATTCCAGAAAGCCTTGGAGGGTTTAATGACTGGTAACACCGGTGATTCTGTCGAAGCTTTGGTTAATACCGATCTTGCCAAGGCTATCGACATAATCGCTCCCAAGCGTCCTTTCCAACCTGCTCCCAACCGTAACCCCTGGTATACAGAAGAGCTTAGGAGAATGAAGCGGTTGGACAATGACTAGAGCCCACCTGACAGAAAACTCAACTTATCTCACAAGACTCATCATAGGAATTTCCTTGATTCCTGTCAAGAGGCAATACGTGCAGTGCAGAGATCTTTCTGCTCTGCACGTATTGCGTCTGCAGAGTCCCATCCAGTGGAGCTCTTTAGGGTGGTAGAGGAGCTGATGTGGGTTTTACCTGAGCAGAACTCACTGCTCAACCCGACAACAGCCTGCTGCAATGCATTTAACAACTTCTTCGCAGATAAAATCTCTCAGATAAGAGCCGACTTGGATGCCAGTATTGATACAGAATCTATAGATGAGGCGTCCAGTAACTCCGTTACCGAAATTTTACTGGATCAATTCCAATCTGTGCGTACCGATGACATGGACAAGCTCCTTGGTAGAGTGAGGAAAACTACCTGCCCTTTCAATCCTTGCCCATCATGGCTGGCCGTCTGGGGGGGGATGCCTTGAGGGTGCTCCTTAAGGACATCATCAACACATCCCTCAGGGAAGGTTTTATTCCATCTTGTTTAAAGGAAGCATCGGTTAGGCTGCTCCTGAAAAAGCCTTCCCTGGACCCCCCCTGGATATGAATAACTACAGGCCAGTCTCGTTGTTACCATTTCTGAGCAAAGTGATCGAGAAGGCGGTGGCTCTTCAACTCCAAGCTATCTTGAATGAAACTGATTATCTAGATCCATTTCAAACGGGCTTTAGGACAGGATTTGGAGTTGAGACTGCCATGGTTGCCTTGACTGATAACATTCGTTTGAGCATCAACAGGGGTAGTGTGACCCTGCTGGTGCTCTTTGACCTCTCTGCAGCCTTTGACACTATCATCACAACATCCTCTTGGATCGCCTGAGGGGGCTGGGAATCAGAGGCGCTGCTTTGCAATGGTTCTGTTTCTTCCTCTTGGGTAGATTCCAGAGGGTACGCTGATGACACACAGATATATTTCTCTATGTCCCTGTCCTCAGTCTCTACTTCAGATGGCGTCTCTCCTCTCAATGACTGTCTTAAAGCAGTAATGGACTGGATGAGGAAAAACAGATTGAAACTGAATCCAAATAAAACGAAGGTACTTACAGTAGCAGCCCTGAAACCAGGTATAGGGATACAGCCCCCAGTCCTGTGTTCGCAGTCTGGGGGTGCTCCTGGACTCATCGCTTCAGATGATTAATCAGGTGAATGCGACGGCCAGGAGCACCTGTTATCAGCTTTGGCTGATACGCCAGCTGCGCCTTTTCCTGAAAGTAACGGACCTTGAAACTGTGGTACACGCTCTGGTAACTTCCCATCTGGACTTCTATAATGCACTTTACATGGCGTTACCCTTGTGCTTGGTTCGGAAACTTCAATTAGTGCAAAATATGGCAGCCAGATTGGTCTCCGGTACATCTAAAAGATGCCATATAACACCTGTACTGAAGTCTCTTCACTGGCTGCCTATTATTTTCCGGGCCCAGTACAAGGTGTTGGTTATCACCCATAAAGCCCTAAATGGCTTGGGTCCAACCTACCTTCGAGACCTCCTCCCGTACAATCCGCCTCATGCACTTCGGTCATCTGGGATGAATTTGCTACAGGTGAAAAAATCCAGACTCTCAGCTACTTCCCAGAGGGTCTTCTCAATGATCGCTCCCAGACTATGGAATGGCCTTCCGGATGAGATCTGTCATATGTCGACAGCTTAGACAGCTTCAAAAGGGCTGTCAAGACGGATCTCTTCCGGCAGGCCTTTCCTGACTAGTCCTGCTGGTCATAGAGCAGGCCCATCTGCACCTCTTTTTCTTCCCCCCCATTCCAGCTGCTATTCCAGCTGTTGTTGTTGTAGTTATTGTATTTTCAGCACTTTGCCTTATTTTTAAATTGTTTTAACTGATCTTGTTTAATAACTTTTTAAGGGGTGGGAGGGTTGGGGTTTGGGATTGATCTTACTGTGTTGTATTTTTATGTTGGAAGCCACCCCAATTACTATGCAAAGGGGCGGGGTATAAATAAATTTTATTAGTAGTATTAGTATTAGTATTAGCATTAGTATTAGTATTATCCGGTCGGTCTCCAGGCCTCCATGGGAACCTGGGTCTCTTCCATGGGCCTCTCTGGGGCCCTGAGCCTCTTCCATGGGCCTCCATGGGATCCTGGGCCTCACCAGGACCCTGGGTCTCTTCTGTGGGCCCCTGCACTCCCCTGCATGCATGTTTCTGAGCTGCGTGTATGCTCCCACACACGGTGAACACCAGAAGTCATGTGCAGGAAATTCCACCAACCCAAAGCCCCGCATCCCCACACTAGATGATACCTAGAGTGAGTACACCACTGCACAAATGGACTTGTTTTTCCACTCCAGCCTTCGATTTGATTGGCTGTCGCCAGTTCTCTTTTGATTGGCTGTTGCTCAGCTGGCCCAACCCTACATTCTCTCCACATAGTGGCTCGCATCGGGAGTGGGCCATGTGGTCACTGTGGTCCTGGCTTAATCATGGCCTCAATGGCCAGAGGTCACTCCTTCCAGGCTATCTACTTTGGCCCAGAGAGAAAGGGGGAAAGTACGGTAGGTAAGATTGTTTCATCAGCTATGTTAACAATCTAAATGTTTAGCATAGATTTATAAGTTTGGCTAGCAAAACAGAAATTATAAGAAAAGTGGAGTCTGGTGAAAGAAAAATTCCTTTTGGAAGAGGACTTCAAGGGGTCTCTAAAAGGCTCAAAATATCTTTGTTTAACCAAATGGGAAGTTACCACATCATTTCCACTTTTGGAAGAAGGTATCTCTTGGCTTAAAATGAGTGAGAACTTACTAAAATCCCCCTGTGGCTCCTACAGGCTTAGAGGTATTTTCAAAATAAAAAGTTGGTGGGGGAAGGTTGCATGGCATGGTGAGGGCCACAATTTGCCCTCCCCTGGCTTATAGCAATTTCAAAGGCTGCTAGTTTGATTATTTACTGTTTAAATTCTATTTCCAATAAACGCTCCAACTGCAATCACAATGGTTCATATTTTAATTTTGCATTTTTGAACCAACACTCAAAGTCAAGTTCAATTACACTTCAAAATTTACTCTTCTCTGAATTTTGCAATGGAGGTCTCCTAGTGTTTTACAGAGAAATGTGCTTACAAAAATGTGCCTATTGAAGCAAACATTAAAAATGTATTATTTTAGAACTGCATGCAAAGACAAGTCAATTGGATAAAAATGCATATAAAATGTGTGTTAGAAGAACTGCACATAAAAGCATATATATATTTCATTAACTCTTTCCAAAAAGTTTCTTAATATTAGAGACAAACAGGACAACACTAGAAAAAATGAAAAACAGAGAAATCCAAGGTGACATATTCATTCAGTCCAAGTTACACTGTGCATACATTGGAAGATTTTGGTGTTGGTCCAGTTGTGAAGGAAAGACAGTGTGGTTTAGCATTGTGCATTTTCAGATCTTCACAACACAGAGGAATGAAGCAGGGAGAGAAAGCTTGTGGTTATATTTTGCATATTTTTATGGAATGCTGGTATTTCCATTAAACTGTCATTATGTGACCATTTTGAGATTAGACAAAAATGTTGTTCCATCAAGAAGTCTCATTTATAGTCAATTATCTCAAAGAATAAATTAACATATGGAGAAGAAAAAGGGATAATACCAACAGAACAGGTTCCCTGTTTCAGCAATATGCAATATTGCCTAAAGCCAGTAGGAAAAAGATTTTTTTAAAGTGATTTAATATTCTCCCTGTTTAAGGATAATAGCAGTGGCATAAACAAAAGACTATGGAGCTCCAGGCTGAGTAAAATTATTTTCTTTCTTGTTCCCAGATAAAGAAAAAGTGTACTGGGAGACACAAAATAATTGTGAAGGCCATACTTTCTAGAAAATAACTGGAAGAAAATAAAATATTTGCTTTCAGTCTCTCTTTTTAAATCAAACTGTTTCAAATGTAAACCAAAAATCAAATAGAAGGCAGAAGCACAGAGAGACCATGTACAGCTGTCCTTCAGAAACTCTGGTCTTCCAGATATTGCTGGATTCCCATTCTTATCATCTCTAGCCAAACTGACTAATAATGATTCATTATACGAGTTAGAGTTCAACAAGATCAGGAGCTTCCCCAGCGTTGGTCTACAGTAAAAGCAGACAGAGAAAAAGAGGAGGAAAAAACAACTCTGGTACCAACCTAAAAACATAGGGTGTTTTTGTCTCTCCCCCCTCCCCTACAAGTCTTTGGGACCTAATGTATTGTTTTCAAAAGGTACATGTACATGTTCTAACCCTTTAAGCATTTTCCATTTCTTAAACTGTTTAATATATATTTTAGTCTGCTTAAATTATATTTTTTAAAATTTTGAATGGTTATGAACTCTAAATTGATTTTACCTGCACATACGATGTAGAAGAGATCCCGTGATGTAGAATGAGATATAAATATTTTAATAAATATATGAACAATAAGGTCAAGACCAAAGCTTTAATTAAGAGTTTCTTTTCAAAATGACTGGAAAGATAAAGCTTGTTGTGGTTTATATAAAATATAAAACACCACCACAAGGCACCAAAGAGATTATCACACCAACCCCTTTCTCTCTGCAATCCTGCAAGCCAAAATCAAATGGCAAAATACCAGTTTTGGAGCAGGCAACCTGTTGATGGATAATTTCTAGCCTAGCAATCTCATTGCTGTGTTTTTCTTGCTGCTCTGTGATTGTATTTTAAGAGTACTTTATTTGCTTATACAAATGCTTCTGAACTCTCTTATAGCAATAGCAAGTACATTTCTATATCACTTATCAGTGCACTTAAGCACTTCCTAAGAGGTTTACAATGTATAAGCTAATTGCCCCCAACAAGCTGGGTACTAATTTTAAGCGACCTTGGAAGGATGCAAGGCTGAGTCAAACTTGAGTCCCTGGCTGGTACTGAACTCACAATCTTATGGTCTGTGAGTGAGTGGCTGCAGTACAGGCATTTAACCACTGTGCTACTAGAGCACTTCATAGCATAGCATCCCAACAGTGTAATAAATGATGCTACAACAAAAATACTGGATGATAGAATTTATCATATTTTTTCTAAATAAAAATGTAGAATTCGGTCTTAAAGTAGGGCTGGGGGTCACATAGCTGAAGTAATCAAACCACAATGTGAGTCAATTTACTCTTTGGGACAACAAATGCAATCTGTAACCTGTTCAGGATATACACACCAAACTTATCTAAGTGGGACATGAAGTCTCTTACTTCAAGATTATAAAATCTTTCAGCATCAAGAATGTCACATTTTTCCAGAATTTAGAAGCACTGCAAAGAATGAAAGAAACAATTTCATGATAGGCCTTTCCAATCGAATTTACCATTTGAATTAATGTTTAAGATCCACACACCCTCCACAACACCACCTCTCACTCTTTGAAGGTATCTGTCATTTGTGTTCTGCCTAGAAAAGGTTAGTCAGTATATAGCATGCAGTATTAGAAACAGAGCAGGGTGGGAGAGGCAATTTTCTTCACTGAGTACACTCCAAATGCTGCATAGGTTGGCAACAATGCTCCAGACCAAAGCAAAATAAACCTGGAAGAGACCTGAAATCAACTTCTGGTTTTAAAAAGCACCTCTCCTGGAGACTGCAGTTGTCTCTACAGACATCAAAGGGAGGCAATTCACTTTTTAAAACAGAAAAATGGAAGCTGTGGGTGAACTGTGACATCTGGAGCTTCAGAAGCAGCCTTGGGGGAACCACATGCAGACCTCAGAATTTCTTTCTCTCATACTACCATTTTCTCAAGAAAAATTAGATGATACGTTTTTAGAAGAGGTGCTCTCTTAATTACTGTTATATCTGTTTGTCAAAGCATGTTTGCCCTCACCTACATATTATGCATTTAAGATATTTTGTTTTTTGAAGACCACAAATTCTCTACCACTGATCTAAAAAACCAAAGGCGCACACTCCTTCCATCAGAAAGACCCAGAAAATAAATTGAAATATATGGCATGTTTGGAAAAGGCATACCTTTTCCCCCAAACTTTTCCTCAAAGCAATGTGAATTGCTTAGATTTCACTGAGCTGTGAATTAGCAGAAAATCAATATGTACAGTAATCCACTTTTACCACATTTGGAAAGTTTATCCAAAGATATTGGGGAAAGCATCTCTTCTAAAGTATATTTTCCAGATATCAATAATATTATTTCTTTGAAATCAATATGTATTATAGTAACCACTCAGAGAAAGCATTTATTGTCTGGAATGGCTTCATCTTCTATTAATTTAGTCCAAAGAAAACATCATCCACCTTTTTTAAAAAAAAAATCCGAGAACTAAGGGCTGAGTTTTAGTACAAAGTTGACTCTTCTCTTTAAAAGTATTTTCTGGGGAAAGATCCTCCTTTATGGACTAATAAACTACTGGAAAAAGTGGTCTGAATACAGCATTTCCAAAGAATATAGACAGAAAATCTTGAATGATTGAACTTCTTTTATGTAGCAAAATCATTTAGTTTTCCACATCTTTTTAACTGAAATAATAGAATATCCAGTTCATGATGGTTCTTCTGCTATTGGAATCTACAGGGAGAATCCAATAGAATATAGAAGGCCCAATGGAAGATTGAGTTGGAAGTAAAGAGGCTATTATTATTATTATTATTATTATTATTATTATTATTATTATTTTCTTATATCCCACCTTTCTCACAACATAGGGACTCAACACTTGTATAAAGCAATTAGTGAAGAGGTAATGCCTGCCCTTTGTTTTCACCTCTCTGTATCTTTCTCTGATCTATATATTGAAGCTGTTTGCTTCCTTCTTACTTGCCCCTTTCTCTCAAGAAAGATCACTTGCCCCTTTCTCTCAAGAAGTTAGTTAGAGCCTTATCACACAAGAAAACAAAGTGGAAACAGAGCCAGAGAGTAGTAGCTTTCTCATTGTCATGATGCTGTACACTTCAGTTCTCTTCCCACAATTGTAAAAAGGCATCTTTCTTCTAGCTGGAAAAATCTGTTCATCAAAAGACACACTTTTACAACTGTCTCCTGTGGGAACAGATCTGAAGTACTATGACATCATGCAGTAAGAGATGGAGAAAGCCACTACCCTTTGGTTCTATTTCCACTTTGTTTTCTCATGTGTTAAGATTTTCTCTTTGTCTGGGAAGTGAGCATCCATGAGGCTCAAAAATCAATAATGGATGCTAGCTTACACCCACACATGAGAGGCAACTTTTAGGGGCTTTTCTAACCAGGTTAAGGTCAACTTATTTTGCCTATCTCCTTTCCTATCCTAAGATGGATCTCCTGAGATAATAAATATGACTTTTTCTTGTCTTTTTTCTTTTACCCTACTAGAGCATCTTGACTTTCTGCCACATGTACCACATACTAGTTCTGCTGCATTCTGCTTAATATAAATGTCAAATATTCCTACAAATTAGAAGGTAATCCTGTAGACTAAAAGCTGTACATCAAGCATATTGGTGGAAGGTCAATTAGGAGATGCAAGAGAAAAGAAAATATATCTGCTCTAAACAGTTATATCAATTTCATACCGCTTTAACTTGGCTCTATCCTATCAAGTCTTGGAATTTGTGGTTAAATGAAGTACTCAGAATTCTCTGCCAAAGAGTTTTAGTGCCATAGTTCAGATTTCACTAGAGCAGTTGTTCTCAATCTTTGGGGCACTAGAAGTTATGAATGTCAACTCCCCATATTTCTGATCCTTGGTGATGTTTGCTGGGACTTCTGGGAGCTGAATTCCAAAACATCTGGAGCATCAAAGGTTTAGAATGACTGTATTAGAACTCTCTAGGTGAGAATTTCAAGAACCTCACTTGAACTACA
Organism: Phrynosoma blainvillii; assembly: GCA_026167975.1. Taxonomy (NCBI): domain Eukaryota; kingdom Metazoa; phylum Chordata; class Lepidosauria; order Squamata; family Phrynosomatidae; genus Phrynosoma; species Phrynosoma blainvillii. The sequence goes on along the minus strand of JANUYF010000002.1, from coordinate 52,490,969 downwards.
AACCCAGAATTCTGTAGGATAGATACATGACAACCTGCTATATTTCAGACTGTAACATTATTGCTGTTCTAAATTTATAAATTGATTTTACCTTTACATCAATCAGAGATATTATGATACTGGACAGCATTTAAATATTTCAATAAATACATAAATATAAATAAATGTAAACACATTGTACAAACCCTACATTGGATACCACTGCAACACACTATATGTAGATCACTGAAATGTGCATTGCTCACACCCTATTGCACAGTAGCAATGCACAGTGTGACGTGTATCAATATGTAGTCCACAGAATAAGCAGATAAATCCACTGCAGATCACCTATTCTCCCCTACCTTATGCATATTGGTATGTGTTCCACATGCTGACCTCTACTTCTGTCTCCTAGATACAGCTGTTGCACAATTCCAATAAAAACACTCCACACACATAATGCAAACTGCACCTGCACATGTCACCAACAGGATGCTGGGCATTGTTTATTGCTGTTGTTTAGAACAACTGCTGAGCCTTCAGCAAATGTCTCTTAAAAAAGTACAAATAAAAGGTTTTGTTACAGTACAAATAAAAAGTATGTTGGGCCCTTGGTATCTGCTGGATTTTCATTCCAGGACCCTTTGTGGATACCAAAATCTATGGATGTTCATCTCCTAATATGCATAAGGTAGGTGCATAGTAAAATGGTGTAAAATGGGGAAATCAAGGTTTGTTTTTGGGTTTGTTTTTAAGGATATTTTCAAACCATGGATGATGGAATCCATATATGCAGAATTCGTGGATATGGAGGGCTGCCTGTATTCTTACAGATGTGTGGGAGATTGTACCTTTTTATTAGGAGATCAGCACCAACTTGGGTAGGAATGGAAATATTGCTATTGCATCCTCTGCATTAAAAATTTCACTGCCGAGCAGATGGAAGGCAGGTGTGTGAAGAGTGTCAAAAAAGCGAGGCATCAAAAAGTGAGACATCAAAAGGAGAGGGCTTTTTGTATAGGAACAGGTACTGTGTGTATTTATCTGGGAATAAACTCTACTAAAAACAGCAGAACGTATTTCTAAGTGAATATGTATAGAATATAGTGCTAAGTTTGGATATAAAACATGTGTGCTAAACTTGTTTATTCGGAAGTAAAGCTTCAGTAGAACTTTTAGCTAGTATGTATACTTAGCATACTTAGAACATGATTAGAATCAGGTTATTAGATGTTGTTTTCATTTAAAATCAATAATTTACTTTAAATAAAACATCTTCAAGATCATGATACCAATGCACTTCTTTCTTTAGTGTGATAGTAGAATGTGATTTTTTTTTTCTGAGTGGAAACGCTGCACAAGTCCAATGATTAATGACTTCAAGATTTTTTAGACTGGGAGAGAGAGAGTTTTGCAAACTGAAATACCTTTGAGGGGCTCTCCATTCATTTCTCATTTCAACAGAACTGAACTCCAGATCATTTCATTTGACATACTTGTTGCCAAAGATGATGCATGAACAGTAGATCTGGCTGAAGGTTATTTTCTAGTGCTTATGATGCTTAAAGCATCTGATGGAAAGGAATTTTACACTGAAACTCTTAACATTATTATATGAACCAAGCCTTTGATTCTGATTTCAGTTATACAATGACACAGCCGTACTTCATTTGGACTTCAAATATATCTGTAACCATGCACAAGACTGTTGATAATCTATTGGTGTTTCCAATAGACAATTTATTCCTGGCAAAACAGAACTACTCCGTTGGCAAAAGGTGCCATGTAGTTCTCACAAATTATTCAATATCTAAGAAAAGACTCCTTGAAAGCTTATGCTACCAACTTCTTTCTTTCTCCCAGTTGGATACAAAGGTGCTACAAGATCCATTTGCATGCTGATCCAGACTAATATGGCTCTGTCTTTAAATTATCCAATGTTATTATCGGGTAACCAAATGCAGGCTATAGCCCCAAACATCACAAATTATATAATTCTGACAAGCACCTATATTCTCTACATCCTTACATGCATTCCTATGCCCTTAGATGTGTGCATGAATCTCATGCACATTTAGATTCACTCTTAATTTTAATGGAGTAAATCAGTGCTATGGTGCATATGCATGAATTATCACTGTCCATTGGAATGAATCAGAAAGTCATAGGAAATTAATGGGGAAGCTAATGCTGTGTATCAACTGAAGGTCCTGTGTCCACAGCAAATAGTAGATTGTATTATAGAATATAAGGGGCCAGGGTGTGTGTGTTTCTTTGACAAGGGCACCTAGGAGTCAAGACTGACACCATACCATCCATGCACATCAGTATTTCATCCTGACTAAATGTCTAGAAGACAGTGCTGTGGGCTAGGAACATCCCAGAAGGTTTTACTGTCTGAGACAAAAAAACAAGATGGGTTTCCCTTTATTCAAAGGATGAGGAAATTGTATCTGAGCAGGCCACTTCCTACCACCAATTGCACTACCTTTCCGTGGTGGTGGGATTGCATGCTCCTGTGAGACAAGAAACTATTCTTATGGTAGCAGTGCTGCTGGTGGGATCTTTCCTGTCAGATAGGCTTTTGCTGCAGAGCCAGACATAAGGTCGAAGCTTAGGAGGAAAAACACCAGATTAGGACCACAGCGTGCAGCTGCCACAGCCCTGATCCAACATTTTTCCAGCCTCAAAAGAAGTGGCAAATGCTGTTCCTTTTTGGGGCAGAAAAAAGCTGCCCTTGCTGTCGTGGCAGCAACTCTTTCACATTCCTTCAGTGCAGTGTGTATAAATGCTGCACCACAGGGGTGTTATGAGGCCACCCGCCATCTGGTTGAGTGGGCGGCATGATGCCAGTTTGAGGGTGGAATGGGGGCATGTGCCGTGCATATGCTACGCCCCCACTCCATCCCAATGCCAGCATTTCTTGCTGGTCTGTACAGCTCCTAAATGTGCCAAAAAGCTATTAGGCAGCAGCAGTAGTGTGTGTGTGTGTGTGTGTGTGACACCACCAGAGAATCTCTGAAAGACAACTGCAGTGGCACCTGTTAGTACTGCACAGAAGCAGGCATGGTAAACTCTTTTTGAATGTCTTTTACCATGAGATCATCCAGAATGAAACAAGAGACCATACTCCATCATTAATCAGAATGGAAATTGCAGTCAAGAAATCAAAAGAAGACTAGGACTTGAAAGGACAACTAAGAAGGAAATAGACAAAATCATGAAATATAAAGATATATAATTGAATTTGGGAATTTCCATATCATTCTGTTTCTAGTTTCTATGTATGGTTGTGAGGCTGGACAGTGAAGAAAACTGATAGGAAGAAAATCAACTCCTTGGAGAAGAGTTCTATGGATACGATGAGCTGCTAAAAGCACACATAAATGCATTCTAGAGCAAATCAAGCTTGAACTCCCCCTAGAAACCAAGATGAAGGAACTGAGAATGTCATACTTTAGCCATATCATGAGAACACACGTCTCAATAGAAAAAAACAATAATGGTTGGCAAGGTAGAAGGCAGAAGGAAAAGAGGAAGAACACATTCCAAATAGATAGACTCACTCAAGGAAGCCACACCCCTGAGTCCACAAGACATGAGCAGGACTGTTGATCATAGGGTGACTTGGAGGTCTTTCATTCATAATAGGGTTGCCTTTAACAAAACTGGGACAAAATGTAGGCCAAAATATAGGACATTCAAGAAAAATGGAGGACATGACCAACTAAAAACCAAAAACATTAATAAAATTTAAAAAACACATTGATATAAATTCATGCACAAGAGAAGAGAAGGAGGAGGATCAGACTCCTCTGTCGCCACCACCACTGTCGTCACCACCTCTGGCTGGGAAGGGTGAGTGAGGAGGGAGGACAGAGGAGGTCCGAGCTGGGTCTGGCAAGCAGGTTGCCCATCCTGCTGCAAAGCCCTTTCCTCCCTCCTCACACTACACACATGCACATGCCTGATTTTTACATGAAGGGACTTGTTAGCCATCTCTGCCTTAGCTTCCCACCAAGTGCCATCTAGTTTCCTCCTTTTCTTCCTTCTCTTCTTTCACACTTCTCAGGGCCCAGGTGGAGCTGGGGGGAGGCCTTGCCACACCAGATCTCCTTGGCTGAGGCCTGCATGGCCACGCCTCACCCCCAGGAAGGGACATCCTAGCAGAGGGCACTGAAGAGGGCTGAGTCCAGAGCCAAGGAAAGGCCACTGCCCAGGTGGGCTGCTCAGGGCCAGCTCCAGTCACTGGGAGTGCTTCCCACATGGTGCCACAGCCGCCACCATTGAGGAGGAGGAGGAGGAGGAGACATGATTCACATTACATCTGACTGGTGTTTGACAAAATGTGGCCTGGAACAAAGCAGGAATTTTTACATGAAGGGACTCGTTAGCCATCTCTGCCTCAGCTTCCCACCAAGATTACAAATGCCCAGCTGGGCCAGGACATTTGGGCCAGGATTGTCCCAGTTTTCCAGGTCATATGGTAACCCTAATTCATAAGGTTTCCGTAAGTTGAATCTGACTTATCAGCAGTTAACAACAAGATCACTTACTGTTATTATAATTTTTTTAGAAATTCCCTGTCAGCTGATCATTTATTCTTATAGCCCTTCTCCTCCAACTGAGTTTTAGATTCCTCCTAACTCTGTCCACCCTTCTTAATAAAGAAGTGATTCTTAAAGGAGGAAGCTGTTCACAATAACCTACCATCACTCCCCGTTCTGCTTCCATCTGTCAAAACTCACCTGCTGGAGTCCAGCGAATCAGATAGTGATGGGAAGGCTGATTGCCAAGAATCTGCAGCTCCTGATAATGATGCTGTATCTGAGGAACTGGAGTTTGAGGCAGGGCCCTGCTCCCCAGCAGGAGGCTGCAATACTGAAGATCAATTGCCATCCTTCATCAAGCAATGACAGGACAAAGAAAGATTATGCCACTCCCAAGGTTATTAAGAGACACTGACCTAATTTCCTCAGGACTGGGTAACAACACCCCCTTGCTTCTCAGTTCATCTTTCTGGATATTCTGTGACTGACCTGGTTTGAATTAACTGCTCAACAGCTCTTGTGTCCTAACCACCTGATTTCTGATTGGAGCATAGGACACCATCCAACGCATCATCTAGATTGGTAAATATGAATGGACAATGGGGGTACAAGTCCTAACACCATAGGGGAGGGAAGGATTGATTCAAGAGGTCTTGGGATGTATGGTCCAGTCTTCTTCTTTTCCACTTACAGAAAATATGTCTGATATCTCACTCATGAGTTACCATGGTGGAAGTCCATCTTATGCTACTGTAACCCACTTATTTTAGTCATTGTGGAGTTCAAGATTCTGTTGTGCCTTCACTATGACTAAAATCCCCCAAACTCACCTTTTCAGTGTGGCAACCTTCCTTGCCCCTGCCCCAGACAGCCATTTCCATGTCGGTGGTGAGTGAAAGAAGGAGCAGAGAAGCACCCAGCTATTTCCCTATAGCTGAATGTCCAACAATGACATTGTCTTTATGGAGACTGGAAGACTCCCAGGAGGTCCTAGAAAATGCCTGTCATAGGACCTTATCACACGCGGGCCACAAAGCGATAATAAACCGAAATAAGAATAAATCCAGTACTATACTGAAAAGAACCGAAAGAGCCACATCAATACGTAAATGGCTATCACACGCAATTCCAGTCGTTGCGCATTTATTGCGCTTCCAAGAATGCACATTCTGGGCACGTATTTGCCATTCACACACAAGTGAAACCTAGATTGCCTTAAAGCAGAGAGGACCATGTTTACCCATTCTGTTTGTTGCCCGATCCAAACAGGAAGTACACGTCATAAGCTGCTTCCTCACAGACCCATGGGAAATCACGCTAGGAACCATGGGTCATGACGGGGAAATGCTTCACAATACGTATTGCCTGTTCATATGCATTTCGGACTCGCGGTAAATGCGCAATGATTCCGGTCGCGCACTTGTACTTCCTGAAGAAACCGAAATTCAAAAGATCTCAATTCGTTACGGATTCGTTCGGGGTTCTTTCTGGAATCTTAGCGGTTCTGTGCGACGTCGTGTGAACACATGGAAAAATAATACGTATTAGGACGGGATTTCGTTTGGATTCATTCTGCTTTGGACCCCGTGTGATAAGGTCCATAGTGTGATCAGGTGAAGGAAAATAGCTTTATGTGTCTCTGCTGCTCCCCCTGGTCTTTGTTGTTGAGGTGTGCTTTACCAACATGAAAACAGCCATCTTGGTGTGTGTGTGTGTGTGTGCCAAACTAAAAATGCTGGTTGTGGGCATACTGCAGTCACATGTTGGAGATATGTCTCCCAATGCCTACATGTAGTAAAGAATGTCTGAAGAGGGCCATTAGTTCTTGTCACAAAAACTTTGAGTGAAGGAGGTAGTCGGGTTACTATACTGCATCAAAAACAACTTGTCTTATGACAACTTTAAAAGAGTAACATACTTCATTAGGGACATGTTTTTGTGGACTCTGGTACAACTGCATCTGATGCAGTGAGCTACAGTTTGCAGAACTTTACAAAAAACAGAACCTGTTAGCATTTGAGATACCCAGAGGATTTTTTATAGTTTTTGCTGATAATTTGCCTGCTGAATTTTGTACCAATTGATGTTTCTGATGTATTCAGCAGCCTTCCCATTATACACCTTACAGGAATAATCCCAGATGTACATTAGCCTAGCACAAACCATTTACCTGGATTAATACCAAACATTTTCCTGATGTTTTGGTTGTTTTTCATATGAGAATCAGATTAGAGGAATAACTATTTTATATGGAGCACCACTTCAGTTTAAACTGGACAAAGCAGGAACATCAGTACACTTATATCGGTTGACAGAAGAAAAATGTGAAGGTACTCTGAGTCTGCCCCAAAGATTTATATACTTTCACTGTGCAGTTTGATTAAACCTGAAATCCTCCTTGTGTCATAGCTGGCTGACATCCAAAGCTGTCACTATTTGAAATAAAGTATTGCCCAATGCTATGACTCAGAGTGCCATGCCTCTGTGATGTGCATATGGGAGCTCCATGGGAATTGGGGCTATCCTGTATCCTGGAGCAGCAAGTAATGCTACATGCACACATCCCCAGTGCGCTTCACTGTTTGAAATCCTGTAAGAAGGAAGAAAAATTTGGACTTGATGCTGACTGGGTTGCAGTTGAGCTGATGGGAAAGCAGTTTGTTGATTGAACAAAATACTTTTTCATTAACAGGTATGATTAGGGTTGCCATAATTCTCTTCCACAAAACTGGAAAAAATGTAGGGAAATGTAGGACAAATGTAGGACATGCAAGAAAAAGGTATGACACAGCCAGCTAAAAAACAAAAATATTACTAAAATAAAAACCATTAATATAATATTAAATATGAATATAATAAAACATTGATATAAATATAATATAAACCTTGGGGCTGGATCTCCTTGTGTCTAGGATCTCCTAGATTCTCCTGGGGCTCAGCCAGCCAGCTGAGGCCCCATGCAGCCACGGCAGGAAGGCCTTGCCACCCTGGACCTCCTCATGGTTTGGCTGCATGTGGCTGATAGGTTGTGTGCAAACTCTGGCAGGAAGGTTTACATTTACTTTTTAAATATTTTTCAGACCAGAAATACATATCAGAATTCTTCCCAGTATGAACAAATTTGTTGTTGTTGTTGTTAACTGCCCTTGAGTCTATCGACTCATGGCGACCCTATGGATGAGATATCTACAAGACCCTCTGTCCTCCACTGCTCTGCTTAATTCCTGCAACCCCTTAATACCCCTTAAGGACCTCCTTAATAGAGTCCATCCATCTGGCATGTGGCCTGCCTCTCTTCCTACTTCCCTCCACCTTTCCTAGCATTATTGTTTTTTCCAAAGAGTCCTCTCTTATCATGATATTTACGAAGTACACCAGTCTCAGTTTGGTCACCTTGGCTTCCAGGGAGGTTTCCGGTTTGATCTGCTCTAGGACCCACTTGTTTGTCCTTTTGGCTGTCCATGGGATCCTCAACACTCTTCTCCAGCAAAACTTCTCAAATGAATTTATTTTCTTCCTATCATCTTTCTTAAATGTCCAGCTCTCACCTCAATACATGGTAATAGGGAATACAATGGCTTGTAGGATTCTAACTTTTGCTCTGAGTTATATATCTTTGTATTTTAGAATCTTTGCTAGTTCTTTCAGAGCCACCCTCCCCATTCTTAATCTTCTTCTGATTTCCTGACTGCAGTCCCCATTTCTATCAATGTTTGATCCCAGGTATGGGAATTCTTTTACTATTTCTATTTCATGGTTTATGTAGTCAAAGGTCTATAAAGCACATGCTGATTTTAAAGAGGTTATTGGCATCTTCTGGGACTTGGATTGCATTTATGATACTACTGATGCTACAAGCAATGATCCACTTATCTTAGCATGAGAGCATACCATTGTCCATGCTTTTGATCATGTTTTCACTATGTTCATATCCATGGGTCTTGTTTAGGTCAGCTCAGTTAAGAGGCTGTCAAAGGCTGAAGGTGTGGCCTGAAAAAGTAAATGTCTAATGTTTTAATGCTGTAAGCCACCCCGAGTCCCAGTCCTGGGAGAAGGGTGGGATATAAATAAATAAATAAATAATATCTGATGTTGCTTCCTAACAACCAAGCATCTCTAACCCTCCTCCTCCCCTAATGTAACTCATATCTCATTGAGATATTATTTTGCATTTTGTTTATTAACTTTGAAGCTGCAAGTTTTACACATCTTTTTTGCCTGTAATATGAAGACACCAGACTAAAGAACCTGTCAACAACTTTCTTACACCCAGCAATTTCTTTAAACTTGCAGTTCCTCCTCTTCCCCCATCCCTAAACACCAGTCCCTTTCTTATACTGTGTGGTAAACTTCTTTTGAAACCAAGGGGAGTCTGAAAAGCAATTTGAGATACAGAATTGAAGTCTGCTGTAGAAAGGGAGGGGGAGAGGGAAATCATCAGGAAAGGGCAATATGAGGACACTGAAAGCTAAAACAACAATTGCAATAGAGAGACACTAGTTCAGTATGCGTTAATTGTACAAAAAAGATTAGTGGAAAAGCTGGAACAGGCTGACCATTATACAGATGTTGGGGGGGGGGTGCAGAACCTCTGGGGGAAGGTGTTGCAGGACAGAACTCTAAGGAGTTTATCACACCGGGAAAATTGGAAGTTTAAACCTGCAGCTATCCAGCATACTAGGCACAGTTGTGTGAATGGCTTTCATATGATGTCACAAACAAACCATTTAGATCTGAACAGAAAGTGACATGAAACAGGGAATAGTCATTTTCAGGAAAATGCCATGTTTTCATGTCCATTTCATTCACAAATTCACTTTCCTTGCACAATTGCTGTAGTGTGAAAGCTATTTGAGGGATTCTCCCCATTTTTGTGTGTGTTGCCAGGTTTCCCATGGATCTTTGCTACTTTACTGTGCTTTGTTGTGCCGAGAAGGATGAGAGGGATGCAGCCTTTTATGCTTCAGCAAGCACACACACACAGAGAGAAAGAGATATAGAGAAACAGCTTGCTTCTCTCTCACACGCAGCTCTCTCTACTCCTCCAGCCTTCCCCATTAGGCAGGGCTCTGAAAGGAACAGCTGCTGATGGAAGGCAAGGACACAGTGAGAGAGAGAGAAGTTTTCTCTTTCCTTTCCTACTTCTTTTGGGTAATGTTCTGTTCTTTTTACTCAAGTTGGATGCCATTTCTTGGAAAGTAAGGGCAGTACAGTATATTTTTATACAAAAATTGTGTAAATAAAATTGTTTATTTCTCTGGGTGATTTCTGGTAATGCAACTACTGCTTCTGTGCACACATGCAAAAAAGTTATTTCCAAACCATCAATGGGATTTGTCCTCATCTATGTGAAAACCAAATGCACTTTCTACCCACTTTCTCACATTAATAATGTGCTTTTAATGCATTGTTGTGCTCTGCGTGTGAAAATTATTTGCGCATTTGCATGCTTTTCCAGTATGTGGACACTTTAACCATTTTTGGGATGGAAGCACATAGGTCCCCATGTGATAAACTCCTATGTGTCATGCAGCCTGTCCTAATTCCCATAACAGGATAGCAGCCATCTGAATGGATGCTAACCTGCTGCCCTCAGGTGAACTGTAGGGTTATTAGTGCCAAAAGCCAGTCTAATCAGTTTCTATATATGAAATGGAGACCAGACATCTTTGTCTTTGCCCCAGGTCGGAAAATGTCTTGGCTGGCCCTAAAAAAAAGATATCATGAAAGAATGGAGATCTATATGTGGGGCTGTAGCTATAGGGAGCAGGAAATAAGAGCATTGCCCTCCAAAATAAGAATTCTACCCCACTCCCATTAAAATTTCCTTCAGTACCCAAATTTCTAGCTTTGCAGTAATTTAAAACTTCAGTTAACACTTGGAAATTACAGGTTAGGAATCCAAAGAAGATGGTTTGGAAAAGTGACAAAGGGAATGCAAACATAGAAGGGTTCTAGTTGTGAACAATGTTCAGTGTCTCAGAATGTCAAATGATAGAAATTGGGAACTGAAGGAAAATTTAATGGTGGGAAGAATTCTTATTTGGGGAGGTAATGTCCTCATTTTGCTTCCTTGTTGCTACTAGACCCCTGCCTGCATGGTGGTTTCTTATCTATGGAATTTCTAGCCAAGGGATATACATTTGCAACCACCAATATTTGCTTTTAAACAAGCTTTGACTACCAATTTAAACACGTGTTTTATACTATTTGCTTTAAGTTGAAATGATAAGCTGACTTTTATACCATTGCCTTTCAAAAAATGATTTTCTCCTAAATTGCTGAAACTAGTTTTACATTTGTGTTTCTGGATCATGAAATATTTTCAGCTGTTCTTTTAAATATTTTATTTTATTGGGATGTGTATTGGATTTTTTCCCTTAGCAACACAAAAATATACACCAAGGATTTCTGGAAAAAAGAATGACTCTTCTGAAGAACTTATTTCTAAGTGCTGCCTGGTTTATGAACAGCAAAACCTCAAGTCATCTATTTCTATTTCCAATAAACTTCCTTTAAAAAAAAAAGATCAGTATTCTCCCTAGCACACTTTTAGTTTGACCCACTCTAGATGCAGAGTTTAAGAAAAGCATCTCTATCTAACTGCAATTCCTAGAAACCCAGACCCATCATAGCCAGGCTGTCTTGGGGGTTTTGGGTGTTGTGGTCCAAAACCAACCATTCCAAGCTTTGTCTAAACATAATCTCCAAAACTGCAGTAAGATTTAGCATCCACAGATTTTGGTATGCATGGCAGGTCCTGAAAACAAATCCCAACATATACCAAGGGCTCACTGTGAGGTGTCAATGTGGGACCTTTGTTTAACCCTACAGTGCTGTTCTAATGTTCTTATTTTGACCAGCAGTATCGCTTGAAGATTTTAGGCAATAGATTTTTCAAGACCGCGCTGCTATTTAGAATTTTGGGCACTAGAGATGTCAGGGATTGATCTAGGATTGATTCTCCCTACTAAGCCTGATTCTAGATGACTGTATCATGGTCTCTCCCAAATATCGATATGAAACTGTGATTACCATACTGCAGGGATAGGAAAACCAGTCCCTTTCAGATTGGCTTGGCTACATCTTCTGTAAAACCTAACAAGCATGTTCAGGTAAGATAGAGGTCCATCTAGAGGACATTAGGGTTGCCTTCCTGTGCTATACAATAAGCTAAAAATTGAGCAGAGATTCTGGATTAATTCCAAAATTACTGGAATTGCTTTCCAATATATCCATTTGATACTAAGGGCTGCCAACTTTTCTGTAGGCAGGAATAATAATTTATGCTTTCTTTCTTGAATGCGTGTTCATTTTTTAAACTGCAAAATCCTTTATAAAAGGATATCATCCTGAAAACTATTCAGAACCTGGCATCGTTTGAGAACATTGTTACCTCAATGACCTTCCTTTGCATCTCTTTTTCATCACATATTTTAAATTCTAAAAATGGAAAATGAAGTAATCACTGAACAATGACTGGCTAATGGGTTAATCAGAAATGTCTTTTGTCTAAAATATATTTAATCATTTTCATGTGGCACATGGTGCACTCAGGGAGAATCTGTCTACATCACCACACTAATTAGTAAAATCATTGATTCAGCAGAAAACTCATTAATAAACTCAAACCAGGCACAGACCTTCCAAAGTGCCTTGATAAAATAAGGGGTGGGGGTGCAGAGGAGACACATTTTGGCTAATAATGAATTACAGTGTTATCACAGTGTCACTATATAACAGAAAATTAATACCAAATTACAGCTGTAACAAATTTTCAGGCTTCTTGTAAAATGTAACATCTGTAGAAATTTCAAGATAAAATGAAAAGAATGTTGATAACCATTTCCCCAGGGTTTTGCCAATATTTGTAACAGAGGAGAAAAAATGTGAGGTAAATGAGACTGAAAGCAACCCCAGGGTACAGTGAAACTTGCTCAAGATTCATGATATGATGGAGAAAGAAAAAAGAAACACACTGCATTTCTAAAAAGGGATTAAGGAAATCCAAATATTGGCCAAGATTGAATCACCTACTTAGGGGGGTTGCAGACTGCCAGAAATAGTGCAAATTGAGTCCACTTTTAGGGTTAGGGTTAGTGCCAGGGAATCATGGGAATTGGTTTTTTTTCTGAGACATTGAGCCTTCTTTGTCAGAGAGCTCTGGTGCCACAATAAACTACAGTTCCCACGATTCCCTAACCCTAACCCTAACCCTAAAAGCGGACTCAATTTGCATTATTTCTGGCAGTCTGCAACTCCCTTAGTTACAAATGCATAACAGAGTTATGAATGCACAACTAAGTACAGTTGGCCCTCTGTATCATTGATTCCACATCCACAGATTCAACCATCCACAAATTGAAAATATATATATATTTTCAATCCAAAATAAAACCCTTGATTTTGCTATTTTATATAGGAACACCATTTTACTATGTCATTGTATATAATGAGACTTGAGCATCTATGGATTTTGGTACTCATGAGGAGTTCTGGAACCAGACTCCAGTGGATATCAAAGGCCCATTGTAATGTCTCCTGGCCCAACCTCCACAAACCTACAGCCAACAGCCACACCAAGCAATGGAGGTCTGTTCTGCTGACAACTTGGGCATGACATTTCCAGACCCTCCTACCAGCGAGCAAGTCTGCAACACTCAAAAGCAGGACCCTTGTCGCAATTCTTCATTGCATCCTTGCTCCCTGGTTTGAAGGGGCTGCAGATGTCATTCTGCTGTGCCCCAATCACTAGGAGAACAGACCTCCATCACTTGGTGCAGCAGCTAGTTGTCAAAGTCAGTTTGGAGGGAGGCATTTACGATTGTGACAACAGTGCCATGAACATAAATAGTTAACGCTATTGAATACAGAGCAGTTATAGATCTGTACCTCTAGTTTAGGAATCTGTAACTGCAATACAGAATACCAGCCATCATCAGTTGGTTCAAATGAGCTCAGGCTTGCTAGAGGGGTAAAGGACAATAAAAAGGGCTTCTTTGGGTATGTCCGTAGCCAAAGAAAGAAGGAGGAAATGGTAGGGCCACTGCGCAGAGAAGATGGAGACATTCGAACAGGGGACAGAGAAAAGGCAGAACTACTCAACACTTTCTTTGCCTCAGTCTTCTCACAAAAGGAAAAGGATGTTCAACCTGAGGGAAATGGAGCAGAGGACACAATAGGGGAAATGCAGCACAGAATAAGTAAAGAGGAAGTACAGGAATACCTGGTTAACTTAAATAAATTTAAGTCTCCAGAACCAGATGAACTACATCCAAGGATATTAAAAAAACTGGCAAATGTAATCTCAGAGCCACTGGCACTAATCTTTGAAAACTCCAAGAGAACAGGAGAAGTCCCAGCAGACTGGAGGAGGGCAAACATTGTACCCATCTTCAAAAAGGGGGAAAAAGAGGATCCCAACAACTATCGCCCAGTTAGTCTGACATCAATACTAGGAAAGATTCTAGAACAGTTCATTAAACAGAGAGTCTGTGAACATTTAGAAGAGAATGCCATAATCACTAAAAGTCAACATGGGTTTCAAAAAAACAAGTCATGCCAGACTAATCTGATCTCTTTTTTTAAATATAAAATTACTATCTTGGTAGATGAAGGGAATGTGGTAGACATGGCATATCTTGATTTCAGTAAGGCTTTTGACAAGGTCCCCCACGATATTCTTCTAAAGAAGATAGTAAAATGTGAGCTAGACAATACAGCTGTTAGGTGGATTAGTAACTGGTTGACTGACCAAACCCAAAGGGTGCTCAGCAATGGCTCCACTTCATCCTGGAGAGAAGTGACCAGTGGGGTGCCACAGGGGTCTGTCCTGGGCCCAGTGCTATTCAACATCTTTATCAATGATTTTGATGAAGGAATAGGGGGCATGCTTCTCAAATTTGCCGATGACACCAAATTAGGAAGAATAACTAAAGGATGGAAATTCAAATGAACTTAATAGACTAGAAAGCTGGGCCAAAGCTAACAAAATGAATTTCAACACAGAGAAATGTAGGGAACTGCACTTAGGGCAAAAAAATGAAATGCATAGATTTAAGATGGGGGACACCTGGCTTAACGAGACTACATGTGAAAGGGATCTAGGAGTCCTAGTAGACCACAAGTTGAACATGAGTCAACAGTGTGATGCCACAGCTAAAAAAGGCCAATGCGATTTTAGACTGCACCAACAGAAGTATAGTATCTAGATGAAGGGAAGTAATAGTGCCACTGTATTCTGCTTTGGTCAGGCCCCACCTGGAATACTGTGTCCAGTTCTGGGCACCACAATTCAAAAAGGATGTTTAAAAACTCGTACATGTCCAGAGGGGGGTGACTAAAATGGTGAAGGGTCTGGAAACCATGCCATACGAGGAACGACTTAGGGAACTGGGTATCTTTAGCCTGGAGAAGAGACTGTCGAGAGGGGATATGATAGCCCTCTTTACATATTTGAAGGGATGTCATGTTGAGGATGGAGCTAGCTTGTTTTCTGCTGCTCCAGAGAATAGGACTTGGAACAACGGATGCAAGCTACAGGAAAAGAGATTCCACCTGAACATTAGGAGGAACTTCCTGACAGTGAGAGCTGTTTGACAGTGGGACACACTCCCTCGGAGTGTGGTGGAGTCTCCTTCTTTGGAGATCTATGAGCAGAGGCTGCATGGGCATCTGTCGGGGATGGTTTGATTTTGAGTTCCTGCATGGCAGGGGGTTGGACTGGATGACCCTTGTGGTCTCTTCCAACTCTATGATTCTATGATTCTATGAAATAATAAACTTACTAAATTGTCATTCTAAGTGATAATATTCTGAAAGAAGCAAGTGCAATTTTCACAAGTCTCCAGAATGTTGAGAAATTTGCATCTGCACAGCTAAAGCATTCCTGAAACTGGATGTTAAAATTAGACAGATCTTTTGTCCATCAGGGCAATCCTTAGGTTCTTATAACCAATGGAAACTCTTGCCATGCTTAATTTCCATTAAATCACATTTGAAATGAGAACAGGCATGAAAATATCAGCTCAGAAGACTATTTGAGAAGATACTTTATTAAAAAAATCATCCAAGTAAGGTCTGAATGGGGTGGGGGAGAGAGAGAGAGAGACACTGTCTAATGCAGAGCTATATAATACAGTTAGCCCTTCATATCCATGGTTTCTTTATCCATGGATTCAACCATCCATGGCTTAAAAATATTCAAATAAATATAAATTCCATAAAGCAAATCATGATTTTGCCATTTTATATAAGGAAGACTATTTCACTACCCCATTGTGATTTGAGAATCCATGGATTTTGGTATCCAGAGGGAGAAGTCCTGGAACCAAACGACGGAGGATACCAAGGGCCCACTGAATTATGCTTTTATAGATTCAATTTAATTTGCTAGCCTATACTTCATGCTGCAGTTTTTAAAAATCACTCAAGTATGGTAGCCATGTGGTTTTGCTACCCAGAAGTACTTTTTATTTTTAATTACTACCTGTCCTCCACTCCAGGAATTAGCCAGATGCAGAGACTGCACAAACATCCATTCATTTCTTCCAGTTAGGAACAATGACATACAAAACAGTACTTTTACAAGGACCAATTAAAATGTCACAAAAAGGTGGAATAATAATAATAATAATAATAATAATAATAATAATTTATTTAATTATTTCTATCCCGCCCCACTGCGTAACGCAACTGGGGTGGCTTACAACATTAAAAATACACTACATATCCCATGGTCTCACCCACCCCTTAAAATAGCATTAAACAATGAAAAAATTTAAAACATACCATACTTAAAATAAAATACAAATAACAGACAAACAAACAAATAACAGTAACTGTGGCAGAGTTAAGGGAGAAGGTTGGGCTGACTCTTAATGGCCGGGATACCTATTCAGGAAAAGCCTGCCAGAAGAGATCCATCTTAACAGCCTTTTTAAAGCTGTTCTAGGTGATAATATGACAGATCTCATCCAGCAGGCCATTCCATAATCTGGGACCAGTTGCCGAAAAGGCCCTCTGCGTGGTTGCAGACAGCCTAGTATTTATAGGTTGCAGCAGATTCCTCCCAGAGGACCTATATGCGCACGGAGGATTATACAGGAGGAGGTGGTCCCAAAGATAGGTTGGACCCAAGCCATTGAGGGCTTTAAAGGTAATAACCAACACCTTGTACTGTTCCCGGAAACTAATGGGCAGCCAGTGAAGAGATCTTAAGACTGGTTTTATATGATCTCTTCTCGTTGTTCCTGAGACCAACCTGGCTGCCATATTCTGTATTAGTTGGAGCTTCTGGACCAAGTATAAGGGTAGCCCCATGTAGAGCGCATTACAGAAATCAAGACGAGAGGTTACCAGTGTGTGCACCACAGTTTCAAGGTCCCCAGCTTCCAGGAAAGGGTGCAGCTGGCGTATCAGCTGAAGCTGATAACAGGCACTCCTAACCTTCATGTTTACCTGATTTATCATCTGGAGCAACGGATCCAGGAACACCCCCAGACTGTGAACACAGTCCTTAGAGGAGAGCGTGACCCTATCCAGGACTGGAGATTGCATCCCAATACCTGGTTTCGGGGCTGCTACTGTAAGTACCTCCATTTTATCTGGATTCAGTCTCAATCTGTTTTTCCTCATCCAGTTCATTACTGCTTTAAGACAATCATTGAGAGGAGAGACACCATCTGAAGTCAGAGCTGAGGACCGAGACATGGAGAAATATATCTGGGTGTGACCAACGTACTGATAACACCCCACCCAATGTCTCTGGATGATCTCTCCCAGAAGCTTCATATATATACTGAATAGCATCAGGGACAGAATGGCGCCTTGTGGGACACCACAATTAAGCTCTGGAAGCAAGTGGAAGCTTGCTGTATTTTGCTTAGTCCCAATAAAGGTAGTATTCAATATCTCACCTAATTTGATGAAGAGTTTTGGACAATTCTAAAGCTTGCACATATTTGTAGCATTTTGGTGGCCCTAATACAGGTATTCCCCAATTCTATGCATTTTTAATACATATATATATAAAACTAGATTTTTTTAAAAAATGAATAATGTATTATTAAAACCTACTCACCCAGTCATCCACAATTGGAATGTCCTTCCTTTAGACTTCTGATGAGATTTCATGAAATTTTACTAGTGGGCAAAGTAAGAAAACTGAGATTGTGAGAGAGTGCTAGATAACAATAAGTCTGATTAGTAGTTCCATTTACATTATTCATTATTCACAGGACTACAATGTGGAGTCTTAATCAGAATTGATCCTAGCAAAGAGGTTTTGTTTTGAAATGGTGACGCAGCTGATAAATGTGGGGGCAGGCGAACAAGAGTGGAAGAGAGTGCTCCCCATGAACTATTTTGCATCCTCCTACAATGAAATGCTAGCTTTTTCAATACAACTTTATTTTTGAATGCATACACAGAAAATCTGAATACTCACATGTCACATTGTTATTCATGAGTACTGTGTTTTAATTACCTGTTATGAAAGACTGTGGCCAGCATCCTGCTAGTCACATATGCAAGCATACATCACCCTTACACTTGCATATGTACTTTTTTGGTCTTGTAAAGGTTGGAATTCCCCCCCCCCCCTGCAATGACCAATGCCCCTCTTCCTTCCAACCACTAACCATGTCACCCTGAAAGCTCCCTCACCCCAGACATTACAGTCGTACTTTTGCTGATGGACAGTGAAGAGGAATGGAGAATGTTGCCACAGACAGATGTAGTCCAATATCATCATCTGCTGAGATCCGGCAGTTCTTACTGGAAGAATTCCTCAGTTTGCATCTGGCTATGAAGACATAGCCAAATACTTTTCCAATCACCCACTCAATCATCAATAGCATGGCTGGAGGGCTCTCATAGTGCAAGTTCTGTGGCAGTGGCAAGAGAGCCGTAATAAATTCCCACATGCAGAAATCTTATATCATGTAGGGTCAGAGCCCATATAAGCTCTGACTCAGCTAAGTCAGACTGAAGCTCCATTGATAGCAGAGTCAGATCACATACTCCTAATTTTTATTTTTATTTTTGCATTAATTTCTTGGACCAAGAAACAAAGGAGGTCTCATTGCACTGAAGCCGTAGGCCAGCGCTTCCCACTTACCCACTGCCATGTTCCCAGCCACCTTCCCTATCCCTTTACCCTGAAGTTGTCCTCATCCAATCTCTGATTTTGTAACCCTAAAGTTAAAGGCATCAACAGTCCAGAATTCCCGGTCTTTGAACCTGGAGCAATGAATTCAAACTACAGGAAAGGGGATTCTACCTAAACATTAAGAGGAATTTCCTGACATCAAGAGCTGTTTGACAGTGGAACACACTGCCTTGGATAAATGGTGGAGTCTCCTTCTTTGGAGGTCTTTAAACAGAGGCGGGATGGTCATTTGTCGGGGTGTGTTTTAATTGTGAGTTCCTGAATGGCAGGAGGTTGAACTGAATGGCTCTTGTGGTCTCTTCCAAGTCTACAACTCTATGATTCTATGTTTGGACTCCCCCTCCCACCTGTTACCCAAAGAAATGTTGGCTAACTGGGGGGGGGGGGGTCCCCACCAACTGCCAGCTTCACTTTAAATGTTGGGGAATTAGCTTAAGCTTGCAAGAGGCTGGGTAACTTTAAGATCAATGGCACCTGTGTACACACTGAGGAGGCCTCTAGGTTTTGGTGAATTAAGAAGATTTTATTAAGAAATATGCAAGAGTGCAATCAAACACACAGTAGTAATTCAAACAGACACAGCATTCAGAGCTAACCAAAAATGGATATATGGAAGGTGGATAGCAGAGAGGGGTTCAGAAGATGGGTGATAATTACCCTTCTGAAAAGTAGACCATGGGAAGTTGGAGTGGTTCAGACTGGGCAGTGAGTGGAAGAATCTCTCTGTGCCCACAAAGGGGCTAGGCTTTGGGACCAATATTTATATCTGAGACCCTAATCTCAAAGACCATGCTAATAGCCAGCTCCCTAATTCTGTCCCTCCCAAGGCATGGTTTCTAGACCCTTCTCCATTTTGATCACCTTCCTCTGGATGTGCTCCAGCTTGTCAATGTCCTTTTTGAATTGTGGTGCCGAGAACTGGACAAAGTATTCCAGGTCAGGCCTGACCAAAGCAGAATAGAGTGGCAATATTACTTACATTTAAGCAATCAAGTTGATCCATATCACCAAATCAGTTCTAGTAGTTTTCATCTCTACTGTGAACAGGTCTCTTGTAAAACTAAAGGGTATTAATTGTCCATTCAAGATGAAGCCACCCTGAAATATTTTACATTACAAGCAGAGAAAGTTTAGAAAAATGTAAGGTTTTCAGAAAAATCCATCCTTCCTGCCCACAACTCTAAAGGTTGCTAATAAGGTCAGAGGGAACAGAGAAGCTTGTGGGTAATGTAATGGGAGATCGTGTTATCCCTGCTAATCAAGAATTCCTGGCATTTCAGAACTGTGAGCCTTGAAGTTTTGTGAGCTTTTCAGGATGTGAGGCCGTGTTCTAGAAGAATTTCTTCCTGATGTTTCGACTGCATCTGTGGCTGGCATCTTCAGAGACCTTGGATGGGGGATAGCCTGGGAAACCTATGTATTCTGTCTTGATTTCTGTAAGGGCGGAAAGCAGGAAATTTATTATAAATAAATTGCCCTCAGTCATATGGAAATTCCTTTCTAAAATGGCCCAAACAATGTTTCACTGAATATTCAGGTTTGCCTTCTTCAACTTAAAAGATCTTTAATTTCAAAAACACTTACCAAGTCTGTTTCTGTACAATAAAAAAGTAAAAAAATAAAATATAACAACAACGTGATGCCAATTTATAAAAGCACAGTACAGACCTTTACATCAGTATGCTAATCTTGGGATTCCCAAGGATTTATATGGGATTTACATCCCCCAAACAAAAATGTTCTAAGCCAAACCAGGATGGAGACAACAACCTCATTATTGTTACCTATGAAAGCATTATAGTATCATGCCAAAACCATAACTGAATATCTGTGCTCAAATAAATTAAAAACTGAGAAAATATCTGATGGGCAGATGTAGTATAAGGCCATTTGAAATATTTAGGTGGAACAAAGTAATTAACCACTATCTGAAAATGAACTATTTTCCAGCTAAATACTAACTGACAAAAGTGAATGATTTTCCAGGCTTATTTGTTCATGTTAATTGTCAATTCTAAGTTAATGAGAATAGCCAACCCACCAGCTGGTACACTTCTGTCTTTTCTCTTAACAGCTGGAACCAGAGCCATGAAAAATTGCTTTTTTTGGGAAGACAGTTCCCAGAATCTCCACACAGCATGGCCAGTAGGCACGTTCAATGGAGGATTTGAGAACTGTAATCCAAAACAGCAAGATGGTGAGCATACTTTTCCAGGCTCTGACAAGAAGTGCACACGCACACACATCCTGAAGTTCTTAAGTAGAATCTTACCCATTTAAAATTCAATAATCTAAGTTTTTTCAAAAAGAAAAAAAATAAAATGTAATGGTCCAACCATAACTCAGAGAATTCATCAACTGCACTCTGGAGTCCCTACCTCCATATATATTCCAGCAAAATATTGATATATTTAGAGACCCAACATGGTGTAGTGCTTTGAGTATTGGACTAGGATTCTGGAGACCAGGGTTCAAATCCCCATTTGGCCATGGAAACCAACTGGGTGTCCTTGGAAAAGTCACACTCTCTCAACCTCAGAGGAAGGCAAAGACAAACCCCTTCTGAACAAATCTTTCCAAGAAAACTTCATAATGGGTTCACCTTAGGGTTGGCATAAGTCAGAAATGACTTGAAGGCACACAACTGCAACAACAAATTGATATATTTCTGTAATCCAAATAATTTGGGTGAAATGTATCACATAGCCTAGGACACCCTGCCTAACTAGAATTAAAAGAACCAGAATTAATCAAGGGAGATGCTATTCTCTCCCCCTGATAATTGACAATAGGTTTTGGAGCTGATTTTAGGTGATCTGTATACCTTTTATTTTTCAATCAAAGCATTGCAGACAGGGACACTGTAAACAAATTAGCATAACTAATGCCTTTATAACTGCTCATACAAGCCTGGATTCCTGCAAAGGTCTGTCTCTCATTCTCTATGGACCTTATCACATGGGGTCTAGAGCAGAGCTAATCCAAAGGGTACCTGCAGCTAATACATATTATTTCCCCGTGTTTACACACGACGCTGCCCTAGAACACGGAGCTAATCTGTATTGTTTCCCCGCGTGTACACACGACGCTGCCCCGAAACTCCACAGAACCCGAAGCTAATCCGTAGCGAGTAGGGAGATTTTGACATTCGGTTTGTTGGGGAAGTACAAACGGAGCCTTCGTATTCATTGCGCAATGGTGGGCGGGGCGGGGAAGCAGGGAGAGCTCTCCCAAGCAGAAAATCCCAGCGAGGGGAAGGGATTGGCGAAAGGCAAACCGGATTGAGAAAGAGGAGGAGAAGGAGAGGAGGAGGGAAGAGGGAGGCGATCTCTCTCTCTCCATCTCTCTCGCATTTTTCCCCACCAACACCCCTTCCCTCCTCCAGTCCTCCAGCCCTCCTCCTCCTCCTCGGTCCCCTTGGCTGCCTTTCCTCCTGACTCCTTCATCCCATCCTTGCCATCCACAGAAGCGCCTTCTGCGACGCTGGCTTTTGGGTGGCGGGAAGGGAGAGAGAGAGAGAGAGAGAGAGAGAAGAAAATGTGTGTGTGTGTGTGTTTTCCTTCTTCCCACGTGAACCGCATCCCGTGGCGCCTGATCGCTAAATCCCCTTTGGAGCCTTCATATTCATTGCGCTATGGCCGCCAAGGCGAAATTCAGTTCGTTTCGGTATAGAACTGAATTTATTCTCACTTCGGTTACTTTTCTGTTACTTTTCGCTTCGTGGCCAGCGTTTGATAAGGTCCTATGTTTAAAAGCCCTGCAAATGACAAATAATTTGATTATTTCAAAAGACAGAAAATGCATATATATTTCTGAACAAAGGGAAATAAGGCAAACAAAAGAATGGGCAGAAGAGGATAAGGGGAGAGATGAAAACAATCTGGATGCTTTGTTATTATTCAAAGAATTCAACAATTCAAAGCCTCAAAAGCTGAAGTAACAGAGAAGAAGATATGAAGAGCATAGGTTCAAAAAAAGACTCTCAAGATATTTAATGAAAACATATATTGTTTGACCTTTGAGATTGATTCATTTGATGGATCAATGGATATTGTAGAAGAATGTAGCTGCATTTGGTGTTCCTAGACAATAACAGAAAAATCCTTTTGTTGATATCAAGTAAAACCCATGTTCAAAGAAAATGTGAACATATAAAAACAATGTTAAAAAATGTTGTGGTACCATAAAAAACGGGGGGGGGGGGGGTTAGGATCACAAGCCTTTTTGTTGGTTCTTTCTTCTCTAACAGACTAAGGGGGGTTGCAGACTGCCAGAAATAGTGCAAATTGAGTCCACTTTTAGGGTTAGGGTTAGGGGATCATGGGAACTGTATTTTATTGTGGCACCAGAGCTCTCTGACAGAGAGGGCTCAATGTCTCAGAAAAAAAACACTTCCCATGATTCCCTAGCACTAACCCTAACCCTTAAAGTGGACTCAATTTGCAGTATTTCTGACAGTCTGCAACCCCCCTAACATAACTACCTGGCTGGAAATTTAACATGTAAAGATCCTTTCACACAACCCATGGATTCTGGATCTACTTCAGACAACACCTTCTTTTATGTTATTCATATTAAAGGGAATCCATGCACTGAAAGGAGCCATACCATGTTGTTATCCCTGTCCCCAATATCATACACCTTTCTTGTCTCCAAGCATCTATGCTTTAACCATGTCTGTGCAAGTCCAGGTTGTAGATCTTTACAACAAAGTAGTTCCATTGAAGCTGAAAACTAATCCTGCCTGGCTGAAGCTCTGTTGGAAGCCTATGAGCTATATGCATGAGTTCCATGCAGATGGACTCGCTCTACAGAGAGATGAGACCCATACAGCCCTCCAAATGCTGTTGGATAGCAGCTGCCAGCATTCTTCACCATTGCAAATGGTGGCTATACTTGCTGGAACCTACAGTCCAACAACATCTGGACAGCCACATGATTCCCACCTCTGCTCTATACAGATGCACATTAATGCATGGATGTTGGAGGACTGAGATGGAAAAAACTAGGCAAATTCTGTGCATAAAAAGAATGAGGGAAGGGGTGTATGTAGAATGTTAGGTTAGGCAGAGTATGGAACTGTTACTTTTGGAGTTCATCTCCCAGAATCCCTCGGCCAACAGTGGCTATGTTGGCTGGAGTATTATGGAACATATAATTCAAAAGCTACTGTTTCTAATCCTGGAATTAATGCTGTAAACCTCAAAGAAATATGCTGCATTAATTACATAATCAAGTCTCCTTTGAAAAGTTCATAAACCAATGTTACATTCATTTGAAAGAGTTACTGCTGTCACCAATCTTATATTAATATGGATCATTTGCATTGATACAGAGTTGGGAATATAGCAGGGCTTTGAAAATCCATTATACTGGGTCACTGAAACCCATGGAAGCAAACCAAGGTCACGTTCGTCTTCTCCTGCCCTTTCAGATGAACATAAAAGATTAAACTTAGCCACACTTACTTTCTATTGAATTATTAATTATATCTCAGCTGGAACAGGTGAACAAAATGTCAAAGCATGAGATAACAGTAAAATACTTAACTGAATATTATGGTAGTTTCAGAGCTCACCAAAGATGGCTCAATCATAATTAGCCACTGTTCAGAAATTACCACAAAGTCCAGTCACAAAGAATTTCCCCCATTTTTAAAATCGCTTTTGTTCAAAAATTACATTTCTACTTCTCCTATTATTTTTAATGATTCAGCTAAATGACAGGCAGCAAATTACATCATTGTACTTTTGATAAATTAAAGTTGACTGCAATAATGATGATGATTGTATCCCCTCAATTGTGTCACTAGAGAGTTTGTGAAGAATGGAAAATAATGGGAAATGTTTTTAGCTTACATTTGTGTAAGGGTCCTGTGGCCCCTAAAATACTAACAAAAGTATTACAGCATGAACTTTTGTGAACTACAGCCACTAAAGATAATGCTGCACTAAACTGGTTAATTTTAATGTGCCACAGGACTCTGCCTTTTTGTTTGATTAAAACATGGCTTTGTTGTTTAAAATGTACCAATTTTTTTTTCTTTATAGTATATAGTTGACATTCCAGTGTTGAACTATACAATACAATGGTCCTCAATCTCTGGTCTTCCAGATATCTTGAACTTCAGCTCCCAGAATCCCTGACCAATGGCTAAGTTGGCTGGGCCTTCTGGGAGCCAAAGTTAAAACCGCCTAGAGAACAAGAGTCTGAGAACCACTGCATTACCATAAATGAGCTTCCAATTCCTTGGTCAATACACAAAGCCTTGAGCAGATGAAATATTATGATGTACTATACTCATCTATTCCTGAAGTATCTTAAAAATACAGAGATTAGTGTAATATAATCAAGATGTACAGTACAAAAAAGGGGGGTTGCAGCTTACTATAATGCAGTGGCATTACTAAGTGGGTGTGAGGAGTGTGAAGCACACCAGGCAACAACCCAGAGGAAAGGTGAAACCAAGTCAGCCTCTCATCGTGCTGTAGCGGAGGGTTGAGTGCACCTCTCATGGTTTCACTGCTACCCATGCTCTCTCCCTAAGGAGGGAGCCAAGGCGACAGCAAATATGGCAGATGGGCAAGCATGCCTCTCGTGGCTTCGTTGTCGTCATGGCCCTCTCCCTGGGGAGGGAGCCAAAGTGATGGCAAGGACAATGGAGGGCAGCAGGTGAGCAAGGTAGGGGAACTGGAGGACAGGGCATGGCAGACCACCACTACCACTGCTGCCGCCACCCCCTCCTTGTAGCCCCCCACACCAGGTGTCACCAAGCCTGGAGATGCCACTGCTACAATGCTTGTTTTCCATGGATTCTGGCCAATTTACAGTGCTGTAACTTAGATGCAAGGAAAATTCAGCCCTCCAGGTCACACGAAAATCCCATTGTTAGAATGTCTGAAGCCCTCAGCACTCCCCCAAAACCTCCTAGGCACCTACAATTATTTTTCCAGGCAATGTTCAAGAAATATTTCACCCCAAAGGCACCAAAAACACTCCCATGCCGACCACAAAAATGACAGTTTGCTTCCTTTTCTTTCCACAACAAACCTTTAAAATTAGCTGCAAACCAGCTAAAAGTGGAAGTGGACACATTCAAAATATGTCTCTTTATATGAGAGTATCCCGACCACAACCAACCTTCTCCTTT
The DNA here is from genome assembly GCA_026167975.1 of Phrynosoma blainvillii. Lineage (NCBI taxonomy): Eukaryota > Metazoa > Chordata > Lepidosauria > Squamata > Phrynosomatidae > Phrynosoma > Phrynosoma blainvillii. Next base: position 52,465,117 of record JANUYF010000002.1, on the reverse strand, counting down.
CTTTCTCAGAAGGTAGCAACCCAACAGGAAGCAGCAACTCAACAGAGTTAACAGGGGTTTTGGTTGTTGTTTTGTTTTCTTTTTCTTTTTGGAGGGGATGGTCTGTTTAACCAAGGTTTCCATTGTACAATAATCATTGTTCAATGCAGAAACAGTTTTGGGAAGAAAAAAGAGAGAGCTAAATGGAAAATAAAACAAGACACAGCTCATTCCATTATTGCTCCCTCTCAGGCTATGCCACCAATTTTGTTGTTGTTAATATATTTAAATATTCAAACAAAGTTGTAAACAGAAACAGTTGCAATAGTCCCTCTCTTGAACAACCAAACCTTTCAGATGGTGCTGATGGCTTTGACTGCTGCATCAGCCCTGTCTAGATTCTTATAGAGTAGTTTTGGGGAACACACAAACAGGAACAAACACATATACTCCCACTTCAAACTAAACTGAAACTTTAAATTAAACAGAGAAAGACTGAGGTACTGCTGCTTGAAACCTGTCTCCCAGGTTGTTCCAATCCAGCCAAAACCAAGTAAATTGAGGTTGGAAGTTCTTTATAATGCTGTTCTGTACACTCACATATTGAAGCTTTACTATGTAGCTGCATTTTGTTATGTTTAACACACACAGGGAAAATAATGTTGCAAACAGCTTGGCCACCACTAAAGGCACTGGACAATTTCATATTTTCTCTTGCTCATATTCATTGCTGTTGTAGTTACACTATTATTTACTGTATTTTGATAATTCTCCATTGTTACTGTCAGTCACTTTGATCCTTGGAAGAATGATAGATGAGTAGGATTTTATAATAAATAAATAAATAAATATTTTTTGCCCATTTCTCCCAGCCACCACCAACTTTTATTTGGTTGAAATGGAACAATGTTGAAAGTGTGCACAGCTAATTTTTCAGAGCCACAGGACAAGAAGAGGTTTACTGAACACAGTGAAGTCCCTTTCAAACCAGACGTCCCCCTCTTAAGATATTGGGTTATGTCTGCCTTCTTCACAGAAGAAAAAATACTCACAGAGGTTCAGCCCATGTGTGGGATGTGCTGTCTACCCTTGACTCTTACAGAGAAAGCAATAAGCATCAGCTGTAAAGAGACTTGAGATATCTTGGAGCTCAGCAGAGTGAAACAGAAAGCCAGAGGTGAGCTCTAAGAGCAGAGCTTGGAAGCATTACCTTTTTGGATGACAGCTCCCAGAATGCTTCAACCAGCATGGCCACCAGCCAAGGCCCTACAGTATGGTTGGACTGTGGTTGGACTACACTCATGTAGTTAAGTGGAGGTTGTGCTATACACCATCCTTCTGCTAAATACTGACATTGTGCAACAAATTGTCTGTCTCCAAATGTGGCTTGCTGCTTCTGCAGTCCCAGCAAATCAAATAGTGCACTGAAGGCATTAGGTACTTATGCATCATCCATCCATGAGTTTTTCTTTCACTATCCTTCAATTTTCTTATGGTTTCCATTTTGGTGGGGAGCCGGTATGGTGTAGTAGTTTGAGTATTAAACTGGAGACCAGGGTTCAAATTCTTGGTCAGCCATGGAACCCCATTGGATGACCTTGGGCAAGCCGCACACACTCAGCCTCAGAAAACCTCATGATAGATTCACCTGAGGGTCACCATAAGTCAGAAACTACTTGAAGGCACATAACAACAAAGCCAAACTTATACACTCATCCCTCCACATTTGCAGCTTTGACTTTGCGGATTTGATTATTCATGGAATTTATTAATATGTTCTCTCTAGGAATATCAAGGTCCTCTATGGTAAACTTAAACCAAAAGTCGCACTGAGATTCCTAGAGAGAACACTCCACTAGGCATTTGTAGCTCCTCCAGTGCAATTCTATGGTCAATGTCTGGCAGATGTTGACCACAGAGTTGCACTGGAGGACCTAGAGCAGTGATGGCGAAACTTTTAGGCACCAAGTGCCCAAACTAAATGGCCTTCTGGCACTGGTGTTACTCCATGCCGAGGAGGGACTTCTGAGGGGAATGGGACTTCTGGGGTGGGACTTCTGCTCTGTGGAGAGGGACTTCCAGAACAGGACTTCTGAGGAGGAGGAACAGGCGCCCACCTTTTCCTCCTCTTCCCCACTCTGCGTGCCAGGGAAAATAGCTTCGTATGCCCTCTCTGGCATGTGTGCCATAGGTTCGCCAGCACAGAACTAGAGATTCCTAGAGAGGTGTTCTCTCAGGTAAAACATTGTGTTTCTGTTATTTGCAGTTTTTCCACATTGACGGGGTTACTGTGAGTCTAACCCCAGCAAATGTGGAGGGAGAAGTGTAGATCTATGCACACACACTCTCTCTCTCTCTCTCTTTTCCCCCCTTTCTCTTTGTGAGTTAACTTTATCTGCTCTCCACCTTTCTTACTGTTTGACTGTTCATGCATGCTCAGGAAGTGATCTTGGAGGAAGCTGCTGTTTAGCTTGCTGTTGTATCAGGTCAAAATGGCTACAATAGACTTTTGCTCTTTCCTAGCTCAAGCTTTGTTTATTGTTTCCTGGAGACTCAATGCTGTAACCCAACACAGAAAATCTGTGTTTTCCAGTCCTCCTTCACCATCTTCTCAATACTAACAAAAACTTTCAGCTAGACAGGGATCTAGGAGGAAAAGGAACAGGGCAAAGACCTCTTTGTAAAAAGGGGCTTCATTCTCAGGGAAAAGTAAGAAAATTACATATCTGTGAGGAGAGTAGCAAGTGTGCACTGATCTAGAAACTCCCCTATTCCCTCCAGCTTGAGATGGGGCTTATACTGCCCTCCATTCCCAATTTCGTCTCTGATTTAACATCTGTGCAATGGAGAGATGGAATTTTATCTAATTTGCCTCTGGTTTGCTTCTGTGGGTACTGGAGAGGTGAAAAGGGAAAGTAAAAAAGAAGATAAAAATAAGATGGCTATGAATAAGGCAGGAGGCTCTCAAGAAAGATTCTTTGAGAAGTGCTGGGACTGTTTTCTTCTGGAGGAAAGGGAAAATAACAAAATATGAGCTCCATGAGAGTTACTAAACCTCCAGCTCTCTTAATTGACAAAAGGCAGCAACTGAACAGCAGAAGTCCATCATGGATGGTGCATTGTGAATGTTTAGTCATTTTTTAACCTGTAAGAAATAACATTAAAATAGTGTTAATTTTTTAAAATAAAATACAGCACAATTTTATCTTGGCTTTCAAATGAGAGGATTGCTGAAGATTAACAATTTAAAAAAAATGAGAATCCCGTTAATTAAGATCTGACAAATTAAGCTTTTTATTCTCATGTTAATTTAGCTTCATAAAATGACCAAAGGGGACAAATATTGTGGTAATCGTACTGATCCCCATTTTAAAACATATCTTTTGAATTCATGGAGAGAAATAATGGAAGTATAGTATTTGATTGGTTTTTATGGTGCCATTAACAAATGCTTGACTTTTGGGAAAGTGGCAATTTAGGAAATGATAAGTGGAGGCTGCCCACACTGTTATTTTGTTTGATTGCACCACAATTGCTTTTATGCCTTTGAAATCAAGCTGTGCATGATGACTTTAATTTTCATAACAACAAATAATGCATTGATGCTTTACTAACACAACATGGTATAAAGCTAATATACTTGTGTTAGTAATAATTGACAATAGTATTAGTTAACCATAATTGTTGAACAGTGCCAAGTACCTTCACTAAAATGAAGTAGTTCTCTTACAAAGCAATTCCATCTACCAATTTCTTGGGGTGGGAGTGGGAGAGATGGTGGAATTGAATCATTGAATCATAGAGTTGGAAGAGACCCTCACATCCAGTCCAAATCTCTGCCATGCAGGAACTCTCAATCAAAGCATCCCCAACAGATGGCTATCTAGCCTCTGTTTAAAGACCTCCAAAGAAGGAGATGCCACCACACTCTGAGGGAGTCTGTTCTACTGTTGAACAGCTCTTACTGTCAGGAAGTTCCTCCTAATGTTTAAATGAAATCTCTTTTCGTGTCATCTCTAGACTTGAATTTAGAAAGAGTGGGTGATGTTCGCACTTAAAACAGATCGGTCCCCATCTCGAGCCATTTTGCTGTGTACCAAATGCTACAGGATGTGAGAATGGCTGGCAATCATGTTGGTTATGCATCCATGCATACCCTGTACTATATTTTGGGGTCCTCATATTTTGACATCTCATATTTGGAGATAGCATGCTTTTGAGAGATCAATGACCTTTCAGGAACAATAAGAGGGTCAGGTTCCTAGGAAAAAAGAAATCACTTCCTTAGACATGTGGACATCAAAGTAAATAAAACTATCAAACCTAACATGCTTCATCTTTTCCTCAAACATTCTACATTTCCTCTTAAAACCTGAGACAAAGGAACTCTTTGCACATAAAGCAGTAAGGGGCAATGCAAATCAGCCTAAAGGGCCAGCCTGGGGGCAGAGTTGGGGCGGGGCAACCACACGCCAGCTGCCCCAACTCCACCCTGATGCCATGCTGCACACCCAACCGCATGGCGCATAGCATCAGGGCGCCCTATTGGTGCAGTGTGCACACACGCTGCACCAAAGGGGTGCAAAAGAGCCATGGCGGCAGCTCTAAGGGTGGCTTTTTGCTGCCCCAGAAAGGAGCGGCATTTGGCAGTTCTTTTTGGAGCAGCAAAAAGGAGGATCAGGGCCATGGTGTGTGGTTGTTGCAGCCTCGATTCCACGCTCCCAGGGGTGGCACAGAGCCACGCCTTAGGGGCCGTCTGTATCAGCCCTAAGTCAACCTCTTTGCCTACTGTCTGCCTGTTGCCAGCTTTGCCAATCTCTGCCTGTTGTGATCCCAGCTCAATGTCTCTACCTACCCTTCCCAGGACCATGGTGATCTCATTGCTGGTTTTGTTAAAACCATCAATCAGTTTGGATTCCTTTGTAGATTCCTGAGCCAAGCCATTCAGCCTTTGTTACCTGGTTAGATAGCCCATCACATATACACCTGCACTCTGTGTTACCCTCACACACACTCCCAGTCTGAATCACCGCAGTGTTCCATGGTCTTCTCTTCTGACAGGCAAATATTGTTGATAATTAATGATGATGGATGTACAGGAAACAGTCTATGAAACCAGTCACCAAGACACATGCAGCTTCAGCAAGCTTCTTTTATTGCAAAAACCAGCATGAGCAAAAATGAAATAATAACAACAATAACATTTTCACTTTAGCCAGAATGGCTAAACAGGAACAAAACTAAAACTGCTACATTTTGAAAAATTAGTCAAGCTACAGCATCAGCAAAATATTATTAGTTAATTTATTCAGTTGAAAAGTTAAAGGGAAGTGAAGTACTTTTCCAGAAACCCAATTCCAGCCCACATATCTCCACCTCTTTGGGTGTAGCCCTTTCAGGCTAATTGGTTGGTCTTTCATGACGTGTGTTAGCCCATCCTCTTATTATTCATATTACATCATGTGACTGCCATTCCCAAAACATTCTTTGTTATTGAAAACCTCTTGTGTAAATAAAACCCTTTCTCACAGAATTTTGCTTGTTAACTAGCTTTGTTTTGACTAACACACACCTGGGTTGATTATTGTGAATCTGGCCTCAAGAAAGCAAATTTTCTCATCAAGGAAAAATACAGACACACATCTTTACATTTCAACATCTTAACATTGACTATATATCCCATCAAAACCTGACAATCCCCTCCTGAAATGTATGATGTGTGTATGTTGTACACTAAACTAAAAACTGTTATAAAACTAACTTAGCTTGATGGCTAGGTCTAAACTTAAGACATGCCAAGTAGACGTGACATCTGGTCGTGTCTATCAATGGTCAATGCCTTTGTCAAAATGTCTGCTTGATTGTGGTTTGATTCAATGTACTGCAGACTCACAATTCCATTCTGTACCATTTCTCTGACATTCTGATATCTCACACCAATGTACTTTGTTCTGCACTTCAGGTTTTTAGCTTCAGCCATTGCAAGGCATGTTTGAGAATCCTCATTTATCACCACTGGATCAACACACTCTTCATTCAGATCTTTCAACAACTGTCTAATCCATTTAATCTCATTAACTAGCTCAGATAAGGCACTGAACTCAGCTTCTCCTGTATTTTGGGCTACGTATCTCTGTTTTCTATTTCTCCAAACAATTGCGCTTTCTCCAAACTTAATCAATAATCCTGTCACTGACTTTCTATCTTGTAGCTCAGAAGCAAACGAACTGTCAACAAAACATTCAAGTCCAGCTCGACTGTTTTGCAACTTTAATTTCCTGTCCATGCTACCCTTCAAATACCTCAACAAATGTTTCACTGCTGTCCAGTCCTCCACTGTAGGACAATTTGCTTTTCTTCCAAGTATCCCAACGGCAAAAGAAATGTCTGGTCTGGAGTTATTAGCAATAAACATCAAACTCCCAATAAAACTCCTATACATCTCTGGATTTTCAAACTCTCTAGTCCCTTCACTATTCACATAACCAACTGACATTGGACTCTTTACTGTTTTTGCATCTTGCAATCCACACTTCTCTATCAAACTCTGAATTTTTCTCTGTTGACTCAACAAACAACTCTCATCTTCACTCCATTCAACATCAATTCCCAGATAAGACCTTAAAACTCCAAGATCTTTGACACCAAATTTCTTTGACAACTCTTTCCTTATTGCCTGAATCTCCTGCTTTGAATTTGCTGCTATACACAAGTCATCTACATAAATCACCAAGATCACATCTTCTTTTGTGTAAACACACGCATCAGCTACACTGCGTTTGTAACCTAGCTTCATCAGCTCATCATGTATGCAAAGATTCCAGCTTCTGGCACTCTGCTTCAAACCATACAAAGTTTTCTTTAACTTGTATACCTTTTTGTCACTGTCCTGTTGAAAACCCAAAGGTTGCTCCATGTAAACAGTCTCCTCAAGACTTGCATTCAAGTATGTAGTCTCAAAATCAAAATGATGCACCAACTGGCCCCTCCTCGCAGCCAAAGCCAACACCAACCTCAAACTCTCAGGCTTTGCTGTTGGAGAAAAAGTTTTGTCAAAATTCTCAAACCACTGCTGTGCAAACCCTTTAGCCACCAATCTGGCCTTGTATCTCTGACTACCATCCGGCATCAGCTTCCTCTTGCAAACCCATTTGCAACCTATCACCTTGTGATTTGCAGGTCTGTCAACAATTTCAAACACATTTTTGTCTACCAAAGACTTAAACTCCTGCTCCATTGCAGACTCCCATTTCAACTTTTCCTCATCACAACAATTTTGTACTTCTTTGTAATTCTCAGGCTCATCTACCACAACTGTACAAGCCTTAGCTTCCTGTACCTTAAAACGATCTGGAGGTTTCCTAACTCTAGTGGTCCTCCTCAAAACTATTGTTTTTGTCTTTCCTTCATCATCCTCAGTATCTGTACTTGACTGTGCATCCCTGTCTCTGTGTCTCTTTGTTTCTGTCATTCTAGGTGCTGGTGGACATGTATGTGACAACTTGTCTGATGTACTAGCCTCACCTTCTGAAGAATCTGACTCTTGCTTCACTGCCCCTCCATTTCTGGCAGGTGGTGCTGTCTGTGGGCCTTTGCAGACTGCCAGAAATAGTGCACATTAAATTGAGGCACCACCCTGGCTCAGTGCTAGGGAGTCATGGGAATTGTATTTTTTTCTGGGACATTGAACCTTCTCTGTCAGAGAGCTCTGGTGCCACAATAAATTACAGTTCCCATGATTCCCTAGGACTGAGCCAGGGCAGTGCCTCAATTTAATGTGCACTATTTCTGGCAGTCTGCAAAGGTCCTGTGTTTCTAACTGACCCAGTCTAAGAAACACTTCTTTGTTTGAATGTATGTTCTCCCACCCAGAATGTTTCTCAAAGTTTGCACTTCGTGAAAAAAAAATTCTCTTCCACCCAGGTAAAACCTGTAACTATTCCCTGAATAACCCACAAACATTAACCGTCTCCATTTGGGCTGACCTTTCTTTCTGAAAGCTGCAGGTACATACACATTAGCATATTGCCCAAACACTCTAAGGTATTTTAAATTGGGTGGTCTTTTGTGAAGCATGTGGTAAGGAGTATTCTTCACAGCAGAATTCCAAGTGCGGTTTGTCAAAAAGTTAGCTGTGAGAATTGCCTCCCCCCAAAGATGCTCAGGAGCATTTGCATCTAGCATCATACAATCTTTTATCTGTTTCAATATGGCAATTTTACGTTCAGCAAGACCATCCTCCGAAGGACAACTTGGATTAGTTGTAAAATATCTAATTCCCTTCTTTCTTAACCAATCGGTCAAGTTGTGAGACAAGAATTCTCCTCCCCTGTCTGTGACCAAAGTTCCCACTTTGTAATCAAACTGTCTCTCTATCATGTTCACCCATTCCTTGAATCTCTCTCCTGCTTCACCTTTTTCTTTCAAGAGAATCACATAGGAAAATCTTGTGAAGCGATCTACAATCACCATGAAGTATTTGCTGCCCCCTAGCGTCGTCGGGGATATTGGCCCAGCCAAATCACAATGCAAAAATTCAAATGGTCTTTTGGCTCTAGGTTTTGTTCGTTTTGCCACAGGATAAGCCTTCAACTTAATCTTGCTGCAAACTGAGCACTCTAAGTGATTTCAGCATGGTGACATTTTAAATTCAGGACAAACCTTCTCCAAATTCAAAAGATTTAGAAAACCAACATGACCCAATACTCTGTGGTAATAGTGAATGCAATTTGAATGCAAAGGCTCATTTTGTGTAATTGCGCAGCTTTCTTCATCATACATGTAATACAACTTATCTTTCTTAATGGCTTTAGCACAAATCTCACCATCTTTTAAAATTAAGCATTCATCCCCCTCAAAACTCAATTTGTATCCTTCTGTGTCAAAGCAGACACACTAACTAAACAGTTTTGCAAGTTAGGTACATACAAGACATTTTCAAAAATTTTACCAAAACCAGTTATGCAAACATGTGACTGCCGTTCCCAAATGGCAGTCTTTGTTATTGAAAACCTCTTGTGTAAATAAAACCCTTTCTCACAGAATTTTGCTTGTTAACTAACTTTGTTTTGACTAACACACACCTGGGTTGATTATTGTGAATCTGGCCTCAAGAAAGCAAATTTTCTCATCAAGGAAAAATAAAGACACACATCTTTACATTTCTACATCTTAACATTGACTATATATCCCATCAAAACCTGACAAATATAACCCCATTGCACCCTCCAATATCGTCTTTCACTTTTTCATTTTGGTTAGCTCTTTATGCTGTGTGTATTTGTGTTTGATTACTATCTTGTGTGTGTGTGTGTTTGCACTCTGCATATCTTTATCTAAATAAAGATTCCTTAATTTACCAAGAATTTGAGTTCTCCCAGACAGTACTGGTATATATTAGTGCTCCCCGGTCTAAAAGTTAGCCAGCCTCTTGCAAAGCTACTTTCCCCAACATTTGAAGTATCATAGACAACTGATGGGGACTGCCAGTTCCTTCATCTGTTTTTTGGGTAACACACTGCACTGGAAGAATGGCTGCTACAGCCTCTACTCACTATGGGTCAGGATCAGCATTCCTCAGAATTCCTGCCATGCTTACTAGTCAACTGTGTTTTGCCTGTTTTGCTTTGTATTATTGGATGATGGGTCATGTCATGCCTTTGGTGTTGCTGAATGGAAGGGATGTTTAACTTTTGAAGTTGAGTAATGAGCAGATGAGAAGAGGAAGTAGTAGGCACTGGGAGCTGCCAGTCCCATGGGAATGCCTGGTATGGAAAGAGATAATGGAGGCAGTCCTGGGGAGAGAATGTTCTGGAACAGGAGCTAAGAAAGTAGGATAGAAGAGGATTAACCAAGACTGCCCTTGCCAGACTGGGACAGTTGGAGGCTATGGACACATTGTTCTTGTATAGCATGGATGGGGATATGGGATGGGTGCAGAGACCAGTTTCTACTCCCTCTCCCAGCTATAACACACACCATTTTAGGTCCAAAATTAAAACTATACGTTATTTCTAGTTTTCACATCTATGTTTGTCTTTTGTGGGTTTTTTGTGTGTGTGTGTTTTGGGAAGGTTGGAGGAACTATTTTAAGGCAAACCACTATTCTGGAGACATCAGGAGCATCAGTTTACTGTATGGATGTATTGTTTCACTCCCTCAATAATTTTTGAAATGGGAGTCCCGAGACTTGGAGGGATATCTGAGCAAGCTTATCAGCCAGCCTCCTTCTTCCCAGGCTACATGTGGGGCATGGGCTGCATGATTCCCACTCCTCCCATATGGCAAAGGGCTTGAGGGGAGATTAGAGACTCTTTCCTTTTTATATCCTTCACTTTTCCTCTGAAGAGCTCAAGGTGGCTATGAAGAAAAAGAAAACCATGCATTTACAATTAAAGACAACCTACAATAAAAAGCAGCAGTAGAAAACAACAAAACATTATCTCAAGGGGCTGTCAGGCATGCAGGCAGGCTCACATGATATCAGCATTTCTGTTTTGTAGCATGGTTTCCCTATTCTCTGGGATTATCTGAGCTGTGTGCTCTGTCCTGGCACCCACAACTGTGGAAGTGAAATGAGGAGGAGGGCAGGCGTCCCACTGGCTGTTTGTGTCTAGAGTCCCAAGACTCCCTGAGTGTGTTTGAATACTGGCAATAGTGTGAGGTCCCCACCACATTTCTATGTAGAGAATGACATTTTCTTTCCAAAAAACCTGCATGCATTTTTCAAACAGAATAGATCCCACTTTTGTCATGGGGATAGCTGTGAGGAGCCTATTGTTGCCTGAATAGCTATTTTGTGAATTCAACAAAGATGATTGTGGTGTAACGGTTTGAGCAATGAACTACAACTCTGGAGAGCAGGGTTTGATTCTCTGCTCAGCCATCAAAATCCACTGGGTGACCTTGGGTGAGTCGCACACTGTCATCCCCAGAAAAACCCACGATATGCTTGCCTTATGGTTGCCACAAGTTGGAAATGACTTGAAGGCACACAACAACAAATTGATTCATTAATACCCCTTCTTTTTCCTGATATGGGATCCAAAGCTTATGACAATAATTTAAAACAAAGTTCAGGTAAGATCTTATTTTACAGAGGTTAAAAAAAAAAAGAAACAAACCATTCTGTTTAAAAAGCACATGGCTAAAAATAGTTTCAATACATTTAAAACATAGTTTAGAAGAAAAACAATAAAAGCAAAGCACACCACTTTCAAAACACCTTTATATTGCCATATCATTTAAGAATCAAAGGCTTGCTTAAGTGACATAGCCTTCAAAGGAAACAGAGCAGAGAGGAGGCGGAGTGGACGTCCTGTGGAAGGGAATTCCACAGCCTGGAAGCAGCCACCAAGAAGACTAAATTATTGTTTAAGTATGTAGAGGGATCTTGTAGTGCAGGCATCCATAGTTTTTTGTGGGTTTTTCGGAGTGTATGGCCATGTTCTAGAAGAGTTTCTTTCTGATGTTTCACCAGCATCTGTGGCTGGCATCTTCAGAGAATGCCAGCCACAGATGCTGGTGAAACATCAGAAAGAAACTCTTCTAGAACATGGCCACACAGCACGAAAACCCCACAAAAAACTCTGAAAGAAAGAAATTGGCAGCATGAGCTTTCGTAGACTTCAGTCTACTTCTTCAAATGCATCATTTCAGTTAGTCTCGAAGGTGCTACAAGATCTCTCTATATACTGATTCTAAAGACTAACAGGGCTATTATCTTAGAATTCTACTCTTATTGTTTAAGTGCATGTCTCCTCTATGTTACTAATACTGAGGCCATAATTCGTTTAGTTGTTCCATTAGTTACTGTTACATCAGCATATCAGAAGTGTTCCACTGAGATATCCAACATGGTGGCCACATATCACACATTCCACTTGCGTAGCTGAGCTTCTGCTATATCTTCTGGCCTCTCAGCCAGCACATGTGGAGCACAGGATTGCCATGCAAACCAATATTACCTTATTCCAGTAAAACTATTTTAATTATATTGAATAGGATAGACCCATGGTGAATCTACACTGTAGAAATAATGCAGTTTGACGCCATTTAAGTGCTGTAGCTTGACTTTTGTGCCACCAGGCTTTTTAAAACTGGCAAGATTTGGGTTTTCAATTGCTGTGCAATTCAGATGTCAAGATCTGTATATAGATTTTAATACATTTTAATATTTTCATATGTACTGTTTTTAATTTTTAATTTTTAAAATATTTTACATTGATTTTTATTAGTTTAAAAACAACATTTACAAACCATTGACATAAACATAAAACCTACAAACTTACTATACAAAATACAAACATTAACATAAACAACCCAACCATCACGGACATGACACATAAAACATAACATTTAAAACATAAATTCTCCTCATTATACTCTTTACAACTCAGCATATATAACCACAGCTCCCAGAGCCCAAACTGACTGGAGAATCCTGGGAGCTGTTGCCCAAGAAATGGTTTTTCAGAGTTCTGCCTGACATCCATGCATTGCATGTAGATATTGCAAAGGAACATTTGTGCTTCACAAGAAGCTGAATGTGCATAGGAGTTCCATGAAAGTGGGATATGTGGTTGCTAGGACATCCCAGCTTCTGGACAGAGGTTGTTTCAATGTTTTTTGATGAATGCATAGTCTTTGGGGGAAGGCAGCATCTCACCTTTGGATGCAGTATTTCAGGTGGAGACTTGAGCATGGTTCCCTTCAAGTTCCAACACATGAGCACCCCATTCTCAAGTAGCACATGTATTGGGCTGCTGAATATCAGTGACCCATCCATAACAACAACAACAAAATGGAGTGAATGGATTAAGTGAACAGGGCTTTCTGATGGAAACATATGCCCATGTAGAGGTCATCAGTCATATGAAGAATGAATTGTTAAACAGGTTTAGGGAAAACTGAAGTGAGCTTTATATCCGAGTAAACATGAGATTACACTTCTACCTATGGTTAGAGAGATTGTAAGAACCTGAGAATCTAGAACAAACTGCACAACTGCATTCTTTGTTATTTTAAAACATTAATATACAGCCGTGAGATTGCAACTCAAAACAAAAGGCAATTGTTATATAATATCCCCCTTCCCACACTTTACCATGGCTTTGTGGTCTTCTTTCTGCTCAGAGACTAAACTTTTGACTAACAGAAGAAAAGCTTTAGCGATACGCTGCAGTGTCTGTCAAGAGTACAGAGCAATATAATGGTACATATAATTAAACTCTGTTTAATGGTTGCTAATTCCACCCACAGAGAACCTCTCAGGAGGATCTTTTTGTGTTGTTATCATAAATGCAATCAGTTTCCAACTGGGGTTTGTTTCTGGGAGAAAGGAATCCACCCACCTTCTGCAGAATCTTTCCAGCAGATGAAAAAGTTTTGGCAGCTCTAAAAAGAATTTTGTGAAAAATGAAAAGCTTTTATAAAAGGTCCCCATAGACTGTATCATGAAGTAGCTGATCACTCCAAGTAAAGTATGGAGCCATGTGAAAAATGTGATACATTATATGCAGGTTCTTTGGGTTTTCTTCTGGATGAACTACAAATGGAAATTGTAGAAAAAAGAAAGAGCAACTACAGGAGGAATCTGGGAGGGGAAGGAAATATTTTGGGCTGCAAAGCATCTCCTTCTTGATCTATGATCCTACTATTCTTTTTTAAATTGATGAATTAGTGGGGAGAAGGAAAGGATAATTGGCTCCAGAACATCTTCACAAACTTTCAAAAGGCTGGAGCAGGGGTTGGCAACCCCTGGCCCGCAGGCCAGGTGTGGCCCGCAGAGGCCTTGGGACCAGCCTGTGGCCAGTCTGCCACCACTGCCGCGCTCCATTTTGGCGTCCAAAATGGCACCCACACTTGTGCATGCATGCGCACGGCAGCGGGTGCCATTTTGGAACGCCCAACAGTGCCGCCGTCATGCACATGCCAAGACCAAGACCCAACAGCACTCCGTGTCAAATTCGCACAGTGCAGGTGCTGTTGGGCCTTGGGAGGCCATGCACACGGCACTGTTGGGAGTTCCAAAATGGGGGCCCCCACGCACGCACGCATGTGCACGACGGTGGGCGTCATGCGCAAGCACACGCACCCGCCCAACCCTAGCGCCATTTCCCCCTTTGGCCCCTGGGGTAAAAAGGTTGCCGACCCCTAGGCTGGAGAATGGATGGTACCAGTGAGAATGGACCAGCCTAAACTATAGTGAGTGATGCCTGTGTTGTCATAGGAAAATGTTGTACAAGTTGGAACTGCTATGACACCATCCAGAACAAGCACAAAATAATTAATATATATTCAAAATAGACAGGACAGAATTATTTAGTCCAGTAGATAAGAAGACATGAGATCAGAGCTTCCTTGTACAAACATAATGGGCCTATATGACTCCATCTCTTGATCTAGATGTGAGAGGCAATCAGCAAGGAGTATTGCTGGAGCCACTCAACTTATCTGTTCTCTGAGCATATAGAAGTAAGAAGAGAAGAACTTGCTTCTGTCTTGTAGAGCTATCCCTCTTTGGGAGATGGTACTTTCAGCCATACCTGTGGTTTTATTTTGTAGTACAGTGGGACCTTGTTATCTCTGGGGATCCATTCCCCCTCTCCCATAGATATCAAAAACCATGGGGCCTCAAGTTCTGTTGTTCTCAATGGTGGCACATGCAAACGGCTGTGCCGCTATTGGGGACAATGGGACTTCAATAAGGCAGCTTACTTGAAGTCCAATTATTCCTAATGGTGGCACAGCCACATGCATGGACCACTGTTCGGGACAACAGGGGCTTGTCATCTGTGAATGCTTAAATCAGCAGATGGTAAGCCCACAGAAAACTAGGTCCCACTGTACATTACTATGACTCTGGAGACCAGGCTTCAAATCCTGGCCCAGCCATATTAATCTACTGGGTGACCTTGGGCAAGTCACACTGTCTCAGCCTCAGAGGATGGTAATGGCAAGCATCCTCTGAAGAAACTTGTCAAGAAGCCCAATGATAGGTTCGCCTTTGGGTCACTGTAAGTTACAAATGACTTGAAGGGATACAATGACAACAACAAACTATTTTGTATCTTGATAGCTGACCTCACCACCAGGAGCAAAGTCCATGGCATCATTCCAGGGACACTCTTTCTGTAGTGGGGACGGGAAGGGAGAGATGAGTTTATTTCTTGAGAGCTGTGGCTGCTGAGGAGATCAACATGTAGGTGCAGAGAGCTGTGTGTGTATCTTGATGGCCAACCCCACTACTGAGAGCAAAGTCCATGGCATCATTCCAGGGACACTCTTTCTGGTTGGGGGGGGGGCACCATAACAAGATAAATTGTGTGTTTTCTGTGCTGTAAAATACCTGCTGTATCCATGAAGCACCAATAGATTTTTCACACCAATAGCTTGACTATCCCTGAATCATCTTGAATTTGCTTTGGTGTCATAGCCTGGATCAACACCCAGATTAAGGCAAAAAGCCTTGGGTTTCCCTCAAAGACTAATAAACCATGACTAATTAAGTGGCAAGAAACTATATTAAGAACTGTTTGTTTGGTAGCTTCAAGTGTTCTGTAGATCTTGTTGAATAAAAACATATACCATAAATATGAATAGCCTTACTGCCAGGTTATGTTAGCAGAATGAGTTTGCTACTATTTTAAATGATTCATCCCTCCAAAATAATAGGCTCCTCAGAGCAGCACTGTTTACCCTGGAAAGCATTTGCACTGAAGTCATAAGAAAACTAATATAAGTATACTTATAAGCATAAAATAATATTTATTACAAGTATAACTGCATCATGATTCTGAGAGCTTTTGGCATTTAGATGAAGATGAATGAATGATTATGAAATTGCCTTCATAAGTAGTTTACCTCATCATATCTGGCATGTTATCTGAGCTTTGGATATAATAATTAAGGTTTCCAAGTTGAATATGGAACAGGGTTCCTGTAACTTCAGTACTGAACAGGTTGTGGAGCAGAACAAGGTACCATAAAGCTCCATGAGATGGGACAAAGATCATGACCTCCCTTGTCTTCCAAATCCCAAACCCTACAGCTGACCCCTCCCAACATTACTATTGCTATTGCCTTGCCAGTGAAGAGTAGGAAGAGGGGGGCATGGAGGAGTGCCTAGCTCTCTTGTCATCAGTATCACCATGCCCCTTGCTCTTCACTGGCAAAGCAATAACCATGTTGGGTGAGGTCAGCTATGGCTGAAATTGGGGGTTGGAACATGAGACAGGAGAGCTACCTTCATCCATCTTGATAGGGTCTTACAGTACCTCATCCTGCTCCATGACCTGTTCCAGATTAAAGTTACAATAGCCCCATCTTGTACATATTTGTTTACCTTGGCATTCACATCATGACAGTAAGACATGAGTTTCTTCCTAGGAGCTTCTGAATTCATCAGTATTGTGCAAATTTTCAACTTAGGGTTTAAAAATAAAACTTCACAAAAGTTTGGTGTCAGCCCAGACATCTCATTTAGATTGAATTTTAATGGTGTACTCCCACTTCCCTAGACAGCTATCCTGTCAGTTTCCCAGTTCTCAGATACAATATTTACTTTGGTCCACATTGATACATCACCCATAAGTTATAACAAGAATTATTGACATGATAGTAATCATGTTAACAATTATGTTAGAGTGTAATGTTAGAGTGTAGTGATAGCATAGCCATGATGATGTACTTAGTAGTTTGTCTCAGAAGGATTGTTAGAATAAACTAAGGACTTCATCACACCAATAAGACACCCCAATTGCATTAGTGTAGGAAACGTGAACATACTGGGTTGGAAAGTCATTATTGCACAGCTCCTCCAAATCACCATGGTACTGCTTCTGTCCTGGGCTCTGTCTTCTGCATGCTGGTCTTCATCCCCACTTTCCTGGCCTTCCCAGCATGCCTTTCAGTCTGTATTAATTTTCATTTTAAAAAAAATTAGTGCAGTTGTGTGGCCATGGCAATCCATCAAGTAAAAAAAAGAAATAATTTGAATTTTAAAAAAAGAAAAACAGCCTGCTTGGGAATAGCAAGGGTGGATGGGGAGAGACACATAATCACACCCACTTACACTACATGACTGTCTGCATATCAGAACGTTTCAGGAGGAACTTATCACATGTGAATCAAAGTGGAAAACCAGCAGGATTGGGAGGCATTGACAGGTTTTGCCTTTTAATCAGAAGACACACTCCAGCAATGGATGGGCTACAGACCAGCTACTGGACAGTCACAATGTCATGTGATAAAGCATGGCCACAGATGTTGTTATCCTGCTCTAATTGCACTTTTCAGCTCTCGTGTGATAAAGACCTAAGATTAGACTGTATGGGGACTAGTTTGATGTAATGTATTGGCTACTAGTTGCTCTGCTATTGTTCACAGGTAACAGGAATCCTTAATAGCTGCTTAGTGAAACATATTTTGCATACTGCATGGGCCAAAAGGCCCAGGTGCCCCCTGGCCTTGTATCGTCCTGAGAACACAGACCAAAACCCCAGGGCCAGAATTGGGCCGGATCCTGGCAAAGCAGGATCTGGTTGATCTGGCCTGATCCTGGGGTAAACAGCCCTTAATGTAGGTCAATGTGACCTCTGGTTTGGTGCAGAGTTTCCTAGAAACTCCACAGCAAACCCCAATTGCATCTCTGCTAGTGTGCAGACCTAGGACCTTATCACACGGGGCCCAAAGCAGTCAGAACCCAAACGAAATCCTGACCTGATATGTATTATTTTTCCGTGTGTCCACACGATGTTTCTTAGAACCCCGACAGAATGCGGCAAGAACCGAGATCTTTTGTATTTCGGTTTCTTCAGGAAGTACAAGGGCGCTACGGGAATCATTTCGCTTTTACCGTAAGGACCTTATCAGTTTGAAAAGACAATACATATTGGGGAGCATTTCCCCAATACGTAATGTGGATCATTTTCCCGCCCCGCCTGCGCTCCAAGGAGGACCTGAGGAGGTCCTCCTTGGAGTGTGGGCCCCGCGCAGGGTCCGCGCTCCGAGCAGAACATCCTCAGAGAGGCACCTCTCTGAGGACATCCTCCTTGGAGCTCAGACCCTGTGCGGGGCCTGAGCTCTGAGCAGAACGTCCTCAGAGAGACACCTCTCTGAGGACGTCTTCCTTGGAGCTCAGGCCCCGTGCGGGGCCTAAGCTCCGAGCAGAACGTCCTCAGAGAGGTGCCTCTCTGAGGACGTCCTCCTTGTAGCTCGGGCCCTGCGCAGGGTCCGAGCTCCAAGGAGGACGTCCTCAGAGAGGCGCCTCTCCGAGGACGTTCTGCTCAGAGCTCAAGCCCCGCGCAGGGTCCGAGCTCCAAGGAGGACGTCCTCAGAGAGGCGCCTCTCCGAGGATGTTCTGCTCGGAGCTCAGGCCCCGCGCAGGGTCCGAGCTCCAAGGAGGACGTCCTCAGAGAGGCGCCTCTCCGAGGACGTTCTGCTCGGAGCTCAGGCCCCGCGCAGGGTCCGAGCTCCAAGGAGGACGTCCTCAGAATGGCGCCTCTCCGAGGACGTTCTGCTCGGAGCTCAGGCCCCGCGCAGGGTCCGAGCTCCAAGGAGGACGTCCTCAGAGAGGCGCCTCTCTGAGGACGTTCTCCTCAGAGCGCAGACCCTGTGCCGGCTTGGGAAGGGGTTTGGGGGACAGCCGGCTTGGGAAGGGGTGTATTTGACAGCCGCGGCAAGTGACAGCCACGGCTGTACTGAGCATGTACAGGGCATCATTGCTTGGTTATGTCTGGGATTTTCTCACTTGTGTGCAAACAGCAAATACTGTTCCCGGGAGTGCTTCATCGCGCTTTCCTTAATTGCGCGATGATGCTAGTTGCGTCTGATAGCCATTTACGTATTGTGGGGTTTCTTTCGGTTTATTCCTGGATTTATTCTTATTTTGCTTTCTTATCGCTTTGTGGCCCGAGTGTGATAAGGTCCCTAGATCACAACATCTTACATGAAAATGGGGCACCTGGCTTCATCCACATGGCCAAGCTCTCCATTTTCACATCAGGCACAGCAATGGGGGTTCGTTCACCAGCAGAGACACAGGGGGAGATAAGAGTGTGTACCAGTTAGCACTTAGGTTAGCCTTGTTAAGGAAAATGCAACATGGGACTTACAGTAATAGAAATAAAATGTGTATGTGAAAATCACAGTGATTAAGCAGGAGCAATCATGAAGCTACACAGGTGAAAAGGATAATGTAATTTGGAAGCCTTGAGAGACAAGGACAAAGTTATAGAGTGTATATTGAAAACACCTGTTATAGATTGCAAACACCTGAGATTCATTAAGTAGTCAAGGTAAAATGATGAAATACTTGGGTTGGTCTTAAGTATGGGATGATCTATGTAAACCAATCAAAATGAATGTACACACCCACTGGGTGGGAACCGACTAGTAGGTGGTGACTAACAATGGCTATAAGTGCAATGTTTGCCAATGCATATTGTGGAGTAGTTTTGGAGATATTGTGAAGTGTAGAGATTGTGATTTGTAGGGCATATAGTATTTATGTATATAGTAGAATAAAGTAGATCTTTTATATAAGACTACTGAGTTGTCTGGTGTCTTGAGGGAAGATACAAGAGCCAGAAGAATCCTGGAGAAGTTTGGAGACATCATTGGAAGAAGAGTGAGAAGGCTTGGAGAGTTTGTCAGGGTCTTCAGCCTATTCTCTGAAACTGCTGCTTGGGAAAGAAGCATCAACCACTGATCAAAGCTGGTCAGCTCTGCTGCATAACAAGGTGGTGAGTTAGAGCCAGAGGTGAAGAGCTACAACTCCCATCATCCCTGACAAGCCAAGCCCATGCTTTCCTGGCCCATCTGCTCAGGGCCTAATGACACATCAAGGTAATTAGACTTCACATACATGGGATTCTTTGTTGCTGTAAATAGCAGTTCCATTGGATCTTTGTGCATAGAATGTTTGAAAGCACCATGCAAATGCTAAGCTCCATACTTGGAGAGGTGATTAATTTTGAAATTCTTTTGTTAACATTCCAAAATCTACTAAACTTACACATAAAAACACTGTTCTGTTTTTCCTCTCTGAAAATATGGCAACCCTGGCTATTTCTCACATACACACACACACACACACACACACACACAAAACCCATTAAATTTATTCAGGAGGGATGGGTTATACAAATTTACACTGCAGCTGACATATTTTTATAGCTTGTCTCAAAATATCATTGATAGAAAAAAAGATGGAAAGGAATATACTCAATTCTATTTTATTGTATATTTTGAAGGATCCAAACTTTTTGGGTATTTTGAAAAGCCAACTTGCACAGAATGTAATTATCTCTTTAAAAGGTTCTACGGATTTTCTCCCCAAAGTCTGTGTATTACAGCATCCCACATTCTTTCTGCCCCAATGGCTATTAGGTAGGCTAGTTGAAAAAGCTCTGGAAATTAAATAATTTTGGACAAGGCATTCTCAATCTGATTTATTGAGATGCTTGGAAAAGTTAAGTGCAGATTTGTTGCTTTAGCATTAAAGAAAATTTAACTGATCAATGTTCTTCTGCAGAGAGGCAATTACATTTAAGAAAGTTTTAAAAGCTGGTTACCAAGCAACTGTATCCAGCCTACATGTATTGTCTATTCATAATCTCTAGAAAATAACAGAAAATGACAGGCTGTCACTATGGAATGGAGACACATGGAATTATAACATTTCTACTCGGTGTTCCTCCTACAGGCAAAAGATCAATTATATCCTGTATAGGTTAGGTTAAATACTGTAGTAAGTATAAAATGTTAGAGTGTCCCAGACAATGAACAGTGAAGAAAAGCTCTAGCTGCTACTTGGAAAAATGGCTAGGAACATGTTTTGAAGGAACTTCCAATTTGGAACCAAGTAATATTAACATAGGGCAGTCCCATTGCTGCTCTAAAAGTGATGTAGCAATGCACAAATAACTACACATACAACCTGATAGAGTAAAAAAGGCCACATCTTTATTGTTTAGAGTGGAAAAACAGGGTTGGCCTCAAGCATTAGTTCATAGCCAGGCATAGACCAACTCAGCTCTTGATCGATGACTCCCTCTCTGACCCAGTGCAAGAACACAGGGATGACAGGAGAGATCAGCCTGGCCAAAGTCCTGGGTGATCCCCAGTCACTGGGAAGTGCTGACAAGTTATCTTTCCCAGCTGGGCAACATGCTAACCATGCTACTTCCTTAGGTCCTGTTCAAGGACTCTCGTATGTTACCAATGCCTGCCATGCACTAGTGAACAATGTCCCAGATTCAGGAACCATGCTTCCACATCATCCACAGTTGTGGAAAATCTGGCCTTTTATATAATTGTGTGTTTTTGACATTTAATATCAAAATGACATTCATTACCAAGAAATTAATTAGAGCCTATGAAAGTATCAGAGATAGAAAATGTAACTACGAAAAAGCTAAGTAACAGTAATTTTATTTTTTAAAATCAGACATGGATTTGAAACCTTTAATTAAAGATATAACCATTTCAATGAAATTTCAGTTTCATTTCAATGAAAAAATGAAGGATGCATGGAGCGAAGAGCCATTTGAAGATGAACCCCAAATTATAAAAACTGAGGTGGAAGCTGCAATAAAAGAAATGGCAAAAAACAAGACTCCAGGGACAGATAATATACCAATAGAACTGTTGCAATCCACACTGACAGAGTCAACTCTAGTGCTAACCAACATATGTCAACAGATATGAAAAACAAAATGATGGCAAACAGATTGGAAATGATCAATATACATCCCCATCAACAAAAAAGGAGACACAAGAGACTGCAGCAACTATAGAACCATAGCACTAATCTCCCATGCAAGCAAAATTATGCTCAAATTTGGCCATCCACAGTATCCTCATCCACAAAAAGGGAGACACAAGAGACTGCAGCAACTATAGAACCATAGTACTGATCTCCCATGCAAGCAAAATCATGCTCAGATAGACTCCAACCATACATGGAGAGAGAAATCCCAGAGGTCAAGCAGGGTTCAGGAAAGGAAGAGGCACTAGAGACCACATTGCAAACATTCAATGGCTAATGGAGTACACCAGGGAATTCCAAGAGAAAATCAGCATGTGCTTTATAGACTATAGCAAAGCCTTTGACTTCATAGATCATGAAAGGCTATGGAATGCCCTTAAAGACATGGGAGTGCCAACACATCTGATAGTCCTAATGAGGAATCTGTACTCAGGACAAGAGGCTACTATCAGAACAGAACACAGAGAAACAGAATGGTTCCCAATTGGCAAAGGAGTCAGACAAGGCTGCATCCTATCACCCTACCTATTCAACTTATATGCAGAACATATTGTAAGAAAAGCAAGCTTGGACATGGAAGAGGGAAAAGTGAAAATAGGAGGAAGAAATATCAACAATCTGAGATATGCTGATGATACCATAATACTAGCAGAAAACCTCACAGACCTGGAACAACTACTAAGGAAGATCAAAGAAGAAAGTGCAAAAACAGGCTTTCTGTTGAACATAAAGAAAACACAAATAATGACCACAGAGAACTTACACACATTCAAGTAGACAATGAGGAAATAGAAATAGTGAAAGAGTTCTCATATCTAGGATCAAACATTGATTGAAATGGGGACTGCAGCCAGGAAATCAGGAGAGGATTAAGAATAGGGAGGGTGGCTATGAAACAACTAGAAAAGATCCTAAAATGCAAAGACATACAACTCAGCACAAAAGTCAGAACCATACAAGCCATCGTATTCCCTATTACCATGTATGGATGTGAGAGCTGGACAGTAAAAAAAAAAGATAGGAGGAAAATCAATGCATTTGATATGTGGTGATGGAGAAGAGTGCTGAGGATTCTATGGACAGCCAAAAGTACAAACAAATGGGTCCTAGAACAGATCAAGCCAGAGATATCCCTAGAAGCCAAGATGTCAAGACTTAGACTGTCATACTTTGGACACATCATGAGAAGGCATGAATCATTGGAAAAGACAATAATGTTAGGAAAAGTGGAGGGAAGTAGAAACAGAGGAAGGTCGCATGCTAGATGGATGGACTTTATTAAAGAGACCACGAATATGAGTTTGCAGGAGCTGGGCAGAGCAGCAGAGGACAGGGGGGGTTGGCGATGTTTCATCCATAGGGTCACCATGGGTCAAGGCTTGGAACAGCACCATTTTGGGATAGATTGACTGACTGGAGCAAGGAGCACATGGCAATGGGGGAGAAGCAGCAGCAAAAAGGAGCTTTCAAATTTGAGACTCTGCTTAAGCTTTGTGAGCTTTTCTGGAACTTGGTGGGCAGGTTGGAGCTGCTCTGCTGCTCCCATTTTCTTTCATCAGACAGGCTGAGAGAAGAGGTAATAGAAGAAATAATGTTTGTGCATGTTTGTGTATGGGGAACACCTGAAGCTGTGTGGGGAAGACATGTTTCTGATGAAGGAGAGGGAGGAGGATCTGGGATCAGTTATTAGAAAGAGTTCTTCACCTTGGAGCAGCTCCTGTAGATAAAATCAGACCAATTTACAGTCCAGAGTATGTGGCCTCTGTAATCTCCCTACACACATACTGACTGCGCCCTTCTCCAACCCAACAAAGAAGGATTGAGAGTCCTTTTTCACCAGGGAAAAGCTTCTCTTTGCACCAGGTCATCTTCATCAGGAAGAAGCTGCCTCGAGAAGCCTCTTACCCCACTGGCTTTTGCTGTGGTGTGGCATGGGTGAGATGCCTCACATTTGTTGGTCAGCCATCTGCTCAGTTGTTGCTCCAAGGGTGACTGGGTGCAAAAGGAGCAGCGACTGAGATTGGTTGTTTTGAATTCGCAGTAGAGCAGCATACCTAAAATCAAGAAATACACATGGGAGGGCACTAGGTTGTCGCCCAAGATGAGAGGGGGTGGTAGTTGAAAAAAGTTTGGGGACCACTGAGCTAGACTTAAAACCTTATAGGAGATTATCACACTTACAAATAATGCAACTGTTCCCCAATGGGACACAGTCACATTTTGGGTTGCTACTGGGTATTATCATATGTAATTCGCCATCGCTGCCACTGGGTGACTGTAACCTGGTTGCATCTCGGGTCCCAGCCATGCTTTGGAGGCCACTTTCCCAAAATGGAGCCCTTTTAGAAAAGCAGCCTCTAAAGCACAGCTGGGACCCGGGATGAAGCTGGGTTGTAGCTGCCTGGTGGCAGCAGCAACACATCACATACAATAATACACGGTAGCAACCCAAAATGTGATTGTATCCTGTTGGGGAGCAGTCACATTATTTGTAAGTGTGATAATCTCCATAGATTCACATTTATGATCATGACACCATTGCCATGATCACAAGTGCCCCTAAAACCCACCTTAAAAGCCAAGCAGACACACCAACTGAAGGAATTATGCTGCACTGATGAGCAGGATGCTGAAGGATATATATCCAGCCCCATCCTGCCAGCAAGCCGCAGTGCCACAAATGGTTACAATGGGACTCTGCAAGGATCCCTGATGCTGTTTCTTGTACTGTGACTTGCTAGTGGGTAGAGGTGGGATACTTCATCCTTCAGTGCCCTGCTCACCAGCACTGCAGAACTCCTCTGGTTGGTGTGGCTGCCTGACATTTACATTGGGTTTTACAAGAGGGGGCAGATTGAGGGATGGATCATAGCTGTGCCATAGCAGCTATGTTTACCATAGTATCTCAGCCATAATTAATAAAGCCTAAATTGCTGGATTCAATACAGGTTTCCAAATGCATTTTTATGAATGACAGCTGTGAACCAAATCAAAGATAAAACATAGGAAGATATTTTTAAAATTAATAAACATCTCCAGCAGATTGTTTATTTAAAATCATTAGGTTTGCCTATTAATGTTAGGCATGCACTTTGGCTAATGTCATTAAGAAAGTAACCACACTTCTCAAAATCATAGGATTCTTTATAGGTTATCTATGAAGACAACCATCTTGTTGCACATACTTTTCTCATTGAAGGCACTGGCAAAATGCTGAATGCAGGCAAACTTCTCCACTAGTTTATCACAAGGAAGGCAAAGCACCCAAATCCCATGCATAAATGGGGTTTAAATCCTGTGAATATCCCGCAACAACAGGATTGTTTTTAGTCACTTCGGGTGACTTCAGCATTATCCCAACATTAATCTGTGCATAAAGCGGCAAAATTGCACCACTTCTTATTTTTGGGAAAATCCTGAAAATATTCATGGGCTAATGTTGGGATAATGCCAAAGTCGCCCAATATTGTCTGAAAACAATCCCGCTTTTGCGGGATATTCATGGATTTAAACCCCGTTTATTCACAGGATTTGGACACTTCCCTCCTGTGTGATAAACTCCTAGGTTCCTGCATAACATTGACCTCAGGACAGTGGTCTTTGAACAAAACAAAACAAAACTGCAAAGAAAGATTGGAAAGCAAAAACAACTAAATTACAATATATCCACAAATTCCAATTAATCAACAGTAGGTTGAACATAGACAATGGCTTCCTGGCACACTACCCATATTATAACACTGATTAGCACCCCAGATTCATGAGGCCACTCTTAGGACATTATCACACGTGGGCCAGAAAGCGATAATAAAGTGGAAATGAGGCATTCGGAAAATAAACCTTGATTCCGCAAATGGCTTTCACACGTAATTACCTTAATTGCGAAATTAAAATAAACGCATTTAACGTTCACACACAAGCGAGAAAAGCCCATAAATGTACTAGAAATGAGCTTCTTGCACATGCGCAGATAGAGGAATGCTCGCTGGAACCATGGGAACAGCAGGGAAATGCTCCCAAATGCGCATTTGCTTTTCACATTACGGTAAATGCGAAATTACCTTAATTTCGCATTTGCATTTCCTCTAAACAACCGAATTTCAAAAGATCTCGGTTAACACAAGTTTCTGTCCACTTTCTGTCCAGTTTCTGTGCGACATCATGTGAAAATGCGAGGCACAAATCCAGTTCTGTTTGGGATTTGTGTGGATTAACCAGCAGATTTGCCCCGTGTGATAATGTCCTTAGTCAGTTTGTCATATCTCTTTTCTGGTTCTCAGGCTGAACACACCACAGTCCAAGTCTCCTTCACCATTCATATGCTCATCCACCCACCCTGGTCTTAGGCAATATCTTTCCTCTTGTCTTTGTCCCTCAACCAGCATAGCAAAACTGGTCACCTCATCACCATACCCACAAGCTTTGCATTTCTATGGCTATGCATACATTCTGATTATAAAGGTCCTTCCTGAGCCACAGTTTACTCCATGCATCTGAGGAGTCCCATGTGGAGTGGGTAGACTGGTACTGTAGAAGAACAGAAAAGGAGAAGAAAATACACTTGTCCCTCCACATTCACTGGGGTTAGGGGCACAGGACCCCCGTGAATGTGGAAAAACCACAAATAACACAAACTCTAAGTTTTTACTGAGAGAACACCTCTGTAGGAATCTCTAGGACCTCAGTGCAACTCTGTGGTCAACATCTGCCAGACATTGACCATAGAATTGTGCCGGAGGAGCTACAAATGCCTAGTAGAGTGTTCTCTCTAGGAATCTCTAGGTCCTTCAGTGAGACTTTTGGTTAAAGTTGACCATAGAGTTGCACTGGAGAACCTAATAAATTCCATGAATAATCAAATCCACAAAAGTAAAAGCCGCAAACGTGGAGGGACAAGTGTACTATTCTAGCCTTCTCAACCAGATGTCAATCCAGATATAAATTGGACTCCAACTACCATTCCCCCTCCCCCAGCCATGGTGAAAACTGTCCTAAGGAATCTACTTCCTTTGCCAGAAATTGCTGCATCTAGAACATCCAGCTCAAAAGCTGCTCCAGATAATTGAGTGCAGATCTTCAATTTCTATACCATCTGAGTGAAAAATGAATGAGTCAAAAATGGGAGGTAATATTGTCCAAACATTCCTTAGCTCAGAGAAAGGAGAGAATTAGCCTTTTGTTCACTCAGTGCTGATTTTTCATTTTTAAAGGTTTCTGCTGATTTTCATTTACAGAGGAAGCCTCTTCTCCTCATTATGTGCAAGCTAGTGGTGTGCATCAATAGCAGCTGTTACAGACAGCCTTTTCTTATTTCTTATTAATGATCACCTATAATAGTCTAGTGAGGGGATAAAATTACACACACTTTCCAGAACATGCTTCCTTGTGTTAAATTATCCTGCCCCCTCCCCTTCCCTTTCTGTCCACAGTCTAGAATTGGATTTTGCATAACACATATTGGTAAGATTTTACATCTCTTCAGTGTAGCATAAATATCTACCAGCAGAGTTGCATTATGGAAGCCTTATACTGAATTACAACATAGTGCACAACACATGTGGATCAATGGTCAATGTGCATGGCTGACAACACACTGTGCAATTGAATAGCTGCTGAGAATGAGATTGGTCAAAAATTGACTGCACATTTTTCTTAGTGGCATGGCTTTAAACTGTAATTTTAATTGTTTTATACTGAACTTTCAAACTATTTTTGTATTAATCATTAGTTCTGTGTCTCTGTGTTTTTTAATTTTACTTAATATAATTGTAAGCCACTTTTGTGGCTTATTGTTTTTTAATAATTGCGTCCCATCTTCTGTTAAAAAAAAAAAGAGTAGGATATGAATCCAAATAAATAATCACAGAAATGCTACATGTCTCCAGCTTTCAGATGGGCTATAATTTTCACAGTTCCTGTGTATCATCTGTGGGTACCACAACGTAGGCTACCCTGACCTAGCCTATACCATGGTCTACTGCAATGGTGTACAAGTGGCCTTGAAAACCCAGACTTTAATCCAGCTCCTCAAGGGTGCTCTACCATATATACTCAACTATAAGTAGACCTCATTTATAACTTGAGGGTAGGTTTTGGAGCCAAAATTATAGATTTTTATATGACATGTGGAAAAGTCAAGGGTAAAACTTAAGGGCATGTAAAGGAGGCAGCCAGACTGGGAAGAGGCTTGAGGGACAAGCCTATTACCATATTGACTCCTGTGTAAGTCGACCCAGTTTTTTTGGGAGCAATTTTTTATACAAATTATTCAACTTATACACGAGTATATATGGTAATTAGAGCTGGAAAAAGCTAATTCTTTCTGTTAAACTCCCAGTACCTCACCCAAGACAGCATGGTCAATGGCTGTGCTGGCTGAGAGATTTGAGGGACTTTTTTGTAGATCAAAAAAGGTAGCATTTTAAAGTTTTGGCCATAATTCCCCCCCCCCCCCCCCCCGTATATGAATCCCACACTCTGACTGATTTCAAACAGATTGCTCTGTCCCTGATGTTTCTAACAGCAAGTAAAGAGTTATTTGCATCACATTTTCCTGTGTATTTTTTTTAAATCTTTATTGAATTAAAAAAAAACATATATATATACATTCTACATATAAATGTACATACATACATCAACATACTTACTAACATACATCCACTATCTATAACAAACATACCCACTAAAACAACTCATACAAAAAAGACTACAGACTCTTTTCATCTTTTCTTTCATACAAATGACTTCCTGAACCCTTGTTAAGTCATTATCTTCTTCTATTCTATTAACTCTTTCTCTCTTTTTTCACGATTAAGGGGGGGGGGGAGAAGAAATAATATTATTTATATAAAAAAAATTGTATTACCTTACATAGCGTATTTTATCCTCAAATATTTTCTTATCTTTTCTATTTCCAATCTTTTAGCCTTGTAACACCTTAATCTACTCTTAATTGCTATTTTATCTATTTGTTGTCTTTAAATTTATTTTTATATAAATATTCATATAATGGTTCCCAATTTTTTCTATTTTCATCCCAATCTTTGCCTCTTAACATATTTGTAAGTTTATCTAATGTGATTACATCAATTAATTTATGAAGCCATTCTTCAATTGTAGGGAGTTCTTCCATCTTCCATTTGGCAGCATATACTAACCTTGAGCAGGTGGTAATGTAAAACATAAGTTTTTCATGTTTACGCTCAATAACTTCATTGTTACACATACTTAAAAGATATAACTTAGGATCCATTTCAAATTGTATCTACAAAATTTCTTTCACAATTCCATGAATACGGTGCCAAAAATATTTTGCCTTTTTTACAGAACGACCATGTGTGATAGAATGTTCCCACCTCCCATTTGCATTTCCAACATTTGTTCGAGAGACCTTTATATTTAGATAATTTGGCTGGTGTCAGATGCCATCTATACTGCATTTTATAAAAGTTCTCTCTCAAATTATAACATGCTGTGTATCCTAGTGTTTCTTTCCATACTTTTTCCCAGTTATTGAATCCAATGTTTTGCCTTAGATCTTGTGCTCATTTAATCATTTCTTCCTTCACAAATTCTTCCTCCATGTCTATTTCTATTAAACATTTATAATAAAGAGCTATTTTATGCATATTTTCTGAAAAGAAGCTTTCTTATAACTTAGTCTTTTCAGCTCTTAGACCTGTTGTTTTCATATCTTTTATAAATCTTTCCCTTAGTTGCCTATATAGCAACCATCCCAAAGAAAGGCCCTCTTCCAAGAGTTTTTCCAGTTTTTAAAATTAAAAATTCTTGTTTGTCATCGATTTAATTACTAGATCTATATAGTACCCAACTCTCCTGCATTATTACCTCTCTATTATGAAAGGCCTCGTGAATTGAAGTCCATAATGGTATTTTTGGGCATATCCTTTCTTTATATTTGTTCCATACTCTCATCAGGGATTTTCTAATAAAATGATTTGTGAAATCTTTATGTATTTTTTGTTTCTCATAAAATAGATAGTCATGCCAGCCGAATCATTGGTCTACTCTTTCTAGGCTAAGAATACTTCTATCTCTCAGTAGTAACCAATCTGTTATCCAGTCCAGGCAATTGACCTCATAATAAATCTGTAAATTAGGTAATGCAAGACCTCCTCTCTCCCTTGTGTCTTGCATTACCTTCAATCTGACCCTTGGCCTTCTACCACTCCAGATAAATTTTGAAATTTCCGCATTCCATAACTTAAATGGTTTATTATTAGTAATAATGGGGATATTCTGGAATAAGAACATGAATTTTGGTAATATCTTCATCTTTATTACAGAAATTCTCCCAAGCCACAATATATTTAGCTTATTCCAGATATTCAAATCTCTTTTTATTTCATTTGTCAATTTCTCATAATTATTTCTAAATAGATCTACATTTTTTGTAGTTATTGTAATACCTAAGTATTTAACTTTTTTACATATTTGGTATCCCGTCATCTCCATTATATTATGCTTTTCTTCATTTGATAAGTTCATAGTCATTACCATAGTTTTATCTTTGTTAATTTTGAGTCCTGATATTTTGTTAAATTCCTCTAGCACTTCCAGCATTTGTATTAAACCATCTTCAGGTTCTGACAAGGTAATCAACAGGTCATCAGCATAGGCCTTTAACTTATATTCGACGCCTTTAAACTTAACACCCTTTATCTCTTCATTTCCTCTTATCTTGTTCATAAGTATTTCCATCATCATCACAAATAAAAGGGGCGACAATGGACAACCTTGCCTTGTCCCATTTTGGATTCCTATCTTTTTTGTTTTTTCCCCATTAAGCAATAGTCAAGCCTCTTGTTTAGAATAAATTGCTTTAACCCAATTGACAAAATTGTTGCCTACATTAAGCCTTTCCAAAAGTTGACACATTTTCTTGTGTATTGATTGATTGGATTTATATCCCGTCATTCTTCCAAAATGGGATTCAATGTGGCATATTTCACCATACTAAAAGATTTTATTTGTGTAATGCAGTAATTTTTTGTATGAAGGCAAGTTTAACTAATAACATTTCTGTCTAGCCTCTTTCAGCTGGGAGAGCAGTTCTTGTATTTTTCCATATTCTTTCATCATACTAAAAGGTTTTATTTGTATGTCTTCTCCAGAATATTTCACCTTGTGCAACCTCCTCCTGCTGAGCAGTCCAGAAAAAGTAGCCGGCTCCATTTAAATTTAGATGATTCACACACTTTTTCTGAATAGCATCACCTCTGAATACAAAAAGAGATAGGGGGGATTAATGTCTATTGTAGAACTTGAGGAAGACCATGATCATGAACAATGATTCACTTGGCAAAAGCAAGGTGAAAAGATATAACAGACTTACCCATCATATCCTGCCTGTATGTTTAGCACCTAAAATTTGGAAAGAAAGCCATGAAGAAACTAGATTAAGATCCTCAAATGTGTAAACCCATGCCATTAAATATCAAATGTTGGGTTTTGTAGTCAAAGTGGAAATGTACAGATGTGGGAAAATTCTAGCTGTGAAAGTTTTAGCCTGCAGGTGGATTACACAAAAACAACATAACCAAGGTCAGTGTGTGCTGGGAACACAGGATACAAGAAGAAAACAAATTAGGTCATCAGAGTGTGTGAGAATCATCGGTCACATGACACAAGACACAGGAAGAAGGCTAGGTTTAGAAGCTGTTTAGCAAATGTCTATAAAGGTTTCAACCTGGGGGTGGAGTTATTGGCTATTGCCTTGAGTGGATTGCTGGGCTTGGCATGGAGTTTCCTTTGTTTTCTGACTGTTAATGGCTGTTCTACAATGTAAATAGTTATCATGTTAATTCTGCAACTGAAGAATAAAGAACCTTCTTTCGAAGAGAATCTGATCTCTGGTCTGCTTTCATGGAATGCTGCAAGCTGCAGGGAGCTACAGATTCAGAGATGTATGGAGCTGATGAATGGCAGTCCTGCACACACTCTCACGATAATTCAACATCAAAGTCATGAAATATTAAAATCAGAATCTTCGAGGGTATAATATTTCTGATTTTGATGTGGGGTTGTGAAAGCTGGACAATAAAGAAAGAAAATCAACTCAATTGAAATGTGCTGAAGAATAGTTCTATGGACTGCTAAAAATACAAATGAATGGGTCTCAGAGTGAATCACACCTAAATTCTCACTAAAGGCAAAAATGACCAAACTGAGGCTGTTATACTTTTGAGATACCATGAAATTCATCTGTAAAGATGATAATGCTTGGTAGTATAAGGAAGTAGGAAAAGAGGTGTAAATTGAAGTTGTCACTGTTGGGTAGACTGTTGTATACACAACATTGAAAAGATTTGATCATTCCTTCCCAAAAAGAATGGTTTATAAAGCTTAATGAATTTGCAGAAATTGATAAATTAACTAATGGCAAAGTAATAGTGCCACTCTATTCTGCTTTGATCAGGCCTCACCTGGAATACTGTGTCCAGTTCTGGGCATCACAGTTCAAAAAGGATGTTGACAAGCTGGAGCAAGTCCAGAGGATGGTGACCAAAATGGTGAAGGGTCTGGAAACCATGACTTATGAGGAGAGACTTAGGGCCTTTACAGACTGCCAGAAATAATGCAGCTTGAGGTCACTTTAACTGTCATGGCTCAGTGCTAGGGAATCATGGGAATTGTATTTTTTTCTAGGACATTGAGCCTTCTCTGTCAGAGAGCTCTGGTGCCACAATAAACTACAGTTCCCATGATTCCTTAGCATTGAGCCAGGACAGTTAAAGTGGCCTCAGTTTGCACTATTTCTGGCAGTCTGTAAAGGCCCTTAGAGAGCTGGGTATGTTTAGCCTGTAGAAGAGACAGTTAAGAGATGATATGATAGCCCTGTTCAAGTATTTGAAGGAGTGTCATATTGAGGATGGAACAAGCAGAATAGGACACAGAACCATGGATGCAAACTACAGGAAAAGAGATTTCACCTAAACATTAGGAGGAACATCCTGACAGTAATACTGTTCAACAGTGGAATATGCTCCCTCGGACAGTGCTGGAGTCTCCTTCTTTGGAGATCTTTAAACAGAGGCTGGATGTCCATCTGTTGGTGATACTTTGATTGTGTATTCTTGCATGGCAGGCTGGACTGGGTGGCCCTTGTGGTCTCTTCCAACTCTATGGAGATTATTACATGGGGGAGGGGATGTCATTGTCCTATCCCTGTCCCATCCTTCCTGTGCGATCGTGGGTAGGACTTTCATATGACATCATGCTTATCTGGACATTGTCTCATCCAGAAAGAGTGAGTGACAGTGATCGCACTAAAGACTTTCAAGTGATGTCACACTGATCCTGTCATTGTCCCATCACTGAAGTGGCATTGCCCTGGCATTTTGCATTAGCAGGAATTTGCATTAATGTAATGACACTTCAATGATAGGATAATGACAGGATCAGACAAAACGGAGGTGCTCACGGTTGAATCCAGACAAAACGGAGGTGCTCACGGTTACAGGTCCGAATCCAGATTCGGGATTACAGCCCCCAGTCCTGGATGGGGTCACACTCTCCTCCAAGGACCATGTGCGCAGTCTGGGGGTACTCCTTGACTCGTCGCTTCACATGACTAATCAGGTGAATGTGACAGTCAGGAGTGCCTGTTATCAGCTTCGGCTGATACGCCAGCTGCGCCCATACCTGGACAGGAAAGACCTGGAAACTGTGGTGCATGCGCTGGTAACCTCACGACTAGATTACTGCAATGCACTCTACATGGGGCTACCCTTGTGCCTAACTCGGAAACTTCAGTTGATGCAAAATATGGCAGCCAGATTAATTACCGGTACATCTAGGAGGGAGCACATATCTCCAGTGCTGAAATCCCTCCACTGGCTGCCAATTAGTTTCCGGGCACAGTACAAGGTGTTGGTTTTGACCTTTAAAGCCCTACATGGCTTGGGTCCATCTTACCTTAGGGACCGCCTCTTCCCGTATGATCCCCACCGTGCCCTTCGTTCAGCGGGGAAAAAAATCTGCTCCTACAACCTAAAATGAAATTCAAGCAGACTTCCCAAAGGGCATTCTCAGTCGCTGCCCCTAAACTGTGGAATGGCCTGCCGGATCAGATATGTCTTATTACGTCTCTTATCACCTTTAAGAAAGCAGTCAAGACGGAGCTTTTCCGGCGGGCCTTCCCAGAATAACTCCTTACAGGGATATGCATATTTTGAGCCACTTTACTCCAGGTCTCTCTACCGATAGTGGCATCTTGTTACTGCTTTTATCATTTATTTTTAGTTACATGTCTGATTTTAATTTTATTATGTTTAATATTGTTTTAAGGGGGGAGGATAGTGGGTGGAGGGTAAGAACCAGGATTTTAACTGTTGTATTTTTAACTTGATGTATGCCGCCCCGATTGCTCAGCAGAGGGGCGGGTTACAAATAAAATTTATTACTATTATCAGCATGTACGATATGAAAGGCTTTTGCATGATTCCCCCTACCCCCTACGGATGGGATAAGGATGGGAGAGTGATCCCATCCCTATCACATCTGTGTGATAATCTCCTATCATTCTACGAATTCCATAAAAGAGGGAACTGTAGAATATTTTAAAGATGAATGGACATTAATGACTGACTCCTGGAAGAAGAAATGGGGAGAAAGATTTAGTTTAGTATTTGCAGAATAATATAGAATGTATTTTTAAGTAGTGTGTCATTTAATAACAATCAATATTACTATTATAACATTAGTTAAATTTCATATATATATATATATATATATATATATATATATATTATTTAGAATATATTGGAGACATACAATCAACAATTAGTCTCAAAACATGGACAGGAAAATTGGAAGTCATTTGGTAACCCCTGTCCTTATAAGTTAGTATAACGGTAGCAGTGTATAGTACAGTCAGCCCGCAGTATCCATAGGGGATCCATTCTGGAACCACCATCACCACCCCAGGATACCAAAATCCGTGGATGCGCAAGTTCCATTGTCACCAATGGTGACACGGCATGCGGCTGGGCACTAATAGGGACAATGGAACTTCAATGGCAGTGCATGCACATGGCTGCAGTGGTTGTCTCCAGTGGTGGCACAGCTGTGTTAAGGGCAATGAGACTTAATCGCAGCATGCATGTACTGTCACAGAACTACAGGGGCTGCCCCTAATGGCAGTGTAGCCACATGCATGCGCTGCCATTGGAGACAACGTGGGCATGCCATCCATGAATGCTTGATTCCATGGTGTCATAGTCTTGTATGTGTTTATTTGTAGTGTCATAGTCTTGTATGTGTGCTTTATGTTAACGAAATATTTGTGTTTGAACAAAAATATTTTTTTAAAAAAAAGCAAAAGAGGGAGATTGCAAGGCAGGTGCATTGATTCTATCAAAGACACCATAGCCTGAGTTTGCACAACCTGAACAGAACATTGGTGATTGTAGCTCTTGGAGGTGTCTCATTCATAGGATCGCCATAGGATCGCCAGGCTTTCCATTAAGAACATAAAGATGACAGAAATGCTCACTACAGAGCACTACAGAGGTAATAAATAAATTCCACATGGCTGAATGGAGATGAGGAAAACAACTTGGATTTATACCCATGACTTGCATCTTACTTTTGATACTGCTATTGAGTTTTTTAAAGCTATGCTGCCTGTTGATTCCAATATTCTTATTAGTTTTATCTTTTTAATTATCAGATATACATTGGCTTATAGAGCCAGCCTCTAAAAGTGCATCTACACTATAGAAATAATGCAGTTTGATACCACTTTAAGTGCTGTAGCTCCATCCTATAGAATCCTGAGATTTGTAGTTTTATGAGATTTTTAACTTTCTCTGCCAAAGGGTACTGGTGCCTCACAAAACTACAAATCCCGGGATTCTGTAGGATGGAATCATGGCTCTTATAGTGGTGTCAAACTGCATTATTTCTGCAGTGTAGATGCGCCCTACATTTTAACCCCAAAATAAGGTCCATTTTGTCCAGTGGTGCTTATTCCCAGACAGATATTGGAGATGCTACTTGTTTACATCTCCCAGAATTCCATAACACAGAGGGTTAGTGGCAATGCTACTTGGGGGATCCTGGGAGATGTCATTCAAAAAGATAACCTTTCCAGGCTCAACTGCTACCTAAGCAAGTATAGGATGTGATTCTAAGGACAGTATCCAAATCAACTTACTAGCCCCAATAGGTTCAAGTCTTTTAGTCCAAGTCTCAAGTCTCTATCTTCAAGTCTCAGGTCGAGTCTCAAGTCCTTGCAAGATACTTTCAAATCAAATCTCAAGTTGAGTCTCAATCTGGGAACCAACTGTAACAGAAAAAAAGGAGGCAGAACATGTTTCTCAAAGGCAAACAGCAACTGCATTAGGCAGGGGTTGGGGGTTACTTGGCAGCCTGTCCTAGCTGCACATTGGAGGAGCAAAAGCTTTGAAAAGCTTTAGAAGGATTCTTCTGCCTCAAGCCTGCTGCCTAATGCATTTGTTCTTCAGCTCCAAGAAATGTTCTCCATGCTCTGGGGTAGTGGCTCCCCTACAGTTGGTGTCACTCGATGCGGGAACTCATGGTGTCAGCCCCCCCCCCTTGACTTCTCCCATTTCACACCATACAGAATCCTTAGTAAAGCTTTTTTGCACCAATGTTACTTGTAAATCATAATCCCCATATACCACTGAAAGAGTTGTGACATAAACAACCAGCAAAATTAAAATTATACCTTCAAATTACAAACCTAAATGTATTTACATTGTGAAGATTTGGTTAAAATGAGAATGTTTTTAAATAAAATTTAAAACAAATTAAGATTTTTTTTTAAAAAAAATAAAATTTTAATTTTTTAAAAAGTAAAATTTTGAAATTTGAAATTTAATTTTAAAAAATTCTGGGGCCTGTCCTTTCTCCTCCCACTGAGCTTCACCCCACCCTCCATCTCTCAAAGCATTTTAAAGGGAAGCAGATGAATGCCAAAGCCCATTTCTGCAAAAAGGTAAGTGTTTGAAGAGCAATGGTGTCACACACTTCTTAGGTGTCACCTGGTGCTGTCCACACACACACGCCCTGCACCCCCTAGTGATGCCACTGCGCTGGGGGCAAATCTTGCCTGCTGCTCAAAGTGAATGATGCCAACAAGTCAGTCACTAAAAATATACAAGTTGTAAGTTGAGTCAAGTCAGAGCATCATTTATTGCCAAACTGAGTCCAAGTCCTAGTCAAGTCCCTGAAGTGACTTGAGTCTGACTTCGTCCAAGTCAATTGACTTGAATCTATGTTGCTGCTTCTTAGGTTTGTCAAATTGAACGTGCTTCAGATTGCATTGTAATTGCAACACTTTATATTGTCATGTACTTAATTAACATCTCAATTTTCCTTCTACTAGCAAATTCTCTTAGATTCATTTCAATCACATTCTCATTCTGGTCAGTCCACTTAATTTGTTCTCCTTTTTTTGTATTGTTATGATGGTTTACATCTTGAATGATATTGTCAGGTTCTTGTTCTTTTAGTGATGCTAGTGATCATTCTGTTCATTTCTGGGGTCATTCACACTACGTTATAAACCACTTTGCAAATTGATTTAAAAGTGGGTAGTTCACACTGGCACTGGGTTTTGCACACCTGAATAGGGGTGGACCCAGGGCAAATCCCCCTCATTGCGGGTTTTCCAATATCAAGGTTTCCCCCATGTCTTTTGGAAAAATCTGGTTTTTTTTGCAGGGTGCTGCCAATGTGAACTTTGTCCCTGATCCTACTTTGGTCATTTTAAGGGAGGGATTAATGGGCAGAGGGTGGGCAGGGGTCAGAACATGCCTGTTCCTTCTAGCAGGTCGGAGTGTGTGGCAAGAGCCATTTTTGTACTAGCATTAGCTGCCGTACAGATATTTGTCTTGTAATGAATTTGGATTGTCTTTGTCAATAAGCGGGATATAAATAAATTTTATTATTTATTATTATTATATTTCAAATTTCCTGCTACTGCTACTGGCACCTGCTACTTTCCTGCTCCTTTAAATAACCCCTCAGCTGTTGCCCTGCTACTTTTCCTCCAATGATCCCACAGCCAGATGTTCAGACATTGCCGGAGCCATCGGAGGGTTTTGTTTTTTGTTTTTAATTTTTTTGAAAGAATATGCAAACGTTTGCACTACCATGGATTCTGGGGTGATTTTTGTTCCCTCTCCATTGTTACCATATCACTTTGCTGTTTCTTTTTTCTTTTGGGGGATGTTCCACATTGCCACATGCTCAGGCGTGGCCAAACCTTGGGAACAGATGGTCCTTTGGGGGCATGGATTTAAATTTTTCTTATAATGTTTTTGTGGACAGATTTTGTGATCTGTAGGATTTGCATGGTTTTCACACAGGGTTATTCATTCTCCCATATAGATTTTTTTTTCTCCCGTCCATCCTCTCCTTGAGGCTGAAATAATGTGACTTTTCCAATGGAAAAATTATTGCTGGGCTTTGCAAATTGGAGAGGCATTGCATCAATGACATCATCAGAGGCTGCTATGGACCGGGTACTGACAACTCACCCCCCACATACATGAAAGACCTCTGACCGTTCCCCCTTACTTTTGGCCCGGCGTCATATTCTGTACCCCTTTCAGGGAATAGCCACCAATGACATTGTTTTAGAATGCCAGGGCATGGATAATGCCAGTCTACCATTGTCTTGCCCTCCAATCTGGAGACCTTTGACCCTCCCCTTACTGTAGACCAAGTGCCATATATGGTATAATTCTATTGTCCAACACACACTGCAAATGTAATCTAGAATGACATGGCTGTAGATGCCCTGGCTCACTGCTAGGCAATTCTGGAAATTGTAGTGTATGCACAATTCAACAGACCCTACTTTATTAGATTTCTATTCTGGTGTATTTCTCTCTGTATATATAGGTCCATATATGTGTGTGTGTGTGTTTGTGTGTGTGTGTGTTTGTCTGCATGTGTTTGTGTGTGTTTTACTTATATACATAGGTTTTTACATCTACGTTTATGAAATATCACATCTAGAATGCATCATAACTGTGGAACAATTGGAGGCCTTCCCACCATTCCAAGGTCTTCAGTGTGCAGTGAGAGTTGTGTTGCATTGGTGCCCACATCAGCAAAAAAAGAGGCAGTACTAGGTGGTTGCATGGTGCACACCCATTGTCATGTGATTACTCCTGCCCCACTAATGTATTTTGAATTAGTCTTTTCTTGTCTCTCCCTAGAAATATTGCAAACACAGGATGCCGATCATGAGGTGGAGCTCATATTAGAAGAAGAGGATCCATAACAAATTCTTCAAGAGGAGGGCCAGTTACAGGATGATGGTGCAGTGCTATTCAATGATTCCCCTTCCCCTGCTATTGAAAATAATTCCAGAAAAGAGTCTAATTTGGTTACGAACATTCCTACCCAAAGCAGCAATGGCTGGTGTGGTTCTAAATCAGAAGTGCACAGCTCGATATCACCCTCTCATTGCAGTATATACCCTCTAACTCATAATTGAGGTGTGTCTTGGCAGCACCTATAGGCCCAATTTAACTAACTAAATGTTGCTCTTTAGCAGCCTCTACACATCACAGCTAATACCTATAATGCTAACACATGTAATGTTTTCATATTGTCTGTCTTTTTAGCTTGTGCTATAGTGAATCCAAAGGCTACCATGACCCCTGCAGAGAGAGTGGCACTAATTCGGAGGAGAAAAGTTAAGGATACCACTGCTGTTGTTGTGGAGAAACTCACAAAGCATACCTCTACCAGATGAGCAGCCTGATGGTATATCTAGGCGAACAGTGGAAAAAAGAACAGGAATGGGAAAGGGAGGCTTTGGAGAAGGGCCTCCAGGCTAGGGAAGACCTGGGAAAAATCATTGCAAATGAAGGTGATGAGTTTAGAAATACAGTTGACAAGCTGAATCATTCACTGGAGGTGCAAACTCAGGACCTTCAAACCATGTGTTCCTTTTACTTTCCAGGGGGTCCAGATAGATGGTGGGTTGGTGAGAAAAAGGTGGGTAACTTCTCAGGCACCTTTTACTTCATCCCCCGCCACAAGTGCAAATGCTTTAGTGGATAGTGTGGTGGTTCAGTCTTCAGAAGGTTCTAGCACATCAACTGGTGGAGGGGTCTTTGGCCCAACCCGCAGGCCACCATGAAAATTTTTTAAATCCTGTCCCACTATCTCCATGATAGCATCTGATTAAAAGTTGTGTCTCATTTCTGCACCTATCCCTTGGTTGGTGTAACTGTCAACCTCACTATTTGTATGTTGAACCATATTCATCCTCTCTCCCCGTGTAATTTTCCAGAACAGGTTTGCCTTAAGGATTTCAGCTATTTCCCCTTGAGTTACCCATATAGATCTACCATCAACCCATAAAACAAATTTACATTTAGTAACACTCCAAATGAGGACTTGTTCTTCAGTGGTACCTAACCCTTGCTTGTAGTCACACTGTCAGCCTCACTTTGTGCGTGTACCCCTTTAGGCCATTCCACTTGTAGTTCACAAATGTAGAGTACCATTTCAACATTCAGCTAACTGTGATGCAATATTCCAACGTTCCCTTATATATTTTCCTTATTTGCCTTCCTACTTTTGTACCAAAAAGTTAGGTTGTAGTGTCCCAGAGAGGAAATTTGTAGTACATGTCTTCTGGCTTTATGATGCTATGAATGATTAATATTCACTTATACCTTTTTTGATTAAAGAATGTTTGTTTGTTTTTACATTGCTAATGAAGACTTCTCATTTGTTCTGCTCTCATTAAAGTTTAGGTATAGTCAATAGGTTTTTGGGAACCTGAAGTCATCCCATTTCCCCTTGCTGATTTCCTTTGCATCTAGTAGAAAGCATTGTGATTGGTGAAGATTGCTGCATATCTACATTTAGCATGTGCAAATAATGGGTAAAGAGCATAGCTTGCTATATCATCTAGCAATGTGATATTACGTACTGCAAGTAGTATAAGGCAGTAGGAAAAGAGGTGCAAATTGAAGTTGTCACTGTTGGGTAGACTGTTGTATGCACAACATTGGAAAGATTTGATCATTCCTTCCCAAAAAGAATGGTTTATAAAGCTTAATGAATTTGCAGAAATTGATAAATTAACTAATGGCGAAGTAATAGTGCCACTCTATTCTGCTTTGATCAGGCCTCACCTGGAATACTGTGTCCAGTTCTGGGCACCACAGTTCAAAAAGGATGTTGACAAGCTGGAGCAAGTCCAGAGGATGGTGACCAAAATGGTGAAGGGTCTGGAAACCATGACTTATGAGGAGAGACTTAGGGCCTTTACAGACTGCCAGAAATAATGCAGCTTGAGGTCACTTTAACTGTCATGGCTCAGTGCTAGGGAATCATGGGAATTCTATTTTTTTTTTCTGGGACATTGAGCCTTCTCTGTCAGAGAGTTCTTGTGCCACAATAAACTACAGTTCCCATGATTCCTTAGCACTGAGCCAGGATAGTTAAAGTGGCCTCAAGCTGCGTTATTTCTGTCAGTCTGTACAGGCCCTATGGACCTTATCACACGGGGTCCAAAGCAGAATGAATCCAAACGAAATCCTGTCCTAATACGTATTATTTTTCCGTGTGTTCACACGATGTTGCACAGAACCGCTAAGATTCTGGACAGAACCCCGAATGAATCCGCAACAAATTGAGATCTTTTGAATTTCGGTTTCTTCAGGAAGTACAAGTGCGCGACCGGAATCATTGCGCATTTACCGTGAGTCCAAAATGCATATGAACAGGCAATACGTATTGTGAAGCATTTCCCCATCATGACCCATGGTTCCTAGTGTGATTTCCCATGGGTCTGCGAGGAAGCATCTTATGACGTGTACTTCCTGTTTGGATCGGGCAACAAACAGAACAACAAACAGGTAAACATGTCCTCTCCTTTACCAGAATTTATCACTTGTGTGTGAATGGAAAATACGTGCCCTGAATGCGCTTTCTTGGAAGCGCAATAAATGCGCAACGACTGGAATTGCGTGTGATAGCCATTTACGTATTGAGACAGCTCTTTCGGTTCTTTTCGGTATAGTACTGGATTTATTCTTATTTCGGTTTATTATCGCTTTGAGGCCCGTGTGTGATAAGGTCCTATGGCACTGCAGAAAGGATCTCTGAAGGGGGGGGGGGGCTGCTCCCTGTGCTTCAGGTGCAGGCACTTCTACAGGGCCAGGCTGTGGATCATCCTCTGTGAGGTTCAAAGGATAAAACATCCATTACTTGCAGAACATATTTACTTCCTTAGAAGCCAATGAACCAATCCAGAATTCACTTATTCAAATTTGAAACCACATGTTAATGCAATACTATCCATATTATACCTGTAATACACAAATTTAGGAAGCAAGATAGATCTTTCCTGACTACATTCACTGTTGAAATAGCAAGATCTTTAAACTACATTAAGAGCCATTCAGAAATGCATACTAATGTATCCCATTAAAAGAAGCAATTAATAAGATTATCTCACATCTTTAAAAAACCTGCTTACCTCTCCCGAATTGAAGGCTAATTCACGCTGCAGCTGGGTTCTATCACATGGCTTTTGCAGCAGAATCTGTCATCCAAGCACATTCCAGCTCGAATGCGGGTCCCAAAACACGCTCCGGCGATCATTTTTCAAAGTAGGAAGCTGCAGCGCAAATTAGCCTTCAATTCAGGAGAGGTAAGCGGGGAATTTTAAGATGTACAATAGTCTCCCAAGTTATACTGGAGGATGGCAAACATGCATTTGTTGCTCCACATTAGGGGCACCCTCTTCTTCCCCTGCTTCTTCCTCTTCCTCTTCTTCGGAAGTAGAGGAAGACTCCTCTCCTCTCCTGTGCCTTGCATTTGCAATTAATATGAGGATAAGAAGAAATGTACAATAACAGCATCTTCCAAATGGACAACCCCCACCAAATCTCTTTTAATTCCATAAAGTAAATTTACCGGCCAGCCTGCACTCACACCAGGATGGTCGACCAGCGGTCTCCACAGCGCCTTCATTCTGGCATAAAATGGTGGAGTTTGTCGGGCAGGGGGGACCCCTCTAAAGGCTTCCCTGGGCCTGTAGAATGTTGCCTTCATGTTCTTAAACTTTGTGCAGCACTGCTTACCCACACGATTGAAACCATGCCGGCATAGGAAACAGGAAGCACGTTTGTAGATGTGAAGGTTATGTCTATTGGAGGACCTCATTAACCTCCTCACCGCAGGAGATGAACTACTTACGCTGTTAAGCAGTAAGTCCATCTCACACGTCCTCCAGTACCCAATGTGGCAAAACCTCTGCACCTCCATTTTTCCTAACTGATGAGAAAAGTACATTTCTGGATTACTATGGGCCTCTACAGACCAGCCCAAAGGGGTGGCCTGGAGGCAGGGATGGGGAGGGGCAGCTGCATGCTGGGCACCCCAACCCCATGCCAAGGACGTTGTGACTTCCCTGGCTACTTTGGGGCAAAGTTGATGAGCATACACCTTTGAGGGTGTGAAACTGTGACCATTTCCTCATGCACATGCATCACTGTTCTTTTCCATGGCCAGAATCAGCACATGTTATAGTTGCACTCAACACTTCCCCCCTACCTGATGCACTCCTCCACCCTTATCAGTCCCCAAAGCAGAAAAAGGAAACACACAGATGCATCCATTTGATGTTCAAGGTATTTATTGTACTGTATAAAAATGCGTAAGGAAAATAAATGGCGTGTTGGCATTAATATAAATGTAACTGCTGTAAAAATTTTAATTAGGAGCAGAATTTTCTTTCTGCCAGAAGTACTGCACAAATGCTTCCCTTGTTGCTTCGCCTTCCACTTTTTCCTGATCTGCATTGGGG
Organism: Phrynosoma blainvillii; assembly: GCA_026167975.1. NCBI lineage: Eukaryota > Metazoa > Chordata > Lepidosauria > Squamata > Phrynosomatidae > Phrynosoma > Phrynosoma blainvillii. The sequence continues at coordinate 52,421,531 of JANUYF010000002.1, read as the reverse complement.
CAGAGTGAGAGGGCAGAATCAAAGGCATAGGCCCTAGGCTGTGGTGGTGCCCTTGATAGAACCTCACCCCTACTTTCAACCAAGTTGTGTAGTATTGTACAGTCAACAATTGCAGATTTGACATTTTCCTCTGCTACCTCTAAGGGAGCTGTGAGGCATCTCCACCTTGCCTTCAAACAACCAAATGCCCTCTCTACAACATTTTCTAACCCTGTTGAGACAGCAATTGTAGAGTGCCTGGCAATGATGTAGCACATCTTTAAATGGTGTCATAGGCTGCATCAGACACAAGAACAGGATCTACTTACTTACCACAGATAGTGATTGCGTGGTTCCCTGGCACATAGACACCAGCACGCATTGCATCATAAATCCCAGGGTGCCAAAAAACAAAAGAGTCATGGGACATACCACTCCAGTCCACAAAAACATCAATAAAATGTCCTGTGTGATCCACTGTCTCTTGCAGAAGCATAGAGTAAATATTTTTCCAGTTAATGTACCCTGTACCCTGCCACACTGGAGAAATGAATGTACAATGGCATCCATCAACAGCGCCTCTTACCTGTGGGAAACCCATTGCTTCAAATCCTGCCATCACCTGCAAAAGGGCATAAAATTGGGGAAAAAATCAGTACGTGGTGAGGGTCTTTAAAGACATACAAAAGCATCAGATGTAATTTAACTTTCACAGTTCAAGGAACATGAGTAAATATGTATAATTACTATTGCATAAAATAACAATGCTGTACATAGTTTTACTCGCTAAGTGAGACTGACAGGCAGCATAATTTACATTGTAGTATTTATATTGTCATATAATATAAAATAATATATAATATAATATAATACAACAGTATAGCACTACATATTATTGTAATGTATTAATCAATATAATGTACAAAATAATATAGCTGTAGAATATTTGCATTTATATTGTATCATATACCAATTGAGCACATATATTAACTTGCTAAGTCAAATTGACAGGCAGCATTATTAACATTGCAGCATTCACTGTATGCCTCATAACAATTTCACACAGGCAATTTGATACAGAGCAACAGATTAAAAATAACATTGCATCAGTGGGAAATTACACTAACCTTCCTGTAATCACCTAAGTAGATTGTCTTCCGCAGAAGCACCTTCTCCATTGCCAGAACCACTGAGATAAAAATGGTACAAACAGTAGATTTCCCACCCTGAACCAGGATGCTGCTGAGCTATAGGAGCCTTGATTAGCCAGCATCCATACAGCTATGGTGACATGTTTCTCAACAGGTATGGAAACACACAGTGTCTTCCCTAGAGATCTCCGAATGCAGCTCTTCAACCAACATGAAGAAAAGCTTTCTAGACATTCCTAAATGTGCAACCCACTTCTCATCAGGCCACACTGTACACATAAGATTGTTCCAAAATTCAGTTGTATGCAGGTACATCCACCACATCCTGAGCATAAGCTAGCACAAAATATGAATCAGTCTTTTGAAAGCAGCTTTTGTATTTCCCTGCCCATGGGTTACCAGGACTAGGCATCTCACCCTGCGATGGAGATAGCACCTCCTTCTCTGCCTTGCACTTCTCATGGATTCTGCAATGTCCACTATCTGAAGTTGCCTGTAAAGTTTCTGCCTGTGCTGAATCTCAGCAAAAGAAACCACAAAAATCCTGAAGAAGCCTTGAAATTGACTCCAGATGGCATGGAAGATAATCTTAAACGAAGGATCCATGTCAATGCTTTGAGCCCATGTGGAGTTGGCAACGGGAATGGTGACAGCGGATCCAGAGACACATCACCATCAAAGACAACAGAAGTGGATTTACATAGATGCACATCATTTTATTGACAGAACAAACAAACAAAAAATAAACCCAAAAATGAACGAGAGAGATTGATAAGGAGGCTCCATTTTAAATCAGAACTTTGGTCAGTGTGAATTTGACAGGGTTAAATTGCACTGGAGAGGTTTGATCGGTGTAAACATAGGAGTTTATCACACAGGGGAAATTCTGTGCAGAAATGGGGGTTTAAAATAGAAAAAAGCCGCAAAAGCGGATGTTTTTTCAGACGACGTCGCTGTTAAAAGGAGGTTAAACTGGAGTTAATCCGAATGGAACCCCCTCATTGAGCCTTTGCAGACTGCCAGAAATAGTACACATTAAATTGAGGCACTGCCCTGGCTCAGTGCTAGGGAATCATGGGAACTGTAATTTATTGTGGCACCAGAGCTCTCTGACAGAGAAGGCTCAATGTCCCAGAAAAAAATACAATTCCCATGACTCCCTAGCACTGAGCCAGGGCAGTGCCTCAATTTAATGTGCACTATTTCTGGCAGTCTGCAAAGGCCTATTGACAGTTTCTGTTCGGATTAACCCATTTTAACATCGCTTTCACTTTTCACACTGGGGAATCCCATTAATAAATTGCTTCCGCTTTTGTGGTTTTTTTTCTACTTAAAGCAGGGTTTCTGCACGGGACTCCACATGTGATAAACTCCATAGTGTGAACTTCTACTCGGGTCAAATTTGGCATTGGATCAATGAATCTGCCTAGATCTACCCAGCACAAAAGCACTAGAGTGAATGAGGCCTCTCTTTGTTACTCACACTATTCTTTTGAGGTAGAAGAGCCTGGAAAATCTTTCCTTTTAAAACCTATTGCTGCCATTACCCTTTTAACTTGCTTAAATCCATCTCATGGAATCCCATGGAATCCAGAATCTGTGGAGTTTGGCAAAAGATGGATTAGTGCCTGTTAGCAGGATTTGGGTGGGGTTTACATGAAGAGAGAGTTTGCAAAGCACTGTCAGTCACTTCTGGAGTGAGTTCCAAATGATTTCAAATAAAGTAGACAAAAGAAAAGTAGGTACTTTAAAAAAACACTACTTTTTTTCTAGCTAAGGCTCATTCTGCTATAATTCTAACATAGTTTGGTAAAACAAAAATCATGAACATCCTCCCATGATGGAATGTCTCAGAACTGATTCCTGGTATAAGCTTCAGAGTAAAGCAAACACATACAGAAACAAAAACATACTAAAAAAAATCTGATTTATAGTGTTTTCCAGAAGGGCTCTGATAGACAGATGGGGGAGGGAAGAAATCAGTCAGATAGACCCCCTGGGGCATGGTCAGCTCTATTACAAATGCAAGATGACAGGGCTTAGCACCTAATAAAAGGTGTGCTGAAGAACTGGGTCACTGTCAGATAAGATTTAATCATTAAATGAGAAAAGCATCTTAAGAGTGTCTTCCTCCAGGACCTGAGCATTATCCCTCTTTCTTGTTTGTCAGTATAGAAGGGAGCTGTTCCAGACAGATCAGAGTGGGCTGTTTTGTTATACGTATCTTCTTGGTTTTAATCTTACCAGAATATTGCATTTACCGTCAAAGTGAGGTGGCTATCTCAGATTGAAAACTGGAGATGGCTCCTATACCTTTAACGGTTTGGTAGAAGAGGAAATTTCAGGTGTTGCATGTCACACAATCTGGTAGCAAGAACACATGATGAAATTCCTTCTACACAATAGATGAAGGGATATGAAATGTTGACAGGCACAGAGCAGACAGAACCATGTGGTTACCCTGTGACCTCCATCAAACCGATGTCTTGGATGCAGGAGAAAACACAGTCCCATCCCTAGTGCTGAAGTAAGATTCAGGTGGTCTTTTTGAGCACAAAGGAGTGGGCCCCTTCTCTTGTTCTGCACTTTAGGCAGTAAAATGTTTTAGGCTTGCCAGAAGGCTTACAAACATATCTCAAAATATATAAAACAATTTTAAAATACAGTCGGCCCTCCGTTTCCGCGAGGATCCATTCTGGACCACCACCACCCTGCGCAAAGACAGAGACTCGCCAATATTCAAGCCCCCTAGGCTTGAATGGGATGTGCCCACGGGGGTGCGTCCCATTGATTTTAACGGAGGTCAGCCCTCTGTGAATATTCAAAACCACAGACCTCAAGTCTGCAAAAACGGAAGGGCAACTGTACACAAATACATAACACAATACTTTTGTAAAATGCAGGTCAGAACAACATTTTAGAAAGGCTGTTTCAAAGCTACCAAAGATGGGCTCTTTTCTATTCCTTCTGTGAACAGTGATACTGTTTTGCCCTTTCTCTTTTGAGCTGGAGCTCCTCCTTCATCTTGGCGCAGTTATTTACCTTTTTAACATCCATTATCACTTCTGTCCAGGCAACCTGCAGTTCTCCTCCTCCTCCTCCTTATCCTCCTCCTCTTTTTCTTACATCTTTATTTTTCTCATTGTTATTAATGGCTGGATAAGATGAGTAGCTTAAGCTTAATTTATCTAAAACTGAGCTTTTGATCTGTCCTTTCTTTCTGTGCCTTATCTTCCTGTTTTACTCTATCTATAGGTAAAGCTTCTCTATTTTTTCTTCTCCTGAAGCACCATGGAGTACTCTGGGCCTCGGCAGACGACTAATTGGGTCGTCTTCCGGGCCCGGAAGAGGAGGGGCAGCCGCACGTTCGGCGCCCCTTCCTCTTCCTGAGGTCGCCCCGGAAGCTGCCGGCCCTCCGCACGTCCGGCGCTTCCGGGGCAACCTCCCTCCGCAGCGACCGGACGCGCTGCGGAGGATAAGTCAGGGAAAGTGCGCCCGCCGCTTTTAGGGCGCACTTTCCCTGAAATCTAAAAGGAGCGCCAATTTGGAGCTCCTTTTAGATTCGCCGCAGGAGCGCCGCGGTGCGGAGGCTGAGCTCCGCCGGCGCTCCGACCCGCGGCGTCTCCGGGGCCTCCGTCTGCCGAGGCCCTCTGACTCATCTCTTGTCTTTTATTTAAGCTACTGCAAGAACATGTCATTTCCAGCTTTTAAATATTGCTAAAATGTGCTTCTCTTGTACTGTTTTCTCCTGCAGACATGCCATTCTTTCCTGGTTTTATTACTGTAATTCATTCTGGTTTGCCTCTTTCTATTTCATATTCTCTCTTCTTCTCTTAATTCTGCTGCTACCCATTCAGTTCTTTCTCCATTTGTCCATGTGTCTCGTGTGTTATCCTGTTTGTTTTCTTATCAAACCTGTTTCAGTTATTTCTTCATTTTTCATCCCTCCACTCTATTCCTCCTTATTTACTTTCTCTTTTCCTTGATTTTCCTCGTCATTATGGCCATTTTGTTGACATTGTCCTCTTGGCTTAAATTTGGGTTACTTTATTTTATGTCTCTACCCATCATCTCTTACTTTGACATTTCTCTTGAACTCACTACCTTTCAGAGTTTGAAAAAGTTATTTGTTTAGACTATCAGACAGGAGTATTCTAAGAGCATCAAGGCAGGTAACATTACCAAGCTCTGCAACTTCCAAACATCTATACTACTCTCTCTTGTAAGTGTTCTGACATTGTCTGAAAAAGTGTCATTTTCTCTCAAGCCCTTAACTTTTACAAGTCTCTGCTCCCTCTCCCCTTTCATCTACCATCTCCTTTTTAAAAATCTATTTTCCTTTCCCAGTTCCACTGTCTGTCTTTCAGTCACTGGGCTCTCCCACATAGGGCAAATCTGTGGGCAGGTTGCTGGATATTGTGGTAGTTCTTGCTGTACCTTGCTCATTGTTTCTTTATATAATCAAACACTACTTCTCTTGTCCTGGACTATTTTCTGGCAATTGTTGTGGTTTGAACATTGGACTATGACTCAGGGTTTGAATCCCGCTCAGACATGTAAACCCACTGGTTGACCTTGGACAAGTCACATACACTCAGCCTCAGAGAGTCACACAATGGCAATGGCAAACCCCTTCTGAAGAAACTTGCCCAAAAAATCCCAATTATAGGATCACCTTAGGATCCCCATAATTTGGAAATGATTTGAATGTACACAACAACAAAAACAAAGACTGTCCTCAATGGTGAGCAAGTACCAGTGACCCCTGGTTCCATAATAACAGTTTTAATTCTCATAGTACAGTAGTAAATTGTTATTGGCATTGATGTGTATGAGAAATACAGTATTTTAAATGTTATTTTCATATAATTTTATTTATCTTCCTTAAAATCCTCCATATCCACATTAACAAATCAAAAACATATAAACTTATATAGCACTTACAGTTAAACATCCAGTATAGCTAAAACAGCCACAACATTCAAACAAATATACAAAAACACAAACACAACATAAACAATAACAAAACTTCCTAACCATTTTTGTATGACGAGCTGTTGAAATTCATTACTTCCATGTTTCATACAACTTACTTTGTATTTCCCAATTATATATTTTAAATTTCTCCAATATTTATTAAATATTTTATCTCAGTCCAAGTCAGTAACATATTTATCTTTTTTTAAGCAAGTTACCAATGGATTCCATTCTGTTTTAAATTTATCCAACAATTTTCTTTCAACATGTGTGTCAACTGTATTTTTCCAAATCATCATACAGCTTCAAAAGCCATTCTTTTACACCTGCACAATCATTCCCCCCCCCATATATGTGCACATAATATTCAAGCAGCCGTAGTCATATAAAATATAAGTGTACCATACTTTTTCTCTACATCTTCATTTATAACCATGCTCAGCAAATACATCATGGGAATCTAGATTTTCTTTAATGTTCAAGATTTTCATAACATGATTAGATTGACTTCCAATACCTTTGGGCCCACTTACATGACCACCAAAGGTGGTAAAACATACCTATCTCCTCATTATACTTACAACATATATTTTTGGTATTTTTGTTCATTTTGACTAATTTATATGGGGTAAGATACCACCTATATTGCATCTTATAGTCGCATTCTTTCATATCATATTCAAACCAGATTTCTAAATTCTATGAACTTTTATTAAAATTTGAAATGCAAGGCAAAAAGATAAAAGAATGTATGGTGAAGTGGGCCCAAGATTTCATCTCTCTCTCTTAACTGGCAATAAAGAAATTAGTCACAATTGTATCCTTCTAGGATCAACTCTTTTTTGGATTTTAATTTTAATAGATGTTGCTCTGTTTTAATAAGATACTCACACATCTACCAGTCAACATCTCATCTCTTTTGTTAAAAAAACAACAACCCATATTAATTGAAACCCACTTTGCATACATCTTTTTTTATTTCATTTTCATCCATACCCTTAATAAGGATTTTCTAATGTAATAATTTTCAAAGTCTTTATGCATTTTTATAGAATATATATGCATGCCAACTACAGTTGCCCCTTCTTTTTGTGGGGGATCCATTCCGGATCCACCCATCCCACTGCAAAAATGAAAAATCGCCAATCTTCAAGCCCCATTTTGTCCATTGTGTCCCTCCTCGCCTGCGGACGGCCGAGACTGTGGACTCCAAGTCTGCGAAAATGGAGGGATGCCTGTATACCTATTATTAATACCTTCTAATTCTAACATTCTTGTCTTTTGCAGTTTTAACAAGTAGAAATCCAATCTAAGCAGCAGGCATAATAATATAATTTCGAATTTGGTAAAGCCATATCTCCTTTAACTACCTTATCTGGAATTATTTTCATTTTAACCCTTGGTTGTTTCCCTGACCAAATTATTGAAGGTCCAAAACACACTGCAGAAATAATCTAGTTTGAGAATGCTTTACTTACCCTGTCTCAATGTTAGAGGATCCTGGGAACTGTAGTTTTGTGAGACATTTAGCCTTTGTCAGAGAACTCTGGTATCACAATAAACTACAATTCCCAGGTTTCCCTAGAACTGAGCAACGGTAGTTAAAGTGGTCTCAAACTGGATTATTTCTGCAGTGTGTTTTGAATGGCAGTGATATCTCTTTGCCACATTTCAAAAGATACTTTGTGCTGATTAGTACTTTTAGGAATAAGAAAATAATTTTTGGTAGAAGGTTCGTTTTAACCATATTTTACCCATCCATGATAAATCTTGTTTCCCCCATTTTTTTCCATTTTTTTATTTCTTGCCAAACAATACCATAATTATTATTTAAAAGATCTGTGTTTTTAGTTGTTAATGTCACACCCAAATATTTAACCTTTTTTGTATTTGAAAATTTGTCTTTTTGACTAATTCTTTTTCCTTGCCAGACAAGTGGATGGTCATTATTGCTACAATATTTTTAAATATGTTATGATATGTATATTGGCCTGTTTCTTTTTCTGTTCTATGAAAGGGAGGTGTGGTGTAATTTCCCTTTAAGGTGGCTGCATTTTGGCTGCACCTGTGTAGTATTTAGTGGACTGAGGCTCCTGCATTTTTCAGACCTAATCCAGAGTGCATGGCTGGAGTTTAAGGAATAAAAGTTGTCTCTAATGTCTTGGGGTCTAGTCAGCTTGTAGGTTTGCCTCCAGTTCTCAGCCAAGTTACCATGCAAAACAAGAGGAGGTGGAGGCCAAAATGAGCTCATATCTCCAGTTAGAACAAACTCCCAAATGCAATAAAGAAGATTCCATCCCACGCCTGACACCATGTAATGTTTGCTGTTGCAGTAAGGCAAACTCACAAGCTCCATTTTATCACAGCAGGATTAGGGTAGGGGCCAGATTTTCCCAGAACCCTTTGTGAACTAGATGGGAAAGCTTGAAGGGTCAGATTACAAGTGCAAGCACATCCATCCTGATAAACCTACGTTATCCTATTCTGGATTAAAATACTGGAACAATTTCTGCACCGCAAAATCCTATCTGCTGGAAATGATATTTCTTGGCAAAGATGCCTATTTCTTTCCTGCAAAACATTCCACCACACACAGGTTTGGCAAGCCTAGTATGTGTCACTGTGTTTTCTTACTTCACTGTATGTTCAACCTTGAGATCAGTGGTAAGAGGTAAGATCAGGCTACCTCTTCCATCTTTCTCCCCCCCCCCCCGCATGCCTGAGTGTCACATTTGTTTTTACTCTTTGTACTCTTCCCCTATCCCCACCCCCAACACTGTGTCATCCTTGTTTTAATTTTAGAGAAACTTCCCTCTACCTCCTTGATCATTCACTTTTGCGGAGATCTCACACACTCCCTCTCCCTCCCTGGCCATCATTTGCTTGCTCACTTGTGCTGTGATCTTCAATATATGTATGGGGATGGGAGAGGGAGTGCATTAAATCTCCAAATGAATGAGCAAGCAAAAGATGGGGGGGGTGCACATGGTGGATATTGATTGAATGTTAGAAGGAACTTCTTGAAAGTAAGAATAGTTCAACAATGGAAGGTGGTAAGGTCTCCTTCTCTGGATATCTTCAAAAGGAGACTGGACAACTACCTACTAGGGATGCTTTAGCTAGAGAACCTGCATTGATCAGGGAGTTGGGCTCAATGGTCCCTTTCTACTCGGTGATTCTAAGAACTGTAAGAATACATCATCAAGACATCTCACTGAAATTTGCAATTAATAAATGTGTTATGTTATCGATGAAAATGGGTAAAATTGTTGAATTAGAAGGAATTAAGCTCCCAGATAGAAATATAATTAAAACACTTAGGGCTAGTACACCCCAAAAGGGCCGGCCTGGGGATGGAGTTGGGACGTGGCGACCGCATGCCAGCCACCCTGAGTCCGCCTCTATGTCATCCTCACGCTGCCTGCTCAAACAGATGGCGGGCAGCATGAGGGCACTCCCTTGGCACAGCGTTTAGACATGCTGCTCCAAAAGAGTGCAAAAAAGCCACCACTGTGGTGGCAAGGGTGTTTTTTTGCCACTCCAAAAAGGAGTGGCATTTCCCAGCTCTTTTTGGAGTGGCAAAGTGCCAGATTGGGGCTGTGGCATGTGGTTGCCACAGCCCCAATCCAGCGTTCCCAAGGGTGGCACAGAGCCTCCCCTTAGGGGCTGTCTGTAGAGCCCCTTAGAGATGATGGAAGCTACAAGTAGCTGGGAATATTGCACAGAGGATTGAACACAAGAAGATAAAAGAAAATACTAGTATCAAGTATACAAGAGGAATAGGCAAAATCCTATAATTAAAACTTAATAGTAGAAACATAATTTGGGACATAAACACTACAGACTTGCATGGTTAAACATATGCAGTTTGTTGATTCCACATTTCTGTACTGCAGATGTTCAGATCTATGAGCTTTTCCATGGACTTGTTCAATGGAATAACTATTGGGGATGCAGGGAGCCCACCTATGCTATATGGAAATTTAGTAGTAATAGCACTGCTACTTTTTCATATCAAAGCATGCTGCAAGAAAAAAGGATGGTTTCCATGTGGATGAATTCAACATTTCTCAGATGCTTATGAGACTTCCCTGTGTGCATATAGCACACTATAGACAAGATTAGATAACCTTAATAAAAAACATTGTGCCAAGTTTAATCTTTACTGCAACTGTGGGACTATTTTAGAGATAAGTATATCTTTGCAACATGTTACCCTCAAGAGAAGGAGGTGGATTAAAAGACCTTCTATATACATGTTTGTGTTTCCATCAAATTAATGTCAAGAATAGAGATTGGCAAGGAATGGGAGGAAAGCTTTTGTTCCTTCAAGCTGGCACGTGCTGTTCCAATCAGAGCCAGCATTCATCTCGTCTTCTCTCTAACACACACGGAAAGTCACTTACTGCTGTGAGAAAAAAACATTTATCATTCTGATACGGGAAACCAGAATACCAATCTTGTTTCAGGCAACTAGAGCTCAAAATGTTTTTAACAGTTACATTCAGTCATTTTTCATCCATTATCATTCAGCACAATGATGAGAGGGTGAATAAATCTTGGCTGATGTCCTCAAACCATGGCAAGCATTGACCTGCAAGCAACCAGATACCAGTTGAAAGCATTTTGGCAAAGCAGGCAAAGTTCTAAGTCCTGTAACATACCAGATCTCACAGCTTCTGCCCCTTCCCACCTATCCATATTGATCTCACCCCTCCAGCTTTGAGTGAGTGCTTTCCACGCTCTTCCATTTCATCCATGCCCCTTCCACTACCACCACCCTTCCCTCAGCTTCAGCATTTCTCACCACCTCCATTTCCCCAGTGAGCCATGGACTGTAGTAGCCTGGAACACCAATTCATTCCTCACTGATTCACCCATAGTCAGCCATACCATTTGATTGGGGTAAGCCATCTCTGGAATCCGGGGGCCATTTGTCCAGCCCCAGAATGCTCCAGGAATCATACCAGCACCTCAAAATTAAGCTTCTGGTCACTTACATTTTTAAGCAGCTTTTTAAAAATTAATTTTTATTATGTATTTACAGTTTTTAATTTTGCTAAAATAAGAGCTGGGGGACACTTTGGTTGTTTCCCTTAGCAATGATTCTCACCTACCAGCTTCTTTCTTTCAGTTAGGGGGGAAGCAGACCAGGGCATCCGGGACGCCCTGGGACGGTGCGCCGTGGGACCACGACAGCCTCACCGCAGCACACCGGCGGCGTCCCTGAAAGGAGCGCTAAATTGGCGCTCCTTTCAGAAGTCAGGGAAAGTGCACCCTAAACGTGTCGGGCGCACTTTCCCTGGCTTTTCCGCCGCAGCGTGTGAGGACTCTGCGGCGGGAGGTTGCCCTCGGCGCGCCAGCCATGTGGAGGGCCGGCAGCTCCGAGGGTAACCTCGGGAGGAGGAAGGGGCGCCGATCGTGCGGCTGCCCCTCTTCTTCCCTGCCTCGGAGATGACCTTATTAGTCGTTTGCCGAGGCCCTTAGTCTCAAAGGTGCTACCAGATCCTTTTGCATGATGCCTTAGATATTTTGGCAAACTAGGCAAAATTCCAAGAACCTTTTATTTTTCTTCCCAAGACCTAGAAAAAAATTAATACATAAATATTCTGCTGGGTGGGGTGGGGTGGGAGCCATTGCCTGCCTCAAGCTGAGCAGTTTCAATTGTCATGTTCAGCAGACTCAGATCTCAGAAACCAAGACAGTATTATAGTGTAAAATACTAAAGATTTATTTTGGATTTTGAGACAGAAGTTCACCACAGACTTGGCTGTGTCAGATCTGATTTTACCCCAAACAGTCTACCCTTTAAGAACTCCTCTCTTCCAGCCCCTCCTTCCCAAACTGCGGTCTGTGGTCTTTGATCTAGATCAAAGTGATTCTTTAAACTTTCCCTCTTTTCTCAGCTCCCCATCTCCATTATCATTTCATCTATCCCAAGAAGGAAGGTGTTCTTCGTTTATCATCAGTGTCTTGCAACAGGAAATAAACGAGGCCATAAACTGCAACCCCTCCTGCTGCTGCCGGTTTGGTTCCCAGCCTTGCCTCCCCTTCTGATTACTACCCTCCTTCAATCTTTATTTATTTAGCCACAGTGCTATTTCACCATATCAATTTATCCCTTTGTCAACCTATTCCCTTTTCATGACAGATCCATATGGCTATGGATATGACATTAATGCAGTAAAATGAAAGAAGGGGGAACAAACATTTTTTAAAAAGCCCTCAAATTTCCCCAAAACAAAAATAAATCTGAAAACATTTATTTAAGTTCACTGCAAGACAGAACCAGCAAATTTGCAAACTGCAATTTGTAGTCAAAGTATTCATTTGAGTAGACACATTCAGAATGCCCTGTCACTCCTGTAGTAAGACATCAGTAGGATTCTGGCAAATGTATTTGTAATTCTGTATTTACTCCCTGGTTTCTAAAACCACTTTCACCTCATTCCAAATTCAGGATTGTACGTAGTAGAAAGACTTCCACTCATTAAACATATGAATGAGAAAATGAACACCCAATAACCCAAGCTTCTCATGTCCAAGCAGTTGCCTCACTCTGAATAATGGCAGGGTGGTTCTGCCTAAAATATAAGGTGGTGTTGTAAAGTTTTAATTATCACCCTTTTAAAAAATTGACAAAAAGTTTGTTGTGATTTGTTGTTAACCTATCTCTGCATAGTCACCCTCCAGATTTACACTTTTCCCCCAGCATTTCTTGACCCTCTGAATACCATTATTGTAGAAGTCTGCAGATTGCGCCTTATGAGAATTTCACTTTAGTCACTTCTGGCACAACCTGTCACAAAAAATAAAGGACACAATGAACAGATTTTCTCAACATCATACACTTAGGGACCAATGATGATGCTAACAAAATTTCATCAATGCCGTATTTTCTGGCGTATAAGACGACCCCCAACTTTTCCAGTTAAAATATAGCGTTTGGGATATATTCACTGTATAAGACTACCCCTCTTCCAACGCACACCAAATAAAAATTTTAAAAAATCAAATTTGATTTCAATATGGCAATTTTAATTCAGATGCTTATGACATGCAGGTACTTAGCAGGAAAACTGTCACTTTATAAACACAACAAACAGCTCCCATGTTTCCTAGCATTTATTTCTGCAGTGTGTTTTGGACCTTATTATTTCTGCAGTGTGTTTTGGACCTTACTTTTTAAAAAATAGTCCAGATTTAAATGCTGCTTTAAAAATTATTTCCATCTCCCAGCTATGAGATGGTTGGGGGGAAATGAGAAAGTGTTGGGGGGAAGGACTGCCAGTATACTAGGTGATGCATTCTGGGGTACGTATAATTTGCAGCCAAGTAAGTGACCCTGGGCATGTCACACACTCTCAGCCTCAGAGGATGGTAATGGCAACCCCCATTTGAAGAAACATGCCAAGAAAACTCCATAATAAGGTTGCCTTAGAGTTGCCATAAGTCGGAAAGGACTTGAAGACACACAAGAACAATAAAAAAGTCTGCAATTGTTTCATAGGTAGTACATGGGAATAGGAGCCAGCATGGTGTAGTGGTTTGAGTGTTGGACTACCACTCTGGAGACCTGGGTTTGATTCCCCACTCTGCCATAAAATCCACTGATGAACCTGGACATGTCACAAACTCTCAGCCTCAGAGGAAGGCAATGGCAAACCTCCTCTGAACCAGTCTTGCCAAGAAAACCCCATGATCACCATAAGTCAGGAACAATTTGAAGGCACACAACATACAAATATAACCTCCAAGTTAAGGAACTTGGTTCTTCTTTAGATAAATCTTCAAGGATATTCTCTCTCTCTCTCTCTCTCTCATTGTGCAGAATTATTTGTTAAAGAATCCGTGCCCAAGCAACACATCAACTTTGGCTGTGTCTGCATTGCAGAAATTTATTAAAGCAGTTTGACACTGCTTTAACTGCCCTGGCTCAAGGCTATGGAATTCTGGGATTTGCAGTTTTGTGAAATATTTAGCCTTTTCTGTCAGAGAACTCTGGTACCACAAAGCAAACTGCAGATCGTAGGAGTCCATAAGATGGAGCCATGGCAGTTAAAGCAGTATCAAATTGCATTATTTCTGCAGTGCAGATTCAAGCTGCATCCATACTGTATAACTGGCTTCTTTCTCCTTCTCCCCTCGTCCTCCTCCTCCTCCTCCTCTCGCCTGGCTTCCTTCTCTTTCTCCCCTCGTCCTCATCCTCCTCCTTCTCTTGTCTGGCTTCCTTCTCTTTCTCTCGTAATCCTCCTCCTCCTCCTTCTCTCTCCTGGCTTCCTTCTCTTTCTCCCCTCCTCCTCCTCCTCCTCTCTCTTGGCTTCCTTCTCTTTCTCCCCTCATCCTCATCTTCCTCCTTCTCTCTCCTGGCTTCCTTCTCTTTCTCCCCTCCTCCTCCTCCTCCTCCTCCTCCTCCTCCTCTCTTGGCTTCCTTCTCTTTCTCCCCTCATCCTCATCTTCCTCCTTCTCTCGCCTGGCTTCCTTTTCTTTCTCCCCACGTCCTCATCTTCCTTCTCCTCTCTCCTGGCTTCCTTCTCTTTCTCCTCTCGTCCTCATCCTCCTCCTCTCTCCTGGCTTCCTTCTCTTTCTCCCCTCGTCCTCATCCTCCTCCTTCTCTTGCCTGACTTCCTTCTCTTTCTCTCATCATCCTTCTCCTCCTCCTATTCTCACCTGACTTCCTTCTCTTTCTCCCCACGTCCTTATCTTCCTCCTTCTCTCTCCTGGCTTCCTTCTCTTTCTCCCCTCCTCCTCCTCCTCCTCCTCTACCCGGCTATAAGACCCCCAACTTTTGAGACCCTTTTCCAGGGTTAAAAAATCATCTTATACACCAGAAAATACGATATACCATAATAACCTCCAGGTGATAATTATTTATGATACCCCCTTGTAAGGCTCAATCTGCAGACTTCTAGAACATCAGATATTTGGAGGGTGAAGAAATGCTGGGTAAAATGTGTAAATCTGGATGATGACTACATAGGGATAAGTTAACAACTACATATCAAAACAAACTTTCTGTCAAAAATTTTTAAAGGTGATAATTAAAACTTTATGATACCCCCTTGTTTATTGATTTTCTAAATTAAGGTGCTTTCACATTCATTTCCAGGAGCACTCATGATAAATTAATATTTCAAACAACTAGGCAGCTTAAAGACTAACAAGTTTTATTTGGCATTGGTTTTTATGGATGTTGCCCACTTCATCAGATGCATTTCATATTGCATCTGATTTAATAGACAGGAGTCCATAAGAATTTATGCCAGTTACTTACGGATATAGGCAGAATGAGCATCTGGTATATGGTCCCAGAATTTAGGTAATATGGCAGCTGAGAGCTCTGGGGAACAATTATTTCAAGGCAGTGAAATACAGCCATCAGCTTCACTGTTTGCTGCCATGCCAGTAGGGGCTCACATCTCACAACACACATGACGTGCCCAAAGGTTTTCCAACATCTAAAGAGATTATCACACTATCAGTTATAGCACAAACCAATTAGCATAGTTCTGATTTTGCAACAGTCCTGACCACATGACACAGTGCGCAAACCACTGTTATCTTAAGTTAAAACCACCACTTTTCATTCATGGGTAGAACCCATGAATGACAGCAATTATGTGGGAATACTGCATCCAACAACCAACACGATCACTGGATGTGCCGTCATTGTGCAATCTCATGAGCTTGTCAGCATGAGACTTCACCGTTCCCTCTAGTGACACCAAAGTTGCGCAATTACGCATGTGCAACTTTTTTAAAAAAAAGTCTCAATGGGCCTTTACAGACTGCCAGAAATAATGCAGCTTGAAGCCACTTTAACTGTCCTGGCTCAGTGCTAAAGAATCATGGGAAATGTATTTTTTTCTGGGACATTGAGCCTTCTCTGTCAGAGAGCTCTGGTGCCACAATAAAGTACAGTTCCCATGATTCATTAGCACTGAGCCAGGATAGTTAAAGTGGCCTCAAGCTGCATTATTTCTGGCAGTTTGTAAAGGCCCAATCTCAAGAATGTTGTCAGTTCCTGCCACTCTTATCACAAATGCATCCCAGTTTTTAGGGGGGGGGGATGTGATCTAATGCATGACTGCAGCGCTAAGGTAGAGGTTTCATTTATTTTGGGTTGCCAGTGTGTTAGGATCATGGTGTGATAATCAGCTGTGGCTGAGGTTTGTAGAAAACTCATGATCAGTGTATGGGGACTTGTCTTCTTTTCCCAGGCTCTATGATTCTGCTTCCAGCCTTGTGCATACAAACACCCATGAGCCACTCTATTTGTTGCCTTGATTCAAATGAAACAATGGCCCAAGTCCATGTCCCTATCAGTTCTTTCTCTAATTCCACTCTTATTTCTTTAGTGCCAGCATTTCATATTGTTACTGTTACAAGAATTGCTTTAATATAAAAAACCCTTTGTGGGTCTCCTGTCATTACCCTAGACCTGAAAAGCCCAATCACCATGGATCCAAGGCGATGACCTCATGTAGGCCCTTGAAAGGTCATGTCTGCATCTACAACAATTTGCAGATCAAAAGGGTCAGGCTTAGGAGCTTCAAAGCAAGATATTCTCACCTAGGAGATTTATGAGTACCAGCCAGGATGTGTCCAGCTGAAAATGAGATGACATCAACACCCAATCTCTCTTCCTTGGAAATCGTCTACTTCAAAGAGTATTAATCCAGAATCCTTTGATATACAATAGCAAATCTTTGCCTCAGGCTTGGTTTAAGGGTATAAAAGATCCCCCAAATCTCAGGTACATTGGATCTGGTTAGATTTCATGGTGACACTGTGCCACTGTGAACTCTGACTTGGGTCCCGGCTCTTCCCATTGTCCTTTCCCTTTCATAAATAGTTGAGTCTATCTATCTTCATTCATCGTTGGAGCAGCCTCCATCAGCTAAATATCACCATTAGAAAGCCTTCTGTATCCTATCCAAGCTAACTACTTTAATCCTGAGTTCTTGTGTGTATGAGTGAATGTTAGAGTGTCTTTGTATGTTTGAATCCCCAAATAAACCACAGACTCATTGAAAAGTTTTGTCTCTATCAGTCTATTCCTTAGCCACCTCTGTAAAATAGGATAAAAGATCCCATTGGAGACTTGAACTTTAGTAATTCGCCAGATTCAAGTTCTTCTTACATTACATATAAATTCCCTCACACAGGCAGTCTGTACTGTTGCCAGCTGGAAAAGTATGGAGATGAGTTCCCAGGATTTAATCTCACACAAAAACCAAACTCTCCTTTGGTGGTGTTCACCTTGAGATTTGTCTCCTTGCCGGGAAACCCAGAAAGACAGAAGAATTCCTTGAGACTTGGCACCTTGGCACCCTGAGACCAAACAAGCCTTACTTAGGCCAGCTCTACAGCTTGAACTAAACTACTTCAAGTATATAAGGTTGGATCTAACATAGCCAGACCATGAAGGGTAGGTCCTTCTGCTCAGATAGCACTTTTTTCCCCTAGAGCTTGGAAAAGTTACTTTCTCAGTACCCATGGCTAGACAGTTGTATTAAAAAAGTAGTATCTAAAAAAGTAATATCTCCGAGCTCTTTGGAGTATGAGTGAGTGAGTGTATACAATTATCATTCACTGAAGATTTGAGCATGAAGAATACTTTTTAACACAGTGAGATTGGTTCCTTTAGTATTAACTGATGGTTTCATTCTTGGTGGAATAAGACTCTGAATGAAAAACTAGCTAAATTGGGTTTCTCACAAACCACTATTTCGGCAGTGGGTTATATGAAAGCAAAAGAGGAAATTCATTAACATATTATAGACAATGAGTTGCAACAACATGTAAGCACAGTCTGATTTTAGAGATAGTGGTCATGCTTTTTTGCTAGCTAGCCATTTGAATACTGTAACCCTTCCAAAATATAGGAAAGCATTCACCCTAGCAAAATTTAATGTGTTACTCTCAGCTTTATTGGAAGGGAGATATAATAATATCATTTATGATGCATTCTTATGCCTCTGTGCAGCTGGTACAGTGGAGACAGTAGAACATGTACGGTATTCTTATATTTCCCTTTCAATAATGGTTATCATCACATTTTTATGTATCCAATTCTTAGAGGTATTCCTGGAAGAACTGATTAGTTTTATGTATCCCATTTGCTGGCAGACTTGTGTCCATCAGTAACAATTATAATGACTGGTTTTTGTGCAGCAGCAATGGTCTGTCGGTGTAAAATGGTATTTTAAAATTTTATAATGATTAATTTTTAATTTTTGAGGAGCAAACTTTGTATTTTGATTCCCAATTAATATGGTTCACTTTTATAATCTGATGTTTATTTTATTTCATTTGCTTTATCTGTATGCCTGATGTTTATCTGTATTTTGATCTGTTGATCATTAATAAATAATGTAAGATTTGTGCAATAGCTACCTAAACTTTAGAAAAGATGGTTAAAGGCACAGATTCTAGAAGGAATGGAGAAAAAACCCCAAACAAACCCAAAATCTTAGAGAGTTAGCAGGTCAATGCTACTTTTCGTGCCATCAGTGTTAAAGTGTTGACCTGTGGCATCTGTCTGTATAATTTTACTCTGACCAAGGCAATGACCATGAGTTGAGGCTATGACAGCCGCTCTGAGGTAGTGCATTGCAGCCTTAGAGGTGCCAGTTAATATGGTCATACAGTGAATGGAGCACAGCAGGAGGAGTGGGCAGATTGTGCTATTGTCAAGCAAGGCCATGGCACATCAGAAAATGTAAATATTGTACAATATAACATTGTATAATATAATAAATATTGTACAATATAATAACCTATTGTATTAAAATTATTTATTGGAAAAGAAGCATTCTGTGGTTATTTTGTGGTAGTGAAATACAGAGAAACAAACAAACAAACCCTTACACAATCACCCTCCTCCCACCAATATAATGTTGCCTGGTAATATTGTACTGTTCCTAGAGGAAACCATGAACTGGAGAAAAAAGGAAAGCCTCCCCTCCCACTATCTAGGGCAGAATACTACTCTTGATGCTAGTGTATTGCTATTGCATTATTCCATCTCTTTAAAAAACGCCATTTAAAAACCTGCATTGGCAGGCAGGGAAGGAAGGGAAAAATCAGAGCTATTTTCTTGTAAGCTGTCCTTATCCATGACTCCAACTAGTGTCTTCCTCATCTTAACACCAGGAGTAGACTGAAGTTTCCTTTCAGGGAAATCCCAGGGAGGCCAACTAAGCTGTACCCAGAAGCTACATCTGCACTGCAGAATTAATGCAGTTTGACACCGCTTTAACTGCCACGGCTCAATGCTATGGAATCCTGAAATCTGTAGTTTGTTTTGGCACCAGAGCTCTTTGACAGAGAAGACTAAATATCTCAGAAAACTACAAAACCCAAAATTCCATAGCATTGAGCCATGGCAGTTAAAGCAGCATCAAACTAGCCTCAAACAGGCCTTCAGTTTTTAATGGTTGTGGTAGAAGGCTTTTTTAATGGAATGTGCTGTCCTTTTTAAAAATGTGTTTTGAACATGTTTTCACATGTTTCGGATTAACGTTTTATTAGAATTCTCTACTTAATATTTTTTAAAACTTTTGCACTATGCATGTCTTAGCTATACAGTCGTCTCTCCAGATTCGCAGGGGATCCATTCTGGACACACACACCCAAATCAGGAAAAATACAAATATTCAAGTCCCATTGAATAAAATGGCAGTTCACAGGCACGCACACCATTTTGTCCTTCCTGGCTTCCCATCTGCAGAAACTCAAGACCAGGGGTAGGCAACCTTTTTGAGCCGGGGGCCGGGTTGTTGTCCCTCAGACAATTGGGGGGGGCCGAAGCACCAAAAATAAATAAATATAAAAATAAAAATATATATGCATGCACACACTCTCAGCCCCAGAAAAGCCATGGCAAAACCCCTGTGGAGATTTTGCCAAGAAAACCCCAAGAACAAGTAATAACAACAATAATCAATATCATTATGGCGGGCGGCGGCGGCAGCGATGGCAGTGGCAGGACCAGCCAGGGGCTGGTCCAAAGGCCTCGCGGGGCCGCATCTGGCCCCCGGGCCTTAGGTTGCCTACCCCTGCTCAAGACCATGAACAGGAAGTCAGTGAATCCAGAGGGACTGTATTTTGTTTTAACCTGCACTGTAAGCTGCCTTGCGTTCCATATTGGGATACTGGTGAGATATAAATAAATTAGTTAACCCTTTTTATTAAAGAACTGGGTTAGCTGTGGGATATACCATTTGGATCAGCTCATAGGTCCACACAAAATATTTTGTGATTCTCAATATTGCAGTTTATCACTTACCCATGGGCACATTATGGCAATACTTAAAATATTTTGATGTCTACATATGGGCCATCAGCTCTGAGTCCTTCAACCACTATGTTGGAAACATTAATTAAATCCTCAGAGAAACCAAAATCAAGTCAAAACAGTATTTTAAACTCATTTGTTGCTATTAACAGTGATTGTTACACTGTTGTGAAAATACCTAATTGTATTACTGGTTACTTTTTTGTTACTTCCCATTCCTTTTTATGGAGTGGAATATGTGAATGGCATAAAATAATATATATTTGCTAATTTTGCCAGGAATGACTAGTCGAAATAGTATTTTAAACTAATTTGGTGTGTGGAGAGAGAGAGAGAGAGAGATCATAAAAGAAAAGAAACTGGAAGTCATTATAGTAGCTTCTCCCAATTCACAGTGGATCTATTCTGGACCTCCTCCCCACGAAAATGGCAGCTTGCAAATATTCGAGCCCTATTGAAAATAATGGCACATGTGCCCCTGAAGCATGCCACCATTATATCCCTCCCCGCTTGTCCCTCCCGCGAAGAGCAAGACCGCGGACTTTAAGTCCACAAATGGGGAGGGACAACTGTGTTTGTAACATCAATTAATTGATATTGTTCTTAGTAAGTATAGCACCTTTGAAATGTAACCTCACTCCAACACCATTACTGAGGGGGAAAGGAATTAATTTCAGCTGCGTTAACTTGTAACTAGTTACTCCTACATTCTGTAAAAGGTCATGATAATTCTGAGAAGCTCCTTAAATGCACATTTGAGGTGACATTTTTGTTCATTTGTTTGTCCTCTTTCTCTCTCCCCCTCTCCTGCAGTATCAAACGTAACTGAGAAAAAAGACTACAGGGAACAGAATTTAATGGACTGCGATTACTGTTCTGGAACAGAGCGAACCTCTTTATAGTCCCTGAGAAGATGATGTGAACTGAATTCAAACAAAGGACCAATAATGGATTTTACTGCAAGCTGCAAGAGTGTTATGTGTTTTTTAAAAAGATGTTCTCATAATTTAACTCTCTGTAAGGTAGTCCAAAATTTTCTTTCTCTTTTCTTTTGTTTAAAAATGGTTTAAAATAAGGGTAGTTCTATCTGGAAAAACATAGATGCTTTTACTTGTCTGTGTTTATTATCTCCTTCCCATGAAAGAAATCTATTAACAATTACTTTCTTGGGAATGTTAATGCTCTTATTTTTGGATCATTTGATGCTAATTTGATTTCATGATGCTTACTAAAAGTTGCTTTCCTTCTTTCTTCTCTATTAATTTATTTATTGGATTTATATTCTTCCTTTCTCCCAAAATAGGATCCAAAGTGGCAATGCAGCACCAGTTTTTGTTTAATAATGAGGCAAGTCAGTGGTGTCTCTTTGGCCAATGATTTAAAGCAGAGGTTTAATTTACATGGCATTGCCACCTGGTTGTTATGTACCTCACTCCAAATCAAACATACAAACATTTTGTTCTTCGGTAATCAGAAAGAAAACATGATTAGAATGGTTGTTGTTGTGTATTCTATACATGATAGGCTTCCCAGACCAAGATGCTAGGCTGTTTGGACCTTTAGTTTGTTAACCAGCAAGGTTTCCTGCTGCTCATATGACTTGTCCCATAAAGAATAACTACACTTGGATATTATCTTGCACACAGACTGCCACTAAAAGAATGGGATCTCAGCCATATTAGCCGTCCTGAGTGCTTTTACTGGAAATGGAAAAATGGGATACACAAACTCATGCACAACACACAAGCACTATTATTTGTTTCAGTGGGATTTGCACAAGAAACCTTGACAGATTGTGCTTATGGGTCCTTCTTGATCAACTGCAGTGGAGCAGGGAAGAGACAGAAGAGAAAACATTTCCTGACTTTATTACATTTTCCAAACGTCTCTCCTAACTAAGCCATTCCAAGATTTGTTTTTTCTCATTCTAATGTTATTATTGCTAGGATGGGTTTCAGCCTACTAAAATAGTAAACTATACTATTTTTTATTTCCTGTTTAGCCATCTGTGCTTCACTCCATTACTATAAATGAATTAATTAGCAACTCTCTGCTGAAGCAGGCTGCACAGTGAATTGATGTCTCCCAGCAGAGGCCACACCACACTGTCTCTGTAATGTTACCTTATCAAGAATAGCTGCTTGTGGCAAATGATTCTGTAGCACTCACTCTGTGACTGCTCATGAATGTTATGAGTTTAATCTTTCAAATGCAGGATATGTACTAATAACTAGATCCTTGTTTCTGCACTGCTTTCTATAGTAGGAATTAAACCTTAGTTTATAGGTTACTGTAGCCACATAAAATAAGTTCTGCTTGTGCCTGCCCTCCTATACATAAAAGAGATCCCACTGAATTCAACAGGGCTTATTTTTGAATAGAGATGTATGCAGTTGCACCTCGGTTTTCACAGAGGATCTGTTTCAGACCCCCTTGTGGAAGTGGAAAATCACAAATATTGAATGGCGGTGCTCACCCGTGGCCGCCTGCAGTTGTGCACCATGGATGCCCGCAGGCATGCACCACAGATGCACACCCCATTTTGTCCCCCTCTGTTTGCCACCCGTGAACAGGTGAGGGACGCGGACACAAGTCCACAAAAATGGAGGGGCAACTGTATTTGGGGTTGCAATGTATGCCACTGACTATTGGATCTTCATCCCCAGCAGAAAGAAAACCTAAGTATTTGTAGCTGCATTTGCAGTCCCTCCCTTTTTTATTCTCTCCCTCACTTGCCTTCCTTCTCTGCTACCATTTACATTTTAGATTTGCAAGCTCCTCAGGGCAGACAGCTGTCTTTTGCCATGCTTCAAAAAGTTTCCTTTTTGGACTGCACAATTCCCAGAATCCATCAGTTGATATGGCCAATGGCCACATTCTGGAAGCTATATAGGTTTTTTTTAAGTAACTTTTCCAAACACTGATATTAGTATATATTTTAATTTATTACAAAATTTGTTTTTAATGCCGTAAAACACAAAGCTCTGCAAAAACCAGGTGGAGTTTTTCAAACCTTTCTGTGTTAATAAAATGTGACAACCCAAATGATGTTGAATTTATCATATTCATGGACATGTTGCAAAGGGACCATATATGTATTCTTTTCCTTTGAGTCTAAGAGCTCTCTGACCAACGCCTACACCTCCTTGGATTTTTTCCAGTTCTGCTAGCCTAACAGACATTTCTCATAGAACAACTCATACAATTACCTAATGGTGCAGAACAAGCACGACAGCCCGCTCTGCTGTGCACCCCATTTCGGCAAGGATATGTTCAGTGTGACTCAGAATGAATCAGAGCTGAGAAAGAGAACTGCAGTCTCACAAACAATGGCTGACAGTTTACAATTTACAGCCAGAATACTGCACTGCCTAATCATCATTACCCAACCGCCAATTGTACCTTTCATTGTGCATCTTAATACAATTTGTGTGCATATACCCATGATCATGCCCAGAAGAAAATAAAAGCCGCTGATTAGCCACAGCAAGACCTAAATTAGTCATAATCTGTGATTACAAAACTGTCTGCATCATTGTTTGAAAATCAAGAGTAAGTGATATAAATGAAATCAGGTTCTATGGGTGACCTTTTTGGGCCCAGGCTCCCAGTGAGCAGCTGAAGATTGAGGGATCTCTGCTCTCACTTAAATCAGTGGTAAATAAGGACCACTTCCATTCTTCCATTCTTGGTTCCTTTAAAAAAATAACACCACAAAGATACAGCATATGGTCCCCAGTGTTTTAGACCTAACTTTAGCATTATATTCATCTTTAACTATTATAGCCATCTTTAAATATATGAAAGGATGTCATGGAGCAAGCTTGCTTTCTGCTGCTCCAAGGACCAGAACATGAACCACTGGAGTCAAATTACAAGAAAATAGATTCTTCTTAAACAGAAGGAACTTTTTGACTGTATGATCTGTCAGTAAATCAAACCTCTCATGGGATCAAGTTCTCAGCAGGAAAGAAACAAATTAGTACTATCAGGCTATACATAAGTTGTTTCTTGGAATCAACAACAAAAGAAAGTGAAGATAGTAGGTTTAATAAAGTTACCTACATATTTGGAAGAAAGGAAATATAGGATGAGTTACCTATGGCTACATGACTTAGTGTTTAGCACATATTTCAATAGCTGTTCTCTCAAGTGGTGAAAGTTGTTTATCAGAGCATGTGTTTTTCCTCACCAGCCAGGGACATTGTCAGGAAGGAATACAAAAAGACACTATGGTTAGCCAAAAAGAAAGGTCTCATCCGATGACGGAGGAAACTCTTCAAATAGTTATAAACAGACCAGAAGTGAAAATAAAGGGTGATAGAAATGAGGCCAGAAAATTGAATATAACCACTCATCAATTTGAGTGTAGGGACAAAGAGAATGCTTATAATAATAATGAAAAGAGAGAGAGAATAAAAAGGTAGAACAAGAGCAAAATGGGGACTATAGTCAAGAAAGAAGAAGAATATTGGAAAGGCAGACATGAAGGAACTATATAAGATCTTCAAGTGTAAATATAAATAATTAAATACCAATGTCATTCATGTCATAGTATTTCCAATTTCTATGTGTGGTTCTGAAAACTGGGCAGTGGAGAAAGCTAACAGGAGGACAATCAACTCATCTGAAAAGTACTGCTAGAGAAGAGTTCTGTAGTTACCATGGACTGCTAAGAAGTCTAATGAATGGGTCCTAGAGTTAATCAAGCCTGAATTCTCATTAGAAGTGAAGATGACTAAACTTAGGCAGCCATACTTCAGACATATCATGAGATGATGTGACTCACTGGAAAAGGTGTTGATGCTTGTTAAAGTGGAAAGCAGTAGGAAAGAGGGATACTGCACTACATATGGACAGATTCAATCTCACCTGGAATACTGTGTCCAGTTCTAAACACCACAATTCAAAAAGGATGGCAACAAGCTGGAGTGTGTCCAGAGGTGGGCAACCAAAATGGTGAAGGATCTGGGTGTTGGGTATGCTTAGCCTGCAGAAGAAAAGGTTAAGAGGTGATATGATAGCCCTGCTCAAATATTTGAAGGATGTCATAGCAAAGATGGAGCAAGCTTGCTTTCTGCTGCTCCAGATAATAGGACCCGGAGCAATGGAGTCAAACTACAGGAAAAGAAATTCCACCTCAGCATTAGGGGGAACTTACTGAGTAAGAGCTTTTTGACAGTGGTGGAGTCTCCTTCTTTGGAGGTCTTTAAACAGAGGCTAGATGGCCATCTGTCAGGGGTGCTTTGACTGTGAGTTCCTGCATGTCAGGGGATTGTACTGGATGGCCCTTGTGGTCTCTTCCAACTCCATGATTCTATGAATCAATGATATTATGGCCATGAGTTTTCAAGACCTCAGGAAGGCAGCTAACAACCAGGACTTTTGAAGGGCTCTCATTTATAGGGCTGCCATAAGTTGAATTTTACTTGATATCAACAACAGCAAGATAAACACAATTTGCAAGTATGACTGTTGTTACCAAACGTGCATTTTTCTGAATTTTGGTCCGTGTATGAATTCCTCATGACCCCAGATGTACACTACAATGAACTCCAAATACCACCAAGGCAAGGCAGGCAGGTCATGCCTAGGACACTTGGAAGATTGAAAAATCCTCAAAGCTAGGCAGATAGTGTGGGAGTTGCAAATGGATCATCATCACCTCCATAATCAGAAGGATGGGCAATAATGGCCTAGATGTCTCACCTGATGGGCCAGCTAACAACTTAATCCTCTCCCATTTCCCTTGAATATTGCCAGACCGGATTACCTCACCCAGGCAATCTCACACCTTTGCCCTGCAGCTAGTTTTATTCCTTAAAACCCCCTGGATTTCTCCCCTCAGTGTCGCTAGTTGGAGTTCATAGGGATCCTGTATCATTGTGTTCTCTGATCTAGTTACCAGCACCTCTGCTCAAGCCACACTCTTGGAACTGTTGTGACTCATGCCACTTCACCCAATTAGATCCCAAAGAAAGCTTCATCTCTAGTAAGTATCACCCATACTTCTGCCTCAACACCTTTTCCAAGCTAACCCTGATTTCCTGAGCCTTGCATGAGTGCATGTGTATATGTGAATTGCCACGTGATTTTCCCCTTTAATAAACAATACTTTAATTGGAGAATTCTGTCTCTGCATCAATTCTTAAATCCACCGGACTCTTGGTATACACATGGGAGAAGGTCTTGCAGGGTCCTTGTAGCCGACCCCCTCTTGATTTGAGCTAAATAAATTTCCCCTTAAAATTCCCACAGTTTTGGCTACACTGCTGACGCACACATTTTTGAGAAATACATAAAGGCTCTGCAGATGGCACAAAGTGCCGTCTTGGAGCCAGGGAAGGAGAGGGGCAGCCTGAAGCTGGACAACCCAACCCCTTCCTGAGGACATCATCGGAGCGCCCACCGTTGCACACAGCGAGCGCTCCAATGACATCCTTCTGGCACAGCATTTTTACACGCTGTACCGGAAGAGACGCAGAGGATTAACTGAGACTGTCACTGTCAAATCAGGCCAGTTGGAAGTTATGAGTAAATCAGTAGTAGAATAGACAGAGGAGGAGGGTCATAGTTCAGGGGAAGAGTGCATGCAATGCATGCAGAATTCCCCTAGGTCAATACCAAATATCTCCTTATAAAGACTCCCATCTGAAACCCTGGATAGCTGCATCCAATCAGTGTAGATATTACTGAACTATAGTAACTTCCTATAGTTCCTACATTACTGAACTATAGTAACTTCCTATAGTTCTAATAAAATTGTGCAGGAACTCCGATATTGTTTTGTTAGATCTCCTGCTGACACAATCTCAGATGCTTTACTACCACATTAGATAGAATAATCATGCTATCAATCAGAACTTTAAATATCAATTAGTTTCATAGAATCATAGAATCACAGAATCATAGAATCATAGAGTTGGAAGAGACCACAAGGGCCATCCAGTCCAACCCCCTGCCATGCAGGAACTCCCAATCAAAGCATCCCCGACAGATGGCCATCCAGCCTCTGCTTAAAGACCTGCAAGGAAGGAGACTCCACTACTCTCCGAGGGAGTGTGTTCCACTGCAAGGGAGATTATTTATCTTAATCAAAATATAAGCATGATAAGGCATCATTTCTGGAGGACTTACTAAAATGCTGTAAGAATCCTGATATTGTACAAAGGGTAAAAACATTCTTTTCCTCTGATATTTCTTCTGAAAAAGAACCTGGCATATCTGCTCCATTCTGCAGCAGAATGGAGCAATATTGAAAAATACTAATTGGCTAAGGAATTTCTGCTAATAAATTACAGCAATGGCTTGCAACAAGAAGTAATATTGGGCATAGTGTGAAATTTCTCCAGCCAAAATTCTAAGGAGAAGGTGTTTTCCTTAAATAATATAAGAAAGAGAGAGAGAGAGAGTGGCAGCACTGGTGTGTACAAATGTGCCCTTTCTACTTCCTGGAGCAGAATGGCAACTCCAGGAATGGCAACTGCATAAATAATTTCTTTAAGCAAGGGTGGGAAAGACATGGTCCTCCAGATGTTATTGGCCTTCAGCTGCCAGCATATATCTCACCATTAGCTATACTGGCAAAGGCTGATGGGAGTTGCATTCTAACCACATCTGGAGGACCACACTTTGTCCATTTCAGCTTTGCAGAAAAAACAGCAAGTAGATAAAGTTTCCCTATGGAGCAGACAGTCACAAACACACACACACACACACACACACAACTAATTGTTTGGGGGAGAAGCAAGACCGTGTCCAAGCTGAAACTTCAACCCCGTGCATCCTAAAGGCCGACATGGTGACATTCATGAACTGAGTCAGAAGGGATCTCTCAAAAGATGAAGCATCCACTCCCAGGGCTCTTCGTATATGGGCTTTTGAACAATCCAGAATCTGAGGTGCCAAAGGGAGGGGAGGGGGATGTTGCACACTAACTCCTGTCCAACCTTGACTTTAATATAGCTTTCTCTAGCAGCAAAGAGGACTTTCTGTGCCATTACCTTACTGCTGCTACATACCGTTCCAAAAAGTGCTTTAAATCTCCAACAGGATTCTAGCCTTTGTTTTACCACTCAGTTAATGGGACGTGAGTGTCAGACCTCTGGTAAGAAATAGAAATGTGACTCACAGGGATCTGGTGGGGCAGGGGGAAGAGGAAGAGAGGAAGACTATATAACAGATGGATAAACTTAAAGGACACACTTGTGAATCTGTAGGATCTAAGCAGAGCTACTGAGGATAGGGTGTCTTGAAGGTGTCTCATTCACAGGGTCACCATGATTTGAGGTTGACCTGAGGTTGAACAGATGGGGAATGGACAGTGGGGCCCCAAGACACCCTGGATCTATCCATCCCTGGCCTAGATGCAGTTACAATAAAGACACCCTCAACCTGCCATTTTGGACAACAGCAAAGATTCATCTAGCCCAGCATGCTCCTTCCAGCATTGGCCAAGCAGCTGCTTCTAAGGGAAGTCTGAAGCAGTGTAAGGTATGTATCAGCCATTCATTCATTAGGAGTATTTATTTACTCAGTCAATCAATAAATTCTATAGGGGTTGAGTGCCATATTTGTATGAACAATAAGACAAATATCCACAAATTTGTCTACATTTATTTTGTGTTATCTGAATAAGTAAAAATTGAATTTTAGCAATCCTGAAACTTCTTTCAATCAATAACAAAACAAAAACATTTCAAAATTACATGATACTTTAGACAAAAGATGTTAACTGAAGACAATTTTTTCTAGTGCAGTTAACACTAGTTTTACATGCTGGTTGAATTTTTAATGCAATGAAGAAAAGTGTACCATACAAAAATCTTTTTCCATATTCTTCCTGGATTTCTTGAACTTGTGCTGCAGTTCTATGAACATGTAGTCTGGATTAAGACCCAATGAGAGCAACAGGACTTACTTCCAAGTACACTTACACAGGATGGAGTTTACAGTTTGGAGGTGTTGCATGTGATGCTGAGGACTATTTGTAGAAAATGTTGTTTTATATATTAAGGTAATTTGGTTTTGTATGCATTGAATAACAGAGGTAGTTTCAAACATTGGTGGAATGTTTGAAAGCATTTGAATACAGCCAGTGAATGACAGTGAATGGCGGTAGATATAGTAAAACAATGTGGCGAATGAGTGAGGATTTGGGTTAAGAGAGTCAGTCAGGTTTAGGAAATAATGAATAGGGTTTAACCATTTGAATTAATAATTTTAAGAGAAGCCTTCACTCTTGGTGGTAGCAGTGAGATTGTGAAAGTCTTGACATAGGACGTTAGCACACGGGGAGTCGCGGGGAGAAAGTGGAAATAAACGGGCACGAGCGGAAGTCTTTAATTTACGGGATTTGTCCCGTTCCACCTCGTCTGATAACTAAATTCGAATTTAAAAGCGGGTTAATTCGAACGAAAACCTGATCTTTTCATTTTCGGGATTTTTGGGGATTTGAAAAGATCAGGTTTCTGTTCAAAATAACCCCCTTTTAAATTCGCATTTAGTTATCAGACGAGGCGGAACGGGACAAATCCCGTAAATTAAAGTCTTCCACTTGTCTGGTTTATTTTCAGTTTTCGGTGGCAGATCCCCATGTGATAACGTCCATATGTTGGCAAGTGGAGATATAGGCAGAACCTTACATCTAGCGGAGGAAATGGCGGAATAAGGGTCAAGAGCTTCACACGTGGTGGAAGCTTGGTGAGATACTAACCAAAAACAAAACCAAGGTGCATATGAACCAAAACAAACAAACCAAAGTGTATGATACATATCAAAAATGAACTAAAGTGTGTAATACAAAAGGTAGTAAAAGTAGACTACAAACTAAAAGGTAGTAAATACAGAAGTGAGTTTGAAGAAAGTGTAAGTAGGAAAAGGGCAGAAATTTGAACTTTAAAGAAAGAAGCACTGATTGAAAAGTGCAAGGTGCTAAACCTGACTTATGAAGGGAAAACTGTAGAGAAAAGTAATGTTGATTAAGCATTTAATTCCAGACCCTACTAAGGCAAGCATAAATAAAACCCAGACTCCTCAATCACTGGGGCAAGTCTGTTGGAGGTTTTGAGAGAACAAAACAGGATTAAAATCTTGGAATTGTAGGAAAAGGAAAAGGAAAGGAGATTTCAGAATGAAAGTGAAAATATTAAATTGGATGCTGAGGAAAATGAGAACAACAGAAAATATGAATCTGACAGGGAATCAGAAAGAAGGAAATTAGAGGCTGAAGAAAATGAAAAAAAACAGGAAATTTAAAGCAGAAGAGAGGGAAAAGCAAAGACAACAAGATAGGAGAGGAAAGCTTGAAAGAAAAGAGACAGAAAAAGTAAAAGCTGGACAAAGCAGGCAAGAAAAACAGGTAAGAGAAACGGTTAAAGCAGAGAGCTCTGAGAAACTAAAAATATTTCCCAGAGATTTTGTGTTTTATCCTCCTGGTGATAATCCAGGAATATTCTTATCAGTTTTTGAAAAGGCTGCTCAGATTTGGGGAATACCCAATGCTAATTACATAGGACGTTTTCACACAGGGCTTTGGTGGAAGCAATCCTACCTCCCACCGGCCCCACTCCGGAATGGCTCCGGCGGCGGCAGGCTAATTCCTTTTAAAAGTCGGAATTACCTTTCCGCCGCTGAAGCCGGAGTTGGACATGCTGAGGCCGGAGGGACGCCGGAAGGACGCCGGACTTAAGGCTCCGTGCGTTTGAACACACGGAGCTAGAAGCCGGACGTACGCAGGGATGACACCGGAAGGGGCGGGGTTTTCTGCGGCGTGCGTTTGAACAAGCTGGAAGAGGAGCCGGAGTGGGGCCGGTGGGAGGTAGGATTGCCTCCGCCTAAAGCCCCGTGTGAAAACGTCCATAAAATATATTCCAGGTTTGCTTAAGGGAGAACTGGTCGAGGTGTATCAATGGGCCTGAGCAGATGATCAGGATACCATGGGCCAAGTTATTGGTTTGCATAGTCCATACAAGATGATGTGAGGCTGGAGGGAATGCAGGCTTTGGGGGCTTACCTCAGAACAAACCTCAACTTTGGGGGGTTGCAGACTGCCAGAAATAGTGCAAATTGAGTCCACTTTAAGGGTTAGGGTTAGTGCTAGGGAATCATGGGAGTTGTTGTTTTTTTCTGAGACATTGAGCCTTCTCTGTCAGAGAGCTCTGGTGCCACAATAAAATACAGTTCCCATGATTCCCTAACCCTAACCCTAACCCTAAATGTGGCCTCAATTTGCACTATTTCTGGCAGTCTGCAACCCCCTTTAATGATCTATTTAAAGAGGCTGTTTAAAAGATTCAGATTGGGGACAGATCACTTCAGAAAACAGTTTAGAAGCTGCCACTTTCAGACTGGCAAAACATGTGTAGATTTGTATGCTAGGTTGACTGTTTTATTTGATAAATGGATGAATAGAGCAAAAGCCAAAACCTAAGAGGATGTAAGGAATTTAATGATATTGGATCAGTTTTGTTTTCAACTGCTCTCAGAAATCAGATTGCTTGTGAGGGGCAAAAGCCCTCACAAACAGTTGAAGAAGCTTCGGAGCTGGTAGATCAATTGGCTTTGAATAGAGGTTGAGAGGCTGGCAACTCTCAAGAGAAATTGCTTTACACCAACCTTTGAAACAACTGAACATAGAGAGAATAAAGATTTTAAAAAAAGTTAAGTTCCTTTATCTTTAAAGAAAACAGACAATTTAAGCCTATATTTAACCCTGATGTATGAATGATTTGTTTCAAAGTAGGAAAGTAGGTTATTTTCAGAATTTGTTGTTAACTGCCATCAAGTCAACTCCAACTTACAGTGATCCTATGAATGAGAGACCTCCAAGTCAACTTGTCACCAGCATTGCTCAGATTTCACAGACTCAGGGGCATGGCTTCATTGATTGAGTCTGCCCACCCAGACAGTGCCCCTGTATTCTGCTTTGGTCAGGCCTCACCTGGAATACTGTGTCCAGTTCTGGGCACTACAATTCAAAAAGGATGTTGAAAAACTGGAGCATGTCCAGAGGAGGGCAACTAAAATGGTGAAGGATCTGGAAACCATGCCCTACAAGGAACGACTTAGGGAACTGAATATGTTTAACCTAAGAAGAGACGGTTAAGAGGGGATATGATAGCCCTAATTAAATATTTGAAGGGATGTCATATTGAGGAGGGCGCTAGCTTGTTTTCTGCTGCTCCAGAGAATAGGATCCGGAACAATGGATGCAAGCTGCAGGAAAAGAGTTTCCACCTCAATATTAGGAGGAACTTCTTGACAGTGAGAGCTGTTCAACAGTGGAATATGCTGCCTCAGAGTGTGGTGGAGTCTCCTTCTTTGGAGGTCTTTAAACAGAGGCTGGATGGCCATCTGTCAAGGATGCTTTGATTTTGAGTTCCTGCATGGCAGGGGGTTGGACTGGATAGCCCTTGTGGTCTCTTCCAACTCTATGATTCTATGATTCTACCCATCTATAATACGCTCTTCCTCTTTCCTGTTGCCTTCTACCAAACCAAGCATTTTTGTCTTTTCTAGTGTGTCGTCTTCTCATGATATGACCAAAGTATGACAGTCTCAGTTTAATTATATTGGCTTCTAGGGAGAGTTCAGCCTTAATTGCTCTCAAGGATCCATTTATTGGTCTTTTTAAGCAGTCCATGCTATTTGTACAACTCTTCTCTAGCACCATGTTTCAAATGAGCTGATTTTCTTCCCATCATATTTTTTTCATTCCAGCTTTCACAAACATACATAGAAATAGGAAATATAATGGCATGGACAATCCTAGCTTTAGTATTCAGTGATATATATTTACACTTCAAAAACTTGATTACTTTCATAGCTGTCATTTCAAATCCTAGAGCCTTATCACATGAGAAAACAAAGCAGAAATGATGCTGGAGAATAGCGGTTTTTACCACATGTCATTGTAGCGCATCAATTCTCTTACTGCAGGAGACAACTGTAAAAGTGTGTCTTTTTTCTAGCTGGAAAACTCTGCTCAATGGAAGAAATGCTTTTATATCCATTTCCCATGAGAAGAGAACTGAAGTGCTAGAACATCATGTGGTAAGGCATGAAAAAGCCACAACTCTCCAGTTCCATTTCCACTTTGTTTTCTCATGTGATTTCTTCTGATTTCTTGACTTCAGTCTTCATTCTGATTAATGACTGAGCCAAAGTATGGAAAATCTTTTCCAAAGTATGGAAAATCTTTAACAATTTCAATGTCTTTATCAGCTGCTTTAAAGTTATTTTTGTTTTCCTAATGTTTAACTGTAAACCTGCATTTGAACTTTCTTCCTTGATTTTCTTCAGGAATCATTCCGGGTCTTTGCTATTTTCTGCTTGTAGCATGGTGCCATATCTTAAATGTTGATGTTCCTTACTCCAATTTTCACACTTTATCTCACCGAATCTAATCCTGCTTTATATATGATGCTCATGCTCAGGGTATGAGTTAAACAGATAGGGTGATAAAATGCAACTGTAAATCAGAAACTATTTAAGTCTGACTTAAGTCAGAAACATACACCACCACCACAACAACAAATTCCCGTAAGGTGGTGACCCTTATTTACCTGACCATTTGATTGAAAGCAAGCAGGCTTTTGCAATTCCCTTTAACTCAGGGGTAGGCAACTGTGGCCCTTTTAGTGTTTCTTGGACTGCATCTCCCATAATCCATCACCATTGGCTCTGCTGCCTAAGGTTAATGGGAGCTGTAATCCAGTAACATCTATAGGACCACAGTTAACTCTGAATGCTTAAAAACTGTGTGAAACAATATAGCCATGGCTTCTTTTGCCCCATTCTGCTACTGATTTTCATGGGCAGCCTGATCTCATCCTCAATTGTTATGGAACAGAATAGGAATCCTCTTTGTTGCATTTGGTGAGACAGTAATTTGGGTGGTGAAATACCCAGTAGAATGGGGCAAAAAAATTGAATTTTTGCCCCATTCTCACTGCTTGCTGCCTAGAAACCATGGCTCTGATCAATCTGGCATTTGAGAATCCACAGTGTTTTATTATCCATAGCTAGGAATGTATACTTATTTGGCCATATGCTTCTCAAAAAAGGTATTTTATAATGTTTATTTTTTTTAATTGTGTATAGTCTTGCAGGCCTGCATGTATCACTGGCTGAGAATATTTTACTCCCATTCCTTTAACTCTTTTCCCTTCCTGTTTACCACATTGTAGATCCTGATACTTATTCACAATCATTTAAGGACAAAGCAAGTTGGTCAGTAGTAAGAAATCTATCATCTCTTTTCTAGTAAAACCCAGTTTATAGCTGTTTTTCCCCTCACAAAATTTTATGTATTCTAGTGACTTCTCCTGTTAGTACAAACCATCATCTATCAATTCATTGGTGCCTAAACAGTATGATATGTTGCCACCTGCTGTAGAAGTGATGAAAAAAATTTCAGATAAAGAGAAGTGCATTTTCTTCAGCTCATTCAGTGGCTGATTAGTGCAGAGGACTAAATCAGGTTTATAAGGAAGGCATTTGTTTCAACATGTATTATTGAATTATAGAAAACCTTAGAGGAACATGGAAATTACAATATACTGATTGTGTATCATTATCTATTATTGATATTTTATACCATTCTTCTTGCCAAAGAGCAACTTGGTTGACTGCAAAGAGTCAGTCTAAAAAGCCCCAAGTGCCTAAATCCAATTTTAGTTCCAACTAGAGTAGATCCATTAAAACATGGCATTTGTATAACTGTTGACTTGCCAGTTAGCAACTCCCATGGATACCAAAATATATGGATGCTCAAGTCCCATTATATAAATTAGCATAGTAAAATGGTATCCCTTATATAAAATGGCAAAATCAATGTTTGCTTTTTTGGAATTTAAAAAATATTTTCATGTTGACTCCATGCATGCAGAATCCATGGATACAGAAGGTTGGTTGTAATTCAATCAGACAGTTGTCGTTGGGACTAGCAACTGGATTTAGGCCAACAAAACTGTTAAAAGCAGAGCACAATCTCTCTATATTTTTTAAGGCCAAGCAAAACAGATGTGGTTTATCACCTTTTAAAAATGAGAGGAATTGAGGAGGGGAGGCAGCTGAGAAGTTGAGATACTGAGGAGCAGAATAACTGAGAAAATGCTCCCCTAGTTCAAGAAACAAAAAATGGACAAACCAAACCAGTTCAGAATCAAACAC
Organism: Phrynosoma blainvillii; assembly: GCA_026167975.1. Taxonomy (NCBI): domain Eukaryota; kingdom Metazoa; phylum Chordata; class Lepidosauria; order Squamata; family Phrynosomatidae; genus Phrynosoma; species Phrynosoma blainvillii. Next base: position 52,385,948 of record JANUYF010000002.1, on the reverse strand, counting down.
AGCAGGTCCATAGGAGTAGAAGAGTGGTTGAAGCAGTCAAGGTTCCAAGTGTGAAAAGTACTCCAAGCAGGATCAAATGCTAGTCAAGGAGTTACCAAAGAGAAGAGTCCAAAGAGCAAGGCGAGGTTCAGGAAACTATAGGACAAGGAATGTCATGAGGCCGGGGATAGCGAAACTGTCATTTTAGCCTGTTGTGGTTTAAAGGATGCAGTAGCTCAGCCTTATCATGAGCAACATGTGATGATCCAGGCTCTGCTTCCAAGGCAGGGCTGCCAGCCTCCTCTGGCTCTAACTGGAGCCTGTTATTTGGGCTCACAACTTCCTCTTTCTCAGCTGAAGAGACTTCTTCCAGGTAGGACATGACATGCTCCATCCCTTGATTCCTAGGCATGATTTGATTTGGCATTTCAGATTAGCCTGATTAAAATATGTCTCATGCACCAGGGTGGGACATTTTTGCCTTGCATACCACATAGGCATTCTACAGTATCCTGAATAAATTGCAGCTACTTAATAGGTACAGTTTGTTTGTTTTCTTGAACAAATACTCTGGATAAAAAATGTACCCAATGACTTTTTGCCATCATTATGCTCTCTTTTTCCTGTAACATATTAGGATACTAAATGTCCTATGCCATTTTTAGTGCACCAGAAATGCCATATTCACTCAGGTTCTCTGGTGGACATTTACTCCAGTCAGCCAGGACTAGGTTGGCAACTGCCAACCAGAGGACTTTTTCTTCAGCCTTTCCTATGACTCTGGAGACCAGGGTTCAGTTCCTGCTCTGGCATGGGAACCCCCTGGGTGACCTTGGTTTGCCTTAGGGATGCCATAAGTCAGAAACAACTTGAAGGCATACAAGAACAACAAAAAATTCTGGATCATACTTCTGGTAAAACTGGATTTGTGAAAAACATAAGGCATTATTGAGTGTATTTGTACTTTGCATTCACTGTATTCAGTACTTAATGTGGAAGGGAGAATTTTCCTTCTTGACCTCAAATGCATCAGTCATTAAGTCTTTTAAACATGAAAACAGAGATAAATGTTTGTCATTTTTAAGGCACATTGATAATATACTATCCTTTAGCTCTTCATTGAAAAGGAAGCAGTCAAGTGAATCAAAAGTAAATTGTTTTGCATTTTTGGTAAATTATAAATATTCCTATTTAATTTAGGTTTCTAAAAGAACACTGCGTGTAAGAGAATGCAATCATACAAAAAACAACACTCAAAAATGAGAGGTAAGTTTGTGCTCACTGTGACCCTTTGTCTTAGCTGTCAAGAAACTGACAGGCATATCTTGTCAGAATTTTTGTTTGGATTGCAGTATGACACAGTCCAAGTAGCATGTCACACAGCTGAAGAAATAGGTCTGAGAAGGGCTTGCACTGACTGTCCTTAAAGGAGTTTTTAAAGCTCATAGACAGTATCTATTTGGAATTCAAACATCCTGTCTGTACAGTCTTTCTAACTGCTTTCTGAGTGCCAAAATAGATGTGACATTCATGAAATGGCTGGCTTTTGCTTGCTTAATTTTTCTTTACTGAAGTCCTGATTGTCCTTCCCCTCAATGGCTGCTATTTGCATTGTAAGGGTGTCTCCCATTAGTGCCAAAATGAAAAGGGAGAGAATAACAAGGTATCCAGGTACTATGTATCCCTAAGTACTGTATAATACAACAATGAAACCACTATTGGAACTTCATACTCTGAATTATATTTACAATAACACCATGTGACAAACAGTGGAAACTATCTATTATCCATTAAAATTATAAATACAACAAAATTACTCATTCAAAGTCCAGTGGTATTCCAAGTTCTTCAGGCCTCTGCTGTAGAAAACATGTGTTGCAACTAGAGGCTGGTGGAATAATTGTCACAACTAATAAACAGAGTTCTGTTGAATCTTCATCGTCAAGTTGTTATCTCAGTGATGAATTGCTAGTCAGTGGCAATCTTTCAAGTAGCAAAATAAGGTTGTTATTTCAATTATAAATTACCAGTAAGAAGCAATCTTTCAGGTAGCAACAGGTAGCAAAATGACTACCTCTGGAGTTTTGTTTTAGCTGTTTCAACATATGGGTCTTCTTCAGTTGACATAAATCATACATCTCAGCTTACATTGAACTCTAGAATTTAAAATTCAGGGTACAGTTTTCAACATTTCTTTCAATTTTTCTAAATACATAAAATTAACAATATGAGATCCAACTTATCTTTACACAAAAAGAGACAATTATTTTTATCATTTCTAATAATACAAGCTTACCTCTCTCCAGGAACAAGCCCTTTCACATCTAGCAAAATCAGTCTGTGCTATATGCTGTTTCTGTAGGTGATATTATACAAACTCTTACTAATGGTGTTCAAGTGACACCTCCATGTAACAGCTTCTCTTAAAGATACATACTGCTCTACTTCACATTTATACTACAACTCCCAAACACTGAAACCCTGGGATCTGGCTGAATCTCAATATCATCAACGTGCAATAAAATAATCCCTTAGTTATACAAAAAAAGTGATATGAATACTCAAACAACTCAAGTAATAATACAGAATTCTGTGTAATATCAAAACTTTACAATTCTGATGAGTTCAATATTAACTGTTGAGGAGCCAATAATAGAGAAAACTTTGAACCATTATCTTCAGAGTGTCTATCCATCTATCTGTCTATCTATCTATCTATCTATCTATCATCTAGCTAGCTAGCTATCTTTCCATCCAGCCACTTTTTTTTTTTAAAAAGAAGCAATAGCCCAGTGCATCTTCAATATTTATGTGAGATTTAAGAACAAGTATGAACAATCATTCTGTGGTATTTAGTTCTATCTTATTTCACCTCTGATTGTCATATCTTCACTTGGGAGGGGGATGAGCTTGGAAAACAATAATCAATTTCTGCCTTGCTGATTTGTAAGACTGCCCTCCTTTTAGCAAATTTAATTCCAGATTTGTGTCCCTATCAAGGCTGAGTCAGCGATGGCTTGTTGATGCAGCTCACATATGTGAAACAGCTTGCAGTAAAAGAGGGGATGTGGGCCTCTGCTCAGAGACAGGCAACTGAAGAACCCTGGATATTTGTTTCTGCATCCAGAAATACTGCTGGTTATGGTTCTCACCAATGAAGATGTCAGTGGTAGAAAGAAATGAGGAACTGTAGTGACATAGGTAAGATGCTACAATAAGATACTGTTGCAGGACCTTAGACTAGTCAGCATGGATGAAATGCTGGAGGCCACGGCACTGTACCTGTGCTGTGTGCTCTTAGACCCTCCATCCTTATCTACTACTGGCAGGATTTTAGTGACGGGTTGAAAAGGGCACCATTCTATCACTGAAGCTGAATGAGGTTAGAAACAACTCCACAAACCATTTAAAATGGACAAGATGACACTTCTTTAAGCCTGCATACAACATGCATCAAGTAAGACCTACTGGTACTTCTCTCTGCTGCTGTGACTTGAGAGTAGCCAGAGGCTAGGAATGCATATCTGATCAGAGCTTGGAAAAGCTACTTTTTTGGACTATAGCTCTCAGAATTGTCCAGCCAGCACAACCACTTTCTTGGCGCTATCGTCCCCAAAAATTAACTTTTCCATGCCTTGGTGTGAATTGGCACAGAGATGACTGGAGTTCAGTGGGCTCAGTTCTGTGATCCAGGTTCTGTCTGCCAAGGTCAAATTGCTAGTGATGTTCAGTAGCTATTATGCTGTCCTCCCATGATGGGAGTCTTATCTTTTCCTATGCAAAAATAAAATAAAATAAAAGGGGCAGGATGTTTATATTCTAGTCTGCTCCAAGGGTCTCCTGTATCTCACTGGATTTATAATCCTTGACATGAAGTAGAACACTTGGCTGAATTTTTGCTAGCTTGAGCCATTTTGATTTGTTTGATTCAGTTTGGTATATTTGTCCTATAGCTAGCTGATGAATGATATTAATTTATTGCTGCTCTTGGCAAATATGGATTATCATGACAGAAAGATAAATCTGTAGGCCCCTACATTACATTTAGGGAGTAAGCCTATCTGCACTCACTTGGAAGTTAGCTCAGCTGTGTAGTGGGTCATATTTGTGCATAAATATCTTGCCTGTTGCTGTTACATCCTATTAGCATTCCAGGTTCATTAGCTCCCCTTGCTATGTGGCTTTACAGTACATTGCATTATTAGCAAGGAATAGCTAGGCAATTGATGTTTTTTTTGCACCCTGTTCTTAATGGCAGTGTACAGTACTCAGAACTCCATTTATTTCAGTGGGACTTGCAGCCCGGCAATGGAAAGGACTCCAACCACGCTGTTGTGCACCAAAGCAGGATGTGCAGAAGAGGGAACAGCCTTCGCCCATAGGGTACAGCATCACTGATTTCAATGGGACTTGCAGGACAGCACTTAAAAGGGCTGAAACCATGCCCAAGGCATCTCTACCATTACACTCAAAAGGCATTGTGCAGCTATTCTGTCATCCTTTCTTTAATAGATTTTTGTGTATGTCAAGAAAGAAGATGGAATAGCCTGTCCTGGAAGCCCTCTCATTCCCTGGCCATCCATTTTTAAAAACCTCAATTACACTACAACAGAAAGAAGGCTACACACATGGACATCACCAGATGGACAACACAAAAATAAAATAGATTATATAATTGGAAGTAAAAGATGGCAGAACTCTATACTGGTGGCCAAGACTAAACCACACTCTGACTGTGGCACAGATCATGAATTATTCATAACAAAAATAAAAAGAAGACTCCAGAAGAAAACAAAACCAGTGATTATATCAAAATATGATCTAAATAATATCTCAACAGAATTTACTGATAACATAAGAAACAGACTCGCACTACTAAGCATAGACTTGCACTACTAACCAAGAACCAGAGGAACGATGGTCTGAAGCCAGGAACATAATAAAAGAAGAATGCAGACAGACACTTTCAATAAACAAAAAGAAAGAGAAAAAGCCATGGATGACAGAAAAAACAATACAAGCAATAAAGAAAAGAAGAGAAGAAAAACAAAAGGAAGATAGGAACAAAATAAGAATTATGAATGCAACAGTACGACTTGTGCAGAAAGATAAAGAAAATTACTACAACAACCAATGCAGAGAAATAGAATACAACAACAAAAAGGGAAGAACAAGAGATCTATTTCACAAGATCCGGGAGATCAAAGGAAAATTCAAACCAAGGACTGGGACGATTTATGACAATAAGAATAAAATAATTCAAGACCAAGAAGGAATAAAAACACATTGGATGCAATACACAGAAGAATTATACAAAAGAGGCAACAAAATGAAGGACACATGGAATGAAGAGCCATATGAAGATGAACCCCAAATTCTAAAAAGTGAGGTGAAAACTGCAACAAGAGAAATAGCAAAAAACAAATCACCAGGAATAGATGATATTCCAATTGAACTGCTGCAATCCACATTGACAGAGTCAACTCTAATGCTAACCAACATATGTCAATGATATGGAAAACAAAATGATGGCCAAGAGATTAGAAGCAATCAATATACATCTCCATCCACAAAAATCAATATACATCTCCATCCACAAGAAACTGTAGTAACTAGGGGGGGCGGCAGACAGGCAGCTGTGAGCCACCCCAGGAAGCAGAGAATCGAGGCCGCGGCAACCCGATGCCATGGCCCTGATCCTCCCTTTTGCCACCCCGAATAGGGAGTGTCAGAATGCTGCACCAGAAGGGAGTCCTGATGCCACACACCATGTGTAATGGCGTGCAGTGTCAGGACACCGCCAGCATGGGGTTGGGGTGGCCAGCGTGAGGCTGCCCCTCCCCATCTCTGCCTCCAGGCTGGCCCTTTGGGCTGGTCTGTAGAGGCCCTACAGGACCATAGCACTGATCTCCCACACAAGCAAAATCATGCTCAAAATTCTGCAACATAGACTCCAACCATACATGGAAAGTGAGATCCGAGAGGTCCAACCAGGGTTCAGGAAAGGAAGAGGCACTAGGGATCACATTGCAAACATATGCTGGCTAATGGAGCACACCAGGGAATTCCAAAAGAAAATCAGCATGAGTTTTATAGACTACAGCAAAGCCTTTGACTGCATAGATCATGAAAGGCTATGGAATGTCCTTAAAGACATGGGAGTGTCAACACATCTGATAGTCCTAATGAGGAATCTGTACTCAGGACAAGAGGCTACTGTCAGAACAGAACATGGAGAAACAGAATGGTTCCCAATTGGTAAAGGGGTCAGATAAGGCTGCATCCTTTCACCCTATCTGTTCAACTTGTATGCGGAAGATATTATAAGAAAAGCAGGCATGGACACAGAAGGAGGAGTGAAAATAGGAGGAAGGAATATCAACAATCTATGATATGCCGATGACACCATAATACTAACAGAAAATCTCACAGACCTGGGACATCTACTAATTAAGATCAAAGAAGAAAGTGCAAAGGCAAGCTTAATGTTGAACATAAAAAAACCAAAAATAAAGACCACTGAGGACCTTCACAAGTTCAACCTAGACAATGAAGAAATATCAAAAGTAAAAGAATTCCCATACCTGGAATCAAACATTGATAGAAATGGGGACTGCAGTCAGGAAATCAGAAAAAGACTGATAATGGGGAGGGTGGCTATGAAAGAACTAAGAGTGATTCTAAAATGCAAAGATATACAGCTCAGCACAAAAATTAGAACCTTACAAGCCATTGTATTCCCTCTTACCATGTATGGATGTGAGAGCTGGACAGTTAAGAAAGATGATAGGAAGAAAATCAATTCATTTGAGAGGTGGTGCTGGAGAAGAGTGCTGAAGATCCCATGGACAGACAAATGGACAAACAAATGGGTCCTAGAGCAGATCAAACCGGAAACCTCCCAGGGAGCCAAGATGACCAAACTGAGACTATTGTACTTTGGATACATCATGAGAAGGGAGGACTCTTTGGAAAAAACAATAATGCTGGGGAAAGTGGAGGGAAGTAGGAAGAGAGGAAGGCCACATGCTAGATGGATGAACTCTATTAAGGAGGTCACAGGTATTAAGGGGGTTGCAGGAATCAAGCAGAGCAGTGGAGGACAGGGGGTCTTGAAGATATCTCATCCATAGGGTCACCATGAGTCAAGATTGATGCAAGGGCAGTTAACAACAACAAAATATGGATTATTGAAGACTATCTCACAAGCATTAAAAAAATCCATGCTTTTTTCACATACCACAAGTGGTGGAGGTAGGTGTTATGAAGTAGTCATAATTTGATAATCAATGATAATCAATGTTTTATATCCCTAAGTTAGAAATGTGTACTATTGTGTGTAGAAATTAAGAGGCCTGCAAGAACTGATACCTTTAACACAGAAACACATGGCCAGAATGTCAAAATGTTTATTTACACAGTGACCTTAGAGGGACCCTGAAGCTGTAACAAAGAGGTGCCAGGATACATCATAAAGCTATAACAATAAATCAGTGCAAAGAGACCCTGAAAGGTTCTGGTAGTAACAGTCTCTGCTGATAAGATGTTTTCCTGGAATGCAATGGGTCAGGCACAAATGGTACCCTAAGCAGATTATAATGTATGCATAGATCTTTGCTCTCATTGCTTATATGTTTAAAGTTTAGAGCATCCAATAAGATGTAAGACATGAGTTCTTTGTCTGTCTCGGTATAAAAACAACAGCCATTTTCCTTGTCTTTTGTCCAGGCTTGGAAACATGAGTTTCTCCTGGGACACTGTGCACATGTTAAATAAATCCTGTTTGTATTTCATCAGTGGTCTTCCTTCTCTAATTTTGCTGTGCTAAGGACCCGGGGCTGTGGAGCCAAAAACCCATAGTTCAAATTCTACAACAGTTAGACTCTGGACCTAAATCTTCTTACAAGGAATACGCTTTAGATCAGGGAACAACAACTACCAGTAGTTACAGAGTAGCATTGCCCTCTTGGGGGACCCTAGAGGGCCAGCATTGCATACTTCCACAATTTTGGGAGGTATTTGCTCCACAACAACCAAAGTGCTTCCTTGGGTGGGTGCTATTGTCCATTTTACCAAGTGCTTCCTTGGGTGGGTGCTATTGTCCATTTCAGCCCCCTGCCCTTTTTATCCAGTGTGGCATAATCATTTGAGTGTTGGACTACATCTCTGGAGACCAGGAGCCTTATTGCATTAAAAATAAATCCGGCAGGCAAACACAGAGAAGTGCATGTAACATTCTGTCTCCACATGATGTTGAAGCCCTTACATGCTCTTCTAATTATAAAAGATGGGACAGTGTGGTAAAATCATCCCTTTTGCCAAATGGATTTTTCCAGTTTAGCAAAATGGACACTTTTACAACCCTCTCCCATGCTTTTACAATTGGAAGAGAACAAAAGTGCTTTGAGGACATACAGAGACAGAAAGATAAATGTGCTTCTCTCCATTTGCCTGCCAGGTTTGTTTTTAATATGATAAGTCTTCAGGGTTCGATTCCCAGCTCAGTCTGAAACCCACATGGTGACCTTGGGCAAGTCACATGCTCTCAGGGGAATGACAAACTTCCTCTGAACAAATCTTGCCAAGAAAATCCATGATAGGTTCACCTTAGGGTCGCCATAGGTCAGAAATGACTTGAAGGTGCACAACAAGGGGCTTTACTCCACTACAGTCATCCCTCCATTTTCGTGGGGGATCCGTTCCGGACCTCCCCTGCAAAAATGGAAATCTGCATATATTCAAGCCCCATAGACTCCCATGCACACCATTTTAACCCTCCCCACTTGCCAGTCCATGAAGGACCATAACCGTGGACCCGAAGTCCATGAGTGTATATACAAGCTTTTCTTAAAGCAGGAAGTGATTAGAGCAAGAAATCATATCACTTCCTGGTTTGAAGAAAGGAAGGACTGGAGGAAGCATCTAGAAGCCTAGAGAAGTTGAGGGACTCCCAAACACCCCCAAATGTGGCAAAATGAACAATAACACCCGTCCAGAGATTTGGGAAGCCATTGACCAACTGGCAGCAAATTTGCTGTCAGGTAGGGATGTGGAGATCATTGGGGTGGTAAAAATGGCTTGAGGCCTGTGATCTGATCCTGGAGGAATCCTTGAAATAATTTTCTGGTTTCACAGAAACTCTGGAAAAAATTATGTGTACAGACTTTTTTTTTTTAAAAAAAAAACAAAACACCCACATTTTCCCCCAAACACAATCTCTTGTGGAACCTCTTGTGACTTCTTGTGGAGGTCACAGGGTTAATAAACATTGGTTTAGATGTTAATGTGTCTTTTTTTTTGTTGCATGCCTTCAAGTTGTTCCTGACTTATGGCAACCCTTTCTTGGGGTTTTCTGAGGCTGAGAGTGTGTCACTTGCCCAAAGTCAGCCAGTGGGTTTTCGTAGTTAAGCAGGGAACTGAACTCTGATCTCCAGAGTTGTAGTCCAATGCTCAAACCACTACACCACACTGGCTCTCTAATATATATTACTTCACAGAAATATAAGGCATATAGTGAACACCAAACAATAAGGAAATCCCTGCCCCATAATATAAAACCGCACAATTCAGGACCATCCCTTCTATGAGGCACGCTGAGGCACATGGCTCAGGCAGCAAAGTAGACATGTGTCAGACTGCTCACTTTCACCCTCTAACCGCCACCCAAATGTCCTCCACCACCACGTTCTCCACCTGTCTGGCTTGAGAGCTAACTGCTGCCTGCCTACCTACTACAGACCATGTCACAGTTCCTGCAAAGCTCTCCAAATACCTGTCTCATGTCCTACTCCCAGGAAGGGGGCATTCGCTTGCAATAAAGCACTAATGGGTAAGGAATCCTCACAGACCACCTTAGCTACCATTGCTTTCCTGAAATAGTGTCAAACACTTTTTAAAAAAGTAAATTGCCCTGAAAAAGCTATGGTAGGGTCATTGCTACTGCGTGTGCTTAAACAAGGACCTTATGAAGCTATGTGGACAAGTTACAATTTTGAGTGGAGGCTATGTTGTGGATGTATTAGAGAATTTAGGCGCAAGCTGGAAGGTGGTTTAGCTCAATGGTCAGAATGGTAAGAATATGAGCCTTTATTATCTCCAGTTTGCTTTTGCTTGTTACCAAATGAGGAAATATGGAAGCAATTTGGTCAGAAGTCAAATAAACATGCTTCATAGCTTCCACAGGAGGCCTCCACAGAAAATGCGAGGAAGCAAGATGTGCTGAGTTATAGTGAGAATGCTTTATTTCTCTTTCTATTATTTCATGGGAGGTATTGTTGTTTGGCACCACACACCTAGCCCCCAACACTCCTCCCATCTGACAGAGGGATATAGGTGTAGTTAAACTTTGCAATAGCAAACCAAGTGGTTTTCTACCTCATGACCCCATTCTCCACCTCACAAACCCCTGTAAGCATGAGCTACCACTGCACCCAATTGCAATGCTGCTATGTACTTCTTAAACTGGTGCATGCAAGTGCTGCTAGTCCAGTACTGGGGTAAGTGGCACATTCCTGCTTACTCAGGCTGACCAGATGCCATAACTGCAAAGGAGGACAAGGCTCTGCAAAACAGAGGACATTCCAGAAAAATGTAGAACATGACCAAAGAAAAGCTAAAAACCCTCACAGAAATATAAAAAGACATACTTCTTAGACATGCACAAAATGGGAGGACATTTTTGAATTCTCCTGGACAGAAGGTTGAAACATAGGACATGTTCTGGAAAAAGGAGGACGTCTGGTCACCCTATGCTCCCTCTATCCTGGGACAAGCCCCAATGGTGCTATTGTGCATCTTTGACATTGCAACAGACGACCAAAAGTCTGCACAGAATGAAACAGGCGAATGAATGCAGTGTTCCCAACCTCTGCTCCTCCCTCTAACTTGCAGGACTTTTGAGAACTCTTATCCTTAAAAGATCTGTGACAGACAACTCAACTGCTCCATCATTTGCTCCGCCACTGACTCTTATGCCACAGTAAAACGTGGGCTTCCCTATTGTTTTGTTCAGAGGCAGCTCTCTTGTCTGAATATTGTATACTTCAAGCTTCACTTGTTGAATCCCTAACTCTCACTGCATCCACTGAGTCAACTTTCCCCGCCCTCTTTCCCCGGACTTGGAGGACACCCCGTGTCATCCGAAGGGATCAGAGTCCCACACGCACAGGGTGGCCGAACGCCCTCCTTTTCCAGGACACGCCCTCCATTTCAACCTTCTGTCCAGGAGGAATTCCGAAAGGTCCTCCATTTGAAGCATGGATTTACGCTTCCACGAGTGAGGTGAGCTTCTCTTTGGCCATGTCCTCCATTTTTCCTGGAACGCCCTCCATCCTGCGGCGCCTTGTCCTCCTTTGCAGTTAGGACACGGGGGGGGGGGTTGCAGACTGCCAGAAATAGTGCAAATTGAGTCCACTTTTAGGGTTAGGGTTAGGGAATCATGGGAACTGTATTTTATTGTGGCACCAGAGCTCTCTGACAGAGAAGGCTCAATGTCTCAGAAAAAAAAAACAATTCCCATGATTCCCTAGCACTAACCCTAACTCTTAAATTGGACTCAATTTGCACTATTTCTGGCAGTCTGCAGCCCCCCCGGTCACCCTCCATATGCACTCCATTCCTACAAACTCGGAGTATTTAGTGCTGCTGAGTATTATTACCAAGCATCCAGACCTATTCCTCTCGCAGCAGGGTGCATCTACACTAAAATAATAATAATAATAATAATAATAATAATAATAATAATAATAATAATAATAATAGTAATGCTGTTTGATACCTTTTTGGGGGGGGGACTGCCAGGGAGGGCTCTCTCCTACAGAATCCTTTGAATTTGGGAGGCCCTCTTTGGGCAGAGGAGGCGAAAGACTTGGTACAACTACACATCCCGGGGATTCCCCCGGTGTCAAAAGGGCATTATCTCCCCAGTGTGGATGCCACTCTGATGAGAAGACCTGTCTCGGAGTGGTGCTTCCTCCCTCCCTCCCTCCTTCCTTCCTTCCTTCCTTCCCTTGCGCTCCTTTGGCTGGAAATTGATTTTCCTGAGCGGTTCCGCACGGGTTCCTCCTGGCTCCTTCTGTTTCGAGCCAGAAGAGGGAAAGTGGACTTGCCATCCCTCCCACGCCTCTTCCTCCTCCTCCTCCTCCTCCTCTTCCTCGCTTGCCAAGCGCCTCAGCACTGCAGCAGAGGGAAGGCGCATGCAGCCATCCCTTTGCCTTGCCTTGCCTTGCCTTGCCTTTCCCGCCCCTCCTTTTGGGCTTCTCTCTGGCAGAGGAGGAGGAAGAGGCAGCAGCGGTGGCTGTGGCTCCTCCTGGGGAGAAGAGAAGAGAAGAGAAGAGAGAAGAAAAAGCCCTCGCCGGTCTGCCTCCTCCAAACACCTCCAGCCACCAAGGCAGCCAGCCCCAGCGCTCCCAAATCTCAGCAGACAGGGAACGGCTCCAGGGCAGGTGAGGCCCCCCCTTTTCCCTCAGGAACTGTTTAGCTGTCAGGAAGAACTTTTAATATGTGTGTGTGTGTGTGTCTGTGTGTATCTCCTTTTTAAATATATATATATATATATATATATATCCCCGTCCGGAGCTTCTGCTTGAACACTTTGCCTCTCTTCCTCCTCTTTTCTCTTCTTCCTCCTCCTTCGCCCCTTCTTCTCTTTCCTCCTCCTCCTCCTCCTCTTCTTCTTCTCCTTTTTCTTCTTCCTCCTCCTTCTATCCTTCTTCCTCCTTCTTCTCCCTCTTCCTCCTCCTCCTCTTCTTCTTTTTCTTCTTCCTCCTCCCTTTTCTCTTCTTCCTCTTCCTCTTCCTCTTCCTCCTCCTCCTCTTCTTCCTCCTCCTTCTCTTTTTCTCTTTTCCTCCTCCTCCTCCTCCTCCTCTTCTTCTCCTTTTTCTTCTTCCTCCTCCTTCTTCCTCTTCTTCTTCTTCTTCCTCCTCCTCCTCATCTTCCACCTCCTTCTCTTCTTCTTCTCCTTTTTCTTCTTCTTCCTCTTCCTCCTCCTCCTCCTCCTTCTCTTCTTCTTCTCCTTCTTCCTCCTTCTCCTCCTCTTCTTCCTCTTCTTCTTCTGTTCCTTCGTTTCTGATTATGGCGACCCCAAGGCGACCCTATCATGGGATTTTCTTGACATGTTTCTTCAGAGGGGTTTTCTCTTTGCCATCCTCTGAGGCTGAGAGAGTGGGTCTTGCCCAAGGTCACTCACTGGTGTGTTTACACGGCCGAACCGGGATTCGAACCCTAGTCTCCCAGGGTCTAACCAACGCTCAAAGACCACACTGGCTGACTTTGCTTCTTCTCTAAGGGTTGAAGAAGCCACCTCAGAAAAGACTGGGATATCTTTATGGAGCCAGCCCAAATGCACAAAATGTAGAGGGGTTATGCGCAAAATTATATGAGGCCCTTCCGAGGAGAAAGGCGGCATACTATAAATAAATAAATACCCACACTGGAGAGGTTTTCATATTTGTTATCAGTTTACTTCCATTGTAATGTTCACTTTTGTGTGTTTCTGTGTTTCCCGCCCGGCCAGGAAAACCCACTGGGTGACCTGGGGCAAGTCACACTCTCTCAGCCTCAGGGGAAAGCAACGGCAAACCACCACCAAAAACCCCAGGAGAGGGTCGCCCTAGTCTGAAACGACTTGGAGGCAGACAAAACCAACCCCCCCCCCCAAAAAAGCCGCTTTGACTTCCAACTTGGAGAGAGAGAGAGAGAGAAGCGGGAAATTACAATATCCCAGTAATAGGTTTCCCAAGTTATACCGCGTTCGAAGCGGGATTTTTGGCTCGGGCAGTGCGGACGCATGGATTGCTGTAGCTCTGGCTGTGCAGCCCGCTGTTTCTTATAATAGTTGTCTTTGGGGGGGCGTTTATTTCTTATTTTAAAGGCAAAAGGGTGCTGTAGTAGCCCCTTGGAGAGAGACTGAAGGGAAGAAGGTGGGAGCATGAGTTTTTGTAGACTTGAGCCTATTTCCTCAGAGGCATGGGATGGAGAGGAAACAAATGACAGTATTTGCCCATAGGGAATCATTGCAGAATACTTGCCCATAAAGAATCATTGGAGAATACCTGCCCATAGGGAATCATTGGGGAATACCTGCCCATAGAGAAACATTGGGGAATACTTGCCCATAGAGTATCATTAGGTAATACTTGCCCATAAAGAATCATTGGGGATTACCTGCCAATAGAGAATCATTGGGGAATACCTGTCCATAGAGAAACATTGGGGAATACTTGCCCATAGAGTATCATTAGGGAATACTTGCCCATAAAGAATCATTGCAGAATACTTGCCCATAAAGAATCATTGGGGATTACCTGCCAATAGAGAATCATTGGGGAATACCTGTCCATAGAGAATCATTGTAGAATACTTGTCCATAAAGAATCATTGGGGAATACTTGCCCATAGAGAATCATTTATAGATTCCTTTTTAAGTGTTGAATATTTTAGCAACCCAGCCTCTCTATATTCTCTATCGTCAAGTAATCCCCAAAGATTCTCTATGAGCAAGTATTCTCCATTGATTCTCTATGGGCAAGTATGGCTTCTCTAGGGGCAAGTATTCTCCATTGATTCTCTATGGGCAAGTCATGGTCTCCCTAGGGGCAAGTACTGTCATGTCCCCAGTGAACCCATTGTATGATGGCGATAGAATTCAAAGCCAACAAAAAGGAAAAGTTTATTTATTTATTTATTTTAAAAAGGTCTAGTGTTTGTTGTTGTTTTTTTTTAAATTTTCTTTCGGGTGGACACTGCCAGAGATGTCCCCCAAAAGTAGTTACGGGGAAGAAAGTGTTTCCAAGAAGCCGAAGTGGAGGAAAACCGCAGGCGACAGCGATGCTGGCTGCTGCTGCTAGTGAAAAGAAAGGGACGGTGCAAAAAAGGCGCAGGAGGAGGGCTGGCTGGCTGCCCAAGAGGCGAGGCAGAGCTTTGCGGGGGGAGGCTGCGACGGGGAAACCCCGTGAAGCGTTGCAAAGGGTTTGCACACACAGACTTGCACACACACACACACACACACACACACCCCTTGGCATCCTGAAGAGGATGACTCGCAATTGCCTCTTTCCCCCAGCAGCCTTGCAAAGTTGTTGGCTTCTTCTTTCCCGAAAGAGAGTTCAAGTGTAGTGCGTTTGTGTAGCACTCCCCTGGTTTGTGCGTTGGACTGATTCGGAGGGGCACAGGAGGCCCCTGACCAGGGAAGGCGGACTATCTCAGAAAACTACACATCCCAGCAACATGGCAGTTAAAAGTCATGGCAGTCAAAGGGGTGTCAAACTGCTGCGCGGCAGCAGCCTAGGACACTAGGGTCCAAAACGCACTGCAGAAATAATCTGGTTTGAGACCGATGTAACTGCCCTGGCTCAGTGCAAGGGAATCCTAGGAACTGCAAGTTTATTGCGGTATCATTGCTCTCTGACAAAGGAGGCTAAATGTCTCACACACAGTTCCTAAATTCCTTAGCATTGAGCCAGGGCAGTTAACGCGGTCTCAAACTGGATCATGTCTGCAGTGTGTTTTGGACCTAGGAGACCCGGGTTCGAATCCTTGCTTGGCCACAAAAGCCCACTTTGGGTGACCATGGGCGAGCCACACTCTCTCAGCCTCAGAGGATGGCCATGGCAATCTCCCCGCCCCCCCCCCCCCCCCATGAACCAATCTTTGCCAAGAAAACCCTGTGATTTATAGGATTCGCCTTCTGAGTCGGAAACGACTTGAAGACACACAGTAGCAGCTTCAACAGCATTTGTTACAACAACATTTGTTACTCAGTTGTCGCATGCGGAATAAGACAACAACAGCAAAATGGATAAGCAAAAGAGAAAGCATTTCGGGAGTTCCCTTCTGAACCCTTTTAAGTTTCATCCTTCCTTTCCCTCCTCCCTGGTCTTGAGGGGCTGCAGGGGGGCGATGGACCCCTTTCCTAGGCTTTTGGGTGGTGTGAGTGGGAGTGGGGTCGGAAGCGCGTGGGTGTCTCCCCAGAGTCACGACTGGGAATCCCTAAAGTCTCCTTGTCTCTCCTCCTCCTTCTCAGGGGGGCATAATGGACTGATCGCAGGGATGCTTATTATGGGGGCAGTGTGTGTGCATTGTGTGTATTTTGCAGTGTGTGTGTGTGTGTGAGAGAGAGAGAGCATTGCGGGGGTGGGCTAACTCGGAGTTCCCACTTTTCACACGTGAGCCAAGGGAAAGAGAGAAGGGGACATAAGGACAGGAGTGATGCAGAATAGAAAGCCCCCCTACCTGCCTTTTGCACTATGAGAGTCTGGCATTTAATGATCCTTAGGGATCCTTTTTTCCTCTCTGTGATCCCACTTTTCACATGTGAGCAAAGGGAAAGAGAGAGGGGGATATAAGGGCAGGTATGGTGCAAAATAGAAAGCCCCCTAACCTGCCTTTTGCACTGAGAGAGTCTGGCATTTGATGATCCTTAGGGATCCTTTTTTCCTCTCTGTGGTCCTACTTTCCACATGTGAGCAAAGGGAAAGAGAGAGGGAGATATAAGGGCAGGAGTAATAGAAATAGAAGCCCCCCCTAACTCCTTTTGCTTCGCTAGACTGCACTGAGACTGAGAGGAGTCTGGCATTTGATGATCCTTAGGGATCCTCCTCTCCCCCCCCCCCCCCCAATTTCTTGCATAAGGTTTATGATGATGCTAGACCAGGATGTTCAGATACAAAAGACCCTCTAGAATCCCTTGTTCTGTGGACTTTTGTGGATCTGTGTGGCAGGCATGCACACCCCAGTTAGCCCCCTCATCCCAGTTGTATGAAATGGATGATAAGTCCCATGGAAGAGGTTAGAATGGAGAAAGAAGCCTACATCTGGCTTCTGGTTGTGCTCAGCCTTTCTTGGGCTGCATTGCACACACACACACTGCAGTGCAGGGAGAAATGACAACAAATAAATGTGGTCTTTTTCAGAGGGCTGGCACACAGATCTGATTTCAAAGGACTGGATCTCTGTGGTCGGAACATAGCAACATGGTTTGTTTTTTCTTCCAAGAAGCTGCTGAAGGAAACTGATAAGATTGTTCAAATGCTAACAAGAGTTTTATTTCCCTCTTAGTCTTAAAATCATTGGAAATGGTTAGCATGAATATTTGTTGGGATGCCCCATCTGTCTACAAAAACCAGATAACTATTTATCTGTGGGTGTTTTGTATGAATGATACTGTAGTTGTTATTTTTACTTTTTTGTGTCTTTTTAATGTGTTCTGCCTTTTAAGAAGAGGATGCTAGTTTGAGGTGTACATTTTGATGCTAGATGATAATAATGATTGATTCTGTAATTAAACAGGGCAAATCTATTATAGGAAACAAAACATGAGGGGATGTCTTTATAAGCAAAACATGGAAAGTGAGTTTTATCACATTTTTTTTTAAAAATCCATCTTCCAATAAAATATATGCTTGAAGACTCACAAAATCTTGTGTGTAGCAGAATTCAATGTGACCCCTAAACCCTGAAGTGTCTCCAGATATTTAAAGATTTTTTAAAATGCATGCTTGTAAGGGCACCTGCTACAGTAAAAGTGAATTTAGGCAAAGTAAAAAGTTGACAGTTAACTTAATTGATAAATCTCAAAGAGTGCAGACATACTTTAAAATGACATATATGTGGATAAAAGAAGGAAAAGCGTAAATGCTTCTACACATTCCTTTTAATCTTTATGAACGTCAATTTCAGTCCTAAATCCATTGACAGGAGCATTTATAGGATCATAATTTTGACCAAACATGCATACACTTGTTCTATTATTAAAACTTCTCTTGAGCACCAGTAGATATAGGAAAAATGCTGAAATGTTCACTGTATGTTTGAAAAACACACCTGGGTGGAGGGGAATTTATTATAGGTCTGAACTAAGAGTTTTATTTTTATACTTGGGAATCTTTTTCTTTTGAAAAAATGTCATATTTATACAACAACGAGAGGATTTCCCTCGTTGATTTTGAATGAAAAGGGATGTAATGGAGACTAAAAAGACAAAAGCATTAATAAAGCCTTTGGTGGCATTCTCCTTCTATGTTGATTGCATAATAAAATAATTGGTGTGGGTTAAGAGTGTTTTAAAAATGTGATAAATGTATATTTTTCAGTGTAGCCATGTGGAATATAAAATGAACGGGGGGGGGGGGGGAATGAGTATTTTTTCAACACTCAGAAAGCAAAATTATTCATGACAGGCCTTAGTGTCCATGAAAATCTAAATTCACTGGAAGCAGGATGGAATTGTCTAGGAAGGGTATAAGATAAAAATAGAAGAACAAAATTTAGTGATCTAAAACTAAGTGAAAAATGAAAATTATATTTCATTGCATTGTATTATATTTCATTCCTGGACACATCTTTATTGGAAGAAAGACCCACTAATTTCAACAGAACTGGCTTCCAAGTAAATGGTGCTTATATCAAAACAAGCTTACAGACAGTGTAGTCCTAACCTTGTAGACTTCAAGAGAAATGCCCCATTGACTATGTTCAGAATTGCTCCCTCAGTCAAGGAGCCAGATTGTCTATATATTGCAGGAGATTTCTCTGACTGTCTTTATCAAAACTTGAATATCAATGCTTTTAAACATCAAAATACATCAATTAGGTTAAGTGAATTTGCAAAAATGAAAGGAAGGCAACATGCTGTTGTCTTGATTTTATGTAGCATATAGTATTTAACATCATAGCATTGGGGGAATTGGTTTTAAAATTGTTACAGTTGTGTATGTAGCTTCATTTTATTGAGTGTATGTCTGTAAAGGGCTACGTATTTTTTTTACTGAAGAGTACTGAATATATTGAGTTTATATGCTGGAGGGCACTAAGAACAATGATAAATTGTGTGCTAGGCTTTTAATGTTTCTCTTTAAGATTAGAAATGTGTGGTTTTTAAAACAAAACAAAACAAAATAAATCTTTCTGCTTTAGGACTAAAATTGGGGGCATTTTTTTCAAGATGTATTTCAAGAAATGTAAATATACTCATTTAAAATTAAGTTCTAGCAATTACTGTGTATAATTATATTTTGTGAATTGGGATACAGAATTTACAATTTAAGTAATGAAATGTATATGTTTTAGTAAAAGTTTAGATTTTGACAAACCATTAGCAATTGCTGTAAAGTTAGTTATGCTTTGTTTTTAAACATTTATCTTAAAAAGAAGGCATTTACTTGTTCTTTACTATCACTGAAGCATCCTTTCCCTGTCTGATAACAAAATATGAAAAATAATAATAAAATAATCAGACGTAACAAATAATAGCTGCAAAATTATAGGAGATTCTGCCCTTAAGAGAAACTTCCTATTTCAGCATTTCCATTGGCATCCTACCTCAGCGATTTATGGTGTGCTTAATAATATCAATTGAACCCCTAATTTTGTAAATTAAGCAAATGCCCATGATGTTTACATCCTCATAATTTGAATATTTTAAATCACTCACCTTTTTGCTAGGGCTCTGAAGGTTCAAGGACCCTTAGTTAATTGAAATCCCACTGAGCTTCCTCCCAAAGTTATTTTTGCATACATAGGGGTTGTCAATATGTTCTTTAAAAAGGAGGGGGGGGGGGAAGAGAGAGAAATACCCTCATGATACTTTTCATGATTTCCAATTGCATGTTTTTTAATACTCTAGTAAATGGCTTTTTTGGGAGTGGTGAAATAGGACTATAGAAAAACAATATCATATGGCTCTATGATTCTGATGTATGGAGGAAAATAAATAAATAAAAAATCATTAAAAACTCTTAATGTGAGATGGTATTAAAAACTTAGTATAAAATATTTTCTACATCGTTTTCCTATCTTTCTATGTTGAATCTCCAAGGTAGGTAAATAAAACAATAATATGCAATAACCCTAATGATGCAGAACAGCAATAAAAGGACTGTCTGTTCTTTCATCCCCAGTTAGGCTTCACTGAGATACATTAATGTAACTTGGTGGCTCTGAGTGCTACCACTAAAGAAGTCCTGTTCTCCATCTGCAGTCACCACTTACCTAATATCAGAAGATGGGAATATTCAGCACGTGGGCTCTGATGACAGTCTTTGTAAGTGGCCAGTTTCATATGAAAGAAAGTGGTCTTTCAGATATGTTTTTCCCCCCCTTAGTGCAAAAATAAGCAGCAGAGAATGACAGAACCACTTGAATCATTGCATTTACACTTGAGGCCTGCTGAAATAAAGCAGTCAGTAAAAAAGAATCAAGCATCATACAGAATATTTCTAGTTTTGAAACTATGGGTTTGGACTGAAGGGAGGTTTATTTCTTTTCATGGCAAACAAAACATTTTATGCTAAGATGCATCAAAATACATATCAAAATAGATACATGGAAAGAGAAGCAAAATAGCAGCATGTTGTAATCTTAGCATTACAAGATTTTGTTGTTGTTGAAGTTAATTGGTTTGATATATCCTGGGAACCAAGAACCATGTCAGTTTTGGGGACAGAGATCAACCTCACAGACAGCTCCATGGAAGTTCACACCATACAAAGCTTACCATCATACTTCCCAGCTCTTAATCTGTTTCCACAGACTCGTAGTGTACTTCCATATCCATTGCCAGCAAAATCAGGAATTTCTTCTCTTCAGCCCAAACCATTAATAGTGCAAGAATCAAATTTAGTTCCCCCCCCCCCCAAAGCCATTTTGATATAGCTTGGTTTCCTACATACCGTAATTTTTTTCGGAAGTGTACAATGGTGCTGTGGCAAAACCCAGAGAAGTGAGGCTTAGCATGAAGAGATCTCTTCTGTCTGCTTTGTTGAGAATCTAAGGTATAGAAAGGAAGGCAGATAGGAGTGAAGGCATTCAGCCAGAAAACATGATTCATGTGCATCAATGTGCAAATAATCTGAATGGCTCTGGAATATATTCAGTCTACTCTGTGCATTATGGATGTACTCAATGTGACCAAGGTATGGATTGATGAGAAGGATTTCAAAGTGGACAACCTAAAATGAAGGGCTAGTGAAATCTTTTATGTCTCTAGACTTGCCTCTGTTTATCTAGGCCCACCTAGCCAGCATCCTTGCAAAAGGATCTGGCCCTTTGGTACAGTTGGGCTCTTTCTTATATTAGAGTGTAAAGACCTTTTCTTTTTTTACAGCTTGCTGTGGTCTTTCCACTTGGGTGTATTAGTTATAAAAGAACAAAGAGAAACAGACCAGACATTTCTTTCTATTATTTCTTCCTTTCTCTTCCAAACCATTTTTAAAAATGTGCCATAGGCTTGAACGCTTATTTTCTGTGCCCTTCATTTGTGTAAACAACTTAATAATTAATTTATTAATTAATCTAATAAAGCCATAGTTTATAGTTATGTTTGAGCCAGCAGACTGTGTGGTTTGAGCAAGCCCTCCAAACAAGGATTGCAAGCTAGGATGAAATCATAATTTGAAATCATGATTTGGAGGGCCCAATCAAACCATAATTCAGTCACCCATTTCTGTCCTCTTTTCTGCTTTTTGTGTTAACTGCTTGAGGAAATTCATCTGCTATCTAATGAGGTTTTTCTTTCCTTTTGGCTGCAGATAGTGTCTTTTTGCATTCTTCCTCGCCCCTAGCTTCAGAATTCTTCTGGCTTCCAGTTATTAGGCTTAATTGTGCAAATCTATTTTTTCCTCATTATCTTTACATTCTACAGTGAAGTTCATCAGGTTGTATTTTGGCACAATGATTGATTAATGTTCTTCTTTAGCTTTATACTGATTTTTGATACTAGGAGTCCTCAGTCTTTGCCACAATCTGCTCTTGGTCTTGTTTTGCAGAAAGCATTAAGCTTTCCCATGGATTCACAAAACTCAGTCAGTTGCTCTCCTGCTTCATTTCTTGATCCTAGGCCAAATTCTCTAATGATGTTTAATTTGGTTCTGTTTCGTACTTTTGCATTGCAAAACCACCATGGCAATACCTTTCTGCAGTGGTGGGATTGCATGCTGTTGTGAGGCAATAGGCCGTGCTGACAGTAGCAGTGCTGCTGGTAGGGCCTAACATGTAAGAAAGGCTTTTGCTGAGGAGTCAGACAAAATGTGACAAACAGCTACTGCGCAGCAGCAATAGCAAGGAGTGACACTGGAGAAGGATCTCTCAGAGATAATGGTAGTGGCATCATAGCAAAAACCTGTGAGTACTAAACAGAAAAAGGTAGCGGTAAACCACTTCTGAAGCCTTTTACCTTGAAAATCCTATGATGAGACAATCCGAAATGAAACAAGAGATTGGGCCAGAAGATGGGACTTCCAGATTGGAAGGCACAAAGCAAACTACTGGAGAAGAGCAGAGGATAAGTACATGTAGTGCTGTTGCTGATGATACAATTGGACTCAAGCCAAAAGAACATTCAGCTGTTGATGTGCTCAGAGGTGAAAGGAATGTCCAAAGCTGCACAACACATATTATAGGAACATGGAATGTGAGAAGCATCAATCAGGGGAAGCTAGGCATTGCAAAACGAGAAATGGAGCATCTAAGCATTGCAATACTTGTGGTGAGTGAGCTAAAGTAGACAGGAATAGAATATTTTCAGTCAGATAATTACTGAGCATTGAAAGGATATACAGTTGGCCCTCTGTATCCACATATGTATGTATTCAACCATCCATGGCTTGAAAATATTTTTAAAATATATAATTTCCAAAAAGCAAACCTTGATTTTGCCATTTTATATAAGGGGCATCATTTTACTATGCCATTGTATATAATGGAACTTAAGCATCCACAGATTTTGGCATCCAAGGGGGTCCTGGAATCAAATCCTAGTGGATACCAAGGGCCCACTGTAATGCCAAGTTTGACTGAATAATAATATCAATAAGGTTTCATGGAAAACCCATAAATATAACCGTAATCCAAGTTTATGCTCCAGCTACAGAAGCAGAATAGGAAGAAATTGAAAAATTCTATGCTGGAGTCCAGTAGGTAGTTGATAATACACCAAAACCATGTTGTTAATAATGGGCAATTGGAATGAATGGAGGTAAGACTCTTGAAATCAGGCTTTTTCTAGATTAGGCTTTTATGACATAATTACCCTGCCTCACACATGGAAATTTCCTGAAAATCCATTATGGCAATCCCATGAATTTTAGCTGTGATCACCCATTTCTACCCACTTCTTCACTTATATTTGTTTTAACCATAGAAAATCTGTTACTAGAGAAAGATGGAATAACTGGATTAGTTTTGATTAGTAGTGTTAACCTAATAGCTCTCTGTCTGCAAATATCCTTTGTAGGACATGTGTTCATTCTCTAAAACATACTGAATAGTTACATAACAAAGGCTCCTGCTAGCTGTAATGGACTCTTTGCATTTCCAATCACAGATTAATTAATTTTATGAAGAACTGCTACAGTTTGCAAGAGCATAGCAAGATTTAGCTAATCTGATTTTATGTGACTCTAAAAACTTCTTCAAAATCACAAAAAAAACCCCCACCCCTAACTATGGGGCGTTGCAGACCGGCCTAAAGGGCTGGCCTGGGGGTGGAGTTGGGATTGGGCAGCCGCATGCTGGCCGCCCCAACTCCATCCTGACGCTGTCCTGACGCTGCACACCCATTTACGTGGCATGTGGCATTAGGACGCCCTCCTGGCACAGCGTATAGACACGCTTGTCCTGGAAAGCCTTGTCCAGGGCTGATAGCCAAAGCGAGGGAGAGTCCCAAACAAAGGCCTGGTTACCAATCCGAGAAAGCAGCAAGAGAAGAGTCAAACATGGTCCATAAGTCAAGGGTTCCAGAGAGGCAGAGAAACAAAGCAGTCCAAGGTCCAGGGATTCAGAGGTCCAAACGTAGTCAGCAGTCCGAAGGTCAAGGATACCGGGAATCCAAGATAAGCACAAGTCCAGGATTCAAAGCAAGGAGAGCCAGAGACAGAGGCTTTCTCCAGGGAGCTCAGATAACCTCTGGCACTGAGGCAGCGCTTCCCTACTTGCTTAAATCCCTGAGCTGCCAGAGCTCAGCTGGGGCTGATCATCTTGATGACCTCGGCGTTTTTCATAAAGCCTCCTTGAGCGCCAGAGGCCTGCCCTTTTGGCTCTATGCTGACTGAAGGCAGGCACGGTCCCCTTATCCTCCTCCATGTCCAATGGCCCTGTCATCGGGAGGCTTGGTTGTGGAGCCTCTGGCAAAGTCACAGCCTCTGCTGGAGGCTCTACTGCTAGAGCTGGGAAAGCAGAGCTGCTAGGACCAGGCTGGGATTCCTCCTCTGAAGTCTCAGGACCTGGAGGACGTTCTGACTCATCCTCTTCATCCTCTTCATCCTCATCCAGGCAGGGCATGCCAACGCTGCACCAAAAGGGCGCAGAATTGCTGCAGCACTGGCTCTTAGGGTGGCCTTTTGCCACCCCCAAAAGGAGTGGCATTTTGCCACTCTTTTAGGGGCGGCAAAAAGGAGGATTGGGGCTACGGCGTGGGGTTGCCTTGGCCTTGTTCCGCTGCTCCCAGGGGCAGCCCAGAGCCGCCCCAAACGGGCCATGTGCATCGGCCCTATAATTATTCTATATATATGCCACCCTGGACACAACTAATTCTGAAAGTCTTGTTAGGCTAGATCAGTATACCAGGTGGTGTAGGCTATATTTCAGTGGAAGGAATGGGCAAACCACCTCTGAGTATTCCTTGCCTAAGACAACCCTATAACATTCATGGGGTTGCCATAGGTCGACAGGTGACTTGAAGGCACACACACAGAGACAAACTAGAGAACCACTGTAGTGTAACTGATTTGAATGTTGGACTAGGACTCTGGGAGACCAGGGGTTGGATCCCTACTTGGCCATGGAAACTCACTGGATGATGTTGGGCAAGACACGTTCTCCCAGATTCAGAGGAGGACAATGACAACCCCCTTCTGAACAAATCTTGCCAAGGAACCCCATGATAGGTTCACCTTAGGGTCACTATAAATTGGAAATGACTTGAAGGCCCATGACAACAAAGCTCTAAGCTGCATGATTATTTTATTCACTCTGAGTTTAATTTAATTTTTATTTTTGGTATTTTGTCTGCCACAGTTCAGGCAAACATTTTTCAATGTTAAAAAGGATATTTACTCAAGACTGTCCTGTGACTTGCTTTCAAATAAAATAATTTTTAACAAGCAGTCAAGCTTAGCCTACATATCTTGCATTTGTTTTAGAGGAGATAATTGGTCTCACCCACCCAAGTGCTTTGTCAGATTGAGCAGTTCAGCGTCTTATATTTCCACCACACCTGTAGAATTTGTGCTAATCATTCAAACACACTTTAAAGGCTGCTTAGCCTTGAAGTATTGGTTCATTCATTGAATCAGAGAAATAGGAAAAGACATTTCATGAAGCAAGGAAGGACAGTCATCATTGCAGCCATGGTGAATGCATTTGTTGATTGCTGATTATAGTGACTGAAAACAACTGCTGTAATTGCAAGTTACTTTTTATATCTTGGCACAGGAGAATATAAGGCCTGTACATACTGCACACATACATTAATGTAATAGCTATGTTTTACCCCCAATATACTTTCAGAATCTCTGAAGAATTATTGGTGTTTTCACAAAACTTCATTTGTTTGTTGGGTTAGCTGTGCTATTTGGATGTGTTTGAAGCATCGTTATTTTAATAGGCCTCTGTTGAATGTAGACACACACAAACACACTCACACTATGTGGTATTGTCCGCCATTAATTTATATAATGTTTTTCTACAATATTTTACTCAAAGCAGCTAATAATTCAATACATTTTATTCAAAGCAGCAAATAATTCAGTACATTTTTGGTAAAATGTATGTATTGTAAATATCCAGGTAAATAAAAAATGTGAGAATATTGATGAATGTGCACTATGTTGTATTACTTCATGCTGCCTTTTATCATGATGTTTTCACATTATTTTTCTGCTAGTTTTATATTGCTTTCCAGCTTATTGGCAATTTTTTCTATTAAAATAAAATACACATATTTCATTATATTCAAGATGAAACAATTTTTAAAATATCAAATATGAGAGAAATCAGAACTGACAGACTGGCCCATCTAGGCAGAGGAGCATGAGTACTTTAGTCTTAAAAATCTGAGTTGGAATCTTTTTGTATTCAACCATGCTAGTGTTGTATTAGTGCTGCCGCCTCATTTTTTCTGAGAGACTCCTCTTTAACATCAGCATGGCTTGGGGGTATAATATGTACCTGTGCTTGGTACAGGTGACAAAAATATTACTTTCAGTTTGTTTTTGAAGAATTTTAATAAAAATCACAAATTTCTTCATAACTGGAACAGAAAGAACTTGATGTTAAAAAAAATCTGAATGTGCAAGAAAGTGGGAACTGATGTGTGTTCCAATTTTTATAAAGCTCACAGACCTGTGCCAAAAGAAAACATACTAATAAATAGAAGCAAAATTACCCTTTAAAAACTTCCCTTTCCCCATGTTCTACTTATTTTTCAGTTTAATTTGGAACTTTTGATCTACTATCAACTCTTAAGATGTTTTCCAAGCCCAAGCAGCACAGAGAAAGCAATGTTAGTAGGAAAGGGTTAATGCATTTATTTTTAATAAGCTGGGGAAAAATCTAATTTAATTCCATTTACATTAGAAAGAAAAAAATTAAGTCTTATGTTTATGTTAAATTGCCATTTAAATTTAAGTTATGGTAAATATCTGCACTAAAAGCCCTTCTATAGAATGAAGCTGAAAAATAGTATCCATGATTATTCCTGATTTCTTAATTTACTACTAACTCCAATATGCATCCCACTAAAATTTCTTGGGCTTCAAAATTCAGTTTCCTAGGACAAATGAAGAGTCTGTATTTGGTCTCTGGTGTAGAACAGATGAAGATCACATGGATGCAAAGAAGCTTCCTTCTAAATACAGCTTACCAGTTTCAAATCTTTTAACCTTAGACTTACCTAAACTAACATAAACTTTATAGGCTGTTTAGCTCTGTCCCTCATTTAATTAATAATGTAATTCTGGAATTAAATTGAAATCCAAGCTTAAATTAACTAGTTTAGGTGATGAATAATTTTAATTAGGTTGCCACTTTTGTTAGAAAATGTACAATTTAATTGATAACTTAATTGATTTTACTATTTAGTTCCTGTCCCTGCATAAGCATATCTGTTAAAAGAAAGTTCTACAGAGGGAAAAATCAATTTCCAAGTGAGTATTTTTAGGATCTTAGTGTAAGAATATATAATTAATATATTCTTACATCATCAGTTTTCTGGAAACATCAGTTGCTCATTGTGAGGACTCTTTCTTCATATTTAAGCCAATTTTACCACATTTGCCTTAGTCTAGAGAAACAAGAGAGATAGTGTGGTGCCGTGGTTTGACTGTTGGACTACAACTCTACAGATCAGGGTTCAAATCCCCACTCAGCCATAGAAACCCACTGGGTGACTTTGAGTGAGTCACACACTCTCAGCCCCAGAAAAACAAGTGATAGGGTAGTCTTAAGGTCACCATAAGTCAGAAACGATTTGAAGGTACACAGTAAAAACAACAAGAGAAACTAAATGCTGTGAATGTAGCATATATTGATTTCAGTAAGACCTTTGACAAGGTCCTCCATGATATCCTTGCAAAAAAGCTAGGAAAATATGCACTAGACAATGTGGCCATTAGGTGGATTTGTAATTGGTTAACTGACAGAAGCCAAAGGGTACTGAACAATGGGTCCTCCTTCTCCTGGAGAAATGTGGTTCCACAGGGTTCTGTCCTGGACCCAATGTTATTTGACATCTTTATCAATGACTTTGGGGCTGTACAGACCGCCCAAAAGGGGTGGTGGCAAGCTGCCCCTTTGCTTGCTGGATCAGGGCCACAGCAACCACACATCACACCCCTCTCTGCCCCCAGGCTGGCCTAAAGTGCTGGCCTGTTCAGCCTCTTTGATCATGGAATAGATCATGCTTATCAAATGTGCAGATTGCATTAAATTAGAAGGGGTAGCTAATACCCCAGAGGACAGGATGAGAATTCAAAATGACCTAACAGATTAGAAAGCTGGGGCCAATCTGCCAAAATGAATTTCAACAGGGAGAAATGTAGGATGCTACATTTGGGCAGTAAAAATTAAATGAATAGATAGGATGGGGAACACATGGCTTGATGGCAGTACATGCAAAAAAGATATAGGAGACTTAGGGCATCTACAGACAACCCGTTTCAGGCTGCTCTGGGCCACCCCTGCTAGCGGCGGATAAGGGCCGCAGCAATCCCACACCGCAGCCCCAATCCTCCCTTTTGCCGCCCCCAAAAGAGTGGCAAAATGCTGCTCCTTTTAGGGGTGGCAAAAGGCCACCCTAAGAGCCGGAACCATGACACTTCTGCACCCTTTTGATGCAATGTGTGTACATGCTGAGTCAGGAGAGTGTCCTGATGCCATGCACCATGCAAATGGGTGCACAGTGTCAGGATGGCATCGGGATGGAGTTGGAGCAGCTGATGTGCCGCTGCTCCACCCCAACTCCATCCCCAGGCCAGCCCTTTAGGCCAGTCTGCAACACCCCTTAGTGGACCACAGGCTGAACATGAGTCAGCATGTGGTGATTCAGCAGCTAAGAAAGCCAATGCAATTCTACTGTATAGTGTCTAGATTAAGGGAAGTAATAGTACTATTCTATTCTGCTTTGGTCTGACCTCACCTCTAATATTCTGTCCAATTCTGGTCACCACAATTCAAGAAGGATGTGGACAAGCTGGAGCATGTCCAGAGGAAGGTGATCAAAATGATGTAAGCATTGGAAATCGTATCCTATGAGGAGAGACTTAGGGAGCTGGGTGTGTTTAGTCTGGGGAAGAGAAGGTTAAGAGGTGACATGAGAGCCATGTTTAAATATTTGAAGGGATGCCATTTTGAAAATACATTGGAAATCAACAATACTGCAGGAGTTCAAAAACATGAAGTTGTATGTAAGAACATAGGAAGCCATGTTATACTGAATGAGACAATTGGCCCATCTAGCCTAGATGAGTAGCAGTGATTCTCCAGGGTTTCAGGCAGCATTCTTTCCTAGGACGTTATCACACGGGGGAAAATCTGTTGGTTAATCCACACAAATCCCAAACAAAAACTGAATTTGTGCCTCACGATTTCTCACGACGTTGCACAGAAACTGGTCAGAAACTGGACAGAAACTGGTATTATCCGAGATCTTTTTAATTTCGGGAGTTTAGAGGAAATGCATTTGCGAAATTACAGTAATTTCGCATTTACTGTAATGTGAAAAGCAAATACGCATGGACAATTCTCTTTTAAAACCTGGAGGAGGGCCAAAAGGAGGAGGAGGAGAAGGGGCCTCCAGGGAGGAAGAGTCCCGGGCTCCTGCCATGCAGGGAAGGCAAGGCAAGGCAAGGCAAGGCAAGGAGAGGAGAGGGAAGTTTGGGACGGAGGAGAAGTTTGGCATTTGGGATGGAGGAAAAGAGGGGAAAGAAGGCTTCCCTCGCAGCAGCTGTGGGTGGATGTGGGTGCAAGTGTGGGGTGTGCTTGTGGAGCAACTTGGAGCTCCATCTCACCATGAAATTCTGCCCTGCAGGTCCTACAAAGGGGAAAGGTTTATGGGGGGGGGCATGGGAGCTACCTCCAGTTTCTCCCTCTCAATCCCTCCCTTGCCTCGGCTTGCCTTACCTTGCCTTGCCTTTCCAGCCTCCTCCTCCTCCTCCTCCTCCTCCTCCTCCTCCTCCTCCTCCTCCTCCTCCTCCTCCTTCTCTGCTCTCTTGAGAGGTCCTAACCCCAATGGAAGGGGGTTAGGACCTGTGCAGGAGGACATGACCCCAAATGTAGGACAGTCTGACATTTCCTCCTGGGAAATGCAGAACCCGCCCTGGAAAAAGGAGGAGTCTGGTCACGAAACACACCCATTTCCAGTACATGTACGGGTTCTTTTCACTTGTGTATGAAAGTTAAAAACGTCTTTTTTTCGCTTTTAACTTAATTCCGTTATTACTGTAATTACGTGTGAAAAACTTTTGCGCAATTAAGCTCTTTTTCGCTTTCTTTTCGGGATGCTTCATTTCCACTTTATTATCTCTTTAACAATGAAACTGGCCCACGTGTGATAACGTCCCTAGTCATGCCCAGAGATCTTTGGTATTCTATGGTAGTCTCCATTCAAGTACTGATCCAGCCTAATTAGGCTTCCAAAATTAGATCTGTTCAGGGTAATATCTGTAATATGAACACAATTGAAATAATTATGGTTAGCTCTTTTGTGAATTTGAAGAAATATCTTACATTATTTTGTATCAGTATGTGCCTTCATGTTTCTTGTCCTCTTATGGTGACCCCAGAATTTCATAGGTTTTCTTAGGAAAGGAATACTCAGAGGTGGTTTTGCCAGTTCCTTCCTCTGAAATACAGCCTACAGCACCTGATGTTCATTTGGGGTATCCCATTCAAGTAGTAACCAGGGCTGACCCTACTTGCCCTCCAAGTTCAGACAGGATATGGTACCTTTAGGGTATTTTAAGTTTAGAGTGACATAAATTCAGAATAAATGTGTTGTGGTCTTTACTGCCATGTTTCTTTAAGGGAAATGAAAGACATGTCCTAATAATGAATTAACATAAAATGTAAGAATTCTGATTCATATATTTTGCATTTTGTTTTAAATGATTGTAAGAAAAACCAAAACCTTATTTTACTTTTTTAATCCCAAAAGGATTGGTGCCTTTTATTATGAAATGTACTTTCATGCAATTTTCTATTCTAGAAAATCTAATTGGATTCAAGGAGAAGCAGAGATGCACTTCAAATATAACTTTAAAATAGGAATACTAGTAAGTGCAGGCTTTTTGTAATGGAGGCAGCATTTTTTTAAAGTATGGTCATTAAAATAATATTTTCCAAGTAAAGGAAGGACATGGGATAAAACTACCAAGTAATACATTCAGAGCATGAATTTGAATGCATTGTGTAATACAGTGGGCCCTTGGTAACCACTGGAGTTTGATTCCAGGAACCCCCATGGATACCAAAATCCTTGGATGCTCAAATCCCATTAAAGACAATGTCATAGTAAGATGGTGTCCCTTATATAAAATAGAAAAATCAAGGTTTGCTTTTTGGAATCTATACATTTTTAAATATATTTTTAAAAGCTGTGGATGCTTGAATCTGTGGATAAAAAAAATCCATGGATATGGAGGGATGGCTGTATTTATGTTAGCTTTGCATGGCTTTATTTATTTCTTTAAAGGTGAGGTTGCTAGGTTTTTCTATTTTTTTAAAGAAATTGTTCCTCATTATTCTTCATTGCTTTCATTTTTCGCTGTAGTATCTCTTGAATATTCTGGCTGTGATTCTGATGCATGCAAATGGAATTCTATATATTCTATATATTGGGGCTTCTGAAACAATTCTTTGCATTGTCCCTTATGATCTCAGGAACTAATATGAAAAATTTACTATTTTTCTCTATTGACAGAGGTACCTTTTATCATCTGTGTATAAATTTTCTTCTATATCTTCCTCAACCAAAGATATGTACTCAAATAGGGGCTTACCTGGATTGGGGCCACAGGAGGCCCAGGACCAGAGGATCCCTAACCTACGTCTGTAAGAGTGCAGCTCCCAAACATTCTTGGGAGTCTGGGTATGAGTAACAGAAAGTTCCTTTTCATTATAGCCTTGAGACTGAAATGCTTCTTCTTGCTTCCTTGAGATTCATCCCTCTAATATGTTTGTCTGATTTTGTCTGAAATACAGGCGCATATTGGATCTAGGTGATGTTTCAGTTTTTAAAAATCCTATTAATGTTGTTGGTATAGAAGAGTTAAAGCCAAAGGAATAGGGTAGCAATAACAATAAATGATATATTGTTTCAAGAGCTTAGTCAGTGATAGAAGCTTGTGTGTTTTGTGAGCTTGTATAATTAAGGTGTTGATAAGGGTACAGTACACCTTATCTATGGCTTACAGGGGACATTATTGATGAGGAAGTGCTTCTCTGATTTACAGATAATCATGATGCCTGCAGTTACACAAAAAGACTTCTTTAGGATGAATGTGAATTATGACTTCACAACCTTCTCCCCCCCCCTTCTTTTCCTTTTATTTTTGCATTCAAGTGATTGCTTAGGGGCAAGATTGATCCTCTCCCCCGGATGATATCAGTAACTAGCTATTGTGCAAATACCAAATTTTCAAAGGGCAGAAATGAAAATTCATTGGCCAGGAGCCAGCAGTTTACATTGACTGGCAGAAGCAGGAGCTTTCCCCTCTTTGTTCAGCTTCTGAACAACCTTAACAGGATTCTGTGGGTTTTTCAGGCTATGTGGCTATGTTCTGGAAGAATTTATTCCTGATATTTTGCCTGCAACTGTGGCTGGCATCTTCAGAGGGTAGTGGCATGGAAGTGTGTGGAGTATAATATACCTGTGGGACCCTTGTTTGGAAGGAAGTGGTTTTTTAATATATGTTAATGGTTAGTTTGTGTGTTGTTCTGTGCTGAATGGTGCAGTCTGGAGGTGTGTTGTATAGAGGATATGTGAGGGGGATTTGTGTGGGCAGACAATGGATTACCAATTAAATAGACAAAAATCCCCCTTGCATATCCTCCATACAACACACCTCCAGACTGTGCCATTCAGCATAACACTTCTTTCCAAACAAGAGTCCCACAGGTATATATACTCCACACACTTCTATGCTACCACCCTCTGAAGATGCCAGCCACAATTACAGGAGAAACGTCAGGAATAAATTCTTCCAGAATGTGGCCATATAGCCTGAAAAACTCACAGAAAACTATAGATGCCGGCCATGAAAGCCTTCAACTTCACAACCTTAACAGGACTTTATTCTCACTCCCCCTTCCGCCACCAACTTTTTTTTTTTTTTTTTTGCTTCTTGTGCTTCATAGGGTCTGCTGTTGACACCCAACTCTCTCTCTCTCTCTTTCTCTCTCTCCTTCCCATCTGATTCCAAGAAAACTGTCTTAGCAGTAAATCAGTGTCTGTTGTCAGTAATAGACTGGTTGAGGGCAAACAAAACTGAAACTTAATCCAGACAACACAGAGCTGCTCATACTCAATTGAAACCTGATCAGAGAATAAGGATCCCATCTGTGCTGGGATGAGGTTACACTCCTCTTGTATACTTCTGGACTCAGCACTGAGCAAAATGACCAGGTTTCAGCAGTAGCCAGGAGTGCATTTTGACAGTTAGTACTAGTGTGCCAGTTGTGCCCAAAGAAGCCAGATCTGGCTATGGTAACACACACCTTGATTGTGGTACTATTTGGACTATTGCAATGCTTTTTTTTGTGGGGGGGGGGGGGGCTGCCTTTAGAAACTGTTCAGAAACTTCAATAGGGTACAACATGCTGTGTGGCTAAAACACTGATTAGGGACAGTCACCAGAAGCATATTATTTATTTGAAGGATTTATACCCCGCTGTTCAGCCACAAAGGCTCTCAGAGCGACTTAATTTTTTTAAAAAAATTAGACAGTCCCCTGCCCTCAGGTTTACAATCTAAAAAGTGTCAGGAGCTCACCCCATCATGCAGCACCCAGGCCTCAAACTGCCAGCCTGCTGATCTTGCAATCAACAGAGTCAGCATCTTAACCACTTGAGCCATTGCATCCCTTGAGAGAGTAAAGGGGGGTCCATGCTTCATTTAGGTGCTCCCAGGACAGACTAAACTTTCACTTTCTGCCACTCAACTCATAGAATGGGATGGTTCCTTTTTTATATAAGAGTTAAAGTACTATAGTTTTCCCCAGTATGCAGCACACACTTCTTCCTCCTTCTGTCATGGCACCCCCAGCCTTCAGCTGCCTCCAGAGAGGCAGCTGAAGGCTGGGGAGGGTCTGGAAGGAGGAGGAACAGGTGTGTGCCTCTTTCTCCTCCTCCCTGCCTTCTGTGTGCTGGGGGAAATGGCTTAGTGTGCCATCTCTGGTTCACATGCCATAGGTGTCAGGATCTGAGGGCCCAGTTCCCAATAACCATGACAGCATCGTAGTGAAATAGAAACTAGAGATTTAGTCTGACTATTAAGACAGAAAGTTCCCCATCCCAGTTCAGTGTTAGAACTAAAGGAAAAAACCCTTAGCTCATCAGAAGTACATTCCCATCCTCTAGCACCCCCTTTCCAACCTCAATCGCTTCCCTTTGATCTAGATCAAAGGGGCCTTCATGTTTTCTTCTTCCCCCTGCTATGTTATCTTTAAATCTCCATTCCAAAAGAAAGTCATCCCTGTTTCACAGTTCCAATTTATGACAGAAAGGTGGGGGTCATAAACTATAACCCCTTTCCGTCGCTGGCCATCTGCCCCCCCGTTTGTTCCCCAGACTTGGATTAATATCCCCTTCTCAATAGCCCCCAAACTATACAGTATTATTTCACCATGTCACCATGCCCTCATGTCTTGATTCCTTAATATCATCATATCATGACAGAACCATACATATGGATTCTGACAATAGGTTCGCCATCACAGCCTTAGGGTCTCCATAAGTCAGAAATGACTTGAAGGCAGTTCATAACAACAACAATGAACCCCTTACTGTGCATACTTGAACAGCTAAAGAGAGAGAAAATGGGAGAGCAAATAAGTCTACCTCACCAGCTACCCTCAGGGTGTTAAAAAGCAAAGACCTACAAGTGTGGCCACCAAAAGGGAAATCAGAAAGAAAGAAAGAAAGAAAGAAAGAAAGAAAGAAAGAAAGAGTCTTCCCTGGACGCCTTTAGGAAGAATACTTAGGTGATCTCCAGAAATTTCAAAATGATTTTGTTTACATATACAAGGTTTACCTGACTTGGTTGTTTCATTTCCTGAATATATATTGCTAGTTTTGAATAAAAAAATTCTGAAACTTGTTGAACTGCTTTTCTTTTTTGTGGTGTAGGAACTTACCCTTATTCTTACCATGTTATTTTTACCTCTGGTATCAAGGTTTTGAATAAAGCCGTCAGCCCAGGATGACATCTACTTTCTTAACTGAGATATATATGTAACTGGAAACTCTTAGTTGTAAAATGCCTGAACAACTATGGGTGAGTAGCGATATGGCAGAATTGCTTTCTCATTGCTAGAGGACATTTGAGGAACACTGGAAGCCTTAGAAAGAGCTAAAGGAGCCACTTTTACCATTAGGTCTTATAGTCCAATCTTGTCATGTTACCCAGAAGCAACTCTGTTACCCAGAAGCAACTCTCCTTTATGTTTAGCAAAATATATTCTCTAGCAAGTGTGTCTAGAACTGAAACCTCCATGCCCTTGGCAGTTCTATAACCTATAATACATTCAGACTGGGTGTTCTTTGGAAGTTTTTAAACCTTTTTGGAGGGTTTTAAACAGAGACTGGATGGCCATCTGTTTGGGATGCTTTGATTGTGTATTTCTGGATGGCAGGGGGATGGACTTAATGGCCCTTATGGTCTTTTCCAACTCTATGATTCTGTATGTGAAACTATAGATGGTATAGACATCCAAACAGATTTAACTTTTACATTTCATGGTGCATCATAACTTTCCTCTTTTGTTTTGGTATGCAGCATAGCAGTGTATCTCATTCTCAGTGGACATTCAGTGTTCCATCTAATAAACTTAATGAAAGTAAGGGGGAAGGTAATTAAATCTGTCATGTACTTATCTGTTGGTTTCAGGCATTGATTATCAAAGCTAAAGCAAAGAGACAGCTGGTGGCAGTCTTGTCAGCCCTCCTGAATATCATAGTAGAGCAGTTTGTACAGGTAATTAATTACTGGTGGGGTTACAGAATATCATAGTTGGCCAGTATCATCATGCCACTTTGGCTTGGCTTTTTACATGTTATATTCAGTGGATGCATATATGTATGTTTGTTGCTTTTTTCCTATCCCTTTTTAGTTGGTTATGTTTACCTGGTTCATGTAGAAGTTACCTATATCAATTCTCATTTTAGTAAGCATATGAGAATTGCTGCCCAGCAAGTCCTAAACTGTCATTCGTTAAGCTACATCAAGAAGAATTCTGGGGCTTAACTCTATCGAGCGCAGATCCAAAATTAAACCCTGCTGCCTTTCTATGTTGAGACTTAATTAACCCTAGAAATTGCCCATACCTCTAGACTGCCGTCAAAGATAGATAGCTTAATTTAAATTTCTAGGTTGAGATTCAGTCATTCTGTTGCTGCAGTGCTCTGTATTTTTGCTGACTTGACTTAAAATATTTGGATTTGGATTTCCCAGTTTGAAAACAGATTATTGACCCAGCATTTCCAGGGTCTTCTAGATGTTTTAGACCGGGGTAGGCAACCTTTTTGAGCTGGGGGCCGGGTTGCTGTCCCTCAGACAATTGGGGGGGGGGGGGCGCGAAGCACCATAAATAAATAAATAAATAAATACATACATACATATTTTTTTTTAAAAAATTAAAAATTAAAAAATATATATGCATGCACACTCTCTCAGCCCCAGAAAAGCCATGGCAAACCCCCTGTGGAGATTTTGCCAAGAAAACCCCAAGCACAAGTAATAACAACAATAATCAATATCATCATGGCGGGGGGGGCAGCGGCGGCAGGGCCGGCGGCAGCAGGACCAGCCTGGGGCCGGTCCAAAGGCCTTGGGGGGCCGCATTCGGACCCCGGGCCTTAGGTTGCCTACCCCTGTTTTAGACTATAGATTCTATTATCCCTGACCATTCTGGTGTGGAAATAGAAGTCATAGTCTAAAACATTTGAGTGGCATCAGGTTGGGGATTAATTTCTGAATTCCTAGCACTCCATTCCTATTGACCATCTTTTGTCATGTCCACAGAAACTTTCGATATGGATAATGCATGTCTTATGTTGGTAATATCTTGTGAAAAAGAGAAAGCTGAGAGGTTACTAAAAATGGAAGGAAGAGCAGATTCTGTATAATGACAAGATTAGAAAGTGCATAGATGGGGATTTAGCAAGAACTTGAAGAAAGAAGATTGAAACACTGGTAAGTGGCTCAGGAGTCAAGTTTCTTCCCCATGTTAAAGGCATAAAAGAAATAAGATAATAATTAGGAAGATTATGGCATCACAATATAAAATGACTTACTTGAGCCAGCTTAAAATTAGAAATGGGCGTCATCCTGATATTATCAGACGCATTTAACTGTGAAAATCACCGCCCAGGTGTAGCCTGGCTCCATCGTTGCTCAGAGGGGTGCTCCGGCAGCCATTTTTCAAGCTGGAAGACTCCCAGCTTCAAAAAGAGGTGCAGGGAGCACCCATTCAAGCAGTGATGGAGCCAAGCTGGCGATTTCAGTGGCTAAATGCATCTGATAATATCATGATGCCACTTGCTTCTAATTTTAAGCTGGCTCAGGTAATCCAGTTTATATCATGATGTGATCGTGTCCTAGGTTAGAGATCAAGAGAGCATTTCTTCAGAAGGTTAGAAGCAGTAGAAGGCAGATTATAGAAGTAAGTGGAGGTTTAAGTTATGAAAAAGAAAAGAAGGAATAATTGGGGCCAGAGATATTAATAAATATGTTGGGAGAATATTAAGTTCCTAGGCTTAAAAGAAAACAATAGAAAGCAAAAACAACCATAGGAATATGTTAAGAAGAGGAAAAATAATCATGACTAGATGTAAGAGTGGAAGAAAACCGATGTGAAAGAGATGAATAGAAACAACAACATCTCTAAAGAAAGTGGCCGAGGAGGACCACAAACTGATTGTGGGCAGGGTATGAGCCAGGAGTAGGAGTCAAAGCCAAAACAACACATGCACACACACACACACCACATTCATATACACACATATAGGCACTCACCGCCTCATACACAGTCCTTTTCCTGTTCATTAAATGAGAGGTTGAATGAGAAGGACCACTGTTGTCTCTCCCTCTTCCCCACTGCTTAGTGTATGTCTAGAAAGCTAAAGAATAGAGGTGGGTGGGGGAAATACCATTTTCCCTACTCCTCTACCCTCTTTTCCTAGAGAACCCTCATCTGGCCTGATATCTTGAATCTCCCCACCACACTCAGAAGGAGGAAAGGAGGACATGGTAAGAAGATGAGTAGAGAACTATGTTTAAAAGCAGGTAATGAACCTCAAAAGAGAAAGAGGAATGAATAAGTTTAATGAAATGGATGAAAGAGTGACTGAGAAAGGGCATATATAAATCCAAATGAATAAAGTTTGAAATGATATAGAATTTTCGCCATTCATGCTCAGAAAGCATGAGAACAGACAAAAATACAGCAAAGAAATGGAATTGACTAAGGAGATTATCACACCAGCCCCTTCTTGGTGCAGTCACACAATTAAATTAAAATGGGGACATATTGCTTTGCAGGCAGCCACCACTGCACCTCTCCTTGCCTAAGGAATGCTTAGGACTGTTCGCTCCCTCCTCTTTTCTCATTCCTGGAACTGGGAAAAAGTAGAAGATATGAAGCAGTTCTGCAAGGGCAAAATCCACACCAGTTATGTCTACTATTTCTCTGGTATGTTGGGCATCCAAAATATCACAAAACAGAGCTGGGCTGGGGGGGGGGGAACACCAGAAAACAAAAGATTAAAAAGTGGGCACCATCATATGCCTCCAATTTTAAAATTATTTATGGTTGGTCCATCATGATGGATAATTGCTTCTAAGCACTATAACACTTAGTTCACCCAAGAATAAAACAAACACACTTCAGAAATCTCGAGATAAACTAACTCCATAAACATAATACAACCTTATTAGGAAAACTGGCTTTTTCAGAATATTCCTATTTGATATTAAAGATATTCCTTGTTCCATGGAACAGCCACCACTCCTGTTCCCCTACTCCAGTTCTTCCAAAGTGACTCTCTGTAAATAATGTCAAAGTGAAGGTAATCGCAGCTATTCATATGTAATGCTAAAGTATATTTTTAAAAAGAAGTCAATATGGTTTAGTGGTCTGAGTGCTGGTATAGGAATCTGGAAAACTAAGATTCATATGCATGCTCATCCATGGAAACCCACTGGCTAATCTTAGGCAAGTCACGTCTTCTCAGACTAAGAGGAAGCCAATGATAAACTTCCTTCTGAACAAATCTTACCAAGAAAACCCAATTATAGTGTAACAAAAGTCTCAAGTGATTTGAAGACATATTGCAACAAATGGAAGAAATGAGCAATGGCATTCAAAACCCTGCTGCAGCACTTGTGCCTATCAAAGGCAGAAGGGACTTGCTGCTGGGCTCCTTGGAGATGGGTAAGGAACCCAAGTGAGAAAACCTGAAGTAGATGAACCTGTTTCCAAAGGCAGAAGCTCCACCAGCTGAGAGATTTTGTCTTTGGAATAAGCAGAGGGAAAGGAAATGATTTTAACTTTGTTCCTTCCATAAAATGAAACACCACAAGCTGATGGATTTTGTCTTTGGAAAGAGCCAAAGGGAAGGAAATGGGAGGAGTGAACTTTGCCCCAACGCCCTCCCCAACCGATACTACACACACAAGCCACAGCCTCCCTACTACAGTCTGACACTCACTTTCTTCTCTTCCTCTCTCACTCCCTGCCACATGGTCTGAAGTTGAAGGAGATGCTGAAAAATTGTTCCAAGCATCTCCTGTCTTTGGAGAATCAGCTGATCAGTGTCTGAGATCAGCACCCTCCTTGAGATACTGTCAGGCCCCCCAGAGGGACATGCCCACCATTTGAGAACCTAGAATCTACACAGTCAAAGGCTTTGCCATAATCTATGAAGTACAGACTGATTTTTCTTCTGAAATTATTTGGTGCATTCCATTGTCCAATGTAGTTTTGCAACATGATCCCTAGTATGTCTTCATTTTCTGAACCTAGCTTGGACATCTGGCATTTATCACCCCAGATATGGTAAAAGCCATTTTTTGTAGAAATTTGTGTGTCACTTTGCATGGGAGATTAATGTAATGATCTGATGGTTATTGCAAGCCCTTTTCATTAGGACTAATATATATTAGGAATTTCCAGTCTGTGGAGCATTGTTACGTTTTCCATATTTGTTGAATGGTTTTAGCTATAACTTGAGTAGATCCTCTCTGTAGCTTGAAACAGCTCTGTTGATATGACATCTATTCCTGGTGATTTATTTCACCACTTCACTTTCTAAAATTGTGGATTCATCTTCCTTAAATGGTTCTTCCTTAATGAATCTGTCATCCTTTCATCTCTTTTATATGGTTCTTTGGTTATTGTTTCCATCATCTTCCTGGACTCCAGTGTTGAATCTTTAAATTTCCTCCTCTTCTGTCTCTGTAGTTGGAGCATAAACTTGGATTATGGTTATATTGATTGATTTCCCCTGCAGTCTTTTTGATATTATTCAGTCAGACTTCGGGGGGTTGCAGACTGCCAGAAATAGTGTGAATTCAGTCCACTTTTAGGGTTAGGGTTAGTGCTAGGGAATCATGGGAACTGTTATTTTTCTGAGACATTGAGCCTTCTCTGTCAGACAACTCTGATGCCACAATAAAATACAGTTCCCATGGTTCCCTAACTCTAACCCTAACACTAAAAGTGGACTGAATTCACACTATTTCTGGCAGTCTGCAACCCCCCTTTGTGTAATATAGCTCCTGATTACTTTTTATACATTCCTTGTCATTAGTAATACTACCTCATTTCTTTTATTTTCATTTTCTGAGTAAAACATGATGTATATCTGATTGCAGATGTCACATTCTTGTCCAATTTAGCTTGCTCACTCCCAGTATTGCAATGTTTATATATTCTATTTGTTGTTTTACAATATCTAGCTTCCCTTGATTCATGCTTCTCACATTCCATATCCCTATATTATGTGTTGTGCAACTTTGGACTTTCCTTTCACTTCTCAGCAGTTTAGTAGATAAACATTCTTTTTGATCGAGTTCAGTTGTATCATTAGCCACAGCACTACTCATATTCTACTCACTGAGTGTCATCTGATCTCTTTGCAGTATATCTTGTTTCATTATGGATTGTCTCATCAAAGTGATTCCATGGCAAACAATATTCAAAGGGGATTTACTGATACCTCCTTCTGCACAGTACTAACAAGCTTTAACTGTGGTAAAGGTTTTTCCCTTGACAAGATTGTCTAGTCATGTCCAATTGTAGGTGGTGGTGCTCATCTCTGTTACTAAGCTGAAGAGCTTAGTCAAAGATGGCTCTGTGGCCAGTATAACTGCACAGAATGCTGTTACTTTCCCACTAAAGTGGTACCTATTTATCTACTTTGGTCCTTCCATAAAATGAAACACCACCAGCTGATGGATTTTGTAATAATAATAATAATAATAAAATTTATTTTTATCCCGCTTCTCTGCAGCGCATTTTGTCTTTGGAAAGAGCCAAGGGGAAGGAAATGGGAGGAGCGAACTTTGCCCCAATGCCCTCCCAAACCGATACCACACACACACACAAGCCACAGCCTCCCTACTACAGTCTGCATGCTTTTTACATGCTTTCAAACTGCTAGGTTGGCAGAAGCTGGGACTAGTGATAGGATCTCACCCCATCACATGGCACTTGGGTCTCAAACTGCCAACCTTCCGGTCTTGCAGTCATCAATGTTGTACCCAAACAAGCCAAGACATTAAACAACAGTTATAGCTAGGAACTGTCATCTCAGTTCACTTCTTTTTTTTAACCTATTGGGCTGGACCTCTTCTTCCTCTTTACAGATGCTGTCAGAACCAAAAGATTTGTGAGAAAAAGATTGCTTACCAGATAGTGAGAAAGAGACATCACTGCTCACTTCTGTCTGATCAGTTGGGCAGGCTCTCTCCTTCTCTCTCTCAGAACCACTGTTATTTGAGGAGCAGCTTCTGGACCATCAATTCTAGAGCAGCAGTAGTTTCAGTTGGGCCTTGCCTATGGTCAAGGTAAGAATCTGGTATATTAGAGCAACACCTCAGAAGGCAGAAGCCCACCCCATAAAACCAACAAATTTCTAATTGTCTAAGGCAGAGGTATGCAACCTTTCCCCTTTAAGGGCCGAGGGACTTCAGCTCCCAGAATCCCAGGAACTATTGGCCAACATGGGACTATTGGCCAACATGGCTGAGGCTTCTGGGAGCTGAAGTTCCTCGGCCCTTAAATGGGAAAGGTTGCCTACCCCTGGTCTAAGGCATAATGAGACCTGTTTTCAGACTGTGAACAGGCTGTTTTCCATCACAACTGGACATCAAATTGTGACATTAACATTTGGTGCCTGAGATTTTGGGTTTCCTTTTTCCCCTTCTCTTTCTTCCTTTTGTGTTGTCTCTTTTAAGATATATGAATATGTTCTTATTCATCCGGAAGCTGCTCGGGATGATTTTTTTTAGCTAAAGAATGGGCTGTAATTTTTTTTCTAATAACTAACCTGCCTTGTTTGTGAAGCAGAAACCATAATGACAGATTCCGATACAATGCTAAATTGATCTGTTCATGTGAAAGGAAGGGAAAAGAGGAGTAAATGAGTTATGGGCGCCAGCACAATGCTTATGCACTGTTGTGTGTGAACATAAACAGTATACCCAGCTGGAAAGAGCAGAGAAAAGTGGCTTGATAGGTGTTGGGAAGATGGATGAGCAACTTGATTGTAATGCATGTTACCATCACCAAAGAATTATAACTAGAAAAAAACTGAAGTTTAAATGATATGAACAAACTGAAGTTTAAATGATATGAAGGGACAAGGAGAGAGGAAGAATGACAGTACAGAAGCAGAGGAAGAAAAACAACTTTTGACACAGTGCTACAAGGAGAATGAAAATTAATAAACCAGGTGTTACAGATTTGTGGGGGTATAAGGCTAGAGGCTATAAAGCAGGGGTCGGAAACGTTGACGTACCTGGGGCCGGTCGCTTCTCCCCAGGTCTTCCAGCAGGCCTGGGGGGGGATGGCGGCACGTGCGCGGACCTCACTGCCACCACCACTGCCCACACCTGCCGCTGCTGCCTCCGCGTGCATCGCAGCCGCCATTTTGTTTGCTAAAATGGCGGCCGTGACTCATTTGCGTAGCGCAGGAGTACTGCGCATGCGCAAACGAGTCACGGCCGCCATTTTGGCAAACAAAATGGCAGGCGCACCGCGCACAGCGGCGCGGTGGTGGGAGAGCATGGCAGCAGTGGGGGCCGGTTGTCGGGAGTCGGTGGGCTGGGTGCGGCCCGCGGGTTGTAGGTTGCCGACCCATGCTATAGAGTCAGAAGGGCAATGTAACTTTTTTAAAAAAAGATCAGAGAAAGACATATATGAAAAAGTGATCAGCAGTGGTCTTATTGATGGAGTCAACCATTTTAAAGAACATAAGGAAGAGAACACAGCAAAGAGATAAGAATAGAATGAGAAGAAACAGCAGAATCAATTTGGGGGCAGATGCACAAATGACAAATGATACTTCTTCCTAAGCTAGCCATGAATAATAATATAGTATAGATGACACATGTCCATTCTGAAGGTAAGAAAGTAAATCCACATGCAGGTGATCATCCAAAGAAAGAAAAGCACGTACATTAGTCATTTCTGATGTTAACTAAATCATAGTTCATGATCTTGCTTTCTAAAAGGCTGTCTGGATGTAAACATGTCAGTTTTGACACTCAGTTTCAATTAGGAAATACATACTTCTGTTCTTTTTCTTACAAGTATGCTGCCAGAGAAGAGAGGAAAAGGAACAACACAACAAAAGTGTTGTTCTCATTCACTTTGTACTAAAGTGGTCCCCGTTGACTAAACTGTCCTCATTCACTCTGTTCTAAACTGGTTTAGGTTTATGTCCAAAATGGACTGTTGATGGTATATGTTATGTTGCTTTTAAATGGATTTTAGTGTACAATTTAGATGTGCCCTATACGTTGTGCCAACTATTTCAGGCCTTCAGTTATTGGCATGAGAGACAGGTGGAATTGTTGCCAAATTCGCTTTTGATTTTACTCTGCTGCTCCAGAGACTAGAACACAGAACAATGGATGCAAGCTGCAGGAAAAGAAATTCCACCTCAACATTAGGAGGAACATCCTGACAGTAAGAGCTGTCCAACAGTGGAACACACT
Source organism: Phrynosoma blainvillii (assembly GCA_026167975.1). NCBI lineage: Eukaryota > Metazoa > Chordata > Lepidosauria > Squamata > Phrynosomatidae > Phrynosoma > Phrynosoma blainvillii. Next base: position 52,342,042 of record JANUYF010000002.1, on the reverse strand, counting down.
CCCTCGGAGTGTGGTGGAGTCTCCTTTTTTGGAGGTCTTTAAACAGAGGCTGGATGGCCATCTGTCGGGGATGCTTTGATTTTGAGTTCCTGCATGGCAGGGGGTTGGATTGGATGGCCTTTATGGTCTCTCCCAAATCTATGATTCTACAGTTGATCCTCCTGAAGCTGCTTCGGGGAGTTACCTAGATCCTGGTTCCTATTCCTTTTAATGTTTTGGCTGTGGAAAATTTCCTATACAACCTAGAGCAGATACAAAAGGAATGGCCATAAAACTGTGAATGAATTCACTACTTTGTGGCAACGGATTCATGGGCTGTCTCAATAATAGGACAATAAAAACTGAAGTGTACTTAAGAAGTGCAAAAAAAATATTCCAGCATGGGGATATAAATCATCCCAGGATGAGATGGTAGTATTTTTTTTAAATCCAGCCATTGTTTTTCCCCCCAGTGTATTTTCTCATTCTTTTATCAATGTATTATTCAGCCTACTAAACAATGGCTTGTGAAACTTAGTGAACCATGCATGTCTGTTTAAGCTGTTAAAATATTCAGTTTGTGGCTAATGGAAAATGTTCACTGTATAGGCACTTCAATTTATTATTTAGCATGCTTCACTTGGCTTCTGTGCATTATTAGTTATTACTGGGGGGAAAAGCTGAGTCTACTATTGTAGCTTAACTTAATCAATTACGTAGACCTAATTACATATTTTCCAAGAATGTTAGAAGCTAGTCTTTGTCACATGACTGCATTTATCAATTTAGATTTTTTTTAAAACTTGCACTGTAAGAAAGGAAAATAGATTCTTAAATGCATTTAAGAATTCACATGCTGACTGTGTGAGAAATAGAAGGGATATATTCCTGGTTGGGGCAAAATATGCTTCCCTATTGTCAGTTGCAGTAGTTGTCAGTTGCAGTAAAATGATGGATTAACAGCATTTATCTGGAATCAGAACTTGGAAAAGTAAAAAAGTTTTATAAATTGCAGCTCCCAAGGCTACTGGCTATCTTGGCTAGGTGATTCTGGTACTATAGTCCAAATATAACCTTTCCAAGCTTTCTGTAATGCCACTCCACCAAGCTGCATGGGGTTAGTAATGTTGTGGAAAGCAGGGAATGTTGTTGCAAAAGTAGGATAGATACTTTTTGTTAAGGTTTTTTTAAAAAAATGTTAAACATATTCCCTCCAATTAATCTGTTTCCCCAACAGAAGGCAAACTGGTGACACTAAAATACAAATTACTTGCCCAGTAACTGGTGTACAAAGCAGATATAGGGTCTGACCCCAAGATCTTATTTTATTGAACCAACATTTTTTTCTGCTCATTTTAAAGAAGGAAAAGTAATTTCCCCCAAATCCTTTCTAAATACATTCCCCCATCATTAATTTATTTCTTTAGATTAATAGTACAATCAGGCCCAAATCCACTTCCTCCAAATTAAATACTACAGTCAATGCTGCTAAACTGCTAATCTACTCAATTCTCTTTGTCACGCAATTCATCTTCCCCATATTAATCTGTCTCGCTATGATCATCACCCAGACATATATCCTTTCTCTCCTAATTAGCCAAATTTCTATATGTGGATAATTTTGTGTTTTATTCTAATAGGGGTTAGCATTCATAGAATCATAGAATCATAGAGTTGGAAGAGACCACAAGGGCCATCCAGTCCAACCCCCTGCCATGCAGGAACTCCCAATCAAAGCATCCCTGACAGATGGCCATCCAGCCTCTGCTTAAAGACCTCCAAGGAAGGAGACTCCACTACTCTCTGAGGGAGTGTGTTCCACTGTCGAACCGCCCTTACTGTCAGGAAGTTCCTCCTAATGTTGAGGTGGAATCTCTTTTCTTGCAGCTTGCATCCATTGTTTCGGGTCCTAGTCTCTGGAGCAGCAGAAAACAAGCTTGTTCCCTCCTTGATATGACATCCCTTCAAATATTTAAATACAGATATCATATCACCTCTCAGCCTTCTCTTCTCCAGGCTAAACATCCCCAGTTCCCTAAGTTGTTCCTCAAACATTTCAACTTCCACTTGCAGTCTGAAGTAGCATAATCCTCAAAAAAATTATTTTGGGTTTTCTAGGATTTTTTTTGGAAAAGAAAATTCTCTATAAATTTGAGTAAAAACTATAACAGATAAACATAAAATAATGTTCTCTGTTTTGGGGACCACTATGTAACTTGGCCAGTTTTGGAATAAATATGAATGAAATGGTTGCTTTTTTGTGTGTGGTGAAGATTTGTAGTCATGTTCAGTCATGATTTTCCTACTTTTCAGTGCAGTTTTGATCTAAGGAACTAGATGTGTAGAAATCAGAAAAACCTTTTATAGAGAGATGTTTGGGGTAGGAATATAAGCCATTAAAGACATACTGATAAAACATCCAGGCATTGAAAGGTAAACCCTGTTTAATTCAATGAAACTTATTCTTAGTTGTGTGTTGAGAATGGCAACCTAAATATTATTTAAACCAGTGGTATTTGTTTTATTTAATGTGTTTTAAAATGAGAACTGTGGAAATGAGAATAATGTTTTAAGCTTTTCCTCTGTATACAAATGGATCATTTAATTGTAGCTGATACAAATTTACACAGACTGAATAATTTAGAAAGCTGAAGTCCCTGGGCCTGGCAATTAAGAGTAGCAGAAAAAACAGAGTGGCACTACTTCTCTATTTCTCATGATTTGTGTCCCTATAAAACTACTTGTTTTAAAGTAACTGGATCCAAAGGACAAAAAAAATACACGCTCATTAAGATTATATTTTACATTTGATTAAAACAAAGTCTGTGTTTTCCACCAGTAGACTGGAAGTGTGGCAGTCATGAACCACTAAAGTATCCCTGGTGTATTAGGAGAAAAGGAGAATATCACATTTCTGCCACTTTCGATATTGAAGCTGAGTAAAAGGGGCTTTCTGAGCTGGATTTGTTACAGGTGTTTATGAGACAGAGGTAGTGAAGTGAACATCAGTAATTACTGCCAGGAACAAAGCTGTCATTCAGTGAAGGAAGAGAAAAAGGGGTGATTGGCAGAGAAATGAAGATGTATGATGTTAACTCTAGAGGTCTTTCTGATTTGCCATACAAAATCCCAACTTTGTAGTTAATCCATAGTAGTTAAGTTCTCCCTTTCCAGTTCTGAAGTTTGTATATTAGGCACTAATGAAGGTTAAAATCTCCTTTCACAGTCAGCATGTGTTGATCATTGTTATGTACCCACTAAATAAAACAATTGATTCCAAGGATTAGCATGGGTTGGATCTGTATTTAAGTGTTTGCAGCTGGGCTAGTTGATTTGCAAATTTCCAAATAGAGAGGCCCATACTTTTTAAAATTGTGTTTTCAATCTGCTTTATGTTTTAAATATATTTACTTTATTTGCTGTTTATTATTGCTAGCCACCTTGAGTGCCGGTCTTTGGGAGGAAGGTAGGTGTAAGTCCAGACAACAGAAGCAACAATTCAATTTAGTAAATTTAGCAATCATGGATTAAGAAGGGAGGTCTTCTTACATATCAGGGGCAGAGACCAGAAACACATAGTAGTCAGTTTTTGCAATGACAGCAGTGGATTCACTCATGGCTTGGTACTGGAACCAATGCTTCTTAATTGTTCATACACAGGTTGGAGTTAGGGGTGGGTAGTGAGGGGTTCAGGTTTGGTGATGACATGAAGCAGCTTTGTTAGTTGTGCAATATCCTTATTTATGTTTGGTGACTAGTAGTACACACAGTATTCCAGATATAATTGTATTATGGATTTGAACCAGAGCACTACTGGCACTGTCATTTCCAGTTCCCTTCCCAGCTATGTCCAGCGTGGGCTGACATTTTAGTTTAACTGACTCCCACAGCTCCTATCTTGGCCAGTCACTGCCAGTTCAGATCCCAACAGTGTGATGCAAAGTTGAGAGTTCCTCTTTCCATATGCATTTACTTAAGTGAAACCCCCTTGAAAAATCCCCCCTACCCCCCATATGGAGAAAGCTGCAGGAGAGTGATAGACATGGATTACTGCTTAAAAATAAAAAGGCAATGACTCAGTTTACTTTTACTTTTCTTTTGCAGTGTTCTAATTTTATTTCAAAGTATTAGAAGACTTCCTTTGAAGATCAGAAGAAGAGGTTTTACTGTCATATATGTTAAGGTCTAAAAATCATGTTCCTTTTAAAAGTTTGTCCCTCCCAGACTTTCTTCAGGCTGAGCAGGGTAATTCAAGTTCTTATCCCCAATCAATGATTGGAAATAAGCACAACCTTGAAGAGACAAATCTTAGGACCTACTGAAGAAGTTCTCAGACCAACATGTCAACCTCTACAGGCCAGTCCCCACTCACTGTCTCAAATTGGCAGACGGCTGTGATTAGTCCTCTGTCATCTCACTTTTCCAGCTGCTTTTAATATACAGTCTGCCCTCCACGTTTGCTGGGGTTAGGGTGCAAGAACCCCGCGAAAGTGGAAAAAACATGAATATGTAGGAGAGGGTGGGAGGAGAATGTGCACACTTCTCCCCCCCCCCCTGCTTTGGCCAGCTGAGGCAAGCCAGACAAAGCACAGGGGAAAAGCGAGAAAGGTGTGTGCACATGCTCCTCTTTCCCTGTGGTTTGGCCAGCTGAGCACATGCCCTTCCTGACTGCTTCCCCCCTCCTGGGCTTCTTTTCCCAAGGGGAAAAGCCCAGGACAGAGGAGAAGGAGCATGCATGCACCCTTCCGGGTTATGGTTGCCCTTCACTTGCCCTTTCCAGCCATGACTGACCTTCGCTCGTGAATAATCAAATCTGCGAATGTTAAACCCATGAAGTGGAAGGCCGACCATATATCGGATTCTCTCTCTACTTCTGACTTTCCCCCTTTGTCCTGAGATTATTTAATTTGCTGCAAACCAAGTTCAATTGCAAAAATAGTTTACAGTGGGTCCTTGTTATCCACTGGCGTTTGGTTCCAAGATCCCCCATGGATAACAGAATCTGTAGCTGCTCAAGTCCCATTAAATATAATGGCATTGCAAAATGGTGTTTTATAACATGGAAAATCAAAGTTTGCTATTTGGAATTTATACTTTTAAATAATATTTTCAAGACATGGATGTTTGAATCCGTGAATAAAAAATCTGTGGATAAGGAGGGCCAACTGTACATTAAATTAACTCAGCCGGGGAAGGGAGGTGGCACAGTCTTACCCATCCCAGTATGCTCAGACAAAAGCAAACTGCTGCAACCTCTCTTACCTTGTGTGATCTTCCTCATTAATAACATTTGCCATTTTGACCCCATTTCATATTGCTCAGGCAAGCGTTTCCCATATTTTAATCTGTTAAGTGTAGGAAGGTCTGGAATTATCCCATTATTTAAAATGTTTTTCTTAAGTATGTAACTATTCCTGGTTTACCAAATCACATCTTGTAAGTATAATTGATAGTATAATTCAGTGTTTTCCATGTTAATACTTCACTTTGTGTCTCAGTACAGTTTCTGGTCTCATTTCTTTTTTTACTTGTAAACCCATTTTGCATCTTGCCTAATATACAACATATTTTATATGTCTTACAGGAAAGGTAGCTTAACATAAAACATAAATTAATTGTTATCTTTGAGAGAGTCCTGACTAAAAGCATTACCAGTTTGCTCACATTCATTTTTGCATGTGTCTTAAAGTTACAATGATGATAAGTCTATATAACTGAAATTGGAGATGGGTTGGTTGGTTTCAGGAGGCCCATTCTTTGCATATTGCAAAAGTGCAAGAGCTGTAAGGAAATCCCTACTACAAGGAGAATGCAGGGAAGTTAGTGGTATATATGATCTTGCTATCTTAATAGCAGCAGACACAGCTGGACATTATTCTCTCTGTCTCATAATAACATGCTGCAGATTGAAATAGAGAGGCATAAGGGCATAGAAGATTGATCTGCAGTTCCTAGTAGGCATAGCAAAAATCTATGATAGTAATATGCTTCAGAATCCTTGTAAGCAGAGCATATGTACTTCAAAATTGGCCAAGATGGCATGCACAGAGCTGAAATTCATAATCTTTTAATTAGAGAGCTGATCAAGAAGAATAACCATAGAGGTTTGTTCCTTGGCTAGTAATTAGACATTTATTTTAATATAATCAGAATAAATTGCATTATATGGCCACATTGCAAAATGTTGAAAATGACTTTGTAGTATTAGTTTTCTTTTGTTTTTATATGTATCTTTGTTTAGTGTTGATGACTTTTTTTTAAATGAGCAAAAGGAATCTGTTTTGTGTGTTTCAAATGCACACTTTCCCAACAAATACAGGTATATATTGGCTTGTTCTCTGACATGCTTCGTTGCTCTATTTTCTTTGTAGTTCATCATCATTTCTTCTTTCTGTTGAGTACATTTGCTTATGGTTCATTTCCTTTGCATGACTGACTGAGACACCAGAAACACAGGGAGTTAAATTAGGAAATGTTTTAAAACAAACAAACAAATATTTCAAAACACTTTGAGAATGGCTAGGTGAAAGAATCACAATACGAAGGAAAAATGTTCCAAATAATACCGTAGTAGACACATATTAAGGAGCTACCCACTCCATTGCTTAGAGAGGAAGCTAGAGTGGGCACAAGGACAGAAGCAGAGCCATATTGAATCAGACCAAAGGCCTCTCTAGTTCAACTTTCTGTTCAAAGAAATTGCTAGCATGGTGTAGTGGTTTGAGTATTGGACTAGGGCTCTGGGAGACTTCAAATCTCCAGTCAACTATGGAAACCCACTGAGTGATCTTAGGCAAATCACACTCTTTCAGGCTCAGAGGAAGGCAATGGCAAACCTCCTATGAACAGATCTTGCCCAAAAACCTTGGTGATGTGTTCATCTTAGCCTCATCATAAGTTAGACATGGCTAGAAGGCACACATCAACAACAAAATGGCCAATCAGTTGTCTCTGTGAGTCTGCTAGCAGGACATGAGTGCAAAAGAACTGCCTCCTTCCCTGTTTGATGGTCCACAGCAATTCATTTGCAGAGACATACTTCCTCCACCTTCCTCTAGACATCATAATCTAGTCATACTGAGTAGTAGCCAGTAAGTTCAAAATTTGGTGGCCAGAATGCTGACTGGGACCAGTTATAGGGCTTTATATGTCATGACCGACACTTTGAATTGTGCCTGGAAACGAACCAGTAACTAGTGGAGGTGTTTCAACAAGGGAGTTATATGCTCCCTTCTTCCAACCTACAACTTTTCCTTAAATGGACTGCAAAGCCTATAATAGCATTGTTTCCCAAGAATGATGGGAGTCTCAACACATCTGGAAATTGTCAGGTTTCCAAAGCAGGGTGTGCCATTTTGCTTAGTGTACTTGTTGAAGACCAAAACAGAGAAGCACCTTAATAAAGGAGATTCTTGACAGATAGCACAGCAGAAACATCAAGATAGCACATATTTTAAAATTGTTATTTATGGGGTTGACAACACATATGGGTTACTGGGGAAAATGTTTTTTTAAACATAGAAATAGCATGGATCAAGTTCCATTCCACAAAGAATTATTGGTTCTCATCCTTTTAATCATAGCAACTGCAATGTTTAATTAATTATTGATTTTAAAAGTTGGACTTAATTAATCAAGTAAAAGATATTTTAGAAAACTTGTCAACTGTCAATGCAGGTACTTAGAATAATCACATATAAACACTCTCTCAGAGGAGTCACAGATAGTAAGAAATGTCAATAGGTAGAAAAACAGCATCTGTTGTAAAATGTTTGTGCAACATCTAAGAACTGAGTATGCTTTTTTCCTTCAGAATAATCCATTTGCCCATGTGCAAACATATGCAATCAATTATGACTTCTGTAATTAATTGGCCTAGTCTTCTTTAATTGGGTGAAGGCCCTATTTTAGGTAATGTGCTACTAATAATGTCTAAGCACAAGAGACCAGACCATCAGGAAGTGCATATTAGTTCTTTATAGATCCCTGGGTTTATTAACATAAATAGATTAATGTCTAGTAAAGTAATAATTAAGCATAATCTAAATTAAATTACTGCACAGTTCAAAGCCATTTGTTATTTTATTTTTCATAGAAGGCACATGAGACTTGCTGCTCTGTGTATCTTATACTGTGTTGTCCTCATTCGTACACCCTCTTCTTGATGGTTGGTCTATATTGAGATTGCAACCTTTGTTAACAGAGACAAAAATATCCTGTTTAAGGATCCAGGTCCCACTAAGGCCATTGAAGCATCACTTGAGGGAATTCAAGATGGCCTGCTTTGAAGGGGGAAAATTAAAGAATATTTTGGGTTTAATCCAGATTTCTTTTTACATATCATACTTTATTGTACAAGGGAGGAAAACATAACACTAGCACAAAATGATAATTCTGTTGTATGAGCCATTCTATATTAATCGCCATGCAGAAGACTTTTTAAATGGCCAAATGGTAACTTAAATATTATACATTTCCATGGAGAGTAATCTGAGAGTCATTAGATCTAAATTATCAAGTAGGGTATACGGAAGTGAGGCTAGAGTGAAGTTTGCTTTCATGAAGAATAGGCAGTGTTATGCTCAGAGTTTAACTATTCTAAAACTGGATTGGATGGCTTATATAGATTGGTTCCAGTAGAGAGATCATTAAGGTTCTGGAAATGCACTTTGGATGTTTCTGTGTGATAACTGAGGATGCTATTCTGGCTGTATCCATTGCTTCTTTCCATGTTGCATTGAGGCCTATGTTCAGTTATGGTAGTGAACTGTATTGTGTAAAAAGAGTAAGGATCCAGTGGTATACTTATGTCTCCATTACCCTGAGAACTGAGACTTTTATGCCTTCCCATCACTGTTCTCCATAGTACCAGAAACATGCTCCATAGGATTTCTCAGTCCTCTGGAGCAGGTTTTTATGGTGCTTGTGGTTGCAGGAGGGATGAGGAAATGCCAGTTTTAGAGTACACCACCAGAAATACACTATTGGAACCTAGCCAACACCATTAAAATGCAAATTAAGCAACAGGTTCAGGTTATAGCAGAGCATTTTCTGACTTGTTCACTAAAATCTAAATCCTTAATATAATCCCATATCAGTCACAGTACACAACTCTGGTACTGAATGGCACCATTGTTGTACAAGTGAACAAAGGCACCAGATGTGCAACCAAATGCTCATGCACATCTGTGAAGTGTGAACATCTGCATATTTAATGACACCATATGTGCAGCTTCACTTCTGCAACCTTGAACTGAATGATGTTTTCCATCAAACAAAAATAATCAGACACTTCTATAGGACAATTTACACATGTATAAAGCACCAACAGAATTCTATATATTGTGTTTTCAATAAACTCATATCAGTCACCAATAGATTTTTGTGTATATAAAGCATTATAGTTAAAATGTTAAAAGTCCCTAGCAATGATATTTAAAGAGCTTTTTTTAAAGACCCTTGATTCAAGGATGCTGCTATGTGGTAAAAATAGTAACTGAATAATATTCATGTTTATACAACATGTATGAATTTCAGTAAATCAAGCAAGCAGGCAATGTAGGGCAGTTTGTAGTCAACACAATAAAACATATACTGGTATCAAGTGTTGAATAAACACCTAGTAGAGAAGGCAACTATGTAGCTGTCAATGGTACAGTTGGTGATAGATTGTTAATTCTAGGACATATTTGTAAACGTAGTCTGAACCAGATGGCTTTCCTTTTGCAATCTGTTACAACCCTAAGAATGTTTGGGGAAAGGGGGTATATTGCTGAGAGGTTATTAAAATTGTCTGGCTGCAAAACAAGGTGGATCTGAAAACTACAACAAAGCAGGGTTTGTGAGGACTGAATCATTTTCTGATTGTGAGAAACAGATGACTCCAAACTATACTTTTTCTTTGGTGTTATGTGACAAATATGGAATAGCATATGTGAGACTAAATTACTTCCATTTAAAAAAAAATTATCCAACGGTGATGTAAGAGGTTTGACCAGAGGGTTTATGCATGAGGAATTTGTGTCCCTCTTGATGCTACTTGATTCCAATTCCTCTCAGCCCCAGCCAGCATAGCTACTGTTCATGAGTGATTGGCATTGCGCTTCCAACAAATCTGGAGGGTTACTTTTTGTGTAATTCCTTATTACATTCTGCAAGAACAGTAATAGGAAAATAGATACATTGAAAACTTACACAAAAATTTTCATATTCTAAAAAAAAAGGAATCAGTATGATTGATCAGGGAGGGAATCTTTTAGGGTTGATCAAAGCTACATACTGATTATTTATTATGAGTTAAAGTGCTCTTCTTTAGTGCCCAAAAGTTTTCAAATGCATTACCCTCTTATTCTTTGAAAGAACCTTGCAAAGAAGGCTAGTAGTATGGTCTTCTTATTGAACATTTGGGGTGGGGGCATAAGTTAGAAATTATTTGAAAGGGCAGAACTACTACTACTACTACTACTACTACTACTAATAATAATAATAAAATTTATTTTTATCCCACCCCTGGGTGTAACACAACCAGGGCAGTTTACAACATTAAAATATACATTTCATATCCCACAATCCCATCAACCCCTTAAAATACTATTAAACAATGACAATTTAATACACACTTAAAATAATAATACAAATAAACAATACCTGCAGCAGAATCATATCAGTATTGAGTATTGTAATGTGAGGTAGCTGAGCTTTGGAGCTAGGTGAAAGATCTCCTGTCTTGAGAACAAATAATACTGGTGATAGTTTCCTAAGTTTATAGCCTAATGCTATTATGTTCCCTTCGCAGTATAAAGAGTGCTTGTATGAATGATGAATAAGAATCACAGAAAGTGCTTCTTCTTCATTCCTAATTAATCCTCTACTCACTTGGTTTTAAAGTGCTCAGAACCCTTAAAAGCTTTATGAAATACTAGAGTCCAGGGTTGGAGTGATGGTTAGAGAGTACACTGTCAGTTCTCCCAACTCTATTTGTTGTTTGTTGTTGTGTGCCTTCAAGTCATTCCTAACTTATGACTCTAAAGTGGCCCTATCACAGGGATTTCTTGGCATAATTTTTTTCAGAGGGGTCTTGCCCGTGGCTTCCTCTGAGCTTAGAAAGTGTGACTTGCCCAGGGCCACCCAGTGAGTTTCCATGGCTGAGCAGAGATTTGAATCCTGGTTTCCCAGAGTCCTAGTTAAACACTCAAAGATACCATACTATGTTGGTTTCCCAATTCTAATCCTTTCCCTAACAACCAGGGCACCATGACACATGGAATTGAAGCCAGAGTGTTAACTGGAGCTTGTTACAGTAATCATGCATCTCCCCTGCTGCAGCACTTCTGCTTCCAGGCACTGTACAAAGTGCTGGTTATGACCTATAAAACTGTATGTGACTTAGGTCCAGGCTCTCTGACAGCCTTCATCTCCCTTTATAAGCCTGCCCAGGGCTGGAGAGCCCCAGAAGAGACTATTCTTTCAGTTCCACTAGTCTCACACCTTAGGGGGGTTAATGTGGACACTAAATATACTCCAATCTTTTTTTCAAATTGCGTTGTTGTTGTTGTTGTTGTTGTTGTTGTTGTTTTATCTTTCCATTTCCTCTGTATAGAATTAGGTCCAAAACACACTGCAAAAATAATTGAGACCACTTTAACTGCCCTGACTCAGTGCTAGGGAATCCTGGAGCTCTGATCAGCACTTCCAAATTCCCGTAATTCTGTAGGATTGACACTAACATAGCCACATTACTACATTGTAGTTTCATTCTGGGGCACTATAGGTAGCAATAACACTTAAAGGTATTGGACTACAGCTTTTAGACTCCCCTAACCAGCAGAGTCACTGGCCAGGTAGCATTTCCAAGCTCTGTCCCTACCATGGAGTACTTTAAGATGACACTAATGTTCAACTCCACTGTTGCTGTATTACCACCACCATCATCTCTCCCAAAAAGTGGAAAAGAAAGTGAGTGGAAGCTGCCTCTCCTACCATCATGGAACATTTGCAACTAAAGCATTTGCCTCTGAAATGTTTTTTGACTCCAAACCTGAAAATTGTGGCCTCCTAAGGTTTGGGGTGAGGATCAGGGTAGGGGTGGGGTGTAAAATGCCTGCCTCCCAGAATTAGACAAACCACCACTCTTTGGGTTTGCTACAGCTGCATGATATGCCTCGAGATGCCAGAGTTTGTTATGAGAATGAATTATATATGATGATGATAATACAGAGATAATACAAAAAATGAGAACAAGCAAGTGTCAAAGTCATTTCAATGAAACATTGAAACATAGATAGACACAGAAGAAAATAAAGTAATTTAGATACAGTGAGGGGAGATGGGAATAAAATGAAATTATCTGTCATTCCATCTTATATCTATATTGCAAAGAATAATCTCTTTCTTCCCCTTGCTTTTTTCCCCAGTGTTTTCTGATCAGTCAAAGTTTTCAGTTGTGAATTATGTGAAATCATGGGGCTCAACAGATGGCCCCAAACGAGTGACTTTCCACCACCCCTTTCAGCACTGGATTGGGGCAGTGGCAACCACACGCCACAGCTCTGATCCGCTGCTTTGCCGGCTCTAAAAGAAGCAGCAAAACACCGCTCCTTTTTAAAATGGCAAAAGGATGCCCTTGCTACTGTAGCGGCACTTTTCAGTGCTCCTTTTGGCATTCGGCATTCAGCTGCTGCGTCAAAGGAGCAGTGTAATGTTGCCAGCCATGCGGTTGGAAGGGTGGCGTAACACCACTTCAAAGATGGAGTTGGAGTGGGTGGTTGGTAGTTGCTACACCTCCACTCCACCCTGACACCAGCCCTTTTGGCTGGTCTATAGAGGCCCCATATTACCTTTACATAAGATATTGTACTTTAACTCTTTTTTACAATGTCATTTACATGCGTTGTTTTGGAGTAATGTCACACAGATCTTAAAGATGCCTCATTCATTAACTGCTCTGAGAATAGAATATGTTATCACTTAATCACTGGATATGTTACTGTGTGGTTACAATTCCACCCTTCTCCCATTTTAGCAGAACTGGTAAATCATTGTGATAAGAGCATTTAGGACTAAAGTCCTTGGAGAGAAGTTTGTCTTTGTCTAATTGGATTTCCTTCTCTCTGTGTTGGCCTTCAAGTGCCATTCATCTCTTATAGGTGAAAGAACTAAGTGCATATCATCCATTAAGATTAGTGACAGCAGAAATCATTGTTTGGCCTTAAGAGTTTACAGTCTGGAAGCTAAATCCACCATTGATTTCATTTTACACTTCTGCCATGTTCATGTAATAATAGTGCAATAAGTGAGTGCACAGAAGAGGAGAGGAAGTAATATTGCAACTTCTGTCTCTGCTCTCTCTCATGCCTGGCATGTGTTGAAACTAAAGTCTGGACAAACACCATAAGCTGCACCACGGGGCCGAAGTATCCCCACACCTCGGCCCTGCGGCGCAGCTTCGCCGCCCCTGGAAGGAGCGCTAAAATAGCGCTCCTTCCATATGTCGCTGAAAGTGCGCCACAAAAGGCTATCGGCGCACCTTCGGCAACTCTTCCGCTGCAGCGTGTATGGACACTGCAGCGGGAGGTCATCCTCAGAGTGCTGGCCGTGCAAGGGCCGGCTGCTCCGAGGACGACTTGGGGAAGGGGTTGGGGTGCCGATCGTGCAGCTGCCCCTCCCCTTCCCTGCCCCCAAAACGGCCCAATTAGCCATCTGCTTCCCCCCTATGTTTCTGAATTCTAATCACATTAGATTCTGTTATGACTTGCAAATGCGTTTTGCAGTGTGACAGGGTCCACTCCTTTTTTCAGCCAACTGAAAGTATCCCCTTCCAAAGCATTTTTCAACTCTTTACACCTTCTTTGCCATTGCTTTAGAGATGGTGGAAGGTTGGGAAGTCTCTTCCTTTATTGTCCTCTGATGGTGTCAGGCATGTTGCTGTGTTTACAAGTCAAGTACCAGGAAATAGCAGTGGATAAATTATATTTCCCAGTGCTTTTAGTGTGTGACATGCAGCCATAGAAACATCTTTGGTGCTGGAGGGAAAGAGAAAGAGGAGGGAAGCTGAGTCAGGCGTCAGTGAGTCAGGTGTGAGGAAGGAGAAAAGGTCTGGTTTCTGTATCTTGGATACAGATCCAAATCTGACTGTGATCCTGGCTTTGTTGTAGAAATGCACATTACTAGCTGCTGAGGTTAGTTCTTCTAACTACAAAACCCAGTAATGCCTCTACTTGTAATAAACAGCAGGATAGATGTGGGACAACTACTTCTGCCTTGTGGAAATGTCTCAATTATGTTATATCATCCATATTTGGATCTGTCTTAAGTTGCAAACAGGCCTATTCTCCACCTAGAAGGTTAATGAGAGGATGGTATACTCTTTTCAGTTCTAAAAACAAATGGAATGAAATTAATAAATAAAAGCAACACCCACCTTTTAGGGGGACTAAGCCCCCCCCCCCACTTCTCTACCCCAACACATATATCAAGGATATCCAGGGGGTGATGGAAATGAAAGTGTCTCCCATCCCCTATTGATCTCTGGGAAATTTAAAAAACAAAGCAACAGCCCCACTGATCAGCATGGATCTACCCAGCATTAGGTCACAATGGGACTGGCCAAAGCCTGCATGCGGCCTCAGGTTGTGCACTCTGCTGTAAGATGTATTTTGGAAAAGGAGGCCAAGACATGTGTTGCAGTGTTATGCTGGCAGAAAATCATTGTGCAACACTGCATGTTTTACAATTCTGACAACAATTCTGCAGGCATATACTCTCTCACTTTGGACTTGGTGGGTGGAGAGCTAATTGACTATTGAACAACAGGTGAGCTCAGGGTCTTGGCACCCATTATGTAACCAGTTGTCCATTTGTGAGATCCTGCATAACTATACTGGCATGTAATTACATTGTGTAACAGATATATATCATCTACTGCTTCTAAATTGATTTTAATTACATTACTGGGAGGTTTACCTGATACTACGCATGTCATTGTGATACTTTCACTCACAGTTTGAACAAATTTTGAATAGCAGCACCTAAACTCTGTAAAATTTGTTTTACACAACATTACATGCGAAATGAAGATGCCAGGTTTGGTCAAAATAAGTTCAAAATGTGCATTCTAGAGCTGTATTTTCAAAATATGTATATATGTGTGTGTGTTTGTGTGTGTGAGAGAAATCAGCCTGAAATTGTTGAGAAAACAGCTCAAGAACCATTCTAGCACTGGACAACAGCCTTCGTTTTGATTGTTATCTAACAAAGCAAGTTTGAGATCAACCACGTGGATTTATACAGGATAACAGAAATTCATACAAACACTGTGTTAGCCTAGAAATAATTTAATACTGTAGACAGAGAATAGCAAATCCATGAAAATAGTTTTCTCCTTTAGCGTGATGTTTCACTCACTCGCTACTGTCATCTGGAGCTATTTCTCTGTAGGAGCATTTCCGTAGTGCATCAGTTCTCTGTGATGCACGGTGGTTAGAATAATGTGGGGAACGTAAGTAGGTAGCTCTGTTTCTTGGGCAGGGATGGTGTGACTATGTCTATCATAAAGTCTATGGTTCTATGATGAAAGAGCAAAATTTAAAATATTTTCTCATAAATATATACATTTTTTTCTTTCAGAACTTGTTTTGAAACTGAATTTGCTTTGGAGTCTCCTGCAGCTGCTATTCTACAGTACACAGTAATTCTTCAGCACAGAATCAATTTGGAAACTCATTGATTAACAGAAGATGGATAGATCTTACGAGATGGAAGACAAGACTTCATTAGTGAAAGGGGCTCAAGACATTGCAAAGGAAGTCAAGAAGCAAGCAGTGAAGAAAGCTAATAAAACTGCAGACAGGGCTCAGGATGGGTATACAGAAAGATCTTACAATCGATTCCAGGGTGAGGAAGAAGATGCGTATTATGCCCAAGAAGGAAACTATGATGGAGAAGCAAATGAAGATGAAGGATCAAGTGAAGCAACTGAAGGACATGATGAAGATGATGAGATTTATGAAGGAGAATATCAAGGAATCCCAAATGCAGCACAGAACAAAGAAGGGATTGCAGCCTTAGGACAGTCCATGCAAGATGACTACAAAGATCGTCTTGAATTGGAGACAGAGAGAAAAGCTGATGAAGAAGAACTGGCACAGCAGTATGAACTAATAATTCAAGAATGTGGCCATGGGCGATTTCAGTGGGCCCTCTTTTTTGTCCTTGGAATGGCACTAATGGCTGATGGGGTAGAGGTTTTTGTAGTTGGATTTGTGTTGCCCAGTGCTGAGACTGACATGTGTATTCCAAATTCTGGATCAGGATGGCTAGGTGAGTATTATCTATGTTTATCCTGGCTGTACCATACATTAAGCAGATGTTTTATAGATATATATTTGAGAGAGCTATGTCTTTTTAGAAGAAATAAATATTTTAAGAGTGGCTCTGACAGAACTTGTATGTGAGGCCACAGAATGATTTAATATGTTCAAATTGCTTTTTTTATTTTATTTTGTTTTGTGGTTGTATAAAAGAAAAGTCTTGTTATATTTTCTTTTCTTTTTAAAGTTTTATTAATGTAAAAAAATGCTTATTCTTCACATATATACATGCCCTTAATTTTGTTATTATATTTTCCTATTTTTTTTCAAGTCTAGTAATAAAAGTCATCACCTTTAACTACCTCTAAATTGAAACAATACATATGCTAAGGCTTATAAATCCAATATAAATGTATTTTACTAGGTAGCTAACAAGGAAATATTCAGTATAACCAAACACTGAACTTAGTGACTCATCACTAAGGTGTTTGAAGATATGAATGTTTCAGTCGAACTTTCTTTATATAGTGAAATATTTAGCATCTGCTCTTTATCATCAGATATTCACACACATATTTTAAAATTACTTAATTCTGCTATGATTGCAGAATTGTTGTTCCTAGAGGGAAAGGTTTTTCTGATTTTTAGATCTTTTGCTGTATACACTGAAGTTTAGTATACAGTTCCTTGAAATATGAGTTTTACTGATTTAAAAGCTATACACCCGCATGCTGGTCACTCTTTTTAGCAAATCAGTGTAAAAGTATAAAAGCAACTTTGTGTGTAACCTGGAGCTGAGAAAAGTATTTTTTACTATAACTTCCATATTCCCCAAAGAGTATATTTATATGCTGAATATTCCAGTAACAGTCTGTAAGAACATTAGCAAGCTATGCTCTTGTTTGTTTTATTGGTGTTAGGAATGATCACACTATGGAGATTATCACAGCTCCCCCCCCCCCCCCCCCGGGCATGGGCTAAGACCATGTATAATCACACAGCTTCGTGCCCAGATTGGAGGCATCCTGTACCTGACTGGGACTTCTCCTGTACTTAGCAAAAAACGGTTCTTTCCATTCATTGCTAAGTACAGGATAAGTCCTGATCAGGTATGGTGGAATGCCTCTGATCTGGGCATGGAGCTGTGCGATAACATACATTTTTATACAGTCTCAGCCTGTGCCGAGATCGGGAGAAATCAGCTTGTGCGATAATCTCCTATACGATTTTAAGCAGTACTGTTTTGTTAACTTTAGTAGTGTATGCTCAGTTTCCATCTATCACAGAATTAAGAACAAGCAGGGAAAAGGTGACTGTAAAAGTTTATTTTTTCTTGTAAGATTATAATTGCTTTGCTAGAACAAAAGGTTTTTTCTATAGGCTGTGAAAAATATGTTACACATATGCCTTTTCTTACCAGTATACATTGCATTTAGCATCCTTTGTCATTGGATGATAATTTTCAAATCTGATCACTGAGACTTAATTTTCAAGTCTGATCACTGAGGCATATATCTGATTATAGAGGCATGAAGTGATACAGGTCAGGATCTTTTGTGATTTTGCAAGGGTCCCTTTGGCACAATTCTTGGCTTGCCCCAGTTGGCTAGGAATCTGCAGCAGGGGACGTTTTCACACAGGCGGCTCTAAAGCCGCCTGGAAGCCCCCTGGAAGCAATCAAGAGCTGTTCCGGCGGTGAAAACAGCAGCCGCCAGAATGGCTCCTGATTGCCTCCGGCAGCAGCCCCTCTAATTCCTTTTTAAAAAAGGAATTAGAAATATGGGCCTAAAGCCAGCTAGCGGCAGGGATGGCACAGGATGGGGCGGGGCTTGCTGCGACGTCGTTTGAACACGACGAGCAAGACCCCGGAGTGAGGCAGGATAGCGCCAGGGATGGCGCAGGATGGGGAGGGGCTTGCATAGACGTCGTATGAATGATTTTACAATGGAGCCGGAGTGGGGCCGGATGGAGGTAGGATTGCCTCCGTTTAAAGCCCCGTGTGAAAACGTCCAGGGTTCTGTTCCCAGCTTGCATGAGCCCCTGGATGTGCATTGTTCTGTAGATCTATTCATATATTTAGCTTCTAAAAGGGGTGTGTGCGTATAGGTCCTGCAATATCCCCAAACATCTGGAAGCCCTCTGAAGAATGTTTTGTAACCACATCTAGGTGAATGAGGTTATAACTGGGAACCCTCCCTACTTGTAGGAGCTTTTGGTCAAATGTGGTTACAAAGCACTTTTCAGAACTTCACTAACAATGTACAAAGTTCTAACTTACAACACTGTGTTCAGGGAACTGTTGGGGTGGGATTACTTGTTTTATGCCTATCTGAGCAGCTTTCAGATTCCTTTTAGAAAGACAAGTGGATTATGAGTCTGTACAAAATAATCTGTTCAGTTCATTTAAAAAAGGAAAATAATCTCTCATCTATTATTATTATTATTATTATTACTACTACTACTACTTAGTATGTGTGTATCCCTCCAGTGTGGGTTTCTTTGGAAGAAACTACATCACATTTTAAGTGTCATATCTGCTAAAACAAAGCTGAAGATCTTAGCATGACATGGATTTCTCCAAGCATTTCATATTTAGTTAATCTTACTAAGTAGATAAATCAAAAATTCAAATATCCAAATGTTTGTTATCTTCTCAACTGCTGATTTTTCAAAGTTTTGCCACTAAAAAGTGTAGACAGTATGTGTACCCTCTATCAAAAGAATGTAAAATGTAAAAATAAATAAATAAGCAAATGTAAAAATGTTCATTAAGGCCTAAATCCAACTGTTAGTCACAGTTAATGTAGATTCTTTGAATCAATGGGAATTTGGTAAGTCAGCACGTATTTAAGTTCCATTGATTAAATGAGGGCCTTTATAGACTGCAGAAATAATCCAGTTTGAAGCCACTTTAATGGCCCTGGCTCAGTGCTAGGGAATCATGGGAATTGTAGTTTTCTTCTGAGACATTGAGCTTGCTTTGTCAAAGAGCTCTGGTACCACAATAAACTACAGTTCCCATGATTCCCTAGCACTGAGTCAGGGCAGTTAAAGTGACTTCAAGCTGGATTATTTCTGGCAGTCTGTAAAGGCCCCGAGTCTGCTCTAGTTGAGTTTAACTATTGGATTTTGAGCTAACAAAGTTCAATAAGGAGCAAAAAGCTACTCACTATATAAGTTTAGTCTACTGTTAAATCATAATTGCTTATAACTTTCACAAGGGACAAGTCATATTTGTGGATTCATTGAGAAAGTTCAGAACCAAGATATATTTTGAAACAGAGCTTCAAAGAATATGTTGATTTAAAAAAAATAGTATTTTGAACCTTCCCATCTATCCCCAATTTTATGTTTGGAGAGGGGGCTTAAGATGAAATGTAAATGGCTCTCTGGCCTGGCAGAATATGGAATATAAATTTTTATCTGATCCTAGTATTCTCGCAAAAAGCTCCAGAGATACAGATCTTCTGCTTGCAGTGAGGCAATAAGATTTGGATCTTTTATTCACTTTGATAAGACCCATAATCAGGCCCACTGTCAAAACCAACCTGGACCTGGCATAGTCAATTTCCTTCATATTGAAACTGATGGGAGGGATGGGAGAGGGTAGGAATAAACTGTGGGACAGTTCTCTGAAAATATGTCACCTTCCACAGTGGTTTCTGTGAACCAGCAGGGCTTTGCAAAAGGCCCATTGCTCTACTCTCCATCTCTTCTTGGGATTATCTTGTAAAGGTCCTATCCTTCTCTTGCATGGGGCCAAGGGGTTTCCCATATAAGGTATAGATCAGATCCATTCCTCATTGGTTCAACTTAATCTACATTCACTAAAGCCAGAAAATAGGTGCAGAAGTCCTTTTAAAGAATATTTACTGATGTCTGTAGTCTTCATAAATTTATATCACTAATGTGAAGACACACCCAACTAAAGGTGGTGGCAAATATTGGTGTGCAACGCCAGTACCCTGGTGAGATCAAACTCTTTTACCCAAAAAGGCTCCAAAGCTGAATTTAAAGTCCAAAAAGGGGAAATTCATTTTAAAGAACAAAAGAAAAAGATTTCTCCTCCCCACCTCTAACATGCTTAAAATAAAAGGTACTTTACAGTTTAGGTTTCAGCAATCTTCAGGGTTGATCTTGGTTTGAACTCCTACTCAATGAAGCTGCTGCAGGGTCTTTCAGCTTCTGGTGCTCTTGACTTCTTTGTTGTTGATATTTAATATAATTAACTGTTTTTGGTAACTAATTTGGCTAAATGGTAACTAAATTGGCTAATGGTAACTAAATTGGGTAATGGTAAGTAAATTGGCTAAATGGTGTAAGAAATGCCCTTTCCATCTGTCTGTGCTTGTTTGCCACCAAACAGATAAAAAAGCCAAGCCTGCCTAAGAAAACCTAAAAATCCCAAGCTGAAGCAGAGCTTGCTGGGAAGGGGCAAACCAAAAACTAGAAAAATGCAGGAGATTCCTACAGCTCCTCCCACAAACAAATACAATGGAACATTCCTATGTTCAAACATACTAAGGACTGAACTAAAAATGAAGGAAAATGCAGGAGAGAATTTAAACAGTCCAGGCTGGACATCACAACTAAAATTCTGTAAAATTACTTGGTATCTTATTTGGATATTGTATGCAGCTGACAGCATTCCCAGATTGCATATGTTTTTACTGCACTACAGGCTCTGCCTTCCCACTGTTTTTAATCTCCGTAGGAAACCATCTCTGATGCACTTCCTATGATTTTCCAACTTGAACATAGCATTCTTTCCTAGACAGAATTATAAGTTATAGAATATCAAATAGAACTGTTTAAATATCTGGTTGCAGAATACAGATCATTCTTGATTTTATTATTTATGTATTTATTGACCATTCATCTCACCTTTCTCCTGAGATGAGATTCATGGTGGCCTACAATAATTTAAGAAAATATTAAGTTAAAGCATTAATTTACAAAAGCTAAAAAAGAATTAAATAACAATATTATTTTTAAAACATGATTAAGAATTGTTAAACATATTAGAAAACATAATTTCCAGTAAAGGATTGAAAATTCACCACCCCACTTCTCTCAGATACTACTGCTCCATAATTAAAATTCAAAGGCCTGTCTAAATAAAGATGTTTCCACCTGCTGGCAGAATGAAAGTAGGGAGGGAGCCAAGCAGACCTCCCATGGAAGAGAGTTCCACAGCCTTGGAGCAGCTACAGAGAAGATTCTTTCATGAATCCTCACCAAACACACATGTGACGATGGTGAGACTGAAAGAAAGCCTTCCTCTGCAGATCTTAAAACTTGAGCTGGCTTGTATAAGGAGATAATCTAGACTCAAGCCATGTAGGCCTTTAAAGGTGAAAAACATTACTTTGAATTCTGCCTGGAAATACATCAGTAGCTGGTGAAGCTGTTTCAACAGGGGAATTACATGATCCCTGTAACCAGCCTCATGATTCAAGGACTGTTAAAAACCTTGAACAAAATTGTAGCTCCAAGAGGTGAAACACCAAGGAAACACCTTAATCTGGCTGCAGCATTTTGGACCTCCTGAAGTTTCTGAACAGTTTACATTTGAAACAGATTTTCCTATTTCCATTTGATTTCCCCCCCCAAAAGAATTGCACTTCAATACAGTGCAGTTGTATGCATAACTATTTTGTCCATACTTGCTATTCTGTTTTATATTTTTGATCCTCTGCCACATTTATGGAATTATGAATATACTTGTAAGTGGCCAAAGGTGAGTGGGATGCTAGAAACAAATCCCACACACTGGAACTGAAGTTGACAGCCATATTGCCATGTAGGTCTGGAATAAAAATGCGGAACATCTGGTCTTCCAAATGTTGCTGGAGTACAATTGATCCCTCACTATCAGCTATGTGCTCATGGGTGATACAGTCCAACATCTGTATGGCCACATGTTCTCCATTCCTGGGCTACACAAAAAGTTACATGTGCCAGAACTTCCCATGGTAATCAATCCATAAACTTCAATTTTAGTTTCATCTGCAGATTGCTGCCAATATTTTCTAAAAATGAAAAAGGAGTACTTTTTTAAAAGAAAATCCTTAACATTAGAATCATAATTGTAATGGGAGTTTGTTTACTTAATATCTTATTCCTGCTTTTTCACTAAGAAAATGGTGCTCAGGGAAACTAATGAAAAAATGCTGAATACTAAGCTTTAAAATAGTTACAAAAATGTGAAGTCGTAGGCTTTCATGGCTGGCATCCATAGTTTTTGTGGGTTTTTGGGCTGTGTGGCCATGTTCTAGAAGAGTTTCTTTTTGATATTTCACCACCATCTGTGAAAATCTTCTAGAACATGGCCTCTTCCATGCGCTTCTCTGAAGGGCTTCTGTAGATAAAATATTCTCAAGAGGGGCTGTTCTAAACATCATAGCAACTGACCCTGCTGTCTATCTTTTAAAATGTAGTTTGCCTTCTGAACATGCTTGAGAATTATTTTGGGACCTTCTGCATACCACTGAATCATGGCTCTTGTATGCTCTACAGGAAGTAAGCAAGGTTTCGAAATTTCAGTTATGGCATCTTCAGGCAGGCAGTTCTTATTCTAGAACATCAAAGTGAACTGAGTATGTTTTTAAAAATACTTTTGTGTGAACAGAAGTTTTTTTCAGAAGAGGGAGGGACAAAAGCTAAGATGCATGCCATTGTATTTTTGTAGATCAGGGGTAGGCAACCTTTCCCCTTTAAGGGCCATGGGACTTCAGCTCCCAGAAGCCTCAGCCATGTTGGCCAATAGTCCCATGTTGGCCAATAGCTCCTGGAATTCTGGGAGCTGAAGTCCCTCGGCCCGTAAAGGGGAAAGGTTGCCTACCCCTGTTGTAGATGAACTGTTGTCAAATATACATGTAAATCAAGTGAGGGGGAAGCGTGACATGTGGATCACATGCCATCCCAATCCATTTTGGCAACCTCTGTGTCTGGCTTGAAGCTTTCAAATACTTTCTTAATTTTTTAAAAATAGAAATTCACTCATAAAATGCTCCAAGGGCCCTTGCACATTACACAGTTACACCACTTAATGGATGGGCTTCCTTGTGACAATAATAGAATCCTTATGGATGACAGCAACTCTCCCTGATGTTGCACTGAGTACCCTGTGCAGATGAAGTTGGGACAAGTTGACACCATCCAACTCATCTATCCAGGTAGCTGTAATACATGCCAGGTGAACTCCTTAATCTACAACCAGGTCTGGGTGGTGGTTGTTTTATGACTGACCTGGCATTCAGCAGCAGGGCAAGCAGAGCAGAGGGCAGGACAACAGGGTAACCTGGATCTTGAGGTATGGGGGATGGATTGAAATATGGGATAGATTTCAAGTATATCTCATCATTCCCTCCCTTAGCCTGCCCAATCCCTAGTGCTATATTGCCCTCTGCTGCAGATCATATCAGTGGGGCATCTCCATTCCTTTGAGATTCACTCGTCCACATGTACAGAGAAAACATCTAGATCCATTTCAGTCTGGCTTCAGCTATGGGACAGAGACAGCTTTGGTCACCTTGGTGGATGACCTATGCAGGGAGCTGGACAGGGAGAATGTGTCTCTGTTGGTCCTGCTGGATCTCTCAGTAGTTTTCAATACTACCAACCATGGTATCCTTCTGGGCCACCTTTCTGGGATGGGACTTGGGGGCACTGTTATGCAGTGGTTCCAGTCTTTCTTGGAGGGGCGAACTCAGAAGGTGGTGTTGGGGGATTCCTATTTGACTCCTTGGCCTCTGGCCTGTGGAGTCCCACAGGGTTCTGTTTTGTCCCCCATGTTATTTAACATCTACATGAAACCACTGGGAGAGGTCATCTGGAGTTTTGGGGTGAGGTGTCACCAATATGTGGACACCAATATGTTTGACACCCAACTCTATCTCTCCTTTCCATCTGACTCCAAGAAAGCTATCTCGATACTGAACCAGTGTCTGTGGTCAGTAATGGACTGGATGAGGGCAAACAAATTGAAACTGTTTTACTGTAATATGTTTTTAGAATTTTTAGAGCCTTCTTGGGTCCCCTCCAGGGAGAAAGGTGGGATATAAATCACATAAATAAATAAAATAAAATAATACCCATACTCTAAACATATTTCTTAGAAATTTGCCTACCCACCACAGAAACAGCAGAAATTTCCCTTTCAATTCTCCCAATGAAGCATGGTCCAAAGATGAAAAGGTCCCACTCAGGGGTGTCACCAAGGCATAGAGATTAATTCTTTTTCTAAATGTCTGGCTAAGCTCCTGCATCAGGCAGGTGGAATGTAACACTGTGTACATGGTTCTGTCTTCTCCCCACTGCCTCTGAAGCTGTTACAAACCAGTAGGAAGGGAATGATGAAGAAGCAGCTGGTCTCAGCTTGGAGTGGACAAGACATGAGGGTACACTCAGGGATGAAGTTCAACCTTCTATTATGTCCCTTGGAGCCCAGAACAACTGCATCTTTAGGATCTCAACTGCCTGCCCCCTCCATCCATCCCTTCCCCACCAGTAAACAGCAGACAGGCTGAGGATTTGGAAGGGGCACACAGGGCTAAAGAACAGTTCACTCTGTGTGTGTTCACATGTATGCATGCTATGTGCCTTCAAGTTGCATGTCAACGTATGGTGACCCCATTCATTTCACAGGTTTTTTTTAGGCAAGGAATATTCAGAGGTGGTTGTATCTTGACCAAAAAGAGATGTATTTACATGTAAGGCAGACTTGTGTCACTAATGGGATCTCACCTGGTGTGAGAGAGAAGCAGACAAACAGTATCTCTTTCCATGTGCTCCTGACACAATTTATAGAGGCTTTTCTTATAGAAAAATTGTATGTGTGTTGTCTGCCTTCAAGTCATATCTGGATTATGGTAACCCTAAAGTGACCCAATCACTGAGTTTTCTTTGCAAGATTTTTTTCACAGGGGTTTTTCCTTTGTCTTTCTTTGTGGCTGAGAGATTGTGAATTGTCCAAGGTTACCCAGTGGGTTTCCATGGCTGAGTGAGAATTTAAATCCTGGTCCTGCAGATTTATAGTGCAACGTGAAACCACTTTACCTGGGGGGAGGGGGGAATGATGCATGGATGCTACTTTGTAACCTTCTTGTGCAAGCCATTTTGTTGCCCCCACCCAAAAAAGATACACATGTGTAATTATCTATTTTATGTATCACCCTGTTTATTTAACTGTATTATGAAGTTCTAGCCAGAATGACCATAGCACAGAAGAACTGGACAACCCTGGGCTCATTCCATGTCATCTTAAACTAAACTTGCCTCAGATAAAAAGGTTGGAAAACTCCTGCTTGAAGGGCCAAAAAACTGTAATAGGCTAGATGAGCCATTGGTTTGCCTGATATGCCAACGCAGAGAGGTTTAATTTTAAAGTACTTTTTAAAAACATCTAAAATGACTGCAATCTTTACAGCATTTTAAAAATAATTAATATTTTCAACTTTACCAAATAAAGGTTTTTAAATGACCATAGCAATAGAAGAACTCCATGACCAATTAATTGCTTTAGGAATTTTGTTTGTGAGACTCTTGTTAATCCCAGAACATAATATGGAAAACACTTTGTGTTGTAGAGTCACATGTATCATTCACAATCACTCAGAGCTTAGAATATTGCCATAAAAGTGCATTTCAAATTGCAGAGTCACACCAATTTGCTACCATGGCAGGGGCAATTTAGAGCTATATGTGAATGCTTTTGCTGCATTTAGCATCAAAAGTCTGATGTGAGGAAAATATCAGAGGCACCTCAGTTGCAGAGAAAAGTGAAACCAGGCATTAGAGGTATTATAAAGCTTTAACAAAGTATACTTTATCTCAGGCTTGTCAGTTAGGATTTGTAATGCCAGAGGGAATTATTGGATAAGGAAAGATACTTTCAAAATAGTATGTTCAGTGGTAATAGTAAAGAAACCCGTCAGTGGCTTCAAATCATTACCTGGGATTACCTGGGATTTTGATAACCCTGTACTGTAGTTGCTGCATCATAATATTTCATCTTTTTTAAAAGGTGGGTGTTTTTATAAGGACTAAATGATTAGATAGAGGTATTATTTTTTGCAGTTCTGTGGTTGTAAATACAGTGGGCCATTGGTATCTGCTGGCATTTGATTCCAGGAACTCTGTAGATAATAAAATCCATGGATGCTCAAGTCTCATTAAATACAATGGCATAGTAAAATGGTGTCCCTTATATAAAATGGCAAACTTAAGGTTTGAGTTTTGGAATTTATATATATTTAAATATTTTCAAGCAATGGGTGGTTGAGCCTGTGGATAAAGTAAATCAGTGGATATAGAGGGATGACTGTAATAAGAAACACTTTTTATACATATGAGATTAAATGTTCTAGGTTCTAATTGCCTGTTTCTTTGGATAGTCAAGCAACCAGTTCACAAAAGAAAGTCACAAAACATTATTAATTTGCTTTTTAATCAGTGAAGAATTCCGTCTCTAGCTACATTCATATGTCGTTCTATGTATGTGGAAATGAAAATTGTGTAGCCTTCCAGATATTGTTGGAGTGCAGTTCACAGCATTCTTTGCCATTGGTTAATGCTGGCTAGGGCTGCTGGGGCTTGAAGTTTATTAGAGGAGCCAAACATTTCCTGTCCTGGCATAGAAGCTAGTTATGGTATGTGCTGTTTTAATTCTGCTGATCTAAGATCTGTGCAATGAATGTCACTTTGGAGTTGAACACAATATGTATAGCAAATCAGAGTAATTCCTGTCATGGAGGTTAAATATCCACAGAATCATAGAGCTGGAAGAGACTTCAGACCCATCAAGTACAACTCCCTGCCATGCAGGAATACACAATCAAAGCATTCCTGAGATATGGCCATCCAGCCTCTGTTTTAAAATAACCAAAGAAGGAGACTCCACCACACTCTGAGGGGGGGTGTTCTACTGTCCAACAGCTCCTTCTGTCAGGAAGTTTTTCCTAATGTTGAGGTGGAATGTCTTTACATGTAGCTTGCATCTATTGCTCTGGATCATAGTCTCTGGAGCAGTAGAAAACAAGCCTGCTCTATTTTTAGTATGACATCCCTCAAATATTTAAACAGGGCTATCATGCTGCTTCTTAACCTTCTCTTCTCCAGGCTAAACAGGCTAAACATACCCAGCTCCCTAAGTCTCTCCTCATAGGGCAAGGCGGAAGACCTTTCACCGTTTTAGTTGCCCTCCTCTGGAATATGCTCCAGCTTCTCAACATTCTTTTTGAATTGTGGTGCCCAGAACTGGACACAGCATTCCAGGTGAGGTGAGGCATGACTAAAGCAGAATAGAGTGGTACTATTACTTCCCTTGATCTAAAATTCAAAATATAGCCGTGTTAGACTGTAGTATTCCTCAGATGCAAGTAGACTTAATCTACAAAAGCTCATGCTGCCAACTTCTTTCTTTAGTTAGTCTCAAAGGTACTACAAGATTTCCCTTGATCTAGACACCATACTTCTATTGATGCAGCCTACAATTGCATTGGTTTTCTTAGTTGCCACATTACATTGGTGACTCATGTTCAGCCTGTGGTCTACTAGGATTCCTAGATCTCTTTCTCATGTACAAGTGTATAGCCCAGTCTGGCATACACTGGATTTTGTGGGTCCATCATACGTTCAAATACCATGAGTTTCGTCAGGGCTGAATATAATCCCTCTTACCTGCTACATGCTTGATCTGGTGCCATCTAACTCACAAAACACTTTGTGCATGCATTCAATTCTCTTTTCTTTCTGCTTTTCCCACACAACTTGTTGTGTATCCCCCCCTTTGCTTTTTAAGGGACATGAACAGTGGGACTTCTGTTCGAATTTACAGCTCTAGAATCTTTTAAATTGACTTGTATGTGTGATTGCACAACCATTTAATGAATCACAATTCCAGTTAAATGTCCAACAGGGGTCCTTCTATGTGCCTATGTTCTGAGTTACCATCAGGAGATGGTTTTGGTTTGGATTTCCTCACTTTTGGGGGTATGACTGCAACATAGCATTTCACTTTAAAGGAGGGGGTGGACAATTTGTGGTCTTCAAGATATTGCTAAACTGCAATTTCCATGAACCCACACTGTTGGCTATGCTTGCTTGGGCTGATGGGAGTTACAGTTCAACCTGCTCAACCCTTTTTATAAACAAAAGGGAAGTTTGACATACATATATGCGGAGAATTGGGGGTGAGGAAATGTTTTGTTATAGAACTGGACATTTGGAAACCTCAGTTTCAAGATATATTTATTCAAATTAAATATATGCCTGAAGCAGAAGTGATAGAGCTATGAAGTCATGTTTTGATTGAAATATGCAGTGTTATCAGAGTGAACAGATGTAAGCAAGCAAAGTATGTCCTTAGTGAGTACTCGGTGTGACAGTGGTTTGCAATGACTCACCAAATTCCCAGCATGCAGAAAGTGGATCCTCATTTGATCTGTTTTTTTCCTTTTGTTGTTAAAGGAGTCTAAATAACACTAATTTATAAATTTTGTTTAAAAAGGCATACTCAAAACTGTATGTATGATTTCTAAAATAATCTCATTGATAAGGAAGTTTTCCTATACTAATAGTTACATAAAGTTAAGCAAGTTTTCTGCACATGGGACTGCATATACGAAATAATTGTTTCACCAGCATAATTCACTGCATCCTAATATTAATAGAGAGTGAATTCTGATTTCTAACTATGGAAACCTATACAATATGACACCTTTGAATAGGTTGCAAAGGAATATGGGTGGTATTGGCAGACCAAAACTACAGATGTCTTATCCCAAAACATTGAGAGGGATTCTTGTTGCACCGAGCCTCTCCCCAGGCTGGCCACCCTTGCTTTACAAGGCCCTAGATGAAGCCATTGCAGAACGTTGTGTGAGATCTGGCATGATTCTCACACTAGATCACATATTTGTTATGAATGTATATGGCTTGAGATTATGGCATTTGCATTTAAGTTATGGCCAGTCTTTCAATCCATAATATGGTGTCTGGCCTTTTGTCTCAGTGCAACAGTTTCTGCATGCTTCAAGTGTTCAAAATGCAGAAAGTGCAGACACTGTGGCAAGACAGTTTGGAGAGAATAACACCAGACTCTCTCTTCATTTTAGTGGTTTGCAGCTTAATACAGAGTACATATCTGGTCCCATGGCACATTAGAAGACACATGATAGAGTTGTCTTGCAAAAGTCAAGCAGACCTGCCCTGGACAGTGCCAAGAGAGGAACTTATAGATACCAACCCTTTGGCTGCCACCACCCTCCTGGCAGCCTCCCTACTCTGAGTGACACTGGGGTGGGAATGCCACTAGTAGGCCATAGCTCTAATCCTAACTGTCTCCCATAATGACTATTAGCTGTGGAAGGCAAAACTTACATGGTTAAGGTCTTCTGATAAAGGTTTCCTCTCAAGATCTTATAGCACCTTTGGGAGAGAACAATTTGACAGGGGACTGCACTTCAGAGACTGAACATTGAATTCTCACCCTCAAATACTGCGACTCTGACTTTTCCAAATGGTTTCTCTCTTCTAGCAGGATTTAAAAATTGAAATGGAGAAGGTCAGTATGATAGGTCAGTTCCCAGCATACTTGGTGTGGTGAAAGGTATTATGTACATCAGCTCTACTTTGCATTAGCCTCTCATTGAAATTTTCTGCTCCAGACAAGGCATAGGGGTTTATATTCAAAGGAAGAATACAAGAAAACAACACACACACACACAAAGAGCTTGGCTGGCATTCTTGGTTAAGAAGTGGTTGCTCTCAACTGCAGCCATCCCACTCAGGGCCTTTGCAGACTGCCAGAAATAGTGCAAATTGAGTCCACTTTAAGGGTGCTAGGGAGTCATGGGAATTGTGGTTTGTTTTTTTTCTGAGACATTGAGCCTTCTCTGTCAGAGAGCTCTGTTGCCACAATAAAATACAGTTCCCATGATTCCCTAACCCTAACCCTTAAAGTGGACTCAATTTGCACTATTTCTGGCAGTCTGCAAAGGCCCTCAGTCAATTACTGAATGATGAGTCAACACACAGGAAAATTCTATTGATTCACTGGGTCTACTCTAATCAGTACTAACAATAGAATTTAGGCCTATGAAGTGATGTAAATTCGTGTCAATTGATTCAGACTCAAGTTGCTTCAGAGACTTGGGTTGGACTCGACTCAGTAATAAATGATACACTGATTTCCTCTACATCCCTTCTGAGAAACGTGCCTCACACTGTGGGGGTGAGTCTTGCCTGTTGCTCATAGAAAAAGCTTTAGAAGACCTCTCTGATGTGCAACAGGGTCAGGCTTCTGAGTAGATATAAACCAAGCCCAGAGCGAAGGGCGTGTTTCTCAGAGGGGAACAGCAAACATGTTAGGCAACAGGCCTGAAGTGGAAGGATCCTTCTAAAGCTTGAAGAGAAGGGCTGCTGAGTAGGCCTCAATCCTCGCTTGAAGCCCATTGCCTAACATGTTTGCTGTTGTCCTCTGAGAAATATGCCCTGAACTATAAGCTTGAGGTGGGGCTTGGGGTCTACTCAGCAGCCTGTCTCCGCTGCACATTGGAGGAGTCTTTAGAAGGATTCTCCTGCCTCAAGCCCCCCCGTCTCTTTTTTTCTGTTAAAGTTAGCTCCCAAATGTGAGAGTTCAACTTGAAAGCATCTTGCAAGGACATGAGACTAGAAGATAGAAATCTGACTTGAAACTTGAAATAAAAGACTTGAATTCATCACTGGGCCTATGCATTACAGCATCTTTCAGCACTGGCCATTTTATCAAAATGAATAGCTCTACAGCTATCTATAGCTCTTCATTATATGATTGTTTTCCCCCCCAATGCCTATTGATCAGTCAAGCTTTATTTCCCCCCTACCCCAGCTTTGTTTTCTGTCTCCTTTACCTGCACTAGAATTCTTTCAACTATTGTCATTTGTTGATGTTGTCTGAAGCAGTGAAGTTTGATGGCGAATGTGACTTCCTCTGACTCCCTTGGTGAATAATATATGTATTTTGGTTATTACTATTATACAGATGTATACTGCAGACATTTCCGCCCATGCAAGTTAAATATTTCATACAAAAACGTATTCAGCCAGAAGTTGTTAAATTATATTCATACATTCCTCTGCAAAGAGGGCTAAGTTATGGAGGACAAAGCAGAACCTCCTGGCTCCAGCATCACTTGCCCTCCCATGTGTCCACCAGCTGAGCATAGATACATGCCAGAGAACATGCCTTCACTGCTTGCATATAGGTGCCCCATGATATCAAGGCTCCTGTGTAATTGGGGACATTGATCATATGGAACATCTGTGTCTGGGCAACTGATCATCACATGTTTAGCCCTTGAGGATTTTATTTTTCAGGAAGGGGAGGATCATAGGATGGAAGAATGTATGACCTCAGTGGCAGAGCATAGCACTTTTTGTTCTACAGCTCCCACAATGGATTGCATGGATTCTGAGGGTTGTAGTTCAAAAATAACTTTTCTAGCCCTTGAAAAAGAGCCAGGGTGTGCAGTGAAACTCTGTCCAGTATGTATTGGCCTATGAATGGAGAGATGCATTAGAAATATGTACTGTTAGAAATGTCTATTCTTAAAATGCATACACAAAATAATAAATTAATCTTAAGACATTGTTTACCATAATTATTTCTTTCTTTACATACTGCCATCTCTGAATGTGGCAGTTTATAGAATGTTGCCATCATTGCTGAGCATAGTTCTGAGGTATGGATTAGTTAGTTTCTGTTCTGGATATGGACCTTTAATTACTGATTTCCTCTCATTGTTGTTTTACTTTTCATTTTAAAGAGGAAAACGAATTACAGTAGAGAAAAATTTCCAGTTCAGCTTGTTAAAGGGCTCCTTACTAGCCTAAGTCTAGAAAGGTAATGGCAATTATGTCAATTAACAGCACACTCCTAAAATTATCTTTTCAGTAGTAGGTGCCACTGAATTACATTGAGGCTAACTCTGAGGCAAGTTAAAGCTAAATAATGTCAAGTTCCCTTGTCTCCGTGGAACAAATCCTACCTGATGGTGAAGTAATGACTATAAAATTGTTGGATGTGTGCTGCCGAGGCAATCACAAATATTTTCTTATCCATTCTTTTAAAAGAGATCAATAACTTGAGGAAGTGAAATTCTCTTGAGGCATATTCATTCTAGATGTAGCAGTACTGTTGTTCAGTGTTTTCTTGTGGGATTTCTTCTCAAGCCCATACTTACCTGCTCTTTCTCTTACTTTCTTGCAAACTGAATGCATCTAACAAAAAGAATATTAAACCTTCGGTAAAGCAAACATTAAATAATGTATGTGTGAGTAGTTGTATGCAAAGTATCCACCTGTAAAATCTGATCGCTACAGTTATTTCAGAAGTAAAGCATATCATGTGAGAGCAGAGAAGAAACAAATAATCAGGATGTGATATTAAGAGCTGTGCAGGCCCTCATTATATAACGTAATTCTTTTTTTGTGTGTTTGCAGGTAGCATAGTATACCTTGGGATGATGGTGGGAGCGTTCTTCTGGGGAGGCTTGGCGGACAAGGTGGGAAGGAGACAGTCCCTTCTGATATGTATGTCTGTCAATGGATTCTTTGCCTTCCTTTCATCATTTGTCCAGGGCTATGGCTTCTTTCTCTTCTGTCGATTACTTTCTGGATTTGGGTAAGCTTCTCTTACTTTATCTTGTTTTAAAAACTTAACTGTGTTTCTCTTCATATCATTAATGATTGCTTGTTAATGACCTCTCCTGACTTGCCTTCAAGAGACAAAAGTTGAGGGTTGTGTGGTTGGAAACTGAGCCTGGTGGAGTTTCTCAATCTGTTCTAACCATTTCCTTGTTGTTCATTGTGCCCATTGTATGGAAGGAAAAAATTGCTTTCCTTTGATCCAGCTGGATGTTTAAAGAGCTGTGGTCTGGCTGGGAACTTATTCCTGCACATATATCACTAATTCCTAGTAAATGTTTTTGTAAATGATCAGTTTTGAGATCTACATACTATACAGCATAATATTAAACACTGTTGTACAAACAATAGTAGGAAATGAGATAATTTGCTTCTAATGTTAATTATTTATTTAATGTACTTTATTAAGTTGTCAATTAGTTTCTGGACAAAGGACAAAGTGTTAGTTATTACCTTTAAAGTCCTACATGGTTTGGGTCCAGTTTACCTACAGGATCACCTTCTCCCATACACCTTGTATACTCAAGACCTCTGGGAAATGTTTGCTCCATCTGGCCAGGACTAAACTGGCAACAATTTCCCAGAAGACCTTTTTGTCTGTTGCCCCCAGACTGTGGAAGAGATACGACAGCTGAAAATGCTAACTGCATTTAAAACAACATTAAATGCACACCTCTTCCAGAAGGCTTACCCAGTCAATTTTAAATTATGACTTTGTATGAATGTACCTATGTGAATGCATTTTAATGGTTTCACAGTATTGTATTTTACCTGTTGGTTTTATGTCTTTTTTTTTTTTTAAATATGCTTTATATTTTAACTTGTACCCCACCTCAAGCCTTGAGGAGAGGCAGGGAAGAAATAAAAGTTATTATTATTATTTATTACACATACATAAACAAAGTGAAAAAATAATTTTAGAAGCCTACCTGCTCCAGCTTTAACAAGATCTAATCAATAAATAATATATAGACTTAAAAGTAAACACAGTGACTTAAAGTCAGACAAGTAATGTTAATATAGGATTTCTACCTTCTATTACAAATTTGTCCCTCTTGCTAAATTACCCTTTACCATACATTCCTAATTTCTTTTTAATCTTATTAGATGCTTAAAGTTTTACTATCAATTATGTATTCTGTGTCAGGAAAATGACATGGATGTGACCACAAGGTGGAGCTGTAGGATAAGAAATGCAAGCAGTTCAGCTCCATGGTCAGTGGTGTGTGTGTGTGTTAGTAATTGGAAATATACACACCTGAAATGCCTGATGCAACAGGCAGAGTTAACTGCCTATAAAAAGGAGATAGGAGGCATCTCCAGTGTGGGTTTGTTGTGTATGGTGATTGGTGAAGCAGTTTGTTGGATATTGCATAGTTGTGAGTATTTGAGACGGCTGTCCAATACTCTGTATGTATATATTGTACATAGTGCAACTAAAGATTAAAGCCCTCGTGTTGAGTGAAGGCTGGCCTTGTTGCTGTCTTTATTTGGAAGAAAGCCAGAGCTCAAGGCTGTGTGCTGCTGTGAAGGAATTTATCCTTCTCTGCCAGAAGTCCTTTTGCAGACAACTCTCTGGAATCCTTCTCCTGGCATAATGTTGACGTGGAACAACTCTGCACGTGGTCGTGGAGGACACAACGCATCTTTCTACGCCCCAACATTCTGTAGGGTTCCCAGGTGTCTTATTTTATACAGAATGTCTCTTCTTTAGTGTTTTAAAACCCAGTCCAAATCAGGGTGATATGGGATGACCCAAATCACATATTTGACAATACTCACCAGCAAGGCTTCCACCAGACAGACCTCTGAGCATTTGATATGCAGCAAACTGGTGTATTACATGCTAGATGACAGTACTGTTCCTGCTGAGATTTTGGGTGACTTGATGCTGTGTTTCCTCCTCTCCTCTCCTCTCCTCTCCTCTCTGATGGACTGATCTGTACAGTAAAATTGTTGGGTTGCTATCACAAGATCTCAAAGCAGCTTGGAGATCATGCAACAGAAAGGCCTCTTGCAAAATTGAGACAACCTAGTCTTGAGCTGGCATGCAACTTTTGTCTTGTATTACTGTTTGAAAACCCGGCAACCTTAGGCCTCATTCACACTAGCATTTTTGCAGCATTTGAGGAGATCAGAGCAGAATCGATGTTGCAATTCCAAATCGAAGTTCACGCTATGTTTACCCTGATCCAGTTTCTTCGGTGCAATTTAACCCTGTTGAAGTTCACACTGACTGAAGCACCGATTCAAAATGGATCCTCCATATCGATTGCATTCAATCATTTTTGATTTTATTTATTTTTTTGTTCTGTCAATCAAATGATGCACACCTACGTCACACCACTTCCATTGTCATAGGACTTTTATCACACAGGGAAAATTGGGGTGGGGAATCAGGGGTTTAAAGAGTCATTATCCTGGGAAAATGACGTCCTGTGAATCAGGGGAATAAAGAGGGAGCAATCCTTCCCCCCCCCCTTCCTCCTCCTCAGCTTCCCAGCCTTTACTTTCAAGTAGAGCCCAGGCTGCTGAGGGAAAGAAAGAGGGAGCATTTCTTCCAAGCCAGTATGGTGCAGTGGTTTGAATGTTGGACTGGGACTCTGGAGACTAGTGTTTGAATCCTAGATCAGTCATATAAACCTAGTGGGTGACCTTGGGCTAGTCACACTCAGCCTAAGAGGATAGCCATGGCAAACCCCCTCTGAAGAAACATGATTAGAAAACCCTCTGATAGGTTATCCTTAGGATTGCCATAAGTCAGAAACAATGTGAAAGTACATAACAAGAAACAACAACAATCTCTCCCTCTCTTCTTTTCCTTTCCCAAACACCAATTTTCCCTCTCTCTCTCCTCCCCTAGCACAGTTTTCCTTTGCAAAAATAAACACAAAGTTTTCCCTCTTCTTCTTCCTTGCCAGAAGGAAGGAAGGAAAGATGGACTAGCTGACAAAAAGGAGACGAAGCAGCACAAAATGTAGGACATTCAAGAAAAATGGGGGCAAAAGGATGGCAATGGCAAGACCTCTGAAGAACCCCCACCCCCACTGATAGAAGGGTTTTTTTGCCCACGCCTTTGTCATATCAATGATGCCATTATTTAAAGGTACTGTCTACTATAGCCATGAAGTAGCACAGATGTACATAATCTGTCAAATTTTATCATTATTATTATTTTTTAAAAAATACCATCTAATGGGATGTTCCAAGAACCCCTTCCATGGCTTTGGCCTTGGGCTGGCAGGGAAAGAGCAAAGGGGTGGGCATGATCTGCTCCATGCACATTAACTCCGGCCCCTCCTGGATGCCCTGAATGTGATTGAAAGCAAGTTCCCATTGGCTGCTCCCTTATAAAATCCAGTGCTTTTGAAAAGACATGGGGGGGGATCATTTTTGGAATAACTGGGTTAAGGGGGATTTGCCCTCCCCCCCCCCGAATTTGGGTCAGAAAAAACTGGTGCAAGTGTGAACGACCCACTTTTAAACCAGTTTGCAAACCGCTTTATAACATAGTGTGAATGACCCCTTAGTATTCTAACTACTTAATGTTTTAACTATTTCATATTAGTTATGTACTTAAATTAGTTATGTACTTAAATATTTCTTAAACTTCAATGAAAAATACATTTTTCATTCATTTTAATATATAAATTTCATTTATTTCATTTATACATTTATAAAATATATAATCCCTGTATTTATTTACAGGGATTATATATGGGGATAATTTACAGGATTGCAGTAACACTTAACACTGGTTAAGACACTGACTCTTACTCTTTCAAACTATTGATGAAGAGGAAGATTTAAGACCAGCCAATACTTCAATCTTTAACATATCGCAACCTTCGTAAATCTGTCATACAGATACAGTATGAAAGCTCCACAAGATACTAACTTTGCTTGTTCTTACAAAGTTGTGGTTCTGAAGATACATTGCTATGAAAAATTCTAAGATAGTGACTGCCACATTTAAGGAACTTATCTCTGTTATAGGGTCTACGTGGAAAACCAGCATAAAATGCCTATTTAAGGCACACAATTTTCAGACTTCCAGAATCCATGGATTAGATAACACTGTCAGAGGAATTAGTGAACGTAAAGTAGCTATGTTAGGATTATATTTAAGTGGTTTCCATTGCCAAGTTGATCTACAGTAATTTGACACTCTTCCTCATATCCAGTTGCTTCTAAAATTAGGAGATCGTGTTATACCTTTCATGGATGCTGAAAAAAAGTGACTGGTGCTAGCAATGCCATCTCCTATGGCACATATATAGGGATGCAGTGGCTCAAGTGGTTAAGACGCTGACTCTGTTGATTGCAAGATCGGCAGGTTGGCAATTCAAGGCCCAGGTGCTGCATGATGGGGTGAGCTCCTATCACTAGTCCCAGCTTCTGCCAACCTAGTATTTCGAAAGCATGCAAATGCAAGTAGATATATAGGCACCACTTCAGTGGGAAGGTAAATAGCATCCTGTGCAAGCATGCTGGCCACATGATCACAGAGCAGTCTCTGACAGCACTGGTTCTTCGGCTTAGTAACAGAAATGAGCCCCACCCCCTATGGTTGGACATAACTTGACAACCTTGTCAATGGGGAATACCTTTACTTTTTATATATTTATTTGCATTTATTTGTTTGGCTACTTTTTTTCCCCTTGTGTGCATTCAAGTCATTTCTGACTTATGGCAAATCCAAGGCCCTAGAGGTTTCTTGGGGAAAATTGTAAAGAGGGGTTTGCCATTGCCTTTCTCTGAGACTGAGAGAGTGTCACTTGCCTAAGGTCACCTACTGGGTTTCCATGGCTGAGTGGAGATTTGAATGTTGGTCTCAAGTCCTAGTCTGACACTCAGACCATTGGATCATACTGCCTCCTGCTTTAGTCCTAGGTACTGTTAATAAATTAATCCCTGATTTTTTATTTTCCTAGTTCCGAGAATGACTAGTGGATTTAGCACAAGCTTTGCCTTGTTTATTTTGATATTCATGTATTCCTTCCAAAAGGAAGCACTTTTAGGATGAATTCAGTAGCAGACAAATCCTACTGAAGATCCAAAGAGTTCTGATTTATCAAGAGTTTGTCAGACTCATACTGGAAGGTGGGAGTGAAGGATTCACACTAAGTTTAGCCATATATATATATAATACAAGCGGCTTTTTATTAACTATATACGTTATCTAATTCAAATTTATTTCTCTCAGATATAGACCTATGTCCTGAGCACCTGGTCTCAGGAAGACTGAGCTTTTCCTCAGAGGAAGTGAGTCAAAAGACTTGCCTGGGGAAAGAGCTAGCAGCCAGTAGCTCTATATATAACTATAGCCTCAGTCTCTTAAGCTTGGTGGATAGGCTTGGCCGACAGGCATATTCTACATGGGTATTTTGGGAAAGTTAGAATCATAGAATCATAAAGTTGGAAGAGACCACAAGGGCCATCCAGTCCAACCCCCTGCCATGCAGGAACTCACAATCAAAGCACTGCTGACAGATAGCCATCCAGACTCTGCTTAAAAACCTCCAAAGAAGGAGACACCACCATGCTCCGAGTGAGTCTATTTCACTGTCGAACAGCTATTACTGTCAGGAAGTTTTTCCTAATGTTGAGGTGGAATCTCTTTTCCTGTAATTATTAGTCTTGTACCCACTTACCTAGACACAAATCCCATAGGAGCCACCCAAGTAGATATGTAAATCAATGCGCTGTAAGTGTCCACTGAAGTGTTAACATCCTTTAAGATTAACATTAGCTGTGACTAGACACAATCAGACTAGTCTCATAATGAATATACTTTGTAAAAAAAGAAAGCATCTATTTTTCTGCTGTTTCTTTTTAAGGTAAGTACATAAAAACTAATCCTACACTTTCTGAACATTTTAATCATCAGAGTCCTGTTTCAGTGTCTGCTTAAGACTTCTCAATATGGACAGTGAGAGAGCTGCTGCAGTCACCTGCAACAGTTGTGGAATGTTTGTGTTCTTGCCTAAGGATATGGGCAACTTCAGCTGTATCAAGTGCAAGTTGGTATCTCTGTTGGAAGAGAAGGTCCAGCAGCTGGAGGCCTGAGTGTATACACTTTAGCATATTCAGGAGCAAGAGGTTATCCTGGACAGAATGGAAGTGATGGTCCTGGGTGGGGAACTCACAGGAAATTTCTGGGGAGGATGCCACTTCTCATACACAGGAGGAAGACAGTTGGGGAAATGTCACAGGTAGAAGTAGGGAGACCTGGGATTGTTCTGTGAACAGCTACAGAATCAATTTGAAACTGTTTCCCCTATTAGGAAAGGAGAGGATGAGGAAGAGCAGCAGGGCCAGTCGTTAGGGGTGGTAAAACAAGAGTCAGCTTCTTCAGACAGTGAAGCAAGCACATCAGATCAGTTAACACAAACCCGACCAACGACATCCAGGATGTCTGAGACAAAGAGACACAGGGATAGGGATCCTCACACAAGTTCTGACACTGAAGATGAGGGAGGTAGAACAAAAGTTTTCATTCCAAGAAGAACACAAAGAGTCAGAAAACCACCAGATAGGTTTGTAGTACAGGAAGCTAGAACTTGCACAGTTGTGGTTGATGAATCAGAAAGTTACAAAGATTTGCAGAGTTGTCCTGATGAAGAAAGGTTGAAATGGTTGTCTGCTATGGAGCAGAATACAAGTCTTTGACAGATAAAGAGGTGTTTGAGATTGTTGATAGACCTACAAATCACAAGGTGATTGGCTACAAATGGGTTTACAAGAGAAAGGTGATGCCTGATGGTAGTCAGAGATGCAAAGCTAGGTTGGTAGCAAAGGGTTTTGCACAGCAGAGGTTTGAAAATTTTGACAAAACATTTTCTCCAACAGCAGAGCCTAAGGTTGGTTTTGGCTTGAGCAGCAAGGAGGGGTCAGTTGGTGCAGCATTTTGATTTTGAGACTACATACTTGAATGCTTGTCTTGAGGAAACTGTGTTCATGGAACAACCTTTGGGTTTTCAGCAAGACAGTGAAAGAAAGGTGTACAAGTTGAAAAAGGCTTTGTATGGATTAAAACAGAGTGCTAGAAGTTAGAATCTTTGCATTCATTGTGAAGTTTGGTTACAAACGCAGCATTGCTGATGCGTGTGTTTACACAAAGGGAGATGTTACATTGGTGATTTATGTTGATGACTTGTGTGTGGCAGCTAAGTCTAAACAGGAGATTCAGACAGTAAGGAAGGAATTGTCAAAGAATTTTGTTGTGAAAGATCTAGGTCCTCTCAGATCTTATCTTGGAATTGAAGTGTGATAGTATGGAGAAGTAGAAAACAGGGATATATATAGCACAAAGTACAAGTGAAGCAGAGTTTGCAGCATTGTCAGAAATAGTCAATGTGGTTCAGTGGATTAAACAGTTGTTACAGGATTTGAATCAGGATTGTCCTGGACCGGTTCTGATCAATGAAGATTCTCAATCATGCATTGCCATTTCAGA
This sequence comes from Phrynosoma blainvillii, assembly GCA_026167975.1. Classification (NCBI taxonomy): domain Eukaryota; kingdom Metazoa; phylum Chordata; class Lepidosauria; order Squamata; family Phrynosomatidae; genus Phrynosoma; species Phrynosoma blainvillii. Next base: position 52,301,608 of record JANUYF010000002.1, on the reverse strand, counting down.
GGCAAAAAATTTGAAGTGCAGAACAAAACACATTGGAGTAAGATACCAGAATGTCAGAGAATTGGTACAGAAGGGAGTTGTGTGTCTGCAGTATATAGAAACAAGGCATAATTTAGCAGACATTTTGACAAAACTATTGACAATTGACAGACATGACCAGATGTCACATTGTCCTGGACTACAGCCAGCCTCAGTTCCCACAGCTGCTGCTAGGAATGGGGAGAATAAACCACAAACAGCAAGGCAAGCTACAAACCTTCCTGTAAACAAAGCAGAGTCCAGAATGCAAAGTAGTTAGTCGGTCTAAGGTCAAGGCAGGCAGCAATCAACAGCAGTCCAGTTTGGTCCAAGGTCAAGGCAACAGGGTTACACAAGGCAGGAGCCACACTGACCATAGTCTCACAAGGAAGCTACAATAAGTCTTGACACTGAGGAAGCCTTTTGCTGATGTTTAAATAGCCAAATCCTACCTCAGTGCCAGCTGAGGCTTGTTGAGGCGCAGCTGCTTCTCAGCTAGCCTCTTGGACCTGCGTACGCCAGCACTTTCAGCTCTCCTCTGCCTAAAGCAGGGGTAGGCAACCTTTCCCCTTTAAGGGCCGAGGGACTTCAGCTCCCAGAATCCCAGGAACTATTGGCCAACATGGGACTATTGGCCAACATGGCTGAGGCTTCTGGGAGCTGAAGTCCCTCGGCCCTTAAAGGGGAAAGGTTGCCTACCCCTGGCCTAAAGGAAGGTACTGGCCCAGCTGTATCTTCCTGATTCTCCCCACTAGGCAGCTGAGCCTCCATAGGAGTAGCACTAGGACCTGGCTGCTCTGGGGCTGGGAGAACAGGGCTTGGCTCAGGCAGAGCAGAATGAGAGCCAGGTGGAGCCTGTATCTCTTCCTTCTCTGGAGGAGACCCATCCTCCTCCTCGTCCTCCAAGTACTCCTCATGGCTGACCATGACACACGTCTACTAGGGATGTCACCTTAAGTGTACAGGCCTAGCCATTGTGCTAAGATAGTTTCACAACAAATAATAGTGTGCTTCATTTACACATCTGTACATTTCAGGAGGAGATTGTTAGAATATAGATGGGTTATACAGTCAAAGGTGAAATGTAGAGATGTGTGTCTGGAATTTTCCTCATGAGAACAACATCTAGGCAAACAAAGACAGCCCAGTCCAGGTGGCCAGAGAGTCATAACATCAGAAGTTCCTAGCTGGGAAAGGCAGCCCAGAACAGATAACAGTATCCAAAACATCGTTAGGTCTGGGAAAGAAACCACGTGGTGGATGATGGACAGCAAGGGGCTGGGTTAATAAACATCATACACATAACATCCAATCAACATAAGGTTAACACCCAGAAGGTGGAGAAAGGGCAGGGCTGAGAAATCCCTTTGTCTAGAAATTGTTTATATTTCTTGCCTTCTTCCTGTTTGTGTGTTTGCAATGGATCTAACTATGGAGTTAATTCTTGGACTATAATATGCTTATATTGCTTTTATAATATAACTTCAGGATCTGAAAACATGGATCTGTAACTCTGTTGTTCAACCACATCAACATGATGTGATCCTATGATGGACTGTATTTTTCTTTGCTTAGTTTTACCTTTTAAAACAATAAAGCTCTACTTTTAGAAGTTTGGATTTTTCCCTGGCTCTGCTGGATTTTCAAGCACATCACACCAATAAAATTCAACACAATTTGGATTCTTGGATCATGGCCTGGGGTTTCAGGAGGGGGAACTTCTGGCAAGGGATATCTTGTATCTCACACCAGTTGGCAAAAACATTTTTGCCAAAGGGCTCGAAAATTTGATCAGAAGGGCTTTAAACTGAGTTATGTGGTGAAGGGAGACAGTATTTTGGAAGGCAGGAGTTCATCAAGGGGTGGAGATAATAATCAAACTGTTATAGAGGGAACAAAGCAAATAATGCAAGGATCCAACAATGGGAGGGGGAAAACTTTACACAGGCAGCTAGGGGGGAAGGATCCACAGTCTTAGATCTCTACACAAACGCACAGAGCATGGGGAATAAGCAAGATGAACTTGAACTCCTAGCACAACAAAGTAAATATGATATAATAGGCATCAGTGAAACCTGGTGGGATGAGTCTCATGACTGGAATGTAGAAATAGAGGGGTATAACATTTTTAAGAGAAATAGGTCAAAAAGGAAAGGAGGAGGAATAGCATTATATTTCAGTGATATTTACACCTGTGAAGAGAGCCAGAACTTAAATCCTGGAAGCAAGGTGGAGAGCATCTGAATAAAAATTAAAGGGGAAGGGGGAAACAGGGATGTTTTTGTGGGAGTCTAATACAGACCCACAAGTCAGACTGATATTCCAGAGCTATGTGTCTGCTATTCTACAAGCTATTCTATTTGCATATACATAATGAGAGGATGGGACCCAACTCTAAACACAAATTTCATTTATGTTTCATATACACTTTATGCACATAGTCTGAAGGAAATTTTATATATAATATTTTTTACAATATTGTGGATGAAATGAGGTGTACACTGAACCATCAGAAAGGAAAAGTGTTACTATCTTACTCACCCGTTTTGTCAATTTTGGATTTTTTGAGCGTTTTGGATTTTGGAATTCCTGATAAGGAGACTCAACCTATAGTGCAATATTAGTTAGTCTTGTTAGCAGTAAATGTGAATAATGACAATAGGGACGGATTCCCCCTCATTGTATATATAAAGGACATATGTAAGGTTTCATAGCAGAGAATGGTTATTTGTGAATCTGTATAATTCAAGTATATGCACCAATCACTGAGACAGAACAAGAAGAAATTGATTGATTTTATGAAGGAGTACAGGAAGAAATTGGCAACACACCAACACAGGATGTCAAGCTGATCATTGGAGATTGGAATGCAAAGGTTGGAAGTAACCTCGTGGACAGCCAAAAGGACAGACAAATGGGTCCTAGAGTAGATCAAGCCAGTGATATCCCTAGAAGCCAAGATGACAAGACTTAGACTGTCATACTTTGGACACATCATGAGAAGGCATGAATTTTGGAAAAAACAATAATGTTAGGAAAGGTGGAGGGAAGTAGAAAGAGAGGAAGGCCACATGCTAGATGGATGGACTCTATTGAAGAGGTCACAGGTATGAATTTGCAGGAGTTGGACAGAGAAGTAGAGGACAGGGGGGCCTGGAGATGTCTCATCCATAGCGTTGCCATGGGTCGAGACCGATGTGAAGGAAGTTAACAATAAAAATAGTAGTGAATGACACAAAGTTCTTTTCTACGGCCGCTCCCGGGCTGTGGAATGGCCTGCCGGATGAGATCCGTCTTATTACTACGCTCACTGCCTTTAAAAAGGCAGTGAAGACGGACCTCTTCTGGCAGGCCTTCCCGGAATAGCATCTGCTTCAGGGAGATGTGATCACAGCTTTTTATTATTAAGTTCCCATTGTAGTTTGATTTTATTGTTATTTTTTTTAATGGATAAGTGTATTTTAATATTTTCAAGTTTAATCCTGTTTTAAGGGGGTTGGGAGGGTAGGATTAGGGTATGAGGGAATGTTTTAATTCGTTGTCTGTTTTAATGTTGTAACCCACCTCGATTGTTGAGCAGAGGGGCGGGCTATAAATAAAATTTATTATTATTATTATTATTATTATTATTATTAAAGTTCTTCTTGGTGCAAATTGTTTCAAGATGACATCTTGATTTGTTCTGCTGCATGAGGATTTACAAGAAAGACTAATAGCATTATATCTGAAAATCATGCAGGGAACTAATTTCTCCAGGATGATTACATCAATTCTGATGCATTTGTTTCAGTGGAAGCAGGTAATGGTTTGAGAGGGGCAGCTATATATTTTTCCTCCTGTAATATGCAAATATATTTGGCACCTAGCTATCAGAATTGTAGAATGAGCAGAATTTTGAGCTGGGAAAAATAACAATTTATGTGAAGGAACACTCCAGTATTCCAGGTTTATATTGTTCTACAGATTTGTATCACTCATAATATTAGAAGACACCCTTTTGATAAAGATGAGGTATTTAATTATCATTATAAGGCACACTTTTGTGTTAAATAAGCAAAAGACTGACTGAAATATGAAGGAGTGTAGAAGAGCTGCCTTCTTAAATAAGAATTTTATCTGTACATGGTGTTTTGTGTGCGTATCAGTGCTGCCTGTGAAAATTTTCAGGGAGATAGATAAATTGGAATTACAGTAAAAGGCTAATCAAGGAGAAGAAAGAACAAAAAAAGATTTTTTTCTAATACTTAAAATGGAGAATAGAAATGGATGAATGTTTTAATTTTATTTTTCCCCTCTTTTTTCCCCACATCAAAATTTTGTTTCCAATTTTTGTGTCTTAAGTTTGTTTCCATAGTAGGTTTATTTTGTTTCCACATAAGGTTGAATTTTTCAAAAGTTTGCACAAAAATTCATACACATTTTATGTGCATTTCCTAATAAACATATTTGTATACCCAGTTTTACTTTATATATGCATTTTACAAGCTGCTTTCCCTAGTATGAATTTTGAATATTTTCATATTCAACAAACAAATGGTTCCTAGAGCAGATCAAGCCGGAAACCTCCCTGGAAGCCAAGATGACCAAACTGAGACTGTCATACTTTGGACACATCATGAGAAGTGAAGACTCATTTAAAAAGACAATAATGCTGGGAATGGTGGAGGGGAGTGGAAAGAGAGGAAGGCCACATGCCAGATGGATGGATTCTATTAAGGAGGTCACAGGTATGGGGTTGCAGGAATTAAGCAGAGCAGTGGAGGACAGAGGGTCTTGGAGATGAGTCACTATGAGTCAAGATCGACTCAAGGACAGTTAACAACAAAACTGTGTAGCAACTAGGAAGAGAGAGTGAGGTCAAGGCAGCTGCAAGTAAGAACGATTAGCAGTGATCTGGGGGAAAGTGGAAAAATCTATTACAACAATCTATTTGGTTGGCAAACTGGCTATAACATTTCAGTATTAGTGAGTATAGTATTTCTAAATTTGTCAACTATTTATATAAATTAACATATACTTGCCTTCTTTTTTTTGGCTCTGGTGGTGCATTTCTCCTTTTTTGGCAGTTCATAAGTGGCCACCCTAAGCATGGCAAACTCTTCAGCCTGAAGGCCTTTTCATACCATACAATTACAGCACTATGAACCTATATTAACTGCCATGGCTGCATCCTGTGGAATCCCAGGGCTTGTAGTTTGGTGAGGTACTAGCACCCTCTGGCAGAGAATTGTAAATGCACTTCCATAATCTCAAAATCCAAGAATTCTGTCGTGTAATAGTTAAGGTATAGTGTAAAAAAGTCCTGTAAGATAGACTGATTGAATTAATGGATTTACATAAGTGTTGATAGAGTCAGTGCGATGTAATGGTTTCACCTTTGGACTATAACTCTGGAGACTATGATTCACTTCCCTGCTCAGCCATGGAAGGCCCCTGGGGGACCTTGGGCAAGACACACACTCTCAGCCTCGGAGGACAAAGACAAACCCCCTTGGAAAACATCTTGCCAGGAAGATCCTGTGATAGGTTCATTTTAAGGTTGCCATAAGTTGTAACAACTTGATGGCACAAAACAACAGCAACAAACATACAAATTGTCCCATCATTCAACAAGTGATTCAATGAGTCTACTGTACTCGGACCTTACCCATGGGATGCAGGTCTCCTCCTCCTATCAGGCAACCCCTATCTGCCAGCTCTGAGCTCTGCAAATAGCTTGGTTCTTTTAACAGGCTGCATTCCAATTTACATTGTTCCTGCTCTGAAAGTGCAACATTCTCTTGCCTGCCTCTCCTGCCCCACCTTTCTTGCTACTTCTGGAGATGAAGGGAGATGGAGGAGCATCTCTCTTTGTTGTCTGGCATGCTACTATGACTCTGTATCAGGTGTAGGCAGTGTTCCAACTTTTGTCAGTAGTAATGGGAAAATTATAGTTCCCAGACCTCTTTGCACTTGGCATGCACTTAAGATTTATGTCAGGAGAGCGAGAGACATCCACTCTTTCTTTGCTATTGCAGGTAAACAAGAAAGTTTAAGATACATGAATGGTGTATGACAGGAGGCACAACTTTTAACTCTCTTTCTAGCTTAGATTAAAATCCAGAACAGAGATGGATCTTCAAGAATCATAAAGCTTATTTTGCACTGAGGCATGGGCTGCTAGCTAAACTGACCCTGGATAATATTCAGCAGCATTACAAATTGCAATGTAGTTGCTCTCTTCATAGAGGTTTATCCTTAGATGCCTTAAGTAATTTATTTGCCAATATCTGCACTATATCTGCACCTGAAGGTTCAGTGTGGGCCTCCCATAAAAAGTCCCAGATAAATTTGCAAACCTTTGTAGTTAAATAACAATGCATTTATTAAATACAGAACTTATTCGAGTTGAAGACACTCTCGTTCAGGAAGGCATTCCAAATTACTGGTTGTTAATCTGTTGTTTATTTTGTCTTCATTGTATACTAGTCAGTATTATTTTAGAGATGTTTTAACCATGTAATGTTGTTTTAGATCGTACACCGCTTTGCAGGTTTTTATTCTTTTTCTTATTTTATTTGATCCCTACTATGTAAAGCACTGTGCACATTTTACAGCGCTCTATTAATAATAATAATAATAATAATAATAATAATATTTCTACTGTGTTTTATAATGTGTCCTCTGTCTTGAATTAGGATTGGAGGAGCTGTTCCAGTTGTGTTCTCATACTTTGCTGAAGTCTTGGCTCGAGAGAAACGTGGCGAGCATTTAAGCTGGCTTTGCATGTTTTGGATGATTGGCGGTATCTATGCCTCTGCCATGGCCTGGGCGATCATTCCTCACTATGGTAAGAAACATATTTCTCTTGCAGAGATCTTCTTTTAGCAATGAGCATGAACTCTAAGCCATAATAAATTGCATAACTATCCAAATTATTTTTGAATTGTATGACATTCAGTCATGGAATATTTGAACACTGAAGTGAACTTGTGTACTCTTCAGCAGGAGGCAATGGTATGTTAAAGCTTATGTGTTTTTTACATTCTTGAAACTATAAGTTAATGTATTGCCTCAGTCTTCTAGAAAAAATAGAAACTTGTAGCCAGTTTTGCCCAACTGTAAATGAACTAGTTTATTTCTTTCCTAAAGATATTGTTTGAAATGTGCTACTCTCTTTCCCAACACCTAAGTGGTTCTGTTATATTGCTTCTGTAACTATAGGCCTAAGCAGACTGCCAGAATAGTGCACATTAAATTGAGGCACTGCCCTGGCTCAGTGCTAGGGAATCATGGGAACTGTATTTTTTTCTGGGACATTGAGCCTTCCTGTCAGAGAGCTCTGGTGCCACAATAAATTACAGTTCCCATGATTCCCTAGCACTGAGCCAGGGCAGTGCCTCAATTTAATGTGCACTATTTCTGGCAGTCTGCTTAGGCCCTATTCAGTTTCCCAGTGCCAGACTTTGGTTTTCTTCTTTGCTACAGTACATTAATGTCATTAGTGAATTTCTGATCTTGGGGGAGGAGATTATGTTCAAGAAAGAAAGCAGCATGAACACAAACATGTACCCAACCTTTCTCTCATTTATCTCTCTCTTTTATACCTCTGCTCCCAGGGATTCCCAACCTGTTTTGTCTCAGAAAGGCTACATGCTCACTGCAGAAATAATCCAGTTTGACACCACTTTAGCTATCATCATTCAGTGCTATGGAATCCTGGGAATTGTAGTTTGTTGCACCAGAGCTCTGTGACAGAGATGGTTAAATGTCTCTTAAAACTACAGTTGCATAGCACCATAGCAATTAAAGTGGTGTCAAACTGGATAATTTCTGCGGATGCAGCTAACATGAACCATGGTATTGCAAAACATGTTCTAGAGAATTTCAGAGGAAAGATAGGGGAAATTTTGCCTTCTGTTGTCTCCCATGTTTTCCATGCATGCTTTTTATGCTCTGTAGATTGTAACCATTATGTGACTTAGCTCTGATGTCATCCATGCATTGCAAAATATATGCATACATGGAAAGCTATGTTATAAATTGTTATATATTTAATAAATTGTTATAAAATATATATGGTGTGACCCAAAGCTTGAAAGTAATTGTTACATACAACCAAGTCAGAAGGAATGTAGCAGCACCTACTGCTAACATCGGATAAAGTGGTTTTTATTTTAGCATGAGCTTTCATAGATATACACCCATTTCTTCAGATGTGGTACAGAATCCAGGCCTCAGAAGATAAAGCATATTTACACAGTGGTGGAAGTGAGATGGAATGTAGTAGGATCCAGAAAGAGCCTAATCATGACCCCTGCTCTACATTTTCAAAGGGCTGCATAAAGTGATACAGGTCTTTCAGATCTTTACAGTGGTTATTAGTGCTGATGTGTGAAAGCAATAAATCTGCTTACCAAAGGTCAGGGTTCAAAGCCTTCTCTGAGAAGTTTCCTTTTCCTGAATTTAGAAGAATTGTGTACAATGGTGGAATAATTTGGTGCATGTGCCCTAAATGGAAGATTGTATAGTGTTTATATTAGCAATGGAAATCAGTTACTACCTCAAACTAAACTTGCTAACTCACCACTATATGGATGGATAGTTAGGAAGTGTAATTCTATTTTAATTGTCACTTTTGGAAGTTTTTAATTGTACTGTGCTTTTAGAGTGTAAGCCGCTTTGAATCCCAATTTGGGGGGGAAAGTGGGATACAAATAACAATAATGGACAGGTGTTTATGTGTGTGCATGCATATGCACACACGTGTGTGTTTTGTGTATGTATATGTATGTATGTGTAGATAGATAGATGTTGTTGTTAGCTGCCCTCAACAGCTAACAACAAGTTTACATCAACTGCCCTCAACAGCTAACAACAAGTTTACATCAAGTTTACATCAACTGCCCAAGTTTACATCAACTCATGATAACCCTGTGGATGAGACATCTTCAAGCCCTCCTATCCTCCACTGCTCTGCTTAGGTCATGTAGATTCAGGCCCATAGCCTCCTTAATTGTGTTTATCCATCTGGTGTGCTGTCTTCCTCTCTTTCTACTGCCTTCTACCTTTCCTAGCATTGTCATCTTTTCCAATGAGTCATGCCTTCTCATGATATGACCAAAGTACGGCAGTCTCAATTTAATCATTTTGACTTCCAGGGAGTGTTCAAGCTTGATCTGTTCATAGAACAACTTGTCAGATTTCTTAAAGAGAGGCATCATACCCTACAGCATAGCTGCCACTGAAATTTGGTGATAATTGGCAGCTCTATCATGTGGAAGATGCTAGAGAGTCTCCATATCATAGAGCCTTACAAGATCACAGAGCATATTTATCTCTTCTTTTACTGAAGAGGCAATGAAATGAGAAAAATTACTGTGATTTCAGTGATACAGCTCACAGCAGGGGCCAGTTCTGTGGCAGAGATGCTGTAGGGGGCACAAAATGGAATCAAATGCCACATATGGCCTGTGTTTTCCCAACCACAGTATAAAATGAGAGGGAAATCAGTTTTCTTCCATTTGTCAAAGTTGCCCGTATCAATTGCTTCGAGACTAATCTGACTTGCTGTAATGAACTAGGCAAGTGTTAATCTGGTTTCTCTTAGTGCCATTTGTTAAGGATCTTATAAACAAAATAGTAAAAATAATAATTATAATGGTAGTTAATATCAGTCTCGTTTATCACTCTCTTTTGTAGGATTTTAAAAAACTGTAACAGGAATAATAATGATGAATATACAATATATTTAGTGCTATATTGAATAATTATAATAATTACTTTATAAAACAACATAAGAAGGAAATTAAATATTTAAATGAATAAAAGTTCAGTGGTATGCAATGATGTTTAAAAATATGCATTATGATTTCAACTTACCTTAGGGGAGGGCATTTTTTTCCATGGCTATAATAGATTTCTTTCAAAGGTTATTTTTCTCTGCTTCAGTTTAAACAGCTCAGTATCTTAACTGTAATTGTTTTGTAGCATTTAAATGTCAGTAGAGCCACAAGTGCTTAAAACACCTTTATATCAATATTTTCTACTAATTTTCTACCTTTTTCCTCACTAGAAGACTGAGGAATAACAAACAGGACTAATACTCAGCATTGTACCTAGGAGCCAATCCATGCCTCTTGGGTTGTAATTGTAACTATGGTTAATACTGTAGATTGTTGATTACAATAGATGAGGCTTCCTTATCATAATAACGCAGTACCCCCTACACTAGAAGGCAAGCTAGAATGAAAATCAGTCAATAAAGTTTCCTTCTACTGATCCATTTGTCATCTGGAACAGAAGGTGTAGTTGAGACATAGACTGTCCAAGAGTGGGATGTGTCTTACCTGTGTGTATGTATTTGCCTTCAAGTTTCCTGTTGACACTGTGAATTTCATGCATGTGTGTGTGCACACACACACGTGTCTGCATGTGAATAGGGAGTATAACATTGGGGTTCAAGATCTCATTCTATGGTCCCTGTGCATTGCATTGCACTGGATTGTGTCACCCATACTGAATCCTCTGTATTGCTGTACACCTAGCAGAGATCATCATTCTGCAATCAGCACAGTTTCCTTTGTGACTCAGGAAGATCAGATGTGGTGAATTGGTGTACTTATCCCTTGAGGAATCTACCATCTGGAAGTGTAATTGGGAGGAAATGCTACTATTTTCAACATTTATCCTGTCAGCTAATTTCTGAAAAGGTTGGTTGTAGAAGCAGCTAATCTGAATTAAAATACATTAGAGAATTACACAAATACTTACTCTTTTTAACATATTTGGCATATTGAGATCAATGTATATTAGATCTAACCCTTTTGAGAAATGTTGGTATATTATGAGACCATAGGGCTTAATCAGATCTAGGGGAAGTACAGTATACACTCATGTATAGGTCTAGATATTTTAGTCAAAAATTGACCCAAAACACCTGGATCACCTTATGCATGGGTCAATGTGAGTACTGTACTTTAACTTTTATTTAAAAAGGAACCATCCCTTTGTGAAAGGCAAGAATGTAATCTGTCTTGGAAGCACTGAATGCCCTCTACTCTCTCATCCAATCAGCCATTAGGGTGAGTACAAATAGTTATGCCTGCTGGAATTTTGTAGTTATTTGGCATTGTTTTCCTTTGCTTCATCCTGTAGATGCTTTATTATATGCCCTTAACTTTTATATCTAACATATCTATGGATCATATCAAAATCCATAATTTTGGCCCCTAAACATGCCGTCAGCTTATACATGAGGTCAACTTATAGTTGAGTATATATGGTAATTAATTGCCATTATTCTTTATAGTGTTTAAAAAGTTATGTACGAAAACCCTGAGGATTGACAAAAGACAGGCATATAATTTCAACATTTTCTTTACAGTTGGCTAAATATATCCTTAAAAGATTACTAGAAATTATTATTCATTACAGCAATAAAATGGTATCATTAAGGATAGTCATAACTTAAATAGTGGGATGGGTCAAACTCTTTTTGGTGGGCCAAACAATACAACTGTTAGGTGGATTACTAATTGGTTGACTGACCGAACCGAAAGGGTGCTCAGCAATGGCTCCTCTTCATCCTGGAGAGAAGTGACCAGTGGGTTGCCACAGGGGCCCAGTGTTATTCCTGGACCCAGTGCTGTTCAACATCTTTATCAATGACTTGGATGAAGTAATAGGAGGCATTCTTCTCAAATTTGCAGATGACAGCAAATTAGGAGGAATAGCTAATACCCCAGAGGACAAGATGAAAATCCAAAATGACCTTAATGAATTAGAAAACTGGGCCAAAGCTAACAAAATGAATGTCAACATGGAGAAATGTAAGGTACTGCATTTAGGGCAAAATAAATAAATAAATAAATAATGAAATGCATAGATATAAGATGGGGGACACCTGGCTTAATGAGACTATATGTGAAAGGGATCTAGGAGTCCTAGTAGATCACAAATTGAACATGAGTCAACAGTGTGATGTGGCAGCTAAAAAGGCCAATGCGATTTTAGGCTGCATCAATAGAAGTACAGTAACTAGATCAAGGGAAGTAATAGTGACACTGTATTCTGCTTTGGTCAGGCCCCATCTGGAATCTGAACAGGTGATGTGATAGCTCTGTTTAAATATTTGAAGGGATGTCATATGGAGGTGGAGCTTGTTTGTTTTCTGTTGCTCCAGAGAATAGGACCCGAAACAACGGATGTAAGCTACAGGAAAAGAGATTCCATCTCAACATTAGGAGGAACTTCCTGACAGTGAGAGCTGTTCAACAGTGACCACACTCCCTCGGAGTGTGGTGGAGTCTCCTACTTTGAATAGAGGCTGGATGGCCATCTGTCGGGGATACTTTGATTTTGAGTTCCTGCATGACAGGGGGTTGGACTAGATGGTCCTTGTGGTCTCTTCCAACTCTATGATTCTATGGTATGGGAAGGCCAAGGTACATACAGAATTTAAGTATCACCTGGTCAGAAGAGCCCTATTAAGAGTCTGGACACTATCTAAGAAAAAAACCTACAGGAAAATTCCAATGTGGGTGTCCTCGCATGAAGCATTTGTGGAAGATGAAAATCGGTAAACGTGTGGTTGAAAAATGGCCATATCTTGTTAAAAACTGCACAAAAGGAATATGAGATGAAGCCTATAGAGGCTTTAAAAGAATTAGATACCAAAACATATTGATTGCTTTACATACAGCTAAAAGAGAGTTATAAGATGGACTTTAAATTGGAAAGCTTTGGAGACGAAAATAGAGAATATGATGAGGTTTTACAAGGCCCAGAAAGGGGAAAAAGTGCAAAATTGTATAAATTACTACTGGATAGAGAACATGATTTAGCTCAAACAACAGATACAGTGATAAAGTGGGCTATTGATTTTGGCCAAGAAATTGACTTGGATAGCTGGAGCTATTCAAGAATGAAAACACTAAAATTTACTTAATCCCAAAATTTAAAGGAAATCATTGGAAGATGCCCCAAAGATGGTATTTAACACCTCAGAAGACATGGTTTTACAAGCAGAACAGATTAGGAATTATTTCTCAGTCTGAACATAGACACACTTTATGTAAGCGATTGAATAGATTGAATGGATTGTTGAATGCTAGCTTTATTAGCTGTTCTTGCTACACTCTTTCTGAGGAATCCTGGTAGACTATAAGACTATTATAAATCATGAGTTAATGAGGGTAGGTGGGGAATTCGTATTTGTTTATTCTTTTCTCTTTCCTGTAGCTGCAGTCAAGGTGGGGTTAGAATCACTGACAAATTAGAATCACTGACATGTCAGTCATAAAGTAGAATTGTGTTTACAAGAACCATGATAAAAGAAGAAAAATAATTTTTCACCCTGCTGTCACTACAGGAACTGTGCTCAAGAGACAATAACAAAGATACTTCACAGGTGTTCCAGATGATTTATTGAGATTGCTGCTATACATGGCACCAGGCTGGTCCCAGACTATGGAATGGCCTGCCAGACGAGATCCGTCTGATAACCACTCTTGCTGCCTTTAAGAAGGCAGTAAAGATGGATCTCTTCCGGCAGGCCTTCCCAGAATAATATAGTCCGCTGGGAGGGACAACTTGCTCATTGGCCTACTGACTCCGAAGTGTGTTTTTAATTCAATTTTGTGCTGTTTTAATATCTTCTGGTTTAATCTTGTTTTAAGGGGTGGGTGGAGGGATCATGTTTGGAGGGAATGCTTTTAACTGTGCTGTTTTAAAATGCTGTAACCCGCCCCGATTGCCTAGCAGAGGGGCGGGCTATAAATAAAACTTATTATTATTATTATTAATTTTAAAATTTGAAGAATTAAGAAAGGCTTGTTGTTGTTGCTGTTCTTAATTGTATTCGAGTTGACTTCAACTTGTGATAAGAATGAGAGACCTCCAAGTCACTTTATCCTCAACTGCCTTGTTCACCTCTTGCAGATTCATGGCCACGGTTTCTTTGATTAAATCTATCCACGTGGAATGTGACCTTTATCTTTTCCCATTGCTCTCCACTTTACCAGATATTGTAGTCTTTTCTAGTAAGTCCATTCTTCTCATAATACAGCCAAAAACTGACAACCTCACTTTAGTCATCTTTGCTTCTAGGGAAAGTTCAGGCCCGATCTGCCCTTGGACTTTTCCATTGGTCTTTTTAGCAGTCCATGGTATTCTCAGAACTCTTCTCCAGCACCATATCTTAAAGCAGTTAATTTTCTTCCTCTCGGCATTCTTCATGGTCCATTTGTCACAACCATACATAGAAATGGGAAATATGATGGTATGGACAAATAATTAGTATTTAATTATATATCTTTACACTTCAGGATCTTGTCTTGTGCCTTCATAGCTATCCTTCCAACTTTTAGTCCTTTTCTCATTTCTTGACTGTAGTCTCCATTGTGATTGATGATTGAGCCCAAGTATGGAAAATCTTGAAGTATTTCAGTCTCTTCATCATCAACTTTAAAATTATGTAGACTTCCCTACATTTTGTAAAATCTACTCCTGTGGGTAATTGTTGTGCTAACCATGTTAAATTATGCTTCCCTTGTGTGGTGGTCTTAAACACATGTAGTATGGCACCACATAGTTGGGACAGAGTTACAAGTGCTGTTGCAATTTGAGTCTGTTGTGTGATTATGGGGCTATGCAGACGGGAGGCTCTGGGCCGCCTCTGCTAGCGGTGGATCAGGGTCATGGCAACCCCACGGCATGGCCTTGATCCTTCCTTTTGCCACCCCTGAAAGAGCGGCAAAATGCTGCTCCTTTTAGGGGTGGCAAAAGGCTGCCCTAAGAGCCGGCGCCATGGATCTTCTATGCCCTTTCAGCACAGTGTGTCTATACACTGCGGTGTCAGGACAATGTTGGGGTGAGGTTAGGGTGGCCGGCGTGCAGCTGCCCCACCCCAACTCCACCCCTAGGACAGTCCTTTAGGCCAATCTGCAACGCCTCTATGTCAATATATGTGATACAAGCTACGAAGAAGGGGGCAGAGCCCTCCAAAAAATCTGGTGATGACTTAAGCCCCACTATCCCATGTTTATACTTATGCCTTTTCCATGCTTTGTTATGGTGATGTAGGGTTGTTATTGATATAGAAGTGGTTATTTTAATTTTTTTCTCATTAAAACCAATATCAGGGGGGTCTGTGTGCCTGCTGATACAGTCTACCAGATTGTTGTAGAAATATGTTTCTCTCCGGAACCCCACTTTCAGTCAGTTATTCCACTGTACTGTCTTTACCAGTACAATGGATGTGCTGATGGCATGTTCCATGGGCATATCAATAATGCTGGCAAGGTATCTGATGTTCTGTTAATATTATGATGGGTCTTCTGTCAAATGCAGCTAATCAGCTAGTGAAATCTTCAATATTGGATTACTCCCTTAATGTGAAGACCTACAATACTAAAAGCATCAAGGATGGTGGAGCCATGCTTGGGCAGTGTAAGCTGAGAAAACAAAACCAAATAGTTTATTAAAGTGGTAAATGTTTTACCCTTGGGACCCCTGTTTACATCTACATGCAGACATCACTCTCCCCTCCACTTGATGCAATATATGAATTTTCAATCACAAATTCGTGTATATTAATATTTTAAAATGTTATAAGTAAACAGCATCATTCAAATTAGAACATCATTCAAATTTAAGTAAATTCAATATTTAACTCAACACATGTATAGGTTTGGGAAGAGGAGGAGCAGGGATCAGAGCCACAAAGTCTCACACACACCCTTGAGCAACTCTCTCACACACATCCTGGGTGTCCCGCCCCACCATTTGAGAACCTCTGTTTTCCTTGTCCAATGCAAATTTTGCATCCCCCTCATTTAAATATTCATCTTTACTGTAGTTAGTAGATCATTTAGCACATTTGCTTAATGAACACTGAAAACACTTCATTAGTGAGTTCAGTAATTAGCCTTCCTGTGATTCTGTAGGTTGAGTGGGAAATAAAAGAAGGAGGTTGTTTTCCCAAAGGATGAAATAAATGAAAACCCACTAAACCCATCAAGCTAAGTGTAGCAGTCGTGTCAGGCTCAAACTAGGTAGATCAGTAGCAAATTAGGAATTAGATCTCCCCCTTAAAAGAGGCGGAAGGGAAGTAAAAGCTGCCACAACCATAGAGGGTCATGAAAGTTTGAGAATGTTTAGATTGTGCCTTTGTTGTTGTTGTTAGCTGCCCTCGAATTTACTTCAACTCATGGCAACCCTGTACATGAGAGACCCCCTATCCTCCACCGCTCTGCTTAGGTCTTGTAGATTCAGGCCCATGATGTCCCTAATTGAGTGTCGCCATCTGGCATGCAATCTTCCTCTCTTTCTACTGCCTTCTACCTTTACTGGTACTATTGGCTTTTATAATGTGTTATGCCTTCTCATGATGTGACCAGAGTATGACAACCTCAGTTTTGTCATCTTGGCTTTCAGGGAGTATTCAGGCTTGGTCTGATCAAGGACCCATTTGTTGTTACTGATGATAAGATTCTATGGTATGAATTGGACCATGATGTGATTGATTTGCCCCAGGGAGGTCATTTCATACAATTCTCTCCCCCCCACCACCCTTCATTTCAGGGTAGGAATCAACTCCTATAGTATGCACAGAATTTTGTACAGCCATAGTCAGGCGTCTTCTGAGCACTAAACAGTTGGTGCATAATCTTTGGCAATTACACTGGACTGAGGTAGAAGGGGATTTGAACTGTGTGACTGGTTTGTTTGTTCGTTTTGATTTTTATTTATTTATTTATTTATTTTTGCCTTCCTCGATATTCTTTTGGTTGCGTTTTTAATCTGTTTGATGTTTTGATACTTTTTGTTTTGTTTGATTACAGCCACCATGTCCAGTATCTATTACAGGTCATAGTTCTCATGGAAGTTCTTTTGCCACCATGTTTACAGCCTAATTTATCCTGCCAACCTGTTTTAGAGGGGTAGAAAATCCTTTAGAGCTTTGGGCTGAGCAGTGGGGGAGAAGTAGATATCCTTACAGTACCTATCTTGACATGTTGAATTTCAGTCTTTGGATCACAGTTTTAAAGAGAAACACTGTATAAACCTAATAAACAGATAAATAATTCTTCACGCTGTTGCAGCTCCTTTGCTGCACTAAATTTGTGAGCACAAAGATTCACTGATGCCAAGTGAGGATAAAGATTCTCCAATAAACCTTTGGATGCAAGACAAGACTTGCTTACGCCTTTACTCTTTGTTGTTGAGTATTTATGGGGTTTTTATCAAGATATTAATAATTGCTTTCCTTAAAACATGTTTCATCTCCTTTTAATTGTTTTTGGAACATTGCCTACACTGCTTTGTCCTGAACTACATAAATCCACTTATTGAAACATATGAAATTAGCACAAAGTTGCTGAGGGGGGAAATGGCTAGTTTTTAATATCAATAAGAATTAACTTGGAGGTGCTTTTTTTTTTTAAAAAAAAAAATCATGTCATGAGGTAATGATGAAGATCAGCAGACTGGAAAGGTGTAATTTATGAGAACAGATACAAGAAAATTATATTAAAATAAATTAAAAAAATAAATAGCCAAATAAATGTTATGGAAATATAAAAATACTTTTTGAAAACAAACGGTGTCTTTTCAGTTGCAGTGATTTCTTAATTGTGATATATTGCTCTAGTGGTCTACGCTATGTTTTGTGGTGGGGAAAGAAGTGCAAAAACAGGGTATGCAGTTGGAGGCATCATTTATTACTTATGCATACACCTCTGTTTCTATGCATTTTAAAACACTCTAAGTGAAGAACAGCACTGAGCAAGACACAACCAAGGACTCTACAGCTATGTTGTGGGTATATAAATCTCTGGGGCTGCTGACTCACTGAGCCATACAGTCAGCTCAATTACATGCTGCAGGCCTTGTAATGAGATTTTCAATGGTATCAACTTAGCATTAACCCACAGTGGCCTGTTTAGGCTTTCTGCTGTATAATTAGAGTCTTACCTTTCCAAGTTCAAGTTGTCTCTGATCAGTCTTGAACTATTCATTATTGAAAGTTTAATGTTAAAATTTATAACTGATGCCCAATTGTTTTTCAAAACTAGCTGTGATGCAGTGGCTCCTAATCTTAGCTTTGAATTATTTTGAAACTCTGTGACTTAAAGAGCTCTTGTGACGTCTAAAACAGTTTTTCTGAACGTGGCATCCTCTGAATGTATTGGACTGTAGGTTCTATCATTCTTCAACCATCCTGGTCAGTTTTGGTTGTAGTGATGGGATTGATGTCCAACACATCTGGAGAGCATCACTTCAGAGAAACTGAAGGTAAGTTGAAGAATGTGTAACTAGAATAACTAAATATTCTTCCTTCTACTTATTTCTGTTTACTTCATCTTTTGTTTCACTTGTATCTGAGGTTTAGAATGCATACCACTTTATGTAAGGAACTATTCTTTTGTTCTTTTGTAAACACCCATATCTATAGGTGGCATTACAAAATAAATAAAATAAAAATCAGCTAGGATTTGTTGTGGAAGAGTAAATGGAATACAGGTGTAACTGGAATACAGGTGAAGAAAAACTAAATTCAAATCCATTCAGATAAGAATAAGAGCTCATTAGTCTATGTAGTGATGAAAGATAGTTATTTCTTTATTTTACATCATTTGATGTCCTTGATGTCATTGAATGGAGCTTTTCCAGTGATTTGGGACATGTGTTATGGCCTAGTTAGGATGTTTGAGCCTTCAGTAGACTGCTGTGATGTGTTTACAAGGTACTCCAAAGAGAGAATCACTTCTGCCCATCACAATTTACAGCCCGCGGTTCATACAATTCAATTTGTGGAGCTGTTCACATCAGAACACTATCCGGCTGGAAGTGTTGGGTGGCTCATGTGGTTTTCAGATTTTAAAAACTGGGCATTTGTAAAACAAATGTTTTACAAAGCCCAGCCCACTACTTCTTTGCTCAACTCTTATCCCCTAGCAGCTTATTACAGGGAAGGGATAGTATTATAAATTCTGTGAAAATGCAGTGGCTGCAGTGTTGTCGATCCACTGAAGTAGACATTTCATGTCACAGAAGATACTAGTGTCTCCAGTACTGTGGAATGCTAGAAATTTTTGTCCACACCTCAACCATCTTGTCCTGTCAATTTCAACATCATGTTCTTGCAGGCCCCCATAGCAAAGAAAAGTATACTGCAAAATATGCTTAAGAAAACCAAGATATACTTTCTTGATGCTATCATAACTGACCACTACTTACAGAACACTGCACTACTTGTTCTTTACTTATTTAGGGCCATTCCACACTTTTCTGTTAATTCTGTTAACTGTTGTCAAGTCAGCTTCGACGTATGGCAACCCTATAAATGAGACCCTTCCAAATCACCATGAGTCGCTTTGCTCAGATCCCACAGACTCAGGGTCATGTTTCCTTGACAGTCCAGCCATCTCTTTGAGGGTTTCCTTTTCCTATTGCCTTCTATCTTATCAAGTATTTTTGTCTTTTCTAGTGAATCGTATCTTCTTATAATGTGGCCAAAATACAACGATCTCAGTTTGTCATCTTGGCTTCTAAAAAGAATTCAGGCTTCATTTGCTCTAGGACCCATTTATTAGTCTTTAGAAGTCCACAATATCTGTAGAACCTTCTCCAGCACCACATTTCAAATGATTTGGTTTTCTTCTTGTCAGCTTTCTTCACTGTCCAGCTTTCACATCCATACATAGAAATGGGAAATACGATGGCACAGACAATCCTAACTTCAGTATCTTGTCTAGTTCCTTCACTGTTGCCTTTCCAAGTCTTAGGGCCTCTACAGATAGGGAAGGGGAGGGGCAGCCACACGCTGGGCACCCCAACCCCTTCCCGAACGAGCTGTGCCGGAAGAGGCCAGAAGAGGCTCTTGGGGCAGCCTATTTGCCGCCTCTGAAAGGAGCATTATTTTGGCGCTCCTTTTTGAGGCAGCAAAAAGAAGGATAGGCGCTGACGCGTCTAGCAGCCTCAGTCTCAATCCTCCATTTCCTGGGGCAGCCCAGGGCCACCCATCTGCATCCCCCCCGATCTCTTGACCGTAGTCCTCATTCTGATTTATGGCTGAGTCAAGATATGGTAAATCTTGATTTTAATATCTTCATTAACTTCTCTATAAAGTTATGCAAATCATCTGTGATCATTATTTTTATTTTCTTAAGGTTTGTCTGTAAATGTGCCTTTGCATTTTCTTCCTTGATTTTCTTCAATAACCATTCCAAGTCTGGTATTTTCTGCTAGTTGTATGGTGTCATCTGCAAATCTTAAATTATTAATGTTCCTTCCTCCAATTTTTATGCCTTCTCCTTTTGAGTCTAATCTTGCTTCACATATGATATGTTCAGGGTACAAGTTAAACAGCTAGGGTGGTAAAACATAGCCATGCCTGACCTCCTTGCGAATTGGAAACCATTCAATTTCTCTGTATTCTGTCCTGATGGTAGCCTCTTGTCCTGAGTACAGATTATACATCAGAACAATCAAATGTTGTGGCACACCCATTTCTTTAAAAGTGATCCATAGGTTTTTATGATCTATACACTCAAAAGCTTGGCTATAATCTATAAAACAAAGGCTGCTTTTATTCTGAAATTCTTTGGTGCACTCCATTATCCAAAGCATGTTTGAAATATGATCCCTAGGCTTTGTTCCCACTTACATTTAAACCAGTTTGCGATTTGCCTTTGCTCCACATCAGTGAATTCGTTCCAAAAGGTCTGTCGTTCCCGCTATGAAAGCGAATCTTTTCATTATTCCCTTGTAATCGCTTCTTTTTTGGCATGATTGTCATTCCTACTAGTTTGTGCTGCTTCAAAATGCATGTCAATCATCTGTACATCATCAGTGAGGCAAGCATCACAGGTGAGGACAGGGCCAGAGTGGGGTGACTTTAACAGGCTGCTCAAAAGTACACCATTTCCCCTTTGAGCAGCCCAGCTTGGGAACTAAATTTTTTCTTTTGAAAAAATTGATAGAAACCATTGATTTTGCATCTTGCTGAGCTGCCATCGGCCTGATTGCCCGGCATGTTGCCAAGTGTGTGTGTGTATATATATATATATATATATATATATATATATATCCCATAGGTTACACAAGCACAAAGGCAGCACTGGGGGCGGTGGGAAATGGCAGATCTCCTAAAAACTGAGTTGGGATGGTAAACCCCTTTGCCATTAGTCCCTCCCCTCCAGTATGATCCAATTCAGATCCGTCGTTCTCACTTGTTGAACACGCTTTGGAATAGATTCTTTTCAAAAGAACCACCAAAGAACTAGTGTCATAAAACAGCAGATTTTTTGTGTTTGCCTCACTTCATCACGATTGCAACTGAGCTCCAGTTGCAATTGGGAACGACAGTCATATAACCCGATCTGCAATTTGCTTTAAATCATAGTGAGAAAGAGACCCTAGTGCCTTTTCCTCTCTCCCAAGTGCCCTGAGTGTATCTTTCAATTCAGTCTCTAAAATTGTAGGTTCGTATTCAAGTGATTCTTCCTTGAATAAGTCTGTTATCCTTTTATCTCTTTTATCTACTTCTTTGTATTAGAAACAATATTATCTTTTTATTTCTTCTTGATCATGTAACATGTTCCCCTGCTAGTTATGTAGCATCTCTTTCCTTGGTTTTTCTTGGATCTTGTGGAAGTGGTCTCCTCCTCCTCCTCCTCCTCTTCTTCTTTTTGTGGTCATCTTCTGTTCTCGGCATTGATTATTATGGTAGTTTGTCCCTACACAAAAGTTGCTGAAGAGTTGCATTGATGGTTCTGACTCTATTCTCCTTTGGTCAGGCCTCACCTGGAATACTGCATCCAATTCTGAATGTCACAATTCAAAAAGGGAGGGAAGGGGGGCCGCCATTAGGGACAATACGGGCTTGCCATCCACAGATGCTCAAACTGGTGGATCCTCAAATCCACAGATGTGGAGGGCCCACTGTAATTGTTTTTTTGTGAAAGGGCCCTCAGTTAAGACTAATTTCAGTTTAATTTCATAATTTTGCAAAAATTGAATGAAATCTAATAGGCCCAAAAATGTCTCTGAACTTCTATTTACTCTATAATATTTTGGTTAAAAGTTAAAATCAGTACTGATCATTTACATTTAAATGCTGAAAGGGTGCCACCCAGTGGCTTTTCCATTAACCTCCTTGAACAAAAAAACAAAAGAACCCCTAGTCCTATGCTGTTTTTGTAATCCCTTTCCTGTTGTATTTAATACTCTCTTTAGTCTGCAGTCATCATTAAGAATGGGATGCTGTAAGGAAATCTAGGTGATCTAAGGATAAATTACTGTAATTCAGCTGCCCTAAAGCAAGGCTGGGTAGATAAAGGACTAATTAAAATAAGCAATTCTGCAAGATTGATTGATTAATACTAAATATTTTTATTACTTATTCCATGGCATAAGCTTTCAAAATGGATTACAAAATCTATGGAATGAATGATAAATCATTAACAACAGATTACAGACAAGAGAAAAAGTGCAAGTCCATGGCTGTGCAAATATCAGTGAAAACATTTCAGCTGGTTAGCATTAAATAAATTTACAAGACTGGGCAAACAAGGTGGACTAAAATCACACCACACTGTTATGTTTAATTATACAATTTGAAAACTGCTTCAGCATTACCTGTGTTAATAGATGACGGCTGACATTGTGTATCACAGTCTTGTCCCCTTTGCACTGTAATAGCATGATTTGCACAGTTTTTTCATCTACACTAATGTTGTTATTATCATCTCATTTGCCTTGTTGTGTCCTTCATGGTTGGTTTTATTAATGCTATTACATCATCACTCTAATGGCATCCATCACTACCCAAATTTCTCATCTCAAGTGGTGGCACAGGAAGAGAACCAGATCACACCCTCCACCACCATTTGTGATGTCTTTCTCCTGTGAAAAACAAAAGTGTTTATCATACTATACAAATCAGTTGTTTCAAGTTGCCCTGCCACCAAACCACTTCATTTGCACTCATTAAACCATAATAATGGTATTATTATGGCATGCCATCATAGCACTATTGTACTATTATCCTAAAAAATTAAATATTTTTTTTTAAAGTAGCAGGTGCGGTACCACAGAAGAGCAGTTGAGAAACCGCCATGCAGTAAAGACATCTGAATGGTGGTTAACAGGTCAGGATTGCAGTGTTACTGCACTATAACAGCAAACTATTTACAGCGAGCCCTTGGTAGCCACTAGGGTTGGGTTCCAGGACTCCACAGTGGATATCAAAATCTGTGGTTACTCAATCCTGTGGCATAGTAAAATGGAATCCCTTATATAAAATGGTAAAATCAAAGTTTGCACTTTGGATTTTAAAATTATAAGGCCATGGATGGTTGAATCCATGGATTCAGAATCCATGGACACGGAGGGCCGGCTGTATATTTAAAAAAAACCAAAAAAACTGAAAATGGTTTCAGAGGCACAGACCAGAGAAAACACAGCTTTTCTCTTCCCCAGCCAAGCACCAGAAACCTCATAGTCTGAGGTTTCCCTGCTGAAGATTTCCTTGGGAATCCCTAAGGGACAGATAACCGGACCACACCCACACTGTGCCCACTAATTGATTGATCTCTCAATGAAGTTGTGTGAGACATCCACAAACTGGCTACTGAATCGTAGTGTGTGTGTGTGGGGGGGGGGTCATTAATAGATTATTTTCAGCATGAAAAGAGTCACATTCCCAATGCCTGTGCAGTACAACAGCACCAAAAGGACTATAATGTTGTGTGATAAAGCTGAGACAAAAGCAGGACCAAACCACTGCTATGACAATATAACAATGTATTGTGATGAAGACCTTAGCCTTGGAAGAGGGACTCACAAATAGCCAACTAATTCCAACTACAGATGAGCAGGTTTTGTTTTCTGCTAGTATGTGTTTGGTAGTCTTTCTGGAAACATTTGGGGATTCCCCAAGTTCCTGTTTTTAAAAACATTGAAAATATTAACTGAATGACCTTTGATTTAGACTTAACAAATGACACAACTTGACTAAATATCTCAGTGTGTTTTGATTTATTTAATCTTTGTAACGGCCATTCCTTTGCTGCCAAAATATTATGGTAGTTTGGAGTGGTTTTATTCTTGCTAATGTTTTAGTTTTAACAATAAGCTGAAAAATGAAGAACACAGCTTTGGGTAGTGGGGCAAAAGCGACTTGCATTTGCTACAGTGTGATATTTAAGTACATGATTTTATGTAAATTAGAATCTTTGTATATTTTACCATTGATTTGTCCTACGTTAATATCATTCTGTAACCTGTCACTGTAGGCTGGGTGATTCATTTGGTCATTTCTTGTAATCGGTAGAGTGAGAAGGTGATATTCAATGTGAAGCAGCTGCAGACGCTGAAAAATGCAGTTACTGTAGGTTTTATTTCATGCCACAGCTCCAGAAAACTGCTCCCAAGATGCACTTGGGCCTTTTGTTTTAACAACCTGTCGGTCCTTGGAACTTGCTGCTGTTTTTAAGATTAATGACTTTAGAATTCAGCATTTGCAGAGAGCAAGGGTGAAGTTTAACTCTGCAGAGCTATCTGAATGAATCAGACAAAGAACACATATATCTTCCTGTTGTGTAGCAAAGAAGAGATGGCAGATGCAAATTGGATAGAAGCCAAGAACAGGCCTAGCGTTGACACCACATTTTATCTTCAGAGGAATCTATTCAAGAAACATTTTTAGAATCTAAAAATTCAAAAATGATAATTTTTGGAAGAGTGGCCATGTTCATTTGTTGCAGGAAATTTTATGGAAAGGTGCTCTGGGACTTTAGAAGCCAAATAATTTTTTTTAATGGCATAAGCTTGGTCAAAAACTATAGTGTGTGTGTGTGTGTGTGTGTGTGTGTGTGTGTGTGTTTTCCACACAATAAAAACAACCAAATGATTGAGAGGGTTTTTGTTTTCTTTTTTTTTTTAAATACACTATTTGGTATCTCAGTACATAAGTAGATACGGGAACAGTCCTAACAAAACAGTAAGACCAAGGCAGGAGGATGTGTGTGTATGTATCTGTGTATAATTATGCTGCTGAACATGTGAAATTGAATGAAAAGCTATATTGCAGTTAAAAGAAAGAAACATTTGATTAAAACATTTGATTGTAATAAATTCTTTAAGGATCCTCTGGCTTTGGGAATGGTGGGTACATTCACCTGGAAGAATGGAATGATTGGTTTTTACATAGCTATTTTGGATTGTGGAGCCACAGAAGTCAAAGACTGGCTCACTTTCATCTGCAGTAGCAACTTGTATCAATATAGCTTGGTAGCTACAAAAGAAACAACTTGCAGAGCACAGCAAAACTGTTTTCCCAAACCTGAAAGGTAGTATATTACAACTTTAGTACATTCTGTTCACAATATATTCTGCCTTCCCTCTAAATCAAGGGTGGTAAAATATGGGAGGCCAGGGAGGCATATTATTCTCCTAGGAGAGCTTAGGGTGCTGCTCAACCTCAAAAGAAAACATTTTGTCCCCCCAAATGCCCCCTCTCCACACCCTCTAGGGCTGTGGGGACATTTTCACCATGGTTTTAGGCCTCTTTATGCCATTTTTTTTAAGTGACCAAAATCACTTCTGGTGGTGCAGTGGTTAAATGCCTATACTGCAGCCACTCACTCATAGACCACAGGGTTGTGAGTTCAATACTAGCCAGGGCTCAGGCTAGACTCAGGCCTGCATCCTTCCAAAGTCACTAAAATCAGTACCCAACTGTTGGGGGGCAATGAGATTACAGTTGTAAACTGCTTAGACACCCCATAGCGCAGTATGAATCGGTATATAAATGAAGTTGCTTTGCTTTTGCTTTTCTGGTTTACATCCAGTTTTTAAAAGGGGCTAAAGTGGCCCAGAGGGATTCCAAAATGTAGTGGAAATGCCTCCCACACCCCATAGAGAGCATTTTGGAGCATTTTTTTTTTAAAAAAATAGCTTTTAATTCAGTTTTTATGATTGCTGGGGAGGTTGCTTTAGATCAGTGGTCCCCAAACTGTGCTCTTTAAGGGATTTTGGACCAACTCCCAGAATCCCAGACAATTGGCCAACATGGCTGAAGCTTCTGGGAGCTGAAGTCCAAAATCTCTTAAAAGGCAATTTGGGGACCACTATTTTAGAGCCACAAAAATGACCCTGGGGTGGGGCTCAGTTCTCCCACCCTTCCTCTAAATATTATTTTCTTGTCTATGATGCTTTTTCTTTTATTGCACTTGCTAGTAGCAAATGAGTGTTTCTGCAATATCAAATGTTCATGATAAAAATAATAACTTCATTGCTTCATTTTTCTCATTTCTTTATGGATCTATAAGGAAAATTGGGTACTTTTGTGATGTTCTATAGAAATAATTGTGTTGGCTTTAGAAAGTACTTTACCTTTAGCATCAGGATGTTTGAATACAGTTGGCCCTTGGTATCTACTGGGGTTTGGTTGCAGGACTTCCCGTGGATACCAAAACCCATGGTGCTCAAGTTCAATTAAATATGACATGGTAAAATGGCACAGTTAAAAACAACTGCAATGCGCTTATAAAAAATGGCAAAATCAAGATTTGCATTTGGGAATTAATATATTTTTTAAAATATTTTCAAGCTGTGGATGATGAAATCTGTGGATAAGGAATCTGTGGATTCAGAGGGCCAACTATATTTACTGGAAGAGCAGATTAACTTTCACATTAGAGTAGGACCAGATGTTGGATTCAGTAGATGGAAGTTGCTGGTGTGATGAACAGAAAGACAGCAGGAAGCTGTGAAGACCCAAAGACAGCTGACCAATCCTGAGACAGCTGGAACCAGCCAGTGAGAGAGCAGCTGGAAGGAGATAAATAGCTCAGGCGGTGAGGGATATAGTCAGTTAGGGAGTTAGGCAGTTAGGAACTGTGAACCAGAAGGCTCGGAACCTTCGAGAGTGTCAGTTGGATCTGACTTAGACAGAGGTACAGAGGCTGTGGATTGTTCCTGAGGGAATTAAGTTGTACAAAGATAAGAGTAAAGGGGGGAGGGGGAGAACTCTTCTTGTTCAACAGAGCTCTAGTGTAGAGAGTGTCTGTGTGGTTAGATTGTAATCACAGAAACAGCTGAAGAATTGTATTTGAAATAGCTACAATACACTTGAAACTGTAACTAGGTAATATTATTAACAAGTTTGAAAACCAAGAAGCGTGCCTGTATGTTTGAAACACAATAAAACCATCTTCTATTTTATAAAAACCTATTTTGGCCTCTGTGTGAGACTTTTGAACAAACACTACCAGTGTGTTATTAATAGTTATTGGACCGGTAGGTGACGAGGGCTATGAAGCCAGTCTCATAAAACTCTAAAAGAGAGAAATAGTCAAGGTGACGAGTGGTCTGTCACAGCTGGTGTGCTCAATCAAGGCCCAACAGCGGCTGCGCAGCTGCGGTGAGACCTTCCCAAGGCCCAACGGCGGCTGCGCAGCTGCCATGGGACCTTCCAAAATGGTGCCCGCACTTGCGCACACATGCGCATGGCTGCGGGCACCATTTTGGAATGCCCAACGGCACCGACGTCATGCACATGCGCATGATGCCGGCATGTTGGGCGTTCCAAAATGGTGCCTGCCACCGTGCACATGCGTGCGCAAGCGCTAGCACCATTTTGGATGCCAAAATGGCATCTGCGCTCGCGCATGGCGCACCGACACACCTGGCCCACCGGCCGTAGGTTGCCGACCCCTGTACTAAGCCGAAGAGCCAGCATTGTCAGAGACTACTCTGTGATCATGTGGCCAGCAGGATTGCACAGAATGCTGTTTGCCTTCCCACCAAAATGATATTTATTTATCTACTTGCATTTGCATGCTATTGAACTGCTAGGTTGGCAGAAGTTGGGACTAGTGATGGGAGCTCACCCCATCATGCAGCACCTGGGCCTCGAACAGCCAACCTGCCAATCTTGCAATCAACCGAGTCAGCGTCTTAACCACTTGAGTCACTGCATCCCTATATATGTGACATAGGAGATGGCATTTCTAGCAGCAATCACTTTTTTGCAGCATCCATGACAGGTATAACACCATCTCCCAATTTTAGAAGCAACTGGATAATACTATCTCAGGGACTGCCTTATCCCCTATAATCCTCCCCATGCACTCCAGTCCTCTGGGAGGAATCTACTGCAGCCACAAAAAGCTAGGCTTGCAGCTACCTCCCAGAGGGCTTTTTCGGTTGTCGCCCCAAGACTGTGGAACAGCCTGCCGGACGAGATCCGTCAATTGACATCATTAGACAGCTTTAAAAAGGCTGTCAAGATGGATCTCTTCCGGCAGGCCTTTCCAGAATAAATCATCCCGGCCTCAGGAACCTCTTACAGGAACCTCTTACTGGAGTCCTCCAGATTCCTCCTAGTTTAAAGAATCTCCACTTACTTTTAGTTTATTGTTGCAATTACACGTGGCCGTATCTGCATATATTGTATTTTTTAATCTGTTTGTTTTAATTTTCACATGATTTAATACTGTTTTAAGGGGAGGGAGGGAATAGGGTTTGGGTATATTGTACTTTAATATTGTTAGCCGCCCCGATTAGTTTCAGAGGGGCGGGATATAAATAAATGTTATTATTATTTTATTATTAATAGGAAGAGTGTCAAATTACTCTAGATCAAGGTGGCAATGGAAATCATTTAAATATAATCCTAACATAGCTACTTTACTCTTACTAATTCCTCTGACAGTGTTGTCTAATCCATGATTCAATTGCCCAGCAGAGGAGCGGGATATAAATAAAACTTATTATTATGATGATTCTGGAAGTCTGAAAATTGTGTGCCTTAAATAGGCATTTTATGCTGGTTTTCCACATAGACCCTATAACAGAGATAAGTTCCTTTAATGTGGCAGTCACTGTCTTAGAATTTTTCATAGCAATGTATCTGCAGAACCACAACTTTGTAAGAACAAGCAAAGTTAGTATCTTGTGGAGGCTTTCATACTGTATCTGTGTGACAGATTTGCAAAGCATGCGATATGTTAAAGGCTGAAGTATTGGCTGGTCTTAAATCTTCCTCTTCATCAAATAGTTTGAAAGATTAAAATAATCTAGTGCACAGTAACAAGATTTTGCACATTTATGTGTATCAGAGGTGGGAGAAGTGTGACCCTCAGGTGTATGCATCCCTAACTCCCTTTTTGTGGAACTTGGGGTCCCTTGACCCCTTCTTAAAAAGAACATCCCAAACAGGCCAAAGCAGCCACAGGGTATAGCCATTTTCATCCTCTAATCCCCATCCCCTGAAATAAGCTAAATTGAAAGTGGAAGTGACCTCATGCAACATCTGGGGTTGGTGTGATGGTGTAGTGTGGCCCACTTGGGTGGATGAGTAAAAAGTGACCCTTTTACAGTTGCCCACCCCGATATATATGTTTGTTATGAGAATTTCTCTGAATGTTTTAAAAAATTAAATGGTAGTTTTCTTTATGTCTAAATTAGTATGGATTCTCTTTATAATTAATATGTTTTCACACTAAGATGACAATTACATAATCTTTGTGCATTTCTGATGGAGTCATTAATATCTGAGTCAATTGTGAGTTCTAAAAATGCCTGTGACATATGTGTTTAGCAAAAATTAAATGATTAATTTTGAAATGGAATGAAAAAGCAAATGGTCATCAATACAGAACACTCGTTGTCCCTAGCCAGCTTTCATCTACAACAAATTATTTTTTAATTTGGAAAAAAAAATAAAACCAATCTTTACTGTGATCACTGATCATATTAAGTAGGAAACCTCCTGCTTTTAATAAAGTGATGACAAATTGATGCCAGTTATAATAACAAAGTAAAACTATGGCTAAGAAATTAACTAAAGAGTTAATACTGTATATACCACTGTAAATATATTAGTATCTATCTATCTATATATACACCACAGTATATATATTAGTATATACTAGTGTTATAAAAGAACAGATCTCAGAGCTTGGTCTGAGGATGGGGGCCATTATACTGCTGCCTTGCTGATGCTAAGTATATTTAGATTTGATACTGTGCATTATGGAAATGTTACTTTTAGACTACAACTCACAAGTCCTAGTGAGCACGGCCAGTTAGCATTGTAGTCTTAAAAAATGATTGGTCATCATATGTTCAAACTGTATCTGAAAGAGATCATCTGGGAAACCCAAGTTCCCTGCTTTGAATTATGAAACAGAAAACAAAATGGGACATATAAGAATAAACACATAGATAAAATACAGCAAGCAAAACGGTATGACACAGCGTAGAAAAATAATAACTGAATGGAAATCCTTTAAATACAGATACATATACAAGCTTAGATGTGTTGAATGTGGTGCAAAAACAGATCAAAAAGGAAGGGAGGAAGGAAGGAAGGAAGGAAGGAAGGAAGGAAGGAAGGCAATGTTTGTAGCACATGAAATAGGAACTATTGCTCCCATGGTACTTTGAAGTACTAACAGAACATTGTTACACATTTTTTCTATTTTTTAAAAAGGGAGGGATTGGTTTAGAAATAGGGAGTTCTGTAACTAAAGATGCATTTTCACTGGATGTGTGTCATCAGGATAAATTCCATTAATAAAACACTACTATAACATCTCTCTCATAGTAAAAGTCCTCCTTCCCAACCTCTCATTCACATGTCCACACACCACATATTTTCTTAGAAATAAGCTTTCCAGATTTCATTCTTCTAAATTAGTACTTAGCCTTCCCTCCTTCACCTTTTATTTGTGCTGTATATATTGCTCATAGTTTGGGAAATGTTACTTTTGGGCTACAGCTCCCATGCTATATGTGGCATTTTGAAAGTTGTACTCCAAAAAATTAACACTTCCAACTCTATTATACAGTGGGCTCTTGGTATCTGCTGGGATTTGGTTCCAGGATCCCCCATGGATACCAAAATCCATGGATGCTCAAGTACCATTAAATAAAATCGATAGTAAAATGGTGTCCCTTACATAAAACTGTAAAAATCAAAGTTGGTTTTGTGTAATTAAAAAACAAAACATTTTCAAGCTGTGAATGCTTGAATCTGTAGATAAAGAATCTGTGGATATAGAGGGCCAACTGTAGTTCTGCTATATTATCAGGAGAGGGAAGGTGATACCATCAGTAGGGAGAAGCTAGCCGGTGGAGACAAAAGTGATGAAGATTGTTGCTGAATTTATATCTCAATAGCAGTTAACAATTGTAGACAATCAACAAATTACATTATGTGTCAGTTCAGTTGTCTGATATTTAGAAGTTCCAGATACAGTTCATTGTTTAAGGGAAATAGTGTCCGTGTGTGGATGATGGGTGTTGCGGTGATGCTCTTTGGCACCCAGCAGAATCTGCAGGACAAGCTGGCTGCTGTGATCCACAGCCACTTTGTATCTCTTACCATCAACTGGCTCAGCTTCCCTTCTTCAGGATCCTGTCTTCCTCAGTCAAGAAGACACATTGTAAAGTCCAAAAGCATAGCTTTATTAATGCATATAAAAGTAAAATAAGATAACTAAGCCATGTAAGATTACATGTTTAACAATCCCAAAAACTTAGGATCTCCACTGGTTGCAGTTAAAACCCCTGCTTCCAGCCACACACTTGCTCACATCTTGAATAATAACATTCTAGACAAAGGATTCTCTAGGCCCTTCCCATACTCCACCTTCTAGGTGTTAACCTTGTGATAATTGGATAATGCCTGTATGATGTATGTTAACTCAGCCTCTTGCTGTCCATCATCCACCATGTGACTATCTTTCCCAGCCTAACAATTATTTACCTTTTTGATATCACTTGTTACCCATAACAAAGTCTGTGTCCATGAGTTGTATCTTGGGAAAGTCCATGTTTACGTCTGTGTAACCACCTGGTGTTAGATTCACTTTGTTTTTCTAGATGTTGTTCTCATGAGAAAAATTCCACACACACATCTCTACATTTCACCTTTGACTGTATATCCCATCCATATCCTAACATTAATCCCATTCTGAATTAATGGGATAAGTTAAAAAAAATTCTTCTCTCAAAAGTGGAAATTATTAAACCAGAAAATAAATTCAATGTATTTCCCAGTGCTCATAAGCATCAAATCATAGGTATTTCTGGTGAGGACTCCCGAGATCACCTTCTTGGTGGCTGCTCCAAGGCTATGGAACTCTCTTCCAAGAAAGCCTTGGTTGGCCCCATCTCTGCTATCTTTTCACTGACAGGCAAAGATGTTATTTAGACCAGTTGTCAGCTTTTAATTGGTTGGGTTAATACAATGGGTTTAATGCACAAGAGGTTTTAATGTGCTTTCAACTGTTTTATATTAATGTTTTAAGTGGATAAGTGACTTTTTAATTTGTATGTTACAATTGTTTTAGCCATATGGTTTTAATGTATTTTAACATTAAGCTGTGTTGGATCCCACATGGGATCCCACATTGGGAGAAAAGCAGGATATAAATCAAATGAGTCAATCAAATTATAAAATCTATAAAATACATCATGTTTTAAAGGCATCATCTCTTTCTCTGTCTCTATTCCCCCCATCCCTTTTATTCAGGATGGAGCTTCAGCATGGGATCTGCATATCAGTTTCATAGCTGGCGAGTGTTCGTTATTATGTGTGCTCTCCCCTGTGTTTCTGCTGTGGTGGCACTTACTTTTATGCCTGAAAGTCCAAGGTTCTTGCTTGAGGTAAAATTCCTTTATCATTCAATACACTGCATCTGTCTAGGTGTTAAAGGCTGCACCCTCACTTCAGAAATAATATAATTTGACACCACCTTGCACCTGTGCATATGGGCCAAAAGGCCCATGGTCCCCCTGGCCTCATGTTGCTTGTACAGACAAGATAGACAAGTACAGACAAGAAAAGACAGCCCAAGGCCAGGATCAGCTAATCTGGACACTGATCTGGTGATTCCAGACCAATCCCGACCCGAAGGGACCGCAGCCCAGAGCAAAAAGACCTGCTGTTTGTTGCAGAGTGGCAGGACTGAGAGAAGAGGCCCCGCCAAAGCTCTCAGAGCACAAACAGGCTTTTATGAATAACAACAATAAATAAATATGCAAAGGGATCTTGTAGCACCTTTGAGACTAACTGAAAGATAGATGTTGGTAGCATGAAGTTTTGTAGACTTGATCCTATCTCTTCAGATGCATTTGGAAGCATTTCAAATAAATGAATTTCATTTGTGCATACTGATTTTGCATACTTTTGCATACTCATTTTCCTGACTAACACAGCTATGTCTTTGAACAATAAATAAAGAAAAAACATAAATTATTTATTATTATTTTTGTAGTATATGTGAGCCAGATTCTTATTTTGTAAACTGCCTGAAAAGGCCTTGTCCTAAAATGTGGGATTAATCTAGCTGTGAATAAGGGGGAAAGTAATAATAATTAAGTTTGTGAAATTGTAAGCATTTCAGGTCAGTAGTACATAGGATTACTCACTTTATCTTCACAATATCCTTGTAAAAGCAGATTAGGCAGAGGCTACCTGTGGCTAACTGTCTATTGCTATGTGAAGTTGTAGGCTTTCATGGCCGGCATCCATAGTTTTTGTGGGTTTTTTCAGATTTTCTCTGAAGATGCTAGCCACAGATGCTGGCGAAACGTCAGAAAGAAACTCTTCTAGAACATGGCCACACAGCCTGGAAAACCCACAAAAACTATGTCTATTGCTATTCCGTAATATTGAGAGTGCATTGAGATAGGAGGTGGCTAGTGAATTCTGAATAGCACGTTTATTAGTGGAGGTAGTCACTTGGAAGTAAATAAATCAAAGACATTACTAGTATGGGTTCTCAACAATGTGCAGTCCCAAAACATTAGCCCTCTGACTTTCTGTTTAAATATATGCAAGTATTTTATCAAATTTCTTGGCTGTAGGTTGGAAAACATGATGAAGCCTGGATGATTCTCAAACAGATTCATGATACAAATATGCGAGCTCGTGGTCAGCCTGAAAAAGTTTTCACAGTGAGTAGGCTTTACACAAGAACCCCTCATTCATGGACCCATTCATTCATTTATTACTTCAATCAATATTGTCCTAGTACAGGACCTAAGGCAGTTTATACTATAATTTATAACAGAAAGAAGCAAAAAACAGTAATCTATAAGATTAAGGAACAGTTAAAAACAATTAATTTATCCTTTTAAAACCAAATACAGAATTAAAATACAAGTTGAGTCTCCCTTATTTGAAATGCTTTGGACAGACATGTTTTGGATTTCAGATCCCCTTCCCCCAGATTTTCGAATATTATATACATAATGAGATATCTTGGAGATAGGACCCAAATCTAAACATGAAATTCATTTATGTCTCATACACTCCTTATTAACACAAACTGCAGGTAATTTTATACATAATACCTTTAATCATTTTGTGCATGAAACAAAGTTTGTGTACACTAAAAATGAGAAAGCAAAAATGTGATCTCAATCACCCAAATTTTAGATTTTGGTGTCTTTTGGATTTCCGAATTCCAGATAAGGGATACTCAACCTGTAACTGGGAAGTATTAAAATGTAACAAATAATTGGGGGGGGGGAGTACAGCCCCCACCATTCCACAACAACCAGTTTGTGGCCAAAAGCCTGTGTAAATAAAAAGACCAAATGCTGGATTTAGGAGAAACCCTTTCTCCTAAAACCTTGAAATTCAAGGTGCTTCATATGGTGAGATGCAGGTTAGTATCCTATATTAGTGTGTCATAGGAGTTTATCACACGGGAACGACTGGAAGTATAAACGGTGATTAACCTGTCAAAATCACACATTTGTGATTACGTTTTTCACATGACTTCGCATTCGATTATCCCAGGAATATCCCATGATAATTGTGCAATTGTGCTAATGACATCACAATGAAAAGAGATTAAAGTGCCATTATCCATTAATAACCAGGCAATAAACAGCCACAAATCATTCAAGGGATTTTCCTCTGAATGATTTTTCCCCCTGTTTATTGCCTGGTTACTCCTTGGTTAGTCCCGAGATAATGGCTCTTGTGTGTGAAAATGTTAATCACATTTTAATAGTGTTTTAATCTCAATTGCACAATTTTGACAGATTAATCACTGTTTAAACTACCAATTTCCCCCTGTGTGATAAACTCCATAGTGTAAATCATCTGCAGAGTTAGGCAGCAATTATGCTTTGCCACCCTAGTAGTGGATGATGACATTTTACAATCAATTGCAGATCCAAAATTATACAGATGCCCACGGTGCTTTATGGATTATAGCCAAAGTGCTTTATAGATTATAGCAAATCTTTTGACTTCATGGACCACAAAAAGCTATGGAATTCCCTCAAAGAAATGAGAGTGTAAATACATTTGATAGTCCTGATGAGGAATCTATAAGTAGGACAAGAGGCTACTGTAAGAACAGAATACGGAGAAAAAGAAGGGTTCCCACTTGGCAAAGGAATCAGGCAAGGCCATATTTTATCACCATATCTGTTCAACTTGTAAGCAGAAAATATATACAAAGAGCAGGCTTAGAACTGGTAGAAGGAAGAGTGAAGATAAGAGAAGGGAAATCAACAATCTAAGATATGTAGATGACACCATATTACTAGCGGGAAGCATCATAGACTTGAATCAGTCAATCAATCAGTCAATCAATGTTGTTAATGTTTGACTTGAAACAGTCAACTAAGAAGGTGCAAAGGTAGGTCTACTACTGAACATAAAGAAAACAAAAATAATGACCATGGAGAATCTACAGACATTCTACCTAGACAACAGAGAAATTGGAATAGTAAAAGAATTATCGTATCTGAGATCAAACATTGATCAAAATGGAGACTGCATTCAAGAAACCAGAAGAAGATTTGGAATGGGCAGGGCAGCAATGAAAGAACTAGACAAAATCCTAAATTGTAAAGATATACAACTGAATACTTAAGTCAGAATGGTCTAAGCCATTGCATTCTACATTACTATGTATGGATGTAAGAGCTGGACAGTGAAGAAAGTGGATAGGAAGAAAAATAACTAATTTAACTGCTGGAGAAGAGTGCTGAGGATACCGTGGATGTCTAAAAAGACGAACAATTGAGTCCTAGAACAAATCAAGCCTGAACTCTCCCTGGAAGCCAAGAGGACTAAATTGAGGCTGTCATAGTCTGGCCACATAATGAGAAGGCATAACTCATTAGAAAAGGCAATAATTATGAAAAAAGCGGAGGACAGTAGAAAGACAGAAAACACAGCTATTCTCTTTGGAAATCTTGTGTCCCCCCCTCCCAATCTCCAGAAGTAGTTTGAGGTTTCATTGCTGAAAATTTTCTTGAGGAAATACACAAGGGTGGGACAACCAGACCACATCCACACTGTACCCACTGATCAACCATTCTCACAATGAAGTGGAATGAGGCATCCATGCTTCAACTGGCTACTGAATCATAGCAAGAAAGGGGGTCATTAATGGATTATTTTCAGCATGAAAAAAAAATGACATTCGCAATGACTGTAAGTAACTTTAGTAGTTACTTATGACTGAACAGCACAATAGCTCTGAGAGAACTGTGACATCATGTGATAATGGTGAGACAAAAATGGGACCAAACAGCATGGTGTGATGAGTTAGGTGTTTTGTTTCAGGGAAAGTGTTGCATGAAGACCATTTGTCTGAGTTCTTTTGGATAATGTGCTCACTTCTTTTAACAGTGTAATATATTCATTTCTCCAAAGAGAGAAGAACATAAATAGCTTTACTGTATTCTTCATAGGTTAACAGGATCAAAACTCCCAAGCAGATAGATGAGCTTATAGAAATTGAAAGTGATACTGGAACCTGGTACAGGAGATGTTATGTCAGAGTACGCACAGAGTTGAATGGTGTAAGTAATGTAATTTTTAAAGAATTTTATTTGTGCTGAGATTACTGACATTGTGCTGACATTTGTGCCATGTCTTTTTTATTTTTAATAAAATAGAGTTTTAGAAATAAATGCTAATTTTCTTAATCTCTCACAGATTTGGTTAACATTTATGAGGTGTTTCACCTATCCAGTCAAAGACAATACAACCAAGCTTGCAGTAGTATGGTTTACACTTTCTTTTGGGTAAGTTCGAAAAGACAACCTACAGTGGTTAAAGTGGATTGTATTAGTCTTTTTGCGTGATAATCTTACTGTCAACGTGTGGTAAAATGGATTGGAAATACTGAGTTTTACCAGATGAAGGAAGTTCCAGAAAAAGATGTTTTTCCTCCCACTTTCACTAATACTAGTATACAGTCATCCACTAAAGATGCATAACCATAGATTCAGGATAGATCAAAACAGAAGATCACTTGTTTTCATTAATCACAATTAACGTTCATTACTGTTTAGCACTGAGATCACACAAAGGCAAGGTTAATTTAAATCAGAAACAGCAGCTTCAGAAGTGGCTGCTCCAAGGTAGCTAAGAGAGAGCAGAAGCCAGAGGGGGAAAGCTAAGCTTGTTTTTATTAACACTGCATGTTGTCTTGCATCTGAATGAAGCTTGTGTATTTTAAAATACTACTTTTTATTAGTGCATGTCCAAGAAAACACTGACTGTGCTACAACTCAGGTGCATATTGTGGTCTTCAATTTTAAGAAAACATAATTCTGACATATTCCACCAAGGCTACATTTGTTCAAATCATACCCATTGCTCTTCACAGCTACTATGGATTGTCAGTCTGGTTTCCAGATGTCATTAAACATCTACAAGCAGATGAATATGCTTCTAGGAGGAAGAGTTTTGAAAATGAGAGGATAACAGATTTTGACTTCAACTTTACTTTGGAGAATCAAATCCACTTCAATGGGACATTCATCAATGACAGGTTGAAATAAATAAATAAATAAATAAATAAATAAATAAATAAATACTTTAGCCTTTCAAAATCAAATCACTAATAGTTCGTTGTTATCCAGACATAGACCTTCCCCCCTTATAATGAAGAGTTATTAGGAACTTTTCATTCATAATATGCTTGGTTTGGGGAGCTTGTTATTTCTTTCTTGTGTAAATTTACATATTTGTTGCTGTTCAAGAAACCCAGGGGGACATTAACTGTCTTATCACATTTTATAGTCACAGCAATCCTCTGAAGCACCTCAACCTGAGAAGTAGTGGCTTATACTTTATACTGTATCATTGTCTCTTGTTATATTTCAGGAATTTATCTTTTCCATTTGTATGTATAGGTGTCAAGACTATAGATTCTGCTCTGATGCACTGATTGCCAGATGTCTCCTCCTCACTTTTTCCTGGAATCCCTTCTCTTCATTCTGCTTTCCAAATATGATTAGCACTAGCCAGGAATTAGCAGTGAACCATTGTAATGAAACAGTGCTTTCAAATGATCAATTTGCAGGCAGTTAATGCCAACTGTTAATGCCATGTGTTGTCTGGTTGTTTGTCACATTAAATCGAAGTATGGTTATGTACCAGGAAAGAGAGAAAGGATTTTGAATGCAAGAGGAAATTTTTGTGGGCCCTTGGTATCCACTGAGGTTTGGTTCCAGGACCCCCATGGATACCAAAATCCATGGATGCTCAAGACTCATTATATATGATGGCCTAGTAGAATGTCCCTTATATTAAATGGCAAAATCAAAGTTTGCTTTTTGGAATTTATATATAATATTATCAAGCAGTGGATGTTTGAATATGTGAATAAAGAATCCATGGATACAGAGGGCTGACTGTACAAGCCTGGAAATCATGGATTGTTTGAGTATTTTGAATTGATACCGCCATGGTTTTGAAGATTAGACTGTGACATGTATTGAGTTCTGTTGAAAAAAAAAAGTCTCCAAATTAAGGTATCTTGCTGTTTGTGATATTTTAAGCTGATTGCAAATTATTTCTATTGGTCAGGTTTACCATGATGAAATTTAAAGCAGTTACTTTTCAAGATACACTTTTTAAGAACTGTAACTTTGAAGATGTTACCACACTGAACACATACTTTAGGAACTGCATTTTTATGGAGACCACTTTTTTCAGCACAGGTATGGTGGAAAGAAATGCACTATTTAACTGTCCAGCTCTGGGAATAGAGCGGGGTCCATTTTATTAGGAATTTCTTAAAAGAATACTGTGGTTACAGATGGTACAGTGGAGATTCAGAACAAACTTAAAAGAGAATACCACAGTTCACCTGCCCCAACCACAGGCTTTCAATCCATGAATTTGAGCATCCATGGATGGCAAGCCCCATTGGCCCTAATAATGCAGCTGTGCTGCCATTAAAAGCAAGAGGACTTGAGGTCCTGTTTTTTGGTATCTGCAGGGAGGGATTGGGAATGGAACCCCTGCAGATACTAAAGGCCAACTGTACTTATTTTTTGCACTCCATTTGAACTACAGTTGGCCCCTAATACCTGCAAGGGTTCTGTTCTGGACCCCGCTCTCCGCAGATGCAAAAAACCATGGGACCTCAAGTCCTGTGGTTTTCAGTTGCTGCGCACATACAGCTCTGTTAGCCAACAGAGGAGAATAGCTGAAGAACTGAGAAGGAAAAGCCATGGTCTGCCATTGCTGCCTTTCCACAGCATCTATTGTCTCTGTCTCTGTCTAAGACAAGATCTGTACAAAAGATTGGGCTACATGGCTGTGATCCTCAAGCCATTTTGAATATGTAATAATTCTGTAGATCTGCATATCTACATATAGATCTATATCTACATCATTGTGTATGTGGTATTAAGCAAGAATAATATATTAAATAAAAAAGTTGCTGCCCTTTCATGACATTCAAAATTAAGTGTTCAAGGCAGTTGTCTCATCCCCCACCCCTGCCAATGATGGGGATGGGGTTCATTGTGAAGTATGTAAGCCATTCCATACACTGTCTCTTGAGACCATGAGAATAGGCCCTGCTAATGGTCCCTTCTTTATAGGAGCCATATTACAGGTAATACAATATGCAGGGGCTTCTTTATAATGACACCCCACCTCTGCTTAGTTCTGTCCTGTTTTAGGAAGATGGTCAACATATTCATGGGTAGCTGT
Source organism: Phrynosoma blainvillii (assembly GCA_026167975.1). NCBI lineage: Eukaryota > Metazoa > Chordata > Lepidosauria > Squamata > Phrynosomatidae > Phrynosoma > Phrynosoma blainvillii. The sequence goes on along the minus strand of JANUYF010000002.1, from coordinate 52,261,599 downwards.
GTTGGCCATGCAGCAAAATGCAACAAAATCCAAAATCCACAATACCTTTATTGGCTAACCAAAATGCCCCAAACACACCATGCTAGTTTTGGAAGCTTCAGTGGCTTCTTCGTGAGGCAAAGATGTTTAAAATCTTACAGAAGAAGAAAGGTAACAGTGTTAGTCACAGACCTACATTTTGTCTCAGATGCTCTTCACAGCTACTGCCTCTGCCTGCATTGAGTTCCCTACAGACCATTTTAACTGACAACAGAAGTAACATCTGAGATAAAATATAGGTCTGTGACTCTAACATTGTCAATTTTCTATTGTGTGATTTCAATTTTCTTTGCCTGATGAAGAAGCCAGTGAAGCTTTAAAAGCTTCTGGGGTGTATTTTGTGCATTTTGGTTGGCTGATAAAGGCATGGCTGTTTTGTGGATTGTGGCTACACCTGCGCTGCAGAATTAATTCAGTTTGACACTGCTTTATTGGCCATGGAATGGAATTCTGGAATTTTTAGTTTGGTGAAATATTTAGCCTTCTCTGTCAGAGACCTCTGGAGCCACAACAAACTACAAGTACCAGGATTCCACAGTATGGAGCCATGACAGTTAAAGCAGTGTCAAACTGAATTATTTCTGCAGTGCAGATGCAGCCTTATGAAGATGCTCAGGACTCTTCTGGGTTATTTAGACTATTATACTTGTATATTGTTTTTCTGTTAAAATAGCTATGGTGATTTACAGTAGCTGTTCTTTCCAGAATGGTAAAATACATGAATAAACTAAACTTACATGGCATAGAAATAAGAAATGTAATTTGAAATCAGAAAGTCATACTTATGAAAGCATCAACTGCCAATTACCCATTAAAAGTTCTGAATTTTGTAAAGAGTTTAATCTTATACCTAAGTGTTTTATTAGAAAAACACTGTCATCATTGACACTATTGGTATTTGAAATGTTTTAAAATCAAATATTTTCACAACTATCTGATATTATTCTGTCACCTTCTCTGTTTCCATAGATCTTGAACCATATAAATATCCTGGCAGTGAATTTATAAACTGCACATTTTATCACAACAAGACAGGATGTCAGATCTCCTTTGATGATGATTACAGTGCCTATTGGATTTATTTTGTTAATTTCCTGGGAACCTTAGCAGTATTACCAGGGAATATTGTCTCAGCTCTTCTGATGGACAGAATTGGGCGTTTATCAATGTTAGGTATGTTTTTCATTAAAATGGATTTTAAAAATACTTTAAGCGGTTACGAGAGATAAAGTGGGAGAGGAATTTTAAAATAACTTTACAAAAATATTTTAAAACAAACTCCCTAGGTAAATAGAAAGCAAGTGTAGTTAATTCTTTTCATAGGTTCAGTATCATCGTGCATATTACATATGTCCCAGTGCCTTTGTTTCTTTAAGCAACCACAGGGTTGTGAACTTTTGCTGAAGAGGAAATACTGATACATGGCCATATATATTCAGGGGCAGCCATGCTTGCCATGCAATAGAATACAACAAAATCCACAAAACATCAGTACCTATATTGGGCTAGCGCCAAAGTATAAAATACATTATGCAAGCTTTCAAAGCTTCACTGGCTTTTTCATCAGGCAAATATATTAAAAATTACACAGGAGGAAAAGGTGATGATGATAAAGTCACAGGCCTACCTACATTCTGTCTGAGATGTTCTTATTTAAGATGGTATTGAGGCATTTCAGTGCAGGCAGAAGCTAGTCCCTTTCTTGGCCATGTGAGGACTAGGAACAAAGGGTAATAGACAGGTAGTAAAATTTCAACTTTGTTCACGTTCACAGAAAAGTAAGTTCCTTGAGATCCCGAATATAGACCTATGATTCTGACATCATCACATGTATGGTTTTTAACATCTTTGTATAATGAAGCAGCTGGTGAAGCTTCCAAAACTTGCATAATATATTTTATGTCCATATATGTTTACTCAAAAGGAGATCCTAGGGAGTTATAGAACTGGTACAGGATTGCAGCTTTAATCTTTTTCTTCTGACTGTTTCCCACAACCCAACCATTCTTACTACCAACCCCCTCTGGGGTCTTGTAGCAAAGATCTGGCTACCCATTTCATTTTGCCCTATTGGAAAGCCAGCTTGGTGATGTTAGAGAGTAGGAAATGGCCCCAGGAGAAAGCCTGTTGACGGAGCAGCTGGGAAGGGTACACGTTCACCCCACCTGCTACTCCATAGCTGGGCTTCCTCCCCAGGGAGACTGCCTGGGAATGGAGCAGCCAGGAAGGCTATGCATTTGCCCCTCCTGTAATGAAGGGGGAGGAAGACCCAACCAATGTCATCCCTTCAATGGGGTGTCACCCAGTGTGGTCCACACTACACACACACACACACACACACACACACACACACATACAGAGTGATATCACTGGTCAGAGAATGATCTCTCAGCATTCTCCCAATATCTCAGGGAGCAGGCAAATTATTCCTATAGGTCTCTGTAAGCCTTTGGTTGAGCCTTATAGCAGGGGATGAAAAAGTAAAATAGCCCCACCCCTTGTGTCATTGCACCCTGCCTGATCCTTTGCCCTTATGGTCGAAGAGAATGACACCAATATGGAATAGTTATGTAGATATCATGACAAAACAAATAGTAATTCTCACTGTTTGCCTACAGGTGGTTCTATGATTCTTTCTGGGATTAGTTGTTTTTTCCTATGGTTTGGTACAAGTGAATCCATGATGATAGGTATGCTGTGTCTGTACAATGGCCTCACCATTTCAGCATGGAATTCCCTCGATGTCATTACTGTGGAACTTTATCCTACAGACAGGAGGTATATTCTTACATTCTTGCTGTGCTTTATGTCCTTTCTGAAGCATAATTAAGAAAAGATGACAGTCTTTAAATGGGCAAATTTTCTTCTTCCTTGCTATCTGAGTGTGCTTCTGTGTTTTGAACAATGTACTGAATAATCATAACTAAAACAGCCTTCATACTGGAGGGAAGTAAGCAAAGGAGCCATCTGGTTATTTGTAGGACTGATTCTGTTTGACTTAATTTATAAATTAAATCGACATATAGATGATATATTTCCTGTAAGTTTCTGCTGACATTGCTCACTGTTAGAGACAATGTATTCAGCTACTCAATTTGAATTAATCCAGTATGGCTATTGTTCCAGTTAGCGACACAGCAAACAACAAAGATTAACCTTTTGTCTCTAAGTTAGCAGTGTCTTCTTTTGACATGGTTGTTAATAATAAAAATAATATTTGGAGACAAAGAAGGTAATAATAATAATAATAATAATAATAATAATAATAATAATAATAATAATAATAATAATATTTCTTACCCACCTCTTCCCAAGTCTTGAGGCAGGGTAGAGCTTAGATTAAAAATCATAAAACCATTTAAACACATTGATTTAAAACACATAAACATAGTACACATTAAAATCATCCAGCGTAAAATTAAAAAAAAAATTAAACTATCCCAATTTAAAATTCATAGTTTCAAATCGACTGAACCCTATCTGTGATGGTGAACCTATGGCATACATGCCAGAGATGGCACATGAAGCCATTTCCCCTGGCAAGCAGAAGATGAGGAGGAAGAGGTGTGCACTTGTTCCTCCTTCTTTCTGGCCATCCCAGGCCCTCAGCTGCCTCTCTGGAGGCAGCTGAAGGCCAGGGAGGGTGTGGAGGGGAGGAGGAGGAATAGGCACATGCCTGTTCCTCTTCTTTCCCCCTCACTCCCCCCAGGCCTTCAGCTGTCTCTGGAGAGGCAGCTGAAGGCCCAGGAGGGTGTAGAGAAGAAGTCTTTCCCCCAGAGGGTGGGAGTCCCACCCCCAGAGGGCAGAAGTCCTGCCCCTGGCACTAGGTGTTACCGGAAGGCCTTTTAGTTTGGGCACTCAGCCCCTAAAAGGTTTGCCATGCTTTCTGTGTTAGTGGTGTGGTGAATCACCTCTTTGCTTTATTCCATATTTTAAAGGAGCTATTCAAGGTGACAAGCTATTCCAGATGACATTTAGCACCATGGAGAGCTCCTTTAAAGTTTGAACTTCGGTTTGGAGAAGATTTACCACTCCTCAAGATTAGAGTCCCCAGGTACCACTGATTCCAGCATCCAAGAAGGAACTCCTGTGCACCTTTCTACACACTTAGAGGAGGATTGTGAGGTATCTCAAAGTATGTGCTTATCTCCATTTCCAGAAAGAGGGATGCAAGAAACAAACAAACAAACAGAAACCCCAAAACTATCATTCTTGGGATAACGTGAATTAAGGGCCTTTGCAGACTGCCAGAAATAGTGCAAATTGAGTCCACTTTAACTGTCCTGACTCAGTGCTAGGGAATCATAGGAATTGTAGTTTATTGTGGCACCAGAGCTCTCTGACAGAGAAGGCTCAATGTCTCAGAAAAAATATAATTCCCATGATTCCCTAGCACTGAGCCAGGGCAGTTAAAGTGGACTCAATTTGCACTGTTTCTGGCAGTCTGCAAAGGCCCTAAGTTTTAAAGGTCTCTATTTCATCAGTGCATGTAATCCCTCTGCAGATACAGATATCAGCTATTTCAAACTGTCCTTGTGTTCATAGTTAAAAAGGGGAAATGGACGGGGCAAGGAGACAACAAATCTAGTGGCATATTTAAGATTAAAATATTTATTTCAGCATATGAGATTTGTGGCTATCAATCATTTCTTCAGATACACTAATGGAATACAATACTAATGCTTCAGTATTGTACTATTGTATTCTGCATCACTTTGTATGGCTGCAGATAGAAAGAAAATCAATTAATTTGAAATGTGGTGCTAGAAAAGAGTGCTGAGGATACCATGGACAGCCAGAAATAAACAAATGCATACTAGAGCAGATTAGAAAGCCAAGAAGACTAAATTTAGGCTGTCTTATTTTGGCCACATAATAAGAAGACATGACTCACTGATAAATACAATAATGCTAGGAAAGGTGGATAGCAGAAAGAGGGGAATGCCTCATACTAGATGGATAGATTCAATCAACGAGGTCACAGCCCTGAGTCTACAGGATCTGTACAATTGTTTTCTGTTTGAATGTAATTTTAAAATACACACACCCTTATTCATTGTTTACTAGTGGACCCTCCCCCCCTTACATGCTTTTCAAGTTTTCATTTCAATTGGTCTCCCTCCTTTGTCATAAATATTATTTATACTTTATGTGTAATTCTATGGGGGGGGGGGAGTTTAAGATTACAGTTTTGTAGACATTGGTACAGCAAGTTTCTACTGCCATCCTGTGGAAAGAATCTGACAGTATTCCAATCTTGTTTTCTTCGCTCATGGCATGTAATGTAGCCCAAAAGCAGCATTAGCGTTTTCACTGTATTTTTCTTCAGCCTCTTTTTATGGATCAGATAATTTCAAATTTTGTTGGTTGTTTTGTTTTGTTACTCTGCTTTATTAATGCCAAGGCTCTGTTGAGCTATATAAAATCTCTGTAGAGTATAGTTAGTTTGGTGGGTTTTTTTCTATCAGGCATATATAAAACCTTGTCAGTATTACTGATCATCTGATTAAGACTGCAATCCTAAAGTGAAGGAGCACTAAGGATTGAGCGCTGCAATCTCAGGGGTTCAAGTTTATCTAAAACCTTTGGGCTCTTGTTGGCAGGACATTTGGGCTATTTGGTAGTTCCCCTGCCTAACTTCCTATGGAGATTTTCTTTTTTAATTTTTTTAAACATTTGAAAAATAACACTCTCTCTCTCTCTTTGAAAATAATAGGAAGTTCAGTTCATCTTTATTACGGTCATAGACCAGCACAGATAATAGGAAGTGATTCTTTCAACCAGCTGCACAGCTCACAGACATTTCCCCCCATACTGAGCTGCATGGTGAAGGTTGTGTCCTCTCCTTCTTTGGACACAACCACACCTTTGACACTCCCTGCCATTTTCGGAGGTTGGCCTTCCAGCTTGGGGAAGGGCCCAGACATGGTATTCAAGATGACATCATCCTCTCTGAAGCTGGTGCTTTAACAGCAACCTTGGAAAGATTTCTTTTTACAACCTAAAAATGTTGTCCCTTCCTTTTATTCCACATCTTACCACCCATTGTCTTGGGAATCTTATGAAATTATAGGTTGAAGTGATAGCCAAGTTTTCTTCCTACCTCAGTGATTTCAGACCAAGAGCAGTAAAATGTTATGGCCAAGATACTTCATTGCATACATGGAGCATAATACTCTACCCATGCAGCTCCACAGCTCTCATCCTTCCACAGCTGTCAATCTCCAGGGTCCATTACTACTGCTTTCTACTGGAGAAAGGAGAGTGAAGGGTAGAGGCAACTCAGGCTACAAAGAATTTTCATCTCTCTTCCCCTTGTAGCTGAGACTGTCTACTTTTTTGTTCATCAACAGGATTCTAGCCGATATCATACTTCTCTACAACTTTTTGTTCTTTCCCTCATCCCCTTTCATTTTTATGCTCTCTTTCTACCTAGAGAGGCAGAATGTGGAATTTTACTCCACCTCAGTAGCCACTACTTTCCCTAATTTTTCTTGGCTATCTTTATTTGTAGACTGCCGTGATGTTTTTCTTTAGATATGATCTCATGAAAGATTTATATGTAATATAATCCTGATCATTTCAGTCTGCTGCCTTAAACTTGCACTCTGCAGTAGCTGATTTCAGATAAGCTCAGCAGGTACAGCTTTTCCCTTTATAGGCTTTAAAATACAAGAAACATCATGTTTTCATAATGTGTTCACTCCAGTTTTCTAACTGTGGAAACAGAAGCATCTCTCTAATGAAACCTTGTCAGATAAGCTATTCACAAAGACCAGATGTTTAAAATGTATTTATTAAAGTATAACCTCGAACACACAATCCTGCGATCTAAATAAGCATTAATCTGATCCCTAAGAAGGCAGTTCCCACCCACTGGAGAGTAGATAATAATCATGATAACATCTAGCAGCATTTCATATCAAGTAACTCAACCAAGCCCCAAAACATGAAGTACTTCAGATTATAACATTTCTAATCTTTCATTCAGTTGTAGGGATGTACAAAACCTCTGTCTGTTATTGTGGAAGGCTACTGGCAGAGTATTTTATTTTATTTCTTCATTAAAATATTTATATCCCTATATCATGGGATCTCAGGCATTGGAATACCTAGCTTATTTGATGCCTGGAGGAGGGGGGGTTGTGGGCTCCTCTGCATCCTGAGTCAAAATAGTGCTGCTGGCTCTGTTTTTGAAATTATGATTTTTCAAGTTTGTATTGTTTTGAATTTGTATTGGCTTTATACACTCTTTTAACTGTTCATGTATTTAATGTACTGTTGTTCCCTGCCTCAATCCATAGAGAGAGGTGGGTAAGAAATAAATATCAGTAGCATCCCCAGTCCTCTGTGACCCACAATGCTCCCATTTCCCTACACCACAATCCCCACAAGTGTATGAGAAGTAAGGAGAAATTCTCATCTCCAGTAAGTACCCATTTAAAGCATTCGTTCAGGGACAATGTCTCTGGGTGCTGGCCACCACTTGAGGCACCTTCTGTTCTGGTGGTGCCACCTTCCCTTGATCCTGCAAACTGTAGCTCTGGCATATCCTTCCTCTTGGCTTGGTTGATGAGGAGCCCTGGCATCCAGCTGCCCCAGGTGGGCCTTCCTGGTCCTCCCTCCCTCCCTTTCACACCTAAGGAAGGCCTAGAGCAGGAGTAGGCAACCTTTCCCCTTTAAGGGCCGAGGGACTTCAGCTCCCAGAAGCCTCAGCCATGTTGGCCAATAGTCCCATGTTGGCCAATAGCTCCTGGGATTCTGGGAGCTGAAGTCCCTCGGCCCTTAAAGAGGAAAGGTTGCCTACCCCTGGCCTAGAGCATCATGCTTTCAACCCTCCCCACCCCCCATAAAAGGGAGATACCCCCCTATTTTGCATCCCCTTATTGCCAGCATCCAGGGTGGGAAGCTCTCATCGTCTCACCCTTGGTGCTCCACTGATCTCAGAGCATCATGTAAGTGAACCAATATGAGCAGATTAAAACAATAAAAGTTAATTCAAACAGGCTAAAAATGTATTAAACAAGTTAACAAGTTAAACAGTTAAAGCCATGCACCTAAATACTTGAAAAGTAAATTAGGTCCCCAAGGGCTTTAATAAAAAGTAACTTAGTGCTGGAAAAAATGCAGCATTGGTGCCAATCTAAGGAGAGGGCATTCCACACACAGGGCACCTTTTTCTATGTCAGCTGTCTACATATTGCTCCCAATACTGAGAAATAGAGGAGAGTCACTTTATCAGATCTCAGTCAAGCATCTTCTCAAGTATTGAGGTCCCAAGCCATTTATGGCCTTGAATGTGATCACCAGCACCTTGAATTCAGATTGGAAGTGAATTGGCAGGCACTACTGAGTAAAGACAATACAGACTAGATGGACAAACGTTCTGTTACAGGAAAAGGCAGGACTTTGAGGGTTCCTTTTTCTTGGTTGTTAAAAACACAGCTTTTTTTTTTTAATACAGATTTCCATAATATAAAACAACATACAAGAGTAAATTTTAAATGCAAAACAAACTGATCTAAACTACTAACTAAAAACTACTGCTAAACAATATTCAGGTATTGAAATATTCAGCCTGGTCTGTCAGAGAGCTCTGGTGCCACACCCAATTACAAATCCCAGGATTCTATAGGATAGAGTCATGGCAGTTAAAGTGATGTCAAACTGCTATAATTCTGTGGTGTGGATACACCCTGAGTAACCTTGGGCAAGTCATGCTCTCTCACCCTCAGAGGAAAGCAATGGCAAACTCCTTCTGACCAGATCTTGCCAAGTAAACCTCATGATAGGTTCACCTTAGGATTGCGATAAGTTGGAAATGACTTGAAGACACACAACAATAAGATACCACAGGGCCAAATCGAATGAGATGACAACTTTGAAATGTTAAATCTTTGGCCTGCAGCTAGAAAAATAACTGTTCTAAACTCCAGACAAATCCATCATTAGATACCTTCTTCTAAATTTGGTGCTTTAGAATTCCTGATCCTACTACTGGGAAGGTGGGGATTCAGCCCTATTCCCTATAGCATCTTTCTTTGATTTAAAAAAAAATCATCTAAAGTTGGATCTCAGAACATCATCATGCCATTGCTCAGTTACGGATGGCTTTGGCATATATTCATTCTTTTCAAAAGTAATTTTGGAGCTCTTTTGTATGAGGAAATTTTCACTGAGAAAGCAACATGGGTGTGGAGGAAGGCTTTTAAAACCCCTCTGTGGTCCCAGGCCAGATCTTGCACATATTTTGCTATGCTACCACCCTATGGTGGTATGCTACCACCCTATTGCTATGCTCTATCCTATGGAGTGCTGTGCATTGATCAGTGCTGTGTACAGCAGCATGTAAAGGCCAAATCACTTGACACAGACTGTCAGGGATACTCAAAAAACATCTCATGTTTGAAATCATGAATAACCCATTCCTATTAGCTTTGTTAGGAATTTTTAATTGAAGAAGGCTCAGTATAAAGATCTAGAAAATAAACAGAAAAGGAAATTCTGCCAACAAACAAGTAACAAAATATTTCACACACACACCTACAACTTAGATCAACAGTAAAACAGCAGCCACAGCAAAATACCAATATTTTCTTTTAAACGGTATTGCCTTTTCAATACAGCATAATCAAGCAGGGAGAGGCTATTTTGAAATTATGCAAGTGCTTTAAGCATCTGAGTTTTACTAAAGTGTCTAATCTGTTCTTACCTGTTGTTGTTGTTGTTGCTGTTGTGTGCTTTAAAGTTGATTCTAATTTATGGTGACCCTAAGGCAAACTTATCACAAGGTTTTCTTGGCAATATTTCTTCAGAGGGGGTTTGCCTTTGCCTTCCCTCTGAGGCTGAGAGAGCAGAACATAAAGTCCAGAAATCAATAGTGTTGCTATTTCACAGAGTTCACCCAGTGGTTTTCTGTGGCTGAATGGGGATTTGAACCCTGGTCTCCAGAGATGTAGTCCAACACTCAAAATGCTACACCACACTGGCTTTCTTATCTGTTGTTTTCAGCATGGATTTATGGATATAGTATCAGTCATACGCACGCACACACACCTTAACACAATGTTTCTCAGATCCCTTTCTTTTAAGTCTACTTTACCTTCTAGGATCCATAGCCAGCTGTTTAACAGGTGATTGTATGGATGTCTTTCTGACTAAAGAAATGATCTTTCAAAAAATAGATGCTGCAGCCAAAAAGCATGTCTTTGCTTCTATTTCCCAAGTGTCCACAAGACACTCCATCATCTCAGCACTCTTTTTTCAAGCCACTAATACAAATGTTTCTAAACTGATAGTGCTCATGGCCTATCTGGGTGTGTTCTCATCAGCATCTCAACAAAGCTCCAACACACACTGCAGAAATAATCCAGTTTGAGATGGTTTTAACTGCCCTTCAAGGCAAGGACATTCTGTGAACTGTAGTTTTGTGAGATATTTAGCCTTCTCTGTCAGAGAGCTCTGGTGCTGAAATAAACTACAGTTCCCAAGATTCCCCAGCACTGAGCCAGGGCATTTAAAGTGGTCTCAAACTGGATTATTTCTCCAGTGTGTTTTGGACCAATGTCTTCTTCATTACATGGCTTGCTTAAAGGCATATAAATAGTTTCTGTTCTTCAGAGGATTACAGTCTCCTTATCTTTTCTCTTTCCAGAAAAGAGGTGGACATCTCGCAAAAAAGATCTCAATAAACACTTCACATTTAACATTCCCTCTATTTGTCTGCCCCAATAACTGTGATGAGTTGTTGACTTTGTAGACAAATTTGCTCATTGCAGTTAGTTTAAATCTGGCTATTAGTTTTGATGTGTGTTTTATTTTATTTATGTAATTTATATCTTGCTTTTCTCCCAAAATGGGATTAAAGTCTGCTGCTGTGCTGCTGCTGTGCTGCTGTGAATGCCTTAACCCCCCCCCATGAAATTTGCCTCCTCTGTGAATTTTTCCTTCAGTCCACAATTTTCAAACATTGTAGTACTTTAAAACTTCAGTTCAGATACAATTTAGGCATCCAAACAAAAAGGGCAGGCAAAGGCAAACACAACAAAGATAAAGAGATTTAGACATGAATGATTTTCAGTGTCTCACTTTGCAATACTAGAAATTTGGGGACTGAAGAAAATTTTCATTTAGGGATACTTACTGCAGCAGTACCCTCATTTTGCATTATCAGAATATCATAGTAATTACTGGAAAATCCAGTTCCTGAAAATTAATGCTTAAGTACTGTATTATTAATTTAAATGACTCAACTAATTACATTTGTTAATGACAATGACAATCTGACAGCTAACAACTATTAATTAATTGTCAAACTGGTGTTCCATGCTCTGGGTGGTACTCCAAGGAAGCCTGCTGAATGCCAGTATTGGTACCATTTTGGTGCCAGAAAAAGGCATTTTCATTTCCCCAGACTTTTGCTTTATTTTAATACATTTTTGTGCTTTTAATGTGTTAATTACCTCTTATTCCTGTGTTTCCTCGTTTGTTTTTTTTTAAATAACCCATTATAAACTCCCAATTCCACTCTTCCTTAATAGTGCTACAACTGATCCTTGGAGTTGGATTGGGAAAGTGTCACTGGATCAATCTTGTCCATCTTTGGACCAGTCTCAATTTTCACACATGGTGTGCTGGGGATGTGAGAATAAGTAAAGGTGCCTATGTCCTTTTGCTATACTGGATTGTTGGCATATAATTCTGTAAGGTTATAGTATCAAATCTGTATTTGGTCCTGCCTCAGCAATTTCCACATGGTTCCTCTGTCTCCAAACTGCAATCTTCATCCTCCAGATAAACAATATTATTTTAAGGGATGAATTTATTGCATTAGTTTTAGTACAGAGGACTTGTACTTCTTCATGTGTTAACCATTTTCAGAAATGGCATATAAACTACACTTGTCCCTCTACATTCACTGGGGTTAGGGGCAAGGACCCCCGTGAATGTGGAAAAACTGAAAATAACAAAAGCACTATGTCTTTACCTGAGAGAACACATCTCTAGGAATCTCTAGGTCCTCTAGTGCACCTCTGTGGTCAGCTGCCAAATACTGACCATAGAACATATTAATAAAATCAATGAATAATCAAATCCGCAACAGTCAAAGCCGCAAATGTGGAGGGGCGAGTGTAGTATATAGTCTCTTTCTTCATATACTTATTCTTCCTAATTTACTTCTTCCCACCCATGTTAACATCTTATTTCTCTTTCTCTTTCAGGGCAACAGGCTTTGGCTTTCTAAACGCATTATGCAAAGCAGCAGCTGTTCTTGGGAACTTAATATTTGGTTCCTTTGTTGTTATTGCCAAATCAATTCCTATTCTTTTGGCTTCTACAGTTCTGGTCTGTGGAGGCTTGGTTGGACTTCGACTCCCTGACACCAGAACCCAAGTGTTGATGTAACTTGGGAAGGATTGTGGATAAAAAGCCATTTACAATTTGTTTTCCTCTCTTTCCAAGTGTCATATCTCCTGGCTGGATGGACAAAGGCTTCAGATTTTCAGATCATGGAAGATGACCATGTAGTAGAAGTCCTACTCTCAAAATGAAATATTTGTGACAGAAGATTAGAAAATAAATTTAAGTCCTCTTCAAACGTTCCCCAAAGTTCAGAAATGTTACTTTAGTATTGTAGCTCCTGGATTACAGCATGACCTTACTGGATTAGAATTTTGGGAGTTCCAGTCCAAAAATGTAACTTTTCTAAGCTCTTAGTTTAGACTTCACTGAACACATGGAAGGGGAGAGAGAGGAGAGCTTGGAAACAAACCACAAGTTAGAACTCACTGGAATTCCCTATATTAGCTTTGGGGGTTTTAAGAGTTCTACTCCACAAAAATAACTTTTCCAAGCTCTGAGCTATGCCTGCTAAATCCACATCTAGCATCACCCCTCCCATCAGTTCCCACCCCCCATTCCCAACCATACATTTGGGGAAGTCTGAAGGTGGGAAGCCATTATTTATACATACAGTCTCCTATATGAAACTGAAAACTCACAAAGGCATCTATCTATCCACTTATAAGTGTGTATGGCAGCTCTTGCTTCCAATCTTCCCTACATGTGTGAAAAGGGTTGGAGCCACTGAAGATATGTTGACATTGCATTCAATTAATGCAGATGGGTACTTTCAAAGTCAGTTGTTGGCAGCCATATATGTTGTCCTTTCTATGCTAGGCTAAAAGGGCATCCCAATGATAAATTAAACCAGTGAAGTCTCATTGATTTCACCTGTAAGGTAAGAATTCTGTGAATTGCACACCGTAAGAGTTGCTTCTTTCCAAATGATTTTTTAAAAATGATTAAAAGCCAATAATGGATACTTCATATATAATAATTTTCTTTCATGGAGATTGTCTCTGTGTGGGAAAATGTATTTTCCAAGCCATTCTGCACTCCCAAGGACAGTGTGAATGTTTTGTTTTATCACGGGGGGGGGGGGGGGGGGGGAGGGGATTAAAGAAATTGTCATATCTAAACACCTTTTGGGCATATGCAAACTTAAATAAATTGCAGCATGAGAACTGTTCTGCTAGTTTAATCTTGTAATGTTCATTCTGTGTGTGGATGCCACAGAAAGAATATCACTATTTTGAATTAACCTGGTATAAGTAGAGTCGTCAAACCCTTTCTTGACGATATATGTTAATCTTAAAATGTAAAATGAGATGCAGCATAAAACAGAATAACCTGCATGACTGTACTTAAACCTAGTTTTCTGCTTTTTTAGAAGAAAGTGGTGGAACTGCTTTCAAGAAACCATTTTTATGCTGAATGGGTTGGGGTTTAGATTTCCAGTTGCAGCTAAATCTGATTTAAGATGACTCTACAGACTGCCAGAAATAATGCAGTTTGAGACCACTTTAACTGTCCTGGCTCAGTGCTAGGGAATCCTGGGAATTGTTTTTTCTGAGACATTGACCTTCTCTGTCAGAGAGTTCTGGTGCCACAGTAAACTACAGTTCCCATGATTCTCTAGCACTGGGCAGTTAAAGTAGTCTCAAGCTGCATTATTTCTGGCAGTCTGTAAGGGCCCTATCAGGACTGCATGCTACCTGAACTAGACAGAAGCAGCATATCTCAAGACGGTCCTTTCAGACTGCCAGGTTAAGAGTGTTTTTTTCATCAGTTGCCAGGTGTGACCATTCTGGAAATAGAAAATAAGATAGCAAAAGAGAGGAAAAAGTGAGCCCTTATCCCACTGAAAAATTATTCTCCTTCTCCCCCACCACCTGCCTTCTCTAAACTCATACTTGCATTTTCCCAAAGAAATGCTGTAGGCACAGAAAGACATCTAACTATATGTACTTCATTCCAAAGGAGTTCAGTGGGGTTTGAAAGGTGGTTACCTTTTTCTGAATTAGAGCCATTATGTTAATGTTTCCAAGATAGTATTTTAATATACATTGCAATGTCTTAATGTTAATATAAGTTTAGTCGTTATTTTAGTTGTTCCCACATCTGGTTGAGTTCTGAGCTTATTGCTAATCTCGTAGCTTTTAAAAGCTAAACTGTTTTGCAATCAGTATCCCTCTTTAAATTTTGTCTTTTTACAGATTTCCTTTCATTTGGAGGATAGGAATTTTTAAAACTTGCTCTTACACATAAGGCGCACTTGTGTAGTACTTCTAAAAACAAAAACTGAAGCCTCTGTACAGATTAGGAGTGATGATCAATCGCCAGCTGTAAACCATGCTTTTGACATGCACTGTCCATTTAGATAGATGTGGTGTTTTGTCTGCTTCCTTCCTGTATGTAATCACTGAAGAATCCAGAGCCATAACTAAGCTTAAGCTTTAGAAGGAAAAGCAAGCACCAGCTCCAAAGTAGGACTGTCATGATAAAAAAAAAAATCTCACTATTGTTATTATTCTGTTACTTTCTCAGAATCTAATAATACTTGGTATTCGGATTGAAACTTTTATTCAGGATGTACCCTTGACAGAATGTAGGCAATAAAAGTAGGCAGATTTTATATATATATATATATATATATATATATATATATAAGGTGAGGAAAGTACACATAGAACAACCAAAGACCTGTATATTCATCTAGAAGGCCAGCATTATCTTTGTGGCCACGGGTTCCCCCTTCCCTACATGAATGGGAAATAGTAAGGTACAAACCATAGAAGAGAAAAAAAAATGTAGTGTGAATTGGCAGAAGATGCCTCAGAAATCCAAGGAGAAAAAAATGACGGTACCACTTCAACACAGAAATGCAACTGGAGAACACATATGATCTAGTCCTAGCCAGATGAAAGCTTGTGGCTTAGATGCAGATGTCTTATTGCCGATATAAGTCCTCTGATGGTCCAGATGCTATATAGGATATGAGAAAACCAATTTTCCTTGAGTTATGTTGTTTACTTCCATGTAAGCTTTATTTGGCAATCACATAAAAATTGAACAGTTGGGATTACTTGCATTCCTTTCTCAGGTTGTAAATTATGCATACTATCCCTCAAATTCCACTGTAAACAAATAGAGGAGGGGATGTTGCTGCCTCCTACTTTTTTCTTTTCTTTTTTTTTTTTTTTTTTTTTTTTTTTTGTAAAATATGCAGAGGGCCAAAAAATTCATAAATTGCTCATGCAGAAAGTAAAATGAGTACCAGTTTAAGAGGGACCTTGCATTCCACTGCAAGCGAAATATGAAAACTGGTGTTTTGCATGCTAAAATAACAAAGGAGACAAATTGCATGCCAGCCATGCTTTCTTGCTTTCAGACTCTTTGCAACATTGAAGATACTCTCAGAAACAATTATTTTGAACTTATAGCTTGTTTATTTTTAAAAATCTCAGCTATATTTCAGATTCCTGCTCATGTTGTTACATGTAACTTTCTAATCTCTTGTGCAATGCTGCTGCTGCCTAGTCAGATACCCCTCTGTCTTATACGTGTGCTAGATATCGATAAATGTTTTATCAGCCATAGTTCTAGCTATCTTTTCTGTGGGGGAGGCATTGCTGTGTTTAATCCTTTGAAGAAATGCCAATAATCTTATTGCTTCCACTTGGTGCAGAGCACCATAAGAATACAGGAACCACTTGATTGCATCAAACTAAAAGCTTGTTTAGTCTGGTAGCCCAGTGGTACAAAGTAAGTGCTATTATACTACAAAGCCTTTCCATAGACAGAAAATATGTTTTTTAAATTAAAAAAGTGCTTGAATTATCATCTGGAAATTGCTCACCCCACCCTTCCTAAGGCAGTCCATATGTCCAGTATTTACACCTCATATTTTAGTTTGCTTTAAATGTCACAACCCACCTTTCTAGCATAGAAATTGGAAAGGTTGCTGCTTCCTGGGAGATTCTGAGAGATTAGTGCAAAAGGTATTTTTACTAGGTTCTACTCCAATTTGCTGACCCTTAAATGCAGTCCTAAGATTGTCTTCTTCAAGCCCAGGCCACTTCCAGCTTCTTCTTCACTGAAATTGACAGAGGTTGGGGGCCTCATATACCCAAACCTTGTGAAGTTGTACAGTTTTAAAAAAAAACACACAACTGAAGTACTTGTATTATTTTTTTCAGAAGCATTGGTCAAATGGTTCCCCCTGACTTTATAAGTTTCATTGCAGAGCAGCATGATGAGATAAATTTGCATCTATGAAACTGGCATCTTTCCTCCCACACACTACTAAACATTACAGGCAGGAGAGGTTAAAATGTGGGAGAGAAAGCCATTGCCTAATTCTACCCACTATTGGGCAAATATAAGAACACTAAAAATACACTTCAGAGGGAATATGACACGTGAAACCCAGGAAGGTTGAAATGTGATGGTAAAAAAATTACTTCCTTAATTGTCACCAGTCAGTTTAAAAACCAGACTTAAGTGCCCTCAAAAATAGCAGGACCATCAAATGGTACATCTCAAAACTGTTTTACTCCCTTTAAATCATATTCAGCCGGCCTACAGTTTTATTGGTAGGAGTAATTCCCATCCCCTGTCACTCCACTGACTTGCCTAGTTACACTGTTTAGTGGTTATTTCTCTGTGTCGATGTTTTTATTTTTGAACTCCTTGGCATTGGAAACCATCCTTTCCATTGGGAACCATCACCACACTCTATATTGCTGGTCTTAAATCAGGGGATGGAATCATGTCATCCTCATACCACAGCAAACCTTCAAGGTCTTTTTTTCTGGCCCTTGAGCACCACTGCCACCCCGAAGCAAACTGTGGCCAAACTTCTGTTGGTCAAATTGCTTTTGATTTCCCTCCCCCAAATGTGAGTATCAGACCTTTGGGGGTACAATTCTCCCCTAAAACTGGGTGTGCTGTCCACATCTTGTAGCAAAAAAAAAAAAAATCTATGATAGCCCTGTATAAGTATTTGAAGGGGTGTCATACTGAGGATGGAGCAATCTTGTTTTCTGCTGCTCCAGAGAATAAGACAGGGAACAGTGGATGCAAGTTACAAGAAAAGAGATCCACCGCAACATTAGGAAGAACTTCCTGACAGTAAGAGCTGTTCAGCATTGAAACACTCCCTTGAAGAGTGGTGGGAGTCTCCTCTGGAGGTTTTTGAACAGGCCATCTGTGGGGGTGCTTTGATTGTGAGTTCCTGCATGGCAGGGGGTTGGACTGGAAGGCCCTTGTGGTCTCATCCAACTGTATGATTCTATAATTATAACAAGTTTCTTTGGGAGGAGCTTGCATGGCTCCCATGTCCAATATATTATTTACACTTTTATTAAAATTTGTCTACAGGAGTGGAAAATCTCTGGCCCTCATCATTTACATCTTAGGTTAGCATTTCTTGATCAAGAGTCCAACAGATGGATAGCCCAAAGATCCACACTAGCTGGATATGATGAGAGTTGCCATACACCTAGAGTTGCCAGGTGAAATAAGGAACAGGGCTTCTGCCCCTTTAATGGTTGTGTAGAAGTGGGAATTTTAGCAGGAGCTGCTTGCATAATAAGCATAACACCTGGCAACCCTAAATGCAGCATATCTGGAGAAGGCTAGGTTAGAGAAAGCTGTCTTACTTTTGAGTCCCCTGTATTCAACCCTCTGTATATATTCTCTCCAAATGTATTGCATGCCTAAAATATGTACATGCACACAGACATCATGTTCTTGTGACAATGTTTTGAAGAAACTGAATACCCATGGGGGAGAGCACAGGAAATACAAAGAAAGCTGCTGTGCTATTTCTTAAACAAAGGGCATTTTCAGCTCAGAAGCAAACAAGGCAACCATAATTCCTTTTCCTCTAGATTTCCTGTCTCCCTGTTCACCAACCACACTATCAAAGCCAGGTTTTGCATTCATACTAAATAACGTCTGTTCCTATCAGGCAGGAAACAGCAGGGAGCACTGCTATATATTTACTAGAAATTCTTGAAGAGTTTTCCCTCTTCTGTGATTTCTACATTAGCAGTTTATGAATAGAAGAAAGTAGGCAATGTGTGACGCTGTTACTGCATCCAGCTGACTGTTTAATTTTCCAGCAGTGATTTGCTATAGGATTCAGAAAGAGGACAACAATGGTGAAGTTGGTCTCTGTTCATAGCAGGGGTAGGCAACCTTTTTGAGCCAGGGGCCGAGTTGCTGTCCCTCAGACAATTGGGGGGCCGAAGCACCAAAAATAAATAAATAAATAAATAAATAATTTTTTTAAAAAATAAAAAAAAATTAAAAATATATGTATGCACAGTCTCTCAGACCCAGAAAAGCCATGGCAAACCCCCTGTGGAGATTTTGCCAAGAAAACCCCAAGAACAAGTAATAACAACAATAATCAATATCATCATGGCGGGGGGGTGGCAGCAGCAGCAGAACTGGCCTGGGGCCAGTCCAAAGGCCTCGGGGGGCTGCATCCGGCCCCCGGGCCTTAGGTTGCCTACCCCTGGTTCATAGTATTCTGACAAGGTCATCTCTCAGTACTTCATACACGCACGCACACAAAGCCCAAGACTTAAATGGTGAATTCTGCAGCACCTAGTTAGGCACAGACCTCTTCGCTGTGGTTCAGATCAAAAGCACTTTGTATGGCATTGAAAGAGATTTATTCAAATAGATTTTTTAAAAATCAAAATCCATACAGGCCCACATGTGCTGACTCTTGGTGTGTCATCAGTTGCTCTTCTGTCTTGGGTACCAATTATTTCTCTCTGTTTCCTTTTTAAAGTAGTAATCATGGCTTCCATGGGTTGGTGTGACGGATCCCCTTGTCCAAGTTGGCCCTGCAGTTCCAAACCTTGTGGTCCTATGACTCACCTTGCATTTTTACCATCATTGGATAGGGTACTTGGGCCACACTGGCCAAGTGGCTGTGTTGATCAGTGGGTTCAATGTGTTAATAAAAGCAAAGATTTACTGTAACAGATAAACATCTCGCTTGTTACTACATAGTAACACCTCGGTTGAAACAAGTAACACTTCTCCCTAAACTCTCTCCCCCATTCCTCTGTGCCTGATCCTATCAACTCTATTTCTAACTAGACGTACCTCTGTTTCTAACTGACCCTATCTGACTTTTTTTTTTTAAGACTAGAGGCACCTCTAGTTTCTCCCCCCTCCCATAGCCCCATCCCCCAGCATTCAATGAATTGGGTTTGGCCGGCTCCATCCATGCTTAACAATCTTCTCACTTCACAATTGTTTATAAGTTGTGCAAAGAAATGCTTTGTGAAGAAATAGATTTCCTCCCTCATCTCATTTTATTAATTGATTGCATGCTTTAAAGAACTTGTTGAATCTATTGACATAGATGTCTAGACATCTATGTCAATGAAAAAGATACCTTTAGTTCTACTGCCTGGTTGCTAATAATATCATATATGCATAGTATTCTCTGTCACCTTCATTTCTGCCTCTTGATGCTGCTAAAAGGAGCATAGCATCCCTATTTGTTTTCCTGTTAATGACAACAATAGACACTGCGTATGGCCCATAGCTTAGAGAGCATTGACTCTAGAAATAATGCAGTTTGACATCACTTTGAGTATGGTGGCTCTATCCTATGGAATCATGGGATTTGTAGTTTTACATGTTCTTTAATCTCCTCTGCCAAAGAGTGCTGTGTAGGATGGAGCCATGTCAGTCAAAGTGCTGTCGGACTACATTATTTCTACAGTGTAGATGCATCCTTAGTGGCAGAGAATAGGCTTGGAGTTCAGAAGATCTCAGGATCAATCCATCAGTCAATAACTGTATTTATAGCTCTCCTTTTCCCCAAGAGTGAAACTCAGTCATTGAGTGCTTAGTCCTTGACCTCTTCATTTAAAATGAACAAGGAGCAGGTGATATGAAAAAACCTGAGGCCTTGGAAAGGCATAGAGAATCAGTGCAACAAGGTTGTGTCTGGATGGGCAAATAGTTTAACCTAGTGTAAGGCAGCGTCCTATGATACTTTGGGGGAAAATAAGCCTTTTGTTATACAGATACATTTCTTCTCACCTCTCCAAATAATGCAGGCATAATTAAAAACAATAACAGTGTATACTATAAATGATATGCAATGTATAGGTATATACATTCATTTTATATTATATAAAATACATCTCTATACATGTGAAGTATAGACATTTATGTTTTTATATTATATAGAATGTAATATAACAGGATGTATTTCTTTATGGATACCTGTTTGTGTTTATAAATTTGACAACCAAAAGAATTTTATGAACTGTAAAATCTATCCTGGAAATATACCGTATGTGTAAAAGGGTAAGTTCCAGCTGAAGATCAAATTAGTCAGTCAAATCCAAATGTAAGTCCAAACTAGACTAAAGCCTTTGAACAAATGGGAACTTGGTAAGTCAGCAACAAAGTCCCATTGATTAAATGAGTTGGGATTTAGAACTGGATTTAGGCCAAACACTGGTAGGTATGGTTGATTTTTCTGGGATACAGCACAATTCTATGTATTTCTACTCAGAGGTAAGTCCTACTGAATTCAGTGGAATTTCACCGCATGCCTAAGGATGCAGTACTATGGTACAGAATCTTTAGGATAATAAGAGAGTTTAGATTGCCACATCCACAAAGCAGAAAGAGTTCCCTCCTCCCCCAGGGAAGATTTAGCTTTAGATGACTCCTCCCAGCTTTTCATTGACACCTCTAATGCTCTTCTTTGTAACTTTCCAGTGTTGGTGGACACAAAAAGGGGACAACAGGAAGAATATAATGGTCCTGGTATTGGTCCTCTTCTGCTGTAACATCTATTCGTTGTCTACCTAAATTGTTCTTGGAATACACTTAAAGTAGGGTTAGACAAGCTTCATATAAATCCATGGCTTTAGACTCTCCAGGATAGCATATTCGTTTATGTGCAACTTCAAGAAAAACTTCTATGATGAGGTTAACAGTCTCTGGTGTATTTTTCTAATGGGCAGAACAAGATCAGGGTGTGCTTGGGTTCCATATAATCCAACGCTATCTTGATCTCCAAATAAATCCCCTAATGGGGGACTAGACACCTGTGGCCTGGGCCAAGGTGGGATTCATACCCTCAGTGACAGGGTAAGCCACTTCCCTTGGTTTAAACCAGGGGCTCCTCATAGGAATGAGGTTAAAAATAAAACTTTATTATTATTATTATTATTATTATTATTATTATTATTATGTACACTCAGCTTCAAGCTGGTGTACATAATTTCCTTTCTATTGAGAAGGAAATTGTCAAAAAGCAAACAAAAGGAACCATGTCACCCTCCATCTCTTCTGCCCATCTGCTATGAGCCCAGTTGGACTAGGTTGTTCTTCCACAATTGGTTCTCCCTGACCCTGCTGGTAAGATTGATCTGTAATCCTGTACCCACTTAACTGGCATAATTCTCTGTGTAGAGTGGGTGATTACAGGTCGCTGCCCATTGACTATAATGCAGTTTAAGCATGCACATTTTTTTCTCATCTGCCAGGGTGGGGGGCCTGGAACTGAATGCCCACAGATAGGAAGGGCACACTGTATATTACTTTTGAATAAACTGTAAACTACTTCTGAAAATCAGTGGAATTTTGTACTTAACCCAGATTATTTCCGGTATTCTAGACTGTTCCCAGGTCATTACCATGTAATGGCAGTTAAAATGTAACTTGTCCTTGAGAACACAAAATTTGATACTTAATCACATAAAGTTCTGGTGGTGCAAAGAATCTGTTGGAGGTTTTGATGTTATGATTTTATCTATGAAAATGGGATCTGCAATAGATCTGAGATATGTTTTGACATTATCTTACTATTTTCATATTTCTGCTCCATGCATTTTGGCATATAAAACAAGCTATGAGCCATACAGAAGAATCATGTTTCAGCAGATTAAAAAAAAATGCTATGCCTTTAACAAGTTGTGTTTCCATTTCCTTATTTGATACTATATATGTTCTAATTAAGGTTATGTGTAGTTAAAAATAGTTTCTGTATAATGTATGTCTGCCTTTTTTGCCCTTTTATTTTTCTATGATATTTCTACCCAGGCAGCTAGTGCTGTTCTAATAGTATTCACATAACCTATTTATTGCTTACTAGTATTTATCTCTCTCTCTCTCAGTAATCTTTGACTGATCAGAAACATAGCCATTGCCAAACTGCCTTTCTATTATCTGTTACCTTTTACCAAACCTTGATCAGAATATCCATTGCCAGGTCCCATTATGGCTTATTTGAAGCACACTCAGGAGGAAAGGGGGATAAAGAGAATTTATTCCAAAGTGGTGACATTCATTGTTTGTCTCCCTTCCATTATGTAAGTGACTTTTGCCTCTCTGTGTAACCAGGAGAAAGGGTGGGTGCATTGAATTGCAGAACTAAGGAGTCAGCAGAAAAGATTTTTTTCTTTCTCTCCACCCACAAGAATAAACAAAGCTTATGGTCTAAAGGGCAACTGGAGAATCTAAATTCTGGCATGTTGTTAGTAAGGGGTGATTCTGGTTGTTGGAGAGAGAGCATTTTGATGTTTCTACATAAAAGATATAGAGCATGCTCTGACATGGAGTTAACTTTCCAAGGACTAGCAAAACAGCTCTTGTTGGATCTTGCTGTGTCCAAGGCAATTGCAGGACTAAAGTCCAAGTAATATTTATATATGCATATAGTGTATAAATGTTTACAAAAATCTACTTTAATGTCATGACTTTTAAAAAAATTACACTCCTTGCCCAAATCTCTGCATAGACACTGAAGTCTTGAAGGACATACATTTATTTATATATGCTTTATGTAGTTTTAGGCAAGAAGAAGAGAGATTCCCCAAATTATGGACTGAAACACCATTGGCTTGTGTGTGCCAACAGTGGAGGGGGAGACTGCTACTGTAGTCCAATTTACATGATCCTTGCTTGCCTAGCAGGGGTGCCCTTTAGGTTTTTGGCAAGAGTATCATAAGAAATAACTGGATTGGAGAGCGTGGTTGTTCAGCCAGCTGAAGACTGTATACATTGGCTCAGAGACAAAAAGGCACCAGCTACTGCTAGAGCGGTTATGTGTGGTACAAGAGGTTTAAGGGAAATTTGCTGACTTATTCATGTGGTGGGTAAATAATATGTTTATCACACACTACTGTGTGTCTTTCACACAAGAGGATAGTTTCACCACAAAGAGGAGGAGACAAGCCTGTTCTCGGCTGCCCAAAAGGGTAGGACTATGTCTAAAGGTTTGAAATTACAGAATAGGTTTTGATTGAACGCTAGAAGGAGATCCTTGACAGAATGGTTTGATAATGGAACCAGTTGCCTAGAGCAGTGGTGGTGGTGGGTCTCCATCTCTGGAAGTCTTCAAAAAGAGGCTGGAGAGTCTGCATTGATCATGGGGTTGGGCTCAGTGGCCCATGATGGCCCTTCCAACTCTATGATTCTATGACTAATCTTTCCAGAATTACAATTTCTAGTGTTAAGAAAAGGTTCTTAATTTTTAAAAATTTGTCATCTTCCCCAAGCTTACAGTAGTTAACAATAGCCCTTATGACTGTGTCCTTTCAGAATGTTGGATTTCAACTCCCATAATCCTTCACTATATTGCCTAGGGATGATGGGAGTTGCAGTCCACCAACATTTGAAGGTCTACAGTTGCCTACTCCTGCCTTAAAAACAATGGGAATCATGCAGCCCCAAATATATATTTCTGTGCACCCTCAAAGCACTCCCCAAAATCATACCACCCAAATCTGGCAGGAAATTACATTGCTGCAACCAGGGACAAAACCCCATTTAAAGCAGGCCTTTTTCTTTGGCAGCAAATAGAGAAAACCATTTCAAAACAAGCAGATGGCCTGTTAGTGGTTTTCTGTTGATTTTCAGCAGTAAACTACTAAAATGCATGTAAAGCATTGTTTCTTTTAAAAAGTATTCTCTGTTTTTGTTGAATTTTGTGGTGAGGGAACATAGTCTGTGGAGCACAGTTGGTGGCCAGGGCCACCAAACATCCCCACTCCTGCCTTAGGACAGCTGGATAAAGCCAAGTTAAAGCCAATAGACCTTGTTAAACTCCTGTTGCTGTGCCAGTACTTATGGGAACTCTTTGGAGTCTTTATATGACTCATAAATACTACTCCTGGTCTGTCTGTTACTTGTTACCATATCACAAGATGTTAATCTCTGTAGAGGACAGATACTCACGTCATATTTATTGTGAGTAAATAATCAATTCAGGTGGGAATTGTGGGGCCTCCAGGTGTTGTTGGTCTGCATATCCCATCAGCCCTAGCTAGTTTAGCAAATAGTGAGGAATGCTGGGAATTGCAGCTCTACGATATTTGGAGGGCCACACAATGCCCACCCCTAGATCTATCCAACTATCTGCCAGTTCTTTTCATCAGCAGTCTTTTTACTTCATCTGTATTTAAACAGTTCACACACAGCCATGATTACAAACTGTGGCATGGTAAATGTCCATTTACACCAGGTTTTGTAGGTGTAATTTCTAGGCTACTTCCCTGATGATCTCACTATACTGCATACAGAGATTTGTGGGGGATATTGCTGCAGATGTATCTTTGAGTGTCAGAATGGTTTGACATACACAAATTTCTCACGAGATGTTCTTGCAGCATCCACCAAAATGAATGATCTTCAGTCTTTTTTCCTGTGCCTTCCTGTCTGTTAAAAGGAAAGGAGGAACAATCACAAGGAAATGTTCTTTGCAATGAAAGCTTGGCAGTGGTTCTGGCCACTTTAGAATGTTAATGCTTTGCAAGATCATCCCTTTCAATTGCTGATTTTCTCATTGTGTATATGTTTACATGTCAATCCATTCATCAGTAACATCTGAAATTAC
Organism: Phrynosoma blainvillii; assembly: GCA_026167975.1. Classification (NCBI taxonomy): domain Eukaryota; kingdom Metazoa; phylum Chordata; class Lepidosauria; order Squamata; family Phrynosomatidae; genus Phrynosoma; species Phrynosoma blainvillii. Next base: position 52,236,326 of record JANUYF010000002.1, on the reverse strand, counting down.
TTTGACATTTCTGCATTTTTCATTCCAAGTACAGCTGGTATATTTGTGAACTCATCTTTCTGGTATGTTCCTCTGTGTCAGATTACCAACAGCCAAAAGTTCTAGGCCAAGTGTGTTTTTATAAAATCCCCTGGGAAAAAATGTTTGTATACTTGTGAAAGGGCATGTTCTGTGTGGGATGATGATGTACAGTGTAAATCTGTAAAATGTGGAAGTGTGTATACATTATCTGCCAAATATCTCTTCATGTAATAAAAGTAAGGATATTTAATGTACGTACATCAAATTGAAAAAGGAACTCCATTCTATTCAAATAAAGAAATGTTCTCTGCATTGAGGATCTACTGAGTATATTGCTAACTAAATGTTTTGTTTAATTTTTCCAAAACGACAAGAAGACCACTGCAGTTTTATACTGATAACTACACAAGTATTATTTTACATGTTTAATACCATACTGCAGCCATGAGACCAGATTGGAAGGTTTCACAGGACTGGGATTGTTTTGAATGTGACATAATGCATAAACATTAAGCATTTTCTTCTTTGAAGTAGAAAGAAAACCATTTTCCACTTATCCTCTCTGCCAGTTGCCTGCATATCTGTTTTTCTGCAACTGTATGCAGCTTTTCTAGTGCAGAGATTTTAATACAGTAGTTGTATTTGCATTCACTACACATGACATTTTTACAGACTTCTTTGGAATTTGCACTTGCATTTTTGTTAGGTGAAGAAGTGGGCAGGATTCTGCACATCCATGTGCTTGTCTGTTCATGGACAGTGCACAGAGAGTTCTGAACACAAAGTCTGATGTGGGAATTGTGTGGTTCTTCAGATGCTGAATTACAGTTCCATGCATTGCTCACCATTGATTTCCTGTCTATGGTTGATGGGAGTTGCATTCCAACAACATTTGGAGACTCCTGCAATTCCAGTTGCTGCATTTTAGGAATTAAGCGGCAAAATTCTCACTAGTTTTAAGACAAAGGAGAAATTGTATGAATGCAGTGTTAATGGCTGGAATTCAGGATCATACTTACAAATCAATAACCTGGAGCTACATATGTTGTTGTTATTATTATTATTATTATTATTATTACACTTTATTTATATAGCGCTGTAGATTTACACAGCGCTGTACCTACAATCAATAAAATAGATAAAATAAATAAAGATAAGCCTGCCAATGGCGTATATTCTACAAAATAATTGCCTTCAGAGGCTCTGCCTCTGGCTCCTTCTCTGATGGTGGTAAGAAAGGCAGTTGGTGCTAGGCTTGCCTTCAGAGGCTCTGCCTCTGGCTCCTCCAATGCATATGCATAGCAGATCTATATTCATGGTCCTTACATAGTCACCATAGTGGCACTGTTGCCATGATCATTACTGCACCCCCAAACTTGATTTACTGGGCATGAGCCAAATGGACTTCTGTTCATGGAGAAGGTCCACTCTGTTGGCGGTTGAGGCATGGGTGAATGACATTGCCATCCCTCTCCCACCTGCAAGCAAGGCTGCAACAATCAGAACCTGAATTTGGCAGGAGGGAGTTGGAAAACTCATCCACCTGTGCCTCTGCAACCAGCAAAATGGATTCTCTTCACTCTGTGCAGCTGAGACCTGGTAAAGTAAGGGGGGTTGCAGACTGCCAGAAATAGTGCAAATTGAGTCCACTTTTAGGGTTAGGGTTAGTGCTAGGGAATCATGGGAATGGTATTTTATTGTAGCACCAGACCTCTCTGACAGAGAAGGCTCAATGTCTCAGAAAAAAAACCAATTCCCATGATTCCCTAGCACTAACCCTAACCCTAAAAGTGGACTCAATTTGCACTATTTCTGGTAGTCTGCAACCCCCCCTAAGTTTGGGTAGGTTGGACCAGGAGCTGCAATTTAGCTAGGCAGCTTAAGGTAGTTACATAAGTAGTGCATGTAGAATTCTGGCCATGATCTTACAATAGGATGACAAAAGGAGCAGAAAATGGGGAGGATCAAATGGAAACCAGAGGAGAAACAAGAGATACATCTCAAAAGATTATGAAAAGATGGTAGATTTATTAGTAGAAAAGCCTGATGCATATTGATCTGTGTGGACTCTTAAGGTATTTGGAGGGCTATATAAAATCAAAAGCACAACATATAAATACATAGTACCGGTATCACACTAATTCCAAATAATGACATGACTACATTTTCTAAGGCCTGTACTACATATTTAGAATACATCTTCAGACATTTCTGAGCTAGGAATTCTGAAAATGTTTACTGTACAAACAAAAACATACGAGCAAAAGCTGAAGGTTTTTTAAATTATCTTGCAACCAGATGGTAAGGAAAAAAACCACATAGATAACATTCAAGGGCACATGGATGTATCTGGGTTAAAAGGAAACAATAAGTTCACATTCAGACGTCTAAGGACCAAAGATTTTAATTTTAAAATCTACTTCACCTCCTTTTCCAACAGAATCTTGCTATCAATAATTTTTACCTTCCCAGGTCTGAAGTTTCTAAGAGAACGGTGTTCCAAGAAGTGACTCACCAAAGGAGCACCACTTTAATATTCCTTATATTACAAAGGTGTTCCCTGTATGTTTCTTAAGAGGTCTAGTTGTTTCCCCACACACAAAACATGACAGAATTCAAAAATATCACCATTTTAGTCCGTAGAATCACTACGTAGAGAGATCTTGTAGCACCTTTGAGACTAACTGAAAGAAAGAAGTTGGCAACATGAGCTTTCATAGACTTCAGTCTACTTCCTCAGGTGCTTTTAGTGGCTTTTTGGTGTCCATAGCTTCCACTCCACCAAAAGCATCTGAGGAAGTAGACTGAAGTCTACGAAAGCTTATGCTGCCAACCTCTTTCTTTCAGTTAGTCTCAAAGGGGCTACAAATAAAACTCTAAATAAAACATGCTACTTGTACTGTATAGCATACATAACAAAACTGCTATTGCAGGTTGTTGTGTGCCTGAAAATCATTTCTGATTTATGGTGACCCTAAGACAAACCTATCATGGGATTTTCTTGGCAAGATTTGTTCAGAGGGGATTTGCCTTCTGAGGCTGAGAGCATATGACTTGCCCAGGGTCATTCAGGAAGTTTTGATTGCTGAGCAGGGATTCAAACCCTGGTCTCCAGTGTCTAGTCCAATGCTCAAACCACGCCATACTGGCTCACAGTGGTAAAAAAATGTCTTTGCTGGTTAATGTGTCTGTGAATTCAGACATCTTGGAAGTCCACAATGGCCATAGGGATGAAGTCCTGTGGGCCTGGTTGCATGAGCACCAGAAATGTTTTGTGACATGTCTTTCTGCATTTTGAATGTATTCCTCATCAGATCCCTGATGTTGTTGGTTCTTTTAAATAAGATTTGGGGCAACTTGACAACCCAGTGTGTGCTGAACATATCTATCAATGGGGGGTTGCAGACTGCCAGAAATAGTGCAAATTGAGTCCACTTTTAGGATTAGGGTTAGTGCTAGGGAATCATGGAAATTGGTTTTTTTTCTGAGACATTGAGTCTTCTCTGTCAGAGAGCTCTGGTGCCACAATAAACTACAGTTCCCATGATTCCCTAGCACTAACCCTAACCCTAAAAGTGGACTCAATTTGCACTATTTCTGGCAGTCTGCAACCCCCCAATGTTTCTTTTTGAAACTCTAGCTGTCTCCATTTTAGCATATTCCAGATACAATGGATTATATCTCCCATTGTTCCCAGATCGCACAGCTAACACATCTGAAAGAGCACCAGGATAGAGAAGAGTGCTGTAAATCACTCTTGAAATGCATTTATCTTCCCTCTCCATTGATCTGTTCTCAAAAGGTGAACAGCTATATAATGTGGGAGGTCTACAGTATACTGCTTGTTTTCACCTGCAAAAGTAAATACTGAAAAGTAAGTGATTTCAAACTAGTGATGGAATAAACAGAGTACACAATTATCTCTTCAGATGTCGCTGTTCTACACGTGTGTTTATATAATCTATTTAACTGCTTTCTATATTTTACAGGCAAAGCCCTCCCCCCCTTCTCCATGGGTTTGTGAATATCCTCTTTGCAAATGATTTGTTTTGCCTGTGGCAACCATTCATCAGTACAAGAATCTAACATACTGGTTCCAATCAAATTTTCAGTTGGGTGGTCTCACTTTGTGTGCAAACAATTGTGCAAAAGAGATATACCAGCACACTCACCCACCCCAACCCCACTATCTCATTGGTGGGTGTCCTCTTTTTTTATTTTCTTGCCACAAATTAATCTTACTGTTACAAGGAAACATAATTTAAAACAGTTCCTGTGTGTGAATAATTCAATCTTTTATAGTGAGAAGGGATCTTTGAAAATACCTGGAGATCCAGTTAAACCTTTGTAGGAGTTGTCCAATTCCTCTTCTCAGAGGACACTTCCAGGCAGTTGTCTGAGAAGCAGCCTTGTACTTTGCCACAAAGCTGATCCCCTCAGACTCTCTAATAAAAATGGGATTTTGTTGTAGTTTTGTAATTGGGAATCTAGAAACCAAGATTACGAAACTGAGGCTGTTGTACTTTGGATACATCATTAGGTGATGTGACTGGTGGGAAATACAATAATGCTTGGAAAGCAGTAGAAAATGAGGAAAACTGCATTACTGATCAAGTAATGGGAGCCATAGCTCTCAGTTTGCAAGACCTGAACAGGGCAATGGGCTCTTGGTGGTGTCTCATTTGAAAGGACACCATAAGTCAAAGTCAACCTGACAGCAAATAACAGCAAATGGAAAAAGCTGCACTCAGAAACATCAAGTTGTTATTAGACCAAAGAGATGCTGAGTTAAAGTACAGACCACATCTGACTACAAGTTGAGTTTTCCTTATCTGAAATGCTTGGGACCAAAAGTGTTTTGGATTTGAAATTTGGAATATTTGCATATACATAATGAGATATCTTGGAGAAGAGACCCCAGTCTAAACATGAAATCCATGTATGTTTTGTAAATACCTTATACACCTAGCTTAAAGGTAATTTTATACATAATTGTTAAAAATAACTTGGTGCATGAAACGAAGATTGTGTACATTGAACCAACAGAAAGTGGTGTCACTATCTCATCCACCCAGGTGGATGATTTTGGATTGTGGAATATTTTAGATTTTGGAATTCCAGATAAGGAAGACCCAACCTGTATTACTGGTTTAGCAAATAATTTTATTTCCTTTACAAAAATAAAACAAAGAAAAAGAGAGGGCAACTCTCTCTCTTTTTGCTATGTGTTAATGAAAATCTGGGGACAGGGCCCAAAGGAAATTTGTTTAGGTGCCATACCTGGCCAGATAACTATCTCTGCTCTTCAGTAAATCATTTATGTACAAACTATTTTTTTAAATCAATAGGTCATATGAATTACTGTCTGAAAAATCAAAATGTCTTTAATATTTGCTTAAATACTTCATTGAATTAGGAAAGGAACACATCATCTACTATAATTCTAGATCTCCTGTAGATTAGTTCCCAGGCTATGTTTGTTGGTTGGAGGAGAAGAAGATGCATACTTCTTTTTGATTGTAAGCTCTGTGGGGCAAGTTCCTTTCTTGTAGCTGTTCTGTGAAGTGAATTGCATAGCAATTTCACTAAATAATACATAAACATATGTATCAATCCTGGGGACCAGGGAAATCTTATTTGCACTTCAAAGAACCTTTTGTTATTCTTATTTGCTTTGCATAACAAGAGAGCATGTGCAAGATATTTGTGTGCCCTGTGTGTGTTTTGCTGGCTACTGTTTTGCTAGCCCCAAATCCAAAATCTCTTGCTTTAAAAAAATGTTGATTTCAAGGAGAAGTCAAAGGGTAGAGAAACATGACCAGCATGTTTGAAAAGACTGATGCATTTCCCATTTCATCCCTCTGCCAAAGTGATGCATGAAACATTGCTGCAGCTGTGAGGAACTTCACCACTGAGAAGTTATTTTCAGCAGCAGCCAAGCTATGATAATTTCCATTTGCAAAATGAAGCCATGTTATGCTAACACTTGTGCCTTTAAAGCTGTATAAAACCAATAGCTATCCAGCTGATAATTCCGATTTCAAGCTTTTGCAGGAAGTTTTAAAGGAACGGCTTCAGCACATCTGTTGCCAGCTACTTATCCACAGGCAAATACTTTCTAAAGAGCCATACAACGTTAATTTCTCAAAAGGTCAGTGCAGTGTATGTGTGTACATGTGCCTTCAACTTATGGTAAACCCATGAATTTTGCATAGGGTTTTCTTAAGCAAAGAATACTCAAAGGTAGTTTTACCAGTTCCTTCCTCTGAAATACATAAGTTTATCACACGGTGTTCTTGTAATGTAATGGGTATGTAATGTGAACAGAATGGAATGAATTTTATCACACAGTATGATCCTCATCGGGTTCCCATTCAATACTCTGACAGTCCCTAGCCCATTCCAACAGAACTTAAAAATTTGTCCTCAGCCAGCAAGAACACTTACAGACCATTCCAGAAGATGTGTGCATGAACATCCTACCCAATCTCCATCCATCCTCATGTTCTGATTGGCTAAGACTACCTCTTCTTCTCTCATCGTAGAACGTCCACAAACTCAACTCCTCTTCCAGTGTTGATGCAAGGAGGGTGCCACAGGTAATTTTAAAAATATTTTCTTTTATTTTTATAGATGGAATTGCATTGTGTTCATGTGGAGAAAAAACAATGAATGCTCACAACCTAAACCCCTCAGTAGCATTCTTTCCAATGCAGACATAGGGGTTTTCACCATACATTATATATATATATATATATATATATATATATATATATATATATTTTTACATACAACCTCACCCCAACAGTATGCATGCATCAAAGAAGGACAGCTGAGAAATGATCTGAGTGCCAGTACCAGTACAACAGTAAGTGCAGTGTGATAATATGTGTTCTCATAATGTTATCATCGTGTTATCTAATGTGGTAACACCCATTCCCATATCATTACATTTCCAGGACTCAGTGGGAACGTTACAGGTACTGGTGGGATAAACTTAACAGCCTACAGCACCTGGTATTTCTAGTACTAACCGGGACCTACCCTGCTTAGCTTCCAATATCAGACAGAATCTGATACCTGTAGGCTGTTTAGACCCATCAGTGGAGCCTCTGCTATGATCCAGATCTTACATTATATTCATCCTACATTGCTTAACATTACAAAACTATTTATGTAAGTATTTTGAGGTCTTACTGTACATTCATAAACACTGTTCCCCACTGATACCTTTTTAAAAGGTGGCACATACCTATTATATACTGCTTTATGGGGTTTTTTAAGTTTAAAAATTTTAAAAGTAATTTCTGTATTCCATGTTTAAACAGTTTTTGCCTGTGAACAGGCAGCTGATAGTACGAAGGTTCAGAGTTACTATCAGAATTGCTAAGTAAACAATGCTCTGTTTTCACTACATTTGAAAGCCTTGAGTTATTACTTCCATGTTCCCAGCAATTGTACATCCTGGTAATTCTGTTTAGCCATCATTGCCTTGATTTCCTTAATATGATTCTTCTATACAACTAGGTCTTCTTTGTGAAGGGGGTACAAGACATAACTTCTTGCCTCTGACATCTCTCCTAGGTCATTCCACAATCTGGAAATGATCTAACTTTCATGAATATAGTTCAGCCTTCCCCAACCTGACAGGGCTATAAATCCAATAAGTAATCCTACCAAATACATTGAAATAGATGCTCATTGGGGCTGATGGATGCTGTTGTCCAGTATATCTATAATGCACCAGATTGGAAAAGACCAATGTAGACCCTCAATGACTAACAGTAGTAACTTCTGGGGTGATAGTTGTGTTTTTCCTTCACAGCAAAGCCAACCAGTAGTACCCCAGTGTTCATGTTATAATTGTTCTAAAGGTGACACATGACTCCTTGTTATTGTCCCTTAGTCCAGTGGTATTTAAAGCGATGGTCCCTGGACCGGTACTGGACCATGAGCCAGTGTCTGCCGGTCCCTGGAGGGTTTCAGTTGGCATCAATAGGATATTGGTCTTTGGCACACTGAAAAAAAATCCCTGCTGGTTCCCTATATCAGATTGGTTAAGAAGCACTGTCTTGGGCCGAATCCACATCAGCAAAATCATCCAGCTCCAGTGTGCAGTATTCTGCTCCAGTTCCATCCTGTTAATGTCACAATTAAGTTAATGTGTATGATAGCCATACATTTCCCCTGTCCAATTTTGGCCCATATCTGAATTGGAGTATTTTAGGTCACAGGACAGCACAGGTCCTTCCAAATATGCATAAACTTATCAACCAATAGCCTTTCTTTTTGTTTCTTATCAGTCTTACTACCTTGCACTCTCACAGGATGTCTCCTCCATCCAATCCCCTTCCTGCCCCAGTGAGTGATCATGAGCCAGTGAGGGAAATTTGAATGTCTCTTCACACACACACACACACACGAGATGGAGGGTTGTTGGTGCACAGAAGCCAACCTCTGGCACCAAACTGTGCTCTGGTCTTTCACTTTCTGTTCCTTGTAGGGCCTCAAGCAATTTAACATCTTAAATATGCAGAACACTGCATGGCAAATTCTTGAGATGGACATGACTGTGAGTGGCTGCGTGCTTCAGTTTGACTGAAGCCTATGGCCATGCTTGGCTTTGGAGCAACTTCACAAGCAGGGCTCAGCCATATGTGAAGTTGCTCCAAAGCCAAGCATGGCCATAGGCTTCAGTCAAACTGAAGCACCCAGCCACTCACAGTCATGTCCATCTCAAGGGTTTGCCATATATATAATGTTTCTTTCTCCTTTCCCTTGAAGCCATCGCTGCCTTTCTGGCTTAGCACCACTTTTTCTTCCTTCTCGTCCTTAGGGCTGTCAACTCCCTGACTGAGCCAAGCCATGAAATCAAGTAGATTGGGTGTGCTTGGGTGGACGTAGACTGGATCCTCTTGGGTCAGAGGGAGCAAGTTGGTGTAGATCGAAATGTCTGTATTCCCCTTCTTTCCCCCTCCCATCCCAGTTATGAGTGAGTGAGTGACAGTCATTAGGCCCAGCCACCCTGCATACACCAAATTATAAAAATAAAATGTCAACCACACACTTGCCAGATAGCGGATGCTACTCAACAATCTGCCCCCTCTAATCCCCCCCCCTCATGCCACACTGATATGGCAGGACACATGTTGCAAAAAGCCATAACAGTAAACCCATTTTTCCTGGAAACAGCTGAGTAAAAAGAGGATTGTAAAAAATGGTTTAAACCTTCATACATCAAAAAGAAGTGTTTTTACTCTGAATGCAGAGAAATAGATTGCTTTCTTACAGGATCGGCATTGAGGCAATTATTAATTATTTTACAGATGTGGATTCAGCCTTAGTACGTATGTGATTCTCCTAGCAGATTTGAGAAACTGGGGACAGGATGGATGGGAAGACAGTTGGCGTGCAGGGATGTTGGAGGCCTGAGCACTCCCACTTCAGGGAAGCATTAGCTAGCCCTTGTTTGATAATATTAGAAGATTATTGCATAATGATATAAACCGTCTTACCTGAGCGGGCTTAAAATTAGAAGCGGGCAGCATCCTGATATTATCAGTTGCATTTAGCCACCGAAATCACTACCTGGGTGCAGCCTGGATCTATCGTCGCTCAGAGGGGTGCTCCAGTGGCTATTTTTTCAAGCCAGAAAACTCCCAACCTCTAAAAGAGGTGCGAGGAGCACCCATTTGAGCAGTGATGGAGCCAGGCTGCACCCAGGCAGCGATTTCAGTGGCTAAATGCAACTGATAATAACAGGATGCCACCCACTTCTAATTTCAAGCCGACTCAGGTAAGACGGTATATCATTATGCAATAATCTTCATGTCTTTAACGTATTTCATGTTTTGACACAGAACTCCAGAGTGCAATCTGTAGAATAATCACCAGATGGAGCTGGAAAGAAGGCATACCTGATTTCTTTGGAAGACATAAACTGGCAATACTACTATAATGGGAAAACAAAAAGTTTTTTTTTCTTAAAAGGAAAGCTTGTGGCGTGCAACATCTGCCAATATATTGCAAGAAGGCACTAATGTGCATAATATGAAACTGTTACTTCATCCATCAGCTTAGGATTTTCATGGCAACATGAAACAAAGAACTTCCAAATAAATCCTAATCACAAAGGGCACCTGCAGCTAAACAACAACATAATAGTTTAATAAACGACACAAGACTGACTCCTCCATATGTAAAGACGCCTACAGTAGATGCTGGATAGACAATAATGTTCAGCAGAGCTGCAGAGATTTGATAACACCATTGTTTCCCAGGTCATTGTTTTGTCCTCATGAGGTTTAGACCAGGGGCCGGCAACCTATGGCCTGCGGGCCGGTTCCAGCCCAGGGCACCGCGCTTACTGGCCCAGGCGGACCCCTGCTGCCGCCACGCGTTTTGGTTGCCATGCGGCTGCGCGTGCCGCGACCACCATTTTGATTTCCAAAATGGCGGCCGTGACGCATTTGCGCATGCGCAGGAGTACTGCACATGTGCAAACGAGTCACGGCCACCATTTTGGAAAACAAGTGGCGTGTTCTCCAAAATGGCGGCCGTGACTCATTTGCACATGCACAGTACTCCTGTGCATGTGCAAACACGTCGCGACCACCATTTTGGAGGACAAAATGGCAGCCGCGACATGCGCGGAGGCGGCTGTGGCAGCGCACGCGACAGTGGCGGCGGCGCGCGGGGGTCATTCTCCCCCCCTCGGCCCGCCGGAAGGGATGACTTCGGGGGATTGGCCCCTGGCTCAAAAAGATTGCCTACCCCTGGTTTAGACTTTTAGGCCCTTTCACTATATAGTGCTGTACTATGTTTCCATTTTAACTGCATGGCAACATTTTATGAAATCCTATGGTTTGTAATTTGGTGAGGTACTAGAGTTCTGTGGCAGTGATTTATAAATACTCTATCCTTAAACACCAAATGAGAGCCAAATACAAATACTTCTTAAAGCCTCCAAGAGTGGAAAAATCAAATTTTTAAAGTAGGTAGGAAGGTTCTTTGGATGGGTGGACGAAGGCAAGGAGGCAAAATTGGCCCTGGGGGGTGGTGTGCACCTAGTAATCCTGCATTTTGCCGATTCCTAATTCAAGAGATTTCTTCCCATCTTTCTCCATTTTGGTAAAAGTTCCAAAGCAGTATACATATTAAAGAGAGAAGTGCACAATGTGAAAACAACAGGATTTAAAGATACAAAAACCGTAACAGCATGAAAAAACAAGGGAAGAGCCACTGTGTGGCATAGTGGTTTGAGTGCTGGATGACTCTGGAGACCAGGGTTCAATTCCACACTCAGCTATGAAAACCCACTGGGTGACCTTTGGCAAGTCACAATTTCTCAGCCTCAGGAGAAGGCAATGGCAAACCTCTTCTGAATAAATCTTGCCAAGAAAATCCATGATAAGGTTTGCCTTAGGGTTGCCGTAAGTCAGAAACAACTTGAAGGCACACAACAAACCCCAAATCCCTGGATTCCACAGGATGCAGTCTTAGTGCTGTGATTTGACATGTGGAAGGCTTTCTAGGTCTGCTTGTAGGATTCCCAAAGGCATCTGTGAGAAGAAGCAAGATGCTATGACAGGATGCTGCTTTCATAGCCTTAAAATTAATCAGAGACTAGAGCAAAAGTTTGAAATTTTACATTTTTGAACTACAGTTTCCATCATCCCCTCCCCCCCCCCCCCCGTCAGAGGCCATCCTTGCTGGAGGACGTGTGAGTTTTAGTCCAAAATAATAATAATAATAATAATCTGTAGCTAGAAGTTACAATTTTTAACACTCAACATGTGCCATGTAAAACAAAATCAACAAAAGAGTGATACTTTTATTGGCCAGCCAAAATGCACACAAGACATAATGCAAATTCTCGAAGCTCCACTGGCTTCTTCATCAGACAAAAGTTATTTTAAGAAAACATACAGGAGGAAGAAAAAAAGTGAAGTATTGGAGTCATAGTGCTACATTTAGTATAGATGTTGTCTCTGCTGTAGTTCAGTTGGTTTTGAGGGATCTCAATGTAGACTAGAGGCTCCAAAAGGAATGACCTTACTGCTGTTAAGGGATTTAAATTTTTACCGTGCTTTATCTTGGCCTTGATATAGCCAAGAAAGGTGTGGCCTTTGTCTACACTGAGATCCCTCCAAACCAACTGAACTACAGCAGAGACAACATCTATATAAAAGGTACACCTGTGACTCCAATACCATCACTTTTTTTCTTCCTCCTGTATGATTTTTGAACATCTTTTGCCTGATGAAGAAGCCAGTGGCACTTTAAAAGCTTGCATTATGGATTTTCTGTATTTTGGCTGACTAATAAAGGTATCACTCTTTTGTGGAATTTGTGTTTTATTTTGCTCTATGGACAGCATGGCTCCCACTGAATATGTATCATGTGCCATGGTTACTGAAAACTGAGCTCCACTGGTAAATTACTTTCACTGAGTCTTACTCCCAGGATGGCCTGCATAGAAATGCCTCTTTTGCTTGTATGAAGGGGCAAAGCATGTTGACATGGAATGTCTGTGTGTGTCTTTAACCACACACTCCAATACACTATGGGCCTTTGCAGACTGCCAGAAATAGTGCAAATTGAGTCCACTTTAAGGGTTAGGGTCAGTGCTAGGGAGTCATGGGAATTGTTTTTTTTCCCTGAGACATTGAGCCTTCTCTGGCAGAGAGCTCTGGTGCCACAATAAAATACAGTTCCCATGATTCCCTAACCCTAACCCTTAAAGTGGACTCAATTTGCACTATTTCTGGCAGTCTGCAAAGGCCCTATGACTCTTGGCCCTGTGGCAGAACTCAAAGTATGCAAAGGGACCTTGTAGCACCTTTGAGACTACTGAAGGAAAGAAGTTGGTAGTATGAGCTTTTGTAGACTTCAGCCTTATTTCTCAGATGCTCTTGGCCCTGTTGTTCACCATTTACTGGGGCTTTGACACCTGTTTATCTACAGCAGGGATGGCAACTCTGGCCCTCCAGATGATGTTCATCTTCAGCTCCCAGGAGTAGTTCTAGCCAGCATACCCAATGGTGAGAAATGCTGAAAGAAACAGCCCAATGACATTGGGAAGTCATGTAATTCCCATCCCTGATCTACAGCTTTTGTGAATTCTAGAACCAAGGCTACCCTAAGACCTTTCTCTGCCTGAGGCAAGGGAGAAAATGTCCCCCTCCACTGCTGACACACACATGAGTCAACGGGACTGGCAGTTCAATCTTACCTGAACACAGGCCACAGGACTCCATTGCACCTGAAGGCAGTAGTTTAGCTTGGTGATTTAGGGAAAACTGCCTGGCACAATACAGTTCTGTCTTCCAGTCCCAGCGTGTTGCTATGTGGGCTACTTTCCAACCTCAGGTGGGTATCTCACATTGTTTAATGGTAGAGCTGGCTTCACTGAGAAGCCAAATGATAGGATGTTATCACACGGGGCTCAATCCAAACAGAATCCAAACGAAATGGCGAACGAATCCGGATTATTTGCCTGTGTTTCCACACGACGTCGCACAGAACCCCGACAGAACCCTGACAGAAAGTGGAAAGAACCGAGATCCTTTGAATTTCGGTTTCTTCAGGAATTGCAATTGCGCGACGGGAATCATTTCACATTTACCATAGGTCTGATAACCAAATACGTATTGTGGCGCATTTCCCCGCTGTTGCCATGGTTCCAGCGAGGATTCCTCTCTCTGCGCATGTGCAGGAGGCTCATTTTGGCTATATTTACGGGTATTTTTCTCTTGTGTGTGGACGTTTGATACACTTACTGTAAATGCGCAATGAAGGTAATGACATATGCGGAAACAAGGGTTATTTCCCGTTTATTTTCGGGATGCCTCATTTCCACTTTTATTTCCGCTTTCTGGCCCACGTGTGATAACGTCCATAGAGACTTCCAGGACTTAGAAAGTCACCCCCAGCCCCCCAACCAAGAATGGAGATGGAAGCTATCTCCATCCTCTGCCACTGGGAATTGGGGGGCAGGGGTGGCATGGCTTAGCTCTCTCTGTCACCCTCATTTAGCTGTTAGATTACTTCCTCTTAACAATGGAAGATCTCTGAAAGGATTGACAAGTCACATTGCTATTCTATCTAAAATTCTTGCTCTCATTTCCATTTTTCCCCCTCCATTCAGTTTGTTGAATTTTGTCAAGCGACAACTCAGACTAAAAGCAATGATTTTCTGCTGTATGCCTTTTTTTTTAAATGAGGGTTTACTACATTTGTGTCCCGTGACCTCTAAAAGTCATGGAACAATCTTTTACTGTTGTTCTGAAAGGTCATTGTTTCAGTTGAATACTTGGCTGTTCAAGAAAATTGGACATATTTCTGCTGAATCATTGCATTTTGCTGCTCTTCAATTAAAAAACAAACATTTGCTATTGCAAATCCTAAGTTAATTTAATTTAAGGAAGTGCACACAAGAGAAGTTTCCATCACCTCCATATACACCCCTGCAGTCACATGCATTTTAAGAGAAAGACTCTGGTGCCTGAAGTGTGTATGTGTGTGTGTGGCAGATGTAGGGGAGGAGGTGCAAAACTTTCCTATCCAAAGCCAATTTGGGGTGATTTCACTAGTACTGTAGTGTTACAATTTGAGGTGTATGGCACTCACTACAGCAAAAAGCCCAAGAAGAGAAGAATCCAAAAATACTGATGTATGTGCTGCTTTATATTTTAATTTTTTAAAATCAATTTTATCTATCCCAAGAGCAGGTCTTTTATAAAGCTAATGGGTCTTGTGTACTCAGGATCAAGACATGCCGGGGTATTCTGTATTACAGCAGGGTTGCCATATGCCAATACTATCATTGGCTGGCTCCACAAAACCATTGTGTTTTAATCTCCTGCAAGAAACCTGCTCTTCCTCACCTCATCCTATTTCGGAGGGCCCCACACTTTCCAAATGGGCTTTTTGAAAGGTGCAGGTTGCTGCAGGAAGAAAAACGGATTGGAAAAATTCCTTCTGCAAATGTCTTAAAATTAGCTTATCTTGGGATCCATATATACATGTTTACTTAATCCATTCACTGACAATATTCAGCTTTGCTAAAATTCAATGGCAAAGTGAACCTGTTTGACTCAAATTAAAGTACAACTTTACAAGGTTAAGAATACTGTATATACTCATGTATAAGTCTAGCAATTTAGGTAAAAGAAAAAAATAACTCCAAAAACCTGAGTCAACTTATCCATGGGTCAGTGTAAGTGCTGTACTTTAACTCTTATTTTTTAAAAAGGCACCATCCCCTGGTGAAAGACAAGAGCATAATCTATCCTGGAAACACTGCTCCTAGGGTTGGTGTTACCCAGTGCGGGAACTCATGGTGTCACCCCCCCATTGACCTCCTCCCATTTCATACCATACAGAATCCTTAGTAATGCTTTTTGCACTAATGTTACTCAAAAATCTTAATTCCCATATACCACTAAATGTAATGCTAATAGTTGTGACATAAACAACTAGCAAAATTAAAGTTAATCCTTCAAATTACACTATCATAAGCATAACCTAAATGTATTTACATTGACATAGTGAATATTTGGTTAAAATGTGATGTTTTAAAAGAAAATTTATAAAGAATATCTTTAATTTTTTTTTACATTTAAAAAAAATTAAAATTTTGAAATTTGAAATTTTAATTTTAATTTTAGTTTTGGGGGCCCTCTCCTTTCTCCTCCCAGTGAGCTTCACCCCACTCTCACCATCTCTTAAAGCATTTTAAAGGGAAGAAGATGAATGCCACAGCCCATTTCTGCCAAAAGTTAGAAGTTTGAGAAGAAGTGGTGTCATCTCCTGCACCCCCTAGTAATGCCACTGACTAACCCCACTCTACTCTCTCATCCATCCAACCTTTAGTATGAGCACATTTACGCCTGCTGGAATTTTATTCTTTGGCATTGTTTTCCTTTACTTCATTCTTTACATCCTTTGTTACATGTCCCTAAGCTTTACCCTTGACTTATCCAAGAGTGATATCAAAATCCATCATTTTAGCCCCAAAATCTGATCTTGACATACATGAGGTCAACTTATAGTCAAGTATATACAGTAGGTACCTTTAAAGAAATATCATAATCAAGAGAATGCAACATTGAGCAGCCCCTCAGTTAAAAGCTCAGAAATGTCATGCAGTAAGTAGTTAATACATACACATCTTACTTTTTGCAGGATAAATTGTTTTCTGGTGTCCCAAAAGAGTTTATATATTTTGTTACTTTTAAGATCAAGTGTCGAAGTCATACCGCCCTCCAGATATTGTTGGACTGCAACTCCCATCGCCTCAGACAATATAGCCAATAGTGAGGAATGTTGGGAGTTGCAATCCATGGTCATGTGGAGGGCTCCATGATTCCCACCATGCAAAAAAATTTTTTTAAGGAATGGGAAAACAATGAACAGTAAGTAATGTACAGCCACATACACATTAATATGTTACTTTAGGGACATGGCAATTAGTTATAAAATTAGTTATACAAAAACCAAATGCACAGGTGTAGAATGGGAGATACCTGACTTAGCAGTAATACATGTGAAAAGGACCTTGGGATTACTGTCAATCATAAGTTGATTGTTAGCCAGCAGTATGATGCTGCAGCAAGGAAGGCAAACACTATCTTAGCATGCATTAATAACAGCATAGTTTCCAAATCAAGGGAAATGACAGTCCCACTATGTTCTATGCTTGTCAGGACTCATCTGGAATACTGTGTTCAGTTCTGGGCTCCTCAATTTAAGAAGGATATAGACAGGTTGGAGCACATTCAGAGAAACACAACGAGGATTATAAGAGGTATGGAAAACAAAACTTATAAAGAGAGATTGAGGGAGATGGGCATTGTCAACCTGGGGAAGACTGAGAGATGACATGATTGCCCTCTTTAAATATCTCAAGGGCTGCCACCAAGAGACCATGCAGGCTTGATCTCTACTGTCTCATACGGGGAGTTGCGGGGAGAAAGTGGAAATAAACGGGACGAGCGGAAGACTTTAATTTACAGGATTTGTCCCGTTCCGTCTTGTCTGATAACTAAATTCGAATTTAAAAGGGGGTTAATTTGAACAAAAACCTGATCTTTCCAAATCCTCAAAAATCCCGAAAATGAAAAGATCAGGTTTTCGTTCAAATTAACCCCCTTTTAAATTCGAATTTAGTTATCAGACGAGGCGGAACGGGACAAATCCCGTAAATTAAAGACTTCTGCTCGTGCCCGTTTATTTCCACTTTCTCCCCACAACTCCCCGTGTGATAACGTCCATAGAGTAGGATTAGGTATAATGGTTTTAAGTTACGGGGGGGGGGGGGTAGATTTTGATGGAACATTAGAAGACACTTATGATTACAAAGACCTTCTTGACAGTAAGTGTGGAACCAATTGCCTAAAGAGGTGGTGGAGTTTCCATCTCTGGACATTTTCAGAATGAAGGTGGACAGCTACCTGCTGGGGATGTTCTAGCTGGAGATCCTACATTGTAGGATTGTAGCAGAAAGCCCACAGGCCCCTTCCAACTCAATGATTCTATGGTGCCATCTGGATGACAGAGTTCCTACAGCACATGAGATGTGGTTGTGCACGTCCCGTGTCCCAAGTGAGTTGCCTTTCCCCACCATTTCATTTCTACCCTTGAGGCTTATTTGAAAAATGGCAAAGGACAGATCAACAGTCTCATACCTCCAAACACACACACACACACACACACACACACACTCCCTAAGGCTATTGTATGAACTGAAGTCTCTGACACTTTATTACACACAGACCCTTAAGAATGCCCAAGGAATTGTCTAGGGTCAATTCTGAACACAGTGCAACAGAAGTGGGCTAACAGGTTTATGCACGGTGACACTTCAGGGTAAATGTGGCGTGCTTATCGCACACCTAAGTGCAGGTAGGAGGAATATATGGTTAGTTTCATCACTGGACGTTTTAATTTCTGAAAGAGCTCTCCAACTCCATCTTCAGTGCCAACAGGCAGCCAGGAACTATTTTTAAGATGGGCTGGGGTTCAGCATTTGTAGGCAAGTTGTTATTAATTTTTACTTCTTCTATGTCAGTTTTTATAAAACAATAAAAACAAAATAGACTTGCATTAAAACAATCCTTTCAACTGAAGCTGGTTAACAATCTGACAATTATGAAAGCAATAGCAAACTAGTGTTTATTTTGTACACTTTTGATTGATAATTCGGAAGGGGGCTCATGTACGCAGGACTCTTGGTGGTCTCTCTGCTCCAGTCCTCTTCCTCTGCAGTTTGGAAGCATCACCAAAGCTCAAAGTAAGGAGACATATGACTTGAGCAATGGCCAGACTGATGTATTGTACATTGATTCCCCCCCCCCTTTCCCTACCATGTGTTTTCATTTGAGTAATAACATACTTTAATCAACATAGGTATTATACTCCAACTGAAGAAGATGTAAAATGCTGTTTGAATAAGGTCTAATAAGACAGAATAATATGGATAAGGAAATTTATTGTAGGCAGAGGAAAAGGAAATGAAGAGGAAGAGAGGGCCAGATAGATTTAATGTGTGCCAAACCTTAAAGGGAAGGAAGTTCCAAATAATGTACGTTGTTTGTAATCAATCTTAGCTGGGTGAATGTTGTTTGCCTGAAGTACTGGTTTGTGGGAAGTATATGGTTAGAGTGATTGATGAGCAATTTGTGTAATCTGGGAGATGTAATTGGTTTGTGTAATTGATGTGTCCTGTTTTAAATATTAATAATTTTTTTTTTTTTTTTAAAGAACAAATTAAACAGCTTAATGACAGTCAAGTTACAGGAATGGGTATTACTATCAAAACATCCATCAGACATGGACCTTATCAAGATCAGGTTCAGATAACCTGAAGAGGCACATTGCATTATTGAAAAAAAATGTATTTTTCTAACTTCTTGGATAATTTTTCATCTTTTCTTTGAAAATTTTTGTAGGCCATTTTGGGTCTCAGGCCAAGAGAAAGATGAGGTATTTTAAAAAATTACTTTTGATTGTAGAGAACATTCTAAATATTGGCCCTAAAACTGAAACAACTTGTGCATAAATATGGGACCACACCCTCCAACTGTTCCAATTTGGCAAGGACAATCCCCTTAATTGTCTGTCATCTGACTTTTTCAAATGCTTTTGAATTGTCCCATTTTCTCGCTTCTTCTTCCACTTTCCCCGTTTGTCTTCAGCTTACTTCAATTGAGTTCTGAGTTTGGAAACTGAGGTCCAAAACACACTGAAGAAATAATCCAGTTTGAGACCGCTTTAATTGTCCTGGCTCAGTGCTAGGGAATAATGGGAACTGTAGTTTGTTGTGGCACCAGAGCTCTCTGACAGAGAGGGCTAAATGTCTCAAAAAGGTAGACTTCCCAGAATTCCCTAGCATTGAACTAGGGCAGTCAACTGGATTATTTCTGCGGTGTGTTTTGGACCAGAGTTCAAAGTGTGCAAAAGTAATTTGCACTCAACCCAGCGGGAAGGAGAGAAGGGGTGGAATTTTACTCTTCCCTGTAGTCTCTGGCAAAAGCAAACTCCTGCAACCTCTCCTAGTTTGTGTGTTCTTACTCATAAATTACTGTATTTTTCGGCATATAAGACGCTCCGCACCCAATTTTAAAGGAGGAAAATCTAGAAAAAAAAGATTCTTAACCAAATACTGTAGTAAAATATTTTATATCAACTGTATAAAGTTAACAGCAGTTTAAGAACAATTTTAAGTTGTAAATGTAAGTTTAAGCCAGCAGCAGGGCCAGGTATTGCACAAATTCCCTGCCCAACTTTCTTGCAAGTCTCCTGTCGCCTTATGGTGACTCCATGAATTTCTTAGGGATTTCTTAGGCAAGGAAGACTTGAGAAGTGGTTTTGCCAGTTCCTTCCTCTGAAATACAGCCTGCAGCACCTGGGATTCTTTGGCGGTCTCTCATCCAAGGACTATCCAGGGCTGACCCTGCTTAGCTTCCAAGATCAGATGGACTGGTACCTTTGGAGTTTTTAGGCCATTGGCTTATAGAGTAATTTATGGCTTATTTTGACCCTACCATGAGGGTTTTCTTGGCAGATTTCTTCAAGGTTTTTTTTTTTTTTTTTTTGCCATTTCCATCCTCTGAGGCTGAGAGAGTGTGATTTGGCCAGAGTAATCCAGTGCTTGGAGTAATTTCTGGCTCATTTTGACCCTACCATGAGGGTTTTCTTGGCAGATTTCTTCAGGGGAGGGGGTTTGCAATTTCCACCCTCTGAGGCTGAGAGAGTGTAACTTGGCCAGGGTAATCCAGTGCTTTGGAGTAATTTCTGGCTCATTTTGACCCTACCATGAGGGTTTTCCTGGCAGATTTCTTCAGAGGAGGGGGTTTGCCATTTCCACCCTCTGAGGCTGAGAGAGTGTAACTTGGCCAGAGTAATCCAGTGCTTTGGAGTAATTTCTGGCTCATTTTGACCCTACCATGAGGGTTTTCCTGGCAGATTTCTTCAGAGGAGGGGGTTTGCCATTTCCACCCTCTGAGGCTGAGAGAGTGTAACTTGGCCAGGGTAATCCAGTGCTTTGGAGTGATTTCTGGCTCATTTTGACCCTACCATGAGGGTTTTCCTGGCAGATTTCTTCAGAGGAGGGGGTTTGCAATTTACACCCTCTGAGGCTGAGAGGTTCAAC
This sequence comes from Phrynosoma blainvillii, assembly GCA_026167975.1. Taxonomy (NCBI): domain Eukaryota; kingdom Metazoa; phylum Chordata; class Lepidosauria; order Squamata; family Phrynosomatidae; genus Phrynosoma; species Phrynosoma blainvillii. The sequence goes on along the minus strand of JANUYF010000002.1, from coordinate 52,215,649 downwards.
CACCCAGGACGGGGGTGGAAAGAGGAGGAGCCCATTCAACTACCCAGGAAAAGGGGACTCTTTCCACCCCCGTCCTGGGTGCTCCAATGGACTCTTCCTGGGATGGGAGGATGTCCTCTGACCCCAGGAAGAGTCCATTGAAGCACCCAGGATGGGGGTGGAAAGAGGAGGAGCACATTCAACTAGCCAGGAAAAGAGGACTCTTTCCACCCCTATCCTGGCTGCTCCAATGGGCTCTTCCTGGGATGGGAGGAGCCCACTGGAGCACCGAGGCTGAGGCTGAAATGAGGCCTACTTTTAGCTGTGGCCTCGGCAGTTCCGGTACTTCTTTAGTTTGCCCTCAGCCTGTATATTCACTTTATTAGACACAGCAACTTCCCCACCCTCGTTTTGGGGAAGAAAAAATGCGTCTTATATACCAAAAAATATGGTAGCTTTGCCATCTTGACTAGACTCTGATGTTGCATGGCCCTATGTGTCCTGGTTTTCATCTGTGAAAGTTGAAGAATATGTGGAACCGGGCCTAATTTTAGCAATGCAAAACCCTACAAATAAATATATAACGTGTGCGTGTGTGTGTGTGCCTTCATATCATCTGTCAATTTACACAGTTTGATTATTACAGTTCAAACAGTCTTTTGTGTCAGATATCTAAAACCTTTAATATAGAGTACCCACACAAGCAGATTTTTAAAATCTCTACAGCCACAATGTTTTGAATTACCTTTGAATAAAATGGAGGATGAGTCACAGGAAGATAGTGTGCTTTTTTAATGTCATGTCCATTTTACTGTGCCTTTTAAAAATTCTTTTATATTGAATATTGAAAATGCACAAAGGAAACAAATGTTAACCTTGCAGAGGAACAATCAAAATCCTGAACCTTTATCTCCTAAACTAGTTGGAAAGGAAGCTTTTAAAAAGAAAAGAAAAAAGCAGTTACATTTTAGCTAGCTGTGATATTAAATAATGTTTAGGCTCTTTCCCAAAGGCCCATTTCTTTAATTAATGAAAAGATATTTTATTATAGTATTATAACAACTGGCTCTCAGGGATCTACTTCAAAGTCATGGACCATAGTGAACTTCTCAGAGCAAAAGATTTTAAAAAAAAAAACTGGAGAAAAAAGGCAAAAAAAAAAAAAAAAGCAAAACCTGACACATGATTTTTGCCATCATCATCATCATCATCAATTTCTACCCCGCCCCTCTGTCGAACAATCGGGGCGGCTTACAACAATTAAAATTGCTTACATATCTCACAATATACAGTAAAATCCCAGAACCCACCCACCCCTTAAAAAAGTATTAAATCAGAAAACCATTAAAACAGCATAAATAAAAAATCAAAATTAAAAAACAGTCTAAAATAGGGAAACAAACAAGGCAGCAACAATAGGAGAGGTAAGTTGAAAGGCTCTAATAAATTAAATTAAAAAGGCTCCTGAGGCCGGGCAGACTTTATGACACCAGGCTGCTATCCCACCACCATCGCGCTAGTTTAAGAATGGAAGCATACAGGTTTAGCATCATTTCTTATCATACTTTCCCCCATGATAATGCTTTGGCAATCCATGGTTACATGATCTGTTTTTCACACTGCCAAATGCTACCTTCTGTGAGGAAGGGTAGGAAGGAGTGATCATGGCTTCCAATCGCCTCCCGAAGCTGGCTGCTGTGTGAATGTGCACACAGCAGTTGGCTTCAGGAAGCTGTTGGTATCCGTAATAATTATGAGTGAAAATAGGAGAAAGGAGCAGAATCATGCCCACTGTCATACCAAATAACTGTCTGAGAAATGGAACGGTGGCAGAAGTGACCTATAGCACAAAGGCAGTAATGGAACTGCAGTGAGACTGAGAGCCTATTGACAGGTTTTGCCCATCAATGAAAAGGTGCACTACAATAATGAATGGAATGCAAAGCAGCGGCAGGACAAACACAACACTGTGTGATAAGTACTGGCCAAAGATACTTTTATCCTGTTAACATTCTGCTTTTTAGCCTTGTGAGATAAAGTCCTGTAAACAGGGAGATGGAGCTCATGATAGGCCACCTTGCTGTCTTTGCCTTCACAAAGTTTTGTGGGAAAGTAGCATATATAAATATTATTTTTGATATATATTTTTCTGTGAGCTGCCTTGGGTCCCTCCGGGGGGAAAGACAGCATGTAAATGAAATAAATAAATAAATAAATAAATAAGTAAAATATATTAAAATTTGTATGCAACGGTAACAGGCCATTTTAAATAAAATAATGTAAATTCAATTAAAACTTTCCTCACATTGACAGACAAAGCCTTTTTAAAAATTCCAACAGGCTTCTGAGATTTGAAGATTTTTTTTAAAGAAAGGGCCAAGAGGAGCTGTAATTTTTTTTAAATGCTTTTAATCATGTTAATTGTATGTTTTAAATTGCTTTAAAATGTTCTTGGTAGTTTAATCTAGAATAGATAAAATATTAATCTAGAATTAATAGAATAATTAATTAATTAATACCATTTTAAGGTCAACCATTTTAAGGTACATGTAAACTTGAAAGTTACCTTGAGTCTCAGTTTTAAAAGAAACAGTTAACAACAACAACAATGACAAACACTAACACAAAATAGCCCAGTATTCTTGAAAGGGCTTTGGAAACATGAGGACTCCAAAGCACAAAAGGCACAAGTACAAAAAAGAGGAGGTGACTACAAAAAGCAAAAAGCACAGTTTAAGAAATAGAACACGTACGAGACCTCACCTGGAATACTATGTCCAATTCTGGGCACCACAAATCAAGGATATTGACAAGTTGGAATGTATCTAGAGGAAGGCAACTAAAATGGTAAGAGGTCTGGATGAGCCTATGATAAGAGCTGAGAGTAAGAGCTGTTTGACAGTGGAATATTACTCTTGTCACTCTGTACTGCCTCTGAAAAAGTGGGCTCATACCACAAAAGCTCATGTGAAAATAAAAATCAGCTCGTATTAAAGGTGCTGCCACACTTCTTTTTCTTTTCTTCCTTCCCTCCTTTTTGAGAAGGATGCTTAGCCGTGAAACCGTCTCACAGTTTTGCTAATTGTGAGTAAGGCTGTATCCGCACTGCAGAAATATTCCAGTTTGACACTACTTTAACTTCCATGGCTCAATGCTATGGAATTATGGGAATTATAGTTTTGTGAGACACAGCCTTCACTGTCAGAGAGCGACACAACAACCTACAAATCCCAGGACTCCATAGGATGGAGCCATAGCAGTTAAAGAGGGATCAAACTTCATTATTTCTGCAGTGCACACGCAGCCTCTATTTCAAACCCAGGTTTACTCATTTGTAACAAGACTGCTGGATCAGGTGTAATTTTAAGGAATCGATCCTACTTTGTTTCTTATTCTTATTTTATTGGAGGGAGATACATGTATTCTGAAATAAGTTGCACTCTTAGCAATGGCAAAGATTTTTTTTCATTAGAAAAAACACATTAGTTTGAATCCTATGGGTAGTACTTAAAGTAGACTCATTAAATGAAGGTGAATCAAAAGATAACGGTATGTAAATCCCATTGATTCAGTGGGTCTACCTGAGATGCCTTCAACAACAGAATTAAGACCAATAATTAGTCTGCATAAGTATTTGTACAGTAAAAATTATCAAGTCCTTGCCCTTCTGATTCTCAGATTTAATTATCTGTTTGCAGGAAACAATCCAAATGTTCTCTCTGATTTCTGAAGGCTTTCATTAAGTTAATCTCCTTTTCATAGCTGCACAGTCACACCCAAAAAGTAGCTGCCTGACCCTTTTGCAAATAAATGGCCTTCCAGTTACAAAATCATAGTTTCTATCTACTTCACACAGAAACTAAAGCGCAACATTCCAATCTGTATGAACCTGAACAGAATAACTTTAAAAACACAACTGGAAATTTCTTTTCCTTTGAGCAAAATCCAACTAATTGTAGCATGTGATTTACCAACAAAATAAGTGTATTATAACAACAAGAGTAAAATTCACACAGTTATTTCCACAACGAACCTTGCTAATCAACTACATGCATTTGCGTCACTCCTAGTTAAGCTACTCAAGAATTTCAAACAGCCTTCTAGATGCAAAATCTCTTTGTATTTAAGGGAAGAAATATGAGACGAGGAAAGGGCAGCATTTGGATTGTTATGCTTGAAAATTAATTTGACATGGTTAAACATTTTAAAAAGTAATTAATTGTCCTCAACAGTAACTGTTTAATCACTGAATTATTGTTAGTTGAAAATTGTTGAAAATCATAATTTGGGGCACCCCATGGGATTCCAAGAGAATAGCATAGGAGTGTCATTGTTGATCCTTGAGGCACATTTGGTTTAAACAAGGACTCTTTTTATTCTTTTAAAGTCACCTACTTTCAACTTAGATTTTTCTTTTTTAATGTTATCATATAGGTACACAGTCCATAACAAGACTGTTGTCTGGGAATGGTGGGAGTCCAAGTTTGCACCTGTAAGATTGTGGAGGTTTCTCCTGAAGCAGGGAGGTTCAATTTACAATCTGTTCAATTCAGCTATATTTCTTTTCTCTTTCCATCTCCACCAACATGCATACTTCAGTCACTTTTCAAATGCTTGTGTTTCAGAGGATACTGCTCCATCACAAGTACAGCAGTAACTATGCAGTCAGTGAATCAAAACTGAACAATTCTTAAAATTCTGAGAAGCATTTTGACAGCTTCTGAACACATAGAGTAATAGAATCATAGACTTGGAAGAGACCATGAGGGTCTTCTAGTACAACCCCTACCTTGCAGAAATGCACAATCAAAGCACTCCTGAGAGATAGCCATTCAGCCTCTGTTTAAAAACCTTCAAAAGAGACCCCACCATTTTTTGAGGCAGTGTATTCCATTTTCAAACATCTCATACTGTCAGGAAGTTCTTCCTAATGTTTATGTGGAATCTCTTTGTCTGTAGCTTGAATCCATTGCTTTGTGCCCTAGTCTCTGGAGCAGCAGAAAACAAATTTGCTCCATCCTCAATATGACATTCGTTCAAATATTTAAACATACTATCATTCACCTCTGAATCTTTTCTTCCCCAGGCTAAACACATCCAGCTCCCTAAGCTGCTCCTTATAGGGCATGGTTTCCAGATTTATTTATTTTTTTATCATTTTAGTTATCCTAGGAGATTATCCCACTGCTCTAATAACTCAGTTTACCTCTTCTGAATTGAAGTCTAATTTGGGAGGCAACCAGGCCCTATCACAAGGATTTTTCTGTCAAAGCTGCCGGGTGAGTCCAGCCTGGCTGCAGCCCGGGTCCCCAGCATGCTTCAGCAGCCTTATTTTAAAACTGGGAGCTTTCCGACTTCAAAAAATGGCCGCCAAAGTGTGCCAGGGATCAGGCTGCAGCTGGGGTGGCTGCCTCCCAAATTAGACTTCAATTTGGAAGAGGTAAACTGGGTTATTAGAGCAGTGGGATAATCTCCCTACTCTGGACATGCTCTGGTTTGTTAATATCCTTCTTGCATTGTGGTGCCCAGAATTGGACACAATATTCCAGGTGAGGCCTGACCAAAGCAGAATAGAGTGGCACTATTATTTCCCTTGATCTAGACATTACACTTCTATTGATGCAGGCTAGAATCATATTGGATTTAGCTGCTGCACCACACTGTTGACTCATGCTCATATGCAGGGGTCCTCAAACATTTTGAGCCGGGGGCTGGTTCGCTGTCCCTCAGACCATTGGAGGGCCGGAGTAAAAAAAAAAATGACCTTCAGCAAGTCACACCCTCTCAGCCTCAGAGGATAACCATGGCAACTCTCCTCTGAAGAAACTTGCCAAGAAAAGCCCCATGATAGGGGTCGCCATAAGTTAGAAATGACTCCAAGGCACTGGATTACCCTGGGCAAGTCACACTCTCTCAGCCCCAGATGGTAATGGAAACCCTCCTCTGGAGAAACTTGCCAAGCAACCCCCCATGATAGGGGGGAGAGAAATGTAAAACACTGGGAGCAAGGGATCATGGGGGGGAAAACAATGTAATAAAGGATGGTATCTGGCCTCCCTCTTTGTCCCTCTGCCCGCTCAAAAGTGCACATACTTTTCTCAGAGGTGCAGCCATGCTCTTCAGCAACCTTCAGTTAATATCCAACAGCAAGAGAACCAAAAAAATGTGAGTCTGTCGCTCATATATGTTCCCCAGAGTCTCATGGTCTGTCACCAAAAAGCTTCCTCTTGCTACCTGCTTTATGTACAAAGAGTTCCGTGCCATTTTTCCATTCGCTCCAATAGCAGCTTTCCAATGGAATGGCAAAAGGCTGAGGAAAAAGAGCCGCCCGCCAATCAACAACGACCTCCTCCCAGAGGCTGCTCCAATTGGTTGAGACCTCGAGAAGGGGCATGGCTTCCTCATAAGAGCGGCTCTTACGAGGAAGCCATGCCCCTTCTCGAAGTCTTAACCAACTGGAAAAACCTCTGGGAGGAGGTCGTTGTTGATGGCGGGCAGCTCTTTTTTCACTGACACTCTAGTCTATGGCAAAAAAAAAATCTGGCGGGCTGCGGGCCGGATAAATGGCCTCGGCGGGCCGGGTTCGCCCCACGGGCCATAGTTTGAGGACCCCTGCTCATATGAATCAAACATATGAATCTGAATCATTGCATCCTTTCTGCCTGCACCCTCTCAAAAAAGAAATGTCTGCAATGGTTGGTGGCAGAATACTTGTTTTGTATGCAGGAAACAGAGATTCATTCCAGATTCAGCCTATGGAAGCTTCTGATACATAATTATCTAACAAGTCTAACAACTAACAACTTTAACTGCCCTGGCTCAGTGCTAAGGAATCATGGGAATTGTATTTTTTTTTTTTTTCTGAGACATTGAGCCTTCTCTGTCAGAGAGCTCTGGTGCCACAATAAACTGCAGTTCCCATGATTCCCTAGCACTGAGCCAGGGCAGTTTAAGTGGACTCAATTTGCACTATTTCTGGTAGTCTGCAAAGGCCCTTAGTTAATCAGCTAGTTGTTTCCAAGCTCTGGGAAAGGCTGTTGGATTTTAGAATTGTTTCTAAATAATGTGATGTGTTTTGTGTTCTGTTTTTTTCTTTACATATTTATTTTCAGTTCCTCTTTTTGGTTTTATACCGTTTCTGAAAGGAAGCATGAAAACTCTAATTTTGAAACAGTAATCCTTAAGTAACAGCACTCACAGCTGTCTTGCTGAATTTTTAACTTCTTACAGAAGAGGGAAGAGGAAGCATTGCTCATGATCATACATTTGAAAAATTAAGATAGATTTATGTTATAGAGTTGGTTATACAAGTCTGAACTGTCTTTTCATTGTACATGTAGTACAAAGAAACCCTGCTGTACTCAAGATGACATGGAGTAACCCTACCTCTCGCCCTCCCTGCCTGACACTCCCTCCCTCACTCACATACATACATAAATTGCAATCTCTCTCTTGGTTGGAAGGTCTAACATTTTGAAGCTGAGCTGGTCATGGAAATATACTTGTCCCTCCACATTAGCTGTGGTTAAGGGCACAGGACCCCTGTGAAAGTGGAAAAAATGCAAATAAGAAAAACACTATGTTTTTACCTGAGAGAACACCTCTCTAGGAATCTCTGGGTTCTCCAGTACAACTCTGTGGTCAACATCTGCTAGACATTGACCATAAAATTAATAATAATAATAATAATAATAATAATAATAATAATTTATACCCCGCCCCTCTGTTAAAAACAATAATGTGCTGGAGGAGCTGGAGGAGCTACAAAATTGTGCTGGATGAGTTACAAACACCTAGTGGAGTCTTCTCTCTAGGAATCTCTAGGTCCTTCAGTGCAACTTTTGGTTAAAGTTGACCATAGAGTTGCACTGGAGGACCTAGATATTCCTAGAGAGAACATATTAATAAAATCTATGAATAATCAAATCCTCAAATGTCAAAGCCGCAAATGTGGAGTGTACAAGACCACGGGACGAAGTAGACCGGCAGCTTGGAACTGCCTCCTACTGCTCCAGCCCCAATCGACCCAGGATTGTGGTGACCAAATGGCCTGCTCTGGAAGCGGGCTGCTGCTGTGGTCCCAAATGGACACCAGCACAAGTGGCTTTTTGCCACTCCTTTTTGTGCTGGCTTTTCCCTGCTCAGAATGCCTTTGCTGTGGGTTCTAGCCACTTTGGGGGCATGTGTCATGTGCACGCCCTGCCCCCGAAGTGGCCAGAAGTCACTTTATTTGGCCCATCTGGTTCAGGCCTTAGTGCTGAGCTTCTTTTAGATTGTGATAATTTGTGTTTGTTTTAATGTATGGCATCATTATTCATGCAATAAGTTCCTGTCTGTATTATTAAAGGCAGGACTGCAAAAGGTTTATGTGATTGGCCTCATAAAAAAACCCCAAAACTTTACTCAATTAAAAACTTCCTTGTTTCCCAAAGCTTTGGGATTTTTAGTTTAATATAGTTTCATAATCTTCTCTATTTTGATTACATGTATTTGTCAATTTGCTTTTTATTGTGTGAGTTTTGTATTTGTATCTGAATAATTCATTTTACAATTGTATTGTATTGGTTTAGTATTTAAAGTACAGTGGGACCTTGGTATCCACAGACTTGCCATCCATGGATTCAAGCATCTGTGCACGGCAAGCCTGCATTGTCCTCAATGGTGACATGTGCATGTGGCCATGCCACCATTAGGCACAGCCCCTGTTATCCCCAGTGGTGGCGTGTTCATGCAGCCCCACCACCATTAGGTACAATGGGACTTCAGCTGAAGTCCCGCTGTCCCTAATGGCGGTGTGGCCACATTCATGTGCTGCTACTGGGGGCAATGGAAGCTGTCCCTAATGATGGTGTGGCCATGTAACATGGCATTATTGGGGACAATGGGACTTGAGCATCTCCAGATTTTGGTATCCACCGGAGGGGGTATCCCACTGGGTATCCACCGAGGTCCCATTGTAATTCCTTCTAGATAGATAGATAGATAGAATGTTGTTGTTAAATGCCTTCAAGTCAACCATGACTCATAGAGACCCTATGGATGATGCATTTGCAAGCCCCCATGTCCTTGACTGTTCTGGTTAGGTCCTGTAAATTAAGGCCCATGACCTCCATGACTGAGTCTATCCATCTGGTGTTCAGTCTTCCTCTCGTTGTGCTGCCTTCTACCTTCCCTAGCATTATTGTTTTTTCCAGTGAGTCATGCATTCTCATGATATAGCCAAAGTATGACAGCCTCAGTTTCATCATCTTGGCTTCCAGGTAGAGTTTGTGCTTAATCTGATTTGTCTTTTTTTGATGTCCTTGGAATCCTCAGCACTCTTTTCCAGCACCACATCTCAAATGAATTGATTTTCTTTCTGTCAGCCTTCTTAACTGTTTAGCTCTCACATCTGTAGATGGTGATGAGAGATATAATGGCTTAAACAATTCCAATTTTAGTGCTCTGTTGTGCATCTTTACACTTTAGGACAGGGGTAGGCATCCTAAGGCCCGGGGGCTGGATGCGGCCCCCAAGGCCTTTGGACCAGCCCCAGGCCGGTCCTGCCGACACCACCGCTGCCGCCTCCTGCTGCCGCTGCTGCCGCCCGCCATGATAATAATAATAATAATAATAATAATAATAATAATATATAATAATATTTTTTTATTTATAACCTGCCCCTCTGCTCAGCAATTGGGGCAGCGTACAACAAGTTAAAAAGACAACAGTTAAAACATTCCTTGATCCCACACCCTAACCTTCCCACCCCTTAAAACTAAATTAAGCTACCATAGAATTAAAATCAAGTTAACATACTTGAAATACAATAAAATCAATTCCAGCAAATGTATTGTGGTGGCAGGAGGGGTAAGTGGAAGATCCCATCCAGTTCGCTGGGCGGTTATTCCGGGAAGGCCTGCCGGAAGAGATCCATCTTTACTGCCTTTTTAAAGGCAGCAAGAGTGGTAATAAGACGGCTCTTATCCGGCAGGACATTCCATAGTCTGGGAGTGGTCGCAGAAAAGGCCCTCTGGGAGGTCTGCAACAGCCTAGTTTTCATAGGCTGCAGCAGGTTCCTCCCAGAGGACCGAAGTGCACAGGGGAGATCATATGGGAAGAGGCGGTCCCTGAGATAAGATGGACCCAAACCATGTGGGGCTTTAAAGGTTAATACCAACACCTTGTACTGTACCCGGAAACTAATTGGCAGCCAGTGGAGGGATTTGAGCACTGGTGTTATATGCTCCCTCCTAGATGTTCCAGTAATTAACCTGGCTGCCATGTTTTGTACCAGTTGCGGTTTCCGGGTTAGGCACAAGAGTAGCCCCATGTAGAGTGTGTTGCAGTAATCCAGACATGAGGTTATCAGAGCGTGTACCACAGTTTCCAGATCCCTCATATCCAGATAAGGGCGCGGTTGGCGTATCAGCCGAAGCTGATAGCATGTGCTCCTGACCGCTGCATTCACCTGACTAGTCATGTGAAGCGACGAATCTAGGAGTACCCCCAAGCTGTGAACACAGTCCTTAGAGGAGAGTGTGACTCCATCCAGGACTGGAGACTGTATTCCCAAATCTGGTTTTGGGCCCGTGACTGTCAATACCTCCGTTTTGTCCAGATTTAGTTTCAATCTGTTTTTCCTCATCCAATCCATTACTGCTCTGAGACAGTCATTGAGAGGAGAGACGCCATCTGAAGTCTGAGCTGATGATCTGGTCATGGAGAAGTATATCTGGGTGTCATCAGCATACTGAAGACACCGCGCTCCATGCCTCTGAATGATCTCACCCAGCGGCTTCATATAGATGTTGAATTGATATTGATTATTGCTGTTATTACTTGTTCTTGGGGTTTTCTTGGCAAAATCTCCACAGGGGTTTTGCCATGCCTTTTCTGGGGCTGAGAGAGTGTGTATGCATATTTTTTTAATTTTTTAAATTTTTTTTTAAAAATTATTTATTTATTTATTTATTTATTTTTGGTACTTCGGCCCCCAATTGTCTGAGGGACAGCAACCTGGCCCCCGGCTCAAAAAGGTTGCCTACCCCTGCTTTAGGATCTTGTCTAGTTCTTTCATGGCTGCTCTTCCCATTTCTCATCTTCTTATTTCTTGATAGCAATATCTGTTTTTGTCAGTGTTTGATCCAAGGTATGGGAACTCTTTTAACTATTTTGATTTTCTCATTATCTAGGCTGAATCTATGTCCTCTCTGGTCATTACTTTTGTTTTCTTTATGTTCAGCACTTTCTTCTTTTACTTCCCTAGCAATTGTTCCAGGTCTGTGATATCTGTGATAGATAAGAGAAGTATAAATTGTATGCCTTTGGCAGTGCTATCTTTTTGTTGTTGTTGCTTTAGTTTGTGAAGTACTGTGTACACCGAAAGAGTGGAAGGAGGGAAGGAAGGGGAAGGGGAAGGGGAGGAGATGATGGTGATGGCAGCTGGCCTGATATTTTGCTGCCTGAGACAGAGAACAAGATGATAACTGCTTGCTACTCCATATACAACACTCATTCAGACTAGCACCTCAATATTACGTACTTCACCATTAGAGATGGGAGAGCATCCTTCAAAAGAGCAGAGGCTGATTTAGGGACACACTCACTGGAATTCTAACAGTTAGTTCCAGATACGTAGACCCACTGAAATAATTTTCTGAATGGTGAATCAACACATAAATCCAATTGATTTAATGGGTTTACTCTAATCAAGACTAACAATAGAATTTAGGCCATTGTGTGGCAGAAGAAAATAGCCATTGATTCCAGATGTAACAGTGTGGAGTCTTTCACTGCTGCCCCACAGCATTTGCTGCCTAAGGCAATAGCTTCACTCTGCCTCATGACCTGGATGGCCTTGGTTAGCTATATTTGCCTTTTGCAGAAAACCCCAAACAAGTTGAGTGTCACCTAAAGGTTAAAGGCACCCCGATTGCTATTCAGAGGGGTGGGGTATAAACAACAACAACTATTATTATTATTATTATTATTATTATTAACAAAAGTACTTCAGCATGACTTTCACAGACTACAGTCTATTTCATCAGATGCCCAGTGCTATTTTGTATCAAAGAAACAATTTTGATCTGTTACAACATCTGTCAATTGCTAAGTATTTTGCACAACATGATCCTTCAAATGTGTATTTCATTAAAAAAAAAAGTTGTACTGTGCTGAAATACTTTGGAAATGATTTATTGAGGATAGAGCATTGATAGTATAGGAGGGGTGTCATCTTATCAGGAAAATGCACATTTTACATTCTTGTTTCATCCTGGTATGTCTTGTTTTCAAATTTATTTTTACTGTCATTCTATATTTGGATCAATGATTCAGCTCTTCCCAATAGAGCACTTTTAAAGTATTTATTTTGCAAACTTTTAAAGAAGGTTTGCTCTAAGGAAATGTCTCCTGTCAGTAATCTGTCAAAATTATGACAAACTATTCTGTGCATTAACTCTGTCTTTCCTTGCTTTCTTTTCACTTTTCTTCCTGATCCTTTCTTCGCTGCCCAGTCGAATACCAATCTGCCCATTATGCCTTGACAAGTCAGACAGGTTGGTATCCTTTTGGTGTTTTGTGAGGATTTAACTTCCCCTACTGAAGTGGAAGGAGGTTTTTATCAGATGTCAGATTTTTTCAGCTTCAGATTGTAGAAGCAGAGTTGCATGTCAAATTGTGTTGCACACTTGTATATGCATTCATGATCAATGTCCATCTGGTAGTGCATTCAGTTGTGTGTTGGCAATCACCACTATGAACCACCAAAAAACTCCTAATATATGAAGACTACTGGTCAATAGCAGATAGGTACACAATGTACAAAGTAGAAAATATGCATATGGGAAGGAACCAAAAAACATTATTGTCAATCAGTTAATTGAATTTAGTGAATTCTTCAAGAAATATGGCATAAAATAGGATCTTGGCCAGAAGCTTCTGGAGTGAAGACTGGAACCCAATTAAATTGCTGATACTGTGGGTTCTTGTAGTAAAAATCTATCAATGGATTTTGTCCTTGCTTGGTTGTTCTGTTTAATTAAGCTGCAATCCACTATTACGGTAACTTGAACTTCACCAGTCAATAGTTTTGGTTTGTTTGATTTTCCTTTTGCCTCTGACAGAACTATTTGTTTTCATGGCTGCATGTATATGAAGGCCAAAGCTTTGATAATCAGTCATGTAGTCTCCATTTTCCCTAAATGCGTTTGAGTCACAAAGTGCAAACTCAAACAAGACACAAACAATAGGGGCACTTTCATGTTCTTTGTAGCACTAGGATCATATTCACATGTTATTTTGAAATGCTGAACTCATGAGAGTCTCTTGACATGGGTAATATGCTATTTACCAGGTATAACTAAAGAGCAATTGGTTCAAGTAACAGACCATCTGTGCAGTTATATTTTCTAGATTCAAAGCAGGAGTTATTGCATCCAGAACTTTTTTTTTTAAAAAAAGGGATACTTGTGGACTTATGGTTCACAAACCACACACAAATCCATGCCAGGTTTTAAACTCTGTGTTGGATTGTGGCCTCTTCTACTCAGAAAGTACACTACTCTGAAACTACACTACTCCATGTTTACTTCAAAATATCATTAATGTCAATGGGATTTGTTGTGTGCCTTCATTTTTTACTTATGGTGACCCTAAGGAGAACAAGTCTTGCCAAGAAAAACCCAAGCCTTAGGGTTGCCATAAATTGGAAACATTATTATTATTATTATTATTATTATTATTATTATTATTATTATTATTATTATTATTATTATTATTTTCTTATCCACCTCTTCCTATGGATCAGAACACAACACACACACACCAGGTGAACCTATCATAGGCTTTTCTTGGCATGTTTTTTCAGAGAGGGTTTGCCATTGCTATCTCCCGAGTAAATCTGCATGCATCCCCAGTCTCTGATGCATGCAGATTTGCTGTGGAGTCTCCCATAAATAGGGAAAGGGTCTTTACCTATGTTTAGGAATGCATTCATCTTTCCAGAGTTGAAACGCAACAGAAAAAGGACCCCAGGTTGTGACAGCGAAATGCCAACCACGTGAACAAGATGCTCCTGACAGTAGCTTCTATTTCTGGAAGACGCTTTTTCATTGGCAAAGGGCTTTTTGGAGGGAAGGAGAGTTTCCCTGTAACCGAGCAACTATCTGGGACAGAAATAGGATGGAAAAACAAAAAAACCCAGCTGTTTTTTTTTCCTTTCTTTAACTACCTGCCTGCATTTACATATGTTTATATTTTATATTCATTACTTACATTTACATTTGTATTCATATTTTATTAATGTCTGTAGTTGTATTTTACTAATGTTCATAGTATGTATGTATTTTATGTTTGCATAAAATATGGGATATGATCATTGACTGCAATAAAACGACTGATTGTATGACTAATACCTGCCTGCATTTATTTATTTATAATAATAATAATAATAATAATAAAATTTATTTATATCCCGCCCCTTTGAGATCAATTGGGGCGGCTAACAGCAATAAAATACAGTACAAATACAACAAATCTAGTTGCCTCCCCCCCTTAAAAAGTTATCAATTACAGATTTAAAATTATTTTCATCCACCCCCAACAAAACCAAAAAGAAGTAGAAATTTCTGAAGTTGACGAAGTAATAAAAAACAAACCAGAAGAAATGAAGAGACTAGGAAGGTTTTATTTTGTCTATGTGGTTATGTTAGGGGGGGTAAGGGTTCGTGTAGATGATTTTAAATGTTTGTACAATTAGCCCTCCACATTTGCAGCTTTGACTTTTGTGGATGTGATTACTTGCAGTTTTGATTAATATATTCTCTCTAGGAATTTCTAAGTCCTCCAGCGCAATTCTGCTGGACATTGACCATAGAGTTGTGTTAGAGAACCTAGACATTCCTAGAGAATCTCTAGGCCTTTGTAGGTCCTCCAGCATGATTGGATGATCAACCTTTGTCAAATGTTGACCATAGAGTTTGGTGTGTGTGTGTGTGTGTGTGTGTGTTGATTGTGAGTTCCTGCATGTTGCAATGGGGTTGGGTCTCTTCCAACTCCAACTCTCTCTCTCAATAAAAACTTCTGCAAAGCTCAGGAGCCACACACAAAAAAAGAAAAGGAGGGGAGCTCAAGAGAAAAATTTTAAAAAGGGGAAGCCTTCAGCTTGGAAGCTCCTTCTGGATGGCCATCTGTGGTGTGTGTGTGAGTGGGTGTGTGCTTTGATTGTGAGTTCTTGCATGGCAGAATGGTGTTGGGGTCTCTTCCAACTCCAACTCTATAAATTTTTTTCCCCCAAAGCTCAGGAGCCACAAAAGAAAGAAAGAAAGAAAGGGAGGGGGGCTCAAGAGAAAATTTAAAAAAGGGAAAGCCTTCAGCTTGGAAGCTCTTTCTGGGGGGCCTCTGAGGCCAAACTGAGGAGAGAGGGGGGGGTCTCTTTGCCCACCCAAATTTTCCCTTTGCTAGTCGTTGCAACAGGCCACAGGGGTCGCTGTGGAGCACACAGACCCCCCCCCCTCCCCAAAATGAATAACGGGGTTTGGGAGAGAAGAGCGAGGGAGGAAGTAGAGGAGGAGGAGGAGGAGGAGAGTCCCCTGGACCTGAGGCGAAAGAGCCAAGGGGCGCAAGGGAGGCAAGGGCCCTCTCCTTCTCCTCCTTCTCTTCCTGGCCCTTGGCCTCTGTGTGGGAGGGAGCCAGGTAGCCAAAAGGGACGAGTCTAGGTGGAGGAAGGACTAACTCAAGAGAAGAGAGGGGGAGGGAAAGGCTAAGGAGACCAGAGCCGCCTTCCTTCCTTCCTTCCTTCCCTGAACTTCTTTTGCGCGCTCTGCTGGAGAAGAAGGTGGACCACCATTGCTTGACCACCGCCTCCTTGGGGAAGAAGCAGCACCATTGTGGGTGTGTGTTTGTGGGTGTCCACACAGAGACTCCCCCTCCTGTGTTGTGTGTTTTGTGTGTGTGTGTGTCCGTCTCTCTCTCTCTCTCGCTCTCCTCTTTGCGCATTTGGAGAGGCGGAGGCTGCCGGACGGACGCGTAAAAAGACCTCGGCGCTTTCCCTGGAGCCACACGGTCCTTGGCTTGGCTCGGCTCAGAGGAGGAGGAGGAGGAGGCTCCGCGAAGTTTGTTGGTGGCTAGTAGCCGAGAGGAGAGAGAGGCCGAGGAGGAGGAGGAGGCTCTTGTCCGGCCGAAGGATGCATCATGAGGAGCCCTCCTCGCCGGGCTTGCAGAGACCCCGCTATGGCTGTAAGTGGTGCCTCTTGGCCTTGGCTTGGACGCCGACTTCCAGGGCTTGGGGTTAATATGGGTGCCAAAATGGAGCACCTGGGCTGAAAGGAGGGCGCGGAAAGAAAGAAGGAAAGGGAAAGAAAGAGAGAGAGAGCAGGAAAGAAAGAGAAATAAAGAAGGAAAGGGAGAGAGAGAAAGAGAAAGAAAGAAAGAAAGAAAGAGAGAGAGAGAGAAGGAAAGAAAGAAGGAAAGAGAGAGAGAGAGAGAAAGAAAGAAAAAGAAAGAAGAAAAGAAAGAGAGAAAGAAAGAAGGAAGGAAAGGGAGAGAGAGAAAGAGAAAGAAAGAAAGAAAGAAAGAAGGAAGGAAAGAAAGAGAGAAAGAAGGAAGGAAAGAAAGAAAGAGAGAGAGAGAAAGAAAGAGAAAGAAAAAGAAAGAAGAAAAGAAAGAGAGAAAGAAAGAAAGAAAGAAGGAAAGGGAGAGAGAGAAAGAGAAAGAAAGAGAGAGAGAGAAAGAAGGGAGAGAAAGAGAAAGCCCCCTTTTATCTTTCTCTTTCTTTTTTTCTTGTACACTTCTTTCTCCTCCTCCTCCTCCTCCTCTCCGTCGTTGCTGTGAGATTTTGGGAGGGTGGGTTTGGTAGCTCCCAGGTGAGAGAAGGCAGGAGGGGAGGAAAGCTCTCAGCCCAGGGAGGGAGGGAGCGGGGCCTTCTGGGCTTTTGGGGCGCTGTTTGTTTGGGGCGGAGGAGGCGGGAAACACCTGTCGCTGGAGAAGGGCGGCTGGGGCTCACCTGGGGGCTTGGAGAAGGTGCCCCCCTCCATTCACCCCCCCCCCCACTGAAGCAGGAAGGATTTCCCAGGTCAAGGTGTCAGCCACAAGCAGCTTGCACAGATGTCCTGTAATCCCTCAAGGAGGAGGAAGCCCCTCCAGCCCCCCCGCCCCACTTCCCAAGGCTTGGGAATAGAGAGAATCTACATACATACATACACTGGTTAGCTTTCAGAGGAAACGTTGGGCTTCATGGAGTCTCTGGATGGTTGTGAATTGCAGGGTTTAAGGAGGTTTGAAGCCTTCTCGAACCAAGCTGCGTCCAGTTTGTTTTGGAGAGTTATGTATGAACAATTGTATGTTGCGTGTAGTTCGTTTTGGAGAGTTGTGCATGACTAAATGTCTCTCCCCTATAGTTTTTGCTGTTGGTGTGCCTTCAAATTGTTTCCCACTTATGGCATCCCTGTCATGGGGTTTTCTTAGCAAGTTTCTTCGGAGGGGGTTTGCCATTGCCCTCCTCTGAGGCTGAGAGTGTGTGACTTGACTTGACCAAGATGCCCCACGGGAGTTTGCAATTGCCCTTCTCTGAGGCTGAGAGTGTGTGACTTGACTTGACCAAGGTCCCCCCAAGGAGTTTACCATTGCCCTTCTCTGAGGCTGAGAGTGTGTGACTTGACTTGACCAAGGTCCCCCAAGGGAGTTTGCCATTGCCCTTGTCTGAGGCTGAGAATGTGTGACTTGACTTGACCAAGGTCCCCCAAGGGAGTTTGCCATTGCCCTCCTCTGAGACTGAGAATGTGTGACTTGACCAAGGTCATCCATTAGGTTTCCAGGATTCACACCTGGTCTCCATAGTCCTAGTCCAGTGTTCAAACCACTACACCACGCTGACATTGTATAGTTTTTAAGATACCTTATATTTTCCGACAAGATTCTAAATGCTAGCAAACCAGATCATCTCCATATGAGAAGTAAAGTCCGTTGCTGTCAGCAGGATATGCAATCTTAGGCACATTTGTTTGGGAGAAAATCCTGACAGTCTGCTTTACAGATTAACAGTGCAATCCTCTAATGTTAATTTAGAAGCATGTCCCACTGAGTTCATTTCCTGAAAGGGGGGGGGGAGGTTTCATGCAGGATTTTGTTCATGTTTTGGAATGTGTAAAGACCAGGGTTTTATTCCCTGCTGGGTCATGAATCCCATTGGGTGACCTTGAGCAAGTCACATGCTCTCACCATCAGGGAAAGGCAATGGCAAACCTTCTCTAAACAAATCTTGCCAAGAAAACCCTATGAGAGTTTTGCCTTAGGGTTGCCATAAGTTGGAAATGACTTGGAGGCACACAGTAACAACAAAAGTCTCTCTGTGTTAAGCATGAACAAAATGGGTATGTGCTTGAAGACATAGTCAAAGATGCTATTAAATGCTGTCAAAATGGAGCAACCCTTTACCATTTTATGAGGTCATTATGCATTTGACAGTTCCCATTTATAAGGTGTAACTTCCATGGCATGTTGTGTTAGTGGTTTAAATGAATGGTATCCCACTTCCAATGTATGATTTTTTAAAAAAACACAACACACCTTGTTTCATGCGTTCTTTCCCCATAATTCCTCCTGCTTTCAGGGATTCAGGCCCATGTGAAGAAATTGCTTTTCTGGATTTATCTGTTAAGGAATGAAAACTTGCATGTTTCATTAAAGATCTTTGTTGATCCATGTCATAGAGTTTCAAACATTGATAGGGTTGAAAATGCTGTGGTGTTGATTTTTTTTTTCCTTGAAAAAAGGTTTCTGTGAACTTCAGTTATGTCAGTGTGCTGAGAATTCTCTGTTAAAGTGCCTTGTCAGTACTTCCTTGTCAGGGAGGAGTTTTGGCAGTTAACCAGTCTTTAGCAAAATCATATCCATCATTGCAGCTGCTTACCATACCACATGTGCTACGATACTTGTGGTACTATAATAGATATCTAATACTCTGACCATTCCTTGTCCCTTACTCTGGCCATACTCCTATCCTGGATGCTTCAAAAAGAACACAAGAACCCAGCATTGATATTCTAATTGCCAGCCCTGGCTGGTAGTGTCAAATGTGGCTTGGATCATAAAGCACGAACTACATTCATAGCCTTGCCCTAATATCCCACTCTTAGGAGGTGTTCTGAGTGATTTATTTTTTTATGAACACCTTAGGAAGAGCTTATTTCAGAACACCATTGATCAGGGGTATTCTCTTGTGGGTTGCCCACTTCCTTTGAAAGTTTTGATCTGGCAAGCAGTTTGGCTGGGTATTATCTCCTACTTTTAATCATGCAAATGATAAGGTAAAGGCATGCTGGAGCAATGGTCCCTCCTCTGCCCCCTGCCCAGTCTAAACCTGAATTATATCACCTGTTGCTAATGCCGCCACAGAAAGAAGCTAGAAATTCTGGCTGAAGTGTCTGCTGTTTTTCTCTGGCAATAATTGTCTGCACAGAGAATGCCACATGGCTCCATGGCAGAAGTTCAGAGTCCTCCTTCAGAATGAGCCAGGAAGTGGTTTGCAAAAAGATGTACCTTTCTGACTGATAGTAAGTAGTATTAGAGCTGAAAACAGAGGAAACTGTTGTTCTTTGGCAGAGACAAGTTATGGGAGCAGTTTCAAGAGCAGATTTTAGCCAAGCCCTGGTTATTTTCAGGTGCATTGAATGCTGTGCATAGTATTACTAATGGTAGTAAAGTGGTGTACAAAGATAGAATTCCACAATCACGAGGAATAACTAAAAAGCATGCTACAAAGAGAACACTGTTTAATATTATATGTGATTGTGAAAGAAAATAAGCTCAAAGTACTGCCTTGTCCTTGCCAATCCTTCTGGACTTGCATCTCATTTTCCTATAACCTTACTGCACCTTGTCTAATGGTGCAACAAGTATGTGCTGACATACACTTCCTGACAATTTAAAATATTTGAATGTTATTATAATGAGAAGTTTAAAAGCACACCAAAACCCCAGCAGAACCATTTCTTCATACTTTCTGAAAATTCTGTAGCGTTGTGTTTTAGGTCCCCCAAGTTACATGGTAAACCACCAGACCAGAACTATCTTATATTGCCCTAACAAACAACTTGATGGATTTTTCCATTTGCAATCAAAATGGATGCACTTACAATTAGACTGTAGCTTCTCTAGTGTATGTAGTTGACCTTTATGAAGGTCAGCAAATTATTTTTCGGGTGGGTGGGTGGTGTGCCTTCAAGTTGTTTCTGACTTACGGTGACCCCATCATGGGGTTTTCTTGGCAACATTTGTTCAGGGGAGGTTTGCCATTGCCTTCCCCTGAGGCTGAGGGCATGGAACTGGGAATCAAACCCTGGTCTCCAGAGTTGTAGTCCAGCACTTAAACCACTGTGCCACACTGGCTGTCCATTGTTCATATGATGATACCTTAATCCTCAAAATGAATCATGTTCATTTGTTAAAGTAGTGAGACATAGGGAAACATCTGGTAGTTCCGTGACACTAAGCACAATGAAAAGCACGGTCTGTACCCAACTCTCTGGCAAGTATACTTAGGCCATATATTTTTAATGTGCATGCACATGTTTTAGGTATATGTTAAAAACATTGTGCATGAAACAACCTTCATCTTGACTTGATCACAGCAATCCATCAAGTACATAGAAAATCTGAGATTTTTAAGTGCAAGTCTCTTGTGTTCTTAAATTCTGTGCTCTATTGCTTAATCAATACCAATAAAACTATTTCTGACATTTATCTGCTTAATGCATGCTTTAAATTATTTGCTGAGCAGGTATTCTTGCTGTCAGGTGCCAATCATATTAGAGTCAGTCTAGCTCACTTACAGAGATTCAGCATATTGATTTGAGTATTGGACTATTACTCTGGGAGGCTGGGGTTTAAATCTCTGTTTAGCCTTGGAAACTCATTGGGTGGCATTGGACAACTCACACTCTCTCCGACTAATGTGGAAGGCAATGGAAGTTATTTTCAAAACTGAGGTTGGTGTAACCATAATTCAGAAAAATTACAATTCCAAATGGACATGCACTCTGTACTATTTGTACTATCTTGTATTTTTTACTATCTGCATTTAAAATGTTCTCAGTAGGAAACTACGTACTGGAAGTTTTAAAAAACTGTTGTACCAAAGATTGATCTACTATGTGATATTTAAGAGAGGCCTCCTGCATCACATGCATTTTAATTTTGAAATTTTTTTTTTTAAATGAGAATTCATTCCATAAATTAGACTAAGGAGATTATCCGATGGGAAAAACAAAAAGGAGTGCTCCTGACATAATCAAAGATTTTCAGATGACATTGCACTTATCCAGTACTGCTCCTGTGCACACACTGGAATGCTCCTGCAACTTTTAATTCATGGGGAAGTGCCGTGAATAGCTTGCCAGTAGCATGAGTGAAGCACAATCGTGAAGATGTAGAAGTTAATAATAGTTCATTTGTGCAATAGGTGAAGCAATCTGGGACCTTTACCCAGACTGCATTTCAGTACAGGCAATTTGTTCTTATTGCTATGATTAGTTTTGTAGTGGATTTCAGTCTTGTTTTGAGGTATAGAGCACATTTTTGTTTGCACTGCATAAAAATAATGTTGTGAACTATATAAATTTTATTTTATTCTGTTCAGAACAGCAACATGATTTTCAGACATGTGCAGTAGTGCCAAAACGGCGCATGTGCAAAACATTAATAGTGATTCTCTTTCATTTTTATGCCATCATTACAGCGCAGTTGTGTGAGTGTGCAAAAATATAGATCACTATAGCGCTATTATTCTGTTATCTTCCAATAGCGCAATTGTTGTGGCATTGGCCCTGGTGTGATACCACATGTCTGCACTACTCTCTTATAGTGCTGCTATTCCACTTTTAACTGCTCTGGCTCCCTCCTGTTGCATTCTGGGATTTGCAGTTTAGGGAGAGACACTTAGAATTCTCAGCCAGGGAGCTGTTAGGCCTCATTGAACTACAAACCCCAGAATGCAACAGGAGGCAGACAGGGCAGCAATTGTAGAATAGCAGCACTATGAGTGTAGTGCAGAATAGTGGTAGATCTCAACAGATATTTATGTGAGTGGCCTTTTTTTGTGTTCCTTGATTTTGTTGTTGTTGTTAACTGCCCTTGAGTCAATCTTGACTCATGGCGACCCTATGGATGAGACATCTTCAAGACCCCCTGTCCTCCACTGCTCTGCTTAATTCCTGCAACCCTTTAATACCCATGATCTCCTTAATAGAGTCCATCCATCTGGCATATGGCCTTCCTCTCTTCTTACTTCCCTCCACCTTTCCCAGCATTATTGTCTTTTCCAAAGAGTCCTCTCTTCTCATGATATGTCCAAAGTACTACAGCCTCAGTTTGATCATCTTGGCTTCCAAGGAGGTTTCCAGTTTGATCTGCTCTAGGACCCACTTGTTTGTCCTTTTGGCTGTCCATAGGCTACTCAGCACTCTTCTCCAGCACCACATATCAAATGAATTTATTTTCTTCCTATCACCTTTCTTAACTGTCCAGCTCTCACATTCATACATGGTAATAGGGTAATTGCTTACAGTTAGTTGTGTAAATGAAAATTCTAGACTAAAAGGTCAGTATGGAAGCAACTGATGATTCTTTCACGACAATATCAAAGATTCTTGTGATTATGGTCTGCAGGGCTGAATCTGATATTCGTGATTTGAAGTGGGAAATAGGCAGACAGAATGCTTCAGATGTCTTGTAGCCAATATGTAGGTGAAACAAAAAGTTTTGGGAAAGGCTGCTATTCGATGGTACAATTATCCATGGATTTTTTTTATCCACAGATTGAAGCATCCACAGCTTGAAAATATTCAAAAGAAGTATAAATTTCAAATAGCACGCCTTGATTTTTCCATTTCATATAAGGTACACCGTTTTACTACCCCATTGTACCTAATGGGACTTGAGCATTCATGAATTTTGGTATCCATGGGGGATCCTGGAACCAAACCCCATTGGATACCAAGGGCTCACTGTCTTTGTATTTTGTGGAACTGATGTTGCTTTACAGACTATCGTTGTGAAGGGGTGCGCTGTCTGCGTTTCCATGCTTAATATGTTTTCAAATTCATTTGCTATGACTGGAGTCCCCTCTCCTCCCTCTGGGTGAAGGATAAGTCCAAGACTTCACCTTGAACTTAGAGCTGGGAATGGCAGTGCCACATCATCTTCACAATTCTGCTGCACTTACAAAGTTGTAGGAGAAAATTTGGAATACAGTGGGCAAAATATCTTTCTGCCTAACCTACCTTACAGGATTATTGTGAAGATAGAATAGTGCTGTGAAGGAAGACCTATAAAAATTGCCTACCTCTCTCTGTTGGAACAATTGAATGCAGATGTAAATAATAATAATAATAATAATAATAATAATAATAATAATATAGCTGGAAGAGATGGATTAAGTATGGGAATGAGGGTTTTTTGTTTTAATTGCATGTATTCCCCTGTTCTATTCTAATGTTTGTCCCCAGGATACAATAAACCATGGATGATTTGGTGGGCCACACATCTTAATGTCATTGGGTCTCTTGAGCTGGGGAGAAAGTGAATCATGACTTCAAAACCAGGCCTCAGACTCTTTCCCTTTCCCTGCCTTCACCATGCAGGGAAGGTGTGGGATGAATGAAACATAGGAGATTATCCCACCGCTCTAATAACCCAGCTTACCTCTTCCGAATTGAAATCTAATTTGAGAGGCAGCTGGGTCCTATCACAAGGATTTTGCCACTGAAATCACCAAGTAAGTGCAGTTTGACTGCAGCCCGGGTCCCTGGCGTGCTTTGGTGGCTATTTTTTCAAGTAGGAAAGCTCCTGAAATAAAGCTGCCAAACCACGCTGGGGACCCAGGCTGCAGCTGGGCTGGATTCGTCCAGCAGCTTTGGTTGCCTTCTGAATTAGACTTCAGTTTGGAAGAGGTAAGCTGGGTTATCAGAGCAGTGAGATAATCTCCACACTCAGTTGGTATTTCAGGAACCAGCAGATCCCTGACCTTGAGAATCAGGCAACACCTGTATGCACAGGCTGAGTGTGAAGCCAGTTTTTAATCCTTTCCTTTTCCGACCAGGGATATCGAGAGAAGAGCAAAGGCACTGAGCCACAATTTTGAGGCAAAGATTCTATTACTCTCCTTTCTGAAATTCTCTGTGCTGGAAATTCCCCAGAGAAATCAGTTCCTGCTTTCCCTCTTCCATTGTCTTTTTTGTTTTTTATCAGATCCTTTCAACAGTCTGTCGCTCAGATGTTCTCAGCTGTAGGCTTTTTCTAAACTTAAAACAGTATACAGTATGAACATAAACAATCTACAGTTTCCCTTCGTTCTCTCCCCTCCTCTCAGTAGTTATATCGGAAGTAGGGAAATCAGCAGATCTCTAATTGTGTAGAGATTTTTTCCTAAAAAGCAAAAAAGACAGGAGTTCCTGTTTTTCAGCTTAATGTGAACTTGAAAGATTCCACATTTGACAGATTAGTTACTGTATTTTTTTTTAGTGCAGAATGCTTTTGATATCAGCAACAGTTTTGTGAATGAAGAGTGTTTATAATTCGTTATTATTGGCAGTACTTTCAGCATTTAGTTTCCCTACAACCTTAGTGTCTGTAAGCCTTAACTGTATGGATAAAATAGAATCATAAAGTTGGAAGAGACCTCCAGGACATCAAGTCCAACCTTCTGCCATGCAGGAATCAAACCAAAGCACCCCCCACCCCACAGATGGCCATCCAACCTCTGTTAAAAGCCTCTAAAGGAGGAGACTTCGGGCCGTTGCAGACCAGCTCAAAAGGGCCAGCATGGAGGTAGAGTTGGGGTGGGGCAGCCGCACGTCAGCTGCCCCAACCCCACCCTGACGCTGTCCTGATGCTGTATGCCGTTACGCACGGTGTCAGGATGCCCTTCCAGCCCTAAAAGGAGCAGCATTTTGCCACTCTTTTAGGGGTAGCAAAAGGAAGGATCGGGGCTGCAGCATGGGGTTGCTGCAGCCCCAATCTGCCACTGCCCGGGGCAGCTCTCTGCCGCCCCCAATGGGCTGTGTACATTGGCCCTTCATCACACTCTGAGGCAGGCTGTTCTACTGTTTTACTGTCAAACAGCATCACATGAAATAGGCTAGCAAACAGACAGGCAAGAAAAAACAGCTTGAAGCTGCATTTTCTGAAGCTGCATTGAAACCCCACCACCTGCTCCCAAGGCGGCTGGAGTGCACATGTCATGACCACATGGCATGGCTTCAAGCCATGCTGCTGGATACTTTTCTTTTTTCTGTTCCCCCACCATCCCTGTGCATCTTTGCAGGAGTGAACCGCCAGTGATTGCCATCCCATTGCATGGCTGTCCCTGTGAACCTGCACACATTCTCATGTGCAGCGCTTCACTGGGATAGGGCATCAGAGCAGAGGTATGCCCATGTAGTTGCTGGCAAGGTACAGTCATGCCCCCTTTACCCTCCTTCACCGCATGCCCCCTCTTTGACTGTCTGTTTTGTGTATGTTATACTCATCTTTATGAGAGGTGTCACATTTTCTCTTTTGGGCATTGCTACCCCCACCGCTTGGGTATGGCAGCTCCTTCTAAATGCGCTCCTGTGATGGGGTGTTTATATGCACAATTAGGGTTAGGGTTTGGAAAGAATGCCCCTTTCAAGCCACCCTGGTGGTGGTGCATTTATACATACATGCGAAGATGCGCACTTTCCAAGAAGAAGTGGAAAAATCCAGCTCCTTTTTTGTCCAGCTTTTCTCACCATAGGACCTTTGCAGACTGCTAGAAATAGTGCAAATTGAGTCCACTTTAACTGCCCTGGCTCAGTGCTAAGGAATCATGGGAATTGTATTTTTTTCTCAGACATTGAGCCTTCTCTGTCAGAGAGTTCTGGTGCCACAATAAACTACAGTTCCCATGATTCCCTAGCACTGAGTCAGGGCAGTTAAAGTGGACTCAATTTGCACTTTTTCTGGCAGTCTGCAAAGGCCCATAGTCTGGCTGGGTACACTTTCTGGCTGGCTTCAAAGCATGTGTTGTCTAAATGCCCCGCCGTGAAGCTGGCTGGAAATCTGCTTATTTTGACCATCTGTTTCACCCCTAAGTGAACAAAAGCTCATCCTATAGTGAAGCTTGTGGCATAGGACTTTGTTTGTCATTATTAAAGAACATAAAAGGGAATGATGATGCATATACAGCCAAAGTGATAACCATGACACAGACTGCATCTGCACTGCAGAAATAATGCAGTTTGACACTGCTTTAGCTGTCATGGCTCAGTGGGAGTTGTAGTTTTGTGAGATATTTAGCCTTCTCTGTCAGAGAACTCTGATGCAACAACAAACTACAAATCCCAGGGTTTCATAGCATTGAGCCATGGCATTTAAACTGCATTATTTCTGCAGCGTAGATGTAGCCACAGATTAATTCTGGGCCTGATCAAGAACATGATGTAGAGGTAATGGCTTGTCCCAGTGCTTATATTGTGCTTTGGATAAACTCCTGAGCTCAACATGGCAAAATCTTGCCATGCCCACAGAATTTAAGAAAACAGGCTAAAACTTGTGGAATGGTATAAATAACAAAACCAATCTCCATTTTTCATCTCCAAAGGAAAGTAAATCTTGCTGGGTTTCTCCTAAAACCTCTCGTCTTCTGGAGGATTTAATTTTTTTTACTGTAATTATATTTTAAATACATTTTAAGTGTTTTAGCTGCCTTAAATCATGTTTTAAATCAGGGGTAGGCAACCTTTTTAAGCCGGGGGCCAGGTTGCTGTCCCTCAGACAATTGGGGGGGGGGCCGAAGCACCATAAATAAATAAATAAATAAATAAATATTTTTTTTAAAAAAAATTAAAACATTAAAAAATATGCATGCACACTCTCTCAGCCCCAGAAAAGCCATGGCAAAACCCCTGTGGAGATTTTGCCAAGAAAACCCCAAGAACAAGTAATAACAACAATAATCAATATCATCATGGCAGCAGCGGGGGGCAGCAGCGGCAGGACTGGCCTGGGGCCGGTCCAAAGGCCTCGGAGGGCTGCATCCGGCCCCTGGGCCTTAGGTTGCCTACCCCTGTTTTAAATAATATTTATTTCTTTTTAACTTTTAAAAATGAATGTTTGATTTAATTGACCTTTTAAAAATTTTGTAAGCCACCTGAATCCCATTTTGGGGGGAAGGTGGGATATAAATTCAATAAGTAGATAAATAAAATGGAGTGTGCAACTCTATAGCCTGATTCTTTCTGTAGTGGTAAGCTTGTTTCAGAGCTACATCAGTCTGTGTGTGAGGGTGCTAGTGACAGCATCTTGAAAATAAAATAATCATTTCTGCATAGGAAGCTAGCATTTGGAGGGGAAGAGATCTAGACAGATTTGCTTCCTGGTTGTTTTATCTTTGTAATGGAGGACTAGTCATTCCTCTCCTATCTTTGAAGTGATAAAATGCAAATAGTGTTTTATTATTACAATGAGAATAACTCCAACCCAAGTATAGTCCAAATGCAGTGTTGCATTGGTGTTCCTTCACCCTGCCATCCTGCAGTACTCAGTGCTGCTGAAGAATAGCTCCAGAGGGTTTCTTAATCTTTCAGAGCCAGTTTTGAGGACTCATGGAAGGCTGGAGTATAACTGCCTCCGTTTCAGTTGGGCATCCAGATTGCTTGATGTTGTTATGTGCCTTCAAGTCATTTCAACTTATGGTGACCCTATAATGGGGTTTTCTTGGAATGATTTTTTCAGAAGGAGTTTGTCTTTGCCTTCCTTTCAGGCAGAGAGTGTCACCCAAGATCATCCTTGGCCAAACAGAGATTCAAACCCTGGACTCCAGAGTCCTACTCCAATACTCAAACCACTACACCACACTAGCTCTCAAAGTTGTGTGTGGCTGTACGTGCCTTCAGGTTGCCTGTCCACTTATGGCAACCCCATGAATTTCATAGGGTTTTCTCAGGCAAGGAATACTCAAAAGTGGCTTTTCCAGTTCCTTCTTCTGCAATATAGCCTACAGCACCTGGTATTTATTTGATCTCCCATTGAAGTGCCAACCAGAGGTCAGCACCCTGCTTAGCTTTCAAGATTCAGACAGGATCTCGTGCCTTTAGGGTACTTAGAACCATATCCAAATTGGACACAACACATAGTTTATTTCTACCACAAATTGACAAACTGGACTTTAAAAAAATCTATACTCCACCTCTTCCACAGAGCTGTGAGACAAGGCATAAAAGTAAAAAGAAATTAAGATGTTAGATTATAGGGAGAAAGTTGCATTTATTTTTGTATAACTACTGCAAATGATTCTTTGCTAGTATAATTATAACTGAATTTGGTTGACAAATAATCAGCTTCCTGGTATATAGTCTTCTTGGATATGTTGGATATAGTCTTGCCACCTTGTTAGTACACTTCTATTATATTTAGTACATGAGCTGCTGTGTCTACAGTCTAAAGAGAAGTTTCCTGAATAAGTGCCACAATTTCAATAAGAATTCAACACTGTCACTCAGGTCAATGTTTCAATTTAAAATTTTACAGATTTTTGACTTCACGTTGAGAACTGGATAAGTGCATTAGTGATACTACTGAAACACTGAAAATCAAAGGCTTCTGTACATAAATGTACTGAAAGTGTACCACATAATGGGAAATGGAGGAGATTAGAAAGCATTAACACTTTATTTGAACATAGAAAGCAGTGTTACATCAAACCAGATCATTGATCAGTCTAGCTGAGGTTATCAACACTGACTAGCAGCAGCTCTCCAGAGTTTCAGAAAGGGATCTTTCTGAATCTAGCATTGAGATGCAGGGTTTAAGCTTCATATCTTTGGTGTGGAAAAAAAAAAGTGCTACCACTAAGATTTCAGGCATGATCCAGTCAAATGACACATCTTAATTTCCCACTGATTTACACAGGAATAATTTGAGCACATTCTTACAATTGCCATGGAAAGTAACACATCTTAAGCTTTCAACTCAGACCCGGTTTGTAACCAGTGTACGTAAATGCTGTGGCAGGAATATACGGTTCACAAAGTGAGTATTTTCTAAAGAGTTTGCTAGGTGATGATGAACACCTTTGTTCTTTTTAAAAAAGTTTTGCTCTGTGTGTACTTTCTAGGTGTATACTTGGCAACTGCAGCTACTGTTTCTGCAAATATTTCTCAGCAAGGTATTGATTGCTTCAGTATTAACATCCATCCACAACATTTATCTTTACCCTATCGGTAACAGCTGAATCAGTGTGGCAATATAATGTTGTCTGATCTTTACGAAAGGAAAATGGCTTAAGCATCCATAGGTGGTCATAAACTCATAAAAGCAAAGTGAGTCATATTGGTCTGTAATAAAAATTCCAAAATCCCCAGTCAGTCTTTGTCTTAGTTGGGACCAACCAGAACATCACAGCATTGTGAGCAACGTTTACATTCTCTAGAACTGGTCTTCAAATTGGATTTTATGCTCATTAGTCTGATTAAGAATTATGGAGAATTTAAAAGCTTGGTCATTATATTGTGGCATTTTAGTTGATGACCATGATATTTATTTTCCTTGTGGACCATCACTATTACCTTTGCTTCTTTGTAAATTGGAGAATTCCAATTTTTAGCTGGCAGAAGTGGGATTCTGAAATTAGAGGGAAAGTTCTTCTGCCATTAGAATATGGGATTCTCTCTCCCCCCCCTTGAAGGTTACATTTCTTCCTGTCACAAAGTAACACTGCACAATTTGGCTTCTGTAGACATTTTTCATTGATATGCCTAAAATTAATCTGTAGTTTTGCTAATATCAAGACTGCCACATTTCTCTTCCCTTGTGTTCTCTGCTTAACAAGGAATCTGTTTGTTGAGCTTAACTCTGGAGACAGATCTGAGTAACTGCTACACTGGGTGTTTCTTTGTTCCAGCATTCCTAGCTGCAGTCTAAAACCTGCATGTTGCCTAGTAAATCCTGATCCATTTAAGACTGTAATCCTGTTCCTATTCACCTGGGAGTAACTGCTTCACTGAAAGCAATGGGACTTAATTTTAATAAACATGGGAGTGTACTCTAAGTCTGCTGTCTTCCATGCTGCATCTTAAGACTTGTTAAATACAGTTCTTGTTTCAGTATCAAGTCAGCTCCCCCACTCCAGAACATGGATTCTGGAGAAATTGTAACATCCTTATTGTTCTATAAGGAATTATCTGATCATGGGTTTTGTTAAAATTTAATATAGCATACAATCCCTGTCCAAAAAAATAAAATAAAAATAAAAATAAAAAATAGAGGTTTGTATACAGCAAAGATAAAAGTACCTGGAGTGCAATAAATTAGGTGTTGTAGGACATTGAGTAGTTGTTTCACTGTTATTGGGGGAAGACATAATGCCAAGTGGTGCTACAGGTGTCTCTGTTTTTATGGATCTTTACTGTATGGATTTATTGGTGGCTTTTTGGGTAGAGTGATGTCCCACACTCTTTTGAGCCATGCATCAGTTGTTATGGTTGCTGTATTAATTGATTTTATAAACTAAGGATATAACAATATTAAATACATAACATGCCTTTTAAGATGTCTTTCACTTAAAGAATGAGAAATACATTATGTGTTTAATTCTAATACACCATTTATTCTGAATGCTTCCCCTAAATGCTTCCTTCATATGCAGAGAAGGTTAAAGTGTGCAATGACATATGTTCAGTATAATGAAATGTAATTACCACAGGAAGTGCTAGTATCACATGAAAAATATTACTAAAGGGCAACAATAGACTTCAGTGTAAAAAAAGAGTTTAGTGTAAAATATGACTAAATTCATTACCTCTTTGTGCCACACATTGGATGCAAGGTGTGCAGTATTTGTAAAATATTTAAGAATTTGGAAGTAACATGTTACAAATAGTGATGTTACCTGTAGTGAGTAGCTTTTGGGGCCAATGTGGGCTTACTGATGTTTCTTTTGCAATGTGACATAATGAATGGCAAAGTCGTTACAGATTTGTTTGATTTTGTGAGTGACATTTAGTCACTGTTACTTGTTATGTTTGGTCTTAGGAGAAGAGATTGTTGCTAAATAATTTTATAGAAGGTACCCTGCAGGTTGTCTCTCTAAACTTTGCTTTAAAACAAAAGTCCCTCTCATGGGAGTGCAGGAGGAATCTATCTGCTATCCCAGGTCCTGCACTTCCTAGAATCTGGTGGGGGGGGGAGTGAAAGTAATGTGATGTGACAGGATATGACATTTCATTTTTTAGTCTCAAGTTACACAGGAAAATGTGACGAAGTCACACACACACACACACACACACACACTGGCAACTTTAAATAAGGTAAGTGATGGCAGCACACCCCCTGCCCCAATGGCTTCACTAGGGCTTGGGTCACCCAGTGCAGTAACTCATGGTGTCACCCTACTATTGACCTCCTGCTATACTACACAATACAGAACCCTTAGTAATGTCTTTTGTGCTAATATTACTCATGAATTATAATTCCTATTCCTATTCATTGAATGTAATAGTTGTGACATAAACAATTAGAAAATTAAAATTATACCTTTGAATTACAATATCATACACACAGCCTAAATGTATTTGTACATAGTTTCATGTGGTTAAATAATAATAATAATAATAATAATAATAATAATAATAATAATTTGTATACCGCCCTGTGGCGAACCAATCCAGGTGGTTGACAACAGTAAAATATAACAAGAGTAAAATATAACATTAAAATATTATAATCCCTCCCCCCCTTAAGAAAGTATTACACAATATAACAAATTAAAAACACAATATTAAAACATAAAACCATAATTAAAACTTGGACAGATGTTTAGGGAGCAGTGGTGTCACCCTTCCTTACTATGTCACCTGCTGTGTCCTGCACTTCTAGTGATGCATACGTATCAAGTCATTTAGGAATCAAAGTAAAGGGATATTAAGGGTTTAAGAGGCACTAGAGATTTTTTAAAAATTATAATCTCAAGATAATGAAAAAAAATCAATTCTTTTCTATAAGAGCTTTCCTTCTCAAATTTCACACATTTATATTCATGTACAAATATGGAAAGGAAAGAGGGCTCAAAAGTGCTTAAAATATTGGGTGGGTTTTAGGTCTCATTCATATTTCCAAAGTGTGAGTCAATTCTTCACTCCTTCTCCATGAAATGATACAATAGAACTTGTTTGTGTGGCCCTAATTTTGTTATTTATGCTCTATTTCTGAATTCAGTAAGGGTGACTTAATTAATGTTCTTATATTTTGCCCAATGTCCTGATGTCAAGTACATAAAATAAAACCTACATTGAGAAATATAGGTGATGTATAATGTAAATATTGCAGTTCCGAGAAGCAGATAGTTTATTCTGTAAGGGTTTGTTCTTTAAAAAAAAATTGAAATAACAACCTGAGCACTACATGTAGAATTGTTCTTATCAATCCTGTTTTCCTGTATTCTGAGCACGCAGATTAGCAATAGTTTTGTCTGAATGGTTAGGAGGTGATAGAGAGTGGTAGTTCTCCAACTGGACCAGTGACAAGTCTCATATGCAAATTCTATTCTCTCCATTTGTGTACAACTTCTTATCTTCATATTATTGATTAGAAGGGCCAGAAAATACACCTGAAGAATCCAAATTTGATCCACTAGTTAACATTCTCTGGCCTTGACCGACTTAGATCTTTTTATGTTCATACTGGTGTAAACATATTGTATACATTTCCTGTTGAGCTGTGAAGAGTAATCCAGAAAGTTAAGCCTGATATACATCTTACATGATACTGTTCAGTTTCTCCTACCTTCAACTCTACACTAGAATCTACTAATCATTTACCTCCTTTCCTCCTTTTACTTTTGCTTTAAGTAGAACAAGCTGCAAAGTGGGTACCACTGCTGTTTTCTGATATGAGTGTGATTACTTCATAGTGATTAGCACTTGCACATGTGGGAACCAGACGATAAGAACAAAGAGAACTGATAATATTACACAGTTCTGATACTGTACTTTTAACAGTTCTTCCCTAAAGGCTTTGCATTATTTTGTGATGTGCAATTTTCCAGGCAATAACTTTTACCGTGTCCTTTTGCTGAGGGCTTGGGAAGGAGTCACCATACGATTGCTTCCTTTGGCTCTAGGTACTGGATATCGGAGGAAAGACTGACACAGTCCTTTCTTACAGAGGGGAACTGAATGAGTAATATTGAAGCAGAGCAAAAGAAGTTAATTATATACCCTGCAAATCTGTTCTGTTTCCAGCTTTTTCCTTCTGCCTACTTCCTGTCATTTAACACATGGGAATTGTGCCTTCCCATCTAGATGGAAGATAAAACTTGGATTATGATATCTACTAATTGTTAATGAATAAAAATAAATCAATACCAAATAGTATAAGATAATGTTGTATAAAAATCATATAGGGATAGATCCAGTCTTTAGTCCTGGCGGGCAACTACATGAGGGCCAGTGGTTGGTCCTTCCCGCATCCCATTGCAGGCTGCATACCCCACAGCAAGCCCAAATATCTTTGTTTTTCTCTGTCACTATTTTGAGAGTGACTGCAAAGGAAAACAGTATTTGAAGATAGTATGGGCTCTGGGATGACTGTACACATGTGGGGATGTTCATGTGTTTTCATACTTTGAGAGGACTTTCTGCATGATTTTAGGGAAAAGATTGCATGAAAATCATGCTGATGTTTTTAAAATTGGGAATTCAGGAGATTTAGGGAACTGGCAGGGGCCTCAGGAGCCTCAAAATTGGGTCTTGGGGCCACATGCATTTCATGGGTCACACTATGCCCACCCCAGTGTAGATCTCTGGAAATTAATGAGATTTACTCTAATTTGACACCACTTTAACTGCATGGTTCAGTGCTGTGAAATTCTAGGGTTTGTAGTTTTGTGAGCTATTTAGCCTCCTCTGTCAGAGGGCTGTGGTGCCACAACAAACTACAAATTCCAGGATTCCATAGCATTGAGCCATGGCAGTTAAAGTCAAACTGCATTATTTCTGCAGTGCAGATGGTGCCCTGGAATGTTTTATTTTATTTTATTTCAAGGATGTATGGTCATGCAATTGAAATTATCTGCCATCTGAGGCTGTTTTCTTCTGAATATGAGATGTTGCTGTTTTTCTCTTAATGTGGGATGTTGGAGGCAAGCAGTGACAAGAGAAAAAGGGAGGTCTTGCTTCCACACTTCAGTACTGCACTAGGGCCCCTTTCATGCTACACACTTAGAGCACTATGATTTCACTTTAAGTCCCACAACAACATTCTGTGGAATCCTTGTGTCTGTAGTTTGCTAAGACATTAATAATAATAATAATAATTTTTATTTCTACCCCTTCTTTTGCCGTAGCAATCAAGGCGGCTTACAGCTAAAACATATACAAACCCCAACAATTGACAATAATACCCCCCTATTAAAAATATATTAAACACAGTCTTTGTTAAAACCAGTTTAAAACAAAACAAATTTAAACAAAGACAGACAACAAATTAAATCTATAAAAGCAATGGAGACTTTAAACATTAAAGCTCTCTGGCAGATGGTTCTAAATATCCCTCCCTTGACTGCAAATCTCAAAAATCCATAGAATGGAACCATGGCAGTTAAAGTGGAATCATAGCACTGTAATTATGTAGTGTGAAAGGACCCTAGATGCAACCCTTTGGTCTGATCAAATTGAACTTGTTATCTTACAACTGGCCATAGAGGAGAGGCTAACATGATTGGGTAAGGGAGTGGATGAGCAATGTTTTCCCTATTGCTCCACTTTTTTCATCCGAGGCTTGTGATGGCATGGTTCCTCTTTCTCCCCCTCTCTGACCAGACCACAGACCTAGGCTTCTGTATTAATGTATTGATGATGAACTTTGGATGAGCTAAGTAATGTTTACAAGACAAGGGAAAGTGGAAGTGGGGAAACAGACCTTAGCTGTTCTTTTCCTGGCTCATGAGTGTGTTCTAGTAGCACAAAGGATTCACATGAGACTACAGATGAGTTGGGAGGGGAAAAATATTGCCCCAACCAATTTCCATCTTTCTCCAACCATACCTAGATTTTAAGTTTCTGGGTCATATATATATTTAATATATTTCTCTTGGCAATGGACATAGACCACCATTGCCATACTGGGTGTGTGTGTGTGAAAACAGAGACAGATTGCATTATAGCCATTATTTCACATATAGTTCATATATCTCCAGTACATAAACCTTTTAGGGTTGCCCACAAGGAGGGGCTGATGTAAATGACAGAATAATGTGAGAGCAAGCTGACAGTTGGCTTTCAGCCATTTCCTCCTTTATAGCTGTTTTCATTTAAGGTAAGAAACAATGGATGACAGATGGAACACTTCATGCAGTAAAAGAAGGAACAAAAGCAAAAGCAAAGGGAGATAGGAACAAAACCAAAAGTATGAACACAACTGTCCAATGTCTGACACACAGGGATAAGGAGAAATACTACAGTGACCAATGCAGAGAAATAGAAGACAACAACAAAAAAGGAAGAACGAGATACTTCTATCAAAAAATCTGAGAAATTAAAGTCAAGTTCAAACCAAGGGCAGGGATGCTCCATGGAGAAAAAAAGAACCTAATATAGGAACAAGAAGAAATAAAAAGATGCTGGAGGCAATACACAGAAGAGTTATGCAAAAGAGATGAGGAAATGAATTATCTTTGGAATGAGGAACCATATGAAGATGAACCCCAAATTCTAAGAAGTGAAGTGAAATCTGCAATAAAGGAAATGGGGAAATATAAAGCACTGGGAACAGATGATAACCCAGTTGAACTGCTACATTGCCTACGGACAGATGCAACTTAAGTGCTGAAAAATATTAACAAACATAGAAAACAAAGCAGTGGCCAACAGATTGAAAACATTCAATATAGATACCAGTCCACAAGAAAAGAGATACAAAAGACTATAGGACAATAGCACTAATCTTACATACAAGCAAAATAAATGCTCAAAATCCTGCAGCATAGACTCTAGCCATACATGGAGAGAGAAATTCCAGAGGTGCAAGCAGGATTCAGAAATGGAAGGGGCACTAGGGACCACATTGCAAACATGCGATGGTTAATGGAGCACACCAAACAATTCCAAAAAAGAATCAGCATGTGTTTCATAGACTACAGCAAAGCATTTGATTGTATAGATCACAAAAAAACTATGGAAAGCACTCAAAGACATGGGGGTGCCACTACATCTGATAGTCCTGATGAGGAATGTGTACCAAGGACAAGAGGCTACCATCAGAATTCCAGGAAACAGTGGTTCCCAGTAGACAAAGGGGTCAGACAAGGCTGCATCCTATCACCCTACTTGTTTAACTTATATACTGAAAACATCATAAGAAAAGCAGAATTAGAATCAGAAAAAGGAGGAGTTAAGATAGGAGGAAGCAACATTAACAAGATATGTGAGCAACACCATAATAATAGTGGAAGACATTCAGAAATTGGAACAGTTAATAAGGAAGGTCAAAAATGAAAGTGCAAAGGCAGGTCTGATGCTGAACATAAAGAAAACAAAAAATAATGACCACAGAAGAAATACACAAATTCAATCTAGACAATGAGGACATTGAAATAGTTAAAGAATTCCCATATCTAGGTTTAAACATTGACCAGAATGGAGACTACAGTCAAGAAATAAAAAGACTAGGAATGGGCAGGGCAGCTATGAAAGGACTGGAAAAGATACTGCATAGCAAAGACATACAATTGAGCACTAAAGTTCAGGCCACTGTATTCCCAATTACTGTGTATGGATGTGAGAGCTGGACAATGAAGGAAGCAGACAGAAAGAAAATCAACTCATTTGAAATATGGTGCTGGAGAAGAGTACTTAGGATACCATGCACAGCCAAGAAGACAAACAAATGGGTTCTTGAACAGATCAGACCAGGGCTCTCCTTAGAAGCAAAGATGATCAAGTTGAGACTATTGTATTTTGGCCACATAGTGAGAAAGCACAAATCACTAGAAAAAAAATAATGTTAGGAAAGGTAGAGGGTAGATGAAAGAGAGGAAGACCACAAACCAGATGGATAGACTCAAGCAGGGGCATTATTATGGGCAAGGCTTGCAGGATCTGGGCAAGGCAATGGAAGATAGGGATTCTTGGAGATGTCTCATCCACAGGGTCGCCATGAGTCGGAACCGACTAGAGGGCAGCTAATGACAACAAATGTGAGTAGAGACGTAGTGATGTTGCTGGGTTTAGAAATGGGACAGGCTTGGAAAGAATGAATATTCTCATACTCTGAGCCAGAATCTCTTTGATATTTTAAATTTAGGTTTATAAAAAAAGTAAGACATTCTAGGAGGCTCCGCCCCCCTTCCCCTGAGCTTACCTGCCTGCAGCAGCAAGGAAAAAAGCTATTCCTTGGGCCTTCTTTATACTAGAAAGCTTTTATTCACAAGAAATTGTTAATGGTGGTGCTTAGATCTCTGGGAATGGTACCTTACAAGGGAGTCTTGAGTCTTTATATTTGGGTTTGCATTGACAGGCTAACCAAAGGATTATATATTTCTTTTGTAGCTGATCTGAGGAAGAGTGATCTGACTCTGAAAACATTAGACCTTAAAGTAATGTCTTCAGTACATCTTTTAAGATTTTCTTCTTCCTTCATTCTTGCCCTGCTATGTATTCCTTTATTCTTTCTAGGGCAGGCAGAAAGACTAGAAAAGTAGTTCTTACAAGAGGCACTCAAGGGCATGCCAAATGGAAAATTTGCCTTTAAATTAAATAAAATTCAAGCAGTATCAAACAGGTGAATTGCAGAAGACATAGAAATGGATTTTGACCTATCCAACTGCTGTTGTGTTTCTAAGGAACATGCCTCTTTTCTGGTGCTGTTTGCACTAGGAGCAAATCTTCCATTGACACAAGTAACAGATTGTATAGTCTGGTGCATGTCTTTAAAGTGGCAGTCTCCTTCCTAATAGCCCCCCCCCCCCATATGCACATTTATCTGAGTGCCTTGTCTGTTACTTCATTTTCAGGAAGAAAATCTCATATTGATAAATCCATTCTCTATTTTGAATAAGGGATATTTTGGATTCCTGGTCGCAGCAGGCAGCGCTACTGCTGAATCCACCCCAGCCCCCCCCCCTTCCTGAAGGAGCACCAGGAAACAACAGTGAGGTGAGGAAGAAAGCTTGAATCGGGAGAGGCAGGGGAGACAGGGGCAAAGCACCAACTCAGCCCATTCTCCACCCCCCAGCGAGCCGGAGAACAGAGTGCCGCTGGAGAACCAGGCAGGCGAGTGGAAGAAGGAAGAAGGCGACCAGCCATCTCTGCCCTCCCCCAACCTCAGAGAAAGAAGTGAAGAAACTAAAAGAGGAGGGGATGGGGATGGACTAAATGAGGGAGGACACAAGGGAAGGGAAGGACGGAAACCCAGTGAGTCATAAGGGGATGGGTAGGAAATCAAACAGACAACGGTAGGAATAATATAGGGAGACAAACAGTTTACTGGGCAGCAGACTGAGAACCAGAGGAACTATGGTCTGAAGCTAGGGATATAATAAAAGAAGAATGCAGACAGACACTTTCAATAAACAAAAAGAAATAGAAAAAACCCACGGATGACAGAAAAAACACTACAAACAATAAAGAAGAGAAAAGAAGAAAAACAAAAGGGAGATAGGAACTAAGAATTATTAATGCAACAGTACAATGGCTTGTGTGGGAAATTAAAAAAAAAATTCTACAATGACCAATGCAGAGAAATAGAAGATAACAACAAAAAGGAAAGAATGAGAGATCTATTTCACAAGATCTGGATAAATCAATGGAAAATTCAAACCAAGGACTGGAATACTCTTATGACAATAAAAATAACATAATTCAAGACCAGGAAAGAATAAAAAGATGTTGGATGCAATACACAGAAGAATTATTAAAAAAAGAGTTGACAAAATGAAGGACACATGGAATGAAGAGCCATATGAAGATGAACCCCAAATTCTAACAAGTGAGGTGGAAACTGCAATAAGAGAAATAGTGAAAAACAAAACCTGAGGAACAGATGATATTCCAATTGAACTGCTGCAATCCACATTGACAGAGTCAACTCTAGTGCTAACCAACATATATCAACAGATATAGAAAACAAAATGATGGCCAACAGATTGGAAGCGATCAATATACATCCTGATCCACAAAAAAAGAAACACAAGAGACTCTAGCAAGTATAGGACCATAGCACCGATCTCCCATGCAAGCAAAATCATACTCAAAATTCTGCAACATAAACTCCAACCATACATGGAAAGAGATCCCAGAAGTCCAAGCAGGGTTCAGGAAAGGAAGAGGCACTAGGGATCACATTGCAAACATACTGTGGCTAATGGAGTGCACCAGAGATTCTAAAAGAATGTCAGCATGTGCTTTATAGGCTACAGCAAAGCCGTTGACTGCATAGACCATGAAAGGCTATGGAACACCCTTAAAGTCATGGGAGTGCCAACACATCTGATAGTCCTGATGAGGAAAACTTCAAGACAAGAGGCTACTGTCAGAACAGAACATGGAGAAACAGAATGGTTCCCAATTGGCAAAGGAGTCAGACAAGGATGCATCATTTCACCCTATCTGTTCAACTTAAATGCAGAACATATTGTAAGAAAAGCAGGCTTGGACACAGAAGAAAGAGGAGTGAAAATAAGAGGAAGGAATATTAACAATCTAAGATACACAGATGACACCATAATACTAGCAGAAAACCTCACAGACCTGGAACAACTACTGAGAAAGATCAAGGAAGAAAGTGCAAAGGCAGGCTTAATGTTGAACATAAAGAAAACAAAAATAATGACCACAGAGCATCTACACAATTTCAGCCTAGACAGTGAGGAAATAGAAATAGTAAAAGAATTCTCATACCTGAGATCAAACATTGTCAGGAAAAGGGACTGCAGCCAGGAAATTAGGAGAAATTTAAGAATGGGGAGGGGCAGCTATGAAAGAACTAGAAAAGATCCTAAAATGCAAAGATATACAATTGAGCACAAAAGTTAGAACCATACAAGCCATTGTATTCCCTGTTACCATATAGGGATGTGAGAGCTGGACAATTAAGAAAGTGGATAGGAGTAAATCAATTCATTTGAGATGTGGTGCTGGAGAAGAGTGCTGAGGGTGGCATGGACAGCCCAAAAGACAAACAAATGGGTCCTAGAACAGATCAAGCCAGAAATCTCCCTGGAAGCCAAAATGACAAAACTGAGGCTGTCATATTTTAGACATATCATGAGAAGAGAGGACTCATTAAAAAAACAATAATACTGGCAAAGGTGGAGGGAAGTAGAAAGAGAGGAAGGCCACATGCTAGATGGAAGGACTCTATTGAGGAGGTCGCGGCTATGAATTTGCAGGAACTAAGCAAGTAGTGGGGGACAGGGAGGTGTCTCATCTGCATGGTTGCCATGGGTCAGGATGGGCTTAAGGGCAGTTAACAACAACAACAACTCCAATAGGATTTGAATCCATATCTAAGATAAAGGAGGTATGTGTAGGAAGCTTCCTTAAAAGATCTCTAGCATAGATAGATATGGGAAGAGACAATTCATAAATATTTAAAGTTCCAAGCTATTTAGGGTTTTAAAGGTAACATTGAACTGGGCCCAAA
Organism: Phrynosoma blainvillii; assembly: GCA_026167975.1. Taxonomy (NCBI): domain Eukaryota; kingdom Metazoa; phylum Chordata; class Lepidosauria; order Squamata; family Phrynosomatidae; genus Phrynosoma; species Phrynosoma blainvillii. Next base: position 52,175,035 of record JANUYF010000002.1, on the reverse strand, counting down.
AGTGAATAGGGTAGCATTTGGCACTGTTTTGGGTACTTACCATGAATTTTGGTTGTCCCATATGGTTCTGCAGTTCAATTACTAAAGGTGTGATGTGTGAAAGAAACATGTGCACTATCTACACTACTTAGATAATTCTGGATTTGGCCCTCAATGCTGGTTATGCCAGGCGCCTTTGTTTTATAGTAACAAAACAAACTGCACATGTTCACTTGAGGCCTTAAAATCTGAAAACAATTAAGTTTCCTTTTCTGACATTTATGTTTGGGAAGAGGAATTTATTTTAATGGATCCTTCATTGTATATTGCCATAACAATTTGTTTGGATATAAGTGTACTATAATTTAAACTAGTTTTAGTTTTCATATGAACAGTTTAAAAATACAGGCTTTTTTAATGGTAAAAGTATTCATTCTAAATTTAATATCGTATCAAAAGTAATTGTGCAGAAAGCTGTTATGAATTTGCAAGAAAACCTAAATGCTTGTATTCAACTGGAAGGACTAAAAACCAATATTGTCAGTGTGACAGCAAGTGACCTTTTGAGCTTTAAAAGGATTTCCTCCAGCTCTGCGAACTTGAACATGCAAAGATATCCCACCCACCCATTCATCTAACTCTCATACGGAGCAATCTGAAGTGTGCCTGGCTCCCAGTCAGTTTCACAGTTCAGTTCAAAGTGCTGGTTTTAGCATTTGACACTCCTCCTGCTTTGGGATCAGCTTCCCTGAAAGATTACATTGCCTGCCACCCTACATATCCCTACCCAGCTCTCCTCACCTGAGGCCTTGCTTTTTGGGCTGCCTCACTAGGAATTGAAATAGATAGCCACAAGGGATACAGCTTTTTTAATGGTGATACCCTTGCTGTGCAATAAGCCTTTCTTTCAGTGCCACTTGTGATCTCTTGGTTGTTTTATACCTCTTACATCGCTTGTATAAAGGAACACATACAGAATTGGGCATTGACTATTTGAGTCATGGTATCCAAGTATTTGGCCAACCTCAGACCTGTGGATTCTAATTTGTTTCTGTTTTTTAATATTTTTACAAGAAACTTGCAGTGCACCTGGTGCAAAAAGCATCAACTTAGAGTTAAAGAATTCTAACAGAGGTATTTGAAGTGTCAGAATTGAATGGATCTCATATCTTTTTATACAGAGATCTACTCCTGTTTGTCCCAAATGTTGTTTTCTCTTTACTTCAGCAGTTTAGAACTGAATGGATCTCAAATCTTTTCATATAGAAATCTACTCCTGGTTGTCCCATTTTTTTTTAACTTTAGGAGAGGTTTGAGGGAGAGGTACGGATTCACACTATTGCTGTTATTATGTAGGTGGTAGTAGAGATGTGAAAGCTCAGAAAAAAACAGGAAAAATTTGGGGCAATCTCCTGCTGCCCATTTTTTTTACTGAAGCCAATTTCCCCCTCGAAATATTAAAAATGGGTCATGGGATATTTTCTTTTAGAATGATGAATAAAATATTTAAGACCAGGTGTGCTTATATTATTTCCCCATACATTACCGTATTTTTCGGCATATAAGACACACATTTTCTTCCTCAAAATGGCGGTGGGGAAGTTAGTGCGTCTTATATGCCGAATGTACGCTCCCTCTGCGCGTCCTCGGTGGTTCAATGGGCTGCTCCTGGGATCGGAGGCCGAGCAGCCCATTGGACCACTGAGGACGCAGGGGGAAGGAGCGTCGCTTTCCCTGGGACCATGCTTTCCCTGGGACCAGCATCTCCCCAAGGAAAGCAATGTTTTTTTCCTTGGGGCAATACTGGGGTCGGAGGATGCCTCCGACCCCAGCACTGACCCAAGGAAAAAAATGTTGCTTTCCTTGGGCGGATGCTTGGGTCGGAGGACGCCTCCGACCCAGGCATCTGCCCAAGGAATGCAACCAGGCTTTCCTTGGAGGGATCCTGGGGTCCGAGCCGTCCTCCGTGCTTCGGAGGACGCCTCAGACCCCAGGGTTCCTCCAAGGAAAGCCCGGTGGCTTTCCTTGGAGGGATCCTGGGGTCCGAGCCGTCCTCCGTGCGTCGGAGGACGCCTCAGACCCCAGGGTCCCTCCAAGGAAAGCCCGGTGGCTTTCCTTGCAGGGATCCTGGGGTCCGAGCTGTCCTCCGTGCTTCGGAGGACGCCTCAGACCCCAGGGTCCCTCCAAGGAAAGCCCGGTGGCTTTCCTTGCAGGGATCCTGGGGTCCGAGCCGTCCTCTGTGCTTCCGACCCCAGGGTCCCTCCAAGGAAAGCCCGGTGGCTTTCCTTGCAGGGATCCTGGGGTCCGAGCCATCCTCCGTGCGTCGGAGGATGCCTCAGACCCCAGGGTCCCTCCAAGGAAAGCCCGGTTGCTTTCCTTGCAGGGGTCCTGGGGTCCGAGGTGTCCTCCGTGGGTCGGAGGATGCCTCAGACCCCAGGGTCCCTGCAAGGAAAGCCCGGTTGCTTTCCTTGCAGGGATCCTAGGGTCCGAGGTGTCCTCCGTGGGTGGGAGGACGCCTCAGACCCCAGGGTCCCTCCAAGGAAAGCCCGGTTGCTTTCCTTGGGCGGATGCCTGGGTCGGAGGCGTCCTCCGACTGTATTTTATTAAGAATCTTTTTTTCCTAGATTTTCCTCCTTTAAAATTGGGTGCATCTTATATGCCGAAAAATACGGTAATTTTGGAAACTATGTAGCATAGAGACTTAGTTAATGTTATATACAGTAAGTATCTCACATCATTGCAATTCCTGGTTCTGGTTTCTTTTTCTCCATTCTTTTTATGAGATTTAGGGCTTTAAATCTACTTGCTATCATGGAAAACTAGAAGAATCAACATAATTTGCTTTGTTGATAATTGGTGTTCTTTTTCTGTTTTGATTGTTTTTTAAGCCTGTTCTTCATAAGCTGACAAAAACAGTGTTTCCTTCTACTTCAGGTTGAGCTTGAACTTGTAGCTCCATTTTAATGCAGTTTAAAAAAGTAGATGCCATTTGTAATTATTTTCTGAATAAAATATACTTTTAATATATCAAACGTGATAGCCTTTTACCATACAGTAAATAATATATTTTATGTTCCAATAATAACACATTGACCTTCGCTCAAAAAAGTATGCTAAAATGCCTTTTTTTTTTCAATTTTTCAAATCCAATTTTTTCCCCTTGGAAAAAATGGGGACATCCCCCCACCCCCTGGATTCTAGATTTAATGCTTAATTCTGTAAAATTATTGTATTTTAATATTCTATTCAGTACGCCAGCCAGAGAATCCAAGTTAATACGTGGCCATTCACAAATTAAGTAAATAACATGAATTTGATGTGTTGCATAACAAGTTTAGTGAGTTCCTGTGGAGAAGCACAAACTGGAGAAACTATGGCTGTGGAAACTGCAAATTCAATGGATATTTCTTTCCTTCTCTTTAGCTTGCCTGCCTGCCTTCTTTCTTATTTAAAGATGACTTAGGTACTAGGAATATATGACACTCTGCAGAGGAATAAAGAAATAATCTAAACATGTTCGTTCAAGAGTTTTCCGTGGTATAATCCAGGCAGAGGAAGCCTGGAATAGCTGTCACAACTTTATATTGATTAACTAACATTATACAGGAGGGCCCAAATCTGCCTGGTTGTTTAACCACACATCTTTATAACCTAGAAAGCAGCTGTTCATGGCTGTTGTAGTGCTATTCGTCTTAATGATTACACAGAAATATATTAGCCAAACAAATACTGTGTTCTGTTAAAAAAAGAGCATTGTTGGCCATCATCATCCTTGAAATAAGACTTAAACTTTAGGAAATGCTAATTACACAAATGTGAGCTAAAGCAGTTCTGGATGCAGACAATCTTGTCTTGGCATATGGGAGTCAGCAACTAATACAGTAATCTTATTTCTCTCTCCTTTTTTTCTCTTTTAATTTTCTTTCCCACCCTAACTTAAACTAGAGGGTAGAATTCTATGTTAATCAAATTTCTTCACTTGGCTGAAAGTTGAACATAACTATTCCCTTCAAAATCTGTATGGGGGGGGGGGGGGGGGAGAGGAAGGAAATGATATTGGTCAAGATGGAAAATACTTTAGCCTGCAGTTTTTACTAGTATTAAAATGAAATGAAGGAGGTTATGCGGGCTTGATTGAGTTAGGCTGTGACTTGTGCAAAATAAATAAATCTGAGTTTGCAGTAAAGACTGCTGGTGAAACACAACTATTTTCTATTTTAAAATATAAAAACCAGCAGTTTTTGGTTCTATCTCTAGTACTACAGATGGATGCTTTCTGAGGCACTGAGGAGAGTTAAAGAAAAATATTAACAAAGATGGAGATCAATTCATAGTGGTGGACTATGAAAAACCCCATTTATTAGTAATTCCTATGTTGGCTGAGTACACTGAAGACTCCAGATCTCATCTGATCTCAGAAACAGATCAGGATAAGGCCTGGTTAGTACTTGGAAAATAGACCAACAGGGAATACCAGGGGCTGTAAGCCACTGCTTCTCAGGCTGTCCCATTTCAGGGGCAAGCAATTGGTTTTTTTTTTTTTATGCTGTGCTAGGGACTGACACTAAATTTGTGCCCATTGTGTACAATTGTTTCTTTTTTTCTGGACACTTATCTGGGACTGGCAACCAATGGCTCAGGGACTGGACTTGTCTTGGGACTACCACTTTGAGTAGTACTGCTGTAGACTATTTTTAAGAGGAAGGTGGTGGCAAATCGTCTGAGTATTCCTTGCCTAAGAAATCCCTACAAAATTCATGGAATTGCCATAGATTTACAGGTGACCTAAAGGCACATACTATACTTGAATATCCTGTGCTTTGTGGGAAGAAGTTCAATAAGATTCCCATATCTGTGGAGATACGTTCCTGAACTTACTGTGGAAACACGAAACCAGAGATAATCGTGAACTCTATTGAAATGAATGCCTACTGGTGGAAGTTGACCATAGAGTCATGCTGGAGGACCTAGGGATTCCTAGAAAGAATTCCTCTTTAGGAATCTCTAGGTCCTGAAACACAACTCTGTGGTCAACTTCTGCCAGACCAGAAGCATACCATAGAATTGCACTAGAGGACCTAGAAAATGCCTAGAGAGAATATTTTTTCAGGCATGCATAAGTGAAAACGTGGGTACCAGTCCCACAGATATGGGAATGGTACTGTATTTACGGTATATGTTAATATTATGGCTTAATTCAAGGCATGCTTAGAAAGCCTGTTTTGTCTCTCTTCCCAGGATCTTGGTGACCCCTTAAAGTCATACTGTGGGCAATTGATAGCCCTCCAAATGCTGCAATTCCATTTAGCTCTGACCATCATAAACAACTGAAAGGGATGATAGGAACTGCAGTCTAAAGTTTTTGAAAGGCTGAAATTGTTTTTATCTTTTCAATCCCTATACAAAAGTTTGTATATGAGGAGTGATGTTTTTTTTTTTAAAATACTAATAAAAGTTGTCTTATTTGTGTGTAAACTAAGACAGAAATTAGAAAAAGGTTGTGTAAACACAGGGAATAGAAAGGTGAGGGGGATGAGATAACCTATTTCTGGTCTTCAGTTATAAAGAAGAAGAATGTTTAATAATAATAATATTAACATATTAGGAACCAGACAAATGGGCAAGCAGGGTTACGCCAATGAAAAAGGTAATGTTGGGTTTTTGAAGGAAGAGAATACTTGCAAAGGAAATAAAAGCAAACATTAATCAGGAAATAAATTCAAAATGAATACAGTGCAGAGGAGATGCCAGCTGAGACTATTCAAGAGATTGATAAAGTAAAAAAAAAAAAAAAGGGGGGGGGGGGATGAGACAATGTATAACTAGAATTACAATCTTATATGCAGGGAGTAAGTCCTACTGAATGTATACAACAGGGACAGGCAACCTTTTTGAGACCTGGGCCGGTCTCAAAAAGGTTGCCGCTCGGCTGGGGCAAGGGGGGGGGAATGGCGGAGCGCGCGCGCACATGCACGCACACACCCTCCTGCGCGCGCGTGCGCGCGACCCCCCGCGCACGCTGCCGCCGCAGCCACTACCGCAGCCGCTGCCATAGCGTGCACCGCCGCAGCTGCCATGGAGCATGCGCGGCCGCCATTTTGGAAGCCAAAATGGCGGTCACAACGCATTTGTGCATGAGCAAAAGTATTGCGCATGCGCAAACGTGTCACGACCGCCATTTTGGCTTCCAAAATGGCAGCCGCGACAAGCGCGCCCGAAAACGCTCCCCAGCAGCGGCGCGCGGCGGCGGGGGTGGCGCGCGACGGCAGCGACGGCGGCAGCCTTCGGACGGGGCCGGTAAGTCCGGGGCCCGGGGCCTTAACTGGCCCCCGGGCCGTAGGTTGCCGGTCCCTGGTATACAACAAAGAAGTTAATCAGAGTTTTCATAGCTGTTGTAGAAAGAAGCGAACAGAGTTTAGAGGTATAAAATTCTTAATGATAAGCAAAATGAAAAGCAGAACAAATACCATGGTAGAATAAAAGATTTTTTTTTTTTTTACTTAGAATGTAACCCCGTGTATTAGACTAGACAGTTGGGATTTATTCAGGGCCTTTGCAGACTGCCAGAAATAGTGCACATTAAATTGAGGCACTGCCCTGGTTCAGTGCTAGGGAATCATGGGAACTGTATTTTTTTCTGGGACATTGAGCCTTCTCTGTCAGAGAGCTCTGGTGCCACAATAAATTACAGTTCCCATGATTCCCTAGCACTGAGCCAGGGCAGTGCCTCAATTTAATGTGCACTATTTCTGGCAGTCTGCAAAGGCCCTCAGATTCACATTTATGTTCAGCTATAAAACGTGAGCAAATCACTTCCTCGGACCCTAACAGAATTGTAGTGGGGAATAAGGAGAGCCATGGAAGCCACCTTGAGCTCATTGGAGGAAAGGTGGAATACAAATCTAATTAAATTCTAAATTGTTTCTCAGAAACAATTAGTGGTTTGTTAAATGTAAAAATTGTTGACTATTTCCAAAAGTATGGCTGCAAATGCTTGGATCTTTCTTGATTAAAGTTACAGATCTAAGTCTGACCATAATCTGGTCTTCCCCTTCATTATGACATTTCCATTGATATCCTTTCTCTTTTCTAGTGTTAGGTTGAGTTATGAAGCAGAATTTGAGTTCTCCTTTAACATAGGGTATAAGGATATGTTTCTTCTCTAATATGTGAAAAGAAGTTTGCATTCAGTAGCTGTTTTTGCAAACATTAACACAGACCAGACTCTAGTATGCAAATATATTTTTGTTTCCAACTCTAATCTGTTGGTTCCTGTGTAGTAGTAGACAACAGATAACCTCCGGCCATTGTGAGTATATTACAGCACGGAGCCACACATGCTACCAAGTCATATTTATCTTTCGATTTCTTATCACTGGTATTCTGGATTATTATGACTCTTCCAAATAAGAGGATATTGATTTAAAATAGTGAATTTTTTTTTTTTGGTTCAAAACATTCACATTTACTGGAATATACATTCTCCAGTGGGTAATTTATGATAATTATTTATTTGAGTCAGTACGTCCTGTTCTGTAAAAGATATATAAAAATTGGACAGGGAATATTTGGAAAATGAGATGGAGTAGTGTAGCCCATTGTTGCATTGGTAGGCACAAGGAGAATCCCTCTCTAAGCAATAGTTTTATAGAGAGATCATTATGTTCTATACATCAAGTTTGGGATAATTTTCCCATGTTGCTTCTTAAATGGGAAAGATTTGTAGCATTAGTGTAAAATTTAAATGCAATTTAACCTGACTACTTAATTTTGCTTCTGGACTTTTCATCCTAAGCCAACTGTTTTGTAAAACTACAATTTGGTTTTTAATAGCTGGCTGGCCTTAGTCCAGAACCAAATTACCTTGGAACTACATCAGCTCTTACTTCATGTGATTGTGAACTAAATACAAGTTGGCTCAAGACAAGAGGTGAAAGTTTAATGGCTTCTTTTACCAGAGAAATATTAATGTGACACTCTTAAAAGAAGGGAGGAAGCGGCAGGAGAAAAAAAGCAAATATGTTTCACAGTATGTCTGTATCTTTTAGAAAAGTTAGAAACTGAAATGTTTTCTTTTGCAGAAATAAATTTAGGGAAGCCTCCTTGGGTGGTTTGATTTTCCAAACACATACATATAACATCTGTCACAAATCTACTGGATTAGATATGTGACTTGGCAGTGCTCAAGGATTCTGGACTGCACTAGATGATCAGGTGGTAGTAGTGGCAAGAGTGCGTTTGTCCAGTGTTAGGTGGTGTCGCAAAAGTATTATTTCTTGAGAAAGCCATATCTAGCCACAGTGGATCATTCCTTAGTTACTCCTGTTATTCTAATTACTAACTGTAATCTTAATAAAATCTTAATCTTAATAAAATGTTTACTGTAACATACTATATGCGGCTGCCCTTGGAAACTTCAGCTAGTGAAAAGTTGTGGCCAGACTGTTTTCTTTTGAGTTCTATATATAGACCATACAATACTAACTTTAAAACAGCTTTTTGTTTATTTCCAAATCCAGTTCAAGGTACTGGTGGTTCTTCCCAGAAAACCCCTCAAATCAGTGGTTCTTAACCTGTGGTCTGCAAACCCTTGGGGGCTACAGAGCAGAGCAGGAGCTGAGGCAAAGACTGACTAGCTGGGTCTGTGTATTGCCATTCAACCTGCTCCAGCCACAAACTGGTGGGAGGAAGCAGGGGGAAAGTCTTCCCTCCATCTAGTGCTTCTGAGGGAGGGTTTAACAGATGATAATCGTTAATGGTTCAGTGTTCAGATTGTTGTTGTTGTTTTAAATCTTGAAATAAGCCTTGTGGGTCCACAGCAACAAATGATATTTGAAGAGGGTCTGTATTAAAGAAAAGTTTAAGAGCCACTGTCTTAAATGGTATCTGAAGGGTACTTGATTTCAGAGGCTCTATTATGTATCCCACCTCCTTACAGAGGTGAAGTTGTTGCATACTTCAGATAGTATTTTTTACATAGCAGCATCCTAGTTGTGAATGTCTCTCCTCAGTGAAATAGGATTGTTAGTCCTTTTGATGGTTGGTAAAAATGTTTTTCTGACAATCTTTCAATGATTAATGCTGTTCCTTCATTGTAAGTGGCTGTACTGCTTCAGTGACCTGTCTGTGTCTTTATCTCTTTTGTTTTATGTCTTTGTGTTTTTTGTATTTTGTCTTTAGTGGCTTCATTATAAATCTCACACATCCATAACTCACTCTGGGAGAAGTCACTCAAAATATAATTTAAAAGTCTTACAAAAGTCACTATTTTGAAAACTGGGAATCAGGTGGCAGGCTGCACAGCATGACACAGGGCAAAGAATTGCACTGCAAAATCTGATTTTATGATTGAACGTAACTGTACTTGGTTACAAAGCAGATATCTAATGGGGAACCAATCTGTATGCACTACAGAAATAATGCATTTTGACACCACTTTAACTGCTGTGAATTGATGCTATGGAATTCTAGGATTTGTAGTTTTGTGAGATATTTAATCTTTTCTGTCAGAGAGCTCTGGGGCCACAACAAACTACAAATCCCAGAAAGCTATAGGGTGCCACCATGAGAGTTAAAGTGGTAAAATTGCATTATTTCTACAGTGCAGATGCAGTTTAAGTGATGACATTGTGTGAATTAGATTAGTAGGCAGCGCTCTTGGAGGACTCGGGCCCCTGAAGGACTCTGTTGCCCCTTACCATCACCTGGGGGCCAGGAGCAGCTGTGGACGGGGCAGAACCAGGGAGAACGCTGGCAGGTTTTAAAACCCTGCCCAGGACCATCCTTCCCCGGCACACGTGGCGCCGGCAGAGCTCTTGGAGGACTTGGGCCCCTGAAGGACTCTCTTGCCCCTTACCATCACCTGGGGGCCAGGAGCAGCTGTGGACGGGGCGGAACCAGGGAGAACGCTGGCAGGTTTTAAAACCCTGCCCAGGACCATCCTTCCCTGGGACACGCGGCGCCGGCAGTGCTCTTGGAGGACTCGGGCCCCTGAAGGACTCTCTTGCCCCTTACCATCACCTGGAGGCCAGGAGCAGCTGTGGACGGGGCGGAACCAGGGAGAACGCTGGCAGGTTTTAAAACCCTGCCCAGGACCATCCTTCCCTGGCACACGCGGCGCCGGCAGCGCTCTTGGAGGACTCGGGCCCCTGAAGGACTCTCTTGCCCCTTACCATCACCTGGGGGCCAGGAGCAGCTGTGGACGGGGCAGAACTGGGGAGAACGCTGGCGGGTTTTTAAAATTATTGTTTAATTGTTGTTTATTGTTTAATTGTTTAATTGCTTAATTATTGTTATTAATCTGTTTAGTTTTGATTTGTTTTTAGGGGTTGGAGGGATGGGATTTGAACTGATTTTATTTGTTCTTATGTTTTGAAATGTTGTACGCCGCCCCGATTGCCTGGCAGAGGGGCGGGATATAAATTATTATTATTATTATTATTATTATTATTATTATTATTATATGCTCATCCATAGTGTATAAGTTGCTGACCTTTGCAGTTCCTTGGCATAGTTGTAATAAGTTCATGCACTGCATCTGTGGTTCTGTCAAAGTTATATATTTATATATGTGTGTATGGGTTGGAATCTCTTCCCCACCGAAGTGGAGAGTACAAGTCCACATTTATTGATTGATCAGCCAGCAAGTAATTCATTATGGTTTTCCATCATATGCAGTATGTGGACTTGCTGGTAACATAGCAAATTTGTCGTAGTGAAACGTATCTCTTTCTTGGGACCAGCCTGTTTTAGAAAACTCAACCTTTGTTTTCTTGCTCCACCAGACACACTTAATGTGTGCCTTCTGTTTGCCCCTTCTCCATCCCTTCCATATGGTGCCTACGCAATGAGGGCGGGGACATTGTGGGTTTGCTATAGTACTGCTTTCAATATTCTGTGATAACACAGTTTTAAAAACTATACTGTTGCTCAAAAAGCTTGATTCCATGTTCTGTCCGCATATCTACCATGCATTCTAGTTGCCATAGCAATGCTCATGTTTTTGTATTCTGGTTTGTCTCTGTAATCTGCTTCTTCAAAGAGACAGAGTTCTTCCTAAACTCTAAAGTAGGTTTTAAAAGGCGCTGGTAAGATTTAGTAAGACAGTAATACACACATATTTGTGTTACAATGAAAACAGAGTGAAATGCTTCATTTGTCTGGGTAGCAAAGGAAGGGGAAGTGCTTGTAATTGGTAGGAAGCTGTTCTGTCAGGTAATTTATACTTGGTATTTATAAGCACTCTCCTTAATTGCTCACAGTGCTTTGTGAACATTAACAGTTCTATAATTACATTGAAAAATAGAAACTTATCTAACAGTGCAATAGATCACGAAGGTCTATGGTGGTGCTATCTTAAAATATTTTCTAAACAAAGGAATTAGTAGTAGGATAGTTAATGAATATTGAATATCATCAATGCTCTTTTGGCAAGATGGAACAGTTGAATTCTTGGAGTAATGTATCACTGGCTATTTCTTGAATTGGAGAAGGCTAATCGTGCATAGAAATGTAGAACAGACTGGAACTCCTCAAAGTATCAAGTACTTTACACAGCAATACTTTGTTGCAAGACACAACCCTTATTCATAATTTGGAACAGAGCATGGAAGAGATACTGAGACCGCAGTTCTGTAAACACATGAGAGCAACTCCCAATGAAATCAGTGAGATTTACTTTTGAGTAGATATGGCTAGAGTTTCACTTAATATCTCTTGTGTAGTTTTTATATGTGTGTGTGTGCGCGCACACACACGCACACACATACAATGTACTGTACAATAAAATACTTAAAAACCCAAACACACTTTAACAAAAAAATTTTAAAAAAAAAATCTAACCTCAAAAATATCTAAAGCTTACAACATGTGTAATATGCATTTTGGTTGTCTCAATAAAGGTATCAATGTTTTGTGGATTTTGGATGATACTGTACTTTGCTGTATGGCCAACATGGCTACTCCTAGATATGCTTTCTTAATAAACAAAGACTTGATGGAATAATACAATTTTGACAACCCATCTAAAACATGGAGCCAACCTTACATTTCTAGAGAGGAACTTCCACAATGGAAGTGCCAATCTAACCTCTTGGGGGTGATGGGACACACAAGAGTGCACAGAAATTATGGGCACACTCATATGGTGTGTGTGTGCAGTCTTTGAGATACACTGGCCCTAAGCCATTTAGCATTTATGTTTGTAGTGCAGAGAAATATAACCATCACGTGATTGTCAGGAGTAATAAGATTGGTAGTTAAAAGGTATTTTAGTATTCTAGCCATTTCTAAAGTGACAGATAATTCAGTCCCAGTTATTTCCCCATATTTGTAGATGTGGAGTGAGGGGGACAGATTTTCTTAAATTTTAACTGGTGCAAAATGTTTTTACTTCAAACTATCCTGGTAGGAATTGTACTCTTTCAGTAAATTGCTTTTATAGAGTATGTTTAAGGAATTTTCCTTTTGAAATGTTTGCTGATTGTACTTATTCCCATTATTTATGGCTTCTAGAGGTAGGATCTCTTGTCTGAACACAACAATGAAGCATGTTATATGAGAGGAAAATCATTTCTAGTTTTGCTTGTTTTATCTTGCCTAAAAGCACTGTCTGTCCATTCTTCCTTCCTTCTTTCTACAGTTATTGACTCCTTATTTTGCATGTGTGGGTGTGCTTTCAAGTTGCCTGTCAGTTTATGGTGCCCCTGTTTTTTAAGCAAGGAATACCAGAGGTGGTTTTGCAGTGTCTTTGTTGCATGTGTGTATATAAACTGTCCTCAAGTCAACCCCAACTTATGGCCTCTATGAATGAGACATCTCCAGGACACCATGTCCTCAATAGCTCTGCTCAGGTCTTGCAGACTTAGGTTTGTGGTCTTCTTGATTGAGTCTATCTGTATGAATGTGGTCTTCCTCTTTTCCTACTGCCTTAACAAGCATTATTGCCTTTTCTAGCAAGTCATGCCTTCTCATGATATGGCCAAAATATGATAACCTCAATTTAGTCATTTTGGCTTCTAAGGAGAGTTCAGGCTTGATTTGTTCTAAGATTCATTTGTTTTTAGCAGTCCATGGCATCCACAGAACTCTTTGCCAGCAACACATCTCAAATGAGTCGATTTTCTTCCTGTTAGTTTTCTTCGCTGTCCAGCTCTCACAACCATACACAGTAATGGGAAATACAATGGCATGAACAATCCTAACTTAAATATTCAGTGATATAGCTTTAGACTTCAGGATCTAGTTCTTTCATAGTTGCTAAAAAGAATGTGCAACAAACACACTGTCAAAACCACCCCTGGTATTCCTTGCCTATAAAAAAATGGGTCCTCTCCATTGTGATCAGTGATTAAGCCAAGGTATGTAAAAATGTTAACTATTTCAATTTCTTCACCATCTGCCTTAAAGTTATGTAAATCATCTGTGGCCATTATTTGTATTAATGTTCAACAGTAAACCTACTTTAGCACTATCTTCCTTGAGTTTCTTCAAGAATTGTTCCAGGTCTTTGATATTTTCTGCTAGTAGTATGGTGACATTTACATATCTTAAATCGTTGATGTTCCTTCCTCTGATTTTCACACCTCCTGTTATGCATATTATATTTTTGGCATACAAGTTGAACAGATAGGTAATGAAGCCTTGCCTGAGCCCCTTTCCTATTGGAAACCATTCTGTTTCTCTGTATTCTGTAGCCTCTTGTCCTGAGTTCAGGTTATGCATTAGAACAATCATATTTTATGGCACACCAATTTTGTTAAGAGCAATCTGTACATTCAGGGGCTTTGCTGTGGTCTATAAAGCACAGGCTGATTTTCTTTCAGAATTCTTCAGTGTGCTCCATAACCCAACATTTTTGCAATGTGATCCCTAGTGCCCCTTCTGTTCCTGAACCCAGGTTGCACATTGGTCATTTCCCATTTCATATATGGTAGGAGTCTTTACTGTAAAATTTTGAGCATTACCTTGTTTGCATAGGAAATTAATGCAATGGTCCTGTAGTTACTGCAATCTCTTGTGTCTCCTTTTTTTAGAGACGAAAGTATACTCACCATTTCCAATCTCTGGACCATTGCTTTGTTTTCCATACTTGTTGACAAACTTTAATCAGAATTAGAGTTGATTCAAGAGCCAGTGTGGCATAGTGGTTTGAGTGTTGGGCTATGATTTGGGCAAATCACACTCTCTCAACCTCAGAGGATGGCAATGGCAACCCCTCTCTGAAGAAACATGCCAAGAACACTCAGTGATAGGTTCACATTAGGGTCACCATAAGTCAGAAATAGCGTGAAGGCACACAACAACAACAACAAGAAGTTGATTCTTCTCTGTAGTCTGAAGCAGTTCTGTTGATATGACATCCATTCTTGGTGATTTATTCCTTCCAATTGCTCTGAATGCAGCTTTCACTTTACTTTTTAAAGTTTGAGATTTGTAATCATATGGTTCTTTTTCAAATGAGTCTTTCATCCTTTAATCGATAGCCCTTCCGCTCAGCCAACCCGATTGGTAGCCGCCCCGATTGGTTGACAGATAGGTTGACAGAGGGGCGGGATATAAATATATTATTATTATTATTATTATTATTATTATTACATTTATTGTCTCCATCATCTTTTTTATTTCATCTTAGTTGTGCATTGTGGTTGTGGAGCATCCTCACCCTTGGTTTAAATTTCCCTTTGATTTCTTGGATTTTGTGGAAGACGTACCTTGTTCTTCCTTTTTGTTGTCTACGGTTATCTCTCTGCATTGATTATTATAGTAGTTCTCTTTTCCCCTGCACTTTGGTTGTTGAACAGTTCAACAAGAGACAAGAAGTTGTAGAATACACAGAAACAGAATGATTTCCAACAGGAAAGGAAGTCATTCTGTCACCTATCTGTCCAACTTGTATGCCAAAAATTCAGGGTTGTGGTTCTATTTCTGTCACCTTAAACTTTTGCCTCTTGTCTGTCCTTACTATTTAAAGAGTTTTGTCTATCATCCATTGATGCTTCTCTCGCTCTTCTTTTTGGCTATAGATAGTCTGTACAGATACAAATAGCTGCATAGACTGATGATCGTTTAATCATCAAACTGAAAAGCAGATGCAGCATGAGACTGACTTAATTAAACCCACCACTGTCATGAAGGCAAAATTTTTCATGTAAGATAACTTTCCACATATTTTCTTTAAAAAATAGATTTATTGAAGTTTTATAACAGAAAACATACAAAAACAAACAAAACATATACCATTTGAAAACATACAAACCTTAGACAACACCCCTTTCCTCCCCCACACATATAAAACTTATCAGACAACTACCCTTCTCAACCTCTCTTCTTCCCCTCAAAACTAAAATACTTCCTACTTCTCTCAGAATCTACCTTAGTATACACCAAGATATTTCTTAACAATTTTTAGTATCTTGCTTTATCAAGAAAATGGCATGAAAAAGGAATAAAGTTACCAAAATAGATCCAGATCGATCAAGTCAATGCTCTAGCAAAATAATAATAATACAGTTACTACAATCAGTATAGTTGTGCTTGTGCATCTCAGTAAGATTTTCCAAAAAAAAATGTTCTTCCAGTGGTATAGCCCAGTACTTCTTATTTTGGAAAACATGTTTGGTGCATTACCCATCTTGATTCTCTTCCCAACAGTTTTTTTTTTTTTTACCATCTTGGTCACCCTGTAGATCTAGAGGGTATAGTAAATCACAATTTAAGTATGGGTCAGCAGTGTGATGCAGTGGCCAAAAAGCCGATGCATTGTTGGGCTACATCAAAAGGAGTATGATGTCCAGATCAAGGGAACTCATAGTACCAATCTATTCTGCTTTCTTCAGATCTCACTTGGGATACTGTGTCCAATTCTGTGCACCAAATTTCAAGAAGGATAGTGACAAACTGGAACTTGTTCAGAGGAAGGCAATTAAGATGGCAAAAGATGGAAACCAAAACGTATGAGAAAGGGCTTAGAGAATTTGGTGTGTTTAGCTTGAAAAATTGAGAGGCCATGCAGATTGGTAGCTTGGAGCAGCTTCAGTTGCTCCAGCACCGATCAAACCCCAAGCGCAAGACCATAGCAACTGGGTGCTGCAGTCCTGAGGCCGGCTTCTGCTACAGTCTGGAACAGACAGCTAGCAAGGAGCAGTTTCCCCCTGCTTCTTAGCTGACCTTGGTCTGGCTGATCTAGGGGCGTGCATCATCTGTACAACACACCCCCAGATTGGCCCAAAGGCAGTGCTTTTTGCCCCTCTGTTCTGGGTCTGAGAGACTTAAAACCTCTGCCAAAAGGCAAGTCATTGGATTTGCTAAAATGAACAGTTTTCTTGAATGACTTGCATGATACATTTTTCATCCTATTGCCTTTTGGCAGAAGTTAATTCTCACTGAAAACATCACAAACTGTGTAAACAGAGAACCCAGATTCTGCATGTGGAATTAATAATAATTGCTGGATCTGGATTTTGTTTTGCATTGTTTGAATTGTTTATCTTTCTGTTATCTACCCCAGAAATCAATTGGTTGAAGGGCAGTGTGCAGATAAAAAAAGCAAAACATAAGTATGTCTAACCCAGTACCCTTATTATTATAGAACAGTATTTAGCACATTTCATTACATATGTGGTTGTAGAACTGCTATCTTGGTTTTTTGTTTGGCCTTTTAAAAACACTGCTGGGTTTCTATAGTTGTAACTGTGCGTACACTTCAGTCGACTAGATGAAATATGTAGGGTAAGAAAGAAAATACTGAGATGCAGTCATGACAGTAGTCAAGTAATGGTGTTATGAACCAACCTGATATGTGTTTGTGATAATCAGGAAGCAGTGGAGGAAGATGTTTAATTAGAGACAGTGGAACAGGGCAATGACTGGAAGGAGGAACAGGACTGGTTTCATGTCCCAAAATTCTTGAAAGGATTTGTGACTCTCAAATCATATGCATACTTTCTGTGATAACTTTGAGGAAGTCTGTTAAACAGTGATGATGACAGAAAGCAGCCAGATGATAAAACTATCTTAAGCAATCATCAGATGCAGGGTTTTTTTTTTGTGAAACAGACACACCCTTAACTTCCCTAGCAGTTTTTGGTATGCATATCATGATTAGTTTATTTAAAGCTAGAACAAGACTGAGATATGCTAAGTAAGAGGCCTTAGGAGCCAGCATGATATAGAGGACTTGGATGTTGGGGTAGGACTCTGGAGATCAGAGTTCAAATCCTCGCTTGATTATGGAAACCCTCAGGGGCCACTTGGGCAAGTCACATTCTCTTAACTTCAGAGAGTGGCAATAGCAAATCCTCTCTGAATACAACTTGCCAAGAAAATTTGGTGATAGGTTCACCTTACTACTTGAAGACACATACCACCACCAACAAAAGGCCTTTATGAAAATCATCCAGTGAATTCTGTAGGCATAATATGCATCTGGATTTTGCATAACTGAACCATAAAATTCTTAATATGCATGCATGAATATAATTTCTATAGAAAGTGGGGATGGAGATTACTGTTGTAATATAGCTCACTTTTCTGTGTTTATCCAGTAATTGTTGGACTTCACTTGCCATACCCCTGTGAAATTTGAGTATCCCTGTGGATTCATATTGGAGTAGGGGCTTCTTGACTTTACTGTCTTACTGGGGTGAAGAAAGTGTAGCCTGTGAGCCACGTGTGGCCCTTTTTGAGGCCTCTAAAGCCCCAGGACACCCCAAACCCCTTTGTGTCCCATTTCTTTCAGATATTTTTGAGATATTTTTCTCACCTGAAATGGTTCAGAAGGCCCCCAAATGTATGGGTATAATTTCTGGTAGTCTCCCAGAATTTTCCACAAAAACAATATCCAGAAAAGATATAATGGTCACTTCCAGTGCATTGACAACACCTCCTGCTAATGCAAAGTAAAAATCTCCCCATCCTTCATACAGTTGCCCACCACCACCCTTATTATCATTTTATTATTATATTCATATTGTATTTATATATCCTTCCTCAAGGCAGCTATTAGCATGCTTAAAAACAATACATACAGATTAAAAACTGTACAAATGTGGAGTTGGCCCTCCACATTTGTGGCTTTGACTTTTGCAGATTTGATTATTCATGGATTTGATTAATATGTTCACTCTAGGAATCTCTAGTTCCTCCAATACAACTCTGTGGTAAACAAGAGCCAGAAGTTCTGGAGGACCTAGAGATTCCTAGATAGGTGTTCTCTCAGGTAAAAAATAGTGCTTTTGTTATTTGTGGTTTTTCCACTTTTACGGGGGTCCTGCACTCCTAACCCCAACAAATATGGAGAGCCCATTGTAAATATAAAAGTTTTTTAAAGCAATTAAACAATTTTAAAACATTAAGAACAGTGAAATTAATTAAAAGATTATGCAAACCATAAAACAGTACAGCATATCATTAAAAGCCCATTTCATTCAGTTGCCAAAAAAGCCTGGTGGCAGAAGAGAGTTTCCAATTGCTGATGGAAGGAGAGCAAGGAGGGAGCCATCTTGGCCTCTCTAGGGAGAGAGTTCCAAATACTGGGAGCAGCCACTGAGAAGGTACTTTCTCATGTTACCACTAAACAACCCTGAGAGGGTGGTGGGACAGAGAGAAGGGCCTCTCCAGGATAGCATTCCATTGTATAGGTAGCCAAGCTCTATAGATATAGGTCATCACCAGCACATTGAATTGTGCTTGGAAATTGACTGGAACCCTGTGGAGCTGTTTCAACAAGGGAGTTGTACAGAGTACACTGTGCAGGATATACTAATACTACTCTAAGTGGTGGTCCCCAGATCATTGTCAATACCTGAGTTATTGACTGTGAGTCCCTGGAGAGATTCCAGGAAAGAAACAGTTGTATCAATGGGCACAAATATGGTGTCTGATGCATGGAATGGAGGGGGGGCAACTGATAATTACCCACATCTGATAGTTTAAGTAGAAATGGAGTACACTCTGCTGATCCTTGTATTGCTGTACCATGGCAACACATGAATGATAACGTGTCCTTCTGGTAAAGGCTTGTACACTATGGCAGGTCTTTAGCAACTGCCTTTCTCTTAGACGCTGATGTTTTGAAAAAGATGCACTGAACTTTTGAATTATTCACTGCTTATTCATGATTATTCTGGTGTTTTTATACTGTTTTAACTGGTGTTTTAGTAGTATAAACCATATTTAATAGTATTAATAGTATATTGGTTCAATATGACTTTTTATAGGCATAATTTATTTTTACTGGAAACCATTTCATTATGATGTGAGCCTTCTGACATCCTAGCCCTAGGAGGAAGGTGGAATGTAAGTTGAATAAATAAATGATCAATTAAATAAGAACTAATTAATAGAAGTCAATTAATTTATGAATTACTTAGAAATAAAAAAGAACAGCTTTATTTATTTATTTTTTAGCAAAAATGATTGACTTAAGGTGGAATTTCAGCAAGACTTTTTCTTCAGAATTAAGACAATAATTTAATGTTTCATACAGAGTAAAGAGTAAAAAAATCTCAATTGATTCCTTACCAAAAGCCTAGTTCTCTTGGTTGTTTTTTTAAATTAATTTTTGCAAAACTGCTTTTCACTTCTTCTTGTCCCCTCAAGCTTGGGGAAATGACAAAGTTTAGGTCAGATCTCCATATCCACAGATTCTTTATCCATGGATTCAATTATCCATGGCTTAAAAATATTTCAAAAATATTTAAATTTTAAAAAGCACACCTTAATTTTGCTATTTTATATAAGGGACACCATTTTACTATGCCACTGTATATATTGGGACGTCAGCATCCATGGACTTTGGAATCCATGGGAGGTCCTGGAACCAAACCTCAGTAGACACCAAGAGCCCACTGTATAAGAAAGTGGTGACATGTTTGCATTCAGATGGCATTGCTGATGTTCTACACTGGACACTGTATAGACACTACACATCTGTCCCAGAAGCTGAATTTTGAAGCTCTTAACTCTGGGATTTTGCTAAAGTTTTTAAGCTTTAGAGGGAAAGAAATAGCTGCATGAATATTTTAAAAAACCCACTTCTCATATATTCCACTGAAAACTCCTCTCGTCAGTTTCCTCCTTTCTTAAGCTTCCATTCCACACTACCATGCTAGATAGATATTTGTGAGGAGAGGCTAATCTTTTTCAGTTGATTTAGAGCTGGTAGTAGATTGAGTCATTAAAACTTACTCTAGTCATCTGTTCAAGCTGTGGCTCTAGCCAGTTGTTCTTGACAGTTCCTTCTGCTCTCTGTCTTGGAAGGAAAAGAGGATAACCAGCTTTACATGATGCTTGCAGGAAGCAAGTGTCTTGACAACATCTTCTTAACCAGAAATAATGTTCCTGAGCATGCATCAGGATTGTAATCTTCTAATGGGCACCAAGGAATTCCAAAAGAAAACCAGCATGTGCTTTATAGGCTATAGCAAAGCTTTTGACTACATCGATCATGAAAGGCTATGGCATGCCCTTAAAGAACTGGGAGTACCAACACATCTGATAGTCCTGATGAGGAATCTGTACTTAGGACAAGAGACTACTATCAGAACAGAACATGGAGAAACGGAATGGTTCCGAATTGGTAAAAGCCAGATTTTACTGTATATTGTGAGATATGTAAACAATTTTAAAAGAAATAGTAAAAGAATTCTCATACCTGGGATCAAACATTGATCAGAACGGATATTGCAGTCAAGAAATCAGAAGAAGACTAAGAATGGGGAAGGTAGCTATGAAAGAACTAGAAAATATCCTAGAGAGCAAAGATATACAACTGAGCACGGAAGTTAGACTCATACAAGCCATTGTATATTCCCTGTTACCATGTATGGATGTAAGAGCTGGATGATTAAATAAATTCATCTGAGATGTGGTGCCAGAGAAGAAGATAACATGGACAAGCAAAATAACATGGGTCCTAGAACAGATCAAGTCAGAAGTCACCCTGGAAGCAAAGATGACTAGACTGAGGCTGTTTTACTTTGGACGCATCATGAGAAGGCATGACTCATTGGGGAAAAAAAACAATGCTAGGACAGGTGGAGGGAAATAGAATGAGGAAGGCCGCATGCTACGTAGATGTATTCTATTAAGGAGGTCACAGCTATGCATTTATAAGAACTAAGCATGTCTTAGAGTCACCCTGAGTCGAGATTGACTTGAGGGTGGTTAACAACAACAACAAAAACAAAAACAGATGGGCAGCATGGGTTTCCATTATGTTTTGCTTCACACACTATTGTGTTATTTAGCTTTCTTTTTAAAACTGTTCCCCCATCCCAGAAAATCTAAAAGAAAAAGAAAAGAAAGCTTTTCATGCCAAAAGAAGGAAAGTTCACTCATAATGATGAAAAGCTCCCTGCTGTGTATGCAGATCTTACCTCAGACTTTTGGCTAGTACTTGTTAGGATCTTTAAGCTCTGAAACATGCTAACAGTGGTTATTTGAAAAGTATAAATGTCTGTGAATTGTTTGCGGAATATACCTTATTTAAGTAGCAGACCCTGAATCAGCTGTTTGAGAATGGAAATTGGAAACACAGTCATGTTAGAGACAGTAAGGCCCAGAAATATGCAAAGCATTGCTCTCAGTGATGGATGTATGATGAAGAGAAGCAGGAAAATAAGGATTGGAACACACATGCTCCCCTGCCTATCAGACTTAACGGACATTTTGTCTGTATCTTATAAAAAGTAAGAGTATTGTTTACATTCTCTCTCTAATTCACTCTTAACTTTCATACTGAAGCAGCCCTGGAGTAGTATGAAAAATGCACTTAAATTATAGAGGCAAAGCTCATGAAGGCTCCATGTCTATATATAATCTATAATCTGATAGTTGGGAGTCACAAGTTTGTTATTTCAGGTTGAGATAAATGGATAACTACTCAGAACATTGATATAGCTTTCTGTCCTATGCAATCATAAATGTCAAAGTTTTGTTGTGTGTAGTTTTTAAGCAGCAGTCACAAAGGGAATGTAGAAATATTTTGTCCAGTTGTTGTATGGAAAGAAGTGGATCAAAAATACAGTTTAAAATAATGGGAGGCTTGATTAGAGAAATTCATGAAACATAGAGCCATGAAAAGCAATTAATCCTGATAACTGGGATCTCCATATTCATTAGTAGAGTACTTCAGGATATTCCTTTTTGTTTAATTTAATTTATATCCACCTTTCTCCTTATAGGGGGACACAGTGACTTACAGTAGAAGACTGAAACAAGATAAATGTTGTTTTGTTTGTTTTAAGTATTTGGGTTTCCCATAAGCTTCTGGCAGGTTGCTGTTAAAAGGCGGCTACTACGGTATCTTGCATGGATTGTTGATCAGAGGCAGCAGGATTCGTAGGTTAGAGAGGAGAAATTTCAGTTAATTAGATAGTCATACTCCCTTCTGCTAGTTTTTATTACCTAGTTTGAATCTTCATTGTGGAGTTGGATATTTAGACACAGTTTTGAAGCTTAATTATCTCTGTTAGACCAGTCAATAACCCTGATTATTTGGATGGGAGACTGCCAATAAATGCCAGCTCTTGTAGGAGTCCTGGTGGCGTAGTGGTTAAATGCCTGTACCATTCACTCATAAACCACAAGGTTGCGAGTTCAATACTAGCCAGGGCTCAGGCTTGACACAGGTCTGCATCCTTCTGAGGCCGCTAAAATGAGTACCCAGCTGTTGGGGGGCAATGAACTTACAGTTCTAAACCACTTAGACACTGCATAGCATGGTATGAAGCGGTATACAAATGAAGCTGCTTTGCTTTATATTTCAGAGGAAGGAGTGGGCAAAACCACCTGAGTATTCCTTGCCTAAGGAAACCCTATGAAATTCATGGGGGTTACCATAAGTTGGCAGGTGACTTGAAGGCATACCCACACAGCCTTGGGCAACAGATGCCAACATGAATTGTTTTCCTTCTTCAAAGCTCAACAGGTTTTTTTTAAAAAAAAGTTTTAGTTCACAGTGGGATTTGGGATGTGTCATTTTTACTTTCCTTTTAGCTAAAGCCAAAGAAAAGAGTGTCTTATAGAATTTAAGAGTTGAAGAATGATCTTGTCCAGCTACCTGTTGCTGTTTTGGAGATTCCCACAGATCAATCCAGGCCATGATGTATCTGAAGGAGCATACAAAATAGGAAAATCAGCACTCAGCAAATGCAAATAGGAAACCACCCAGGGTCAGAGGCTTTCCCAGCAGACAATGAACACCAATTACCAGACAATAATTCTCATTTGCATATCCTTCTACCTTGAGGCCCTGCCATCAACACAGAACAATACACAGTCAACAACAGAACAATACACAGTTTACACAGGAATCACTCCTCCCTACCCAGGGTCTCACAGTATATATATACCCACTCTCTTCCATTGCAGCATTCTCTGAAGATGCCAGCCACAGATGCTGGTGAAACGTCAGAAAGAAACTCTTCTAGAACATGGCCACACAGCCTGAAAAACCCACAAAAAACTATCACTGACAAATGTTACTTCAACTTCACCTGGCTCAAATAAATAAGCCAAGTTATACTGTGCAGGCAAAAATAAGGAAAATTTGTTTATACAACTTTGTTATGTGTTGATAAGCCCCTACCCTCCACCCCAGACATGAATGAAAATATGTAACTTTGGAATGTCCCTGCAAGGTCTAATCCTGTATAACAATTAAATAGCAATAGCACTAACAAGTACATTTCTATACTGCTTATCAGTGCACTTAAGCACTCCCTAAGCAGTTTACAATATGCAAGTTAATTTCCCCCAACAAGCTGGGTACTCATTTTAGTGACCTATGGAAGGATGCAAGGCATAGTGGACCCTGGAGCACTGCCTGGAATTGAACTCACAACCTTGTGACTGTGAATGGCTGCAGTACTGGCATTTAACCACTCCATCACTAGTGTAGTAGAAACATTACTACTGTCTATATAAGGAAATAGTTATAAGGGATATAATATTAAAGAAAACTTATTCCATTTGTTAATCTTCTTATGATGCCTTTCTATACTGTAGTACAGTGACTGAGCTCTTAAACTTCACTGTTTCATAATGTCCTCTAGATCATGCTACTCAAAACGGTGGTGAGTAGACTGGTACAGGTCTGCTAGCCCATGACTGCCAACCCACAGCAAGAACGAAGCAGTTGTACCCAGTGGTCACAAATATAGTACCAGTCTCTGTCACATTGGCAGTGGAGGGGGGGGGGGAATCTTCCAGTCTCCCATATCGCATAGTTTAATAAGCGTAATCTAAATGATTAGTGCAGAAAGAGTGCCTGGTGATTTCACATTCTGTTTAAAATCTCTGAGCAAAGTACCTTTTTTATCTGTTTGAATTAATGAGTTAAGAAAGTTGATTGTTTTCTTCATTTAAAATCTTGTTATACTTTTTAAAACCTTTTCTCAGAATAATATAAGTATTTATCAATTTCCACAGGATGTTAACGTAAAGCTTGCAAGTTCAAAGCTTGTTTGAGGTATCAGTTAAAAATTAAATGGATGGCTTACTCAGAGGAGCTTATCTTCATACTTCTACTATATTTCCTTAAAAGAAAAATGTTAATATAATTGGTAATTACACACACACACACACACACACACACACTGCATGGTAACATAGGGCCTTTACAGACTGGCCCAAAGGGCCAGCCTGGGGGTAGAGTTGGGGCAGGGCAGCCACACGCTGGCTGCCCCAGCTTCATCCCCATGCCGTTCTGATGCTGCGCGCCATTACGCATGGTGCGCGGCATCAGGATGCCCTCTCAGCACAGCATTTAAACATGCTGCACCGAAAGGGCAAGGAAGAGCCGTGGCTCTTAGGGCAGCCTTTTGCCACCCAAAAAAGGAGCGACATTTTGTCACTCTTTTCAGGGTGGCAAAAGGGAGGATCGGGGCCATGGCATGGGGTTGCCGTGACCCCGATCCGCTGCTTCCCGGGGCGGCTCTGTGCTGCCCGTCTGCAGAAGCCCGTTGTGTGCATTAAGCTAACACATTCAATTGATAATAAATTGTTCTTCTGTAGCAACTTATTAATAGTCACTTTTCATTACATGCAGTTTATTGTGGTTTTGTATTTACAGCTATTGTGGATGATGAACGGCTTTCAGCTGAGGAGATGGATGAAAGACGACGTCAGAATATTGCTTATGAGTATTTATGCCACCTAGAAGAAGCCAAAAGGTAAATTATTAGCAATCCTTCAGATGACTTAAAAAGAAGCTCTTGTTTTTGTAGCCAGGAAAATATTCCATGATTGACAGTGTTGAAATGAACCCGTTGGAATCAGCCCACTGTATCCTAACTAAACCTGTTTACAATGGAAAGAGATTGTAGTAACTTGATAAAATGCATGGATCCATTTTGCCTACTTGGGGACAAGGTTTGCTGTCAAATTCATGACAAATTACCCTTTTTGAATTCTTATCAAAAGTAGTTTTGATAAATTCATTGCTCTTGGGTTTTAGAAATCTGTGTTTTCTGCAGAGGCTTGCTGCTGTTGTTGTTATGAGCCTTCCAAGTCATTTCAACTTATGGTGGGCCCAAGGCACAGAGTTTTCTTGGCAAGATTTGTTCAGAGGGGGTTTGCTTTTGCCTTCCTCTGAGGCTGACAGTATGTTAGTTGCCCAAGTTTCGATGGCCAAATAGGATTTTGAATCCTGGTTTCCAGTCGTAATCCCAAGATTCAAACCACTATGTCACCCTGATTCACAAGCATAGCACCTCACAAATTGAATGAAACCTGTTGACTTTGATCTAGACTTGCTTCTCTGCAGATAAGGTGGATCATTCTGTTCACAGAAGGGTCTTCAATCCATCAGAGGCTCCTGCTCATAATTTTCACCAATTCCACTTGTCACATATAGACATCCCAGCTGATTGAGAGAGGCTGTCTCAGCCTTGTGGATAAGATTCTGGAGTGCATAGAGGCCTGTAGTAGGAACTAGTAAAACCATCTCTTCCCCTTCTGCCAGCAGTAGCATCTGGCAAGTGGCAATTTTTTCTCAATGGATGTTTGAATTTAATTCATCATTCTTGTGGTTAGGATTGAACTGTAGTAGAATCCAGTATTTATGATTTTGTAATGTGTTGAAAGGTCAAGTGTTAAGAGTCTTGTGACACAATTTAAACTTATCCCATTACTATAAAGCTCTTTAACATAAGAGTAGCCCTACTGGAGCAAACCAAAGCAGCACTCTGTTTCTAGCAGCACCAGCCGCATGATTTTTTAAAAAAAATGTCGGGGGTAATTGCTTCTGAATATAGTAATCATTTTCAGTTGTCATGGTTCATAACTATTCATAACGTTGCTGTATGTCTTTTTTTTTTTTTTTTAAGTCATTTATAATAGTGGCCATCACTCAGGGCTTAGAAATTTTACTTTTGGGGGCTAGAATTCAGAATATACTTGTGGGAGGTGTCATAGACTCATAGAGTTGGAAGGTGCCACAAAGGGCATATAGTTTGACCCCATGCCATGCAAGAATATACAACTACAGCACTCCTGAAAGATGCCCATCCAAGCTCTGCTTAAAGACTTCCAAAAAGGAGACTGCACCACACTTCTAGGCAGCATATACCACTGTCAGCTCTTACTGTCAGCAACGTCTTACTAATACTTAGGTAGAATCTGCTTTTCTGTCATTTTAATCTATTGGTTCATGTTCAAGTTTCCAAATAAGAAGAATACAAGCTTGCTTCATCATCTACATAGAATCATAAAATCATAGAGTTGGAAGAAACCTCAAGGGCCATCCAATCCAACCCCCTGCCATGCAGGAACTCAAAATCAAACCATCCCTGACAGATGGCCATCCAGCCTCTGTTTAAAGACCTCCAAAGGAGACTCCACCACTCTCCGAGGGAATGTGTTTCACTGTCAAACAGCTCTCGCTGTCAGGAAGTTCCTCCTAATATTGAGGTGGAATCTCTTTTCCTGTAGCTTGCATCCGTTGTTCCAGGTCCAGTTCTCTGGAGCAGCAGAAAACAAGCTAGCTCCCTCCTCAGTGTGACATTCCTTCAAATATTTAAACAGGGTTATCATATCATCTCTTAAATGTCTCTTCTCCAGGCTAAACAAACCCAGTTCCCTAAGTTGTTCCTCATAGAGCATGGTTTCCAGACACTTCACCATTTTATTCACACTCCTCTGGACACACTCCAGTTTTTCAACATCCTTTCTGAATTGTAGTGCCCAGAACAGGACACCGTATTCCAGGTGGGGCCTGACCAAAGCATACTATTACTTCTCTTGATCTAGATACTATACTTCTATTGATGCAGCCTAAAATCTCGTTGGCCTTTTTAGCTGCAGCATCACACTGTTGCCTCATGTTCAACTTGTAGTCTACTAGGACTCCTAGATCCCTTTCACACGTAGTCTCATTCAGCCAGGTGTCCCCCATCGTATATCTGTGCTTTTCGTTTTTCTGCCCTAAGTGCAGTACCTTACATTTCTCCATGTTGAATTTCATTTTGTTAGCTTTGGCCCAGCTTTCTAGTCTGTTCAAGTCATTCTGAATTTTGATCCTGTCTTCTGGGGTATTAGCTGCTCCTCCTAATTTGGTGTCATCTGCAAATTTGATAACTATGCCCCCAATACTGTCATCTAAGTCATTGATAAAGATGTTGAATAGCACTGGGCCCAGGACAGAACCCTGTGGCACCCCACTGGTCACTTCTTTCCAGGTTGAAAAGGAGCTGTTGAATAGCACTGGGCCCAGGAGCATTTCAGACTATGGGGATCTTGCCCAATATTTCCCTTAGCTTACTAAAATCATCTTTCTTGAAGTCTACCATGTGTGTCTGACTACATTTGGTTTCCCCTTTCTTATGTATAACAAATCCCAAGAGAACGGGCATTCCCACCCGGGGTTCCCACTATTTTCAGCCCATTGACCACTTCATTTCTGTTGGTTAGGATTAAATAAAAAATAGCTGGTCCTCTTGTTGCTTCCTCCACCTTTTGTACAATGAAATTATCTGGGTTCATAAAGTATCTTGTCTTAACTATGTCATCACTGCATCAAGAAGGTATTTTTCACACTGCACAGTTATAGCACTCAGTCATGGTTCTGTCCTGTGAAATTCTGCAGTTTGTAGTGTGGTGAGCACTAGATCTCTTTGGTAGAGAATCCTAAATACCTCATGAAACTACAAATTCCAGGATTATGTAGGACACAGCTATGGCAGTTAAAATGGCATTAAAATGCTATAATTGTCTGGTATGAAAGAAAACATTGTGTGTTATGTAAAGAAATGCTTTTTTGTACTAACAATTCTGCTCATTGATTTCATTGGTTGGTTCATGTTTCTGGCATGTTAGCAGAATTACTTCGTTCCCAAATCTTATTTTTTTTATAACTCTGTATTACTCCCATTTAAAACAGGTCAGTTTATTAATCCAGAAATATGAAATCTTAAAACTCCCTGTTTTTACATTACAGAGAGACAATATATTTCCCTACTATTGTTGGTTGCTCTAAATTCTCTTGCTTTAAAATGTAGTTCTTGAGAGCATATAGTTGAGCTCTCTACAGCATTCTAAATAGAGGATTATCATGTTTTTTTTTTATAATGACATTTTGATAACTTTTGAAATGTTTCTTCTCCAATGTCTAACTTCAGAATGTGATTTTTAGAAACAGTAGTATGCTGAAACAGACAGTTCTTTCCATTATGACCCCTAGATATTTCTGGTGTATTCATAATTGATTTGGACCCTACCAGTACTTTGATATTTTATGTGACATTGTAATTTATACAATGACCCACATGTGTTTTGTGTGGGGAAATGCACGGCTTTCTTTTCAGAGATACCACACTGGTGGCATTGGCATGGTTAAGATATGGTATGATGAAGGTGACTTTGTCTATATTTGTGTGACAGCTTCCTCTAATTCTTGGACTACTTCCATTTAACAGTATTTAGTCATTTGTCTCTGAGGTACAATTAATTGCATTGTTCAGGAAGAACTGCTGTCTAAAAGCTTTTAAAATGTCAATTGGCTGCTGTTCACATGCTTGGGAAACATTATGAAATGATAACAACACTGAATGGGGAGGGACAAGTGTAATTTGCCCGAGCACAGCCAGTGTCTTCTTTTGAGGCTGTATGGGACTTTGAATCTGGGCTAATACTCTTTTATCAGCTGTATCATACTGACTATATATTATCTACCATGGCTATACTGCATTTGCTTAACAACATCATAGAATCATAATTGGTAGTGCAATTCTCTCCAACCAGGTGTCTTCCAGATAGGTTGGTCTAGAACTCTCATCATTCCCAGCCAGCATGGGATCAATTGTGGTAGAGCAGTGGTAATGATTGTCCAGCTCTTCATTTCGAGAGCAAACATGAGCAAATGGGATGAGGGCCAGTTTTTGCCCACATACACCTGTAGCAGTCAAAAACAGTACATTTGCAGGGGGAAATTGGACTAAAAATAGATCTCAAATGTCTGCTTCTGGTGTTTTCAGCTTTTGTTTCTGGGAGTTTCAGCCAATGTTCAGCCAGTCTGGGGGATGTTTGGGGGAAGATGAGGGATGTTTCTTGGTGTTGTGGTCATTTAGTGGTGGGTTTTTTCCCCACCTGAAAATGTCAGTTTTTAAAGGGCATTTGGAGGGGGCTTGGGTGTGCAGTGATCCACATTTTCCCCAACTCTGACCCAAAGGAGGCCTCTTCGCATATGCCTCTCCAAATTGTTTTTCCAAATAAAAAGGAAGGAGATATTTCACCATCTTCCATGGTGACTTGGTCTAGTCCCAAGCTATTCTTAAATTTGTGATCCATGTCCTGATTTCACTTTCTTAAGGCAGACTATTTTACCCTACTTTAGGTCTGCTGTGAGTTTTTACCAGGTTGCTCAAAGTCCTTCTTGAACAGTGTCGAAAAAGCTGAATGCAATTTTCAAGCTGACATCTTAGTAGAGATGTTATTACTGAACCCTGACTTGCCATGTTTGTACAAAAAATGTTGAGTAATGGCTGTGCAAAATGCCACAGTTAATTAATAAGCTAAAGTGGGTGTGTGTTTGTACTTTCAGCTGCTTTGTAAAATTACTGTTTGCCTACTTCCTGTATCGCAGGTTTAATGAGAGAAATTTTCTGAGCTGAACTTGAAAAGGGAATTGTGGTGTTTAATGATTGTACTTCCATAAGCTGTGTCTTCTGCATAAGGTTACACATATTAAAGAGTAGGAAATTGCTCTTTAGATAGAACAAGCAGATTGTTAATGTGTATGAATAGGTATCATATTTGATCTTAGAACATGTATTCCATTTAATAGTGGCTTGAAAAACTTCTATTGAAAGCATTAATGAAAATGTATGGAAGGCATAATGCAAATCAAAAATGCTCTGGGCTATACTGTTAGCAATTTACTATTCTACCAAAGGCCCCTTGAATAAGGCAAGGGAACTTCAAAAATAATGGTTGGCATGAACATAACATTTCCAGGTGTTTATTAAGCATCTTTAACTAGCACAGGTTTTAACAAGCAGAAATTTAACTTGCACCTAAGGTCCAAAACACACTGTAGAAATAATCTAGTCTGAGACCACTGTAACTGCCCTGGCTTAGTGCTAGAGAATCCTGGGAAATGTAGTTTATTGTGGCCCAGAGCTATCTGACAGAGAAGGCTAAATGTCTCACAAAACTACATCTCCAAGACCCTTTGTCCTCCACTGCTCTACTTAAATCCTGCAACCCCTTAATACCCGTGATCTCCTTAATAGAGTCCATCCATCTAGCATGTGGCCTTCCTCTCTTCCTACTTCCCTCCACCTTCCCCAGCATTATTGTCTTTTTTTCAAAAGAGTCACCTCTTCTCATGATGTGTGAAGTACAACAGTCTTAGTTGGTCATCTTGGCTTCCAGGGAGGTTTCTGGCTTGATCTGCTCTAGGGCCCATTTGTTTGTCTTTTTGGCTGTCCACAGGATCCTCAACAATCTTCTCCAGCACCACATTATCTCAAATGAATTGATTTTCTTCCTATCATCTTTAACTGTCTAGCTCTCACATCCATACATGGTAATAGGGAATACAATGGCTTGTATGATTCTAACTTTTGTGCTGAGTTGTATATCTTTGCATTTTAGAATCTTTTCTAGTTCTTTCATAGCCACCTTCCCCATTCTTGATCTTCTTCTGATTTCCTGACTGCAGTCTCCTTTTCTATCAATGTTTCATCCCAGGTATGAGAATTCTTTTATTGTTTCTATTTCTTCATTGTCTAGGTTGAACTTGTGAAGGTCCTTGGTGGTCATTACTTTTGTTTTATGTTCAACATTAAGCCTGCCTTGACACTTTGTTTTTTGATCCTCCTTAGTAGGTGTTCCAGGTCTGTGAGGTTTTCTGCTAGTATTATGGTGTCATCTGCATATCTTAGATTGTTGATATTCCATCCTCCTATTTTCACTTCTCCTTCTTCTGTGTCCAAGCCTGTTATATGTTCTGCATACAGATTGAGCAGATAAAGTGAAAGAATGCACCCTTGTCTGACCCCTTTGACAACTGGGAACCATTCTGTTTCACTGTGTTCTGTTCTGACAGTAGCCTCTTGCCCTGAGTATAGATTCCTCATCAGGACCATCAGATGTGTTGGCACTCCCATGTCTTTAAGGGCATTCCATAGCCTTTCATGATCTATGCAGTCAAAGGCTTTGCTATAGTCTATAAAACACACAGTGATTTTCTTTTGGAATTCCCTAGTGCACTCCATTAGCCATTCAATGTTTGCAATGTGGTCCTAGTGCCTCTTTGTTTCTTGAACCCCGCTTGGAACTCTGGGATTTCTCTCTCCATGTATGGTTGGAGTCTATGTTGCAGAATTTTGAGCATAATTTTGCTTGCATGGAGATCAGTGCTATGGTCCTATAGTTGCTGCAGTCTCTTGTGTCTCCCTTTTTGTGTATGGGGATGTATATTGACCGCTTCCAATCTGTTGGCCATCATTTTGTTTTCCATATCTGTTGACATCTGTTGGTCAGTACTAAAGTTGAATCTGTCAATGTGGATTGCAGCAGTTCAATTGGAATTACATCTGTTCCTTGGGATTTGTTCTTCGCTATTCCTCTTATTGCAGTTTCCACCTCGTTTTTTAGAATTTGGGGTTCATCTTCATATGGCTCTGCATTCCATGTGTCCTTCATTTTGTCATCTCTTTTTTTATAATTCTTTTGTGTATTGCATCCAATATCTTTTTATTCCTTCCTGGTCTTGAATTGTGTTATTTGTTATTGTCATAGAGCATCCCAGTCCTTGGTTTGAATTTTCCTTTGATTTCTTGGATCTTGTGAAATAGATCTCTTGTTCTTCCTTTTTTGTTGTTGTCTTCTATTTCTCTGCATTTGTCATTGTAGTAATTTTTTTATCTTTCTGCACAAGCCGTAGTGTTGCATTCATAATTCTTAGTTTGTTCCTATCTCTCCTTTGTTTTTCTTTTTTCTTTATTGCTTGTAGTATTTTTTCTGTCGTCTGTGGTTTTTTCTCTTTCTTTTTGTTTATTGAAAGTTTCTGTCTGCATTTTTCTTTTATTATGCCCATGGCTTCAGACCATAGTTGCTCTGGTTCTCGGTCTATTATGCTTAGTAGTGAGAATCTGTTTCTTATGTTGTCATCAAATTCTATTGAGATATTATTTAGATCATATTTTGGTATAATCACTGGTTTTGTTTTCTTCTTGAGTCTTACTCTTGTTTTTGAAAAGAGTAATTCATGATCTGTGCCACAATCAGCGCCTGGTCTAATCTTGGCCACCAATATAGAGTTCTGCCATCTTTTACTTCCAATTACATAAACGACTGTTCTTAAATATTAAACTACATATTAAACTGCTTGTCCTTAAATGATTTGACTTGCAAGCTCCTCTCTCATTGCACAGTCTTGGGCTATATGGTGAGCATAGAATCGGGATTTGTGGTTATGGTGCCACTGAGGCTGTAGCATAACATCCCCATTAAGATTCTTTTTGCACAAAATCTAAAAATGTTTTTGTACAACTAGGCTTTTAATGACTGTTTTAAAATTTACATCTCAAGTTTATGTTTTCTTGGCAAGATTTGTTAAGAGGAGGTTTGCAATTACTTTCTTCTGAGCCTGAGAGATTGTGACTTGCCCAAGATCACCCAGTGAATTTCCATGTCTAAGCAGTTGTTCAAACCTTGGTCTCCCAAAGTCCTAGTCCAACCCTTGAACTAATACACCATGCTTGCTCTCCACAATTGTAAGTAAACAATATTTGGTGGTAAGTAGCCATGTTGGCTGGGGATTCTGGCCTTTATAGTCCAAAAAGTAACTTCAGATGACAGCTCATGCAGCTGTTAGCAAAAATATATATTTGGAATAAATGACGCATCACTCTTTGATATATGTGTACAGATTTCTGCTTTCTAATATGGTCAGAAAGGAAAAAAACCTTACTAAGGGTAGTTGCATTTGATTGTCCTTCTGTACACTGAGGGTTTCTTATCAAGTAGTTGAACCCACCACCCACCTACCCCCATGAATGCTTGTCTGTGTTAATCTGCACTAAATAGTATTCTTGGCAGAACTAAGAATGGGAAAGAAATTAATTTAGGACAGAGACAATGTGATGGGAAAAAATGTTGCAAATGTTCTTTCTGGCAATATCAAATGGTGTCAGTGTCCAGCGTTTGTAATTCAGATGAAGTGTTCAGAACTTAAAGTATTTATGTTGAACACTTGCTTAGGTGCTTATTTCAGGTTGAACAGTTTGTTTTAGGAAAAAGTCTTGGCAATACCAGATTTGCACTCCCCACCCCTAGATTACTAAAACATGTGGAAAGTTCTTAAGTACCATCTTATCAGGAATAGTGATTGAGTTAGTGGCAGCTTAAAACCAGTTGAAACTAGGGGTGCTGATAAGGTAATTGTAACACTGCTGTGAAGTTCAACATTTCAAGTTTTATTGTAGACCTAGCATTGCAAATGCAAACAAGCAAGAACATAAAGGCAGGATTGATGAATCAGACCAAAGGTTTATGTGATCTAGCATCCTGCTTCCCACAGTGGCCAACCCATATATGCTTGCAGGAAGCTTGTGAGCATGATGTGAAAGCAGTGGCCCTCTCCTACTGTTGGATTATGCCTCTTTTCCTATAAGTTCTGCAAAGCCATCATAACTACTAGTAACTGATAGAACTATTTGCCACATGGTAAAATTTTCCACGTAGTTTGTGTTAAGTATAAAGGTCCAGAGCTTGGACGAGTAACTTTTTTTCCACTGTAACTCACTGAATTCCCCACCTAGAATGGAAACTGAGATTTTCCAAATTTTCATAAGGTCTAGAAAATAGAACATAATGCTGCATAACATTTATATGCAGTTGTGGCATGTATACTTTATATATAAATGGAGCATGTTAAAAGTTTGGGCAACAATTTTTGCACTTCCAGTGACGTCGTTCCCCCCCCTCCCGCCCCGTAAGTCCTAGTAGAGATTTCTGGGCAATTTTTTAGTGACCCTAAGGTTTTCTTGGTAAGATTTGTTCAGAGGGTATTTGCATTTGCTGCCTCTGAGGCTGAGAGTGTGTGACTTCTCCAAAGTCACCCAATGGGTTTCTGTGGCTGAGTGGGAATTCAAACCCTGGTCTCCATAGTTGTAGTCTAATGCTCAAACCACTACACCATGCTACACGCTTTACAATTCCAAGAGAGGAAGTCAAGAAACCAATATCACATGCATAGTGGACAGCAGCCAATTTTTTAAAAAATCCATAGAAAGTGGCATGATGGATACAGTTTCAACCAATGTACAAATTATAGCCCTAGCCATTTTTTAAAACTGAAAAGCCATCTTGGGAGGCTATGATAGTACAGTCGCCCCTCTGTTTTCACGTGGGATCTATTCCAGACCTCCACCCCTCTAAAATGAAAAATGGCAAATATTCAAGCCTCATTGGCTTGGATGGCGGTGCGCACCCCATTTTGTCCCCCTCTGTTTGCTGCCTGAGAATGTGCGAGGGATGTGGACACCAAGTCCGTGAAAACAGAGGGGTGACAGTAGTTGGAGGAAGAACAGGCAGTTTGAATGGAGATAAGGGAAGCAGGTACCATATTTTTTCCCCAGGTGGCTAATTCAGCATCTAAAAAAGTGCTATAGATGCATAGTTGCTATGCTTTTTCTCTGTGTGTACACATATGTATACATGTACATAAATATTCTACAGGGAATCAAGAAGTGTTTTTTGGATTACAAAATGATTTGTAGGAAAATGAGGAACATCTTTATCTGTTCCTCTGCTTTTCAATACTTTTGTTTTTGTTTTAACTTGTTTGTTTTTTGTACATGTAGCATGGAACATATTGTTGTCCATTTTAGTCTTATGAGGCAACAAAGTTTTATGGTTTCTAACTGCCAATATCCTTTCTATTATCTTACAAGAAGAACTTGTAAGAAGGCATGCTTACTGTCAGCTGCTTCATTTTCAGCCAGTTCTCCTCCCCACACCATTTGCATTGTGTCCTTAAGCAACAGACTTTGATCTGTTGCCACTGAATAAATATGCTTCCGCATGTGATCTTTCAGTGACAGAGTCCTTATTTCTATATTTACTTCTGTACCTCAAGGTCAAAGTTAGATCATGTGACTTATTATTTAGCAAAATAATTTAGTGGGTAAGGGGTAAGACTGTTGGAAATCTGCAGGTTTTCAGTGTGACTCTCTACACTGTAAAGCTGAGTACTTTGATTTCTTGGAAAGCAAATAAATTGTTATAGGTTAATTTTTAAAGTTCTTACTCTTTGCAGAATTTGTGGCATAGAAGCAACTTAACAATTTGTACATTTGTAGATTCTGGATTCAAAGTGCATATTTACAGTGATTTGTGACTTACAGTGACACTAAAACAAACCTATCATTAAGTTTTGTTGGCACGATTTGTTCAGGGGGGTTTGTCTTTGCCTTCCTCTGAGGCTGAGAGTGTGTGACTTGCCCATAGTAACCCAGTGGGTTTCCATGGCTAAGCAGCAATTCAAACTCTGGCCTCCAGAGTTGCAGTCCAATACTCGAATCAGTACACCATGCTAGCTCTCCTATAGTGGTCAGTGGACTATAATTGACTAATGCTTTTTCAATCCATTGTGTGGCACACTTGTTATTTCATAATTATTTAATATCCTTGCAGCATATCTTGTGCTGCAGCAGTGCTTGGCATGTTGTTGGGGTTGATACGTGGCATTTCAACAATTCTTGTATTTTTCATGCAGAATCATGGGGCTTTGTTTCCAAGCTGAGACCTTTGCTCAGTTCATGCATTCCACAGTGCAAAATGCAACTAAGGGGCAAAGCAGACAGTCGATAAAGAGGGGCCTGTGGCTGCTCCGGCCGCGATCACACTGGGACCGCAGCGGGCTGATCCCACATTCCCAAGCCTGCTGACTCCAGGAGCTCGATTATTTCTGCTCCTTTCTGGTCTGGCTTTTAGCCCCATAGCATGGCCTCATCATGGTTTCCAGCCACTTTGGGGGCATGCATCATATATAAACATCATGCCCCCGAAGCATTCAGAAGCCACTATTTGGTCCATGCGTTTTGGACCTAAAACATCCATCACGGGCCTCATTCCCACTATGTTATAAAGCGGTTCGTTAACCAATTTGAAGTGGTTTAAATGACCTTGGTTCACACATGAGCTGAATCACTGAAGGAGTTTGGCAAGGCCCCCCCATTAGACCCATTTAACGTGTGTCTTTTTGATGCTAATTTTTTTCACATCTTTCGCAATAAATTGATTCAGTGCAAGTGTGAACGGGATGTGGATCGGAATTATTTAAATTTGTTCTTTAACTGGCTGACTGAAGAAGGTCCATTTTGAATCAATTCATTAGTCAATATGAACAAGTGAGTTATTTTACAACAAGAAAATGCAAATGTAATGTGAACCACGCTCCGCTGTCGAGCCGATCCATTGATTTTGATCGCAAACTGATTTATTTGTAAGTGGGAATGAGGCCACAGATTACTGTCCAGCTCTGCTTGGTTAGTGTGCTGGTGTCATCCTGAAGCTTTCTTTCTATAGTCCACAGTTATTTTTTCAGCCAGAAAAGTATTTCTTTCCTTGTCCCAGCTCAAGCACTTTGTGTGCTCCTCCCTTGCTGCAAGCTCTGACCATGAGCAATATACAGGTGTATCCCCTAGAATAGCTTTGAAGAATTTAAACCATCCCAGTATCATTACCAAAGGAACTGTGGCCTGTTTAAATAGTTTGACAAATAGTTTAATGGCAAAAATGCTAAAGGACTGGTAGAGGGAGTTTTAGTATGCTTCAGTACTAGAGCTTGAGAGAGTTACTTTTTTAGAATGTGAAAAAGGGCTGAGGGACTATAAAATAATAAATAATAAATTTTTATTTGTAGCCCGCCCCTCTGCTAGGCAATCGGGGCGGGGGACAGCAATAGTTAAAACAGAACAACGTTAAAACATTCCCTCTCCCCATAACCCCTACCTCCCCCCTCCCCATCCCCTTAAAATAGAATTAAACCGAAGAATAATTAAAATACAATATTAGTTAAATCAATAAATTAAAAACAAGATTTTCCGAGGAGACAGACAAATGGGGACCCCTTTAAGGGCCGACCGTTATTCCGGGAAGGCCTGCCGAAAGAGATCCGTCTTTACTGCTTTCTTGAAAGCAGCAAGAGTGGTAGTAAGACGGATCTCATCCGGCAGGCCATTCCAAAGTCTGGGAGCGGTTGCGGAGAAGGCCCTCTGGGAGGTCTGGGACAGCCTAGTTTTTATTGGCTGTAACAGATTCCTCCCAGAGGACCGCAGGGTGCGGTGGGGGGTCATATGGGGAGAGGCGGTCCCTAAGATAAGATGGGCCCAAGCCATGTAGGGCTTTAAAGGTCAAAACCAACACCTTGTACTGCGCCCGGAAACTAATTGGCAGCCAGTGGAGGGATTTAAGCACAGGTGTTATGTGCTCCCTCCTAGATGTTCCCGTAATTAGCCTGGCTGCCATATTCTGTGCCAGTTGAAGTTTCCGGGTTAGGCACAAGGGTAGCCCCATGTAGAGTGCATTGCAGAAATCCAGACGTGAGGTTACCAGGGCGTGTACCACAGCTTCCAGATCCTTACTATCCAGATAAGGGCGCAGCTGGCGTATCAGCCTAAGCTGATAACAGGCGCTCCTGACCACCGCATTCACCTGACTAGTCATGTGAAGCGATGAGTCAAGGAGAACCCCCAGACTGCGAACACAGTCCTTTACGGAGAGTGTGACCCCGTCCAGGACTGGAGACTGTATTCCCAGATCTGGTTTCGGGCCCGTGACTGCAAGTACCTCCGTTTTGTCTGGATTCAACTTCAATCTGTTTTTCCTCATCCAACCCATTACCGCTCTAAGACAGTCATCAAGAGGAGAGGCGCCATCTGAAGTCTGAGTCGATGATCTGGTCATGGAGAGATATATCTGGGTGTCATCAGCGTACTGAAGACACCGAGCTCCATGCCTCCGAATGATCTCACCAAGCGGCTTCATGTAAATATTAAATAGCATTGGGGACAGGATGGCACCCTGAGGGACGCCACAATTAAGCTCAATTTTGGATGAGCAACTGTCCCCAAGCCTCACCCTCTGAGATCTGTCCGAGAGGAAGGAACGGAACCAGTGCAGAGCAGTGCCTCCAATTCCTAACTCCCTCAGGCGATCTAAGAGGATGGCATGGTTTATGGTGTCAAAGGCCGCTGAGAGATCCAAGAGCACCAACAAGGTCACACTACCCCTGTCGATACTCAGGCGGAGGTCATCGGTCAGAGCAACCATGGCAGTCTCCACTCCATATCCTGTCCTAAAGCCGGTTTGAAATGGGTCGAGATAATCGGTTTCATCCAAGACTGCTTGAAGTTGGGAAGCAACTGCCCTCTCGATCACCTTGCTCAAGAAAGGGAGCAAGGAGACTGGTCTATAGTTGTTTCTATCCAGGGGATCCAGGGAAGGCTTTTTCAGGAGTGGCTTAACCGCCGCCTCCTTTAAGCAAGATGGTACCTTGCCTTCCCTGAATGACGCGTTGATTGTGTCCCGGAGGAACACCCTCAACGCGTCCCCCCCCTGGACGACCAGCCATGATGGACAAGGATCGAGGGGGCAGGTTGTCTTCCTCACACTTCCAAGCAGCTTGTCCACGTCATCGGTACTCACAGATTGTAATTGATCCAGTAAAGTGCCATCAACGGAGTTCCTGGATACCTCATCTACGGATTCTGGCAAAACAATGGCGTCCAAGTCGGCTCTTATCCGAGAGATTTTGTCTGCAAAGTGAATATTAAAGGCCTCACAGCAGGCTGTCGTTGGGTTAAGTAGGGGGTTTGGTGCAGGAGATACCTTCGTCAACTCCCCCACCACCCTAAACAGCTCTGCTGGGCGAGACTCTGCAGACGCAATGCGTGCAGAACAGAAAGATTTCTGCGCTGCACGCAAAGCCTCCCTATAGGAATCAAGATATTTCCTAAGGCGAGTTCTGTCGGATAGGAGACGAGTCTTCCGCCATTCGCACTCTAGTCGTTGTCCAACACGCTTCATCTTCCTAAGCTCCTCGGTATACCAGGGCTTACGATTCGAAGCGGACTGGAAAGGACGCTTGGGAGTGATTGTGTCAATAGCCCTGGTGAGATCGATGTTCCAAGTGTCCACCAGGGCTTCAACAGAATCACCGGCGTTGCCAACCATTAAACCCTCTAAGGCTTTCTGGAAACCAATTGGTTCCATTAGCCTTCGAGGGCGGACCATTCTAATGGGTCCGCCACCCCCGAGGGGGTGAGTAATAGCCTTTAGTTCTGCCCTGATCAGAAAATGATCCGTCCATGACAGGGCGGAGATATTTTTGATCTCCGCCCACGGATGCTCCTGCTCCGTACTAAAGACCGCATCGAGTGTATGACCAGCACAATGTGTGGGCCCGTCAACCAATTGGGATAGGCCCATGTTAGTCATGATATCCATGAACTCCCGAGCCGCGCCAGTTAGATCTTGCAAACTGGTTTCGAGTGGGATGTTGAAATCGCCCAGAACCAAAAGTCTGGGCGATTCCAACAGCAACTCAGAAACCAGGGCCGTCAGCTCGGTCAGGGAGTCTGTTAAGCAACGGGGTGGCCGGTACACCAACAGGATCCCCAAACTATCCCTGGTCTTCAGGCTAAGGTACATACACTCGATATGTGTCGTTTTCCGGATAGGTTTCCTGATCAAGGTCAAGGTGTTCCTATGGACCAAGGCTATACCACCCCCCCCGCCCACTTTCCCTCACCTGCTCAATAACTGAGTACCCAGCTGGGAGAGCCTGCGCCCAGGTCGCGGAGCTGGCATCCCCCAGCCAGGTCTCAGTGAAGCATGCCAGGTCGGCTGCCTCATCCACCAAGAGATCGTGGATGATGTGTGTTTTGTTCTTGACCGACCTGGCATTGCAAAGGAGCAGATTGAGGGTCAGTGGAATGGCAGGCACGTTCCCCAAGTTATCCTGGGAAGCAGAGCCAACAGAAGGGGGGATAGATATCAAGCATCGATCCCTCCTTCTTTTGTAACATCTGTTGGCTCTGCTGCCGCCATACCTCCCCCTCCCCCACACCATCTGAATACCCGCTCCCAGACTATGGTCAGCTCCAGTGTGTAAAAAGGAAGGCGGACACCCGGCCGACTCCAGTCTTCAATTTCCCCCACAGCTGCATGGAAACCCACACAGCTATCCGTGAAAGGCAGTTTCTCAAGGCCATCTAATGGCTAGAGCAAGGCCAGCAGCAATTAAGATCAAGGACAAGCCCAGGTGGCAAGTCTGATGGTCCCGCCCTCCTCCTCCTCCTCGCTCCACTCACAAGCCCAGGCCTGGAGGTCCAGGGAAGTTGGGGCCAAGCGGGGCCCAGATGGCAAGTCCCTCTGCTGCTGGGGAGGGAAAGGAAGGCTCGCTGGGGCCTTTTTACCGGCCCTGATGGTCCCGCCCTCCTCCTCCTCCTCGCTCCACTCACAAGCCCAGGCCTGGAGGTCCAGGGAAGTTGGGGCCAAGCGGGGACTGTGGGGCTTACAGTCTAGAATTCCCCTGCCTTTGTTCCAGATGAAGCTTTTATAGTGCAATGGCACTAACACATTGACAGGATTGGATGGTGGGATTGGATGGGAGTTCCACCTCACCAGGGTGGTCCATTTGTTTTCCTACTTCATTTTTCATTATGTATCTTACAAGAGATAATTCATGAAAGAGGGAGAAATAGAATAGTTGTACAGTGTCGTATAACTACAAGCCCTCAGTCAGAATATGGGCACTAAAAGATGGGGCTCCAAATATATTATTTTAAAATTATTGTCTCTCAAGTCTGTACAAGATTTAACAAGTGCTGGTTTGAGGTTTTGCCTTGTTTTTTATCTAAGGTTAGCAGTTCAAGAATAAGTATATTGTGAAGTAATTGCAGCTTGTCCGCTGACTCAAGTCTGGCATCAGCAATGCTCTTGAAATGATATGCAAAGCCTTTTGATTTATGGAGTTTATAATTGCCCCAAGTATGTTAATTGACGGCAGCTAAAATAGGCAAACTAGGTCATGAATTACTAGTGTGGGCATCTGTACTTGCCAGGCTGCTTGTCCCTAGTTTGCTTCTTTTAGGCTATGCTGGAAAATTACACTCATTGCTAATGGAATAAAATGAACACTGTTGTTGGTATTTTCTTTGGGCACAGCACAAATACATTTGCCACATTTCTTTGTAGGATATCACTTCTTAAATGCATGAAATGTGGAAACAATAGTACAGTATAAGTAGAGTATTTAGATTATATGTTTACACAGAAACAAAGAGCATTTTTGGAAGTGCTTGATAGTAGATGGAACTAGTAAACTTCCTTCATTAACATCTCTGATAACCACAGTTATGCACCAGTGGAAATATGATTTTCTTTATTTTGGCACTGATTTGAGTATGATGCTCTTCCACCACCTCATACTATATTGTCTCTAACTTCTGCAACTAGTAATCTGACAACCAGCACAAAGACATCTCTGACTTCAGGATAGGAATCCCTATTGTAGATGCTTCTAACATAACTATCCATTTCTGGTGTCTAAAGGCCAAACTAGATTTCAGATTAATTTTATGAAAGAAATTTACATTTCTTTTTTGTAGATGGAGAGAGGTGTGTGTGTGTTTGTGTGTGTGTGTGTATGTATGTATTTCTTCCTTCAATTAGCCTTCTAAGAACTGCCTGTCTGAGCATTCTATAAACTGCAACTGTAATATCTTTGGAAACCTCCTTTGAAAGAAAAATAGCTTCAGAAAAGCAATTTAATTGTTATTGAAAGTGAGTGGGAGGGAATTAAACTCAGCCCTTACCCACCCCCCTGCAGCTGCTTTTTCTTTATACAACACACAGCACAGGTGTTAGTTGCATTGATGCCATCACCAAAAGCATGTTTGTTTGTATTTTTTAAAACTGCTAGCTAGTCAGATAGTACAGCCATGCTCATCAGCCCCATGGTCTTCATGTTTTTGAATGGTTGTTCAGTCACATAGTACATCCGTGGTCTTCAATTTCATGAATTTGGGACAAATACAGATCTCATGCAACAGGGACAAAATATGACTCAGGTTTTAACCTAGCTATTATTGCTTCAATATTGCCATTTTCAAAAGAGCAAAAGAACACCTGAAAGAATAGTATCATTTGTCAACATCAAGGTATTCAATGCTTTTAAACTTCAAGTGCTGCTCCCTGTTAAGAAAGCTTGTTCTGCTGAATTCCTCATCTGGGTAACTGAGAATATTTAACTGCAATAATTCCTAGTCAGCACCTGTGCTTCAGATTAGTGATCTGAAACCACATCCACATCTGCCTAGTCCTCACTGAAGTAGTAAGGTTGTGTCTCAGCTATGCTTGCTAATGGGGGCTTAGGCCAAACACATGCCATATGAATTGTTCATACAAAAATTTATTTCCATGTAGAATACCAAAATGTTAGTTGAAAGGAGTCTCATCTTCTCTAATATACTTAATTTCTGCAATTAAAAATGGGGTTTTTTGTTGTTGTTGTTGTTGTTTTAAGGAGAGAAATGCCATGAGCTCTGTCACCTCACTTAGTAGTAAGCCTAGTACACACAATTCAGTGGTCTGGCATTTCTGAGGCAGGGTGGTTCTTGTTATAAATTTATCTTAAACATGAACTTGCTTGGAGGCCTCTGTCACTGTTGTCAGTATTTTTCCATCCACTCGTCTCTTGAGTAATAAGGAGGTAGTAAC
This sequence comes from Phrynosoma blainvillii, assembly GCA_026167975.1. Taxonomy (NCBI): domain Eukaryota; kingdom Metazoa; phylum Chordata; class Lepidosauria; order Squamata; family Phrynosomatidae; genus Phrynosoma; species Phrynosoma blainvillii. Next base: position 52,131,820 of record JANUYF010000002.1, on the reverse strand, counting down.
ACTGGTTGCTTGACAGGAATATTGTAAGCGTTAATCAGAAAGCAATGTGAAGACCTTTGAACTTTTGAAATAGCATATAAACACTGGGTAGTACAGGTTGAGTATCCCTTATACAAAGTGCTTGGAACCAGAAGTGTTCTGGATTTCAGATTTTTTTTCAGATTTTGGAATATTTGCATATATCTTGGAAATGGGAACCAAGTCTAAACACAAAATTCATTTATGTTTCATATGCACCTCATACGCATAGCCTGAAGTTAATTTAAACACATTGTTTTTTAATAATATTGTGTTTGAAGCAAGGTTTGTGTATATTGAACCATCAGAAGGCAAAGGTGTCACTATATCAGCCACCCATGAGGACAGTTTAATTTTGGAGGATTTTGGATTTCCAGATAAGGGTTACTCAGCTTGTATTTATATGTTAAGATCATATTAAGATGCTCTTTCAGCTACATTGTGTGTAGAAATGCACATAGAAACATGTGTACAAATGACTAGAACAGCTACTGTGGACAGGTATAACTACAGGAAGCTTGACTGGATCAGAATCATAGTAAAAGAGTGGAGGTGTTCCATGGTTTAGGAAAATAATGTGTGTTCATTCGTAGGAGATGTATGTCCTACCCAGCCCTCAGCCATAGAATGGTAAGATTGAAAGAATAAGATCTAGATGTATTCCCTTTTACTACTTCAGACTTTTAGAGGAAGAGGCTTTTAATAGCTTTTGTGAATTTGGTAGTGAGTGAAATGATCAAAAGCCTTGAAGCAGTGCTTTTGGTGATTAATAAGTTTTCTTATTGTGAAATCTGAGTGGTATTATGATCAAGGAGCAGGCCTTGATGGAAAGGTCTTGCAAGACATCAGTTGAGCTTCTCTCCTGATAAATAGTTGAACATGTAAATACTTGTATTTTTAAGGGCAAAAGAAGGTGTAGGCAGCCAAAAAGTTATGCAGGAAAGCAGGGAAGACATAATATGTTAGTTACTTCCTGTTCCCTATTCTTGGAAATAAACTCCATGTTCTTCTTCCACAATAGCTTGTTTGCAGTGGAAGGTTTATTAGCTTTAGTTAACTGAGAGCCTTAATGCTCCTACCTGCTATCAGTAGGTTGTATCCTCTCACTCCCCAAGTAAAGTTAATATTTTTAAAAAAATAAATTGAATACTTACAAGATGACCTACTTGGCATAAGAACATTTTTAGATGGCATGTGTCCCTGTTTGCCAGTCAATGTACTTCTTGCCAGTCAATTATCTACTTGTGTGAGCAATGAGGCTTGAGAACCATCTCCCAAAATTGTGCTCCTGTGAGAAGGCCTCATGTGAAGAGTTCTAATGCATAGTTCTATTGACTTGTGCATACTATGAACTGAAAATAAGATTATGAACTGCAAGGATCGTACTGCTCCTTTATAAAAAGGAGATACTTTTTGATGGACAGTTTGATGGATTCTATCAAAGCTTTTGGGATTCTCTTAATTAGGAATCTATTTGTAATATATCATATGTTCAGTTGAAGACCACTTCATGTGACCGTACCTGCAATAATAGTGTCATAGTATTCAGAGCCAATGCAATGTAGTCGTTTGAGTGTTGGACTAGGACTTTGGAAGACTAGAGTTTGAATTCTCCTCAGCCACGGAACCCCACTGAGTGGTCTTGGGAAGGTTACACTCTGTCAGACATAGAGGAAGGGAATGGCAAACCTTCTCTGTATAAATCTTGCCAAGAAAATCCTATCAATGACAGGGCTGCCACAGATCAGAGATTATTGGAAAGCACAAAGCAATAGCAGCAGCAGCAATAATAAATTTAGAGGCTAATGTAAAAAGTGTAAGTAAAGTTATCCATGTATACGTCCATTAACAAAATAGATGTGTTCCTGGAAATTACTTCTTTAACAGAAACATTGGTAGAAGAAGTAGAAATAACATTGAAAGAATAAGGATAGGTTCCTACACCACAAAAAAAGAGCCATTCAACTAACATCATGTACACATGAAATGAAACAACTAGGTCAGCTCAGCCTTGCACAAATAAAGAAAAACATTTTGAACTTCTAGAGATCGCTTGAAAGCTTCTTCCAAAATGCATCTTCTTCCAATGAGAGCCAATGTCATGTAGCTGTTTGAGAGTTGCACTGAGATACTGGAAGACAAGGGTTCATATGCCTGCTTTGTCATGAAAACCCACTAGGTCACCTTGGGCTAGTCATATTCTTTCAGCCTTAAAGTCTGCAAACCCTCACTGAACAAATTCTACCAAGAAAACCCTGTGAAACCAACTTTGGGTTGCCTTAAGTCAGAAATAATTTGAAGGTACATAGCAACTTGAAATACAACTGTATTTGCCTATGATCTGTAATACTTATGGGTTTTTTCATATGAATAAACAGTTCACATATTTATATGTTTCTGAAAATGGTACAGAAACTTTACAATTTGGAATGCATACAAATTAGGCAGCATGTAAGGTTTATTTGATCCTAAGTGATTTGATTTCCTAGTGCAACAAGTCTTCACTGCATGAAAACTAAACTACAGTGTTAGATACCTTGGGTGCTTTTTAAGATCTTTCTATTATTTTTATTTTCTAGTTAGCACACACAGCCCCAGTTTATATCAGGATTGGTTGGCAGAGTAGGCTTGACTCTCCTTCCCCAAATCTAGTTTTAAAATAAAATCCACCCCCTTCTATGCACATGTTAAAGAAATAATAACTCTGTTGATGCTTATTGCATCCCCTCTTTTTATCCTTGGAACCTCAGGCATGGAAAACCACTGGATGACCTGGAGCAAGTCACACTATCTCAGCCTCTGAGGAAGGCAATGGCAAATCTTTCTGAACAAAGCTTGCCAAGAAAACTCCACAATAGGTTTGCTCAGGATTGCCATAAGTTGGAAATCTCACTTGTAGGAACACAACAACTGGCATAGAGGTGTTTAAGCCTCCATTCCAAACCAGGTTCTCATGTGTATACTGGAAAACAGAGAAGGATCATAAATTGATTGCTGAGTGTTTAATGTAGTATGTGAGGTCTAAGCCTGTAAAAGGATGTTATACTTCTTGAACTTGGAGAACAAAAGTATCCCCAACCGGTTTATGTACAGTACTTTATGCAACTGCAGCCTGTGTTATGAAAAAAATGTGAACAAATTATTCTGTGGATGTAGTTATTTGTGGATTAGGAATCAACAGATGACCATTTTGATCAAAATAAGATAAGAGTGTACTGCTTATAACTGGAACTATTACCAGGCTGAGCTAGCATTTGGGAATGAAGCCAGGTTAATTTAGAGGGCTGTCATTACATTAAAGTTTTTGACACTGTGTCCTCAAAATTCTACCTCACTTTGTAAATTCAGAACACTAGTGTTACAGTATCACTTATCTGTGGGTGCTTTGTTAGAAAATTAGTGGTGGGGTGAAAATGCAATTTCACAAAATGTTAAGATTTGCAGGCTGACTTTTAAAAATGCTTGTTCTGTTCTGAGTGATATTAATATTTAACTCTTCAGGTGTATTCAGTCCTTTTGCCTCGTACGAATATTAAAAAGATACACTTTAATTGGAAATGGACCTTATTAAAGGTGAAATGTACAGTAACACCCACTGATTAGCCTGTATCTTTTCTTCATGCAAGATATCTGTGGCCCAAGAAACTTTAACACTTTACAAGGGTGTTTCACAGCAGATGCCTTTTGTAACTTGATCCCTAAGCAACTGTTTAATTATTAATCATTGATAGGAGTCTGCTTTGGTGCCATTCATATATTTTAGAAGGATGTGAAGAAACAGATAATGGGTTTAAAGCCATTATAGTCTACTCTAGTCTTCTGTATGTGAACTCTACTTTGGTTAAAATGGACTAGGGGGAGAATAGAAAGTATAAATTGCCCCTAATGTTCAGCAGTCAGCAGAACTGAATGGCTACAGGTGCTGCTTCTTTTCTTGAGTAGTACTACTTCAGGCTCAAGTGGGTGGTTATATGAGTGCCATTACCTTCCCTTAGTAGGTGAATATAGAGAAGAAATTGTTGTTGTTTTTTCTCTTGAAAGGAAAAATTTCCCTTCCACCTCAGGAAAAGCAATCAGGCAGCCAAACTATGGCATAATTGTACTGACTGAAGAGCTAGTTGTATAGTATTTAACTCAGAACTGGAAAAAAGCTACCTTTGGGGGATTGCAACTCCCTGAGTCTCCCAGTCAGCATAGCCAATACCTGCACTGGCTGAGACATTCTGGGAGTTACAGTTCCCAAAACTTAGTTTTTAAAAAGTTTTAAAAGCTCTCTTATAACTTGACTGGCCTTGTTAGGGCTACTGCAGCTGGAAAACCAGGGAAATATGGAGAGGCTTTAATCAGGGAAATACAGAAATGCTTTACATCAGCTTGGCCTCCCAGGAGGTCTTGGAGGTGCACACTCCTGCTGTACCCCTTGGGAAAAAGTCACTCCTCTTTGCCCTTTAATGCCCCCCAAACACCCTTAGTGGTTATTGGGGGAATTTTACTGTGTTTTGGGGATGGATGTGTTAGGACCAGAAGAGGGCTTTTTTTTAATAACAGGGAGTATAACCTGGCAGCAATATCTGGTTCACTTTCTGTTGTTTTTAAGGCCTCTCTTGGACCAAAAATGCCACAGGAGGACAAAAAAATGGCAAAATATTATCCATATCCTCATATATTTGGGTTTTTTAAAGGGAAAAAAATCCTGGGGAGGAGGGGGCACAGAAAAGACCCTGAGGGTTTTTATTTACCCCACCCATGCTTTCCATCGTGCTCACTGCCACAGCAGCCTTTTGGCTGCCCCACTATTAAGTTATTTGTTTTTTTACTGTTTTTACTGCTGTTTCATATAACAATGCCACAGTAGTTTGCAAAACAGAAAAATAAAAGAAAGTGAAGAAAAAGCTACAGTGTACAATGTATTGTACATGATAAAATGCAGCATAAAATAAAAAAAAAGACACAAACAGCAAATGTATTGAATTAATCCCAGTGCAGCCATGGGTTGACCTTGGGCAAGTCATACTTTCTCAGCCTCAGATGGTAAACCCCCTCTGAACAAATCTTGCCAAGTAAGCCTTGTGATAGAGTTGTCTTAGGGCTACCATAAGTCAGAAATGACTTGAAGGCACACAGCAATCTGAAAGCCATTATGGTAAATAGCCTTGGAGAATCATTAGATTGAAAGGCAAGATATGAGCAATTTAAATACATTTCAGCAGTGGCTCAGTTTTCTTGTCCTTTGTTTCATATGTATGCAGTAAAAGAGTAGAGAATCACATTGTATTGTCCAGCGGACTGTGACAGGCAACCATGAAGCTGCTTTCTCACCTGCCTTGGGAGTTTGGGGGTGGTGGCTACAGCCTTTTTGCTTTGTTTAATACTTATAGCATGATTACCCTTCTCATCCCCAATAGGAGAGAGTTTCTGCTGGGCATCTCTTTTCCATAGATTCAGAACTAGAGCTTCTGCAAAGTTTATAATGAACAAAAGGGGAACTCATAAACTTGGCTGCTTCCTATCATGACATCAAGATGCTGTGTGCACTCATATCCAAAATTAAATATCTTAGATCTTGAGACAATGTACATCAGTTGAAATATGACTTAACACTTTAGTTCTTTTCTAGCAAGATTTATATGGAAAGAATGTTTAGAGATTTTTCTTACTGAGACAAAGCAGCAATAATGATTCTTAAAATGAAGATTAAAGTAGTAAATGAGATGTCTGTGTTTGCCCAAATGCTTTTTTCACCTTGCCCAAGTACTTATGTCTAAATATCAAGCCAAGTTACAACAAGTCAGTTGCACAGTATTTTTGATTTACTGAAGTTTCTGATTTACGGAAGCTAGGATCACCAGTCTTGTGTCCACAGTCTCTGCTAGCCTTCTTTCTATCAGTTTATTGGCTTATTTACTTGTCTGTCAGTTTCGTAACTATTTGTAACCATTCGTAACACATTTGGTAACCCTTAGTGTTGGATGTCAGGGAGGAATGGAAAACTAGGAGTAAGAAGAGGAACTGAAATCCTGAAAGCAACTACAGCTGGCTGGAACCTCATACAGTGACATATTTCCGCATTGTAACAAACTTTGTATGTAGGTAGAATGGTGAGAGTTTAATAAGCACTAATACTCTAGTGCACTGTACTTAATCCAAACGTTAAACTAAACTAGCCTGCCTGGCCTGGCCTGTTAACAGTTCTTTATTTAATTTCCAGTGTTGTCTGTATTCCTTGAATTTGTTCTCAATCTGATATAAGAAAAGGGTGGATAGATAAGAAACCTGGAAGAACATTTTAAAACGTATTTTTTTATTATTATTATTAAACTTGTATCCTGCCTTCCCACCAAATGGTGCCCAACTGATTTTGTCATCTTGGAAATTTTAATTAGTGACTTGAAATGCTACTCTGTCCTAAAAGTGTTTTGCTTTGTTATTTTTAGGATATGTAAGTTTAATCAGCTAAGAGGTGTAAAGGAACTGGTACCCTGAAGATTAAAGAATTGTAAGATATTGGTGCTCCACTAAAATAACTCTTATTACTAGTATTGGCTGATTTTTAACTCTTCCAAATTGGGTCTAATAAGACATATTATCAGGGCTGAAAAGAGCAATGTATTCTGATAGTTAGATGTTTTTATGAACCACTTTGGGCACAGTCTATTGTGAAAAAAGCATATTATCTTAAATTTAATATTAGCTATAATAATGGTCATAAGTGGTCATGGCTTTTTCACAATCAGTCTTGAGTAGCCATAGGATTTCTTAATAGCCTGTTGGAGTTCTTCAATGAGAAGACACCAGTGGTGGGCACAGTTTTATGGGAAATTGATTTCCGGTTATCAGACTGGAATTTTGCTGTCAAAGCAAATCCAGTAGGGGGAAGCATTGGGTGTATTGGGTGCTGGACAACGACTAGAGCGCAAGTGGCTCTTATCTGACAGAACTCGCCATAGGGACTTTCTTTGGTCCTATTGGGAGGCAATACATGTAGCGCAGACATCTTTCTCCTCTGCACGTATTGCATCTGCAGAGTCCTGTCCAGCAGAACTGTTTAGGGGGTGAGGGAGATGACGCAGGTACCCCCTGCGCCAAATCCCTTACTTAACCCGACGATGGCCTGCTGTGACGCATTTAACAACTTCTTTGCAGATAAAATCTCTCAGATAAGAACCGACTTAGATGCCAGGGTTTCATCTGAAATCATAGACGAGGTGTCCAGTGACTCTGCCAATGTAATTATACTGGATCAGCTGCAATCTGTGAGTACTGATGATGTGGACAAGCTCCTTGGTAGTGTGAGGAAGACAACCTGCCCTCTCGACCCTTGCCCATCATGGCTGGCCGTCCAGGGGGTGGGGACGCATTGAGGAGGTTCCTTGTGGATATTATCAATGCGTCCTTCAGGGAAGGACATATTCCATCATGCCTGAAGGACGCGGCTGTTAAGCCGCTTCTGAAAAAACCTTCCCTGGACCCCCTGGATATGAATAATTGAGCAAGGTGATCGAGAGGGCGGTTGCCCTTCAACTCCAAGCTGTCTTGGATGAAACCGATTATCTAGACCCATTTCAAACTGGCTTCAGGACAGACTTTGGGGACTGCCATGGTTGCCTTGACCGACGATCTGTGTCTGAGGATCGACAGGGGTAGTGTGACCCTGTTAGTGCTCTTAGACTTCTCAGTGGCTTTTGATACAATAGATCATGCCATTCTTTTGGGTCACCTGAGGGGGTTGGGGATTGGAGACACTGTGCTCCAGTGGTTTTGCTCCTTCCTCTTGGGCAGATCCCAGAGGGTGAGGCTCGGGGACAGCTGCTCTAGTAAAAGGGAGCTTACCTGTGGGGTGCCACAGGGGGCTATTCTGTCCCCAATGTTATTTAATATCTGGATGGGGTCACATTCTCCTCCAGTGACTGTGTTCGCAGCTTGGGGGTGCTCCTCGACTCATCGCTCCTGGTGGTGAATCAGGTAAATGCGACAGTCAGGAGCGCCTGTTATCAGCTTCGGCTGATACATCAGCTGCACCCTTTTCTGGAAGTAAGGGATCTCAAGACCATTGTGCACGTGCTGGTAACCTCATGTCTGGATTTCTGTAATGCACTGCACATGGGACTACCCTCGTGCTTGGTTCGGAAACTGCAATTGGTACAGAATATGGTAGCCAGAGTAGTGTCGGGAACATCTAGGAGGGACCATATTACCCCAGTACTAAGGTCCCTCCACTGGCTGCCTGTTAGTTTCCGGGCCCAGTACAAGGTGTTGGTTATCACCTTTAAAGCCCTAAATGGCTTGGGTCCAAACTATCTTAGGGACCACCTCCTCCCATATAATCCTCCCTGTGCTCTCTGGTCCTCTGGGAGGAATTTGCTGCAGCCACAAAGATCTAAGCTGTCGGCTACCTCCCAGAGGGCCCTTTCTGTTGTCGCACCCAGATTGTGGAACGGCCTGCCGGACAGCTTTAAAAAGGCTGTCAAGACGGATCTCTTCCGGCAGGCCTTTCCCGAATAGATAATCCCGGCCTCAGGATATTTCATTAGGAGAGCCTCCTAAGTCTTTTCAGAATTAATTTGAGGCAATGGAATGCTGCCGCAGTTTATTTTGCTCCCACTAAAGTGGCTGTTTTGTAATATTTTGATTTGAATTGACGTTATTTTAATTGTTGGTTTTAAATTGTACTTAGTTTAATGCTTTTTTAAGGGGAGGTGGGAGAGGGTGGGGGTTGCTGGGGTTCGGGGGTCTTATTCTGTAGGCTGTATTTTATCTGTTGTAAGCTGCCCCGATTGTTTTTAACAGAGGGGCTGGGTAAAAATTATTATTATTATTATTATTATTATTATTATTATTATTATTATTAACCTTTGGACATGCTCCCAACAAGCTGGGCCCCTGTGACTTCTATGCACTCTACAAAAAATCCTGAAGGTGAAATGACCTGAGAAGGATTGCTCCAGAGAAGTCTTCTTCTGAAAAACATTGATTTCCTGGTCTTAAATAGAGGTCTGAGGCAAGAGTTGGAAATATTTACTTTTTGGATTACAGCCTTCAGAATTCACCAGCTAGCCTGGCTGTACTTCCTGGAGATTTGGGGAACTATAGGACAATCTGTTTCCTAAACTGTAGAAAAGACAGAAGCAAATATCTTACTTTTCCTTTGGAATGCACAAAAGTGGTTTGTAATATATGTGCTATTTTTTACTAACCTACTGTCAGTATAATTTGGGATTGTTAAATTGCCTGCAATGCAATAATGGCAGTTTGGTTCAAATCCTGCTTTTAAAAGGTTTGCTAGCACATCTGGAATCACATTTGCCTGTTCAATCTCAATTTTCATAGAGGAGCTACCATTAGAAGTTTGACAGACATTCCCTCACAGATGGAGGGTATCCACCATGTTGCAATGATAATATGCCTTTAAAAATGGTTATGAAGAAAGTCTGAAGTTTTCTCTCCAGGGTCTAATTTAATCTGCAAAACTTCCCATTACTCTTTGGAAATGGTGAAAGAGAAAACAACTATTTTGATTCCCTGAACACAGATTAAGTACTTGCTTGGTAACTAGAATAAAAATACCTAATCGTAAGCTTTTTCCAATTCATGGAAAATCCAGGTGTGCAAATATAGGGTTTAATTTCATAGTAAGACTGCATTTGATACACTTGGCACTTGGCACAGTGGTTGAAGAATTTGTGTCCAAAACCCTACTGTCAGCCTTGTCATCTGCAGTGCTCCTGTACTTACAGAAAAAGATAGGAGCTGGAAGTTGTGCCGTGAAATCTCATCAGTGGCTAGTACAGAAACGTAACCACAGGATGTTTAAAAGAATCAGTGATGTACTCTCACAGTTGAATTGCAGTAAATGGTGTATTGGTGTAATAGTTTAGTTAATTTGATTTTGTGCCTAAGATCTTTACATATATTTATTATTGAAGAGGGCAACAAACTTACTACTTTTCTATTTTCTTGAAGAAATTGTTTCAGATATACTCCTCAGTTTTAGTATTTATACAAGATTAGAAGGCTTTTTGGATTTCAGAGTTTTATTGGATTTTAGAGAATTTGCATATATATAATATGATATCATAGAGATGAGACCTGAGTCTAAAGATGGAATTCACTTATGATTCACATGTACACCTGAAAGTAATTTGATACACAACATTTTAAATAATTTTGTGTATGAAAAAAAGTGTGTGTACCCTGAACCATCAGAAAGCAAAGGTGTCAGCAAAGGTATCACTGTCTCAACCACCCATGTAGATACTTTTGGATTTTGGAATATTTGGGGTTTTGGAATTCTTAATAAGGGAGACTCAACCTGTATTTAATGGTCTGCTTAAATGGATTTACAAATTAAATATTTGCTTTAATGGGTGGTTGATTGAGAATGTGATGCTGCCTGCCACCATTTGGAGCCTGACTGGTGCTGGTTTCCATTTTAAACTTTCTGTGGGGAATAGAAGAAACTACATGGATAATCCAGCTATTTAATTAATTAATAAATTAATTAATAATTCATCTAACTTGCAAATGCCCTCAGGATAATTTTCAGTGGAAAAAAACACCCAAAACAATCAGTGAAACAACCAAAACAATAATATTGCCTATTGAAATATAAAGATATTCAAAAACCAGTGAATAAAACTGATTGAATACTTACAACAAACAAACAAAAAAAAAATGGCAGTGTTCACATGTTTACTTTGAGAATAGTAAGGTGTACTGATATGGTTCCACAAGGAGCACCTCTTTCTTTGATTCCACCAATGGCTTTCTTAATAGTTACTCCAAGTTACAAAATGCATTGAGACAGGGAATTTTCTGTTTCAGACCACACTTCTCAGATAATTTCTTCCTGAAACGCACTTCCATCTACCATCATGTAACCCTGAGCAAATACTGAACATTAGTTTGGTTAATTAGTATTGGCTACCCAGTTAAAAAATCCTTTGTTTTGTGTACAAACCTAACTTCCTAGCTGCAGATGAGGTTTGATGTCTCCCACATTTAGAAGTAATGACTACACCTTTTTTTCTGTATAACCATCAACATAATTAAAACCTGCTATGTATGGTAAATTTGCTGGGGGGGGGGCGTGTCAGTAATGAACTATCCCTGGATTCTGGGATAAAACCTTTAGAAATTCTGTCCAGTAACTTGAGAGTGCAGTTCTGCATTCTCATTTTCCTGGTCCATATCTAGCACTCTGTTCACTCTGTCATACTGGCTATCAGGCCACTGACTATCCTACCACTGCAGCACACTCTATTTTCTATCTTTAATCCGTGATCATTATGGATTCCTCAGCTTTAAAAGTATATTTTTGGGTACTGTGCTCTAGTAAGTGGATCTTGGGGTTCCTGTTGGAAAACCAAAATAAATCCTGTCAGCTGGAAGTCGGCCCACTCCACCTCTTGTTTAGAATTGTTACATTTTAAAGCAAATATGCAGAGAAAAGAGTAAGTTGGAGCTTGGTGTGCTTAGGTATATATTATATCACTTAGAAAGAACTTTTGAAAAGGAATAATTAAATAGTAAAGAGCAACTTGAGCATACTTTACAAAAAGCAACTTAACTGTGTTTTATTCATCCTCTCCCCCCACTGTGTACATTTGTAGCAACAATGGAAGGAAACCTGTCTTTCTGGATGTATGTTGGGGCGTACTATGCCATAAAGCAGTCACAATATTTAGATGGCTACAGTTGCTATTGTCAGTAAATGGAATTGTTTACTGTGTTCTAAACCAATATTTCACCCATTTTGTTCAACATGTGACTTTAAACCAGGGGTAGGCAACCTTTTTGAGCCGGGGGCCGGGTTGCTGTCCCTCAGACAATTGGGGGGCCGAATCACAATAAATAAATAAATAAAATAAATTAAAATAAAAATAAATTAAAAATATGCACACTCTCTCAGCCCCAGAAAAGCCATGGCAAAACCCCTGTGGAGATTTTGCCAAGAAAACCCCAAGAACAAGTAATAACAACAATAATCAATATCATTGTGGCGGTGGCGGCGGCAGCGGCGGCGGCAGGATCGGCCTGGGGCCGGTCCAAAGGCCTTGGGGGGCTGCATCCGGCCCCCAGGCCTTAGGTTGCCTACCCCTGCTTTAAACCAATTTTGACCATTGTGTTTTGCTGTCTTTCGTGCACCAGTCAGTTTTAGTCAGGGGTAGGCAACCTTTCCCCTTTAAGGGTTGAGGGACTTCAGCTCCCAGAATCCCAGGAGCTATTGGCCAAAATGGGACTATTGGCCAGCATGGCTGAGGCTTCTGGGAGTGAAGTCCCTCGCCCTTAAAGGGGAAAGGTTGCCTACCCCTGGTTTTAGTGATTAGTCACATTATAATGAACTTTTCTCTGTTGCAGAGCACAACAGCATGTGAACTAGACTCTTTTAAAGGGATGATAATATCTTTTAAAAAATTGCCTCTTCACCCACCTGGGGATGTGCAGTAAAATGCTTACTCTAGTTGAATGGAAAACACAATGTGGGCTCCAGGTATACTTGCTATCAAGAAGTAACTAAAATAATGTGTAGTTTCTGTGAATCCCAGTAATAGCTGTTGAACCTGATAGATTTCACCAGTAGATTTGATACCATTGAACCAGGGTGCAGTAAAAACTGAGAGTGATAATCTTATTAGTTTTACGATGCTAGCTCAGATGATACATCTGAAAACTATGTTTCCATGTTTAAGGAGCAAGGCTGTCTGGAATAGGAAGATCTCTTTCTGGGGTGCCCCCAGCAGTATTCTGCTGTCAGTCTGGTACAGCTGGCTGGAAAACTTGCTTTCTAGGAAATGCATTAATAATACTATAAAAAAAATTAATTGGTTGTTTCACACATAATACATAACACAAAACAAACTGATACATATTCCATACAAAAATCACACAGATAAACAAAAATAAATAAATATTCACAAATATATTAACAAACTACTGGAAGCACTTCTCAGATGTTGAGATGCCAACTTAGACCATCATATTTTAGTAAACCTTTCTTAAAAGGAAACATAAAACTAGAATTTGTACTGTAATTAAATTGTAACTTTTTTCCTTTTTTTAGAAAACAGTTATAGACTTTCTCTGTACAAAATTCACAAATTGTATTTATACAGAAACATTTTTCTGTGCATAAAAAATTATTTTGAACATTTTAGAATATTATTTCCATAAAATGCAAATTTCAAGGTATGTTACTGAAGACTATCCCAAAGGAGAGGGGAAATAATGAATGGTTTGGTGGGTTTTTTTTTAGCCTGCCTAATGCACTGAGAAGTATTTTAGAGGGAGACAAGGCGAAGATCCAAAATAAGAGGGCAAATCCAAATGAAACAATTGTTCCAAGTCACAACATGCGGTTTGTGAAATAGAATTACAGGGTGTGAGGATGCAGAAGCTCTTCCTGATCAGGAAGAATGGCTACCTGATGGACCAATTTCCAAAAGTGTATGAAGATGTGAAGGGTGTGATGCAATTCAGAGGTGAAATCTATGATAAAGATGCCTGCAGGGACAAATAAATTATTATGGCAGCGACTAAAAAAACAGGGTGGGAAAAGGTGTGTGTATGTATGTGTTTGTGTTTGTGTGTGTTGAATCAAAATAATTCTGAACAGAGGGTACTGTGTGTCCTGTAGTTGAAAGTGGAAGGTGATACATGTTGTTTTCCTGCTCGTGCTAGTTTGGCTTCTGTGGATGCGAGAACAACTTTGAGGTACAGAGAGCCAGGATCATTTCTTGTTCATGTCAATATGTAGTGGCTGCTGGTCATAGAGAGAATTCCTGATTTAGATACCCATATCTTACCAACTAGCTGTTGTGGATTGGAGATAATGAGACAAAAATGGACGTGTGAGGTCAAAATGGAAGTGTACTGTTCTCTCACATAAGAGTTGTTGTCCCTCTTAGGCATTTTTGCACATTGTTCATCTTGCTTTGCTGTTCCATTACCAGCTAGTAGTGGATCACGCCTAATCTGATAGATCATTTACTCTTTTTTATTCAATTTTATTTTTATTTACATTCTGCATATCAGTCTGGTGTGGAGTGCACAAAGGAATTACAAAAGAAAAACAGCACGTGCTTTATAAACTATACATAGCATTTGACTGCATAGATCATGAAATGCTGTGGAATACTCTTAAAGACATGGGAATGCCACTACATCTGATAGTCCTGATGAAAATTCTGTACTTAGGATAGGAGGCTGCTGTTAGAATAGAATATGGAGAAACAGAATGGTTCCCAGTTGGCAAAGGGGTGAGGCAAGGCTACATTCTATCACCCTGTCCATTCAACTCGTATGCAGAAAATATATGTAGAGCAAGTTTAGACTCAGAGACAGGAGGAGTGAAGATCGGATGAAGGAACATCAACAATCTAAGATGTGCAGACAACAACAGACCACTAGCGGAAAACATCACAGACTTGGAACTATGACTAAGGAAGATCAAAGAACAAAGTACAAGACAGGCTTAATGATGATCATAAAGAAAACAAAAATAATGACCATGGAGGATCAACATAAATTCAACCTAGATAATGAGGAAATTTAAATAGTTAAAGAGTTCCCATACCTTGGATCAAACAGTGATAAGAATGGAGACTCCAGTCAAGAAATAATACTGTGAATGGGAAGGGCAGGCATGAAAGAATTAGATAAGATCCTAAAGTGTAAAGATATACAACAGAGCACTGAAAGCAAAATTGTCCAGGCCATTGTATTCCCTTTTACATGTATAGATGTGAGAGCTGGATAGTTAAGTAAGAAAATCAGTTCATTTGAGGTGTGCTGGAGAAGCGTGCTGAGGATATTGCAGACAGCCAAAAAGACAAACGAGTCCTTGAACAGATTAAGGCTGAATACTTCCTGGAAGACAAGATAACAAAACTGAGGCTATCATACTTTGACCACACCATGACTCATTGGTAAATACAATAATGCTAGGGAAGGTAGAGGACAGCAGAAAGAGAGGAAGACCACACGCAAGATGGATGGACTCAATCAGGGAGGTCATGGGCCCAAGTTTACAGGACCTAATCAGTGCAGTGGAGGATAGGGGGGGCTTGGAGATGTCTCATCCTCAGAATCTCCATGAGTTGGGGCCAACTCGAGGGCAATTCACACACACATACACACACCTTTGCTTTTGTTTGGTCTCGTTGCTTCACATTTATGATTCTGTCTCCCTCAATCTGCCTTATGCTTGTGTTCTTTGTATTGCCACCAGCTGAGCATAATACTTTGTACATTTGACAAACTGTTATTTGTCCCACAAAAGTGCATTACTTGTTTAACTTGCTAGATGTGATTATGTGTTGTTCCTGTATGTATGGAAGTGGAGGACTTTAAGATCACATGTGATAATTGTGAAATACATATTTCTACTCAATATTGTAAATATGGCATTAACAAGTGGAAATTCAACATGCTGTAGTTTATATTGATCCTCTTTGAGATGGTAGGACTCAACTGTTTTCTTAGACAAGTAGAATAATGTAAGCAACTGAGTTGTCTAAAGAGGGGCTTCTTAAACTTTTTCTGCTCGCAATCCCTTTTCACTTGAGAAATTTCTATGTGACCCCAGGTAAATTACTGCTGGTTATTTTTATTTTATTTCTAATACAGTTTAATTTGATTTTATGGGGTGGGTGGGTTAGGGATTGAGGGTGAGATGGAATTGTTTTAACTTTCTTCTTTTTAATCTTGTTCACCGCTCCGATTGCCCAGCAGAGGAGCGGGATATAAATAAAATTTATTATTATTAAACAAATCAATCATTTACTGATAATATCACATAAAGAAATTTCTGCCTAGTAAAAAACATACCAACTTCATCTTTCAATTTTAATAATTTATTTAAACTTCAATGTCTTGAGAACCACCTTACCTCTGCATGTAGTAATAAGCTTTTGTAATCAGTGTCCATGTCTTTGCAAAGGTTTGAAAATAAACAATTGTTAAGGGCATGCTTTAAATCAGGGGTAGGCAACCTTTCTCCTTTAAGGGCTGAGGGACTTCAGCTCCCAGAATCCCAGGAGCTATTGGCCAACATGGAACTATTGGCCAACATGGCTGAGACTTCTGGGAGCTGAAGTCCCTCAGCCCTTAAAGGGGAAAGGTTGCCTACCCCTGGTTTAAATGAATTAATGATTATGATAGTATCACAAAGCACAACATCTAACTCTGGTGGTATGTATTTATTTATTGCTATGAGTGCTTCCTGATGGATCATGCCATGAGTAAAAATGATATGTTCATTGCCACCAGCTTTAACTCTTGCTACAAATCCAACATTCTCACCCATCATTGCTCTATAACTGTCTTTGCAGACTCCAATGCATTTTTCCATTGTAGACTTTCATTTCTGAAAAATTCATCAACTTCAAGATATAAATCTTCCTCTCTTGTGCCCTGGTGGCGCAGTAGTTAAATGCCTGTACTGCAGCCACTCACTCGCAAACCACAAGATTGCGAGTTCAGTACCAGCCAGGGCTCAGGCTCGACTCAGGCTTTCATCCTTCTGAGGTCACTAAAATGAGTATCCACCTTGTTGGGGGCAATTAGCTTACAGTTGTAAACTGCTTAGAGATTGAATAGCACTGTATGAAGCGGTATATAAATGAAGCTGCTGCTAAGCTGCTCTTGTGTGCCCTTCCAAAGGATGACAAAACATTAATTCCTCATATATACTTTCATCATATACATGCTTTATATAAAGCAGGGGTCAGCAACCTACAGCCCCCGGGCCAGTTCCAGCCCAGGTTGCCGGACTTACCGGCCCAGGCAGACCCCTGCCACCGCCGCGCCGCGTTTTCCCCTCCATCCGGCTGCGCGCGCCACGACCACCATTTTGAAAGCCAAAATGGCGGCCACGGCGCGTTTGCGCATCCGCAAACGCGTGGCGGCGGCAGCGCACGCAGGGGGGGCATGCGCACGCCAACATCCCCCTCCCCGGCCCAGTGGAAAGGAGAACTTCGGGGGACCGGCCCAGACAGTAAAAAGGTTGCCTACCCCGATATAAAGTAACAACTGTACCATGTTAGAAATATCAATTGTGTCATCTAACTGAAACTTTGGGCTGCCATTAAGCCTAGTAATAAGGTGCTGGAATTGATCTTTACAAATTTCAGAAATTCTTTTGGAAACATATCATTCGATAAAAGAATTTTGTGAATTTCATCCCCATACATTTCCTCATTAACTATTTCTGACGTTTTAACAGAAACAGGTTAACACGAGATGTTTTCCTGTCGCATAGGGTTTTTGAGTTTTTGCAGTTAAACAGGAAGTTTCATATAATGCAAGTAAATACTTCTGATTCATAGTAACAAATTTCTCAAAACATTGTTTTTCTTTATTTGAAGATTTTAAAAGGCATTCAAAATATTCTTTTGGTTTATTGCAGTACACTACATGCTTGGTATTAAGATGTCAATTTAATTTGGCTGGTTTCATGTTCTCTGCAGCCAAAACGTTATTACAAGTAAAGCAAGGTTTTTAAACACCATCATCATTATCAGAAGTAAATCTATATTGCAAAAACGATTCAACATAATTTTCTTTTTCTTGTCAGTTTAGATGTACTACAACAGGGGTAGGCAACCTTTTAGAGCCGGGGGCCGAGTTGCTATCCCTCAGACAACTTGGGGGCCGAAGCACCAAAAATAAATAAATAATTTTTTTTTTTAAAGTAAAAAATATATATGCATGCACACTCTCTCAGCCCCAGAAAAGCCATGGCAAACCCCCTGTGGAGATTTTGCCAAGAAAACCCCAAGAACAAGTAATAACAATAATCAATATCATCATGGTTGGGGGCGGGGGCAGTGGGGGGCAGCGGCGGCGGCGGCGGCAGGACCGGCCCAGGGACGGTCCAAAGGCCTCGGGGGGCCGCATCCGGCCCCCGGGCCTTAGGTTGCCTACCCCTGTACTACAACATGGTAGCAAAAGCTCTGTTGCATTGTCATCAGTATTTCTTCCTCTTATGCTTACATTTAGCCACTTGTCCATAACCAAAAAAATATTTTTGTCCTAAAATATAATTAAATATTACTAATAATTTCTCAAGCTTTAGCAGCTAGCTTTAGTTTATGAAATTACATTTTTTGTGCTTAATTTTAAAAAGTGATGTTCATTCTTACCTATACATAGTGATGGTGAAGAAATATTATTAAAGGGTTTTTGTCTTTGCTTGCTGTAATTAAACACGTTTCTGTAAAAAAAGCTAACAGCAATTTTTAAAATCGAACATTCTAACACTATCCAATCCAAAGATACACTAATTTGATACTTGCATGCTGAAGAATGATGGTAGGAAAATATTGAAAGTCTTTATTTCTCATAATTAAAATATTATGTTTCTTTAAGAGCAGAAAACTTTGTATGTACAGTAAAAACACTGCAATTCATAACATACAATAATCTCAAATCTGAACCAAGGTGTTTCTGGCAGCATTTGTTGACATTGTGTGGTTTGATGGCGCAATGCAAAGTGTGCATGTTGTGTGTTGAGTATCAAGGCTGCAGTGAAATCGCTCCTGATTCTAGTGTTAAAAACAGGCAAAGTTTAGCCTGGTGTGGTAACTGTGTTTCTCCTGCCTCATCAGAGGGCTTCATTTCCATTGCATGATTTTGAATTAATTTTGGGTTTTTGTGCATCCAGAAACCTTTTACTATTGCCAAATTTTTCATGAGCCCCACATTCAGTTATGTGACCTTATATGGGGTCACAACCCACAGTTTAAGAAGCTTTGGTCTAAAAAGCACAGTGGAAGAACTTAGTGGCAGGACTATAGCACTAAACTGGCATATGCTTGAAGTGTGGCAACATATGCTAGCTGTTGCTTGGGCAAGGAGTGTCATGGTTTTCTTATGACTGAGTGTTTCCAAAAGGGACTCAGTGCTACCAGTCAGAAGGCACTGTGCAGAAATTTCATCTTTCCCCCTGAACTGATGCCACCCAATAATAATCAATAGATAAAAGAACTATTAGTCAAACATGGGGTTACAGAGGGAAGAACACAATGTCTGATGCTAGCGCTCCTGTAAAACTCTGCATCTGAGGCAAGGTGACTGCACAATGAAAAGATCATCTGGAAGCATCCTGTCTTCAATAGTAGTGCTTGCTGCCAAAGCTGTGAATCATTCCTAACCTGAATGATCCCTTATGAAATATATCTGTATTGATTCTCTTATGCATTTTGGAATTACATTTGATGAGTCCAACATTCATGGTCATAATTTGATTCTGTAATGACACCAGAAGAGGATTGCTTGCTTCTTCTGGAAGCCACAATTGGGAAATTAATTCTAGTATAACAGCAGCCAGATGTAGCGTGTGTATTCAGTTTTATATATAATCTGATATAAACCTACTTCCTTGCCAGAGCAAAATCTGTCATCTGTAACTTTGTTTGTTTTGTAAGTGATTCCTAGTAGTTTATAACAATCTTAAATTCAGTCACTTACGTGTGTTGTATTAAAACAGCAAATGAGTGTTGACATTGTTTAACTGTTGCTACTGATTTAATCAGAATCTCAGGGTGTGCACTTGCTGGGTTGTTTTTTGGGGGTTGGTTGGCAGGTACTGAAATTGCTGTTGATAATTCCTCCTTTTTTCAAAAGTATGTTTAGTTTCACTGGCATGCAGAATTCTCTTCTCCTTGGAACTCACCAAATCTTGCAGAATTAATTGGTTGCCATGGATACTCTTTAACTCCTACCTGTACTAGGTTGCAACTGCTGTCAAATCAGGCTGAAGTTGTTTAGCTCTGGAAACGAAGGGGATAATTTTGGCCTCTGTGCAGCTGTTTTTATATCTTGTAGAACATGTTGCTATGGCATTGAATGCTACAAGCAAAGAAAATTTGAAAAAAATATCTGAAAATATAGATGCTTAGTGTCTGTACTATTTCTTTTTAATACCCTAAGTATTTTGTTGTATGTCACCACATCCTTGAGCATATGTTAGCCTATATTACTTCAGCACAACTATCGTAGTGGTTGTGTATTTTGTTGGTTGCACCTATATTACTTCAGCACAACTATCGTAGTGGTTGTGTATTTTGTTGGTTGCACTGAGATGGGATTAAGATGTGATCCTTAATGGGTTTTTGTTTGTTGGTTTGTTTTGCTGGAGTTTGAAAGCTTTACAGTAGCAATTTAAAGATAAAGGTGCATGATCTGCAGACGGGTATGAATGTAATATTACAATGTCCTGTGAAGGCAACACTCACCTGCTAGCTGTTGTTGTTGTTAACTTTATTTGTAGCCCCCCCCTTTTTTTTTTGCAAGATGGGGAGTCAAGGTGACTTGCATATTTAAATGTTTACAATTAAGAACATAAAAAAATCAACATTAAAACCAAATTAAACCATTAACCATGTTTAAAACATGCAAAACCAGACATCATACCAAAATATGAACTAAACAATATCGTAACAGAATTTATTGACAATATAAGGAACAGATTTGTGCTACTAAGCATAATAGATCAAGAACCAAAAGAACTATGGTCTGAAGCCAGAGACATAATAAAAGAAGAATACAGACAGACACTTTCAGTAGACAAAAAGAAAGAGAAGAAACCATGGATGACAGATTAAACACTACAAGCAAAGAAGGAAAGAAGAGAAGCAAAACAAAAGGGAGATAGGAACAAAGTAAGAACCATGAATGCAACAGTACAATGGCTAGGGTGAAAAGATAAAAGAAAATTGCTACAACAAGACTAGGAATGGGAAGGGCAGCCATGAAAGAACTAGATAAGATCCTAAAGTGTAAAGATATACAACAGAGCACTGAAGTCCAAGCCATTGTATTCCCTATTACTGTGTATGGATGTGGGAGCTGGACAGTTAAGAAAGAAGATAGGAAGGAATTCATTTATGATGTAGTGCTGGAGAAAAGTGCTAAGGATCCCATGGACAGTCAAAAAGACAAGCAAATAGGTCCTAGAGCATATCAAGTCAGAAATCTCCATTGAAGCCATGATGACAAAACTGAGGCTGTCGTACTTTGGACACATCATGAGAAGGCACAACTCACTGGAAAAAACAGTAATGCTATGAAAGGTGGAGGGAAGCAGAAAGAGAGGAAAGCTATATGCTAGATTACAGGTATGAGTTTACAGGACTGAATCGGAGCAGTGGAGGACAGGGAATCTTGTAGATGTCTCATTCACAGAATCGCCATGGATCAAGATCAACTCAAGGAAGGTTAACAAGAACAAATAAAACATGCAAAAACAACAACAGATTTTTAAGGTTATAATTTAAAATAATACAGCACTTAACATCCTTTATTTAAAAACTTTCAATTTTAAAAGCCTTTTTGAATTTTTTAAAAAAGTGTTTGCCTGCAGACACAAAGCAAAGCAGTTGGTGGCCTTTGTCCTTTCTTTTCTTTAAATGCGCTTACAAGATGGGAACTCAACAACTTGGCAGGTTCTCATCCCGAAATTTGTAGAAATGAGAGCTTGGGACAACCAGTCACTGATCTACTTTGTTTTGGATGTTTAGGGAAATTAGAGCGCTTAGTGGTTATGTTTGTAATGGTATACGCTTGTCATTCTGCCCTCTTCTCTGCTCAAGTACATGAACATACAAGACCTAGCATTTGCAGTATTTTAAAGTTTAGATCTGGAATGGGTAATCTTCGCCAGGAATTGACCTGGGATGTCAAATCATTATTCATTTAATCTGTTTGTTTGTGCCCCAAGAACCAAACTAAAGATACAAATCTTTCTGTCACCCTTTGGCTATGCTGTACAACGCCCAGCCCCCTGCATATCATCCCTGGCAGGTAATATTTCTTTGTGTAGTCCTGAATAGATAGTGAAAAATTACATCAAACATACTTCTTGATGGAGGAGTGGGTATTGTATTGCTGTCTAGAAGGGGTTGAATTGTAGCTCCCAGCAGTGCTAGCCAATATGGCCAAGAGCAAGGAATGTTGGGAGTTGAAGTTCAACCACATGTGGAGAGCCACACAGTTCCCATCCCTACTAAGGTTATTGAGCCCAGTACTTTACCATCTTATGAAATGTGAATCACTGGGAGCTGTATTTCTGACCACTGGAGAAATAAAGTTTGAGCATGTGGAGTTCAATGCTTCCTTTAATACTCAGCTAGGATTCTCATGTGGTGAGCACTGAAATGTTGGATGAGTGCTAATTATGGACAATATTTTCCAAGCATTGGAACAATGAATGCCCTTTTTTATTCACAAATCTTGATGCTGTTGCAATCGCCTTGGTATTTCTGCTTTGCGTTTGAAACAGGGTCAGTGAGTAATGTGTCTATATTTGCTGGAATAAAATAAGTGCATTTGTGTTTTAATGTTGCAGACATTTTATAGTACAGCTTGATACCTTATAACAATCTTTCATTAAGCATCTCTCATGATGGCCTTTTTACAGACGAAGGTGCTAGTGTACTGCCAGTACAAAGGGAATCTTAATTTACCATGTTAGTGGTGATTTCTTTCTTTCTTTTTTTTAAATAGCATCCTTGGCCTTTTTTAAAAAGCCTCTAATTTTAATGTCTCAAAATACCCATAATTATTTCCCCTTTATATAGTATATTAACTACCTTCATTGTAATTCTACTTTTGTGCAAACAGCTGGTGCAAAATAAAAAATGTCCCACAGTAGATATGTGGCTAAAAGAGTGTCTCAGGTGCCTCAAGATGTTATGCTCCTTATGTAGAAACATTGACTGGCTGGGCTTTCAGGTGATACAGATTTTTTGGTCTAGGGATGTAATATTCTGGGCATAATGTACCAAATACTCAAAGTATGGATTCTTGTGATTGCCTGTCCTAACATTCTGAGAATCCAAGATGGCTCTAGAAAGTTAGTCTGCTTTTACTTTTAACAAATCAAAATACTGTTCATTTTGAGAGCATGGATAAGTTAGTAAGAATTTGTAAACTAATGTTTAATATATTCATTGCACTCAATAATCATAAAACCACCTTTCCCCACAAGACCTCACTTCATATAGCTGAGGCAGAGCTGTTAACATCTTGTAAATACTAGCAGTGCTGACTGATACTACTAAAGAACAAAAGTAAATGTTGTAAGAACAGCTGGTGTTGGAATAGTAAACAATGGTAAACGCCTTCAGTAAAAGACATGAAATGTTTTTGCAATGTGTTCATGAGGCTCAAGTACATACTCATAGGAGAAAACTTTCCACTACTTGTACAGAGGCTTGATCTCTTTGCTATGGCAAAATATTTTCCTCATTCAGGCCTCAGAACATACCCAGCACTTTACTTTAGTCTCAGAAAAGTATGAAGGAAGGGTACTTTGGAGTATTGTAGAAATAAAACCCCAGTTACAAGAAATCCAAAAACCTGTTATTTATTGGGCCAACCAAAATGCACAACTATATGCTGCAAGCTTTCGAAGTCACACTGGCTTCTTCATCATGCAAACAGGAGGAAAAAAAATGAAGATGTTAGTCTTGGGCCTGCATTTTCTGTTTCTGATCTCAGGGGAGGACCATCTGCAGGCTGGCTCTTCCTGCTTTGGCCATGTGGTTGCTGGAAAATTTTAAAAGCCAAGGAAATTTAATGTCCATTTGCAATCCAAAGAAGATTCACAGGGAAATCCTAAAGAGAGAGCCGGCACACTGGAACCTTGCTATCAGAGGCTTCTGCCTCCTCCAACCAAAGCAATTTTTCTAATATTAGGACTGATTGGCATGTTTTACCCCTACATCACTTAAAATTTTCCTGATGCAAAACATGAAGACTTCTTGAGAATTCAGTGTTCTCTACCTGCATAGTAGCCTGGAAAGAGACATGCTGAATTCTAAGGAAACATCTTCTTTGGATTGCAAATGGACATTAAATTTCCTTGGCTTGTAAAATTTTTGCATGTGCCTGTTGTTGTTATATTGGTAGAAAACATGTTCTGCAGGAATGGGCTCCTCATCATGGAGTTATTGTGGCAATTGAGTCAGGAAATCCAGTGAACACCTTTCCATATCCCTGGCAGTAAACATACAATAATAAAAGAAATAACTACGGTAAGACACTGCTGCCTTTTCATGACACTTAAAATTTGCTGCCTCAGATGGACACCCCACTGCCTTGATGATAGGACCATCCCTGTTCATTACAGTATTGTGGCAGGTGAATGGGAATGAGGAGACAGTGATTACAGTTCTGCTCCAGTCTGATTTATTTATTTATTGCGTTTCAGCTTTTAAAGCAGCCTTTTTTCCCCATGTAGTTACATTAGATGAAAAGAGTAATATCATATTTTCCCTAATTCAAAATAAGACATTTGGCTTGTGAAACCTGTTATTTGATAGGCTAAACTGCAATGTGACTCTTTCTTGTTGTGTGATGCTACTAATTTTGGCCCTGCATTAATATAGTTTTGTATTAATTGGTGGTCTTTCCAGTGGTATATAACCAGGAATGCCCTCCAGATGTTATAGTCAGCAATCCTGTCCATTGCCCATACTGGCTGAGGTTCATGGGAGTTACAGAATACAGCAGTGCCCCCCCCCCCCTTGCAGTAATCACAGGGTAGATGATAATTAGATTTCAGACCAGGGAATGGTCTGAAGACATGTGGTACAGTTCTGTTGCTGAAGCTAAGCAGATCTGACCCTGTACACTTCCTTGATGGAAGGCCAGCTGGGAACCATCGGGAAGTCCCTCTGAGCTACAGGAAGAGAGGTGTAAATAATAATCTCCTGCTGCTGCTAGTATGATCTGATTTTCTCATGACTTAAAATAGAGGAAATGTTTGATCTCTTTTCTCAAGCTAATCCAAACCTGAATTTTTATGTAGAGTGTGTTTTTATATTAGAGAAACGTGTATGCTATCTGAAATGGAGCGTTTGTTATTTTTTATCTTCTCCAACCAATCAGTAATTTGGTTTATATTGATATTCTTTACTTAATCATATCCATCATTGTCAACATAAAGAGTGCCCATTTACTGTCTGTTTTCCAGAGATGGGGATCCTGTGAGCTTCACTCAGGCTTGAAGACATAGGAATTATATGCCTGGGATTTTGTATTTTCAGAAATGAAGGAACAAACTTTTCTGCCTTTCCTAGTTCCATTACTGGGGCTACTCCATGTCAAAACTGTTATCATCTCATCACTTATGGAAAAGATTAATTTGAGAGTTTGGAAACCCCTTCCTCTTCCATTGCATCTCAGGATACCATACAGACAACACAGATTTAAGACCAACCCTTTGTTTTGTTTTCTGCTCTGCCTGTTTTTTGTAGTATCTTGCCTGATGAAGAAAAAGCCTGCAGACCTCAAAAGCTTGCATTTTGTGCCATTGTGTTTGATCTCATAAAAGACTAAATACAGTAATTTAGATTTTGGTATGGAAATAGTTCTCTCTACCATGAGAAGATTCAACAGATTTGTTTTTAACAAAGAGTGGCCAGTTGTTGTTTTAAAGAAGGAATAATCAGTCATTAATCCTGTTGAATATAAGCACTGTAGTTAATCTAATCACTTCCAATAGTTGTCATTAGTACAGTGAATGTGGGAGCATAAGAATTTGCCCTTTTGCCAAATTCATACCTGAGTTCTGTTAATTTATACAGCAGGAGTAGTTATGGTCTGCTATATTCTAGTATGATTGTTTCCCTATAGTGGTTAGCCCTCCAGATTGCAAGTGCCCTTTTGGCTGTTCTGAATTATGTCTGAGGTAGACTGGACAGTTGTCAAGTTGGAAAGCAGCTTTAAAGCCAGCTTTGCTCTTTTCCAGTCCTGCTTTCACTGAAATTCAATTGGACTACAGAATCTGGCCCCTACATTTTAGGACAGATTAATTCTAACCTGATACCATGTGTGCTTGGGAGAGTTTTTGTTTGGAAGAAGTCCAGATGCTATGTGGCAATAAGCCAGAACACTTTAGCATGCTGTGCTGTGTCCTGGAATTGAAAGGCTAAAGAGTAGCTTTTGTGTTTTTTTTTTATTTCTGCCAAATGACAGAAAGATGTAACTACATGTAGGAGGAGTAACTCAAAAGATTGAGAAAATTATTAATCTACTAATACCTCTTCAGTGAACTAGTTTTAGAAGTTGATTTGTTTATATTAATATTGCAAAAACTGAATGTTAGCAATTACTTAATAAATGATAAAGTAAGAAAGAGTTTAGAAAGAACGTGTTCAATGGCCTTGACAAAACTGGAGAGGGGAGAGAAAATTGGCCATCCATAGGTGTGACATCACTTCAGGGCAAAATTGGTCAAGGCTTCTGATACGAAAGTCTGGATATGTTAGTGAGGGTGGGAAACTGGCCCTCCAGATGTTAAGGTACCACAAGTCTCCTTATTCCTGGGAAATGATTGCTGGTATGATTTGGAGTTCACCAACATTTTGGAGGAACACAGGTTTCTCACTTCTGGCTAGTTTAAAAGTAAGTGTTAAAGAACCACCACTTGTGTTCTTCTATTCAGAGAGCATAAAGCTTAGAGTAAAATGATACATTTTTGTCTTGGAACAATAGAATTTTTTGAATCACAGATTCTTGAGTGTAATTTTTTTGGAAAATAATTACCATTGCTGGTTGTCAGAAAACAACTTTACAAGTGCGCTGTTTTAAAGACCTGTGAAAAATTGAGAATATTTATCTATTTGAGATGCTTTACCTTTCATGCTGATTCCAAAGGCACCATGAAAATAACTACATAATTATTATTTAAAAAACAAAAACAAAGCAGCTTTTAAAAGATGAGGAGATATACAGCTCACAGACTAAAGGCATGCTAAAAGTAAAGTTTTTTTGTGCATTTCATTTACTGAGCATCTAAATACAACTAAGGGAAGGGTTCAGACAGATTTCCTTGGTTTACAATCTGGGCAGTTGAAGAGAAAAGGTTCCATCCTGTTTCCTGGCCTCCGTAGGACTCAAAAGGTTGTCCTCCCCTGGCAGTTTGAGTGAAAGAGAAGACTTTGTATGGAGAGATGGTGCCAAGCCAGTTAGGGCTTTAGAGATTGAAGATTCTGTGTGGTATAGGAGCTAGATTCTAGATGAGGGCTTACAAAATACAGGTTCTTGTCCACTGAGCCATAAAACTTACTGAATGAGCTTGGGCAAATCAGTCTTTCAGTCTGATATACCTTGCAGAGTTGTGAGGATGAAATGAATTAGGGAGTGATGTATATTGCCTTGAACTCATTAGAGAAAAATGGGGTGTATATACCTAATAAAATATACCTAATAAATAATAATCAGTACTTTGTGCTAATCCTGAAAGTAAACCAGAAGCCTATAAAGCTGGTAAAGCAATTAGAGGTGGATGCGTCTTATAGCAGATAACTAAAAGCTTATGCCTTCTTTATTTTTCTGTGATTTAAATTTTTAGTCATGGAAACAAAAAATGTCTGGAATCAAGGAAAGTTTGAGTTTGAACAATTAACCTATTTTATGATCTAGTGCCTCTTTGATCTTTCCCACCATACCAGTTTCAAGGCTTCAAGATGGAATACTAAATAGTGTAGACATGTATTTCATAATCATTTCTTATGGAGACACTTGAATGTAGATTTTGTTACGGGGTCATGAAACAGCCATCAACCTATGTTGGCTGGCCTTAGTATGGTTGCTCCTTTCCTGTTTAAAAGGGGAGAGTGAACTGGATTTACACTTGAAGAACCTTGGAAATATAGTGCACTGTGTTGGTGATATCTCCCCCTTTCATTTTCCATATGAGGAGAAGAGCTGTGACTAGTCATACTTACCAGATGGGCAAGGGGCAGTAGCCATGATGAATGTTATAATAAAATAATATAATAATAAATTTTATTTATAGCCCACCCCTCTGCTCAGCAATCAGGGCGGGTTACAGCATTGTAAAGCATACAGAGTTATTGTTGCAAGTGGAATTGTGGTTACATGATCAGTATAGACTTAATCTCTGCTTCAGAAGGAAACACTTTCATATTAGCCTGATTTTGAGCCATTTATAGTTTAGCATGTGACTTTACCCACTTATATGAGCAATTTAATCTTTGGGTATCTTCACTGTATCACATGATGGTTGAGCTCCTATGTTACTTGTGTGACATGCTCCATATGCACAGTTCTGCATCCTCCCATCACCCAGCAACTTTCAAGGGGCCCCTAATGCTGTCTCTTACCAGTTTCTCAAACCACAGAGAGGTAGCTGGTCACAGTTTGGTCATAGGGAAAAGAATTGAAGGCACACTTTCTAATGGTCTGAATCACCTTCTTCCCACTCCTTTCTCTACTAGTAAGTGATAGCAGCAAATGTTCCTTCAGGGCTTGCCAGCTGCTAGGCACTGTTAGGCTTTTGGATGGCGAGCAAGTTCAAGTGAGTAGCCATCCAAAATGGGACCTACATGTGCAAAAGACACAAACAGGATGTCAGCCCTTAATTGTGCTGAGCTATGTCAGTTAAGCTGCAGAAAGTGAATATACTGCAGATCTCTTCATAAACACGGAGTCATTTTTCTCACTCCACTTACTCCATATCCCTCCCAGTTTTCTCTGTGAATCTAAGCAGAAATTGTCTTGCGAACTATTGCAAAGTAAGCAGGAAAGGGAGGAAAAAAAAACCTTTACTCTGAATGACAGCTGCATAGTCCTTGCTAACTCCTGTTAATGTATACACTTCTGTCTGTATGTAAGGTTAGAATTTGGGCAGATATGGCATTGTTTGGTGTCTGATAGTATTGAAAGAAACAAACTGAAGCTTGATGTAGATACTGTACAGGAAAAGAAGAGTTTAGCAGATTTAGATTCTATTTAAACTCTAACATCTCTCTTGCTACAAAGAGAAAATATTGTGTATCAGACTGCAGCAAAGATTTGGAATGGACATGTAGATGAAAAGAAAAAAGGAGTTGGAACCAAGATATCAGAGTTTCAAACACACATTTATTGGATCACAAAGGACTTTAAGTGAAAGCTCTCTCAGACTTCCTTGTGCCCTCATCCCTGAAATGGCCATTGGAGAATAGGTGTGGCTTTCCTTTGCCTTCTACAGCTTGAATTAATTGTAGCTTGGACATACTAATATTCACATTCTTCATTAAATCTGGAGGGGAAAAATCCAGTTAATTTTGGGCTCTCTTGATTACTGGAAATCAGTCGATAACATGCTCCTCCCCCCAAATACTGCATGGCAAGGTGTTATATTGGCTGGGGATTTTGGGAGTTGTAGTCCAAAAGGTACCGTAGCTTTTCTAATACTTCACTTTCTTTTGAAAAGAATGTTCCAAAATTTTCAGAGTGAAGAGGGATGTAGAAAGTAATACAATCAGCCCCTCACATTCATGGTGGTTAGAGGCACAACCCCATGAAAGTGAAAAAAACATGAGTATGAATAAATATTGCTAATACTGTTTTGTGTCTGCATGAGTGGCTGAGATAATGACACTTTGCTTCTGATGGTTCAGTGTACACAAACTTTCTTTCATGCACAACATTGTTAAAAATATTACATATAAAATTACCTTCATGCTATGTGTATAAGGTCTGCATGAAATATAAATGAATTTCATGTTTAGACTGTGGTCTCATCTCCAAGATATAAGCACACAATGAATGACTTCTTGCAATGTTACGGTATTTCCTTCTTTTTCTGCTTTCTTGTGTCTAGAGAGGCTTTTTAAAAATCGAACTAAATTTGAATTTTTGAAAGGTAAGAAAAATGGAGATGGGACACATTGGGGAAGCACTCCTCGAGGTTACTGTGGGAGGACAGTGCAACTAACAGCCTCAGATAGTTGCCCAACCTGACCTAAGAACATCATTAGACAAAACAAACAAAACATATCAAATCTTTTATAGACATGCAATAGATTCTTCTTCAGATTGGTAGTTTTGGAATTTGGTTTGAGGTTGAAGTGCATGCCTGTCACTTTTCTTCATAGAATACTATGTAATGGGAAAAATATAATGTTAATATTTGAGGAAAGGGCTACATTTAATAAGAGTATGGAGTAAGCCCTCTGTCCATGGATTCTGCATCTACCGATACAACCAACCATGGTTTGAAAATATTCACACACACACACCCCCCCAAAAAAAGAAACTCAAAGAGGAAATCTTGTTCTGCCTTTTTAGATATGGGATGTCATTTTATTATGCCATTAAATATAAGGGGACTTGAGCATCCACACATTCTGGTGTCCACAGGAGGTCCTGGAACCAAACTCCACTGTATACCAAAGACCCGCTGTACTTCTCCATTTTTCATCTTTGATTAAGTGCATGTTAAATATTATAGTGGCACCTGAAATCTCATTCTGTAATCCAAGAATAAATTTGTCTATGTCTTTCAACAAGAGAGACATAAACTGAATGATCTAAGCAGTTATTCCAGAAGGAAGAGGAAACAACTCATTTTGATTTTCTGTTATATCCTATTTGTATACACTTGTCCATCCATATTTGTGGCTTTGACTTTTGCAGATTTGATTATCCATGGATTGTATTAATATGTTCTCTCTAGGAATATCTAGGTCTTCCAGCACAACTCTGTGGTCAACTTTAACCAAAAGTCTAGCAGATGTTGACCACAGAGTTGCACTGGAGGACCTAGAGATTCCTAGAGAGGTGTTCTCTCTGGTAAAAACATAGTGTTTTTGTTATTTGTGGTTTTCCCACATTCACGGGGGTCCTGTGCCCCTAACCCCAGTTATTGTGGAGAGAGGAGTGTACTTTCAACAAGAGATTGGTTGCTTAGGCTGTGGGAGAAAGAAGAAACAAGGCATTTACATTGTTTCAAAAAGTGTAGTCATTTTTAACCCTTGAAAGTAAGATAAATATTTGATCAACTAAATGATTTGCTAACACTCAAATGATTTGCTAAAACAACATTTTAGGCTTCCAAAAATTGTGTTGACTGGTTGTGTACATATGTATGTAGGAGGCAGAGTGAAATGCCACTTTGTTGAACTTGACAGTCTCCCTGTCCCTGGGAGATAGGCACAGGGATATCTGATTTTGGCTGTTTTATAGACTACATGAGTGAGGGAGATTGAGATGGGCCAAGCAAGCATATGCCAGAATATTTTCTTTTAATATACCACTTCAAAGGAAAGGAGTGGATGTTTCCTTGAGTTCTTGTCTGTATAAAATGTTTTATGTCAGAAGTTCCAACTGTCCATAGTGAGAATCAGTTAGGCTCACCTCTGATCTACCTATCAAATTAGAGTGTGATTTGGGCCTTTCAACTGTAAAATTGTAATTCTCTGCTTTTATAATTTTGTTTAAGTTTATAGTCCTCTACAGAAATCTAGAAGCAGCAATTTCTCCACCATATCCCATATGCTTCCTTATTGAGTTAAACATCCTGTTTCAGAAACATTGCCTTTTTATATTTGTTTTTTCCTTGGTTCTTTGGGTGAAGGTTTTTCTAGATTTGCTATGTATCGTATGCACCATGTGAAATTATTAATGAAGATACTAGAGTCCCACTATGACTATTTAAAGAATTACAAAATCTAGAGGTGATGATTCAGTGATTTATTTTATTTCATTACAGACGTTAAATATTATGTGGATAGCTTTGCTAGCTTTGCTAGCATACATATCTGCACCACCACCACTGGAATATTCATTAATAAGACATAGGCCAAAACTGGCAATTGAAATCTTTCATTGGTGAAACTTTTATTACAATCAAAACTCTTTGAAGTACCATTGAAGGGAGTTAATATTGTTCTTATTATTAATGTATTTATTCTTGAAATCTGTGAGACAACACCAAAGTGACTAACACTGAGCAAATAAATAAATAATAATAAAACAAAGAACAAATAAAGGAGAGCAGGCAGAACTATTTGACAGAAGCCTGCAACAATGGCAAATGTTTTTCAGTTGGCATTTGAATATCAGGTAAGACAGGAGTGACAAATGCAAACTCCTACTACTATTTATAGCCTTCTTTTGCCCCCAAAATTGGAACTCAAAACAGTTCACAGTTTAAAAGAATACAATTAAAACATACAAAAAGTGAACGTTAAAATAGAATTAAATTATTTACAGTATTTTTAAAAAGCATCCTCAATTTAAAAGTGTAAAATGCAACAAAATAGAGTAAAAGTTCTCTAAAACAGTTCAAGTTAAAACAATAAAGCACCCCTAGCTTGTTCTTTATAATCTTTCTGGTTTAAAAGCTTGTCTGAATAAAAAGGTTCTAGCTTGCTGCTGGAAGGACAAAGAAGGGGCCATTCTGGCCTTAGTGGGAGTTTAGGGGCAGTCACCAAAAAGGTCCTCTCTCACATCCCTACCAACCGTGCTCATGATGGTGGTGGAACTGAGAGAAGGGCCTCTCCTAATGATCTCAGCTCATATAGCTGACTCATAAAAGGAATATGGTCTGCCAGATAGCCTGCACATAAGCCATATAGGACTTTATACGTCATAACCAGCACTGGCAGCCAGTGAAATAGTTTCAACAGGGGCTTAGTATGTGTCTAAGCTGCCCTATTTAGCACTCTGAGTGCCACTCTTTGGAGTAGCTGAAGTTTCCAAGCACTCTTTAAAGACAGCCCCAAGTAGACTGTGTTATAGTAGGCCAAATGGGATGTAATTAAGGCACGTACCACTGTGGCCAAACCTAATGTCTCAAGTGGGTGCAGTTGGTGCACAAGCTTTCAGTGTGCAAAAGAACTCCTGGCCACTGCAGAAACCTGGGCCTCTAAGTTCAAAAATGAGTCCAAGAGTATGCCCAAGCTGTAAACCTGTGTCTTCACAGGGTGTGTAACCCCATCTAACACAGGCTGAATCCCTAATCCCTGATCTGCCTTATGACTGACCAAAAGCACCTCTATCTTGTCTGGATTAAGTTTCCATTTGTTTGCCCTGGTTCATTCCATTATTGATGACAGACAGTAATAATTTTTATTTTGGCTTCATAACAAATCGTATTTCATTGCCTTAAACAACGGTAATGGATAAGAATAGTACTCCTTTGTATATGAAGTTGTTAAATAAACTGGATTTAGTTTGAAATTTATTTTCCAAAATTTTGTTAAGTGGATTTCCCCCTGTTGGACCTATCAGGTTCTGCATTTTGTCTGAATTGGGCCATAGTGTACCTTGTCTGTGTTACGCTGGAAGCAGATGGGATAATTATCATGAATGCTATTGGCAAATATGGAATGCTATGAAAGAAAGTGTTTGCTTATTCAGGAAACATTGCCCTCACTTTGCCCTCACTTTACCCTCACTTTGAATAGGCTTTGTTTCATCTCAATGATGGCAAAACATGGTCAAAATAGCATTGTGATATTCCATTGGCTGCATGTGATCTCTAGTTGGGCTCACTTTGCACAGGAAAGAATATTTAATGATGAAATAAAATGCCAAAGCAGCAGAAGACAGAGAAAAGTCTGGCAGCAGAAGGCTTTGAAAAAAGTGAAAATCTGTATTTTCTACAGGGGTGGGAGGGAATTCTGTCTTCTGCAACCACTGTTTCCCAAAAGAAAGTAGAAATGGGTAAACACTTTCTACTATATTTAATTTTTTTCTCCAACCCTCTTAACTCCAGAAAATCAAGCACTAATTGACTTTTGATAGTTCCCAGTACCTGAGCTCTACAATTTTCTTTAAGGCTTTAGAACAGGGACCGGCAACCTACGGCCCAGGGGCTGCTTAAGGCCCCGGGCCCCGGACGTACCGGCCCAGGCCAAAGGTTGCCGCTGTTGCCGCCGCATGCTGCCGCTGGGGCGTGTTTTCAGCCGCGCTCGCCACGGCCGCCATTTTGGAAGTCAAAATGGCGGTCACAACACGTTTGTGCATGTGCAGTACTCTTGCGCATGCGCAAACGTGCTGTGGCCGCCATTTTGAATTTCAAAATGGCAGCTGTGACATGTGCCGTGGCGGCTGCGGCTGTGTGCGCTATGGCGGTGGCCACGGTAGCGTACGTGGGGGGGTCGCGCGCGGCGAAGGAGGGTGCGCGCGTGCACGTGAGTGCGCGCGCCGCCATTCCCCCCCCCTCGACCCAGCCGAGAGGCAACACTTTTGAGACTGGCCCAGGTCTCAAAGAGGTTGCCTGACCCTGCTTTAGAAAGTTCCAGAAATAATTGGCTTGTCTTGGTTTCTCATGTAGCTAACAGCTAA
Organism: Phrynosoma blainvillii; assembly: GCA_026167975.1. Lineage (NCBI taxonomy): Eukaryota > Metazoa > Chordata > Lepidosauria > Squamata > Phrynosomatidae > Phrynosoma > Phrynosoma blainvillii. The sequence goes on along the minus strand of JANUYF010000002.1, from coordinate 52,097,713 downwards.
ACTTCTTCCAAAACTGAAAATATACTTTTGTGGGTCTTGATGGATATCAGTGGTTTCAGATTTCTAGCCTCATGACTGAGTTTCCTTTTGACACTAGCACTATCATAGATCTCAATCTAACACTTGCTTTGCATATTGCCCTGCTAGAGAACTTGAACAAGCTAGGGAATCTGGGGTTGGCATTTTCAAACAGAGCCTCTCATTACATTTCCTATAGTCATGCAAAGAGATCTTGCAGCACTTTTGAGACTAACTGTGAAAGAGATTGTAGCACTAGCTTTCGTAACTTAGGGGTAAAACAGATGGGCCAATTAAAGTGGATTACAGCTGCATTGGAGCTGTGTTGATTAGATGGTTCATGCCTTCAAAGTGGCTGGAAGCTGCACCAAAGCAGCCAGGAAAAAGGAGCTGGGATAAACCCTCATGGTGGCACCGATTGGACCCTGCATGCATGGCCTGCCTTAGGAGTAGGCTGTGTGGGCAGTGGGGTTCTGACACACTTCCGGCCGGAGCAGACTCGGGCTGCTCTTTTGAGCCCATCTGCTTTGGCTGTTGGTCTATTCCCTCAAATGCCTGGAGTGAACAGATGCATCTGAGGAAGTAGACCAAATCTACAAAAGTTCATGCTACAACTTCTTTTGCACAGTTAGTTTCAAAGGTGCTGCAAGATCTCTTCACATACTGATATTCCAGACAAACATGGCTGTATCTCTGAATTCTATTTCCTATAAGGTTTGAGATATGAAGTCCACATACAGGACTGCTTAACCCACATCCTAGGATACTTCTATTTAGCTTACAAGCTTTAGTTAAACTCTTAGGCATCCTAGCTTTTCATTTTGGGGGAAAGGGTGATTTTAGCCCTTGTAAATGTAGAACTTAGTTTGGGAAATAAGGTTTTATGGAGTGTGACACAGGGTCATATCTCTTATTTAATTATCTAGATAAAATATTTATTTTCCACAAGGTGAAGATAATTTCTGGAGTATAGTTGCATATTATTTGGTGGTTGCCAACTGCATCTGCTATGTCTGTAGCTTGTAAGTGATCTCCTACTTTTTGTTCTTAAGATTTTGCTGGATATTGTTATCATTAAATAGATAGTCTTGAAAGCCACTTGAGTTATTGTTATTGACTTAGACATGTTTATATGGGGGTGTGGGGCCTTTCTTTGGCCTACAGCTCTCACCCAGCATGACTAATGGTAAGCTGTGGGACTTGCAGTCTGAAACATCTGGAAGGCAAAAAGTCTTCCACCCTTGCAGCCCACTTACAAAATCAGCTTGTTTGGGGTGACAGGAGAGACTAATTGTAGGATCCAGACTTTTGATTTCAAACTGTGTCCTATTGCTCTTTGTCATCTATTATTTATGTCCCCTGAGCCTTATATATGGGTGAATGTGCCTTTAAGTCACCTGTCAACTAATGGCAACCCCATGAATTTCCTACGGTTTTCTTATGCAAGGAATATTCAGAGGTGGTTTTGCCAATTCCTTCTTCTTAAATATAGCCTACAGCACTGGGGATTCAGCTTAGCTTCCAAGATCAGATAGAATCTGGTGCCTTTGGGGTCTTTAAGCATGTATAGTCTATCATTAATCCCATCCTCAGTATTTTATCATTCCTAGTTGTATCAAAACCTAGTAGAACTGGTGCTGTGACCCAGTTGTGAGGAAAAGAAAACCCAAGGGCTCCTCTTTTTATACTGACTCACCTTCTAGCAGCAAAAGATAGTGCTAAGACCCAGACAGCCAGAAGAAAACAAAAGGCCAGTTGGGGTACACCTGTGGAGAGACCATTATATCAGCTCTCTCCCTGTAATATCTGAACTAACCCTAATGAATAGCTTAATATGGAATGCATACTTGACTAAAATATAATAGAAGGCTGTTTATCTGAAGAAAATTTGTGTTGTAGCAAGGCCAGGCAAAGTATGTCATATTGAGCAGTGATCCTAGAAAGCAGCAAGAATAATAACAACAGCAACTCAACCTGATATGCTTCAGTGCCACTGACTGACATTTTAAAATAGAGCTTAGACATGCCTAACTACTTTTGGATCATGCTTCCATTCATAGGGGCTCTTCTATATACACACAGTGCCAACTAACAAAGGGGATTACCAAATATTCATCTTATCTTCATGATCAATGGGACTGTAGATCATGCTTGGGATGTTAATTTGAAGCTTTGAAAATGAGTTTAGTGGGGTTGAGTTTCCTCTTAAGAGTTCTCTCTCTAAAAATGTACTTTTCCATATGCCAAGGAGTGAAGACAAGGGGAACCAAGGAAACTGATAGTTTATCTTGGCTACAAAAATAGTAGACCATACTATGCATGAGCACACAAAAAAGTATGTTTCATGAGTTGCTGATGTTGCCTAAGTATTACTCACATTTGGCAGAGTGTTCAAACTAGTCTTCTGAAAATACATTTGGAGAATTGTGGGGTGGGGGAATAATTGCTAAGCATTTAAGATAAACAGCTTGTGTATCTGTTGCTCAGTATACTTGTCTGGAAAGGCTCACAGACTATATTCAGTTATGAATTTAATTTGCCAAAATCATAGACAAACATGTTCCAAAACATATTCAAGTACATACTTGTGGATGTGTAATAATGTTTTGAGCAATAATACTTTTATAAACAACACAAATAGGAAAGTTTTTCCAATTTATGATGTACTAATGGTACATCATGCTGCTTTTAGTGCTGAGAAGAAAAGAAAGTTCAGTGTTGTGTTAAAATTACTGCAAATCCTAAGAAATCATGTTACTGGGTTTTTGGTTTTAGTGCGGCTTATGAACCCATGTCTTGAAACCTTCTAAGAATGAATGAAGCTGAGGGCTGTATATGGGCTGGTCTCTGAACACTACTTGGAAGCTTAAGTTTGCACAGATCACTACTGCTATTTTACAAACTGAATCAACTGTAAAAAATATCCATCACTAGTTCTTGAGCTACTATTTACTACCTATCCATTTCCAGTTAAAATTCAAAGTGCTAGTCTTTATAAAGTCCTATATGGTTTAAGAACTGGTTGCCAAAAAGATTGCCTAAAATAGTACAGTTGGCCTTCCATACCCACTGATTTTTTATCCACAGATTCAATCATCCACGGATTGGAAATATTCCCCAAAATATATAAATTCCAAACCTGGATTTTGCAATTTTATATAAGAGGCACAATTTTACTATGCCATTGTACATAAAGGGACTTGAGCATCCACGGATTTTGTTATCCATGGAGGATCCTGGAACCAAACCCCAGCAGATACCAAGGGCCCACTGTAATTCTCAACCTTTGGTTCTCCAAATGTCTTGGACTTCAGTTGCCAAAGGTCCCAACCAGTATGGCCAATGCTAAGGAGTTCTTGAAACTGAAGTCCAAAATATCTGGTTACCAAAGATTAAGAACCTTTAATATTGGTCTTTAAACCACATAAGGATGTTTCCATCAGATACCATCCATAAAGTTCCATGTCTGTCTGAAATATTTAGTTGGGAAATAACTAGAGAAAGAACCTGTGTGTGATACCTTTTCTATGAAATTCCCTCTCTAGTGAAACTCACCTGGAAACTACTGTGAAATATTTTTGAAAGTAGATTAAGACATAGTTTGCTCAGACATTCCAGAAAACTGAATAGCTGGTTTTAATTGTGCTCTGCTTCAGTGTGTCTTACTGAACAGATACTACTATTTTTCTATATTTTTATTGTTGAATGTTGCACTCTGTTGGGAAGACTTGTAGACTACCCTGTGAACCTGTGCCAAACATTGGTTCATAAATTTGCTAAACTATGGGATCATTCACACTATGTTGTAACCTGGGTTGCACTTGAATCGGTTTGAAAACTGGTTTAAACGTGGGTCAGTCACACTGGAATTGGGTTTTTCCAACCTGAATTGGGGTGGGCCCGTGTCAAATCCCCCTTAACTCAGGTTTTTCAGAAATGACTTTCCCCCCATGTTTTTTGCAAAACACCGGGTTTTTCCCCAATGTGAACTTGCTCCCGATCAGATTCGGGGCTTCCTGAGGTGAGGGATCAATGGGCAGAGGGTGGGCACAGGGGCCCAACATGCCTAGCCCATCTACAGAGTGGCAAGCACCATTTTTGTGCTTGCACTTATTTGCCAGCTCTGAGTGTTTTCAAATTTCCCGCTGGTGTGCCCTTTAAACAACTGTTCAGCTGTTTTCCTTTTCTGCTCTTTCCCCCCTATGATGCCATTGTCAGATGTTTCGACTGCCAAAGCCAGGGAAGGGGAATCTTCTGGGAACATTTTTTTGAAATATATATACAGTCTCCCTTTCTCGTGGACTTAAAGTCCACAGTTTTGCATATTCACAGAGGGGTGATCTCCATGAAAATCAATGGGGTGTACCTACAGGGCTTGAATATTGCCGAATCTCTGTTTTTGTGGGGAGGGGGTCCGGAATGGATCCCCCATGAAAATGGAAGGCTGACTTTATATATATTGACAGTGTGTGTGATCTGTTGCATTTGTGTGGCTTCCACATGGGGGGTGATTCGTTTTATAAATAATAATAATAATAATTATAATAATTTATATACCACCCAATGGTTGCCCAATCTGGGCAGTTTACAACATAAAACAATTACAGTAAAAACATATCCCTTCCCCCCTTAAAACAGTATTAAACAACAACATAGTTAAAATCCTAGTAACAATTAAATGAAAAAAAATTAAAATAATAACCCATGACAAATTATTAAATTGTTTTTGTGTTCCCCAATAATGCCATTGCAAGGAGGAGTTGGTGGGTAGAGGGAGAGATGGGGGAAAGATGGAAGGGAGGAAGGAGGAAGGAATGGGGGAGCCTTCACCAGCCAGCCTTGGTGTCCCCCATCCCTTGCCAAGGGCTCGGAAGAGATCTGATGTTCCCAACACTGCCAGCTCTGTGGGGTAAAATGCATGCTTCTTAGTTAGGCTCCAAAGAGAGGGCATTTGGACATTTTTCCAGCACAGGAGGATGAAAAGGAGGACAGGTCCTGGGAAAGGAGGATGTCACCCTATCCTCATCCCAGAGTGACCAGATAGATGTTGTTTCCGTGGGGGGGGGGGGGGGGGGGAGGAGGAGGCAACACAAAATGGAGGACATGCAAGGGAAATGGAAAACATGCCCCAACAAAAGCTCATATAAATATAGAATGTGTGCTGCTTAGTCCTGTTCAAAATGGAGGGCATTTTGGACATTGTTCCTGAGCAGGAGGCAAAAATGGAGGACACCTCCTCTGAGTCTTAATTCCTCCCTCCCCCTGGATACAAAACAATGTCACCAACGACGACAGTGGAAGTGAAGTGATGTAGATTTAAAAAAACCAAACCTGAAAATGATTGAATGCGATCAATAGGGAGGATCCATTTTGAATCGATACTTTCATTAGTGTGAACTACCATAGGGTTATATTGCGCCAGATAGATTTGATCGGGGTAAGCATAATATGAACTTCACATCAGGTCAGATTCTGTATTGCATGGATGAATGCATTATCGAATCTCCCCAGCACAAAGCGCTAGTGTGAATGGGGCCTCTGTGTAGGTGTTGATCTCCAAAAATAAGGCTGAGATGGTTGTTTTTTCTAAGCCAAAAACTAGGGTTGTCAACTTCATGAAAAAGGAATTAATTTTTGTAATATATTTAAGGTACATTGAGACGTCTGTAAGGAATTTCCAGACTCCATCATAAGTAGAACAGGCAGCCACTTGAAAGAATTCACCTGATGTACAGAATACAACAGTTGTCATCTGAACCTATTTCTGTAAAAGGATTAGCTGTAAGTCTTCAACAAGCAAATAGAGAAAATTTAGCTATTTAGAATTATGTAGGTAGAACACATGCATTCATATGTTGTCTTTGGCATGGTAGAGAAGATCTAGAATTTGTTGGAAAGATGACATTTATAATTTGTTATGGAACAAGAAGCAATAAAGGAATGTTGCAGTTTAAAAAATGAACTGCCAGTTGAAAATTTCTGCAGATCAGAAGCCTAAGTTTGCTCTTAAGATAGTGAAGACTTTCTGCATATCAAATAAAGACTGAATTTAGATCCAATCCTGATTGCTGCCTCCATAGTTTTTGACAAAACTAGTGAAGAATTTTAAGAACCTTTCAAAGACATTGCAAACAAGATTGTGAGTAGCGCACTCATCTTTATTACACTTGAAGGGATTGTGTCAGAGACCAGCTTTCTTACCATGACTAGAAACTTGGCCATTATTTTGCTGATTTCCCCCCAGTAATCCCCCAACTGAGCATTTATTTATTTATTTATTTATTTATTATGTTTTGCCACTGTTGGAGAAAAACTGTATGACAAAGAGATAAATAATTAGAAGGTGATAAAAAGTGAAGATGACTAATTAACCTTACTGGAAGCAGAAAATAGTGCTCAGTTTGTGTGTCCAGATGTGTGTGTATATACATGCATGTGATGAAGAATTTTAGCCTGTCACATTTGGACACATCTCTGTGTTGGGTTTTCATAGGGACTAGAAATATTATATAATAATTTATCGAAGCAGAATGCGTCAGCTTGAAATGTTAGTGTATTTTATATGATGTTTTGAAGGCCACTGTTCCCCTTAGAGAGAGGTTCTGTCCTGTCTCTTTTTAAAATTACTTCAAAGAACCCTATGGAGTGCAGGCATGGAAATAAAATTTGTGTGCTTAGCTTGGAAGTCAGTTTACCCACCCACTTACCTCTGTTGCTATTCAGACCTTTTCTAATATGTCAGGTGGCAACTCTTGTTGTGACAAAACAGTGCTAGTATCTGACGCTGGTGAAATTGGCAAAGATATATATAAAAAATGGAAATAAATGTTGGAGAGGTAATCAGACTGGATCATGGTACCATATGTGATATGTGATGGACTTGCCCAAGTGTTAAACTTTATTGGACAGCTATACATGCCATTATTTGTGGAATTTTTAAAATTAAATTTGATTTATTACCAGAAATATACCTTCTTAATATGAGCAACTTGATAAACAAAAATCAGAAAATTTAAATAGAACTTATGAAAGATTAATATTGTATATTATTTCACCTGCAAGAATAATGATAGCGAAAGACTGGAAGAAAAAAAATGCCTTTGATAGATTATTGGCTATGGAAGGTACTGGATATGCAAAGTTTATATGTATTAAGAGAAAGATTGAGGAAAAATAAGATAAAGAAGATAGAACAGGCTTGGTCTTCAATAAACAATTATTGTAAGATGAGATAATTATAGCTGTTTTGATATAAGAGAAATGTGTAATAATTTAAAGAACAATGGTCAAATATAAAAGAATGGAAACATAACAATTATCTCTCAGAGAAACAGTAAAAAACAAGATAATCTGAAGGTATAGAATATAAATAAATAGTCAGCACAAAATAGATTCAACTATGGGAAGTTTATATGTTATGATATACTCTCAAATGACTTTTTAAAGCTACAAGATGTGATTTTATATTTTTATTTTATTTATTTTTGTTTTGAAACTGAATAAATATATTGAACACAAAAGATGGCGAGTCAGATTAAAAGATTTAAAACTGTCAGTATAAATACAAGTTACAACTGTGGAATGTTTGTGGCTAAGAAAGTAGCCTCCATGATAAATTCTACGAAGTTGTGTTAATGACATAAATGAAGGATATGTCACAGATATTTATAGTAGGTTTAATTCCAACAGCTGAGTGCAGTCATATTGGAACAGGTACTGTCACATCTGAACCAGTCTTCACTCCATCTACCTTCTGTACAGCTGTGTTTAAAAAAGCAAAAATGTTCCCTAGAAGAATTTGAATTTCCACACGTGTCAAGACATATTTAATTCCTCCCTGTTCGTCTTTTTCAAAATAAGGAGAAGACAAAAATGTCATATTGTGTGCATATCTTTCCATATTAATAACATGAATTTAAACTCACTCTGGAATAAACTTGTTAAGTAAGCATAAACAGGGTGGGCTGAATTGGCAAAGAATTATTTTAGTGAAATAACTTGTTCTACCACAACAGACTTTATATTTGTGGGTGTCGATACATTCTAATATCTTGTATAGCTAAACACTTTTATTTTTCTGGTGAGAAATTATCTGTCGCTGAAGAAGGGCTAAGAAATAATGGAAATAAAAAAATAAAATTTAAATCCTCCAATTGATCTGTGCCTTGGCTAAACATTGATTTATGATACTTGTTTCTGAACATTTTTGGGTGTCGGGGGGGGGTTGTGTGAGCAACTCCTTCCCTTTCTCTCTGTGACACTGGCAAAGAGCACTTCCATTGTATCATTAAGAATCTGTCAGAATTCCTCTACTTTGCCCCACAGCATGCACTATTTTTCTTATTTTTTCTTCATGGTCTCTGTACCTCACACAATAGGGTTTTGCACCTGCACAGACTCCATTCAGAAAGCTGAAAAGCTGAGAAGATTGGCAGGAGCCCTTCCCCTCCCATGTACTGAGCATGCCCAATCCCGCCAATCTAGCTCCTCCTTCAGCTCTCTTTCGTCCACCACAAGAGAAACTGCTTTTGGATTGCTCTCCAGCTGAGTTCCTCTCATATATAGTAGAATTCAATCTTTTTCTGATTTTCTTATATATATATATATATTGTTCTTCTTAATTTTCTTCTTGTGAGCATTGCCGTAGCAGAGCTTGGAAACGAAATTTTTATCTTTTTCTGCCCGGCTGGGCGCCTCACTTCTAGGCCTTCTATGGCCTTCATCTCTTTATTTAAGCTCTGCATTTCTTGCAACCATAAAGTTCTCCTCACTGAAAGACATTCTAAGTGCCTTTTTTGTTTGAGTGAGGGCCATGTTACCGAGTGTTGTTCCATCTGCCACTCCCTAACCAACGCGACTCTTCGCAGCTGGACCCAACACTTGAAAGTTTTTTGTTGGGAATGTTCCCTTTCTGTTGCCAAAAAGTCTTCTTCTCTGAAGGATCCTTTGGCTTTTGTGCCAATTTCAAAACTTCTTTGGATCCCAAAGCTCTCAAAAAAATTGGTGCCAGTTTCTTTTTCTTTGCTGACGTCAAGTCCTCCGAAAGCCTCAGCATTGACAGTGCTGTCCTCAACATTGAGGCCCTCAACATCGAGTGCTTTAGAGCTGGCTTCTTCCATGTCTGAAGCCGTCACTGGGCCATCTGATGGCCAGTCTCTGTCATTGCAAGAGGTTCCCTCTGTCTCCCAGGACAAGCGACCTCACAAGGCTAAGAGGAAGTCTGATTCTTCTGGTGACTGTGATGCCGAGAAGGCCAAGCAGAAGCACAAGTCTAAGGCCTCCGTTCTGCCCTCTACAACTACGGAACCATCTTTGGTCTTGATGTCGTTACCAGCTCGTACACCAGCCTCCAACTCTGGCTGCAGCCTTGGACACTACTATGACCCTTTTAATGCTGGCCTTTACACTGACACCGACATCTCAACCCCTCGCCCACTATCTTGGTCCCTTCTACAGACTTGACATTGGGGGTCCTGACCTCGGCATCGTTGAGTGACTCTGTGCTACTGGCCTTGCTACCCACTCCATCTTTGTTGACGATGGTCTCTCAGTTGCCACCGGTACCTTCTTCAGTGCTGTCACAAATATTTGCTTCTCCAGCTACAGCCTACAGGCTTTCACTCTCGCCTTTGGCCCATCAACACTATGAAGTGTCTCTGGCTCACTCTCATCGCTCCCTGACATCATTGCGGGACCAGATGGAATTGTTGGTGTCATCATCAACACTATACTATTGAGATTTGCCTTACACTTCAGCATCCTGTATTGATCATTATTGAGCTGAAGAATATTGGAGGGAACGTCCATCCTCTTATCATTTCTACTCTCCATCTTACAAAGATCGCTATCACTATAGGGAGCTTTATTATCACTCTCCTTCTAGATATTGAGCTCATTCCCACTCTTGTTCTCAATATTCTCATAATGTGCCTCAATCTCAATCTGAATCTGGACCAGACTACCATTCCGTCAGAGTGCCTTCACCACTGCCTTGTACTACTGCCATGGTCTCTCGTCCACTGGTATCTCCAATTCAGCCACTGATGCTGGCAGCTCAGGTCCTGCTTACGACATTGATCTCAGCACCGATTCCTGCTGTCATTCCAATTGTTTCCTTGATGTTGATGCCTCAGATTATGTCTGTTCTTAGCACTACACAGGCTCCTCAACTTGCCACTCCTGTCATGCTCAACAATTTAATGAAGAGTCGGCTTATAACACCAAACTGCCACTGGGCTCACCTTTTCCTCTAATTGCTTCACCTCAGGAGGAAGTCGAGGATACAGCCCCCCAATCTCCTAACAAGGATGTTCAATTGTTCTCTGATGTGTTTCAGAGGATGACTCAGGCTCTAGGACTCCAGATCAAGGTTGCTCCCAAACCAGCAAGATATCCAGTCTTTCAAATTGTTGACACTACTGCGATTTCACCAGTTGTCCTACCTTTTGTGGCTTCATTGTCTGATGTCATGAATCTTTCCTGGGCAAAGCCTTCTTCTGTTCCACCTGCTTCAAAGAGACTCAAAGGTCTGTACAAGGTTCAGCCTGACACAGCACCTTATCTCTTCACCCACCCTACTCCCAACTCCTTGGTGATTGAGTCTACTTCTAAGTTTTCTGGAAAAATACATTCTGGCCAGTTGATAAAGAAGGTAGATGTCTTGATTTTTTTGGGCAACGTTTCTACTCCTCAGCTACCCTTTCTGCCAAGGTGGGTAACATGCAGGCTTGTATGGATGCCCACCAGAAGTTTCTGTGGGACAAGATGGCTGCTTTCATCCCTTTCTTGCCGGAAGAGCAAAAGGCAGCTGCCCTTGACTTCTGCAGAGAAACTTTCTCTCTGTCCAACCAGCAAATCCACTCAGCAAGATACACTGTGGACTGTGCAGCCGAAGTGATTTTAGGTGCAATGGCACTTTGTCATCATGCTTGACTCAGATCTACTGATCTCACCAAGGTGGCTAAGAAGCATATTGAAGATCTACCCTTTGAAGGAGAGGGCCTCTTTGCTGCCAAAATCAGCGAGTCTCTGGACACTTTAGCCAAAGCCTGTCTCACAGGCAAGAGGTTGGGTGTTACTGGCCAAAAACAACAATATTGCCCATACAAACAGCAGTGGTGCTCCCATCCATCCTCATCCAACTACTTCAGGTCTCGCTCCATAGTCTCCACTCAATACAGGGGCTCTTCTTAACGGTCTTCTTGTAGGCAGAGTCTCTGGACTCTGTTATGACTCGGGCCTACCTGCCCATCAGAAGGGCAGAAGCCCTTTGGGCCCACCTTCACTCTGTTCTCTGCATGGACCATGCTACAATGAGAGACATTCAACATCTTCTAGGCCTCAACTACAGTCATGTGACCTAGTTCGCGCGCCTAAGGTTTCACCCGCTAAAAGAATGGTTTCTTTCTGTCTTCGGCCATCTCAATGACACAGTCCAAGAAGCTGACACTCCCTCAACATGGGCGTACCTCCCTTCTGTGGTGGTTGGTCCCCAGGAACATCCTCAGAGGAATGCCCTTCCAACTTCTGGAACCTTCTAGGATGGTCACCACAGATGCCTCCATGATGGGCTGGGGAGCCCATTATGCATATCTCTGCATACAAGGTTACTGGTCCCTTCAGAAGTGGAGATGCACATCAATGCCCTGGAGCTCTTGGCTGTCATCAAGGCCTTTTGAGCCTTCGAGAATCCCCTCCATCATAGGGTTGTCCAAGTTGTAACAGACAATACCACCACAGTCTGTTATATCAACAAACAGGGCAGAACCCATTCCTCTGTGCTTCTCCATCTTGCTACATGGCTCTAGACATGGTATCATTGTCGTTCTATTCATCCAGTGGCCATTCATCTGGCTGGCAAGGACAATGCTGTAACAGACTCTCTCAGCTAAGACAAGGCTCTTCAACAGGAATGGAGACTGTCACAGGAGGGGGAATACCTTGCCTGGATCTCTTTGCCACTCCAGAGAATGTGCAGTGTCCACTATTTTGCACCAGAGCTGGTCTAGGCACAGGCTCCCTAGGAGATGCCTTCCTTTTGTGTTGGAGATGTCACTTCCTTTATGCCTTCCCTCTGCTCCCGCTGGTGGCGAGGGTTGTGACCAAAATGACCGAGGACAGATCCAGTGCAATTCTGGTAGCTCCTTACTGGCCAAGACAACCTTGGTTTACCCTTCTCCTCCACCTGTCCAGGGGCCAGTACCTTAAGCTCCCAAACTGGCTGGACCTTCTCTCTCACTCCAGTGGTGCAGTCCTTCACCCGGACCTACACAGCCTCCACATGTCAGCTTGGAGGATCTGGCCTTGACCTCTCCAGAACTTCTGAGGGTGCTCTCTGCTTTCAGGAAAGGCTCTACCAAGAGGCCTTACTCCTACAAATGGAAGCGTTTCTGTGTCTTTGCCAAGATCAGGGCTGAGCCTCACCTCACCTACTTTGAAGAGATTCTTCAAGGGTCTACATCATCTGTGCCCTCCATTACCTCTGCTGGCTCCTTCTTGGTTACTCTTGTTGGTGCTCACACACCTTACTAGGTCATACTACCTTTCTGATCTTTTGAAGAGAAAAGGTGGTCCTCATACCAGACATCTCTTTTCTCCCTAAGGTGGTATCCTCTTTCCACCTTTCTCAAAACAATGTGTTGCCCACCTTTTATCCAGATCCTTCCACGCCTCTGGAAAAGACAATGCACACCCTTGATGTTGGCCGTGCTTTGCTGTTTCATGTTCAGCTTTCTGCTGAGTTCAGGTTGACCAACAAGTTGTTTGTTTGTTATGGTGAACCTAAAAAAGGCCACCCTGTTTCCTCCAAAGGTTTGCAAAGTAGATTATGCAGACTATCCTGTTGGCTTATGCAGACTATCCTGCTGGTTTATGAGCTTATGAAATGTCCTCCTCCTGTTGGTGTGTGGCCACACTCAGCCAGGGCTGTCTCCTCATCTGCTGCCTTCCTCAGCCTTGCAAACATCACCCTGCCTGATGTTTGCAAGGCAGCTATCTGGTCTCAGCCTTTCACATTTGTCTGGCACTACTGGCTTGATTCCAGGTCTTGTTGGGATGCCAGTTTTGGCCGTGCTGTTCTCTCTTCTATTCTGCAGTGACCTTCCCACCTGCCACCCTATTGTGTGAGGCACAGAGACCATGAAGAAGAAGAACAGGTTGCTTACCTGTAACTGTTGTTCTTCAAGTGGTCATCTGTGCCCTCACACAAACCTGCCCTACCTCCCCTCAGTCACATTCCTGCTGGTTTCTTGCGGCAGATTCAAACTGAAGGAGGAGCTAGATTGGTGGCATTGGGCATGCTCAGTACATGGGAGGGGGATGGGACTCCCGCCAATCTGCTCAGCTTTCCAAATGGAGTCTCTGCGCAGGCACAAAACCCTATTGTGTGAGGGCACAGATGACCACTCAAAGAACCATAGTTACAGTTAAGCAACCTGTTCATCTTTGCCTCAGCTTTCCTGTAATATTTTCACCCAATTTCCCTTTTTCTCTTCTGCAAGTCTTTGAAGTCTTGGGTCTCCATTAAACTTATTTATTTGTTTTTTAGACCCAATATACCACATGTCTCTACCCTATTTTCCTACTGTTTTACTCTGGTTTTGTGGTGATGATGTGCCTTCTTTTCTGACTGATGGTGACCCTAAGGTGACCTTGTCATGGAATTGTATTGGCAAGTTTCTTAATAGGTGGTTTGCCATTGCTATCCTTTGAGGCTGAGAGTGTGTGACCTGAACAGGATCACCCAGTGGGTTTCATGGCCAAGCAGGGATTTAAACCTTGTTCTCCAGTCATAGTCCAGTGCTCAAACCACACGGCTGCTCTGTTCCTCTCCCTTTCTTTCAGTGTTTCATTTTACTTCATTTCATTTTTCATTTATTTCATTTACTTTATTTAAAATTTATGTCACACCTATTTACCAAAAAGTCATGCAGCATTAACAAAAAGAAACAACATTAAAAACAAATACTGAAAACATATCCAGAGACAATAAAATAATGGGGCGGCAGAAAACAGTAAAGAGAGCAGTAGCATCAATCAATGAAATACTTTGGTAAACAAAAAGGTTTACTTGAAAGCTGGCCTATTATTTAAAAAATAGAGTCAAACTACAGGAAAAGAGATACCACCTAAACATTAGGAATAATCTCCTGACAATAAGAGCTGTTCAGCAGTGGAACACACTTCCTTGGAGTATGGTGGAGTCTCTTTCTTTGGAGGTTTTTGAACAGGGGCTGAATGGCCATGTGTCAGGAGTGCTTTGATTGTGTCTTCCTTGCTCAGACAGGCCAAGCATGCCCCTCCCTGCAGCAGCCCCCCCCCTTGCCACCACCTCCTCCTCAGAGGAGGAGAAAGGGGCAGTGGCAAGGAGCCAGGAGATGCGCATGCACTTCCCTGCCTTCCTTGCCGCCTCCTCCTGCTCCTCAGAGGAGAAAGGGGTGGTGGCAAGGAGCCAGGAGAAGCATGTGTGCCTCCCTGCCATCCTTCCCACTGCCTCCTCCTCCTCCTCAGAGGAGAAAGGGGTGGTGGCAAGGAGCTGGGAGAAGTGTGTGCGCTTCCTTGCTGCCACCGCCTTCTCCTCAGGGGAGAAGGGGGCAGTGGCAAGGAGGTGCTGGAGGTGCATGTGCGCTCAGCCTGGCTCTTTGCCGTTGACCCATTCTCCCGAGGAGAACAGGACTGTGGCAGGGACGGGCGGGGGCAGGGCGGCCGACTGCATGTCACCCCCCTCTGGGGTGTTACCTGCTGCGGTCCGCACCCCTTCACATATACACACAGTGACACTACTGCTTCCAAGGTTGACAAAAGTACAAAAAGTCATTAAGGGGTTGAACAGCTGAGCAGGACAATATTCTGGATATAAGCAGAATGTTGACTGACTGAAACAGAAGGAATCAGACAATTGAGAAAGAGGAGGCCTATCAGGGAAGAGGGTATAGCTAGCTGGAATTCTGAATAAGAGCTCTCTCTATTGTAGCATTTTATTCCAGCTTCACCTTATCTCTGGACTATGTATTCAGTACAGTATCTTGTTCAAAGACAGTTCTCCATACAGCATGTTATGGCAGCCAGTCTTTTACCACAAAAGATGTGGGTGTTGGGGTCCCCCCCCAACTGTATTAGCATCTTCTTAAATATTGTGGAAATTGCTTAGCTCAAAAAGGCCTGTGAGATGTTTAGTTACCTAAAGGACCATTTCCACCTATGTATACGAGTACTAACTGCAGGAGGATTCCACGTTCAGTGAATAACTAAGGTTTTTATTTGGAAATATGCAATAGCGCAACCAAACACATAATAGCAATTCAGGCAGAAACACTATACAAGGCTAACCCAATTAGAGGTCTGTAAATTGGATAGTGGAGACTTAGGGGTGTAGAGGGAGTGATATTACTAGTCATGAAGAGGAATCCATGGAAAGTGGGGAGCGGCTCGGATGGCAACTGAGGGCAACATAGTGAGTGGAAGAGGCTGTCTGTGCTTAATGTTCCCACACAAAGTACAAAGAGTTTGAGTGCTTTCTCGTGGAACTGGCAAAAGGGGCAATTGCAGTATATGGTTTTAACTTTGGCTTAACAAAATATTGGTTCAAGGAAAATCCCAAGACAGATGGAAAGAGAGAACACAGCAGGGTATAGGAAAGAGAAATTATCTTACTTGACTTAGTGCAATAGGACCTCCTTTGCCTCCAGTGCAAGAGGATATATTACAAACCTTGGGGGGAGGGTGGAACAATCAGCAAACCCATTTAATCTTTATCTTGGTATTACTTGTGTCCTTCACATGTTTTTGGGTCAACATACCCTTCCTATGGGAAAACTTCCTGGTGGTCCAAAGGTTGTTGTGACCTCTTAAGAACATGCTGGGCTCCAGATATGAAAATATGGAAACTCCATATACAGTGCAGGGGTGTCAGATAAGCTAACATATCATAGATGTTAGTGGGCCATAAATAACAGTAACTTTGTGGACACCACTAATATTTCTGCTCCTTGCTGAGTCTGATAAGAAGCACACAAGGCTTTTGCTTTCCCAGCAATTCATACTAGTGAATAAGAGTTACAGGTGCACAGTAGTTCAGTAGTTCTTCTAGCCTTGAGTATGGGTGAATGCAACAGGCTGGAAGAACTATTGTCAAATCTGTCATGGCACCTTTGAATCCCAGGAAAGGAGAAGCTTCATGAGTGTCATCATGCAGGTTATCTCTCTTCATTGTATCAATTTTAATGGTTTTTCCTATGTCCTGTGTGTTCCCACAAACATGGAAAAGGGCCACAAATGTATATTTCAGATTCTCCTACAGAACTGAAAATAGGGAGGAGACCCATAATAGGTCCATAAACCTTACATTGGAGTCCATCAAGGACTTTTGTGAATGAAGATGCACAAAAATGAATTCATTAATTCTGAAGACTTAATAATTCTCAGGAAGCTTCAGTCAATCAGAAAGGCAATCACTTTATTTATACCAGGGGTAGGCAACCTTTCCCCTTTAAGGGCTGAGGGACTTCAACTCCCAGAATCCCAGGAGCTATTGGCCAACATGGGATTATTGGCCAACATGGCTGAGGCTTCTGGGAGCTGAAGTCCCTCGGCCCTTAAAGGGGAAAGGTTGCCTACCCCTGATTTATATCCTGCCTTTTAACTAAGTGTGGGACTCAAGCCAGCTTCATTAATTCCCAAGACTGCATTTTCTCCCTCTCACTGCCTCCTTTACTGTAGCCTGTATTTTGGATTTATTGCTAAACCTTTGTTTATGTTTTGTACATAATGCTTAACTGTAGTGTTATGAGCATACACACCCTTTTCTTCTCTGATAAATGTCATCTAATGCCCATGATAAAGGGAGGGGGGGATTGGTGACACTGAAGCTAATTTCTATAGCTTATTTCTATATCACTACAGTCCAGTTAGTTGAGTAGAGTGAAAATAAAGCATTGTACCATATTAAAACTGTGGTTAAAGAGGAACATTTTATATTGATCTATATTTGCAGGTGGATGGAAGTCTGTTTAGATGAAGAGTTGCCACCTACTACTGAATTGGAGGAAGGATTAAGGAATGGTGTGTACCTTGCCAAGTTAGCAAAGTTTTTTGCACCGAAGTTGGTCTCTGATAAGAAGATCTATGATGTGGAACAAATACGTTATAAGGTAATTGTTTGCTCTGCTTGTGATTCCTGCTTCATAATTCTACCATATCAGCATGATGAGGGGTTTGAGGAAGCTCTGCATTATAAGCAATCCCTACCTCCATACCACAGTAACCTTAGTAGGCAATGTTGGGGCATCAGCCATGGTAGATAAAGGTGTTCAGCCCAGTGCCAAAATGCCCATCAGCACTCACAGTTGTTCTGGGTAAGTGGGGAAAAATGTGTTGCTGTGTTTTTAAATCTCTTTCCAAGTTCCCAATGTGTGTTTTTAAAAAATCTGTGTCATCTTAAACCTCTTGAATTGCTGGAAGGAGAGAAAATTCTGTCTTAAGAACCTCTTTTCCTGCTGCTAAAATAAAATAATAAACCTGAAGATTGATGTCAGTGAATTACTGGCTCAGTTGTAAACTTAAGAATAGAGCATAAGCAGGCCCCCATATTTCTCAGCTGACTGCATTCAGTGTTCTTTGGTTACATGTATGGAAGCAGTTTTAGAGACCAGGCTTAAGAACAAAACAAAATGCCAAAGGGCCTGTACAGACTGCCAGAAATAATCCAGTTTGAGACCACTTTAACTGCCCTGGCTCAATGCTATGGAATCACAGGAACTGTAGTTTATTGTGGCACCAGAGCTCTCTGACAGAGAGAGCTCAATGTCTCAGAAAAAAACTACAGTTCCCATGATTCCCTAGCATTGAGCCAGGACAGTTAAAGTGGTCTCAAGCTGGATTATTTCTTGTAGTCTGTAAAGCCCCAAAGTCTACCAAGAAGAAACTCTTTGGTACTTCCCAAGTGTATAGATGCTTAACCATCATGCTTGATGCCGTAGCTGGTAGATAGAGATCTGAATTATGAAATCATGATTCAATTATTTTTTCTATTTAAAAAAAACTTCTATTGCATTAGCAGACTGCATTTGGTGATGTAGTAAATCTTAGACTTAAGTACGTAAGGTAAAAAAATCTGAATGAGATGGATCTAATGGGTACATGAATTCATTTTTTGATACATGTTTTGGAAATATCATTTGAAGTTCAGTTCATCGTTTGTTAAGATCAATCAGCTAGCTGATGTAGTGAATAAAGATAAGTATTTGGAATGTTTTGTGATTTCCGATTCATATTACCAAGGATGTTCACTCAGACTGTCCCTGTAGAGATGTCAGATTCTGTGGAACAAGTTTAACCGTTTAGAAATTGTATTTTCACTGATCTAGTTTTCAAAAGTTCTTGTATAGGGAAGACATAGAAATCTAGATGTCGTTAGATTGGAGACTGCAGAAAACTGAAGAGATGGCTCCTGTACCTTTAATGGCTATGAAGAAGATGAAATTTCAGCAGGGGTTTCCTATCAAGCAAGCAGGCTACAAGCAACACCTATTGAAATGCTCACAACCAGGTTACAAGCAACACCTACTGAAATGCTCGCTTCTATATAACCATTAAAGATGGAGGAATCATCTCCTGTTTTCACTCTGGCAACCTTATTTATGGATTCAATAAAAAAAAACCTGAGGAATCCCTTATGCTTCTGTTACTTTCTACTCTTTTCCTTTTTTCCATTAGCGGTCAGGTCTTCATTTCCGACACACAGACAACACAGTACAGTGGTTGCGGGCAATGGAGTCCATCGGCCTACCTAAAGTAAGTATTTGAATCTTGGGTGACTTTGTGCCCAAGTCTAAAATGTTTGCTAAAATCAGTTTCCAGTAGAGCAAGTCAGACCACTGATCCATCTTTCTCAGGATTGTCTACACTGATTGGCAGTTGCCTAGCTTCAGTGGGAGATTCTGCAGATTGAACCTGACACTCATTGACATGCAAATTAAAGCCCCTCTTCTAATTTGGAGATTAATATCTTGTACTGCAAACCAGAGCTTGAATAAGTAATATTTTTGGACTGTAGCTCCCAGAATCCAGTGACCATGTTTACTGGGGGATTCTTGGAGTTGTGGTTCAAAAATTAACCTTTTGAAGCTCTCTTACTAATTTACAGGAAATTAGAAAGAGCAAAACAAACAACAACAACAACAACACACAAATTGAATTCTGCCACTTGTATTTTGCCAAGGCAGAATACGTGCTGCTGTCCAGCTGCTATCACTCAATGTTGTTGGGTTAAGCAACTCACATGTATTTCAGAGATCTGACATTGAGGCTGGGAACAACTGGATAAGCCAAACACTTAGAACAGGGGTAGGCAACCTAAGGCCCGGGGGCCAGATGCGGCCCCCCAAGGCCTTTGGACCGGCCCCAGGCCAGTCCTGCCACCGCCGCCCCCCCGCCATGATGATATTGATTATTGTTATTACTTGTTCTTGGGGTTTTCTTGGCAAAATCTCCACAGGGGTTTTGCCATGGCTCTTCTGTGGCTGAGAAAGTGTGCATGCATATAAATATATATATATTTACTTTTTAAAATTTATTTATTTATTTATTTATTTATTTTTGGTGCTTCGGCCCCCCAGTTGTCTGAGGGACAGCAACCTGGCCCCCGGCTCAAAAAGGTTGCCTACCCCTGACTTAGAAGAAGGAATTACTTGACTTTTACCCTAATAATAATAATAATAATAAAATTTATTTATATCCCGCCCATTGGTAATCCAATCCGGGCGCAAGAATTAAGACACCATGTTTTCAAAATTTGATCCCCTCCAACTACTTTCAGACCTATTGCTTGTCTCTTCACCACCACCACCACACACACAGCATTTTTGGACTTGCAAGGTTTAATTTTTCTGTGTCACACAATTGCATCATCTCAGAGCTTGGATAACTTACTTTTTTAAACCATTGCCCATACTGACTGGGGAATTCTGGAAATTATAGGCCAAAAAGTGATTTTGCTAGGCTCTGTTTTACCTTTCCACCTTACTCTCACCTTCTCCTTTTACATGTTTTTACTTAAGGAACTCCCCAGTAGGATTTAATACTAATGTTTAATACCTATAAAAATTGCCAACAGGTGTGTTTGCACTTTTTCTTTTCTTTTCTATAAACTCCTAGGAAGATTCCCTAAGCAGCCTGTTCCATTTCTATATTGCTTTTAACAGTTTTTTTACACACCAAAATACATTTTAGATTGTCCCCCCCTTAACTTGACTGAAGACTATAAGGACCTATGAGATTTAACTGCTTTTCTGTCTTTATTTTTCTTAACAGTGCTTGTTTCCTAACCAAAAATAAAAGGTGGTTAGGCCCCTCTCAGTTGTCAGGTTGTGGTTGTTTGCCATCAAGTTGACTTCGATTTATTGGGACCCTTTGTATGAGAGACCTCCAGGAGCCTTAGACACCAGCAAGTCTGCTCAGGTCTTGCAAACTCAGGGCCATGGCTTGCTAGGTTGAATAAACCTACCTGTGTGTAGTCTTCCTCTCTTTCTATATCACTACAGTACCAAACACTAGGATAAATTAAATGTTTGCAATGCGCACAGTGAATGAGAGGCCAAGGGCTACCCAAATGACATGGATCTCCAGGAACAGATTTAACCCTAACCCCAAGGGGCAGCCCTACACATTTTGTAGTCTGAGGCAAAGGGCAAGATGACACACCTCCTTTTCTTCTACATATAGAAGCCAACTGCACTGCTAGTTGAATCTTTAATATTGGCCAGCATCCTCTACTGCAGGGGTAGGCAACCTTTCCCCTTTAAGGGCCGAGGGACTTCGGCTCCCAGAATCCCAGGAGCTATTGGCCAACATGGGACTATTGGCCAACATGGCTGAGGCTTCTGGGAGCTGAAGTCCCTCGGCCCTTAAAGGGGAAAGGTTGCCTACCCCTGCTCTACTGCATTTGAGGAGAGCAGAATAGTTCACAGCAGATGTACATCTGGGTCTTTGTTCTGGTACTGTCTGTTATGAGTTTCCAG
Source organism: Phrynosoma blainvillii (assembly GCA_026167975.1). Lineage (NCBI taxonomy): Eukaryota > Metazoa > Chordata > Lepidosauria > Squamata > Phrynosomatidae > Phrynosoma > Phrynosoma blainvillii. The sequence goes on along the minus strand of JANUYF010000002.1, from coordinate 52,076,681 downwards.
GAAAGAAATAAACAGTTGTAGGCAATGGGCAAAGATATGATACAAATTCCTGGCAATATACCAGGAAAAATGATAGGCCTCCACATCTGATAGCCCAAGAAGCATTGGTTTAGAGGACATAATCCCTCAGTGTGCTTCACCAGCTCACAACTCTGCCTCCTTGCTACCTGCTCAAGCAAATGAAGGAATAGAAGCAGCAGTGTACATTGTGTGAGCAATCCAACTCATGCACCCATGGGACGGATGCTGTAGTGTTTAGCTTGGGCTAGCTGCCTCTCTGACTTCCTGCTTACTTTGGGCCTTTGCAGACTGCCAGAAATAGTGCAAATTGAGTCCACTTTAAGGATTAGGGTTAGTGCTAGGGAATCATGGTAATTGTGTTGTTTTTTTCTGAGACATTAAGCCTTCTCTGTCAGAGAGCTCTGGTGCCACAATAAATACAGTTCCCATGATTCCCTAACCCTAACCCTTACCCTTAAAGAGGACTCAATTTGCACTATTTCTAGCAGTCTGCAAAGGCCCTAAGTTTGTGCCCAGTGCTTTTCAGGCAGAGCCATTTTTCCAGGTAGGGATGAATGCCAGTCATTCAGGAAATGTAGTAGACATCAGGTCTCTTTTGGAGGGTCACAACTCAGTAGTAATCTTGTCTTTCCATGTTTGTTTAAGGTCACAGCACCTCCAGTTTTAAAAGTTCCAAGGTAGGAAGTGACAGTATTGGGCAAAATAGACCAGTAGTCAAATTTCATGTGTTCATATGCAAATATATGAAAGGAATTACAATAAGGGCAGAGCTTGTAAAAGTTACTACTTGGACTATCATGCTGTAGTAGACAGTGAAATGACTACCAAAGAAAACAGGAAGTAATGAGAGCAATAGCTCCACCCATTTCTCCTAAACCCACAAGCCTATTTATATTCCCTTTCTCCCCTGTACATGCTTATTCCTAACCAGAGGTAATTGCCTCACTTTGGCACCTTCTCCCAGCACATCATCAAATGAGATAGCATTGGGATAGCATTGAGAAAGGGTCTGACCATTGATGAAGATATAATGAACCATATAGTCAAGATACTGCTTCATAAAATTAAAAATACAAATACAATGCCAGCCAAACCAAATAGTACTAATATTATACTTAACTCAATTACTTTTCAGGTGACTGTTTCGAAGACAGTGATGATTTTCATATCAGTATTTTAATGGTATGAGCTACCATGATGCAGTGGTTCCAGTATTGGACTACCACTCTGGAGAATAGGGTTCAAATCCCTGTTTGACCATGGAAATCCACTGGTGACCTTGGGCAAGGTACATTCTCTCAGACTCAGAGGGAGGCAAAGGCAAACCCCTTCTGAACAAATCTTGCCAAGAAATCCCTGTGATAAGTTTGCCTTAGGGTCATCATGGGTCAAAGAAAACTTGAATGACACAACAACAAATTTAATGATATAAATAATTATGAACATACTACAAAGCTATTGATTGTTAGTCAATTGTAAATTCAACAGTACATATAATCATGACATATTAAATTGTATTCAGATAGATTCAGGCTGCATCCTAGTAAGTATTCACACTTACTTAAAACTTTTTGTTCAATGTCATTTACTTCTATTCAGAAATGTACAGGTCGCACTTTAAAGGATTGCATTGTTAGGTTATTGGGCAGCTATGAGATTCAAAATGTGCTGAAAAATTCAGCATCACTGATTAGACAGTTTCAAGCTAGCATTTGAATTGGTTCTCCATATCAAAACACAACACTCATACAGTCTGATAGTCTGTGAAATATTTGTTTGTTTGTTGAAATATTTGTTTATTGAAATGATGGCATATTTTTTTCTCATTATTCATACTACCCAGATATTCTACCCAGAGACCACAGATGTCTATGATAGGAAGAACATACCTCGAACGATATATTGCATTCATGCACTAAGGTAAAATTTAGACCATGATGAGTATAAATATGCCCTCCTGACTCTACTTTCTTTTTAAATAAAAAGTTGGCAGTGAAATTGCACTTGCTTACAGCCAGCAATTTACAGTTATAAAAAGTGATGTTGTGTACATGCCAGAACCAAAACAAATGGCTTGCATGTACACAGCTCTCTTTAAAGATATTTGTATCTTGAAGAACATGTGACAAACCATTTCTTAATCTCAGATTAGGAAAACAGAGAGAGCATTTACTTGAGATAGCATCAAGATTACTTCTGTATTGTGGCACAATTGTGGAATACACTTTCTTTGGGGGCCTGGTTGGAATTGATAGGTTGCACCTGCTTCCCCAAGAAGAGGGGTCCAATGTCCTCCCCACAAAAAAAAACAAAAAACCACTTCATACTTTCATTGTGGCACAGGGGGTAATTTTGCCCTGCTTTGTTTTAGACTGATTGGGAATGTTACCAAAACTAGTTCTGAAAAAACTAGAAAAGGCCTCCCTGAGGTTAATAGAGCCCTGCGTAGAACGTGGCAAAATTGGCCCATGCATCCTAAAGGATTTAAGGGGCATCTTCCTTTTTAAAAAGTGGGAGTGTTCTGGGGCCCAGTGGGCCACATGCGTTGTGTGGACCATATTTTTCCACTTCTGCTCTTAAGCATCCTTCCCCAGCTTTGTACTCTCTAAATGCTTTAGAGAGTACATTCTACAGTTGAACATATTGGCTTGGGCTGATGGAGTGGAACTAAACATTGGTGGGAACTGGATTAGGGGTGGCTACTTTAGAGTCTTTAGACAATTGATTTACACATTCAGGATTCAGAAGTTGGAAGTGTCTTATTCCCATTTCTGAAAATGCATTAGCACTCAAAAGAACACTGTGTTCTTTTATACTATGATGCTCTAGTATTATATTTTACTTTTACACTTAGCCCAATATAAGGATGTGTGTTTGCTGCAGCATTAATATATGAATAACTAGATTAAGATGACAGACAAACTGTCTGCTCTACATCACCACTGTGTTTTTTCTAGCTTATCTAACACATTGCCTGTGTGGAAATAGTTTAGCAGAATTGCTGTGCTAGCATGCATGCATTTCTTTTAATAGCGTCCCATGCAGGCATGGCAGAATGATAGATCCTGTAAACTATGGCCCTCCAGATTATTTTGGATTACAGCTCACATCAGTAGCCATCATAGCCAATAGCAAGGGACAGTGTTAGCTGCAATCCAACATCATTTAGAGCAGTGCTATTCAAAGTAGTGGCCCATGGACTGGTGCCAGTCCATGAGTCATCAGATGCTAGACCCTGGAGAGTTTCCAGGAAAGAAAGGAACAATTTTAATCTATGCGGATCAATATGGTACTGGTCCCTGGCCCATTGGGAAAAAAATATATCTACTGGTTCCCCACAACAGATTAAGAAGCACTGATCTAAAGCAGTGTTTCTCAGAAGTGATGATCTGTGGACCAGTGATGTCCCAAAGCCATCAGCTGCTTCGAGTTTCCAGCAAACTATGGAAATATATTAATAAGGCGCACATAGGGTACATGGGCACATTAAGGGGGAAATAATGCTGTTCTACTATATCAAATAACTTGAGATACACTAATTTAGATGAAGGGAGCAGGGTTTTTCCAGTGTGTCAGGGACTTGCCCTAAATTTGTGCCTGTTGGGTACAGTTGTTTCTTCCTTTACTAAAAACTTCCCAGGAGCCATTGGCTCAGAGACTGGCACTGGGTCCAGGGACCACCACTTTGAGTTGCACTGATCTAGGAGACCTCTCAGTCTACTAGTGTAGAATAGACAAGATAGAGCTGATCTGTATAATTAATACTCTACTAGTGTATGAAGGAGAATTGGTTGGGCACAGAGGGCATATCCAGCAGAAAATAATTTTGTAATATGTGTAATGGCGTATGGCCAATTGCTAGTCCCAACTGAAATAGATGTAGTGAATCAATGGAACTCCAATAAGTGTTGACTGAGCAGTGACTCTGTTCCAGTTGGAACTAACAACTGGATATGGATGGGTCTGTATGTTTTATTTTTAGGCTACAATGTTTTTGATAATAGGTGCTGTTCATCCTTAAGAAATTCAAAACCCAGGGGTAATTATCTAATTTCCCCCATTAATCTGTCTTTAGTAATAATATGAATCAGACATTTTCTTGAGAAGTAGTTCAGTTTTTGAATTCTGAATAGTTTCAGTTTTGTTAATTATCTTGGTGACTTGGGTGAAACATTGTAATCCAAACAGTAAACAAAGCAAAAATGTTACTGAAAGGATAATCTGTATTTCCTGTATAACAATATTCTATGTGGTGTTTTGCAAGTCTGTAGCTGTTTCCTGATGTGGACACATGGGACTCTTAAAGTTAAGCAGCTAATAAAGAAATGGCATACTAAGTTCCATTGCAGTGATATCACAATCTTTGGTCAGATGTTCAACTGAATGTTAAACCAAATGAGGATTTCAAATGCTTATTTCTTCTAGAGTACTGAAGACGGCTTAATCAATTGTTTGACTAGTATAATAAACATAGGCATGGGGCTTTTTGCATTTAACTTTGTGTTACAGTTAGTACTTTTCCATGTATTTAAACTCTTTTGTACAGGGTTATTGCATTTTGGATTTAACTTCCAAAAAGAAGTGGGACTTGAGTATGACCCCAGATATGATCTAAGCCAGGGGTAGGCAACCTTTCCCCCAACCTTTCCCCTTTAAGGGCCGAGGGACTTCATCTCCCAGAATCCCAGGAGCTATTGGCCAACATGGCTGAGACTTCTGGGAGCTGAAGTCCCTCGGCCCTTAAAGGGGAAAGGTTGCCTACCCCTGATCTAAGCCATCAACTGCTAATAAATAAATGGATTTGCTTCATACTGTGCCCCTTAAGTATAGGACGCTAACACTTTTGCTTGGAAGGAAAAGCATTTAATTTCAAAGAAAGCTGAGCTTTGTTTCACCTGTATGTCTGCTTTACCTGTATCAATAATTGTCAATTGTGAACTGCCTGCTTTTAGAAAATATTTTGAGCTGGAAAGAAAACTGTCTTTAGTGTCATCTTTCTGACTTTTCACACATATCACGTGTCACTTGACGTTCTGGAGTACAGTTATAACCCCTGGAGGGAGCTCATTGGAAACAAAAGGATTGGACAGAGTGTCCTCCAATAGTGCAGAAGAAGCCTAGTGCAGATGGAGGCCATCCCCTTTGCCTTGGTCTGTTTGTAGAAAGCTCAGAAGGCAATGCTGTAGGAAAAGTGTCTGGAACAAGGCATTTTGGGCATGGGGCACCAACAGCTTTAGATCCACTTGATCCATTGTTACTGTGAGGGGTTAAATCCTCATGCCCTCTAACTGCTGTTTTGAACTAATGCAGCAATGTTCGTGGTGGGGGTGCCCTGCACATTCTTCCTTGGCTGGCATGAGTCATAGGGACTGGGTTGATGGATCCGTAAACACAGTTTCTCCCCAACTCCAGTTTGGATTGTTCTGCCTGTCATAAAGCAATATATTTTCACATGTGAATAAGAACCACAGTCATCCAAATTGTTTTCCTTATCTGTTGCAAAATTACTGCACCATGTGTACATTGTTTAGCGTGATCCCTCGTAAATAGGGAGAAAGTGGGAGGAGTAGCAAAAATGGGAAATTTAAAAGCAACTGAAAATGGGGGGTTGCAGAGAATTAATCAGGCTTATCTGCCAAACTAGGAGTGTTGGAGGATATGCAGGTTTGAAGCAGGCTTTAGAAGGCAGTGGATTTTCAGGCCCTAATGGCCCCATGATGGGGCAAGCTGCATCTAAAAGAATTCCTGGTTTGTGAACAAATATTAAATGCACAGGAGATTTATCCTATGTTGTAACAGGTTTCCTAAGAATGCAAGATAGGAAACATTCTGCTGGATCAAATATCTATTTAATTCAACATCCTTTCCCCCAAAGTGGCCAAAGATATGGAGATCCCACAAGCAGAAAAAGAACACTTTCCCACTTAGTTCCACAGAAACTTGTGTCCAAAGGAATCACATCCTGGAGGTAGCATGTGGCCACCCTGACTGGTGCAGAGTTTGGAAACAGCTAATTGATTGGCTCACTAAGCTGTCAACATGTTAGATGTTTTCCTCTCTAGTGATATGGCCTAATTTGGTTTGAATATATGATGCTACTATTTCAACCAGGCCAGTGTCGAATAAGAAAAATGTAAACTCAAACAGGTAGGTGGTATCATGTCTGTCAGTTCTTCTATCTTTTCCTGCAGTGGTGTGAAATCCTTTCAGATGAGTTCACAATATTCAGTTCTCCTGGATCTTTTTGGGTACTTGTTTGTACAATCAAAATCTAAACCTCTGGAGTTTTAGTCTTAGTTGATGTGAAGAATCTTTAGGTTTCGTAATTAATTTTCAGTTCCCTGTTGAAGAGTGTGGTTCTTCTTTGTGTTAGATGATGGTGATGATGGTGATGATGGTGATATGTTGTTACCCACCTCTCCTCATAGATTGAGGTGGGGAAACAACAATAAGTAAACAATGCACAACATCAATTAAAACATTATTTAAAACATGCAACAGTTTTAAAACAATTTAAAATTCATCATTTAAAAATCATCTGGATAAGATATAGTACACTTAAAAGTACTTACTTTCTAAATTCGAGTGTTTTCTAATTATCTTTATGCTATATTAACTTGCAGTTACAGTAAATGTGAATTGTTGCTGCTGAGATGTCAAAGTTAATATTTGTATTCAAGTAGTTCATCTTGGTTGTAACAATATGGGGTGTGTGTTAAAAATCACAGCATGGCTACAAGTGTGTTTGAGAAGCGTATTTTAAACTTTGAACATCAAAGATAACCATTCATGTTAATAATTCTTAATACACTTTTTCATTTGTGTGTAGAGAGATTTTGTAGCACCTTTGAGACTAACTGAAAGAAAGAAGCTAGCAGCATGAGCTTTCATAGACTTAAGTTTACTTCCTCAGATGTATTTGGAAGTATCTGAGAAAGTAGATGCATCTGAGGAAGAAGAGTTAAGTCTACAAAAGCTCATACTGCCAGTTTCTTTCTTTCATTCATTTAGTCTCAAAGGTGCTATAAGATCTCTCTACATACTGATTCTACAGACTAACATGGCTATATCTTTGAATTTTTAATTTTGGTACTCATACCTGAAAACAATTGAATTACAACTTAGCTGAAATGCTTGTCACTGTCACATAATAAGCAAAGTTTTGTTGCCCTCTAGTGGTAAAAAAATATCTATAAACCATATTTTCCCAAGACAAGAGGGAGGACCATGATGCCCCATAGACTAAATAGTGTTGATTTTGCCAAGGAAGGTATAAACAGTTCAGTGGATCAGTGACTGGTTGAGTCAGCAGTGCCAGCATGAAAATAATTAATTGAACCTCTTTTAATTCTAAGAAGAAAAAACAGAATTGTTCAGCATTCTGTTCCAGTGTAGGAAAAATCCTTTAATAGAAGCAAAGATCATTATTGTTATGTTGCTTTTAAAAATCTAAATACTTACATTTGAAGAAAAGGGAAGGATGAAGATTTGTTGTCAGAATCAAATTTGGATACATTTATCTAAGCAAGTGTCTATTAAGCCTTTAGATGTTAGACCAGTTCTCCTTGGCTGCTCTTAGAATGTTCTTCTAGGAAAGCTTATATTATTGGAAATCCTTTACTTTCTTTCTTAGAATTTGCTGGTTCTACAGACTTTCTAATACTATTTTTCCTCTTGCCTTTGGTCCCCGATACATAGCAACTCAGCCAAGTTCTGTATCTGACTACATTTGCTCACAGCATCTCTCTTGCCACTTCTTTGTTATATCAACCTTTTAAATGTTAAGGTCCTCTGAACAAGCGTCCTTTTTTTTTTTTCATTCTAGAAAGTGCCCTGATAACTGATTATGCTGTCTAATACTCATGAACCACTTTGACTCTCACTTCTAAAAACCACTTTGATTAGTCCCTTGTGTAATCTTAATAAAATTTCCCAAATCCTTAACAGTTGTTAATTTCATATGGCAGGAAGACATGAATAAAGTTGTGAATTTGTTCAGCTGTTGTCCAGATGGTTTCACTACAGATATTTTGGAATGTTATTAATACAATTTTTTGAAGCAATGCTTAAATGAAAGCCGGTTTCCTCAGAATATCTTCTGGACTTTTGAGATTATTTCAGATTCCCAGAAGTATTTGAGAATTCAGTAGACACATCTTTACAGACTGAAAGACATAATTTCCTGATTTTATATATAAAATCAACATTGTATAGCTTTATTCTTAGAAAACTGAACCAAAGTCAACTCTCATCAAAACAAATTATCTTAGTTACTGGTCTATATTTTATGCCTGGCTTCCAGATGTGAAGACAGAACATCACAACATTTGCAAACTTTAACTTTCAACAAAACTATTCCCTCAAGAAGATAAGAGATAGTTATTTTAGGAGAATAATTTTATCAGTCTGACAAAGCTAGAATTCTATAGTACCTTAAAAGGCCACGGAATTTATTGCAGAATGAATATTTATAGGCAGCAAGCTACTTTATCTGATGTTTATGTAATTTAACATTTTGTGATATAACATATTTCCACTTTTTCTTTGTAGTTTATATTTGTTTAAACTAGGAATAGCTCCTCAGATCCAGGACTTGCTGGGGAAAGTAGATTTTACAGGTACCTTTTCATCTTTGTTTGCAATGTTTTCTTGTTAAAGATTCATCCCCTCCTTTATAGCTGCTTCTAATAACACTGTATTTGTGTGACAGTTTTTCTCTATACTCCCCCAGCATTCTCCATATTCCTGTGCTGAAGTGGGTGTAGAGTAGTTACGTAAAGAATGTGCTTTATCAAAAGATGCTAGGTAACAAATCCTTGTGTCTTCTCAGCTTCAGTTTTTCTCTGACAGGAGGAGGCCAAGGAGAAATACAATCACAATGTTGTTTAGATCCACAAGTTACTCTCACCCTTTGTACATCTATCTTGTGCATGCTTTTGTTGTGTAACAAATCCTATACAGTTTTGTTCCTATAACTTTACCATCTTCTTTTCCCTACCTCTTTTTTAAATAGAAGAGGAAATCAGTAACATGCGGAAGGAACTGGAGAAGTATGGCATACAGATGCCATCATTTCATAAAATTGGAGGTATACTAGCCAGTGAACTTTCAGTGGATGAAGCAGCATGTAAGTTCACCTAATCTGAGTTCACCTAATCGTTATTTAAAATGTGTCTGTAAGTTCCATCATCTGAAAACCCATTTGACTATGTTAAGCAATCTCATTTTTTAAAACCTGTAGTCTGAAGTATGCAAAAAAAAAAAAAAAACTCCCCTCTGACTTGAGCTAGTCAAATATGTAGCCTAGAGGTTCCTAGATTTTTTTGGTTCATAGTTCCTTAGTCTTTTGATAATTTTTTCATGGCTTCTGTAGGCTAAAGAAATACTCAACCATTCCATTTACTTTGTACTTAAGTGTAAGCAACTTAATAAGTATTTACGAATTGATTTTCAGTGTGGGAAACTGTTGTTATGTGTCAGGTTGGGTTCAAGTTATGGTGACCATATGAGTGACAGAGACCTTCAAGAGATCCTGTTATTAATAGCTGAGTCTTGCAAGATCTGGGCTGTGGCTTCCTTTGTTGAGTAAATCCTTCAGTAATGGTTTTTGCTGTTTTATGTGTGCCTTCAAGCCATCTCTGATTTATGACAACCCTAAGGTGACCTACAGGATTTTCTTGGCAAGATTTATTCAGAGAAGGTTTGCCTTTGCTTTCTTCTGAAGCTGAGAGAACGTGACTTGCCCAAGGTCACCCAGTGGGTTTCCATGGCTGAGAGGGGATTTAAATCCTGGTCTCCAGACCCATAGTCCAGTGCTCAAACCATTATACCATACTGGCTCTCCATCTGTAATGGAATCTTCCTTTTTTCCTGCTGTCTACTGAGGATCTTTTTGGCCATCCTGGTAGCTGTGTAACTCTTCTAGTACCACGTTTGACACGGCACACCTCAACAGAAGCTACAGTCCTTCACAACTTGCTGATGAGAATAACTGTGTTTGTGTACACACATCTGTCCCAATTGCACTTTCTATTTTCAGTTGCCCCCACTTTAAAACGCTTTTAGGCATATACCTCAAACTTTACATGTGCAAAATCCCTTTGAGAAGAAGTGACTGCACTAAAATTTGATTTAGAGTGCCAATAACTAATGGAAAGCTAGTCTGCTTGACAAATGCTGAGACTGAAAACAGATATTTTGGAGGCTGTCCAAAGTGCTTGAAGGGTGAAGAGGACAGGGAGTGGAGTTGACAGGCAATATATGGGAAATGCAAAAAGGGTAAGAATTTGTTCAGGCATGACACCTTCTTGAAACAAGTAGGAGTTTCACATGGGTGGGCGGGATTTAGAAGATCAGAAAACAATACAGTCATCCCTCCACCTTTGTGGCTTTGACTTTTGCGGATTTGATTATTCACGGATTTTATTAATATGTTCTCTCTAGGACTGTCTAGGTCCTCCAGCGCAACTCTGTGGTCAACATTAACCAAAAATCACACTGAAGGACCTAGAGATTCCTAGAGAGAACACTCCACTAGGCATTTGTAGCTCCACCAGTGCAATTCTATGGTCAGTGTCTGGCAGATGTTGACCATAGAGTTGCACTGGAGGCCCTAGAGATTCATAGAGATTCTCTCAGGTAAAAACAGTGGTTTTGTTATTTGCAGTTTTTCCACATTCATGGGAGTCCTGTGCCCCTAACCCCAGCAAATGTGGAGGGACGAGTGTAGTTCATCCCTGACCCTCATTTTGGGAATGAGGTACAAAACTCACCCTCAGGCACACAAGCACACAGAAACAAAAACATGCCACCCCTCTACCACCTGTTGTTGAAACTGCTATAACATCCCTCCACTAACTGGTGTCATGATGGCTCCCAAATAAAGATGGGACTTTACCACTTCACAGGGATTTGACCACTTGAAGGGCAAAGTGTGCAGTTTTCCATAAAAACCACACTTATGGTGTTTTCCATTATATAGTTACAGAAAACTGCACAGAATAAAAAACAAAATGCTATCCCAAGAATTTTCAGTCCAAAAGCTATGGTGTGGATTAGTGTGGCTGAGAAGAAGAGGAAGAGATGAGGAATGGGGAGAGATTATATTGCAATGATTTTAGGATTACCTTAGACAAATCCAGATGTTAGATTTTTCACAACACTGATTTTGGATATCGCATAGATGGACTAGTGTGGAGAAGGAGCAGCAGCAGCAGCATTTTCAATACACTAATGTGGAGACCTGCATGGAGTGGACTGATGTGAAGAGGAAGGAGAGTGGGGAGGAGAAGAAATGGTGTTAGCTTGATTCTCATCAACATCAATAATCCTCCAAGTCTCTGTGTCATCCCCGCTCTTCTGTCTTCAATGTACACACCTTTTCCCAGCACATGTACAAGGAAGAAAATTTGGGAAGGAGGATAGGAGGAGTGATAAAGAGATTTATAAGATTTATTGACATCAGTGAGATTCACAAAAAATGCTGAGAAAGAAACTATCCTCCTCCTCCATCATCTATACAGAAATATCCTAAATCAGTGTAATGAAAACTATAGTATCTGGATGTTAGCCTCAATCCATGTTAACTCCAAAATCACCCCAATCCATGTTAATGCCCTTCCTCGCCCTCATCAGTCCATGCCATAAAGTCCTAGACTCCTAGATCAGTGTACTAAAACCCCTAAAAAACCATTGGATGTTATTGTTAACTCTAATCCATATTAAACCTAAAATATTTGAAATGGATACCCCCTTTATATTATCTTCTCCTCCTCCCTAGTCCATTTGTACAGAAGTATGAGATTAATTCTACCTCCTCCCATATTTCTGCATAATTGGACTAGTTGGGGGGGGGGGAGGGGAGAAGAGAAGGACCAGAAAATGCAGTTTTACCATCACCACTCCCAAGCCCCCTTTGCTGGTTTTAGTTTCCCTAGTCCTTTGAATTTAAAAAATAAATAAATTGCTACAACTTAACAGCTGCCCCTTTTCACAACCACTGCTCCCACTCCCCATGAATAGAGGGCCCAGCTAGCATCCCTTTAACTGAAATGTCTGTTCTGTAGTACTCTTCAGTGTTCAAAATGCTTATCAGATACTACTTTGTTGAAATTTCTATAACCACCCTTTATAGTATTTTCTCCCTCCTTTGTAACGGAAGGCCAAGGGAAAGCCTGGAATCTTGTTATTGGCTTACAATGGGGTAAGGGTCTTTCATGCTTGCATGAAGCACTTTTTGGAGTAGTCAGGGAGATGGCAGAAACACTAGAGGAAACTGTTCTTCTGGATCCTGAGTACATTGGAAGAAGCTTTTTGTCCTAAAACAGAGAGAATAAAAATATAAATGCAGCCAAAATTTCAGATGCAGGAGACTTGACCAAAATCAGGACCACAGTCAGGGGTGGGGGGTGGCAAAGGGTTTAAACCCTCTGTCCCTCAAGCTAAGATCCACATCTGGACTGGGCCTCCTGCATTTACTGTAGAGGCCATTTGTATTAGATAAATCTTTAAATTATTATTTAGAATGGTCTTAATATAGTTAGGGACAATTAATTCAATTCATTTGGGGAGTAATGAACTCGGAAAGATTAATTCTAATATGCATCACCCTTTTAAAAATACTAGACTTTTATTCTTTTCAGTGCATGCAGCAGTAATTGCAATTAATGAAGCTATAGAGAAGGGAGTTGCAGATCAAACAATCAAAACGCTCAAAAATCCAAATGCCATGTTGGTTAATGTGGATGATGATCTTGCCCATGCATATCAGAAGGAGCTTTCAGAAGCTAAAAAGAGAAAAGAAGAGAATGCAAGGCTGAAGGTATGCAAATGGATTATTGCATGTAACCAACAGTGAATGTGAACTAAGTTTCACATAATTATTCTTTTTGTATAAAAGTAAGACAAAAGTACCTAGTTACCTGAGTAGAGTAACAGTAGAGCACTATAACAGAAATGCAGCAATAACTCAGAATGACAGTTACCTTGAATTTATTGAAGGCCATGTAATAAAAACTTGCTATGCTGTTTTATAACACATTTTGAGAATGTATCTTAATCCTGATTTCAAAGTAGATTTATAAACAATTTAGAATACAAAATATATTCAGTTTTTCATTCTTGCTTGAATGGAGTGTGAGTTAGCGCAGGGCAATCATGATGCTGTTTTGCATTTTTATGGCAGTTCTAAATCTCAACTTGTGAAATTTGTGGTTCTAAGTTGATTATTGCTAGAAATGCATTTGTTGTTGCAAATCTTCAGTTAAATCCATGTAAATCATTTTATGACACTAGTGCCAGGAGCATTCCTCCATAAGAAAAAGTTCAGTAAACAATCCACATCCTGAGAATATAGGAAGAGGAATGATCCATTCATATCCAGGACATCAGGAGAATTGAGACACAGTATATACTCAACTATAAGTCGACCTCATATATAAGTCAAGGGCAGGTTTTGGGACCAAAATTAAGGATTTTGATATGATCCATGTATAAGTTTAAGGTAAAACTTAGATGCATGTAATAAAAAATCTAAAGGATGAAGAAAAGGGAAACTGCTAAAGAAATTACAAAATTCCAGGAGGCATAACTGCTCACACTAAAGCTGGATGGATGAGAGAGCAGGGGGCATCAATACTTCCAAGACAGATTATACTCTTGCCTTTTACCAGGGGATGGTTCCTTTTCTTTATAAGGGTTAAAGTACAGTACTTACATTGACCTGTGGATAAGTCAACTCAGGGTTTTTTTGGGTCAATTTTTGACTAAAATTTCTAGACTTATACATGAGTATATACAGTATGTTGTAATTGACATGAGTAGTTTTAGAGATGCCTACTTTTGAAAAGGGACTTAAACTCTAGATTCATATTCTTCTTCATATTTGTTTTCTATTAATGTTTAGAATCTGAGATTTTTTAGAAAAATGAGCTGTGTTCAGGGTGGTGTATTTTATCCCCTTGCCCAACTTTTCAACAGCATACAATTATGTCTTACTTAGGATTTGCCAATTTCCTGCTACAACATTCTGAGTGACTTCTGTCACCTAACATACTATATATATATATATAGAGAGAGAGAGAGAGAGAGACAGAGAGAGACAGAGAGAGACAGAGAGACTGGTTAGTGTATGAACAAATTTTAATAAGACCACAATGTACAACAAATCACTTTCAGCACAATAATACAAATGGTTACTTGTAGGCAGAACTCATTGTTTTACTACTTTGGAGGTAATAAACTGCTGAGCAGATGTGTACATTAGAAAACAGATGCTTGTCATTCATTAAATGCCTTTCTTATCACCAGGATGTTTGTACTGATCATTTATTACCAGCGTTAGTCATATACACATATACTACAATGTACGAGAAGCATAAGTATCGTACTCCATTACCTGACGAAATACAATCGTCCCTTGGTATCCACAGACTTGCCATTTGCAATTTTGATGATTCGCGGATGGCAAGCCCGCGCTGTCCTCAGTGGCTGTGCCGCCATTGGGGACAATGGGACAACTTCCTTCCCTCCTCCTTCCCCCCAGCACTGGGGCCCGTAATCCATGCCGGCCACCATGGAATTTGCCTTCCCAGCAGTGCTCGGGGCCTGGTGTGTGCACACCCCACCCACCTCCACTACAGCCAACGGACGTACTGCATGCCCATTGGCTGTGGCATCAGTGGACAGGGCATGCTCACGCTGGGCCCTGAGCATCACTGGGAAGGTGAGTCCCCATGGCAGCTGCCGTGGATTACAGCCCCGGCGGCCCTGGTGCCAGGGGGAAAAGGGAGGGAGGGAGGACTTGTCCCATTGTTTCCAGTGGCAGCTGCACCGTCATTGGGAATAATGGGACTCAACTATTTGTGAAATTTGCTATCCGTGGCGGGGGGGTGGTCCGGAATGGATCACCTGCAAATACCGAGGGACGACTGTTTGCAGTCTGCAAAAGCTCATAATATTAAATTGGTTAGTCTTAAAGGTGTTACAAGATTCTTTCTCCTTATATTATGTATTATTAAAAAAAAATGATAGGTAACCAAACCAAAACATGCAAATAGATTCTCGTGAAAATAAAGAGACATATCAGTTTGTTTTGTATGAGTTATATTGATACAGTTTTGTACTGGTCAAGGACCGAATAAATTAAATTGAATTGATACAGTTTGTAAGACAATTTTTTAAAGAAAATAAAACAAAAATGAACTTGAATTGCTATTTTTGCAGTTTAACTTCATTAAGTTGTAGTTGTAATTGTTTTTGCCTGTCATTATTTTCCTGAAACTTTATTTCCCTATAGAAATACTTGTGTGTTCATGTATATTTGAAGACAGCATCTGTTTCTTGAAATCGTCAGTGGCATCCTGGTTAGGGCGGAATTGCCTTTGTTTAATTGTCTGTCTGTCTGTTTTATTTATTTGTTTTTTAGAATGGCTCAATTTTGGAGGAGGAAAGAGATGTGTATGAAGAGTTACTGACACAAGCTGAGATCCAGGGAAACATCAATAAGGTCAACAGTGAGTAATCTTCACTTACTGTGAAGCCAATGTTTCCTGAAATTTGAGAGTTGCATATGCAGCCTTAATTCTGGTGAAAAACACCAGTATCTTCAGTAGATTTTTTTATGGCTCTTTAATTTTTAAACTGCTAAATGCTCCTTCTTCAGCAATTATGTTGAATTCTCTGGGATATTTCTCGCTTTTTTTATGACTCAATTTGGATGATGTGCTGCTTCTTTGGCCTTTGCATTCTGGATAACAGCAGACTTGATTATTGATTCCAATGTACTTTATCTGCTTTCTTCCCTTTTCTGCTGGCTGCAAAATACTGTAAATTTTGACCCCTCTTTTACATGCCACATTTTAGCCCCAAGCCCTTAGAGTTAAGAAAGTGTCTGTTCTGATGAGTCTTTGCATGTTGATGCAGAAAGATTTGATAGAGATTCCCTTGAAAATCTGTACATGAAAGAAGGAAAAGAGAAAAACTCATTCAATATATTTTGCTGTCTGTAAGCATTGTTTTCCTTTCAGTTCACATAGTTTTAGACCAAGTGAACAAGGCTATTGACATGCAAGATGAAGTGGCACTGATGGCAGGCTTGAACAACCCTGCTCTGAGCCTGTTGGAAGTTCTGCCGCAAAATTCCACATGGTACCTAGTACAATTATTTGATTTTAAAGAGCAGAAAACACAGGTAACTGAATATAGCACACTAGTGTGACACTTTAGTTTGCCTTAAACTCCTTTAGTCTCAAAACATGACTTCAACATGATTTGTGGTCCTCTTAGGAATAGAGGAGAGAAGCTTGCAGTGTATTTTCACTTTCTTTCTTTCTTTCTTTCTTTCTTTCTCTATCTTTATATATATTCGATGGCAGTGTACAGTGTGCTTTTCATTTTGATTAGCCAGTACATATCATATAAATTGCTACAGCCACCTATAAGTAAAATAAGGAGGAAAATATACCTAAAATCACCGGAACTGATGATTGGAGAATTGGTGATCTCCCCTGCATACTGGGAAAGTGGGTGCGGGGAGATAGGCCTCAGTCCCCTGGGAAGTACAAAATAAATAAAGCACCCTTGGTCTGATAGAGTGGAAAACTTTCTGGAACAGATTTTGGGTATCATGAAAGGTTGTAGTGGGAAGACAAGGCGGAAGAAAGCTGAATTCACTGGCACTTCACTGGTGCTGTGTATGGAATTACTTCATTAGATAAGTGTTAGATTCTGGCCTTTAAATTTTAGTTTGAGAAAATACATCTTTGGAGACTCACAGAGCTACCTGTCTTAAAGCAATATTTGTGAACTTTTGCATAAGGGACATTCATATTTACTAATTAGAAGTGGAATAATAATTCTACACCAAGCATTACACTCTTGGTGTCCTTAGATATGGATTTCAGTCAGCAATTCCAAATGTGTCACTCATTTGCCTCTTAATTAAAAAATATAATGACACATCTTTTTCCTAATCTGTTAGATAGCAGGGCTTCCAATTATGCTCGACAAAAGTGAGATACAGAATGAAGTTAGTGTTGCCAATGAGGAAGCAGCCTTTCACAAATTTAGTGAGTAAATTGTTGATTTCCACTTGTAATTTCACTACCTGTAACATTATCCAATTTAACTACCTGTAACATTTTTAAAAGAAACATCATTCTAGGAATGATGTTTCTTTTAAAAACTACCTACACAGTGTTGTGTATTGTCACTTTTGTTTTGTTGTCACCACAGCTGAATCACAAATTGGGTTGACTCTTTTATCTCACTCCCCCAGTGTCATTCATAGTTTCAGTCAATGTGTTAAATACACCCTATTGTTTTCAAAACTAAAAATTCTCTTACTTAGCTCACTTATTTTGTCTGTCAAACTTGTTTTGCAATTTAGCAACAAACAGTTTGGAAACATGAATTCTTCCTAGTGTTGATGTTGTTGTGTGCACTCGTTTCTAACTTATGGCAACCTATCACAGGGTTTTCTTGGAAAGATTTGTTCAGAAGAGGTTTACCTTTGGTGTCTTCTGAGGCTGAGCGAGTATAACTTGCCCAAGGTCACCCAGTGAGTTTCCATGGCAGACGAGGAATTCGAACCCTTGTCCCCAGAGTCCTAGTCCAATGCACAAACCACAATATCATGCTGGCTCACTGTTGATAGAAAATTATTATTAAATAGCTAGTATACACACCCTGTGTTTTACAGTGTGTGTGAGACTTCAGGTTGCCTATTGAGTTACATCGACCCCATGAATTTCATAGTGGTTTCTTAGGCAAAGAATACATTAGTGGTTTCAGAAGAAGTCCTGATATATTTAAGGGGGTTCCAAATTTGCAGCCGCATTTCTATATTTTGCTTTTCTTTTAATTCCTGAAATATTAAAATTCATCTTCTGGGATATTAAGCTTGAAACACACTTTCACTTCATGCTTTCTATGGCTTAGCTTAATGGCAACTTATTCTCTATCATTTTGCTTGAACCCATCAGTCTAACAGCTCTTTGCTTGTTGTGTATACACAGAAAACACAGCATGAGCATAGTGTATGTTTTGCTTATATTGCGTCAGTTTATTCAGGGCCTCTATTTTGATATATGCTGGTTTAAGAAGTGGTATTATCCTTGTTTCAATGTTTGGATGCTTATATTTGTGAAAGTATTGTCTGTAAAAGTAGTATCTGTCCAAACATAGAGCAGTACTTTGTTTTCTTTAATGTATGGGTATCAAGTATTCTGATCCAACGCACCCTTGTGTGCATGGGACAATCCAGTGCACAAGTGAAGCTCCCAGGAACAGAAAGGGTTCCCATTTGTTCCAACTTCTGGCACAGTTCAAACACACATTGAACAATTTTGCAAGGTTACTACCTTGTCAGTACTACCTGACAAAGAGTTGATTTTTTAAAAAAAAATGGGGGGTGAGAAGCAAAAGGAATATCTGTTCTTCTTGATGAGTGAGATGTTGAAAACATGTAAATCTTTCAGTGCTCAAATGAAAGGATGTCCACAGCATATATCCAATTGCTTCTCTCCTTGCTTTCAGGTCATATCTATCTACTCATACACCCCTCCTGCCTCTTCCCTTTTAAATTAAAAGACAGATAATTATTTTTTTAAAGGCAGTAAATTAAAATTTAAGTACATGTTTGCACTATTGTGAACATGTTTGCTTGATGCATAATTTCAGCTTCTTTACAGAATATTCTCATTGGTAGCTTGAAAGTGATACTTACGTCTGAGCACATTCAACTTAACTTGGAAATTATGTACAAGCTAAGCTCTCTTTGGCAGTGATATGCCTAAGAGCCTTATCACATTACAAAAGAAATATGAGAGATGGTGAAATAGAAGCAGCTTTCAACTTACCTTCCCGCATGCCAAGAAAGCACCTCTGTGCTATTCCTGATGAAGAAGGTTATAAAACTGCCTTTTGTTCTGCTGAAAATGTTTATTTGTTCATTTATTTATTTCATTTTTATGCCACCTTTGTCCCAGAAAGGGACATAAGGTGGCTCATAAGATAAAAACACTTTAAAAACTTGCAATAAGAGTTTAAAAACAATTATAATCATCTAGTTAAAACAATATTAAATTAACATAAAAACCTACAAAAGTTAAAAACATAACTAAAACACATACACCCCATATAAAAGTCACTCTGTCATAATTATATATTAAAAAGCCTGCCTAAATAAAAACATTTTTGCTTGCTAGCAAAAGGAAAGCAGGGAGGGGGCCAGCATAGCCTCCCAAAGAACGGAGTTCCAGAGGGTGGGAGCAGCCACCAAGAAGGCTCTCTCTTGTGTCCTCATCAAGCAAGCCTGTGATGATGGTGAGACCAAGATAAAGCCTTTCCCTGAAGATCTTAGGTCTCTAGCAGGTTCATATGGGAAGATATGGTCTCTCAAATACTCTGGACCTAAAGCTGTACAGAGCTTAATAGATCATGACCAACACTATGAAAATCTGCTTGGAAAAAACCTCTGATTTATGACTTCCCTCTGGAAGGAGAATGGAAGTACTACAATGTCATGCAGGAAGGTAAGCTGAAAGCTGCTTTTATCTCACTGTCTCTCACCTTTCTTTTGTAATAGGATAAGGCTTTGAGTATCAGGTGCATGGCATTAAATGGAGCAGATGTCAGAAGGACTACTGATGTTATTTTTCTTCTGGCCTCTAGAGCTTATTGCAGTTGACAATATTAATATTGCAATTCGTAACTGTGACCCAAATAAGACAGTTGCTGCTCTGATGAAACCTGAAGCCCAGTTGTGTGATGTTTACCCATCTGCTGCTAGTGTGTATCAGACTGAACTCTTCAATCTTCAACAACAAAATGCTGTGGTAAGATGGAAATCAGCTGAATATATGGATACTTGGAGCTTAATAATTAATAAATGAAATATGGTAAATATCCATGATGATGTTGTTATCATTGTGTGTCTCCACATCATTTCCAACTTATGATGGCCCTATGGGGTCTGGGGCTGCCCCCTGAGTATTCTTGCCCCAAATTTCCCCTGAATTTCTTCTCTCACCTGCCCTCTTTTGCTGCTGGTTTTCGGTTCTCACAGTGAACAATGGGCAGCTGCCTTTCCATGTGGTTCCTGTTCATCACTCAGTGCCATTGCTGAGGACAGAATGAGGCATCCAGTTTAGAGTGACTTGCACCCTCAGCTGCAGCACTGGGCAAGCTGCAAGGGACCACAAGGGAAGGCAGCCACTGCCACCACTGCTAAGAGAGCCAGAAACCCACAGAAAAAGGTGAGCTACCTAAATGCGGGTTAGGGGAGGAAGCCCCGAAGTCGGTTTGGTTGTGCCCAGCAAGCCTAGGGGGAATTCAGGATAATTTGTCCATGTAGACATGCCACCAGTGGGTGATTTCAACTTGGAAAAATGACTGCCGGAGCACGTTTCCCAGTTTGCATTGGAGCAGGGATCTACTCTGAAGTCGGATTCTGCTGCAAAACATGGCTGCAGTGCAAATTAGAGTTAAATTCAGGAGAGGTAGGGAGTATTATTTAAGGCATGCAATAATCTCCTAAATCAGAATTCTAAAGAATTGTGGCCCATCCTGACATTTGAAGGTGGACAATGCCTTGCTGTTGGACCAAATCAATAAAATTCTGCCATATCAAAATGAAAATATATTAAATAAACTGGGGTTGTGGATAAGGTAATAATCCCTTTTTCATCCTTCCTTATTAACATTTGCCTTTTCTAACTTTTTGAGAGTCTGAATTTCTAATGGTAAACTGAATGTTCATTTTGATCTGGCTGTGGGAGCTTAATTTTCTTGCTCATAAGAATATATTTTCACAGAACTACTTGGCTCATGATGAACTGTCTATTGCTGTTGAAATGCTGTCAGCCGTGGTGTTGCTAAACCAAGCTCTGGATAGTAAGAACATAGTGGAAACAAAAACACATCTCAGCAACCCATCCATTGGCTTTAATAATCTGGAAGAAGAGAACTTGCAACGGTAAATCAATCAATCAATCAATCAGTCAATCATATTTGATGTATTTGTGTGAGACACAGCCATGTATGGAATAGGTTTTTGTGGGTTTTTCAGGCTGTGAGGCCGTGTTCTAGAAGAATGTATGCCTAACGTTTCTCCTGCGTCTGTGGCTGGCATCTTCAGAGAATGCCAGCCATAGATGCAGGCAAAATGTCAGGAATACATTCTTCTAGAACACAGCCTCACAGCCTGAAAAACCCACAAAAACCTATGGATGCAGGCTGTGAAAGCCTTCGACTTCACATGTATGGAATGCTTACTAAAAACTAAAAAAATCCTAAATGGTGATGAAAGGAGACATTCATTTTTCCAACTGTTTTCACATTTGAATGAGTCCTGAAGTGTATTAATTTTTTCCCTTACTTAAGAGTGTGTTATATTATCTTTATAACTAGTGTAAACAAGTCTGTTGTTGAATCCATGAGTACTCTTGTATTACATAATTGTGACAGATGTGTAATTATCTCCCTGTAGTTATGCTGACACCCTGATGTCTCTTAAACTAGAAGCATCATCTCAAGGACAAGAATATTTAAGCTGGAATGATATCCAGAACTGTATTGACATGGTTAATACCCAAATTCGAGAAGAAAATGATAGTAAGTATTTCATTTAAGACTTGGTTTACAAAATGCATCCAATGCTGTGAGGGAATGAAAAAAAATTGGTTCAGTAAGTGGCATTCATTAATACATAATATTGCATTCATTCAAAAATATGCTCTGCTGCTAAGATATCAAGCTTTTAGCACCATTAATCCACAAAGAGCTATATGTTCTGGAAAAGTATGTCTCTATCCCCTCCCTCCAACTGTATTTGGCAAAGAGCCTGGAAAGAAGAGAGATGTTCCATGGGATTGCAGAGAACACACCACAGCTTCCCTATACAGTTTATTGAAGAAAAAAAATTATTGGCAGTGACATGATGGCTTCCATGTCAGTGGGGTGATGAATCCACTCTGGGTTTTACTCAGGAATTTAAAGACATTGTCCAAGGTGCTCAACCTTATCCTAAAACATGTTCAGTACCTGCAGTGCCTCAACCTGAGGTGGATTCATCATCTCACTGACATGGAAACTACTGTGTGACTGGTTATTGACAACCTTGTCATTCTCTGTTAATCTATGCCTAATAGACTTGGGGGAAACCATACAGGTACCAAATATAATATTTTAAAAATGAACAAAAAAGTAACTAAAGAACATACATAGAGTTCTAATAATATTAATAATATAATGAACTAAAATTACACAAATCAAAAAAGTAAGGAACAATTATATAATCATATGCAGAAAGTAACAAGCAGTGTTTTGCAAAACTGACTTTACGGACAAATAGTACTTACTATATCAGTACTTGACTATCGTATCTCTTTATGTTCTGTAGTTACTTTTTTGTTCATTTTTAAAAATATTATATTTGGTACCTATATGGTTTTCCCCAAGTTTGTTAGACACAGTTTTCTTTTCAAGACCCTTCTGTGTTTCTTTGGTGTCAGTATTCTCTGCTGATCAGCAGCATTCAATTTCTGCTGTGTCTTTGCAAAGGCCTGGAATTTCTGTACTGGACAATAACAACACAAATGACATTACCACTAAAATTTCGGCTCATCTGTTCCCAAGACATTGGCTGCATCTACACTGTAGAAATAATAGAGTTTGACACTGGTTTAACTGCCATGGCTCAATGTTATGGAAACCTGGAGTTTGTAGTTTGTTGTGGCACCAGAGCTCTCTAACAGAGAAGGTTAAACATCTAACAAAGCTACAAATCTCATAGCCAGGCCAGTTAAAACAGTGTCAGACTGCATTATGTCTGCAGTGCAGATGCAGCCATTATCAGGGAACAAGTGCAGAACTCAGATAGGAAACAGGATGTTCTGCAAATAATTGAAGATGCAATCCCAGGGCAGAAGGATCTATGCCAATTCTCCGGTGTGTTTTACCCACCTCTGCTTCCATGGTGCTACTGACACTTTCAGAGAAGCTGCTGCCAAGTGTTCTCCTCATGCCCCCATTCTGACACAGAGATTATCAATTATGATGGGAAATTCAGCTTATCAATAAAACTTGGTGGTAAATTAGTACTCCAATTCAGGCAGAAATCCTGAACATTTACATAAGAGCATAATTGCATATTATTGTTCATCTTAAATGAGACTGCATAGTGTGGTATGAAGCAGTATATAACTTGTGGATAAGTTGACCTAGGATTTTAGGTCAATTTTTGGGCTAAAATTTCTGAACTTATACATGAGTATATATAGTATATTACTTTTGTTATCATTCTTTCTTGATTAGGGATTGTAGCAATTGGTCACATTAATGAGGCCATTGATTTGGGAGATCCCAGAAGAACGGTAGAAGCACTGCTGCTTCCTACAGCAAAACTCCATGGTGTGAAGGAAGAAAATGCATGGCATTATCAACAGGTCTTGAGGAATGCAAAAGCAGTCAAATGTCAGGTAGAATTTTTTTCATGCCTTTTTTCCTGCTTTGCAAAATATTAGATGTCAGAGCTTCCTGTAATTATCCTGTCCTTGCACATGTGTGTATACACAATAACTTTACTTGCCGTTGTTATCTACATAGTGAAGGAAACACTTTCCCATACTTCTTTGCAAATTCAGTGTCACCTGTTGCAAATATTCATAATTAGCTTAGCTGTTTTTAGTTTACTACCTGGTTGCTGGGAGTACAAAAGATGTACTACATCTAGAAATGTCTAGATGAATAACTTCCACAATATGCTAATATGAAGATAGGGCATATTCATTCATACATTTCTTAGAAACTGTTCACCTCTCCATACAGTAGTTTTCTTACATTCATTATTTTTTTTAAAAAAATAAATGATTTACATATCTGAGACGTAAGTTGTTTTTCAACATGGAAGATCCTTTCTGTATGTAAAGAAACAACACATATGGGTTGGTACTATTTCTTTAGATGTTCTAACATAGTATTTATTTATTTATTTATTTATTTTATATATACTTGACCTTAAAGTAAGTAAGTAGGTAAATAAATAAATAATACACTAGAACACGAGACTCAGGGCAACTCACAAAACATAGCACAACTAAAAAAGAAAAGAGAAATGTTTAAAACCCAATTAAATGAATTATCATATTAAAACACAGCAAATTTAATACTATATAAAGGCTTTTTAATAGTAAGGAGAATAAAAGTGCATCATATGCACACAATTAAAAGGTGCTTTTTCACAATCAGTTTATCTCCAAAAGCCTATTTAAATACAACATCTTTATCTGCTGGCATAAGGAGAGCCAAAAGGGGGTCAATCAACACTTCTGTGGAAGGGAATTCCACAGCATGGGAGCAGCTGTTGAGAAGGCTCTTTCTTTTGTCCTTACCAGACAGAGCTGTGGCATCAATGAGAGAGAGTGAAAGTCCTCTGCTGAAGCTTTTCAGACTTGGGCAGATTCATATAGGTTAATATGGATCTTTAGATAGTCTGGTCCCAATCTATATAGGTCTAATAGGTGATAAACACATTGAATTATGCCAAGAAACAAAACAGTAGCTAGTGAAGCTGTTTCAGTAGGGATATTATATGCTCCCTGTAACTCGTCCCAGTCTTTGTCCTCCATAACATTTTGGACCTACTGAAGTTTCAGAGTAGTTTCCAAAGACAGCCACATGTAGCATTTGTTACAGTAATCCAGACAGGATATAATCAAGGTTTATATTGCCATAGTCAGATCTGACATCTCTAGCAATAGGTGCAGCTGACACATTAGTCTTAACTGTCCAAATGTCCACCACTGAAACCTAGGCTTCCAATTAATTCTTGAGTTAGCCAGTGGTCAGAGTGTTGAACAGGAATCACCCAGCACCACTTTCTGAGGATTGGAGTTACTGTAAAACAATGTCCCCAAGTCCTATCCAGAGAAGCAGCCTAGAAAGATACCATGGTTGAGGGTATTGCAAGCTGCTGAGAGATCCAGCAAAATCAACAGGGACATGCTCCCCTGTATGGTTCCTGGAGTAGATCCCTCACTAAGGTGACCAAAGCTGTCTCCATCCCATATCCAGGCCAGAAGACAGACTCAAATAATTCTAGATACTGCATTTTATCCCCAAATCCTTGGATCTTGGAGGCCACCATCAATGATGGCACCCAAGTCAAAGTGGATCTGACAGATTTTGTCTGCAAAGAGTTGTACAAATTGTGAAGTCGTAGGCTTTCATGGCCGGCATCCATAGTTTTTTGTGGGTTTTTCGGGCTGAGTGGCCATGTTCTAGAAGAGTTTCTTTCTGACATTTAGCCAGCATCTGTGGCTGGCATCTTCAGAGAAATGAAGGTGCCAGTCACAGATGCTGGCGAAACGTCAGAAAGAAACTCTTCTAGAACATGGCTACACAGCCCGAAAAACCCACAAAAAACTAAAGTTGTACAAATTGTTTAGAATGGGCTGTTGAGTAGTCTGTTTTCCCCTTTTGTGGTGCAGGAGGCTCCTAATCACTTGAGACAACTGTGGTGATACAAAAGTATGATTTCCTCACTGCTATCAGTGCTACAGCATAAGCGTCCAGTGGGCTATAGCCTGTGTTTGATTGGACCTGCTGTGATCTTTCTGCCATTCATGGTGTTGTCTCCATTTCACATGTTTCAATCACCAGCTATATGGTAAACTAAGGGGCTTGCTTGATTCCACTCCATAGGAAGATCAGAGTTCAGGGACAATCATGTCCTCCAACCTGGTCTATATTACTTTCCTGTTATATAGTGGTGAATTCACAATGATATTGTTTTTCATTTTGTTGGATTCTTCTAAATTGTTCATTGTATCTAGTTGTTACTGTTCAAAGCAATTTATGTAAAGTTCATTTAGCAATGCAATCCATGGGAAATGACCCCAGGGAGTAACCCTTACATTGTTCAGATCTCCATACTAATTAGATGAGAGCTATGCACTCTCTAAACCAGGGGCCGGCAAACTATGGCCCGGGGGCCGGTTAAGGCCCCGGGCCCCAGACTTACCGGCCCAGGCCGAAGGTTGCCGCCGCCCGCCGCCGTCGGGGAGCGTTTTGCCGCTTTGCGGCCGCACTCGCTGCGATCGCCATTTTGGAAGTCCAAATTGCGGCTGCGACGCGTTTGCGCATCTGCAAACGCATCGCAGCCGCAATTCGAACTTCCAAAATGGTGGCTGCGACATGCGCCGTGGTGGCTGCAGCCGCGTGCGCAGGGGGCCGCGCGCGGAGGAGGAGGGTGCGTGTGCGCCGCCATCCCCCCCCCCCAGCCCAGCCGAGACCTGGGCAACAGGAGACCGGCCCAGGTCTCAAAAAGGTTGCCTGTCCCTGCTCTAAACAATCACATTATAGTGTAAAGCAGCAACCCAAGACTTGTGTGTGGTATTTACTGATTGATTAGCAATTTGCTGAATTTGCATGAATTTGCATAACTGCAAAATTTCCATATATATTTTTTCTTTTTGGCATACTGAATGAACTCTGAAGTAATTCTCATTATCAGAGAAAAGTTCTGTATTTAATTTTTTTTCTTTTTCATTTTCTATTACCATGAATTGTACAAGACCCATAATATGCTCACAGGTCCTTAACTTGTTACTGTTTCAGTTAAAATTTGTTCTTAACACAATTAAAGCTTACAATCCTAAAATACACATACAAACAATTTCATATTATTTGAGTTTTACTGTTATAAAAATAGAAATCTTAAGTACTATATCTTATGAATAAATTACATCTGTACAATTATGCTGTTTAACACAAGAGAGAATAGTGTCATGTTTGTTCTTCCGGGATTGCTTTAATTGTGGTGAGATAACCTGTGTTATTATTGTTGTTGATTTTGGACATCAGGAAGTAAAGGAATGGATCTAGACAACTGTTCAGACTGCTTAGACATAAAGCAATAAGATAAAAAACATACAAACTCTCTTTAGAATTATCATAGTAAGCCATATGATGAGCAATCAGTAGGATATTGCTGGGAGTGAAGCAAACAGCAAAAATGCTAAGGATAACCAGACTGACTTTGATATACCAGAACCATTTCTGATTGTAAACTTTGAGTGTTCGAATAATTGAAACATAACAAAAAATAACAATGCAAAGAGGAATCAGGAATCCACCTACTGCTAGAAAAATGAAGTAATAGTGTTGGAGATGTGCCCACATTTCACAGCTGTTAGATACATCGTGGCAGGAAATAATATCTAGCTGATCCAGATAATAGCTTTGCTTTGTTGTGATCAAAGGTATCATGTATAAGAACACAACTATCCATACTGTCCCACAGGCAAATGTGGATAAGAGTTGCTTAGGTAGATTCCTGTAAGTAAATGGATGAGCAATGGCCACGTAACGGCTGAGGCTGATGCAGGTGAGAAGTAGAGTGGAACAATACATGTTGCCATAGAAGATGACTGTCATGATCCGGCACATTGTTTCTCCAAATATCCAGTTATTGCCATTGAGGTGGTATGTAATTTTAAATGGCAGCATGATACAGAATATGAAATCTGAAATGGCCAAGTTTGTGTAAAATATGGCACTACGGACAGATCTCATTTTGAAAAACAGCATCCATAGGGTGATGGCATTTGATGGTACACCTATTAAAACAACAGCTATGTATATAGCTGGTATGAGCTTTATGCTTATGGAGCTAGTAAAGTATTCAATTGTGACATTGTTTATTTTCAGAGTTGAGGCATTGGAGTTCACTGAGGTGCACTTATTATCTTTGTTCTGATTGGCCTTTTTCACTTCTTCTATGGAAGAATAAGGTATCTTCTCATATACATCTTGTATAGTGCTGTGGAAAGTCTTCCCAGGGGGTGAATTGTTTCCTTGACATCCCAGGGTGCTGTTGCTGCATTTACTTTCTAAAAGTTGGGAGGGAAAATGGTTACAGAAATGTCAACGTGAAGTCAGAAACAGTTGTTTCTATAGATAGCATACTTGTTATGGGGTTTCCCCTCTAAGCAAAGTGATAGGTTTGAGATCCAGTGTAGCTCAGTGATTTAAGCATGGGACCATGATTTTGGAGACCAGAATTTAAGTCCCTGCTCAGACATGGAAACTCATTGGGTAACTTTAGGCACCTCACACTCTCTCAGCTTCAGAGGAGGGCAAAGGCAAACCCCCTCTGAACAAATCTTGCCAAGAAAACCTGTGACAGGTTCACTTTAGGATTGCCAAAAGTCAGAAACGACTTCAAGGCATGCAACAACAAACCACAATAGTGACAAGTTTGACAAAGAATTAAGTTACTGTTCTGAAGAAAGGAAAAGGACTTTGGATATAAAGTTGGGAAGCCAAGAACACCTCCTGCAAACTCCACATCAAAATTGTGGGGGTTTTTTGGGGGGGGGGGATTGGTGGTCCTTTTGCACTAGTTTAACAATTAAGCGGTAAATCTCAGTGAGTTAACTCCCTCTGTAATAAGTGTGCTTAGAATTTCAACTTTAAATTGGTTGTGTGATATGTAATATGGCCACCCAAGTTTTGATGTCTTATTTTGAACACCACACTTCTTTTCACTAAATAGACAGGGGTTCCTGTCTTTATTTCCAGAAAATAGGTAGGTTTATTTCCAGAAAATAGGTAGCTCTTGATTTCCGGATGAAATCAAGAGCTAATTGATGAAGGGTCTGTCTTAGGAATGTATCTCATTGGCTTTGCTCCTGCGATAGATGCGGGATGTAACTTTAAGAAAGCAGATCTTATCGCATTTCCACATCACCGGGGAGTACACAGCCCATTTGCAACTGGGCGTCTACTGCATCTTTTCAAGAATGGGAAAATCCCATTCTTGAAAAGGTGTGGGAGGAGCTCGGAGGAGCCTGGGTTGCAAACGAGCTGCGTACTCATACCCGGCAACTGGGAAATGCAATAAGATCTGCTTTCTTAATGTTACATCCCATGTCTAACACAGGAGCAAAGCCACTATGATAAACTCCATAATCACTCCTAGTACAAGCAATATTCCCCTATATTTTATGAATGGTTTATTTCATTTATATGTTATCCTTCCTCAGAGGTGCTGAAGGTGACATGTATGGCTCACCCTCCAAATTTATTTTCTCTCTTTCTTTGTGAGGTAGGTTATATTGAAAGCAAGAGTTTTCCCAACAAGATTCATGGCTGATTTGAGATGTGAACCCAGGTTTTCTCAATCCTAATCTGACACACAAGCCAGT
The DNA here is from genome assembly GCA_026167975.1 of Phrynosoma blainvillii. NCBI lineage: Eukaryota > Metazoa > Chordata > Lepidosauria > Squamata > Phrynosomatidae > Phrynosoma > Phrynosoma blainvillii. The sequence continues at coordinate 52,047,453 of JANUYF010000002.1, read as the reverse complement.
TGAAGGATATGTCTGTAGACAGCTGACAAAATTTGGAGGAAATAGTAAAGGAAAGTGTGGAACAGTTCAGTCACCTAAAGAATCATCATAGAACAGTATTTTCCCCCTTTGTAATTGCTTTCAGAGGATGAGATGGAAATTAAGGCCTTTTGTGGGGCTTCTGAATCAGTGATTTAGATCAGGGGTTGGCAACCTACGGCCCGGGGGCCGAATCCGGCCCCCTGAGGCCTTTGGACCAGCCCCAGGCCGGTACTGCCACTGATTTTTGCCACTGCCATGCGTGGCACAACCGCCATTTTGGAAAGCAAAATGGCAGCCGCGACTTGTTTGCGCATGCACAGTAGTTGGCGCATGCGCAAACGAGTTGCGGAAGCCATTTTAGAAAACAAAATGGTGGCCACGACTCGCTCACGCATGCGCAGTACGCCGGAAGTACTGTGCATGCGCGATCGTGTGTGCGCATGCGCAGTGGTTCCAGTGTACTGCACATGCACGAGCGAGCGAGCGTGTGCGGCACCATTTCCCCCCTCCCACCCTCAGCCCACGGAAGACCTGGGGACCAGCGGACCGGCCCCAGATAAGGAAAACTTGCCGATCCCTGATTTAGATTTTCTGCATTAATACCCTTTTTAAAAAGACTTATGAAATAAATTTGGTTGTCTTAAGTGCACAGGCAACCTGAAGGCACATACACACATAATGCTACTTTGTGGTTAAGAAACAACAGTTGGCCAAAGAAGAGTTATGTTTTGGCATGCTATATAAACACTACTAAATTATTCCTAGCAATCCTTTGATAGCTATCATCGTAGAAAAAAACAAAAGTTGGCAGTCCATTATTGGTGCAAAACGTCATCTCTAACAGCTGAAATCCTAAGTTATTTTCAGTTTTATAAAGTACGCATTGAACTGAAGCATACTTTATAGCAGTTAGCAAAAATCTTTCCTATATGCTGTTTACTAATAGCTTCCATTTCTCTTATCCATTGGACATGAATGATTTTGATCCTTTAATTATCACTGTGTTTCCCATCAATAGCAGCATTAATTCTGCCCTTTAAAAGTACCTTGTACAGGAATTACATAAGATTTAGTCAGAGCCAGTATAAAAGCATTGATGAGACTTGCCATTTAATTATTCAGTTTCTAAACTAGCTTGCCCATTCATGTTTTCCCCTTTTGTTTAGTACATTTGCACTTAATGCAGAAATGAATTGACTTTTTAAAAATAACAAGAAAGGCCAGATTATGAGTGTTTAAACATGAAGCTTCTGCTTCCAGACAAACAAGAGCAATGCAGGAAATGCAGAATAAACAATTCAGAAAGGTGGACCATAGCCAGGAATGTGACTACTTGCCTCCTAGATCTCTGTTCCCACCAAGTATATGAGAAGGACTTTGCTAGTTGGTGCCGGACAGTTTGTATAGCAATTTGTATTTTAAATTGGGGTAGATCTCTAAAAATTCGTTCTTTAAAGATTGAAAGACAACGGAGAAAACACAGACACATGGTAGCTTGGCAGAGGTGTTTCCTAGATTTCCTGTGATAACTGAGTAAAAAAAAGAAGCCAATTCCAAAGAGAAAAAGAGTTTTTCAGGAAAGAGTCTATGGCTGTAGTTGTTTTTGAATTATTTGTTTCTTGTCACAAGAGCATTACTGAGAATGCACTTGTGAATATACCAAATTCTGTGTCTGTGTCTGTGTCTGTGTGCCTTCAAGTTCAAATAAAGTACTAACCAAATATTTTCTTTCCTCTCATCAGTCCCATATATGTACGGAGCTTCCAGTTCATCTTGTAATAATAATGCTTGCAAAGGAAACATGTGTGTATGTATTACTTAGCAAATACAAAGTTATTGGAGTGCTGTTAGATGAACACTGGACAAGCTCTGGGAGTGTTATGCCAAAAAGTCAACTGATCCTTGTTAATTTCTAAAGATCCTTAAAATCAAACATTTTCTAACTGGTTTGATTCCCTTGCTTTTTGGAGTAGTTATTATTTTCAGTGATTCCTTGCCATTCTGTGTCTGAGGGTGAATATTACTAAATGCTAAGGCAAGAACGTTTGCCAGTTAAAAGTTGCTAATACAAATCAAGTTTTAAATATTTTTTTCTCTGTCCTTCAAGAGGTGGCAGCTGAAAAGGAACCCATCTTATTTGAGATTTTCTTTAACTATTCTTTCTGTCTGTGTCTATTATCAACTTGATAAAGTATTATAAGTCATATAAGTATTCAGGCACAAAACAGATGTCTTACCTTTCTGGCATAAGGAGGAGGACATAAATAACAGCCCAGTTGTTAGTAAAAGCAAAGTTTTCATTGTGGCAATAGTTGACACTGAATTTTTAAATGAGCTTTTTAGCTCCATCCATGTTCTACTAAAGAAGTGTTTGGAGCATCAGAGATCTCTGCTGAACTCATCCTGTATGTACTAGCTTGGGGAGGAGGATAAACTATTTCGTACTTCCTCTCATGTGGTGAGGGTGTAACTTATCAGAATGCACAACAGGCGTGGTTACTCAAACCAACACAGAGACATTTCCCTTCTCAAGGCAAACATTAACTCTTGAACTGCCCTAAGCAAAGAAATTGATACTGAGTTCAGTCTCTAGATCTTCCAAACTAATTATTTTAGAAAGCTTATGACTGACATTATACAAACTTGATTACAGAGATGTTGTCTTATTTGGGATAAAACCCTATGCCTTGATCTTTAACTGTGTTTAAAAGGGAAACTCCCCACTCTGATTAATCTTAATTTGGTAAGAGTAAAAGCACAAGCACAACTTTTCATATGTTTTCATAACTTTGGAAGGAGAAATGCATAGTCATGAGAATCTTGATAAACTTTGCATTCTCAGCTGCAGATGTTGGATATGTTCAGCATATCAGGAGGCTGTTTGGTTAGGGAAGGCTGATTTAGGGGAATATGCAATGGAAGTTTCATTCATTAAAAGTTGAAAAAGTTCTAAATTAATTGATAAAATATGTTGTAACAGGTTGCCAATTACAGATTACTCAAATGTATTTTTTCTTTAATATCCACACACACACATTCACACACTCTTTGTAAATGGTCCGAAAGATTCTGCTTTATGGTGTCACTAAATCAGGGGAAGAAAGAAGATTAATATGTTCTTGGAAAAATCTCAGTGAGATTCCCTATATAGGTTTAAATCCTACTATGTTAGTTCCAAGGACCGTAGAGCCTTTCATTCAGTGGGAGTTACCTACGATTGCCTCTTCATCCAACAATTTGAATGGGTTTACTCTAGTTGGGACTAACTAACAGAATTCCAGCCATAAAATAGCCCATACATGGGCCTTAGCATAGGGGGATGCTCTAACTTCAGAAGAGGCTGTGAAACTGGAATGACAATTATCTGCCTGCCTGAAGTGGAGAGAATTGGAACTGGCCAAGTATTTGACCCTGATGCTTGCAACCTTCCTTGAAGGAACACAATTCTCATGAATCTATAGCAGGACTTTTCCCCACAGAACAGTAGTCAGGCAATAGAAACTGTTTTTATGAGGTTATACTTCTCGCTGAGACAAATTAGGCAGAGGTAAGCATCATGTCCATACCTCCCAAATACAGGAAGGAAATGAAAGTCTCAGCAGCAAATAAGTGTCACAGGCTAGGTGGGAAGTGTCCCTGTTACAATTTCACAATTAATAAAGATCAGCCTGGGAAGGTAACACTGGGAAGAGTGGCAGGATCATCCTATTTCCTGTTTGGAATTGAAGGTATAATTTTACTGTCTTGTATGTTCATCCCTATATTAGACAATTTAAAATGTCGTCATGAGGACCAACAGTTCAGAGGTTAGAATTAATTCACATATGGAGAAAAAGAGCTGGGCAGAAATCAGAAGGTGGGCAAGTTTTAGCTTTCCCTCTGACCAGCCCTGTAGAGAAAAACTGCTGGAAATTTGTGAGCAGAGCTTGCACAGTATTGTGTAGGGAATTATAATATATATGTATGGAAATTTTAATGTTGTAAGCCGCCCCGATTACTCTGCAGAGGGGCGGGATATAAATTATTATTATTATTATTATTATCATCATCTAGCTCTGGATTTCCAGCACCAAATGGAGTTCGAGCAGGTGTCCTAGAAGGGCCCTTCCAATATGACATTCTCCTATTTGCACATCACAATCCTCTGCATATAAAGCATTGATCTAATTTGCCTTAAGTGGGTCTTACTTCAAGGCAGACCTTGAAAAATTATTTCTAATAATAAGGAATATAATGGATGTAATAGAGCCTTCTATAGCTGATAAGTGATAGAATGATACCCATGGAGCCAGAGTAGCTGCCTAACACTTCTTAGTTAAAGATGGTTTCAGTGTATCATTTTAATTCTTCTTAAAAAATAATTTTCCCAGACCACTTTCTGGATAACTGTACATAGTATTGTAGTTTTAATCCCCTTTTCACACACCTTGCTTTTCTGGAATTTGTGCTACCTTCACCCCTATTTTAACCTTAACAAACTGCTTGACTTAGGGACATTAATTGTCACAGATTTTTCAAAACCATTTGTGATTTTCAAAACTATCACAGAATTGTGATTCCAAGAGTTGGAAGACATACTCCTGAGTTAGTGGTTCTTAACCTGTGGTCTGCTGACCCTAAGGGCCACAGTGTTCTCACAGGGGATCTGTAAAGGCTTCAAGTCTGTTGAGCCCTCCTCCTCCCTGTAGCGGAGCAGCCACATTACAGGACCCAAGGAAATGGCTGGCTGGCTGGCTGGCTGGGAGCAATTCTCCAACAGCAATTCTAGGGATCAGAGTTATTCACTTCCATGTGCACGCAGCCCTTTTTTGGACAGTGCTTTGTGATCCCCCACTTCTGGAGAACAGAGTTATTGGCTTCCAAAGGTGCCCTGGTGGTGCAGTGGTTAAATGCCAGTAGGTTGTGAGTTTGATCCCAGGGCTCCAGGGTTGACTCAGCCTTCCATCTTTTCATAGGTTGGTAAAATAAGTACCCAGCATGTTCAGGGCAATTGGCTTACAGATTGTAAAACTCTGAGTTCCCTATTAAGTGGTATAGAAATGTAAATTCTATTGCTATTACTATTCCGTTTGCACAAATCCCTTTTTGGACAGTGCTTTGGGATCCCCCACTTCTGGGGAGTAGAGTTACTGACCTCCATGTGCATGAGTCCCTTTTCGGACAGTGCTTTTTGATCACTACTTGTGGGGAGTAGAGTTCAATCCACTCCAGCCTCACAGGGGCCAGAATGGCAACATGCGGCCCCAGCCACCCATGCCTTTACCTTGGCTTTTGCCATGTGGCTGCGCTGCTCAGGGGTTGAGGTGAGGTGAGCAGCTGAGTGACAATTACAAACTGGTGAGAAGAAGCAGGAAAACAAGTCTCCCTTCCCCATCCAGAGCCTGTGAGAGAAGGATTAAGGGATGGTGTAATTTTCAGTGTTCAGAGATGATGATGATTAGAGTTTTAAATCTTGAGTTATGTCTTGGGGGTCTGTAGCAGCAAAATATATTTAAAGGGGGCCATAAATGGAAGTAATTCCATTCATCAGAGCCCAGAGAACCCTCACAGGGTCCCTGGTAAAGAAGAGGCTAAGAACCACTGTCATGGGTCATCTAGTCCAGCCAGCAAGAAATTCACAGTTAAAACATCTCTGGCAGATGTCCATCCAGCCTCTGTTTAATAACATCTAATGAAAGAGAGTCCCAACATCCTTTGAAGCATTCTGTTCCTGCACTGAACTGATCTTACCATTAGGAACTTCTTGCTAATGCTATTTGATAATCTCTTTTCTTATAATTTGAACCTATTGGTTCAGGTCCTACCTCTTGAGTTACTAGAAAACAAGCTTGCTCCATTGTCTATGTGACAAACCTTCAGATATTTCAAGTTGACTGCTGCATATAATAATCTTTCGGTTATGACTCTTGTGTTTCCATTTTCTTCCTAATATTTATTTTCAGAGTTTAAGTTTTACAAATGGATCTGTGCTTATATTTGCTTAGATTTGGGAATGTTTTACATTTGTAAATATTGCATGTTTTTCTCCTTTTCATCATTGTCAAGTTCTAGTAAAAACTATCTTTGTGTAAATGAGAAGGGATGATCTAGCTTTAAAATTATTTCCTCATTTTCCAGATACAATAAGAATCTAGCAGTATTTTAACCCTAAACTGTGCATACGTGTGTGCGTGCATGTGTGTGTCAAAGTTCATAGTTGTTTGGTTGTGTGATGGCTCTGTCTGCATGCACAGTTCCTTCTCACTGGAAAGATTTTGAAATTGCCAACTAGCTTTCTTTTGTGGTCACTGACTCATCTTCCTGTGTATGCCTTATCTAATACATTCAATTAGGAATACATAAATATTTCTGGTGTTGGATAAAATTGAACAGGGTCTAATTCCAGGGTTCTGCACACATTTAGAAACAGTACTAGACTTAGAAGAGATGAGATCAACCTTCAGTTCCTAGCTTCAAAGACAAAATACTAACACGTCAGACTCCCATCAAACAAATTTACCAAAGCCTGAAAAGGCTAATTTTTGGATTATGACTCCCGGAATCCCCCAGCCAACATAGCCATGAAAAGGTTAACATTTGACTACAATTCCCAGAATACCCCAGCCAGCATAACAATGAAAAAGTTTTTGGATAACAACCCTGATAAGCTCTCAGCCATCAAGGATGTAGCTGGGGATTCTGGAAGTTGTAGTCCAGAAACTCGGATAACAACCCTGAGACGCTCTCAGCCATCAAGGATGTAGCTGGGGATTCTGGAAGTTGTAGTCCAGAAACTTTTCTAAGGTCTGCTGTCAACCAGTATGATCTTGATTATTGTGCTCCACAGGAGTAGAGAAGCCACAGAATGAACAGTAACACCAGCAGAGCAGATTGCGCATGGTTACTGAAAACAGTTCAAGATAATTTGGACTGAACTGAACGTCCTGAAGATAAACCTAAAACTGTAGATTAGACTGTAGGCCCAGTTTTTGAGAATTGTTTGGTAGCTGTGGACTTTTTGACCTGACTTAATTAAAATACTTTTTTAAATTACTGCATTTCTCTGCTTTCATATGCAGGAATGTCACGATGATTCATCACTTCTTTGGCTAGATGAGATACAGAAGGGAATTGATGATGCTAACAGAGACTTGGAAGATGCATCAAAATGTAAGCAACTATGAATCCTTACATTAAATTGTTTGTATTTTACAACCAGTATTAAGAAGATTCTCTTCTAGTTTTGACAAGGCACCTGAAATTTAATTTCACAAGACAAATAGTTTGATTCCATGAAATAGCTTTCAAGGCTTTTAAGGCCAGAGCATTCTTAGTGTGGGAACACATCATCCAGCAGCAAAGGTATACATCTCAAGTTATTTCAAAACTAACCATGTGAATTTGTCCTCAGTGACCAAACTATTTGACTCATTTCCTACCCTAGTAATAACAGATTTAGGGATGTATAATGACCCTGTGGCACTCCTTACTGATGATGCAATACTAAATAAATAAAGTGAAGTCATAGGGGAGCTTTAAGGTCCAGAGAAAATGACAGATCAGTGAAGAATTGAACAAAAGCAGATATTTTGCTGATGGATCTCAGTTCTTCGAAAGTTGGGGGAAACATGTAGCCTTCTAGACATTGCTGGAGAGCAACTCCCATCTTATTTCATCATTGGCTTTTCTGCAGGGCAGATGAGAAGTGGTCCAACAACCTGTAAACTACTGTGTTATTCCTGCCAAAAGATTTCACAGATACTTATTTAAAGTGGGAATTGTTTGCTTTAGGTTAAAAATTTGTGCAACATTCCTTCAACTGCCTTTTACATTTGGTGTTGATGTCAGTGACCTCAATAGAACTACTCTGGAATAAATTGCTGGAAGATTATATATTTCATTGCTGAGGAGCATTGCTTCATTACTTGAGGTCATACAGATAAAGATGAGAGATAGCAACAGTATAAATAGCCTACATAAGCCATAAGACGTAAAAGGCAGGATTTCCCATTTAATATAAACTGTTCTTTGCTATTCATAATGATGTTAATAACACAGTAAAGGGAAGGGCAGTCAGAAGTGGAGAAACAAATTCTTTAATTAAATCATTTGTTTGTTTCTTGTTTTTTTGTTTTTTAATCAAAGCGGATTATCTCTTAGAATTTTGTTCCCAGTTTTTATAACCAGACTTGGAAACTTTGAGGAGAAAATAAGGGCTTGCTAATGTGCAGCCCATTTTTTTTTTTAAAATAAAGAATTTTTAAAGACAATGAAGAAATTCCCATACCTGGCATCAAACATTGATAAAAATGGGAATTGCAGTCAGGAAGTCAGAAGAAGACTAAGAATGGGGAGAGTGGCTATTAAAGAACTAGAAAAGATTCTAAAATGCAAATGATACACAACTCAACACAAAAGTTAGAATCATACAAGCCATTGTATTCCCTATTACCATGTATGATAGGAAGAAAATCAATTCATTTGAGATGTGGTGCTGGAGAAGAGTGCCCAGGATCCCATGGACAGCCAAAAGGACAGACAAGTGTGTCCTAGAGCAGATCAAACCAGAAACCTCCCTGGAAGCCAAGATGACCAAACTGATACTGTTGTACTTTGGACACGTCATAAGAAGAGAGGACTCTTTGGAAAAAAACAATAATGCTGGGGAAGGTGAAGGGAAGTAGGAAGAGAGGAACACCACACACTAGATGAATGGACTCTATTAAGGAGGTCACGGATATGGGTTTGCAGGAATTAAGCAGAGCAGTGGAGGACAGAGGGTCTTGGAGATTTCTCATCCATAGGGTCGCCATGAGTCGAGATTGATTCAAGGACAGTTAACAACAAAATGTGCAGCTTGCTCAAGTGGTTAAGATGCTGACTCTGTTGATTGCAAGATCAGCAGAATTGCAGTTCGAGGCCTGGGTGTTGCATGATGGGGTGAGCTCCCATCACTAGTCCCAGCTTCTGCCAACCTAGCAGTTCAAAAGTATGCAAATGCAAGTAGATAAATAGGTACCACTTCAGTGTGAAGGTAAACAGCGTTCTATGCAATCATGCTAGCCACATGATCACAGAGTAGTCTCTGACAACACTGGCTCTATGGCTTAATAACAGATGAGCACCGCCCTCTGTGGTCGGACATGACTTGACAACTTTGTCAACAGGGAATACCTTTACCTTTACGTTTAATGTGCAGGTACAACATAGATTTTTTTAAACTATGTGACAGATAGTTTTGATATAGAAGATTTTATTCGGCATTTTGCCAGTATCTGTGGCTGGCATCTTCAGGGAATGCTGGCATGGAAGTAAGTGGGGTATATATACTGTGTGACCCTTGGTTGAGAGAAGGTGATTTGCATGTTAATCTGAGTGTTGTTCTGTTGTTAAATGGGAAGGCCTCAGGGTGGGAGGTTATGCAAGAAGGTATTGTGTCTATTTAATTAATGATCCATTGTCTCCTGGGAAAACGCCTGACCCTGGGTGGTTTTCATTTGTACATGTTGGGTCTTGATTTTCATGTTTTTCAGAACTGGCAGCCAGACTTTGTTTACTTTAAGGGTTTCTTCTTTTCTGTTGAAATTGTCTAGGTGATTGTGGATTTCAGTGGCTTCCCTATGCTTTCTGACCTGATAGTTGTTGGCATGGTCCAAAATTTCAGTGTTTTCAAATAGCATTTTATGCCCAGGATGGTTTATAAGGTGTTCTGTTACTGCTGATTTTTCTGGCTGACCCAGTCTGCAGTGTCTCTCATGTTCCTTGATTCGTGTTTGGACACTGCGTTTGGTGGTCCCTATGTAGACTTGTCCACAGCTGCACAGTATGCAGTAAACTCCTGTGTCTGTGAGAATGTCTTTCCTGTCCTTTGCTGAGCTCAGCATTTGTTGGATTTTCTTGGTAGGTTTTTAAATCATTTGAAGGTTGTGTTTCCTCACCACTTATCCTATTCTGTGACTCCTTTGATGTATGGTAGAAATAGTTTCCCTTTGGGTGGTTGTTTGTCTTCACTCCTCTGGGTTTTTCTGGGTCTGGCAGCCCTTCTGATATCTGAGCTGGAGTAGCCATTAGCCTGTAGAGCCCAGTCTAGGTGCTTCAATTTATCTTGCAGGAAGTGGGGTTCACAGATCCTTTTTGCCCGGTCTACCAGTGTTTTTATTGTGCTTCCTTTTTGTCCTGGGTGACGATTGGAGTTCTTGTGTAGGTTTTCTGTTTACTATGAGGCCCAAACGTTGGTTTGGTGTGCGGATGACCAGGACATCCGAGAATGGCAATGTTCCTTCCTTTTCTTTTTCCATGATGAATTGAATGTTCAAGTGGATGTTGTTCAGATGGTTCAAAAACATGGTCCTCCCACCCTGAGGCCTTACCATTCAACAACAGAACAACACAGAGATTAACATGTAAATTATCTTCTCTCAACCAAGGGTCACACAGTATATGCTTATCCCACTCGCTTACATGCCAGCATTCTCTGAAGGTACCAGCCACAGATGCTGGTGAAAAGTTGAATAAAATCTTCTAGAACACAGCCAAATAGCCCAAAAAACCATGGATATCAGACGTGAAAGCCTTTGACTTCACCGTTTTGAAATAATAAGTGTAGCACCTTTTTGGTTTGTTTGCTGGAATAACTAGCAAAGTTGTTAGCAAAGATTAGAGGATTCATAGTTATTCACACAGGGTTTTTAAGCAGGGAAAAATAAGAGCACTTGCAAAATGCTATTTATTTTTTTAAAAAGTAGTAATTGTCAAGTAGATGCAGAGTATGTTGAATGCAATAACTTCTAATAATGTCATGCTATCACATCTATAGAGAACCAGCACAATGGTTTGAGCATTGGACTACAACCGAGGAGACCAAGGTTGGAATACCCACTCAACCATGGAAACACACAGGGTGATCTTGGGCAAGTCATAGTTCCTCAGCTTCAGAGGAAGCAAAGGCAAAACCCCTCTGAACAAATCACCTTAGTGTCACCATAAGTCAGAAATGACTTGAGATACACAACAATAACATCTATAGTGGAATCTGTGTGGTTATGATTGTGTAGATCCACTTTAAGAAACAAGATAGGCATGTAAATAAGAAGAAATGAGTCTTTCCCTCTGCAGTTCATTTTCCTTCAAGTCCTTTTCCAAAACATTTTTCTTTCACCTAGTAGATTGTTGTTCTTGTGTGCCTTCAAGTCATCAAGATTTATGGTAACCCTGTGGTGAACCTATCATAGGATCCTCAAGCAGATGGGGCAAAAGGAGTGGCCAGAGATCCCTTCCACCCCAATCCTTCTCTGTTCGGTGTGGGACCATGGCCACCAGACACCGCAGTCCCAAGGCTGGCCACCACTGCAGTCTGCAACAGACTGCCAGCAAGGAGCAGTTTTTTGCACTCCTTTTTACACTGAGTTAGGGCCGCCTTAGGTGGCTACTGTGCAACTTCAGACTGATCCGGGGCAAGTGTCATCTGAACACCATACCCCTGGATTGGTCCAAAGGCAGCGCTTTTGGCCCATCTGTTTTGGGCCGAGTTTCTTGTCATTTTATGTTCATAGAGGGTTTGTCCTTGCCTTCTGAAGCTGAGAGAGGGTGACTTGCCCAAGGTCACCCAATCAGTTTCCATGGCCAAGCAGACATTTGAACCCTGGTTTCCCAGTGTCCTAATCTAACACTCAAGCCACTACATCAAACTGGCTCTCATGTTAATGAGAAGAAGTGAATTTTTCCACCTGAACTTAATCTCCCTTCAAGTCCTTTTCCACAGTAGATTGGCATCTTTAAGTTCTGTAGATAAAATCGGCAAAATAAAATAGGAACACTCAGAGCTACTTTGAATCAGTTTGGCATGGTATAACATCCTATTCCACTTCCTAATCAGTATTCTTCTTGTGCAATGGAGGGTTAGTGCAGGTTTTTTCAGAAAGGTGTATAACAGGTCACAATACAGAAGGGAAAAAAGCAACAACTGATGTTCATTAGGAATTCATTTCATTTTGCTTATATAGCCATGGGCACACACAAGGAGAGTAGCCTTAGAGGTGAAATTACCAGATTATGACTGCAAGCATTCAGAAAGATGCTAAGGACAGCAGGAAGGTGTGGTTGCATTTAGAAGGTCAGGAATAATTTATGCCTGAATTCTGTTGCTATTGAAAGGCTAATTGAAAGCAGACAATCAATGGACCTACATGTTGTCTTACTATTAAACAATTGATTGAAAATAAATCTATTTCTAGCCATCATCATTAAAACTGGGGAAGAGATTGCCTTACCTCACACATTTTCTGATGGTGTACACAGTAAGGATTGTGAAGTACTTTGCTATTCAAAACTTTACTCTTGAATCAAACTAAACTAAAAAAAAGGAGACTGAAACAGGTAGCATCAGTGCAGAATAACCAGCTACAATAAAATAGTGTTTCTTATACATTGTAGAGGTTATCAGATCTATTCTCTGTATTAAATATATATTCTCTGTATTAAACTTCATACCTTAATAGTCAAAGAATGCAACTTGACCTGCTGTTCTGTTCCTGAAAGAGGAGACATGAACTTTGAAACCATGTTTTTATAACTATCTGCCTGGAACTTTGCTCCCAACGTCAAGCTAAATACACACCTGACAAGATACTATCTGAAGTGTAGTCTATATTTATTTTAACTGTCAAGTATTTTATAGTAGCCTTATAAAATTACTTGTTCACTGATTTTCCAAAATGGAGAGGATTTCTGTGAAGAGCTAAGTGTATGTATATTGAATATCAAAACTACTGCGTGTAAATACATAGTGTGTCATGACTAGTAGCTGAAGACTTGAAGAACCAGGATAGCATTGTAGTGAAAATTAACTATTGTGTTTATTCTGGATTCTAAGACACACAAACTACTCCACAATATTTAGAATCAACTCTGAGTTTTCCCCAGTTAAAAACACTTTAAAATCCCTTGTCCAGCCCACCTTTGTAGCCTGTACCATTTGCCCACTTCAAAGATGCACTTTGAAGTTTGTACTCCTCAATTCCTATCTCCCTGCCATTGCTCCAGAGAGGAAGGCACCATCGTAAATACAGTTGTCCCTTCATTTTCATGGACTTGAAGTCCACGACCCTCACTTATCCACGAGGGACAAATGGAGGGGAACAAATGGAGGTGGACATTCATCTCCCATTCAATCCAATAGGGCTTGAATATTTGTGTTTTCCCTTTTTTGCGGGGGGGGGGGGGGTCTGGAACGGATTCCCCCCCCAAAAAAGGAGGGGCGACTGTAGTTTCAGCCACTTGCCCGTGATCTACAATTTCCTTTGATTCCCCCTTCTACAGCCCCACACTTTGTTGTCAGATTCCTGTGAAAATCATAGGAACATGACATAGTGTGCAGTTTGAGATTTTTCTTTCTTTTTTCAGTAAACACATGGTCAGACTTTCAGTGGGACTAGCAGTATGCCATTTTTACATGGCGGGTGGTTTGAGCATTTGATTACAACTCTGAAGACCAGGGTCCATATCCCAGCTCAGCTATGAAAACTCATTATATGACCTTGAGCAAGTCACACTCTCCCAGATTCAGAGGATGGCAATGGCAACCCTCTCTGAACCCCCTCTGAAAAACATGCGAAGAAAACCGCATGATATGGTGCCTTTGGGTCACCATAAATCGGGAAAGGCTTGAAAGCACACAACAACTAAATAACACACTATACAAAATATATAGATTATAATTTAAGATACTACTTTTTTTACTATTGAATAAACATACTTGGTCCCAATCCAGTGCAATTGTGATGTATGCATTAAAACCTCCTCGCCCCCAGTCAGTTTCTATATCAAAAAATGTTCCCCCTTCATGCATTTGGTTTAAGAACTGGCCAGAGAAGTTAAACATTTTCACTAAAATTATTGTACCCAGCATATGGTTTTGTGACAGCACTGGAACTCAGTTCTTCATTTATAAAGCCTGAGACAGTGTCATTCAGACAAACTGTGAGACTGATACAAAAGGAATCTGAGATTGTGGGTTAAAAATTGGGATTTAAAAAGCCATTCATATGAGACATTCAGACTCTTTATTGATTTTAAACAATATTTCTTTAAAGCTTCTTCAAATTCATACCTTCTGCTCCAGCTGTTCCATACTGGTTTTGATTATTCACTTAGGAAAAGGCACTCTTTGTATGCTTAGACAGTCATTTACTTGTAATGTGATCTGATACTAATCTCCTAATTTTAATAAGCCTTTTGTGTTATGAATTTAGAAATCACAAAGGATCCTTACCCTGCCTCCAAGCAAATTTAGTGTATATACTTTAAAGCATGTCAAAGAAATCCATTCTCATGGTGTTTTCAAAGAAGTATCCGTATTAGTCTCTAGCAGCATAAAAAGTAGTAAGGAAGAAGGAGGGGGGAATGTGGCAGCACCTTCAAGACTAACTGGCTCTTATTTTATTTACCATGCGTTTTCATGGGTATAAACTGACTTCGTTCTGTACTACATCTGAAGAAGTGGATTTATATCCAAAGCAGCTTCATTTATATATCCATGAAAGCACATAGTCTTACTGAAACCAGTAAGTCTTAAGAGTGTTGCCACATTCCTTTTTTAAAATCTTTCCTCCCTCCTTTTTACTATCATGATTCTCTAGTTTCCCTTTTTCCCTTGAAGTCAGCACAACAGAAAAAACTGATTTCCCATTTAGGTTTCTATTAACATTCTCTTGAATTAAACAATACTCAACCCATCATACTACAAAGATTAAAAACACAACTGTACCAGAATTCTTTAGGTATTCCCTGTCAATCTAAACAATTTCAGAACAAGATTTCCGTATAAGGAACATTGCATATTATATGTGATTTTCTGCATGGGAATTCATGTCACAATGAGTTTCAGCAATCATGAATAAACCCTGGAAGAATCTCTCTGTGAATGAGTTTAACATCTTCTGAGTTGTTAACATCTACCATATCTAGAATTTTTATAGTTGGTAGTTGTCCCTAGTGTGTGAACATAGATGTAAACACTTCTGAAATCTGTATATTGCATTATTTTTTCTATAGTAATCTGAGAGTATTTCAGTGTAAAACAAGTCTTTTGAGTGGGTGTCTATATGAGATTCCCATTCATTTTAATGTATGCAATTCCCTCAAATTAATTTGTGTAGGAAGCTCTTGTAATGAGGGATATGTAAATAGTAATGCAAAATTGTTAATGCTTAACTTGAACTCTCCATTTAGTGGCTATTGGGACAACCAAGATAAACCAATGTTTAGAAGAAGGTGACTCTGCACAGATAATCACTATCTTACAATCTCCTAACTTCAATTTAAGAACTGTACCAGAGTGTGCTGAAACATACTACAGTCATCTGTTGGAAGCCAAAAGTTTAAAACCCAAAGGTAACATTCTTGCCTGGCTCATTCTGAACATCACAGCAAATATGTGTCTAGTTTGTAAATAGTTTCTGTATTGCACAATAATTTATTTGCTCTAGAGCTTTGTTATCTTAACTTATGTTTTGTTATCTTAACATATGCTTATGAAAACATTTAAAGACAAGTCATTAGTTTGTTGGTCCTTGAAACAAGTAAGTTAGTAAATCTGTCAACATGTGAAGTATTTCTGAAATATCTCTCTTGGTGCTGTGTTTCTGAGAGTGTTTATTTCTTATTAAACCTGAAGAAGAATGGAAGGTGGAGCATTTGTACCTTTGGACTCAGATCTCTGTTACAAGACTAGAGTAGTCATCCATATAGATTATTGCTGCCTCAGGAGTTGCTCCATTTTACATGGCATTTCTGAAAAACTGCTTCTGGAGGAGGTTACACATGCCCAAAATTCCTGCATTCCAGAATCTCACAACTGTTCATATTGACTGTAATCTATGAGCAGTTCTCTCTGTGCTATGAAAACTATAAAAATGAGTTTGCTGTAACAAGAGCAAATTTTACTCTTGAAATACATCGGAACTGTATTATTGGGTCAAACTGATTGTTCATCAAACCCAACATCCTGTTTTCTCTCAGTGACTAGTTTCCTTCCTGTGAAACATCTGGAGAATGTGGCAGAGAGCAATAATGCAACGACATCCACTTTTTTTCTGGTTTTTACCAGTACTTTCAAGTGCTGACTCTCAAAGTGTGCATGAAGTGTGACTCTCAACAGCAGTACAAACAGTATCTGTGAGGAAACAGCTTCATTTTGTTCCTGCCTTGAACCACAGATTAGCTGCTTCTTCGCTTCCTATTCAGATCATATACTCCAGGCTTCTTTGTGCCTGCTCTCACAATGTATGTATTTAATACTGGAAACTAATGAAAAAGATCCCTGTTTATCAGAATAATGAAATTCAAAGGCCTAAACAACTTGGAAACTTAATACATGAAGGAAAACCTCTCTTTCTTTATGCCTGAGGTCTGAGGGAGCAATGCATTGTAGGAGAACATGGAAAAGAGCATTCAATGCTGTGGTGCCCTGTTCATGAAATGCCTTCCCCTTGGAGGTCTATTTGGCACAGACATTGGTTTTGTTCTAGTGCCAAGTTAAAATGTGACTTTTTACTTAAACTGTTAGGAGCCTAGTAGGGCTCTTCCAAAATACGTATCTATGTGGTTTTAAACTATTTTATCCTTTCAGACTATTTAATTCATTAAACTGTTTATGATGTTATTCTTAAGTTATTTTACATTTTAAACAGTTTAAATTTATTTCTGTTGTATGCTTATTTGAGATCCCATTAGATAGGTCAAGATATATATACTTTACTGACTAAAGCCTTCCCCATTTGTCCTTCAAATGTCCTCTGGTAGAAGATGTGCTATATATATGCTCCTACTCTGCATTTGGAAGAAGGTAAACCGGGCATCCCATTTTATTTATTTTATTTTTATTTTTGATACCCATTAGCTGAAAAGGATAAAGTTCTATGCTAAAGCAAGCTTAAATCAACATTTCAGAACCATTGTTCTGTTGCAGAAAGCCTCTGGGCCTTTTTACACTACACAGTTATAGCACTGTGATTCCTTTATAACTGCCATTTTTCCATCCTATGGAATCATAGGATTTGTAGTTTAGGCAGCATTAAAGTGTGTGTTAAATGCATAGCATCCAGGTATAAGAGCTTTCATTTTTTAAAAAGGTTGTAAGTGCACAGAGCCCTATCCAAAGGAGGGTCATTGCACATGAGTAGAGAAGGGCTAAATTTTCTACCCTAACTGGTTCTTAAAAAGTCAGTCCTCCCCTGGGTACCTGGCTTAAAGCTGAGAAAAGAAAGAAGAGAAAAGAAAGGCTATAGAGACTTGTCGCATTACAAAGTAAATTCAACATATGATGACAGAGAAGCATCTTTCTGCTTGCTTCTCCACATGATGTCAAAGCACTTTTGTTCTCTTCAGGTCATAAAAGCATGGTAGAGCATCATAAAACTGTCTCTTTTGCCAAACAGATTTTTTTCAGCACTATAAAAGGGACAGTTTTACAACTGGAAGAAATGAAAGTGCTCCAACAGCATACAGAGAAGCAAGCAGAAAGACACTACTGGGTTGCTGCATGTCGGGTTTGTTTTGTAATGTGATAAGGCTCCTGTTGGCCCTAAATCAGGGGTAGGCAACCTTTCCCCTTTAAGGGCCGAGGGACTTCATCTCCCAGAATCCCAGGAGCTATTGGCCAACATGGGACTATTGGCCAACATGGCGGAGGCTTCTGGGAGCTGAAGTCCCTCAGCCCTTAAAAGGGAAAGGTTGCCTACCCCTGCCCTAAATGGACACTACTCCAAAATGCTGTGACCAGGCTATTGACAGGGACTGGCTAAAGAAATTGTGGAACTCCCCTTTTAAAACAGCTGCATTTGCTACCAATGCATTTCCAGGCAGAATTCATAGTGCTGGTTCTGACCTTTAAAGCGCTAAACAGCTTGGGTCCAGGCTATCTGAAAGACTGTGGGCCTTTACAGACTGTAGAAATAAAGCAGCTTGAGTCCACTTTAACTGTCCTGGCTCAGTACTAGGGAATCATGGGAACTGTAGTTTATTGTGGCACCAGAACTCTCTGACAGAGAAGGCTCAATGTCTCAGAAAAACTACAGTTCCCATGATTCCCTAGCACTGAGCCAGGACAGTTAAAGTGGACTCAAGCTGCATTATTTCTGGCAGTCTGTAAAGGCCCTATAGGCCTAAGCAGACTGCCAGAAATAGTGCACATTAAATTGAGGCACTGCCCTGGCTCAGTGCTAGGGAGTCATGGGAATTGTATTTTTTTCTGGGGCATTGAGCCTTCTCTGTCAGGGAGCTCTGGTGCCACAATAAATTACAGTTCCCATGATTCCCTAGCACTGAGCCAGGGCAGTGCCTCAATTTAATGTGCACTATTTCTGGCAGTCTGCTTAGGCCCTATATCTCCTTATATAAACTAGTGCAAGCCTTAAAATCTGCAGGGAAGAGCTTTTTCAGTCCCACTACCTTTATAGGTGTGGTTGGTGAGGACTCGAGAGAGAGCCTTCACCATGGCTGACTATGGAACTCCTTTCCATGGGAGGTTTGGTTGACCTCCTCCATACTCTCTTTCTGCCGGCAGATGAAGACATTTTTATTTAGGCAGGCTTTTGAATTGTGAATATTATAGAACTGTAGTGTGTATGTAAACGGTAAGCTGTTTTCTAATCTTTTATTTTATTTTTATTGAAACCACATTTTAAATATGTTTAAGTGTTTTAATTGTTTTCTAGCATGTTTTTAGTAATAGTAATATTGGATTCCTTTTTAACGTTTGCACATTACTATTTTAGCTGTATCTTTTAAAGTTATTGTAAGCCACCCTGAATCCCATTTAGAAGAAATGCAGGATATAAATCCAATAAATAAATAAATAAAACTCATTTAACATAGCATCTAGTTTAATGCTCAGATTCTCTTGTAAGCAAGTAGGCCAAATTAGGAACTAGAAGTAAGTTCCAGGAATTCTAAGAAATAAAATATGTTATGCAGAAACCATTAGCCTTTAATCCTTGCATTAATAGTAGGTGCAAGGGATGAGGGTAAAAGCTACACATCTTGCACAGACAAGATGCAAGAGACAACTTGCAATATTGAAAATAAAACTACACTATTACATTTTAGTGGTTGTGGAGCCTGTGGCATGTCCTGGAGGGGTTAAAATTGGCCCCTGGACCCAGCAAAGGTGCCTGCCTCTACTGTAAAAGAATACCTATTAGCTACTAATGTCTCAATCCATCTGGTTCTTTCTTTGAATCTGCTTAAGCTATAATTTTTGTATTGTTGACATATCAAGTGAGGGTATCATGTACTAAGATGCAGAAAGCAGTGTATTAAAGATTGTTTGATGCTCAAATCTTCAGTGAATTGTCCTTTCTACCATGAACAGATGACTGTGATGGTGTTGAAGGAGTATAAAGAGAAGGAATAACATACAGTTCTGTTAATTGTGTAATAAAAAAGTAATAATAATGTTGCTTTTAAACACTTTTAGATCCTGATGAAGGCCCCTGGATCAGAATTTTAATGCAAGACCTCTATGATTATTACTTCAATGTGGAAACTGGAATGGGCACCTGTATTCCACCTGAAGGAATTGTACCCAAAACATCTTGGCTGAGTGGTGAAGAGATTCAGGTAGAATGTTGAAATTATGGGCTGTTCAAGGTTTTGTTCTTGTAGTTGTTCTTTCCCCCCCCCCCCTCCTTTATTGGATGGGAGGATTTATTAAAATGATGCTACTTTTATTTATTAAAAAGTGTTACTGCAGTATGGAATGGAGAAAGGGTGAATTTTAGGGGATTTTTGCAGTTTCAAATACAGAATCAATGTATAATTTCCGTGGCTATTTCCATTAGACTTCAGCAGAGTTTTCTTCTGTGTATTTGATCTAAATTGGGTGGGCACAATATAACCTTCCAAGACATTTTTTCAGCCTTCACCTTCAAACCAGGGAGGAAGACCAGGGGACCCAGGGTTCAAAGAAATTCAGTATTTTGCCCTAAATGCCCTCCAGGGATGGCATTTTCACTATGTTTTTGTCCTCTTGGGTCAAAAACACTTTGTAAAACAGGAAGTGAATTGACTTCCATTCACATCTTTTTGCTCACGAAGGCCTCTTGAGCTTATAATGGTCCTGGAGGGCCTACAGCAGGGGTCGGCA
The DNA here is from genome assembly GCA_026167975.1 of Phrynosoma blainvillii. Classification (NCBI taxonomy): domain Eukaryota; kingdom Metazoa; phylum Chordata; class Lepidosauria; order Squamata; family Phrynosomatidae; genus Phrynosoma; species Phrynosoma blainvillii. The sequence goes on along the minus strand of JANUYF010000002.1, from coordinate 52,027,310 downwards.
AGTTTTTCTTACCTGGACCTGCTGGCCTCCAGGTCTTCTGCGGGCTGGGGGGGTGGAATGGCGGCACGTGCGCTCACGTGCGCTCGTGCTACCCCCGCCGCCTGACGACGACGACCGCCACTGTGCGCGTCGCGGCCACCATTTTGTTTTCCAAAATGGCGGCCGCAGCTCATTTGCGCATGCGCAGTACTCCTGCACATGTGCAAACGAGTTGCGGCCTCCATTTTATTTTCCAAAATGGCGGTCGTGGCTTGTTCGCGCATGCGCAGAAGTACTACACATGCGCAAATGAGTTGCGGCTGCCATTTTGAAAACAAAATGGCAGCTGTGACGCATGCGGCGGCAGCGCGAGCGGTGGCGGGGGTCGGCGGCGGTTGATCCAAAGGCCTCGGGGGGCCGGCCCGCGTGCCATAGGTTGCCGACCCCTGACTTACAGTGTAATAGAAAATGGACTACTTATGAACATCTTCTGCTTATTCTAGCACAATGTGTGTGTGTGAAGGATCCTGATTGTAATGAACAATAGATTTCCAGCTCCTACAAGAGTATTTGTTGTAGGATTATTTCTCCTGTGTAAAGAAAGGTTTCATATTTCTCTGTCTTCAGTTTTGTTTCCTCTAGTTCATCCCTTAAAACAAAATTCATGCTATATAAAATGTATCATGAATAGTTTAAAATGCCTGTCTTTCTTATGTTAAACTAGGTCAGCACAGGTAGCAAATGTTTAAGCCTTGGCTTTGAGCTGATTGCACAAGCAGTTATGCTTTTTTTGGAACGAGAAATAGTTCTAGTTAAAACAGTATCCATTGCCTCCTTGAAAAAGCTGTTCCCTCTTTTTCTCCCTTGCTAAGCACTCCTTCATAGCCTTCCTGTGGGCAATGGCAGCAGGTTGTTGCAGGATCATGTCTCTGAGTGGCACTACATGGGACAACTGGGAGGCAAGAGAAGGCAGTTCTGCTGCTGAGCAAATTCTTGGGGGATGGGGAGGAACAAATTTGTACGGGAAGGTAGGCAGGTTTTATCCCGTTACGCAGAGAGGTGGGATAAAAATATGATGATGATGATGATGATGATGATGATGATGATGATGATGATGATGATGATGATAGCCAGTTACTTTTATGGATTTATTTGCAAAACATAACATTATGAGCAGCCAAAGAGTGCAGCAGACACAACAGAGAATAAATGTAGCTTCTGTATCTCCATGACAAGGAGGAAAGTCCTTTTATACATTGGAGAACCATGAAGTTGCAGGGAGTAGTGCTCAAACACTTAGCAGTATTTTAAAAATAAGTGGGATATTGTAAACACCCATGTAGAGCCCAGGTTATCCCTGCAGTTTTGATGGAACCCTTGTACTATTCTGTGGTGAATCAACATGAATTTCATAAGTAGTTTTGAAACTTATTGGAGGAGGGTGTTGCTAGGGTAGGTTTTGGGCTTGGCTAGTAGAAGAATGTAGAAAGCTGCTGAAACTCACTTTTCCAGTGCTCTTTATGTTATGCTTGATCTACATTCTCTCTCCCCCCTTAGAATATTGTTAATCAGATTACAACAGATTACAACAGAGAACAGCTGTGGTTTGCAAATGAGGACCTAATCATTCAACTACAGGCTAAAGCAAGAGGGTTCCTAGTCAGAAAAAAATACAAGGAAAGAAAAGCATATCTTCAAACCCAGGAGCCATCAGTGATAAAAATACAGGTATCATTATCCAGTGAAAATCCTTTACTGCTTCTGGCTATTGATGAACAATAGCTGGGAAATTATTTAAGAAGAGCGTTGTGTAAATTTTGGAGGAAGTGTTGCTTCATTTTTTATGAGCTGAAACACCCAATTGTCCAGTTGCATACAGTGATCTAATAAAAATATCTACTGGAAAGTAATGCCTGTGCAAAAGACAAACCTACTATAAATGGACATAATTAGGGTGCACATATGTTCTTTTCAGGGTCTGTAAGAGAACTAGTATAATCAGTAGTTTCATATGTAACTTGTTGGATCCCTGCTGTCATGTTGGCAGCCTCTCCAGTTGCCTTAGTCTAGATAGACCTGTATTCTTGTAACAAAACCTGCTGTTCTTTCTGTGCCCTGTGTGATAGCAAAAGAATTACCATTACAGAATATTGACCGAGAACATATTGTTACATTGCCCAGTTTGCAAGTATTATTAATGTGGGTCCACTTTTGAAAGCATTCAAAATTTGATCTGGATTTGATCATAAATCATATAAGAAGAAAGGCTTGAATGAATGAGGTTTTGGTTAAGAAGTTAACCGGTTACACAAATGAATATATTCATTATATATTTAATAAATTGGTTATTAAAATGTTTTTATCCCACTTTTCAGTCAAAAAGTGTTCTAAGTGGTTTGAGAATGTATTTTAGAACTGGTCATATTACTAATATTTTGTACTTTGAAAAACAACAGGCATGTTGGAAAGGATATAAGCAAAGGAAAACCTACTCTGAAAGACTGGAAATGTTGCAAAGAAATGTTGCATATATTATTAAGGTAAGTGCTACTTATATTTGAAAATCTGCAGTGCTGATACATCTCAGTTGTTTTCTAGTGTCTTTAGCCATAAGTAAACTCCATTTAAGAAGCGGTTTCAAGATGCTCCAGTGGCACAGCATTTATATGTTCCTATTTGGGCCAGGTTCAAGGTGAATTGGGGTTGCGGCATGTGTTTGCTGTGGCCCCAATGCATCTTTGGCAGGGGCAGCTTCAAGCTGCCCCTTCTTGCCAGTCTGTTCCAGTCCGTTGTTAGATAAGGTTGCATATCTTGGATACCTTATTTCACATCCCACCTTATCTCAGACTTAAGTAGGTATTCCTGCTCACATAACATAATGTATGCACACTTTATCTTGCTGTTTGATACATTGTTTATTCAATCCATTCAGTTCATGTGGATCTATTCTGTTCAGATTAGACTCAATATTTTAATAGCATCTTGATGTGATGTGCTGTTAATAACTTTATTGATACGCTGACTTTTTCCCCAAACTAGGATTCAGGGCATCTTGCAAATTAAAATGAGTGTGATATAGCACAAAACATATAGAAGCTCAACATTAAAATAGAAGTATAACTATTGCTACAATCTAAGCAGATCCTGGAGGATATGAAATACTTATCTAACCCATAATTTGTAACCACATTATTTACAACTAATACTTTAAAAAAAAGCAGGGGGGAAATTAAACCAGTTATAGTTTTTAAGTATCTTTTAATTCTTGTTTGACTTTTAGATCCAGGCATGGGTCAAAATGTGGTTAGCAAGAAGAGCATACAAGGAACGGATGCAATATTTCAAAGATCATGTAAGATTTTTACCTTTCCCTCCTGCGTATATAAGTTGGTTCCTGTTTCTTTCCATTTGACTAGAGGAAAAAATATGATAGAACATACATTTCCTTGTTACTTTGAGGCCAAAGAGAGAGTTGGTAGGGGAAAAAAGAAAGTTGATAGTTTTGTTTGTATTCTATATGGGTAAATGACAATTGCAGTCAAACTGTTTCCTTTGTAGTAATAATGTTTAAAATGCTTTGTCTGGGCCTTTTTCAGAACAAAGAAATTGTGAAGATTCAAGCCTTCCTTAAAGCAAACAAAGCTAGGGAAGACTACCGGATATTGAGTAAGTGCTGAAAAGTATTTTCTAAAGTTGGATGGGAATCATGTGGTCTCCAGATGTTGTTGGACTGCAGCTCTCACAAAGTCTTCTCCATTGGCTGTGCCAGCTAGGGATGCTGGGAGTTGCAGTCAGACAACATCTGGGAGGATTCATGATTCTCACCCTTGATGTAAGTGGACAGCTGGATGTGTTTAAAACAGCAGCTCTAGTGTTGCAATGGTTTTGTGGAATTTTTGTTTAGAATGATATGTCTAAAGCTCTTGAGTTTAATTGCTTACCTGTTCACTTGACTTGTAGCTGGTTCTGAAAACCCTCCTTTAAATGTCTTACGCAAATTCGCTTACCTCATGGATCAGAGTGATTTGGACTTTCAAGAGGAACTAGAAGTAACAAGGCTAAGGGAAGAGGTGGTCACGAATATCCGATCGAGTCAACAATTAGAGAAAGATTTGAATCTGATGGATATCAAGATAGGATTGCTGGTGAAAAACAGAATAACGCTGCAGGTTAGTCAAGTTTAATGGGACCTAGTGACTTCATAAATGTAAGAATCGTACAGTCATAGAGTCAGAAGAGACCACAAGAGTCACTCAATCCAACTCCCTGTCTTACAGGAACACACTATCAAAGAATTGCTGCCTCTCTTTTCCCTCAAATAACAGCCTGATACAGTCTCTTCCTCTTCTTGAATTTTACATCCCTAGGCAATCTTTGTCTCTGTTGAGTGTGGCTGACATTCTGGTTGGGCTCCGTATATATGAGCTTCTTGCCTGTTTTTTAAGATGATGGGTCATTATTAATAATTCTGACCCATGGTATACAGTTTTGTTATAATACTTAAACTGGATCCACACTAGCAAAAAACAAATCTATACTCACCTCAATTCTGGTGCTTTTGGAACCCACAACATATTATTGTTTTCACAGTGAAAGCACTTCTTTTAGGCTTCAATACGTTTTAGGGCTTTATCACACCAGTCCCTTTCTCACTGCAGTGATGGAAAAAAAATAGAAATGGCAGTCTACCAATTTTATTGCTCCTTTTACCACATTGATTTTCTTTTGCACAACTGAGGACTGCTGCCCCCATCGCATTCCCTTCATGTCCTGTCCTTTAACACTGACCTTCCTGGCATGCCTTTGGTTTTTTAAAATTATTTTTAACTTTTTTGTGCAGTTTCGGAGCTCTGCAACCACGATTTAACGTTTTAATTTTTTTAAGGAAACCTTGGGGCTGTGTAGCTCCAGAATTGCACAAAAAATAGGATTTTTTTAATCATGAGGGGAAGGGGGAAGGAGGAGAAAGTGGCACCATGTGGCTGCCAGTAACGTGACTGGTGGCGCAGTGGTTAAATGCCTGTACTGCAGCCACTCACTCATAAACCACAAGGTTGCGAGTTCAATACTAGCCAGGGCTCAGGCTAGACTCAGGCGAGTTCAATACTAGCCAGGGCTCAGGCTAGACTCAGGCCTGCATCCTTCCGATGTTGCTAAAATGAGTATCCAACTGTTGGGGGGCAATGAGCTTACAGTTGTAAACCGCTTAGACACCCCATAGCACGATATGAAGCGGTATATAAATGAAAATGAAGCTGCTTTGCCCTGGGAATGGTTTTCCATACCTGGGGCATTGCGCTATTGGCAGCTCATTCATGGGTTTCACCTGTGAATAAAAAGAGATGCCCAGGGATGGGGCAGCTACAGGAGAGAAGTGGTGTTGTGCGATCAGTGTCGTCAATGCTGCTTCCTTCCATGGGAAATGCAGTTTAAAAACCACGTGTGTTAAAGCCCTTAGAAAAACTCACCTTTTTCTCTATAGTTTCCAGGAAAAACTTTTTCCTGGGGTTTTTGCAATGTGTGTCCTGCTGGATTGGTGTGGCATCAGAGAGTGGAGTTGTTGTGTGTGGGGGACGGGACACCAGTTTAATGAGTGGTATCCTCCATCCATTTTTTTATTCTTTCACAGTGAATCCACCCAAAGAACAAATTCAGCCCCTGTTCTCCTACGGGCACAGATTCAAATCAAAAGTTTGTTTCTGTGTCACATTAAAGCCCAGGGGTTGCTTTTCCAGCTTCTGAAACACCCCGGCTGTTGGAAGCACTTGAAATGGGAAGATGTTCAGAGAGCAGAGAGGGACAAGAGAAGCAGCACCATCCAAATATCCCAACATGCTTGTTTTGTAGACCCTGATCTTAATTCAATTAAAGATCTAGAGTGGAAAAGGGAGTGAGGGAAGAAACATTTTATTTTTTTCTCTCCTCAGGGCTGCCTATGTTGAGAGATATTCAAAGTTCTCTCACTTACTCACTGGGGTGTGGAGGGGGGAGGGGGATTGGATGGGGGAGCCATCCAGTGAGAGTGCAAGGTGAGTAGTATATTGATGGAAAACCAAAAAAGTTCACTTGTTGATAGATTTATACATGCTGGGGAAGGGCAAAGAAGTTATGGGAAGAAACACACTTTTGTACTGATTTGAATTCTGCTGTGGGAAATATGTGGCTATCAATATAATTTGAGTCCAGACTTTTATAAGTCAGTATGGCATAAATGGGGTGAAACCTGGGCAAAATACTGTTCACTGGATCTGGATTATTTTGCTGGTGTGGATTCAGACTAAAACACAGAGGCTGGAAACATTTCTTTTTTGGACTACAACTTCCAGAAACTGGAAGATTCTGGCTGGAAAATTAAGGGACCTTTTTCCATGTTCTGCTTAAACAGGTAACATTTTCCATGTTCTGCTTAAACAGTGAGAAAATGGGTGTTATCTGGCTGTAGGAGAGAGCTGCAATTACCCCAGATATTTAATGTTTGCATACTTTTTAGGTTTTAGCTCTCCCTTTCATTGGCAGGATGTCATATCACACAGCAAGAAACTGAACAAAAAAAGCAAAAATCAGATGGAAGAGCTAGTAACTGGGGACAAACAGGGCATCAAAGGCCTGAGCAAAGAGAGGAGAAAAAAGTTAGAGGCCTATCAACACTTGTTTTATCTTCTGCAGGTAAGTTGTCTGATAACTGATGCTTCAGGTTACACAGCTTTGTAGTGCCAGATTCTCATCTTCATTTTGCATCTTTCTGTAAAATGAAAACTCTTTGTTATGTTGTAGTGACTTCTATGTTGTTATACCACTTTACTTTCATTCATATATATACATATTTCAAGTTTTGGTTCATAATGTTTATAATGAATGGGGAAAAAACATTAAAATTCTGCTGTCAAGACATAGAGTTGAATTCTAAAAACCACAAGAAAAAAAAACCTTGCAGGGGAACAGAACTCTCCCATTTCCTCCTCTCTGCAGCAGTCCCTTGTGCCCTTTTTAAAAAATGCTGACAGCAGAAGACACAGCCTTACAGAGAAGAAGGAAATTGACCAAAACTAGATGGGAGCACCTAGTATTAGGAAGCCAGTTTCTGTCACCAAGCAGCCAGCTATGCCACTCCATTCCTAAGGGATCCCACAACCTGAAGTAGCTTTTTGGCCTGAATGCACAGGGAAGTCACGTTCCTCAGGTTTAAGGTCCAGTCCAAAGCCTGGAAGGCTCGTTGCTGAGCTCTACAGCTTTCTTAACATATTCCATAAAAATAGCACTTCTGGTTCTTTCCAGATTGGTCTCATTTCCTGAAATCCTTTGATTTAAGAGAACAAGTGTCAAGGAGGGTGGACAGTGAAAAGAAGGTCTGGAAGAGAGGAAGTTTAGTCTGGCAGAAGAATGTGATAGTATTTTGGAATTTCTGGCATTTGAGAGCCTTTTTGAAGTAACACATGGGAAAGGGGGTTAAATAGTAGAAAGCAGAGAACTGCAATTATATACTTAGGCTAGAAAGTAACAATGCTGACTAAGGACCTGTACAGACTGCCAGAAATAATACAGCTTGAGACCACTTTAACTGCCCTGTCTCAGTGCTAGGGAATCATGGAACCTGTAGTTTATTGTGGCACCAGAGCTCTCTGACAGAGAAGGCTCAATGTCTCATAAAAAAACCTACAATTCCCATGATTCCCTAGCACTGAGCCAGGGCAGTTAAAGTAGTCTCAAGCTGGATTATTTCTGGCAGTCTGTACAGGCCGAAAGAGATTCTAGCAGGAGTGACATGGAAGGATGGCATGTTCAGTCTGGGTGGCATGTGTTTTGAGAAGCATAGCAGGCACCATTCCTCTGAAACTTATCTGGTATTTGTTGCAAAATTAAGGGATGTGGCCCCTGGCTGTCTAATAGGTTAGGACTTGGGTATTCCAGATTTTCAAGTGTAACTTTGTAAGTAGCCTGAGTTTGTTCATGTGAACTCTCGAGGTAGTTGTAATTACTTCCATAGTTAAGCTTTTGTATTTTTAAAGAAAAGGTCCGCATCAGTGTACATGTAACTCTTTTTTTCATTGGCTGCTGGTTCATTTCTGGGCACAATACTGCTTTTTTTCACCTATAAAACCCTATTAAGCTTAGGTCCAATCTATCTGAAAGCCCATATGATGCCCCATATGAGGCTGTCCAAGTCTTACAATCATTGGGAGAGGGCTTTCTCCCATTACCCTCCCATGCTTGACTGGAGAGGACACATGAGAGAGCCTTCTTGGTGACTTCCTAGGCTTTGGAACTCCCTTCTGAGGTTTTGATTCACTCTCTCTGCTATCTTTTTCAAAAGGCCTTCAGCCTTAACTGATGAGGATAGAGTGATATGCAGCTAGCTGTATTTATTTCTAAAATATGAACTATATATTTTAAATGTTTTTTTTAATTGTTAATTAAATTAAGTTAATGCCTGGATCTAGATCCATGTATTTGGCCAACCCAGTACAACTGTGATGTAACTGTAAGTTGTGGCCATGTTTTCTCCATTTGTGTGGTTCTTGGTGCAGAGCAACATTATCTTTGGACATGAAAGTACTTTTTAAACTTATGTAATTCATATTGTTTTGGATGTTTTCCTTTAATTTATATTGTTAACCTCTTGGAATTCCATTCAGAAGAAAAGTAGGATATAGATCAAATAAATAAATTGCAACTGAGCTAATTGTTACAACATTGTTGATATCATGTTGCATGCAAAGGTCTTTTCTCTCATGGATACATAACAATGGATACATAACAAAACTGTATAAGAAAACTGCAACTACTTTCCCTCTCTCCATGTATGAGCATGTGTGTGAGAGAATAAAATCCTTCTCTGCAGTGATAAACCAGAGGTTTTTTGCAGTAGTAAAGGCACAAGAGTATTGATAGTGGCATCATTTGGTATCTGTTTTTCATTGTGGCATCAGACAGTTTTCAGTCATTGTGAAATGTGAATACTTATATTGATTAAATCCATTGAGGATGGTTTTAGTACTTATAAAGCAAGTGATGGAAAATCCGTCTTTTTTTATTCATGTGCCATTACAATATTCCTTCCATAGACTAATCCAACCTACCTGGCAAAACTGATCTTCCAGATGCCCCAGAATAAATCTACCAAATTCATGGATACAGTTATCTTCACCTTGTACAACTATGCTTCGAATCCACGAGAGGAATACTTGCTTCTGAAGTTGTTTAAAACTGCTCTAGAAGAAGAGATACAGTGTGTATATTAAATGCTTAAAGACCTCATCTTCAATTCTGCTCTTTTATCTGACATTTTTTCTATCTTGACAAATAAGATGGTTGACTGTTAAATCTCTTTTCAGTTTCTCTTAAGAATGTAGTGGATGATTTGGGCCAGACAGAGCTTCATAGGTGCATTCCATTTGCCAGACTAAACATGCTTGTAATGTTTCACCTAAAACAGCCTAATAGGATTATGTTCTACATCCTAAAAGAAATAGCTTGATTGCGAGCCATATTCTGTATTTCTGTTCCAAAAACCATTTCTTCCTTTCTGTTATTGTTCAAGTGGGGTACTGTTGCAAAAATACAAGTGTTGTTTTTTTTAAAGAACCACTGCAGACAGAACAAACTGCTATATGTTGTATATCCATTCAAATGACACAGAGGCTGCATCTGCAATGAAGAATTAATCTTGTTCGACACAACTATAGCTGCCATGGCTCAATGCTATGGAATTCTGGCATTTGTAGATTTGTGAGATATTTAGCTGCCCCTATCAGAGAGCTCCAGTGCCACAACAAACTACAAATCCCAGAATTTCATAGGATGGAGTCATGACAGTTAAAGCAGTGTCAAATGCATTCATTCTGCAGTGTAGCAGCAGCCAGAGATAGTCTTCAACCATTACTGAAATGTGATTACTTTTTTACTGCAGTTCCAAAGTAGACCAGATTCAAGATATTGTCACAGGAAATCCTACTGTGATCAAGATGGTGGTCAGCTTTAATCGAGGTGCTCGAGGACAGAATACTCTCCGTCAGCTGTTGGCACCTGTGGTGAAAGATATTATGGATGACAAATCACTAGTGATTAATACAAGTCCTGTGGAAGTGTACAAGGCATGGGTAAATCAACTAGAAATGCAAACTGGAGAAGCTAGGTACGTGTATGCAGCTGAGCTAATAAAACTGAATTTAATTTTTAATAATTTATTTAGGTTGCTTATAGGAGCAGGATGGAAAGAGGGTGCAAATATACAAAAATACTGTTAGTCAAGTATTATGAAGTATACCCCACAGCTTTGTCTGGGTATTGTACCTCCTTGAACACTGCAACATTTGGCTGATAGATGAAAAAATTAACTTGAAGTGCTAAAACAAATCATAAGCATGTGATTGATACGCAGATATTGAAGTAATGTTAGGCAAAAAATGTATGGTAACATGCAGGAGTGGCATCACTAGGGCGTGCGGGGGTGCAGACTACACCAGATGACACCCTAAGGGGAAGGATGATACCACTTCTCCTCAAACACCTACCTTTTGGCAGAAATAGGCTGTAAAATTCATCTCATTCCCTTTAAAAGGCTTTAAGATATGGTGGGAGTGGAGTGCAGCCCAGTGGGAGGAGAAAGGAGAGATCCCTAAAAAAATTAAAATTTCAAATTTCAAAATTTTAATTTTTAATGTTTTTAAAACTTTTGGATTTTTAAAATAATTTATTCTTTTAAAATGTCTCTTTTAAAACATCACATTTTAACCAAATATTCACTGTGTATATGTAAATACATTTAGGTTGTCTGTATTACATTGTAATTTGAAGGTATAATTTTAATTTTGCTAGTTGTTCATGTCACAGCTGTTAGCATTACATTTAGTATATGGAAAATAGAATTTATGAGTAACATTAGTGCAAAAAAGCATCACTAAGGATTCTGTATGGTATGAAATAGGAGGAGATCAATGGGGGGGGTAACACCATGAGTTACCGCACTGAGTGACACCAGCCCTAGGGACGCTACTGACATGCAGCAGTCAGAAACATGGAAGGAAGGCCAATAAATCTTACTAACTTACATTCTCAGTTGTAGCAATGTCACCTGCTTGTCACTTCTCCAAAATTAATGGAGTGTGAAATTGTTGTAATTAACTAAGGTTAGTGTAACTAGAATGGAACGCTCAGGCAGTAGTATAGTAAAGCTGTTTTAGACTTTACTTAATGGTCTAATGAGTTTTGATTCTTTAAATGATAGTGAGTAAAGCTACACTGTGGTTAAAGTACCTTCAGCTCATTCTGTTATGTGAGGTCCAGGATCTACCCCAGAGTCCTGTGTGATGTCATTATTGCTCAAAGATAAATCTCAGATGCAAAATGAATGCTGATAAAATGGTTTCTGGAAGGCTAACTTTGGGCCTTTGCAGACTGCCAGATATAGTGCAAATTGAGTCCACTTTAAGGGTTAGGATTAGTGCTAGGGAATAATAGGAATTGGTGTTTTTGTTTTTTTCTGAGACATTGAGCCTTCTCTATCAGAGAGCTCTGGTGCCACAATAAAATACAGTTCCCATGATTCCCTAACCCTAAAAGTGGACTCAATTTGCACTATTTCTGGCAGTCTGAAAAGGCCCTTTGTTAGTCTGTTGCAGCAAAGAAGAACAGAGAGTCTTGTGATACCTTACTTCAAGTCATTTCCAACATATGGTGACCCTAAGGTGGACTTATTGTGGGGTTTTCTTTGCAAGATTTGTTCAGAGGAGGTTTGCCATTGACTTCCCCTGAGGTTGAGAGGATGTGACTTGCCCAAGGACAAGGGTTTCATGTCCAAGCTAAGAACTGAGCCGTGGTCTCCAGAGTTGTAATCCAGCACTCAAACCACTACACCATGCTTGCTCTTTTATATACCAACAAATTTATTATGGTATAAACCTTTGGGGGGGCATAGTCCAACTGTATTAAAATAAGATTCCAGTGGTGTGTTGCACATTAATGAAAGATGTCTGTATGATTGGCCTGAGCAATCCCGTTACCTGAGACAGGAAGTAAAGCCCTGCTTCCACACATATTGACAACAGTGTACCCTTACCAGTCTATTGGCTGTAAAGTCACATGTGACATTCTTTTTCAAAAAAAATACATAATCCATGCTCTGTCTGTTCCAGAATTATCCCCCCCCCCCCTTTGATGGGAGCAGAGAAAAGAAGAATAAACCTCTCTAGGACTCTCACATTTTCCACAACAAACTGGCACAGCAAATTATCATTTCCTAGAGAGACCATTTTCGACCCAGTTATTTCCTCCTTGACTTGTGACAATCATATTGGAAATGTTCTTGAAGAAAGAAGTCAATAATTTAAGCAAATTTCATCAGACTGCAAGAAAGTCTTTGAAAACTCCAATTTTTGAAGACTATTTGCAGGTCGAGACTTTACACACAAAATTTCCATATGATTTTCTTGTACAGGAAACATAAAGCTGTAATTGACGACCAATTCTGTGCAAAATTCACCTGTGCAGAATTTTTATTTTTTTATTTTTTATTTTTTATTTCATTTTTTTGCACAAAAAGTTTTTTGCACAAAAATACCATGTTTGAATTTTATGCAGAATGAATCCTGAACAAAGAAGATTCTTGTCAGTTCACACTTCTTGTCATGGTTTCCCAACGCTTTTAAATATTTTTAATACTCTTTTCATTCCTACTGTCCAGAGCAGTTTGGGTTCACCTAAGCCATCCAGTATTTACTGCCTGAAATGACTGCCTCACTCTGGTTTATGTTTGAACTAGCCTTGTTTGAACCAGTGTTATGTTTGAACCAAGGAAGTTATTCACAGATAGTGGTGAGAAATACATTATGAATTTTCACAGAAATATGAATTGTGCAAGGAAGCCCATTTTATAACATGATTTCTAAGAATTGATGTGTATATACATAAGAGGGTAGACTCCACTTGTGTCACATGTTATATAGGTACCAGTACTTAGTAATCAGAACTGCATTTTAATTTTGCTGATCTACACATATTGGAGAGGTGTGGAGATGGGGAGCTAAGGGAAATTCCTCCTCATCCTGCTAACATGTGGTTTGGGATGTGGCATCAATGCTGCAATATTAAGTGGCAGACTTGAAAATATGAATAAGTTCACAAAAGTATCCTATATGGGTCTTTTGGGTCTGCAATACTGTTATAAGAATTCTATTAGGCATTAAGCAAGGAATTATGATCTGTTAAACAGATTAAGTGATCACACAGGCACATCATATCTTTGTATTGAACTTTTTATTAATGTACCATTCTTTTGCTCTGCATTGCTTACTTTATCTCCTTCTCTCCCCCCCCCCCCCTTTTAGCAAACTACCTTATGATGTAACAACAGAGCAAGCACTGGCACATCCTGAAGTAGTGAATCGGTTGGAGTCATCAATTCAGAGCCTCAGAGCAGTAACTGATAAAGTCCTCACTTCCATATTCTCATCTCTGAACTTAATGCCGTACGTTTGAGGTCCTAGTAGAACCTTGGTGGGACTCTGAAGAAGCGTGAATGGAAAAATGCAAAAATGCTTTTTTAAAAAAGCAAGAATGCTTTTAAAAAAAGCAATCTTAACTATTTTTGATCCACAAGTGTTTAACCAGCAGAGGGAAGTATTTTCCCTCCATCATTAAATGCAGATACTTTTATATCTACTAGGCACTCATAATATCTTTTTGTGTTTGTGTATGTTTTGGTGTCATCTTGTTTTGTTTAGTTCTTAAGTTTGTAAAATAAATACAACATTTTGTTTTGGGTTTTCTTTGGTTGACTTGAATTAGTTATTTTTCATCCTAAGTCTCTCTCCATTATTTTCCTTTCTTCATTTGTTTTCACATGTAGTTATGGATTGAGATATATAGCCAAAGTTCTGAAGAATTCGCTGCATGAGAAATTCCCAGATGCCACAGAAGATGAGCTGTTAAAGGTAGATTTGTGAGGGTGATCTGTCAACATCCTTGCTCTTTCTAATTACACTGAGAGAGAAATTGCTTTGCTTTAGGGAACAGGGTAGGTCAGGGGATAAAAAGAAAGTGCCTACATTCAAGAATGCTACTGAAGATGGAACAATTTATGTAGAATGCTTTCTCAGAGAAGGTTTTATGTAAGTTATCATACTTCTAAGAGCACATGTTTTCCCTCTGCTAAGAAAATTGTACTCTTAGTAAACTTTGTGTAACCATCACCCTTAAGTGGCAGGTTTTCTTCATTTCTCTGCCCTGGTCCATCTATATGGAAGTTGATGAACTATTGCCAGGGTAGGAAGTGGCACAGATTGACTGATTCCAGTACTGGTCCAAATTAAGAATGAAGTCTGTTGCTAATATGAAAGAAGCACAAATGCCTAACTCAGAGGTAACCAATTTGTGGTTTTTCAGGTGTTGTTGCACTGTAACACTTCATCATCCCCAGTCAAGATAGATAGTAGTGAGGAATGATGGGAGTTGCACTGTATCGTCCAAAGGACCTAGTTCTTTAAGCTGCTGCCTTTATATAGCAGCTTTTAAGTCTGATGATTAAACTTTGGTTTACATCTTTGCTTACATAGAAAATACTTCTTGAAACAGTTTATTACTCTAATCATAGGCTCACTTGAACATATAGATACAGTACATTTGTTCTTCCATTTGACTTGTTTTGAAGATACTTGTAAAAATTCAATCTGAGTTGCTGAAGAATTTGAGCAATGCAGAATGTTGCTAGTGCAGACCAATTTCTGTAACTAAAATAGCTGCTGTGCCTAAGGTGCTGTTTCTAATATCACATGCTTAAAGAGGACAAAGTTTGTCTCAGTTCATACTGTTTAAATAAGGGTGAGGATGATGAGCATCTGTATTGCATCTGTATTTTTAATCCACCTGTACAAAAATTATACTTCCAGGATTCATTTTTTAAAATCTCAAAATAATAGTGATTCTGAGACACTCAGAGACACTTTCTTCTTTAATTCTAAGTCTATATCATTTGTACTTGGCTCTGGCTGGTATGCCTTGGAGTTCTAATAAAAACAAAAAACCACAGCCAAAGCAGACCCAATAAATCTGGAGCCTACCTATCACTATCTCAAGTTGTACTTATTTATCAATTGCTATATAACTAATCTTGGCATATCATCCCATTCTCCCCATAATCATGTAGTAATCATACTTTACCTTTAGGCATGACAAATCTTGCTTGTAACTTGCTTTTCCTTTTTTCCTTGGAAACTCTGATACCAAATTGGCAAGTTTTCCTGGAGGAAGTGTCCATATATAGAGATAAGAAACTGAAAGCCAGTGTCCTTATCAGTAACTCCCCAGGGCCAGTGAAAGTTGAACTCTCTGTATAAATACTGTTTTCCTGAGGGCCCTGTATGAGTATTGGGTGGGGTGCAAGGCTAAAAAATGATGCAGTTTTACTAAGGATGAAGTCTTACTGAATTCAAAAAGGCATAACTTCCAAATGTAAACAAACTTAAAACCAGGATGTTAGAATGTTGGCAAAACCTGCAAGCCATTTGTATTTATCTTTGGTAAGCTCGCTTTCTGATTTTTAATACCAGTGCTGAACAACTGAAATGTAAAACAATTCTGGGACTAAACTAAAAATATATGAATAAGCAGAACTTACATTCATTTTGGGCTACAGAATCTCCTAGCCAAGTAAGGTCATGGGAAAGCAGCTTTTCCATGTTCCATATATAAGGTGATATTTATAGTGTAAATTGTTGTTGTTGTTGTGTGCCTTCAAGTTATCTTATCATAGGGTTTTCGTGACAAGATTTATTTAGAGGAGGTTTGCCATTGCATTTTTGAGTCTTTCTGTCCTTGGTTTGTTTAGTGTGGCATTTGAACTTGGATCTCTGGCTTGTGAGAGATTAGATAAGGATTGTTCACAGCTTATGTCACTGGATTTTTAAGAGTGTACCAAGCTAAAAAACCTGGCTTGACTGTCATGCTAAATAAACCACAGATGAGAGGAGTACCTAGCACATTTCATCATTCTTTCTGACAGGAGGAGCCAAGCCAGACCTACTGAGTAGTATGTGTCAGGATACTTGCTCATTCATTATAAACTAGAGTTCTAAAGAATTTTGGCTGATTGTGGCATGTGAAATAGCCTGCAAATAAACATTTCAAATAGAGTGCCTTTTTTTTTTTTTAAATGCTTCTTTGCCCTGGCCATAGATTGTTGGAAATCTCCTCTATTACCGGTTTATGAACCCAGCCATTGTTGCACCTGATGGATTTGACATAATTGATATGACAGCTGGAGGCCAGATACATTCTGATCAGAGGAGAAATTTGGGTTGTGTGGCCAAAGTTCTTCAACATGCTGCCTCAAATAACCTTTTTGAAGGAGAAAATGCACATCTGTCATCAATGAACACTTACCTCTCTCAGACATATGAGAAATTTAGGTATGTACTGAAACAGATGAGGCATACCTAGTAAATTATTAGATGAAAACATGTATATATCAGTAGCTAATTTCCTGAAATTTTAGATTTCTCATGGCATTAAGTGATATTTGCTTTTCTTCTATAAATAACAAAAGCATCTTCTATCTGCCTAGCTAATTTCCTTTAATATTCCAACTAGTCATATGTATTCATTCATTCACTTGCAGACTTCCCACATAGCATGCACATCTTGATAGTTGTCCTTGTGTTGACAGCTTATGTTTATTTCAAGAGTAATGACCACATAGTGTTATGTTAAGGAAAGCTGTAAGCTGCAGTAAGAATGACGTATTTACAGTACTTATTTTTGCTGCTGCTTCAGACAATAGTAGGAAGTGGTGCTTGGTTATCTTGCCAAAATGTTTTGAGAAAACTCTGCTCTTTGACCCAAGTAAATTTGCTGTCTGGGTGGTGTGATCGCTGTATGAAAGTACACTTGAATTACAACAAACTGTAATTTTAATAACAGCTATCAGAAATAATTTTATTGAGATCATATTTGTATAATTGCTCAAAGCTGGAGTAATATATCAGTTGATTTTTTTATGTTACAATGGCTTCATATTCCAACGTATGTGATATTCTTGCTTGAAATGTTAAATGGGGTGGTGTTTCTTTGCTTTGTTTTTAAATAACATCTACCTTATATTTTGATCATACTAAGGTGATTAAGCATAAATAATATACTCCAGTTGACACATTTGCAGAGGAGATTTCCATAGCTTATATACCATTTGAATCATTTAAACTTTTAAATGTTGTCTCATTGCAGTCATAGCCAAGATATACCAAGTCTGTTTTTCCTTTATTTATTTAGTTAAGAGGAAAACAAGTATCACTGCTCTGCAGAAATAACCCCTTTAGAGCTCATAAGTTCATTGATATTTCTATACTTGAATTTCTGTAAGAATGTTCTATGATGATGATGATGATAGTAAGCTATGATCCAGATACTAGCTCTGAGATAGGTCTGCTTCAGTCATTAATGCAATTTAATTTCTAGCCATGCACTTGGAACTAGACAACCATGGGAGTAACAGTCAGCTACATATTCATGGCTATACCTTCTTGAATTATCTTGTAAGTAGGACTGACATGAGAATCCTTACAGAGTATTGTATACAATTATATGTATAAAAACTAAGCTGTTCCTTGGTTATGGAAACTTGTAATACTGCAGAAAACTAGGGACAGTATGCAGGGTTAATAATGAAATCACTGAGACTCTTGAGCTTTTACTTGGAAGTTGGTACAGCTCATTTTTCCCCATGAAATTACAAATGTGTTTTCTCCTTAGGAACTTTTTTCAAGCAGCTTGTGTTGTTTCTGAACCTGAAGAAAAATTCAACATTGATGAATACTCTGATATGGTGACACTTAGCAAGCCAGTGATATATATTTCAATTGAAGAAATTATCAACACTCATTCAGTAAGTGCATGCAAAATTGCAAAGCAAGTTACATGTATAGCTTATTAGGCACCTTGATAGTAAATACAGCTAACTGGAAACAAGTACATATTGAAACTAATAGGTTTCAGTAATGTATCAGTCTTGACAAAACCATTGTTTTTGCCGTATCAATTCAGACATTTTTAAGAATATATAATAGCCCAACATGTTATGAAAAGACCCTCATATTTCGCATTTTCTTTTTCCTTTTCTGTGTCGGGATGGCCACAATTCTTTGGTGTCTAATCGTTAGCATATTTTTTAAATTTTGGGAGTAGTTTTAGAAATCTTCATACTTGGTGTGAATATGTATATTCTAATACATTTGATTGTATAATACAAGGGTAAGAGTTATAAGGCCCTCTAAATGCTTTTGGACTACAACTCCCAGCAACTCTAGCCAACATGGTCAGTGATGAGAAATGCTGGGAGTTTAGGTCCAACAACTTCTGGATTCCCTCCTCTGGTATAATGCATCATCTCTTGATATGAAAAGTAACATCTCCATTTGAAAAATGAAGTGTCAGATTTTACAAATCTTAATGTGTTTTGTAATAGTCATTACATAATGGAAACAGATGATTTAGGCTAAAGCTAGCATCCTGTGAGTTGTTTTTGTTGGATAAGAAACAGATGAATTGAAAGACTGGCTGATTTTAAATATAAAACAGATCTTAATCTAGATCTCTACCATATGGCCATTTTAAAAGAGCTATGCTATAACTTCTGGAACCAGTTCCTCCAAAAACAACAGCCCACTAGCACAAACAATGGTCAAAAAATGTGCCAGTTTCTTTTGTCTATCATAGTAACTAACTGTAAACAATATAGCCACATAGGGAACATTTTGTTTTTCAATATCTGTATTTGATCGTTTCTGTATAAAGGTATAGGATGAATTTTGGCCAGATGTTTAAGTTGTCTTGTTTAAGATCTTTGGAGGTCGAGCACTAGTGTTTTACATAGCTGTTTTTCATTCCTCTCATGATTTCCTCCTCTATAATAATGTATTTATTAATAATCTTCATAGAATTGGTGTACAGGGGGAGACATTACAGTTTCATAGAAGAAAAACAAATCTTTTGGACATTTTGTAAGCTTGAAATTGACTTTAAAGTTGCCTTTACAATGGTAAAACTAAGTTGCCTATATGAGTTGCTGTATGCTTGTAGAGAAACTCTACAATTGATTTTAATAGAATGGGTAGAATAATTGGAATGCAGATAAAGGAAGTGTGTTAATTAGGTGTTTCTAGGATTTGTCTGAACCATAGAGAAGCACATCTCCTGGCTCCTGGTTTTGTAGGCTCTACAGCAGGGGTAGGCAACCTTTCCCCTTTAATGGCCGAGGGACTTCAGTTCCCAGAAGCCTCAGCCATGTTGGCCAATAGTCCCATGTTGGCCAATAGCTCCTGGGATTCTGGGAGCTGAAGTCCCTCGGCCCTTAAAGGGGAAAGGTTGCCTACCCCTTCTCTACAGGGATTTCTAAAACCTTGTTCTCCTGTCAGTCTATACCAGCAAAACTAAAAAGTCTGAAGAATCTTAAGAGACTGAAGTATCTTAAGAGACTGAAGAATTGTAAGAGACAAATCTGTTTGTTCAGAAGAATGAGGTGGACTTAAATGATGATAAATGTGAATGACATTATAGGAGATAATTCTAGTAACAGTCAGGGGCAGAGATAGCTAAGGAAAAACATGATTTAACAATTAGTAAACAAGCACTTAATGAAAAGGATAGCTTGGGACAGATGTAACACATTGAACTAATCAATTAACTTTAGAGTCTGCAGTGTTAGATTTGTGGCCTGAATACCCTAAAAGCACCAGACACTGTCTTATCTTGGAAGCTAAGCAGGGTGAGCCAACAAATATCAGGTGCTGTGGACTATATTTCAGAGGAAGGAACTGGCAAAAGACCACCGATGAGTATTCCTTGCCTAAGAAACCCTATGAATTTCGTGGGGTCATTATAAGTTGACAGGTGACTTGAAGGTGCGCGCACACACACAATAGGAGTACAGATGTTCCTATACTTATAAATATAACGAGGAAAGAAAAATATGACAAACCTACTATTTATACTGGTAACAAAACTCTCCAGAATATCTTTTCAAATCTTAACAGCAGCAAAATATCAAAATAGTGCCAGTATTGTACATATATTTGATTCTTGTCTTGTTTTGTTTTTTAAGAAAACTTTGTTCATCTCAGTTCTAGAAACATTAATGTACGCTGAAGGATGATCATGATTACATTCTCGTTTTCTTGTTTAATATCTGTCCTGTGTTTTTCTAATCTTTTCTATAAAGATTGTCTGTAAAGATTTGCCTTTGTAAAAAAAGTGAGCAGGTATAAAACAAAGAGAGTGCCTGTTAGGTTTTATTGCTTTAAAATAATATATATTCATAGTGTAGCTGGGTAAAAAGTCTCTGCTTAGAAAAAGTAAATGTTAGGAAATGAAGAACATCTGCAGTGGATTTACAGTTACACCCGTCCTCCACCTCTCTCATAATGCAAATAAAAAACTGCGTAGTGTTTAGCTAGGGTGTTGTGAGAAGAGAAGAACATGTAGAAACAGGCAAATTAATTGTGTGCAGAAAATCTGTTGCTAAAGGCATTAACATTTACCTGTAAATTATCATATATTTAAGCACGTTGTTCATGATCTCTTTTTAAAAAAATAAAAAAATGCTTCTAAGTTGAGGAAGCACAACTGCAGCACTGTTATTTATAGTCTGTAGTTCCTGTTCTGATAATAATAGTTGCAAACTGTAGAAAAATATGGGTGAAAAGTTAACAGGGAACATTTTTTCTGAAAACACTAGAATGAGCTAATTGTTTCACTCTTTTCATGAGTAAAACAAATATTAAATTACAGATCTTTGTTCAACCTTAGGGCCTTTGCAGACTGCCAGAAATAGTGCACATTAAATTGAGGCACTGCCCTGGCTCAGTGCTAGGGAGTCATGGGAATTATATTTTTTTCTGAGACATTGAGCCTTCTCTGTCAGAGAGCTCTGGTGCCACAATAAATTACAGTTCCCATGATTCCCTAGCACTGAGCCAGGGCAGTGCCTCAATTTCATGTGCACTATTTCTGGCAGTCTGCAAAGGCCCTCAGTCTCTCTAAACATTTCTGTTTGAAAGGCTTAAAAGCTGATCTCCTAAAACTAAAATACTTATGATTTCTTCAGTTATTCATCTGGAGCCTTGCAGAACTGCGGGGGGGGGGGGTGAAATCAAGTTTTAATTTTCCTGTAGAATTTAGTAAGAAAATTTAGATCTTATTTCTTGGATGACACAGTAGATTTTGGTCAGAAAAGTGTGTGGGAGCCTGACAAATGACCAATTAGGTACAACATGTGGAATTTAGTTCCAGCTAGTGTCCTTTTGCCAACAATGACATCTGTCAGAAGAACAAAGAGGAGGGCAGTTTTCAATTGTTCCCCATTTGCCCTATGTGTTCCTCCCATTTGTTCTAGTATGTGTGTACCTTCAAATGCCTGTCAGTTTATGGTGAGTCTATGAATTTCATATGATAGTTTTAATTTTATTTTATCTTTTATTTTGTTTATTTTATGCCTTTTTCCTGGAGTGGGACCCAAGGCAGCTTACAAAAAGAATCAGCTAAAATCTACAATTAATTTTTTCAAACACAATTAAAAATCATCACATTGAAACAGTATAAAATCATTAAAAAGCATACAAAATTGAAAATAAAGTATACCTCCCATAAGAAGACTCCTTGAGAGTAATTACATATTTAAAACCTGCTTGAACAAAGGTTTTGCCTGGCAGCAGTAGAAGAGTAGGGAGTAGTAAAGCATAGTGCATGAAACTGTAGTTTGATCTACATCATGCTCATATGAGATACGGATTATTTTCCTCCCGTAATTCTAGGCACATGAATTTTGCATTAACCCTTGGGTGTAATGTTGCAATATTCAGTGATAGCTCCCCTCTCACCAAATGTTTCTGAGGGTCCTTGTTAACATGTTTTTGTCATCATCATAATCTTGTTCTGCATTTCTTTTTTTCATAATTTATTTGAGAAAATCTTACTGTGTGGATGGTGGTCACATTTCTTTCAGTAGTTACAATGTGGGCTGTTTTCTTTGCAGTTATTGCTAGAGCATCAGGATGCCATTGCTCCCGACCAAAATGATGTTTTAAATGAACTACTGCAAGGGCTAGGGGAAGTTCCTGATGTGGACACTTTCCTAGGTAAGCCAACACAACAAAACAAAAATTGTATTGAAAGATTGAACCTAGCCTGTACGAGAGTATAAAGGTAACAAAACTTAGTTGGATTTGTTGAAAACATGCAGGGGTAGCTGTGTTGGCCATTTAGCAACTTCAAATAAAAATCCATCAAACAGCGATACCTTTATTGGCCAACCAAAATGCACAACATACTTGTTGAAAGCTTTCGAAGCTCCACTGGCTTCTTCATCAGGCAAGATGTTACACACCAGACAGGATAAGAATTGGAGACATTAGTAAGATGCTTGCATTTGTTGTTTCTGTTCTTAGTTAAGATGGCATGGGGAGGGTATATTTTGCAGGCTGGCTCCTCCTCTTTCTGGCCATGGCAACTGGGAGATTTTCAAAGTCCAGGAAATTTAAAGTCCATTACATCTTAACAAGGACTCCTCTCTTACAATCCAATATGTCTCCATTCCTGTGAAGCTTCAGACCTCTTTGTAGGCAGAGGACAATGGATTCTTAAGAAACCTCCATGTTTTTTCATCAGGAATAATTTGTTAAGTAGGAATAATTTCATAGGAAGAGGAACTAGCCTGCAAAAGATACCCTCTCCATAGCATCTTAACTAAGAACAGAAACAACAAAATGCAAGCATCTTATTAACATCTCCATTTTTTCTCCTGTTTCATTTGTAACATTTTGCCTGATGACAAAGCCAATGGAGCTTTGAAAGCTTGCAACAAGTATATTGTGCATTTCAAGTTGGCCAATAAATGTATCACTATTTGATGGATTTTTGTTTCAGTTGGATTTGGTTGCTGCACCTTTCAGGCACCTTTCTCTAAATCACCTTCTGGAGAGGTTCTGGGTTACCTGCCCCATAAGAACACTCAGTTCAGGCCAAGCCTCATTTCAAAGCATTCTCATTTCTATACAGGTTGTATATATGTGGTGTTTTTTAAAAAAATGTTTATTGAATTTATCCCATTCTAAGAATCCAGCATGTATTAATTTGAATATAATCCTGTGCAATTCTTTGTGAAATGAGGAGACCCTTCCTCCTCCAAAATCTGTCAGTCAGAATGAACGAATAAAGGGCTTTGTTCGAAATAATAGATTTCCTTAATAAATTCTGCCCTGGTGTACCATATTGGAAGGTGAAGGGTTTGCTCATTTTTCTCACCCTCCTCTTCTTCCTCCCCAGTCTGCTAGGAGACAATTTTGCTAAAAGATGCTTTCCTGGACAATGCCTCAGAATTGTGCTCACTTGTTGATTTAGCACAAAGATCCACACAAAAGCTTTTTCAGAAGGAGAGATATTGGGATGAAGCCCATCTACCTGTCTGATGTGGCAGTATAACGTGCCCTTCACAAGTGTGAAGTACAGTGTTGCAGGTGTGGGGTTTAATAACTCATTACACTTTAAAATTTAACACATTAAAGAATTAGTCTCTCCACATTTTTACTAGACTGTAACTGAAAGCACTGGGAACCCTATATATGAATTCATATATGGATTAAGAAAGCCCTATTTTCCCATTTCCTCTCCCAAATTACAAGTGAGTTGAGCCCATGTTTTCCCCTCTCTACTCCCAAATTGAAAATGAAGCTACACCATTTGGAATGATCCTAGTTCTACAGCTCTTTACCCATGTGAATAATCGTGTGTGCCTAATGGTGACAGTCAGCATACACTTGATAAATAATTGCTGTCACTGGCACAGATACGTTTATAACAGACTGCCAAATATTTATGTAGGTCATTGAACTAACCTGGGGAGCCCTTCCTGATTATTTGCAACCTCTGGCAAAATTCCAAGTACAGGCATACCTCAGTTAATAAAGCCTCTGACTTTTATAAAGTCATTTTAGCCACCAGTCTGCTTTCCCTCCTTGTCCTCTCCCTACCTGGCAGTGTTTTAGCAGCATCTGCATTGGGAGCAGAGAAGGAGACTGGAGAAGCACAGATTTTTGGTATCAGGTTGCACCAGCATGTCTGCAGTCATGCAATAAACAAAGCTTGAATTGGGGAAGAGCAGAATTCTATTTTAGCTGATCCTATCATATCTCTGTGTGCCTACCTACACCAAATAAGGTAAACAGCAGCTGCCTCCAGCATGTTAAAGGAGCATAGACTAAAAGTTTGACCATCAAAATGGAAATGGTAACAAAAGTAGAGCCTAGTGAAAAAAAATCATCCTGGGATGCATTTTGGTAGAACCCTTCAGATGGTCTCTAGAAGGTTTAAGATGTTTTTGTTTACTTATGCAAGGCTTATGTGACCTGGTTGTTTCATTTCACATGTGCATATTGTTAGTTTTAGATAAAAAGTTCACTGAAAGGTGTTGAACTGCTCTTCTTTTTTGTAGTATAGGGAAACTATCCCTATTCTTTCCTTGTTATTTCTGCCTTTGGTACCAAATTTTCCGTTAAAGAAGTAATATCTAGGAATTCCTCTACTTCAATGACTGAGGTATACCTGTACTCATTGCAGCCTTTTCCCATATCTTTGTAGGAGCATAGGGCTCGTTTAGAATCACCTAAAGCCTCAGGATTTGGTGGGAATTGTACCTTAGTGACATTGTAAAAAGCATTCATACAACATGCTTCCTCTTCTTATATTGTTGTAGTTAGCTGCCCTCAAGTCATCTTCGACTCATGGAGACCCTCCCTGCTCAGGTCCATGGTCTCCCTGATTGAGTCTAGGCTTGCAATCTTTCTGCTGCCTCCACTTTCCCCAGCATCACTGCCTTTTTTGTTGAGTCTTTCTTTTTCATGTGTCCAAAGTATGACAGCCTCTCCCTGGCTTCAAGGGAGAGTTCAGGCTTTATATGTTCTAGGATCCATTTGTTCGCCTTTTTGGCCATCCACAGTAACCTCAGCACTCTTCTCCAGCACCTCATCTCAAATGAGTCAATTCTCTTTCTGTCTGCCTTCTTTACTTTCCAGCTCTCACATCCGTATATTGTATAGGCTTGGATGATCCTAACTTTAGTATCCAATTTTGTTTCTTCACTTGTCTAGTTCTTTCATAACTGCCCTTCTCAGTCCTAGCCTGCTTCTGATTTTTTGAGTGCAGTCTCCACATTGATCAATGTTTGATCCCGGTATGGGAATTCTTTGTCATTTTTATTTTATCATTATCAAGGATGAATTCATATAGTTCTTCCATAGTCATTATATTTGTTTTCTATTTCTCATGAATTTCTGGGGCTACTTGTATTTCTTAAAACCCAGGGTTGTTGTGTTTTTTTCCTGTCTCTGGAGTTTCTGATATAGGCAGAAGTAAATTCCCACACCTGTATCTATTGTCTTGGCTCCTCCTTTACAGCGGACCCTCTGATGATGTGTTGAATGGGGGTGTGGCCTTTGCCATGGTGATTTTCCTTTGATTTTCCTTACTTTATTACATTTTCAGTAACCAGACTAAATGTTTCTCCTCTGCCCCTGCCCTTTCTTTTACAGTTACATTACTAAAGTGGTTTAACACTTTAAAATTTTAAAAAAAGTGAAATGATAGAGAGAAAGAGAGGAAATTAGATACTGGAAGAAATCTGAGTGGGAGGTGTTGAGTTCATGGGAAGGACACAAAACCCTTGCAACTAGTGTTAGCAATACCTCAAATAGGAAAAAAGAGAGGCTATAACCAGAGTGGATGAAAGCTTGGGTATATTTAGAGCATGATTGCATTCCAGAGCAGGAACTACAACTACAAGGTGTGAACTCCAGAAATAGAATAGAATGACATTTAATTAATGTCCCATCTGGAGGACTCCGTATCAGCCCTGCTCTATGGACATTAAATACAGGTAGATTAGGGATACATGACTCCTTGTATAATTATAATTAAAGGCTTTGAATCTCACTTTTTGAGTCTTCTCAAAGCTGTTCACATTATAAATAAAATGCACTTTAAAACAAAGCCAGTCCCAACCAGGGCAAACTGTCTGCTGTTTCATCACTATTCTTCCTTGATGTTCCATACAGTATTCATTGCCAGTGACACCTTTTTTCTCAAGACTGTTGTTAATTACCCAAGAAGCATTTTTGCACAGCCCACCTGTGTCTGAGATGTCTTTGTTGGTGTGACTTAATAAGAAAGGGAAGGAACTGTATATTCCTGCCATCAAATTAATTAGAGAAAAGTAGAGTGGAATTGGGAGAAATCAAAAACAGTCAAAATGGAAATCCAAGGACCCAGAAGGGAAGTCAGAGATTTGTTGTGGAGGTAGAAGTTAGAGACACAGGCGTTGGTCTAAAAAGAAAACTGAGGACTGGAGAAGGAAAAAGGGAGCAGGAAGTTAACCTGAGAGTGCAGAAATGTGTAGGGTCTATTGATGGGGAAGGGAGGAAATCATACTGTACAGGTTAGAAGAAAAGGGGGCTAATCGAATGGATTCAAAATAAAAAAAATATTTTGTTCTCATTTGATAGGCTAATATATGCATGAAGCAGACGGCTGACAAAGAGCTCTGGCCACATTTGCACTGAGACAGCGGCAACCACATGGCCTGCTTCCAAAGTGGGCTGCTACTGTGGTTAGAAGCTGGCTGCTGCCAAGGCTAATTTTTTTTCTGCTCCTTTTTCCAGTGGCTTTGGGCCATCTTTGGTGGTCTTGGAGTGGCTTTCATCCACTTTGGGGGAATGCGTCATCTGAACACCACGCCCCCAAAGCAGCTGGGAGCCGCTTTATTTGGCCTGTGCATCTCGGGCCACAGTGACCCTCTTGATACAGGAACACTACATAGTCCTTAGAGTAATTTGGGTTGTATGTTGCCAGTTAAGAAATACAGACACACACACACACACGAAAAAGAAAAAAATGCAAATATTCAAGCCCTATTGGCTTGAATGGAGGTGCGTGTCCACAGGTGGGCGCGCATCCCATTTTGTGCCCCTCCGTTCATCCCTTGTGGATAAGTGAAGGTTGCAGACCTCAAGTCCACAAAAACGGAGGTATTAATGGTCAGAACAGTATATATTCTACAAGTCCATGTAGTCATACCAAAGGCTAAGAATTCTGTATTTTTGTGCCAAATTCAGCAATCATAACTTTTTATAAAAATTGCTAGCTGAGATACCAAAGAATTGTTCGTGTGCGTATATACATGATAGAGAGTTTCAAAATTTTATTATTTTTACTTACAAAATAGCCACTTGATGTCATCATTAGCATTACTAATGCTTATTACTCCTCATTAGCATTGCTAATTCTAATACATAAGCATTAGAAGCATTACTAATTTTCTTTCTTTTTCCCACAGGAGAAGGAGCTGTTGATCCCAATGACCCTAACAAGGACAACACTTTAAGCCAACTTTTTAAGACAGAAATTTCTCTTTCACTGACCAGGAAATATGATTTACGGGAAGGTGAAGAACAGGACATTAAGGGCCTGATGATGAAGTATGTTTTCATGAAATGTAGAATTACCAAGGTTTTCCTGAAAATTAAGTGCTGTACTTTCCTAGTCACATAGGACTAAAGAAAGGCTTTTATTTTATTTACACAATTTATTCAGTCTCAGTAATAGATAGATAAATGAGGGTTTTGTATGATGAGGTATCAGTCATTAGAATATTTCTTCACTGGAGACAAATCCTTGTTTTGACTCCTGACCATGCAGTGGTACATCCAGAAATTAGTGGAACTTCATTAAAGTGTGCGCAGTATAATGGATTTGATTGCGAGACAGCTAATAAAAATAGACAAAACTAATATAGCAACTTAATCACCCTCCAAACCCTGAGGAAACTTGGATGGTGTGTGTGAGACAGAGAGTATGAGAAGAAAAGTGAAGCAGTTGGATAGACAAGACTATCATAGAAATAAGTTCAGTACACTTTAGCAGTGTTGAATCTAAGACAGATGTTTCCTTTGGTTTCCTGTAAGGTCTAATCTGTATCCTGCTAGTTAAACATTGCTGCAGTTCTTTCCCCTAAAACCTTATCGCACAGCAGTTACAGTATGTTCTTTCCATGTTTGCCCAAGAACATCTTACTACATTTCACAAAAATTTCTTAGTATAAACTTGTATCAAAATATCATCACACAGCTTTGCATATTGAGTCATCAATATACAATGTGATGATTCTAAAATCTGTATTGTACTTTATATTTAAACAAATTCCAAAGTGATGTACATGCATTCAGTTAAAACAATAATAAATAGTAATACAGGAGATAAAAGAGCAGTAAGAGCAGTAAGAACAATAAACCTGCAAATAGCAGAGTAATTAAAGGTACAATTGTCCCTTGTAATCAACTCATGGGGGATCCGTTCTGGACCTCCCCTGCGTCACGTATATTCAAGCCCCATTGGCTTGAATGGGGTGGGCCCCCCCGTGCACGCCCCATTCATGCTAATGGCGGTCATCCCTCCATGGATTTCGAGTCCACAGGCTTAGAGGGACAACTATATTTGCCTGTCGACATCTAAAACTCATCAAACTGGGCAGCAGAAAATAAGCAGGCTTGGACACTGGGTTTTTTTTATTCATTTACTGTAGCATTTTTAGTGTTAATTCTGTTAAAAGTACCCACAACATCCATAGTGTAAAAACATGAGGTCAAAAATAAATCTGTTGACTTTATCATTATTGTTCTTTAAATAGTGACACTTCCAGGGGTGCAAACATTACCCAGGGCTTTCTTCTTCTTGTAATTATGTCACTGGAGGCTTATGGCATTTTTGTGGTATATAGTTTGGTTTAATGGAATGAAAGCTCAAATTGAAGTAGAAGCTCACAACATTAACATCAGCTGTTGTTATTGATGTGTGCCCTTAAATTGTGACTGACTTATGACAACACTAAGGCAAACACATCACAGAGTTTTCTTGGCAAGATTAATTCAGAGTGGTTTGCCTTTGCCTTCTTCTGAGGCTGTGAGAGTATGACTTGCCCAAGATCACCCAGTGGGTTTCCATAGCCAAGTGGGGATTCTGACCCTGGTCTCCAGAGTCATAGCCAAAACTCAAACCACTACACCACATAGTCTCACTAACACCTGAACTAGGGATAGGCAAGTCATCCACTTGTACTTCCTTCCATACAGATTCTGATAAAAATATGAACTGATCTAAAATTCTTACTCATTTCTAATCCTATTTCTTACTTGCAGAGAAATAGATGAGTTAGTCTGTTTCAGCATAAAAAAGTAAATAAATATCTTTGTGTTACTTTGAAGACTAACCACATTATTTCAGCATAAAGTTTCATGGACCTACTTGATCATATGCAAGTTACTGCTTCCTTATTAGGCTTACATGTACCAAAGAATTATTGCAGAGAGTAACTCTGCTCTCTATGTGTTACTGTCAGTTTCCTTCAGAAGTAATAGTGGTAGTGGAAGTAGTAATGGTATTTCTATACTTTCTGTATCATCACCCAAGGGCTCCCAAAGCGATTAACAAATAAAAATCAATTAAAACAATACAGAGATAAAAACATTTTAAAACACATTACAATGCTCTTTAAAAGCTCCCAAAGCAGTCTAAAAACAATCCTAGAATCCCATTTTGAAACAGTTAAAACAGTGTGATGAAACAGTGAACGCCATGCATAATAGCAGTGTTTTGCCTGCCTACTGGAAGCTCAGAAGAGATAGCCTAGCAAGCTACAGTTAGGGAGTTCCACAATTGAGGCACTACTACAAAGAAATATGCAGGTGGGTCCTTTTGTTTCCTGTTTACCCATAGATCTGACATGACTTCCTCCCCTTGTCTAGGCAGTGAAGAATCATGATAAGCTGTCTCCTCTCATTATCTTCTTGAGTACTCTTAGCCAGAGCCTTCACCCAAGTGTTAAGAGCTATCAACCATAATTTGTCAGGTCTTAAAGTGGCATTCAGGGCAACTTGCTCTGACAGTTCTACCCACAGAAATGTTTAAAATTATAGAGTTGGGAAGGATCAGACGAATGCTGAATTTCATTACCATGACCAATTGCTTCATATTTTATTTTGAAGAATTTTTAGGCTGATCTTTAAAAAAAACAAATAATTGAGTGTCAGTAAAAAAAGAAAAGAAAAAAAGACATCAGTCTAAAGTCATAAGCTAGAAGAAGAGCAGAACAGCAACAAACTTGTTTTAAAATTTTAGCCAGTTCACACTAGATGCTAAATAAAAACATCTGCCTGTTACTGGAATATATTAAGAATACACCTGACATTTCTATTAATAAAATAATGTTATAGAGTAGTGATGGCGAACCTTTTAGGGGCCGAGTGCCCAAACTAAAAGGCCTTCCAGCACCGGGTGTTACCCAGTGCCAGGGGTGGGATTTCCACCTGTCTGGGGGGGACTTCCGGGGCGGGACTTCTTTCTCCCACCCTCTTGTGCCTTCAACTGTCTCTCTCTCAGGCCTTCAGCTGCCTCTCCAGAGACAACTGAAGGCCTGGAGGGGTGAGGGGAGAAGAAGAGGAACAGGAACATGTATAGCCATTTTGGAGGGCATACGGAGAGACAGGAGGGCAGGGGAAGAGGAGGAACAGGCACACACCTGCTTCTCCTCTCCCCGTCACTCTCCCAGATCTTCAGCTGCCTCTCCAGAGGCAGCTGAAGGCCCAGCACAGCGAGAAAGAGGAGAAGCAGGTGTGTGCCTGTTCCTCCTCTTCCCCTGCCCTCCTGTCTCTCCGTATACCCTCCAAAATGGCTTGACATGTCAAAGACGGCACGCGTGCCATAGGTTCACCAACACGGTTATAGAGAGTGAATAGTGCTAGCAAAAAAGGCTTTGAGTTTATTTGCTTGATTAAACTGTTAAGCGCTAAACCTGAAATAAACACAAGGGAACTTGCTTCTTATTATCTCATAGGATTGCGTTATAAAGTTCTTTTTTCTAATTAAAATTGTTTCAACTCTTCCATTAAGGACAAAAAGGCTTATTATTGATGTGATACGAGCTCAGCCAGGAGAGTCACTTGCAAAAATATTGGAAACACCAGCAACAGAACTTCAGGTAATTAAATTCATATGTATCAGTCCTAAGAGTTAAATCTTGAGAGAGCAGTGTAAGGAGCAAATTTGTGATTAAAGAAAACTAGCCATGTCCCTTCCTGAAAAAATGTAATAGAATGTTATTTCTATTTAGATAGATAGATAGATAGATAGATAGATAGATATTTCTATCACTATTAGAATAGAATAGAATAGAATAGAATAGAATAGATACTTGTTTCTATCACTATTTTTGTGAATATTTGAAATACATATTTAAAATAGATATAAAAATATCTTTGGAATTTAGATCACATTGACTGCAGCAACTTCCTATGTACAATTTTTAGTTTAATACATGGAAAATTCCATGTTGATGCTCAGTGAATTCACAGGATAGTGTTTTGATGTGCTTTGAACTTCAATTTATTTGGCTATGTAGCAAAAACAAACAACTGTCTGGGAAAATGTTGTGGGAACTGTGTGGAAATATTTTTCTTTAAAATTGTTTACAGGCTTTCTGAAACATCAGTCTTCAAAAATGTCAAGAGTTATTATAGGGAGGTTAATAAATGTCTTTATATAAATCAAAATACTGCCTGTAAAGTGTGTTGGAGATGTTGTACAAACAGAAAGGGAATGGAAGTGGGAGTAAGGTTGCCAGGTGAAATAAAGGACAAGGCTTCTCTCCCTTTAATGGTTATCTTAGGTCCAAAAAACACTGCAGAAATAATCCAGTTTGAGATCACTTTAACTGCCCTGGCTGAATTCTGGGAACTGTACTTTTGTGAGACATTTAGCCTTCTCTGTCAGAGAGCTCTGGTACCACAGTAAACTGCGTTTCCCAGAATTCCCTAGTACTGAGCCAGGGCAATTAAAGTGGTGTCAAACTAGATTATTTCTGCAGTGTGTTTTGGACCAAAAGAGGGATTTTCAGCTTGCTATGCTTGTGATCCTTTATTTAAGGGCAACCCTTAAATAGGAGGGGAAATTGACTGGAGCACCCATCAATGCAGGAAAGGCTAAAGGAACTAGGTAGCCAGTTCTGGATGAAAAGCAGAATGAAGCATATTATGTAAATAAGATGGAAGTACTGAATAAACATAAAACTCAGGAAGCATGGATTGGCAAATTTTCTACATTTTAAGATATCAGAAGGAAAGGGACAAGTCATCCTGTCCTCCACAGAACAGGATAAAAAACAATGGGCTGAATTTATATTTTGGTTCTATCAATAGAAGTACCCCTTAACAGAGTTTCTTTCAGAGTACTTCTGCTGATGGAACATCTTCTCCCTTTATGGCCAGTGCAATAAAGGGATGGATGGTCCCCTAACCAATACTAGACCAATCTTTCAGGTGTTGCAGGTAAAGATGGGATCACATGTAAGCCACCACCTCTTCCCATTCCACCAGTGGGAATCCTCTCCTTGATTTAAAAAAAAAATAACTATGTGCAGGAGATTTTCCCTGGATCTACTCCACTGTATTACATTTAAGAGACTTTGGAGAAAACATTTTAGAAATGAAAGACGTTTTCAGAGGAGCATGTGTTCTCTAATTACCTTCTTTACTACCTTTCAAAAAAAGTTGGGATAAGCATCTCCCATATAATAACGGCTGGTCACTTTATATATGTATGCTACAAGTAGTACAAACGGAAAAGAACTCTGATACACGTGGACAAAAGCAGAGACTACCCATGCAATTTTAGCATTTTCTGACCTTCATTCCTACCTGCTGCACTTATGCTATATGGGTTCCTTCTCCTCTGTTCACTATACAAAAGCAAAGGCAAAGCAGAACAAGCATGTAGGGGACATTAGTACTGTAGCATGTGAGAGTGAACGTATATGACACTTTTGGCTTGGTTACAGGATTCTTGCTAAAAAGTTGATAACCACTGCATGTGATGATTTTTTTAAATATCTTTCACCTGTTAGTTTGGCACTCACATGGATCAGTCAAGTGCATGTAAAATATCATGCTGATCTAAACACAAAAGCCTTTTAATTCATGTAGGAAAGTGGGAACATCTTTGAATCTGAATTGTACATAGTTAATATGTTTTCTTATTTGCATAAAGATGTAAACTGGTCTTTCTCTTAGGAAGCTGAACACTTGAAAGTAATAGAAAAACGTGCAATCCTGGATTCAAAAACTCCAGAGAAAATGAAACACAGTCAATCTGTTCTTGAAGAAGGGCAGCTACCATTAGAGCAAAAGAAAAGGAAGATACAAAGGAATCTCCGAACACTGGAGCAGGCTGGACTGGTTTCATCTGAAAACAAGTACCAAGACATCGTCAATGAAATAGCAAAGGTTATTAGAGTAGTGTTACACTTTACCAACTACTTACACATTTTCTGAGCATGAATTTTGAATCACAAAATAATTACAAAGAAAAGTACAGTCAACCCTCCACATTCATGGAGGTTAGGGTGCAGAACTCCAGTGAAAGTGGGAAAAACTATAAATATCCATGCCCCCCTTTCTTCAGTGGGACCTTCCCAGGGGCAGATAGGGGCTAGGGAGGGGAAGATGGGTTGCTGGCATCCTAAGGGGGCTTGCCTGCCCTCCCTGCCTCTTTCTGTCTTGTCTGAGGTGTATGTGGAGGTGCTGGGTGCAGCAGAGGAAAGGAGCCTGGAGGGTGGCTGAGGTAAACAGTGGGGTGCAGAACACCTTTCCTACCTTCTCTGCTGGGCACCTTGCTGCCACTTTGATCCCCAGAGGCTCACTTACCCTCCTTGCCTCTTTCCCCTACAGCTGGGGTGTGTATGGAGGCACAGCAGAGGGAAGGAGCCCTCTCACTCACTCTCTTTTTCTCACCCCCCTCCAGAATTATTTGTGAATAATTGAATCTGCAGGTGTTAAATCCTGTGAATGTGGAGGGCCAACTGAATAAAATAGAGCATTTTTATAAAGAAAATTATTAGTAGTATATTATAAAAACTGTACAGTATGAAAACAATTCAGTTAAGTCGTAGGCTTTCATGGCTGGCATCCATAGTTTTTTGTGGGTTTTTCGGGCTGTGTGGCCATGTTCTAGAAGAGTTTCTTTCTGATGTTTCACCAGCATCTGTGGTTTGCTTTTGCCTTCCTCTGAGACTTAAGAGAATCAGATTTGCCCAACATCACTCAGTGGGTTTCCATGGCTGAATGAGGATTCAGAGTCCCAGTGTTCAAATAAATATGCCACACCAGTGCTCTTGTGACTCCTTTAGTATTCCTTAAATATTTCCAAATTTTTTCTACTTTTAAACATCTTTTATGCAGTTTTCCTAGCAACTAAATTAGATGCTGGAGTTTTTCTTTTTCCTATCTCCATTGTGGTACACAATCTTCCCCTGCCCATATCATCCTCACAACAGGCCTGTTAGCTAAAATGGGTCTACAGAATTAAGGTGATAGACTTACTAATAAACCACATTTTATTCCCTGGAAAATTCTTTAGGATATCAGAAATCAAAGAAGATACAGACAACATCGAAAAGCAGAATTGGTGAAACTCCAGCAAACATTGAATGCACTCAATTCCAAGAAAGCTTTTTATGAAGACCAAATTAATTATTATAATACTTATATCAAAACATGTCTAGATAATTTGACAAGAAAGTAAGTAATTTTTTTTAACTTTTATAGAAAATGCAGTGTTACTAACATGCCAAAGGCCAAGACTAAATAAAGGCCTGCTGAAACCTGTTTTTAAAATTATGACACACTGCGGATGTTAGAAGATATCATAACACTCCAGTTATGTACATGGGGAACATTCTTCAGATGGATGCATGGCCAGTTTTTCAGAGTTCTTTTAGTTGTGTATGCCTGTATGATACAAGGTTGGACTATATGGCCCTTGTAGTCGTTTTCATCTCTAGGATTCTGTGAGTCTAACCTGATGGCCTCCAGATGTTTGGACTTCATCTGCCATCATCTTAACAATAGGTGATGCTGGCTGGGGCAGATGGCCTTTGAGAACTAACAGTATCTGGATTCTTTACTAGACCTCTGACAGTTCTACAGCTCCAAGCTTTTGTCTGTTGTGATTTGTGGAAGCATTAGGGTGGGAATGATGGCCTATTTCCCAGTCCTTTGATAGTACTAGTACTAATTATTATATTCCAAAAGGTTGTTTTTTGTTTTTTTTAAAAAAGCAAGCCTAGTTACTTGACAAATTGTGTCTGCTTTTGTTCTTTAAAAAGATGTCATTTAGGAGAGATACAGGCGTGATTAATTATTTTACACTTGAAAACATCTGCCTTTCAAAAACAAAAGAAAACAGACCGTGTGGTCTAACATTTGCTTACATCTTTTCCATTTTTCAGAAATTCACGGAGATCAATCAAAATAAGTGGGAAACAAGAGGAAAAAGGAAACAAAATGAAGAATATTTCACTGAAGTACACAGCAGCAAGGCTACATGAAAAGGGGGTCATACTGGGAATTGATGAGCTTCAGCCTAACCAGTGCGTTTGTGTTTAATGTATTGAGAGTAGTTGTCCAGCTAGTCAACTGTTAAATTGCTTGGATGACCTGGCTAGGATCCAATGGTCTACTTCTGCAAAATCCCACTGCTTACAGATGAATTGGTCATCCTTCTTCCTTCCCACAGGCCACCTTGAAAGCCCACTCCAAAGGATGTAAGGGCATGTTTTTGGCACTACAAAGGCCAAAAGGCAAAAGGGAAGAAGTAAACCCTTGTTTCCTTGTAATTTGATGCAGAAGTTCAGTGTTTGAATTTGGCCAATATTTAGTAACATGCTTCTTTTTAAAGATTTTCATTTGTATGTCTAGATTTTTATCATATTCACCCAAACATGTCTTTTTCTTTTTTAAGGTTTAAGAATGTGATGTTTGAAATTACACCTGGTGAAGAGGTGGGTGACTTTGATATCAAAGCTAAATTCTTGGGTGTGGAGATGGAAAAAGTACAGCTCCATTTTCAGGTAACTTTTTTTAAAAACCATAAAAAGTCTTATAAGAGGTGTGTGCTTCACTCATTGATTCTTTTAGGTAGTGCATTAGAAATGTTCAGAGTATTTTACATTTCTTACCATAGTGATCTGTTTCAACAGCACTAGGTTAAATTGTATTTTAACAATATTTGAGATGAAGGTGAGGGTGCTGCAACCGAAATCTGGTCTTCTCTAAAGCTACTTAGTGAGGTTATGATTGATACCCAACCTTGCAAAATTTCCTTTTTTCAACTGAATCCCCCATTCATTATAGCCGATATCGATGCTGGCTGTGGAATTCTGAAAGTTGTAGTACAAAAAATAGATATTTTCCAAGCTCTAAACGATGTGTAACTTTCACTGAGGACTCCAACTCATACTTTAGCCTCTATACTACACCATTCTTTGACCAGTTCCAGTTCACTTGAGTGGATTATACTGGTTTTCATTTATGTGTGTTAAAGATTTTTTATTACTAATGAACCACTGTTGTTTGATTTGTTATGCTGTAGGTTCTTATTAATTACTGCTCACTTTAAAAAAATTGTGTCATGCAGTATTTCATAAGGCTGAACCCAATATTCCATTTAAATGTCCCATTTCCAGTCCTCCCCTGCTCCATGTAGTCCCAAAATCAGTTTTGGTGGGTTTGCCAATCCTCCAGAGTCACCTTTGGAAGTGAATGGAAGACTGTAGTGGGAATAAGGGGTTATTATCCTGATTTTCCTGGAATCTCTTGCTCTGCCCTTGGAAGACCAGCATTGGATTCTTTCCATAACCTTTTGTTGTTGTTTTTGTTGTTGTTTCCAACTTACGGCGGCCCTAAGATGAATCTGTCACAGGGTTTTCTTGGCAAGATTTGTTCAGAGGTTATTTGCTTTTGCCTTCCTCTGAGGCTGAGAGAGAGTCACCCAATGTGTTTCCATGGCTGAGTGAAGATTCATACATGGTTCTCCAGACTCATAGTCCAAAACTCAAACCACTACATCAAACAATGCTAGCTCTGATGTTTTAACTAATATTTTTTTTAAAAAAAAATCTATGAAAGAATATAGAAATGTGAATCTTTCATCTTTATTGGGGTGAGCTCTATCACTGCATTAATGATGGAAATCAATCTGTTGAAAATGAGAAATT
Organism: Phrynosoma blainvillii; assembly: GCA_026167975.1. NCBI lineage: Eukaryota > Metazoa > Chordata > Lepidosauria > Squamata > Phrynosomatidae > Phrynosoma > Phrynosoma blainvillii. The sequence continues at coordinate 51,990,202 of JANUYF010000002.1, read as the reverse complement.
CTGGTATCTTATAAAAATGCTGAAAGATTAGTATACACTTGGCCTGTGTACACTTTTCTTGTTTTTTATTTCACCTTGATGCCCCAGATATCTGTAGTTCTGAGGTTTTTTGTGTTTTCTCTAGATTTCAAATAAATACTAAAATTTGACATGACATTGTTTGGAGGGAGGGTTATTTGTTTATTTTCTATATATGTGTTCATTTCCTATGTATGTGTTCACTTATATATTCCTCATTTATGTAATTAAATGCATTTGGCATGTACCCTACTTTAAAAGTGTAAAAACATCTAAACATTGAAAAAAACACTTAAATAATTTTCTTCATTATTATAGGATTTGCTTCAGATGCAGTATGAAGGCGTCTCTGTAATGAAAATGTTTGATAAAGCTAAAGTGAATGTAAACCTTCTCATATTTCTGCTGAACAAGAAATTCTATGGAAAATGAAGATTAATGATATCTTGGACTCTGCTTCAAATCAAGCCCTAGTTGTGGGTCTTTGTTTAACTATTTGAAGCTTATTACACTTTCTTCAAGGAAGTCAAGAAGAATGTACTTATGTGCCTTTTTCATCATTTGATAATATAGTAGTAAATAAGAAAATACAAATCAATTTAAACACTTCCAGGTTTCCGTGGTGTTGGTACTCAATTTAAAAAACGATTTAGTGGAATACAAACATTGTGTGGTTAATCTTTTAAAATATGCAGGTCATTTATTTGAACATCATACATAGAAATCCTTTCCATATATGACCAAACATAGTTCTCCTCATTCAATTATTCATAGGAAAAATAAATCCTAATTTGTGTCTTTAAATAATAGTATAGTATGCAAATATTTCTTAAATGCTGTGGCTTTTCCCCAGAGATCCGTCAATTGTAAAGTGAATTATTGTGCAATTCAAAGTTTTTATAGGTAATTATAAATTTAACACTTACTGTATAAAAATATATATTTTGCAGTTCATTCCTACTAAAAATGCACTACTGCCTCATTGAAATCTTCTATACACAGCTTTTTTAATTTAAGTGTAAAGGGGCAATTTGAATAATGATCAGATTTTGCAATGTACTTGAGGTATTTTAAAAGGAATAAATTGTGCCTGTCTTTTTTTGTAAGAAAAAATTTAAAATCACAAATAAAATGCAATCAATCAGCATCTGCTTGGTTTTAAAATGTTTCCTTTTAACATTAAGTTTTTTTAAATTATTTGCTTAGTAATTCCTCTGTAATGCTGCTCTGTTCTTCATGAGTGCAAATCTCATAAGTATTCTAAAAAATTTCATTCCATTTCTAACAATGAGGTACATTTGTTACATTCTGAAGTGGCTTGTAGGAATTGAAGATTGGCTACTCTCCATATCAAGGATAACATTTCACGCCATCATTAAATGACTGCATTGCTTCTCTCCCAGTTAATCATTGCCCAGGAGAGCATGTTCAGAGGAGTGGCTGTCTGGGTTCATACTAATAAAATGGAAGAAATTCAACAGGACCTTTCCCTGATGGCATATTTGGATAGAATATAAGCAGAACCATTCAGATCTTCCTGTTGGCGAAGCTGCTTCCCATCCTACCAGAAGAAATTTGGCAACGGCTAAAGGTGGTAAAAAGGTTACAGGACATCAAGTGTGCTTTGAAAGGTTTGGGGAGTGGTATTAAGCTTCCAAACAATATAGTAACATTCAGGGAGTTTGTGGGCAGCCATTGATTCTACAACTGTTTTGGCATACAATTTACTTATTGCATATACTCATGTATAAGTCTATAAATGTTAGTTAAAAAATTGACCCCAAGACAAGAGCTTAGTCTGTCCTGGGAACACCTAAAAGAAACATCAACCTTTAGGGTGAGTACTGTTATTTATGCCTGCTGGAATTTTGCAAGTTCTTTGGCATCATTTTCCTTTGCATGATCCTTCACATCCTTTGTTACATTCTCCTAAGTTTTATGGTAACTTATCCATGGGTCATATCAAAATCCATAATTTTGGCCCCAAAATCTGCCCTCGACTTACACATGAAGTTGTCTTACAATCGAGTATATACGATAATCCCTTACCATTGGATGTGCTGACTGTGACTTCTAGAAGAGGCCCAATACATCTAAAGACAAATACACCCTTCTATGCTTGATAATATCCCCCAGAGCTACAGGTTTATTCCCCTCCTGTCACCTGAATAGCAAATAACCTATTCAAAATAGCAAGATATAGCAGGATAACCTAGATATGTGAATATGTGTTATATCAAACTGGCTCATGGCATCTTGATTGCTTGTGGATTAGAGAAGACAGATTTATCTTTCCAGATATCCTCCACTGCAAGACATTCTCCAATCTTCAGACATTCTCCACTGTGCTGTCTATGGCAGTTGTAGCAGCATGTCTAACACTATATGCTTTGCCTAGAAGTAAAGAAGGAAGATGCTGTTAAGATCCTTCTATGAACTCTGGCAAATCTATGAACATCAGTTTGAATGAATTTATACTCAGAGAAAATGACAACCAAATTTGCATCTTGCTATCAGATAACCAGGCATGAGAACAATTTATATTTCAATAAATAGTATAGTCAGTAAATTCAATAAATAGTATACTCTTAGGAAATGTGTACTGTAATAAAATGTTTCCCCCCATTTCTTTATTTTAAATATTTCTGCATCGCTTTTTGAGGCCAAGTCTCTTCAAGTTGATGTGTGTGTGTGTGTGTGTGTGTGCGCGCGCGCGCATGCTTAAAAATGGATTCTTATCTATGTTGACAGTTATGTATGGGATTAATATACTAAAATTATTCCAGTTTAATGCTTAATGGGAGTATAAATAAATGCAATGTGATCTTGGGCCTCATTGGCACTGCAGAATTAATGCAGTTTGACACTGCTTTTAACTGCCATGGCTCAATGCTATGGAACTCTGAGATTTTGTAAGATATTTTGCCTTGTCTGTTAGAGATCTCTGGTGCCATAACAAACTACAAATCCCAGAATTCCATACCATGGAGCCATGGCAGTTAAAGCAGTGTGAAATTGCATTAATTTTGCAATGCAAATGAGGCCTTGGGCCGAAAGCTAAATGAGGACAGTAAGGTATCTTTTAAAAAAAAAAAAAAGCCATGCTGTACTTCAGATCTGTGTACCTACAGATAGTGGTGGCACCAGAAAAAATTGAGAGCAGCCATAGAAGGGTCAACGTATATTTTTAGGTGACTACATTAGGGAACAGCATGTAATGACACATGTTGGTTTTTGTTTTTTTTAATGGCTACAAAAAGAGGCTTGAGGGCTGTCCGCAGTCCATGGTCTGCATTTTGCCCATTGCTGAGCTTGCCAAACAATTATATATTTATTTACATTACATTAGTATTTAGGAGAAATAAATGTGGCCCAAAGGCTTTGATGAACAGCCAATTTTTTACTTGCTGCTTAAATGAAATCAGCTTTGGCGCCAATTGCACCTTTAAGGGAAAGGTATTCCACAATTGTGGTGCCACAGCTGAAAAGGCCCTCTCCCGTGTCCCCACACAGTGTATTGGCCTCACTGGTGGGGCACACAGGAGACCTCCCTCAACAGACCTCAGTCCCTGGGCAGGAAGAGGCGCTCCCCTCAAGTATCTATAACCCAAGTTGTTTCGGGTTTTAAATGTCATCACTGGCACCTTGGAAGCATATTGGCAGCCAGTGAAATTCTTTTAAGACTGGCTTTATATGTTGTCTAGATGATATTCCAGTCTGCTGTTGAGCTATTGCATTTTGCACTGCCTGCATCTTCTGAGTCTACATCAAGGGCAACCCTGCATAGAGTGGATTACAGGAGTCTAATCAGGAGGTTCCCAGTGCATTTACTGTCAGTATATGAATCATATTTGTGTACAGTGGGTCTTTCCCATCCACAGGGGTTTGGTTCTGCGCCCCCCCCCCATTAAAAAAAGCACAAGTCCCATACTATCCAACAGACAGCAACGTTTGTGTGCCCACTTGTACGCACCGTCATTAGATAATATGGGATATGATGATCCATGGATGGGAAGCCTGCCAATACTGAAGGCCAACTATGTTAATGGCACATGTTCAGAAATGGGGGAGAGGGGCAACAAGTTGGATCTGCTCATTTTGGAAGGACATTTATTCCTTCTCTCCCTTCTCCCGGAGTGACCTCTGCCTGTTGCCTAAGTAGCCTTTCAATGAAAAATCATTAATGCTGCAATTCTGTATTCACCTACCTGTGTCCTGTTGCACTTGCCTGACTTCCCAGAACAAAGGGGGTGCCTATGGGCACATGTCCCCCACACTTTTAAAGCCATTTCAGTGGACAGGGTATCTCCATATGTACCTTAGCCATACATTTAAAGGTTTAATGCAAGGATTCCTGCAGGAGTCCTATATGAGGTGATGCAGGAAACTGCAGGCGTCTTCTTCCTGGTGGTATGATTCCACTGCCATGGCTGCATCCTTCGGTTTGTAGTTTATTGGGGCACTAAAATTCACTCCAAAGAATTCTCAACACCCCTCCCTAAACTGCAAATCCCAGGATTCCATAGGATAGAGCCTATGGCAATTGAAGTGAAATCATTGTGTTGTTATTGTGTAATGTGAAAGCCCCCATCCCTTTCCACCAAGAGGATGGCGTGGTGGCACCCCTTTTAATAGATCTTTTAATTTTGCTGAACTATTTAGATATCAATTTAATCTTTCCCACTGGTTTACTTTTAATTGTTATTGGGGTTTAACTTATTGTGGGTTTTGTACTAACAGTGTGTGTATGTGAGCACCAAACCTCTGAAATATGGTATTTTAAAAAAAATGAAAACATATGTGAATTAAAGTAAAAATAAACACTAACATTATTATGCAAAAGGATCTTGTAGCACCTTAGAGACTAACTGTGCAAAAGAAGTTGAAGCATAAGCTTTTGTAGAACCATTGTTAAAACTGAACTTGTCACCTCAGCACCATACCCACAAGTTTTGCATTTCTATAGCTATGCATACAGTCTGATTATAAAGGTCCTTCCTGGGCAACATTTTACTCCATGCATCTGAGGAATAAGTCTACATACACTTATTCTACAACTTATTTTGTAGAAAGGTGCTACAAGATCCCTTTGGGTACTGATATTCCAGACCAGGGGTAGGCAACCTTTTTGAGCCAGGGGCCGGATTGCTGTCCCTCAGACAATTGGGGGGGGGGGGGCAAAGCACCAAAATAAATAAACAAAAAATTTAAAAAATATGCATGCACACTCTCTCAGCCCCAGAAAAGCCATGGCAAAACCCCTGTGGAGATGTTGCCAAGAAAAACCCCAAGAACAAGTAATAACAACAATAATCAATATCATCATGGCGGGTGGCGGCGGCGGAGGCAGGACTGGCCTGGGGCCGGTCCAAAGGCCTCGGGGGGGCGCATCCAGCCCCCGGGCCTTAGGTTGCCTACCCCTGTTCCAGACCAAGGATTCCCAAACTTTAGTCCTCCAGATGTTTTGCACTTCAACTCCCAGAAGCCCCAGCCATCTTGATCAACAGGAATTCTGGGAGCTGAAATCCAAAACATCTGGAGGACCAAGATTTGCATCCAGACTAACACAGCTAGAATTCTGTCTCTGATTTCTATTAACATTGTTAACAAAGGATGTTCATGGTAGCTCTCAACAGAGGGAGGAGTACAAAACTTCAATTCTAGTCTTAAGCTGCCATGGGCAACTGAGTACTTTGGGTCCACTGCCAGGGTGGCACTAGGGGTGTGTAGACTGCACCAGATGGCACCCTAAGGTGGGGTGACACCACTGCTCCCCAAACATCTGCCTTTTGGCAGAAACGGGCTGTGCATTCACTTGCCTTCCTGGAAAATGCTAAAGTGATGAGGTGAGTTGGGCAAGGGCAAGTGGGAGGAGAAAGGAAAGACTCCAGGGTGTATTTTTAAAATATTTTTTTCAATTTTTTTAAGAAAATTAATTTTTAAATTTTTCACATCTTACCAAATTTCCCCTTTCACCCCATGAAACTACGTACATGTAAGTACCTCTAGCCTGTGCATATGAGATTTGAATTTAAGGATATAATTTTTCCAAATCATGCTGCAGAAATAATCCAGTTTGAGACTGCTTTAACTGCCCCGGGTTCAGTGCTAGGGAATTCTGGGAACTAGTTTTGTGGGACATTTAGCCTTCTTTGTCAGAGAGCTCTGGGGCCACAATAAACTACATTTCCCAGAATTCCCTAATACTGAGCCAGGGCAGTTAAAGTGGTCTCAAACTGGATTATTTCTGCAGTGTGTTTTGGATCTATATCACAACTCTGGCAGGGTTGTCCAGATTATTTTTTAAATTGTAAATTTTAAATGAAGAATTTTAGATGTGGATTGCTTTAATATGTGCACTTCTTGTCCTTTTAAAGTGACATTATAACTGATGCTTGTTTATTAATAATTGTTGTGTTCTGGCCTCCATCCATGGGTTAGAAATAAATATCACCATCGTCATCATCATCATCACCATCATCATCATCATCATCATCATCATCACTTGCCATTGAATTCAGTGATATAGGGGGTTATGATTTAGGAGTAACATGAGTCCCAAAAGCATTCCTAAGGATGCTGGATGGTTTGAGATGGAAGAAGGTCAATGGGAGGCGGGGGACACCCTGAGTTACTGCACTGGGTGACACCAACCTTAGAGACACCACTGTGCCCTCCTTGTAAACTGTAATAGTGCCACACTATTCTGCTTTGCTCAGGCCTCACGTGGAATACTGCGGGACCACAAATCAAAAAGGATCTCGAGAAGCTGGCGCGTGTCCAAAGGAGGGCAGCCAAAATGCTGAAGGGTCTGGAAACCATACCTTATGAGGGGAAACTTAAGGAGCTGGGTATGTTTAGCTGGAGAAGAGAAGGCTCAGAGAGAGCACTGTTTAAACATCTGGAGGGATTTCACATTGAGGATGGAGCAAGCTTGTTTTCTGCTGCTCCAGAGAACAGAATATGGAACAATGAATTCAAACTACAGGAAAAGAGAGATTGCCTCTCAACATTAGGAAGAACCTGTTGATGGTAAGAGCTGTTTGACAGTGGAATATACTGCCTTAGAGAGTGGTGGAGTCTCCTTCTTTGGAGGTCTTTAAACAGAGGCTGGATGGCCATCTGTGAGGGACACTTTGATTAAGAGTTCCTGCATGGCAGCATGGGGTTGGCCTGGATGGCTCTTGGGGTCTCTCCCAACCCTATGATGCTAAGATGCTATGATTCTAGGTCTTTCAACATAGGCCGGATGGCCCACTATTGGGAGTGCTTTGATTGTGTGTTCCTGCATGGCAGAATGGGGTTGGACTGGATGGCCCTTGGGGTCTCTCCCAACCCTATGATGCTATGGATGCTATGATTCTAAGTCTTTCAATAGAGTCTGAATGGCCATTTCTTGGGGGTGCTTGGATTGTGGGTTCCTATATGGCATAATGGGGGTTGGACTGGATGGCCTTTGGGGTCTCTCCCTATGTTATGATGCTATATGATTCCAGATCTTTCAACAGAGGCTGGATGGCCATCTCTTGGGGGTGCTTGGATTGTGTGTTCCTGCATGGCAGAATGGGGTTGGAGGCTGGAAGGCCCTGGGGAGGGGGTCTCTCCTAACCCTCTGCTGCTGTGAAAAGGGAGATTGAATATGCCTTGAAAGTCAGCAGGAAGCCAGGATTCATCCCATGATGGGGGTCTGGAGAGGCGGAGAGAAAGGCGGTCCCTGCCCCTGAGTCCTCCTCCTGGCTCTCCTCCTTCTTTCTCCCTTCGCTGCCCGAGCGACTGACTGACTGACTAGGCGTCTGTCTCCTCCGGGGGACCGAGAGAGCTGGGGCTGGCCTTGCTGCCTGCCTTCTGCCTGGGCCATGGGGCAGCCCTCCTTGCTGCTGGTGCTGGGGGTCTGGAGCGCGGTGCTGGGGGCCCCCTTGCTCTCCCTTCCCTCCACACACAATGGTAGGTAGTGGGGGGCTCTCTGGGAAGGTCTCTGGGTTGGGCTTTGGTTTTTTTGTGGTTTTGGGGGGGGGTCGAGAGAGACCCCAGGCGTGGGACAGCGTTCTCTGCGGAGGTGGGTCCGCACTGCAGAAATAATCCGGGTTGACACCGCTTGAATCTGTATGAAAGGTTGAGGTAGGAAATTCTTCCTCCCAGTTAGTAGCCTCAAAGGAGCTACAAGATCCCTTGGTACCTTTTTTTATGCTGTGATACAAACTAAGACGAGCATGCATGGCTTTCAATGTTGTAATAATAATAATAATAATAATAATAATAATAATAATATATTTATACCCCGCCGCTCTGAGAACAATCAGGGCGTCTAACAGCATATTAAAATTCCAGTACAGTCAATATAATCAAACCCCAAACCCTCCCCCCCTTAAAACAGTATTAAACCAATACAAATTAAAATCACGGTAATTAAAATAACAAAAGTGAAACATCAATGCTATAATATCCAGAAATCATCAGTCGGTAACTAGTTTCTTGTGTTAAAAAAGTTGAAAGTTAAGTTGTTGTTGTTGTTGTTGTGCCTTCCTTTCTGGCTTATGGCGACCCTAAGACCTACCATAGGGTTTTTCTTAGCAAAGTTTGTTCACAGAAAGTTTGCCATTGTCTTCCCCTGAGGCACTGGAGGTGCCCAACAAACTCCCGTTCCCAGAATTCCAGAGCATGGGGCCATGGCAGTTCAAGCGGTATCAACGCGGATTATTTCTGCAGTGCGGGCAGCTGTGGAAATGGGAGTAGTTCTTACACAAAGTGAACAGATGTCCTCCTTTCCCAAGACATCTCCTCCATTTCCACCTTCTGTCCAGGAGGAATGTCCAAAGCTCCTCCATTGGGAGCATGGCTAAGATGCATGGATGATGATGATGATGATGATTATTATTATTATTATTATTATTATTATTCCACTCATCCCTCCACATTTGCAGCTTTGACTTTTGCGGATTTGATTATTCACGGATTTTATTAATATGTTATCTCTAGTAATATCTAGGTCCTCCAGCGGAACTCTATGGTCAACTTTAACCAAAGGTCACACTGAAGGACCTAGAGATTCCTAGAGAGAACACTTCTCTAGGCATTTGTAGCTCCTCCAGTGCAATTCTATGGTCAATGTCTGGCAGATGTTGACCACAGAGTTGCACTGGAAGACCTAGAGATTCCCAGAGAGGTGTTCTCTCAGGTAAAAACATGGTGTTTTTGTTATTTGCGGTTTTTCCACATTCACCGGGGTCCTGTGCCTCTAGCCCCAGCAAATGTGGAGGGACAAGGGTATTATTATTATTATTATTATTATTATTATTATTATTATTATTATTATTATTATTATTTCTATGCCGCCTTTCTCCCAGAAGGGACTTAAGGTGGCTCACAAACAAAAACACATTAAAAACTTATTACAATTAAACAGTTAAAACTTCACATAAAAACAATAGAAAGTTACGAACATTAAAACCACAATAAAATTACGGTACCCATCCCATAATAACAAACACCCTATTATATTTATTTATATCCTGCCCTTCTCCCAAGTCGGAGCGGCTTCCAAATATTAAAAAAAAGTACAATTAAAAGCATACCAAAATAGTCTATTAAAAAAGAATTAAATGACAATAATTAAAAACAAATGACACTTTAATTTTTGCATTTCTAGGAGCGTTTCCAGCTTTTATGTGGTCCTGTGCTGCATTGTTTGAATGCCCTACATTTTGTGGTGTCTTGTCCTCCTTTGCAGTGAGGACATCTGGTTCCCCTGATCCTACAAAACAGGAATTTATTCCTCCTGGGAGGGTTAAACCAGGTGTAGGAATGTAGTTGAAACTTCTATTTGCTTTACTTGCTGCCGGATTTTTAAAAAGGCTATTAATTGGGTTTAGAGAAAGGGAGAGGGAGGCCCAGATTTTGGATTATAAAGTGCCTTGGTTTTGTGGAGGAGTTCCTCAAAATGTAGCCATGCATTTACTGCCCCCAACTCTAAGAATCAAAACATCTGTGTCTCAGTTGTGCACAGTGTGCCCTTTACCAAATGGTTGCCATCCAGATCCTTCAGACTACAACTCCCATCCACCCCAGGTAGCATGGGCAGTAAGTAGCTGGGATGATGGGAGCTGCAGCTCAGCACATCTGGAGGACAAAGGAAAGGCTTGGGGAAGGCATGTCTTCTCTGAAGTAAGTGCAGTTGTGTTGACCGAGATTGATTCCCAGGTAATAGTAGATAAGATTGCAGTCCTGATTTTCTGGAAAAATTGATTTAAAGAAAATTGGATTAGTCATGGGGGGTTGCAGACTGCCAGAAATAGTGCAATTTGAGTCCACTTTTAGGGGTAGGGTTAGGGTTAGGGAATCATGGGAACTGTATTTTATTGTGGCACCAGAGCTCTCCGACAGAGAAGGCTCAATGTCTCAGAAAAAAAACAATTGCCATGATTCCCTAGCACTAACCCTAACCCTAAAAGTGGACTCAATTTGCACTATTTCTGGCAGTTTGCAAAGTCACTTAGGATCTCAAAATAAAAGGAAGCAGTTGGATATTCGGGGCAGACAAAATAAAGTATTGCTTAAGTGAGCAGATAGTGGAAACAATGGAGGAAATACCACTATTATGTAGTGATGGTCACCTATTTAGATGACTTGATAAAGGGATTAGTAGCCTAAATCCCCTAAAGGCATCAGATTCTGTCTGATCTTGGAAGCCAAGCAGGGTCAGCCCTGGTTAGTAGTTGGTTGGGAAACCACCAAATGAATACCAGGTACTGTAGGCTATATTTCAGAGTAAAGAACTGGCAAAACCACTTCTGAGTATTCCTTGCCTACGAAAACCCTATGAAATTCATGGGGTCAGCATAAGTCAACAGTGAGTTAGACAGAGAGCGTATCTACATGGCATGATGTTATACAGTCAGCCTTCTGTATCTACATCCACAGATTCAATCATCTACAGCTTGAACATTTTCAAAAATAATATAAATTCCCAAAGCAACCTTTGTTTTTGCCATTTTGTATCAGGGAAACCCTTTCACTATGCCATTGTATCCAATGGGACTTGAGCATCCACAGATTTTGGTATCCACAGGGGTTCTGGAACCAAACCTCAATGGATACCAAGGGCCCACTGTAATCTTGATGCTCCTTTAACTGCCATAGTCCCATTCTATGCAATCTTGGGATCTATAGTTTAGTGAGATATTAGGAATTCTGCACTAGGGAGCTCTGGCGCTGCAGTTCAAGCGCATGCACTAGAGCCAACAAAGAATTTACAATCCTATTGGATGGAACAATTCAGCTCATGTGTCAAAATGATATAACTGCATAGTGTAAGTACACGTTAGTCGCTGGTGGCATGGCTATCAATGGCTACTACCCATGGTTTGTTGTGGTTGTTGTGTGCCTTCAAGTCATTTCTGACTTATAGCAACCCTAAGGTGAATTGGGTTTTTCTTGGCAAGTTTCTTCAGAGCGGGTTTGCCATTGCTCCCTCCCTCTGGGGCTGAGAGGGTATGACTACCCCAAGGTCCCCCAGTTGGGTTTGCACTACTGAACCGGGATTCGAACCCTGGTCTCCCGAGTCATAGTCCAATATTCAAACCATGATGCCCCACTACTCATGGTGCCTGTGTGTTATTTTCAGAACCAGAGGCAGTATGCTTCCCATTGTCGGTTCCTGAGGTGCATGGCTGGAAGAAGCAACAAAGAATCTCGTGCCGCTTTAAAGAATTTCAGAGTTTTATTTGGCATAAGCTCTATTGCAGCACAAACAACAACTTTTGGCAACCTAAAGACATCACAAGTTTTGGTTTTTTGGCCTCAGTCCACTTCATTAGATGCTTAATGCATGATGCATCTGATGGAGTCAGCTTGAGTGCACAAATGCTTAATTCCAAAAAACATTTGTTGATCTTTAAGGTGCGGCAAAACTCTTTGTTGTTTTTGTTGCAACTGGTTAACATGACAAAAAAAAACCAAAACTCTCAAGCACCCTTAAAATGGCTGAGAGAATGCTGTTATGCGCACATCCGGCCTCCAGGCTTTCTGCAGACATCTACTTGGTCATTGTGGCCACAGAATGCAAGACCAGATAAAGCTTTTTTACCCCCTCTTATGTTTTAGTTGTTAGAAAATTATTTCCAGAATACTTAAGGAGAAAAGAGGACTTCTACACAGCTTTTAGGCTTCTTAAATCTCATGAATGACAACAGGAAACAAGGAGTCAAACTGTGTTATTGCAGTCTAATAGAACAGCATCATGAAAGCAACGGAAGTTAAAGGAAATGAGAACCACTGTTTGCTATGCTGCCCATTTTTTCTTAGTCAAGTAACTTTGAGTGCCAGTGATATAATGGTATGAGTGTCAGACTATGACTTGGGAGACAAGGGTTTGATTCCCATCTCAGCCATAAAATCCACTGGGTGTCCTTGAGCAAGTCACACACTCTCAGCCTCAGAGGCAGGCAATGGCAAACCTTCTCTGAACAAATCTTGCCAAGAAAACCCTATGATAGGCCTTAGAGTTGCCATAAGTAAAAAATGTATGAAGGAACGGCAACAACTTAGCTTTCAACTTTTTAACATGAGTAACTTATTATAACATTGAAAGATATGCCCATGTTAGTTTGTATCAGCATAAAAAGATACCAAGGAATCTTGTAGCTCCTTTGAGACTAATTTGGAGAAAGAATTTTCTGCCATAACCTTTCATGTATTCAGCTGCACCAATGGACAGGAGTCTATGAGAGCTTTTTTATTTTAGAAACTTCTTTCTCTCAGTTTTAATGAGGTTACAGCATTCCTTCTTCTTTTTTAATTGTTAAAGTATTTATTACCCTTGATTTTTTTAAAAAAAGCAGAAGTCCTGTAGTAGTATCACTCAGTTTAAGAGAGATGTTTGTAATATTTGTGCTAGTAAGAATACAGCAATTTTAATGGCACACTCACTTGTGATCATTTGATGACTTGAAAACTCGTTTTAGGTTACTCCACTTGTATTTCATCATTTTAGGTGGCAAAGGAAGGAACAGCTTAAGTCCTCAACTAATCCCCTTGGCTTTTGTATTAGTCACAAAGAACTGATGGTACATTTTCCACAACAAACATAATAATAAATAATCAAACTTTTTATTTGTATCTCACCTTTCTACTATAATAGCAATCAGAGCAGCTTATATGTTAAAATGAACCAATACAATACATAATAACAGTATATGATAATATATCATACCCCCCCCTTAAAAAAAGAATTAAACTTAGCACAGTTTCAAAATATAATCTATTAAAATCTATTAATAGCAAATGATCTATTGGGCAGAAAAGCAGCATAATATAAGTGTAAGGGGTTTTGTTTATAGCCGAGGAATTCTATTCAGGAAAGGCCTGCCGGAAGAGATCCATCTTGACGGCTTTTTTGAAGCTATCTAAGGGTCTTTACAAATGGCCAGAAATAATGCAACTTGAGTCCACTTTAACTGCCTTGGCTCAGTGCTAGGGAATCATGGGAATTGTATTTTTTTCTGAGACATTGAGCCTTCTCTGTCAGAGAGCTCTGGTGCCACAATAAACTACAGTTCCCATGATTCCCTAACACTGAGTCAGGGCAGTTAAAGTGGACTCAATTTGCACTATTTCTGGCAGTCTGCAAAGGCCCTAAGTTGGTAAATTGACAGATCTCCTCCAGCAAGCCGTTCCACAATCTGGAAGCAGTAGCAGAAAAGGTCCTCTGGGAGGCTGCAGTTAATCTGGTCTTGATAGGCTGTAATAGATTCCTCCCAGAGGACCTGAGGGTACGGGCTGGATTATATGGAAGTAGGCGATCCCTTAAGTAGGTTGGACCCAAGCCATGTAGGGCTTTAAAGGTGATAACCAGCACCTTGTACTGTGCCCGGAAACCAATAGGCAGCCAGTGAAGTGATTTCAAAATAGGTGTTCTGTGGTCATTCCTAGATTTTATGGTGACCAACCTGGCAGCCATGTTTACTACTAATTGGAGTTTCTGGACTAGGCACAAGGGTAGCCCCATGTAGAGCGTGCTGCAGAAATTGAGTCGTGAGGTTACCAGTGCATATACTACAGTTTCTAGGTCCCTTACTTCCAGGAAAGGGCGCAGTTGGCATATCATAGAAGTGTAGCAAGCTGTTAAAGTGGGCATAGATTTCTCCATCTCTTCTCTTCCAGTCAATTTAGGGAAATCCTTTCCTTCCTTCCTTCCTTCCTTCCTTCCTTCCTTCCTTCCTTCCTTCCTTCTCCATTCACTGGTTAGTATCAGTTAGTTTCATACTGACTGCTTCCCTATGCCTAGCATAGAAAAATAGGCTATATTGTCCTCTTACCAGTCTGATCACTTTTCTGTACTTATTCACAAGGATGGCCTACTGTGTGAGAAAGTTTTCCCTGCCTGAATATACTGAAAATGAACTTTAATCTAAGTTTTCTCTTTTTTGACAATGCAGAAATGCAGGGAGGAAGAAGAGGGTTTTTTTTGTTTTTTTTACTGGTTGCTTATCTTTTTCTCTATTGTTTTACTTCTTACATTGCTGAAGGATAGGTGAAAAGTTGACTTTAAAGTGTTTTTTTTGATGAGTCACTATATTACCAATGAACGTTTTGTTTTCCTAGGACAGTTTGCAGAGCAAACTGAACTTTATCTTCCGTGTTCTGTTGTGTCTTTGGATGTACAAATACTCCAAGGCTAGGGGGTTTGGTTTTGGTTTTTTGATAAATATCAGGAAGCAAGAGAAAAACCTTCAATCTCAAACTGACTCTTATTAATGTTCCTTAGGATAAAGGTAAGATAAAGATAAATTTCCGTAGGATAGCAAATGCAATTAAGGAAAGATAGGAGGAGTAGCTCCACAGTGATCCTGTTTCCTCCCATTGAGTGAGTCCAACTGATTTCTTGTGAACAAAAGAAAGGCAAAGCCTGTTGTGTCAATACTTTAAAGCAGGGATGGGAATCATTTGGCACATCAGATGTTGTTGGTTTGCAAGTCCCAGCAGCCCTAGCCAGGACTGCTAATGCTAAGAATGCTAGGAGTTGCAAGTCCTGGAGAGCCAAATGGTTTCTACTCCTGGTTCAACTAGGAGTGCTTCATTGTGAGGTTCCTGCACTGGCATTGGGTTAGATTAGATGGCCCTGGGGGTCTCTCTCAATGCTATAATTCTTTCACAGTCCACTAGTAAATTGTGTGCATGTGCTTAGGGGAATAAAGTTTAAATAAAGGGGACACTGGAGACTAAGAGTTGCACAGCTGGGTAAAGAGAAGACCATGTATATAGATGAAATGTAAGTTGAAGGCCTAGTAACCCTTTAATACAGGATGGACAACTGTCAGGGATAAGGGGTATGCATTGCCCTCCAGGAGAACTTGGAGGACTACACTCTCCATCATCTCACCCACAATACTTTCAAAACCATTTTTTGCCCTGTAGGGGACATTCCATCACTTCCCTCCTTGGGCTGTTTTAGTTTGTGTTAGGACCAGGAGAAGCCTTTTTCCTTTTTAATAACAGCAAGTGACTTGGAAGTAACTTCTGGCTTACTTCCTGGGGTGTTTTTTTAAGCAATAGCAAGTACATTTCTATACCACTTATTGTGCACTTAAGCACTCCCTAAGTAGTTTTACAGTGTGTAAGCTAATTACCCCAATAAGCTGGGTACTCATTTTAACCACCTTGGAAGGATGCCAGTCTGAGTCGCCCCTGAGCCCCTGGCTGGTATTGAACTCACAATCTTGTGGTTTGTTACTGAGTGGCTGCAGTGCAGGCATTTAACCTCTGTGCCACCTTAAGGCCTCTCCTAGGTTTGCCTTAGGGCAGACCTGCACAATTTTGCAGTAGGAAGGGGCCAAAATTAAATAGGCTAAACTTCTTCAGGCTGCAGATAGGTTTGAATTAAATATTAATTAGTTAATTAATAATTATTAATAATTAATATTTTAATATTAATTCTATCCTCCTCCTCCTCTACCAGGCCCACTCCTCGGGAGAAAGCTGAGAGGTGGAGGAGTCTTGCCCATCCTTCTCTTCCTCCATCTGGACTTCTCTTCGGGAGAAGGCCGAGCAACAGAGGAGCTATGTGGGGTGAGCATCAGCCCCTCTTCCTCCTTCACTGCCCTCAGGAGAATGCCAAGTTGAGGGGGAGCCTTGCAGGGCAAGGGTTTGCCCATCTTCCTCCTCCTCCTCCACCTGACCTTCTCCTCGGGGAAAACTCAAACAGTGGAGGAGCCTTGCAGGGTGAATGTTCACTAGCAATTATGCACCGCTGCCACCAGGCCTTTTCCTCCGGAGAAAGCCAGATGGTGGTGATGGTGGAGAAGCCTTGATGCGTTTGCCCATCGTCGTCCTCCTCCTCCTCCTGGCTTTCTCCTTGAAAGAAAGCTGGACTGGAGGAGCATTGAGGGATGAGTGTTTGCCCATCCTCCTCCTCCGTTCGGCCTTCTCCTCAGCAGAGGAGCTCTGTAGTGTGAGCGTTTGCCTTTCTTCCTCCTCCACATTGTCCTCTCCTCAGGAGAAGGCTGTGCAGTAGAAGAGCCTTGAAGCTGTTCCACATCTTTGTGTGCCACCCAAAATCCTTTGGCGGACCGCATGTTGTACAGGCCTGCTTTAGAGTACCATAAGTCAGAAACGACTTGAAAAAGCAAAAGCAGCTTCATTTATATACCGCTTCATATCGCACTATGGGATGTCTAAGCAGTTTACAACCGTAAGCTCATTGCCCCCCAACAGCTGTGTACTCATTTTAGCAACCTCGGAAGGATGCAGGCCTGAGTCTAGCCTGAGCCCTGGCTAGTATTGAACTCACAACCTTGTGGTCTATGAGTGAGTGGCTGCAGTGCAGGCATTTAACCACTGTGCCACCAGGGCTCCTTGGAGGCACGCAACACACACACATCTGGTCCTAAAATGGCCCAGGAGGGACAAACCAGGCAAAATTTCTCCACATGTCCCTTCAATAA
The DNA here is from genome assembly GCA_026167975.1 of Phrynosoma blainvillii. Lineage (NCBI taxonomy): Eukaryota > Metazoa > Chordata > Lepidosauria > Squamata > Phrynosomatidae > Phrynosoma > Phrynosoma blainvillii. The sequence goes on along the minus strand of JANUYF010000002.1, from coordinate 51,973,247 downwards.
CGCTGGGAGCATTTTTTTTTAAATCTCAGGTGCCCTGGAGCCATGCAATTGCTCTGAAGGCTATATTTTGCCTACCCTTTTTAAGAGAATGAAATTTTACTAGTTGTCTGTGGTAAGACAGCACTTAATTTTCAAAGACAGAGACAGTTCAGGTGAATGTGATACCAGCAACAGAGACGATCCTAGCATATTAGGTGTTGATACAGACCCCCTTCTCCATTTTATTATGAAATTGTGTGAAGGGAAAGGGGGTCTGTATCAACACCTAATATGCTAGGATTGTCTCTGTTGTTGGTATCACATTCACGTGAACTGTCTCTGTCTTTGAAAATTAAGTGCTGCCATCATTTTTAAGATCAAAGCAGTTGAGGGATGGGAACTCATACTCCATACCTGTTCTTTTCCTATAATTTGGCAATGCTAACCTAGGTATAGGGTGTCATTTACCTATATGTGGTCTTACTCTTATCTCTTTCTATTCTGTAAGCCAGTCTCTTGGGGAGAAAGTGGAATATAAATTGATTGATTGGTAAGATAAATAAATCAGGAAGTCTGAACAGGAATTCTGTCTGTGTAAATTCCTTTTATTTCTGTTTTTGAAACTGTGCGCACACCAAGAATTTAAGAGATCAGACCTTTCATTTTGGCATACAGCATATTTAACATTCTAACACAAACTTTGTTTCCTCATTTTTCCCCCTAACATTATCCCAATTACAGTCCTCCCTCCATTCTCATGGGGGATCCGTTCCCAACCTCCTGCCCGCAAAAACGGAAAATTAAGTGTATTCAAGCCCGATTGGCTTGAATGGAGGCGCACCCATGTCGGCACGTGCCACGGGCACACAGCCTATTTTATTCCCCTCCGTTCTCCCTCGCGCATAAGTGAGAGACACAGATCTCAAGTCTGCGAGAATAGAGGGGCAACTGTAGTTCAATAGCTTCATTATGTGGCCAGAGTACGATAGTCTCATCTTGATCATCTTTGCTTCCAAGGAGAGCCCTGGTCTGATCTATTCAAGAACCCATTTGTTTGTCTTCTTGGCTGTCCATGGTATCCTAAGTACTCTTCTCCAGCACCACATTATCTCAAATGAGTTGATTCTTCCTCCACTGTCCAGCTTCCGCTTCTGTACATGGGAATACAGTGGCCTGAACAATTCTGACTTTAGTGCTCAAGTTGTATGTCTTTGCTCTTCAGTATCTTTTCCAGTTCTTTCATAGCTGCCCTTCCCATTCCTAGCCTTATTCTTATTTCTTGGTTGCAGTCTCCATTCTGGTCAAAGTTTGATCCTAGATATGGCAATTCTTTAACTGTTTCAATTTCTTCATTATCTAGATTGAATTTGTGTATTCTGTGATCATTATTTTTGTTTTCTGTATGTTCAGCATCAGACCTGCCTTTGCACTTCATCTTTGACCTTCCTTATTAACTGTTCCTGGATGTCTTCCGCTAATATTATGGTGTTGTCCGTATATCTTAGATTGTTAATGTTACTTCCTCCTATCTTAACTCTCCCTTTTCTGTTTCTAATTCTGCTTTTCTTATGATGTTTTCAGCATATAAATTAAACAAGTAGAGTGATAGGATGTTGCCTGACCCCTTTGCCTATTGGGAACCACTCTGTTTCCCCAAATTCTGTTCATCCACAGGGTCACCATGAGTCGGAACCGACTCGAGGGCAGCTAATAACAACAAATGTGGGTGTTCTAGAAAAAAAATTGAATAAGAAAATTTCCCACTGCCTTAAATGGATAGAGTTCTAATTTGGCATGTTTAATAAACAAAGTTGTTTTTTTTAAGTATCCCATGTTAACTTTATATCTATAAATGGTGAACAACAGCAGTTTACAGAATTGGCTTAAAAAGACAAGTAGCTCCCAGGCCTTAATACTATTCTTTTTCCAGGAGTCCTTGGACTGAATAAACTACCTCTACATAATTGCAGAGCTTTGGAAAGTAATTTTGAAAAGTAATTAGTTATCATTATAATTCCAGATTCCCAATATGGTTATAGTTGTGTGTTTTAAAATGTACATCTTTATGTTCCCATTTCTTAACAGTAAATTAAAATAATTGTTTTTCATTACTAAAAAAGAATACTCAAGCATGTGAATGAAGTCACTGGCTCATGGTACAAAATACGCTCTACTCATGTCCACCCCTAAAAGAACCTCAGACAATAGTATGAGGCACAGCATGAACCAGCACTTGAAACATATGATATTCTTCCATTATAATTTAGTAGGCTCCATGTGGTTATAAAAGTACATAAGTTATGGTTATATCACAAAAAGAGTGAAGTCATCCCTACATAAATTAACAACAGTAATACAATTGATCATACTTCAGTATTTGAAAATGAATTACAATAATCGCAAATAACTTTTTTTAAGTGTGCAAGTAAGGTTTTTGCAAGTTCTGCATAAATATAAGTGAGTTTTAAAATAATACAGGAGTAGGAAGTGTTACAAATTTGTCATTGGAACAGGACCAGCAAAGCTAATTGCAATAGGCACTTTGTTATCATTGTAGCTCAATCTGTGTCAAATTGGGTGGCTGTTTCGATCCAAGGCTGCAGCCACACTGCAGAAATAATTCAGGTTGACACCACTTTTGTTAGCATGGCTCAATGCTGTGGTCTTCTGGGAATTGTAGTTTGTTGTGGCATCAGAGCTCTCTGACAGAGAAGGCTAAATTTTGCACAAAACTACAGTTCTCAGAATTCTATAACATTGTGCCATGGCAGTTAAAGGGGTGTCAACCTGGATTATTTCTTCAGTACGAATGCAGCCAATAGGTGAAAATGAATGCCCCATTTGTGGGATTGAAGATGGCCTTAGTGGCCATCTCAGTGGAGCCACAGAAGCAATCTGCTTTAAGCAGACCAGCTCCAGTAGCCAGACCTAACTGTACATGGATATTAACATTTTATGATTAGACGTTGACGCAAATGCAAACTGTAAATCACAGTTATGGCCTTGGTGCTGACTCTTAATATCTTCTTAGTATTTTATTCAGCCACATTGAGTTCAGTGAGGGCTACTCTCAGGTAAGTGTTGTAGGATTGCATGTGAAAGTATTTTTCTTTCTGTTTTTGTTTTGTTTTGTTTTTTAAATATAGCAAATACAGTTGGAGTAGTTTCACTATCATGAGTAATTAAAAGCAAACACATTTTATATTATAGAGTCTGGTCAGAATAATGTGCTAAATTCTGATTGTCATTTTACTGTAGAAAGAACATGCTGTTGTCATAAGCAAATGTTTTATGCTGAGCTCAAATAATCACATTATGGTTTCCTGTTCTGAGTCACCTAGTCTGTTCTAGGGATCATGTGTCCATCTGGGCCTAAAATGAAATGACGTGTCAACATAGTCCAGTTAACCAGATGCTTTGTTTGACACTCGTTTGTCTAGGGATTATCATTGCTTGGTTTTCAGTCCCACTAGTGACAAGTAATTATTTTTTTAAGAATTCCATTAAATCAGGTCAGCATATCATGTCTTCCCAGTTTCACGCTAAACATGCATGTCTCTCTGCATTGCATACCTTTGTCCTACCTAACCAGCCTTACTTAAGAAAACCACATCTTTTCAATGTGCGTTGGAACACTTGGTATAAAATCAGTTTTGTATTCTAGATTTAGGATATAAAGGCCTTAATCATTTTTATGAGATCACGTTTCTGCCTCACCTATTCTTTTTATGATCACTACTGAATTAGCAAAGTCCAGCCTGGATAACAGCTTTGTGGCTGCTGAGAAGTCATGTGATCTTTAATCTGTTCTTTTGTAATATAAATGCCATTCCTCTCAGAAGGTCTGAGTTTTGCTTTCATGGCTATTCAGTAGTTTGATTGGTATTGGTTTAGTCAACAAGCTGACTTGCAAATCGTCTTAGGAGACATATTTTGCCATTAGCTATTTTCCATGTGCCTGCAAAATGATGAAAACCAAGTCATATCTCCTAAAGAAGAGACTGTTTTTGTAAAGTCATATCGCCTATCCTGATTTTTTACATTTCCATAATTTTCCTTCTGCTTCAGGTTATTGATCCTTTTTGTTCCTTTCCCAATTATTCTCATACATTAGTAGCTATAACTTAATGGTAAAGGACTATTATCAATAAAAAGAAAAAGGATTCACACACTTCTCTTCCCCTACTCCAGGGGTAGGCAACCTTTCCCCTTTAAGGGCCAAGGGACTTCAGCTCCCAGAAGCCTCAGCCATGTTGGCCAATAGTCCCATGTTGGCCAGTAGCTCCTGGGATTCTGGGAGCTGAAGTCCCTCGGCCCTTAAAGGGGAAAGGTTGCCTACCCATGCCCTACTCTATCCAAGTAGCCTGTTTCTTATGAGACAGAAAAGCAACATGTTCTTCATAAGTAAGCAAAGGGATCTTGTAGCACCTTTGGGACTAACTGAAAAAATGAAGTCGGTAGCATGAAGTTTCATAGACTTGAGTCTACTTCCTCAGATGTATGCAGTGGAGTGGAGAGTGCAGGCTGTGTGTGACAATGTCAGTAGAAATACACATTTTTGTGGGTATAGGGATGAGGTGACAAGTTCAGTTTTAACTATGGTCCTTTGTCCCCCAACAGCCATAATTAAAAATGAACTTATCATCTCAATTGTTGTTGTTTTCTGCCTTCATGTTGTTTCCGACTTATGGCGATCTGACTTATAATGGGGTTTTCTGGGACTGAGAGGGTGTGACTCACCAAAGTCAGCCAGTGGGTTTCCATGGCTGAGCGGGAAATATAACCCCGATCTCCAGAGTTCTAGTCCTACACTCAAACCACTATTATACCACACTGGAGCTCATCTCCATACCCACAAAGTTTTCCACTTCTATAGGATTTTTGTGGTTTTTTCGGGCTGTGAGGCCATGTTCTCGAAGAATGTATCCCTGACATTTCGCCTTCATCTGTGGCTGGCATTTTCAGAGAATGATGGCATGGAGGTGTGTGGAGTATATATTCATTTCATTTCAGTTGCTCAATAAAAGGTTTACTGTTATATCACAGAAAACTGGTTTACTGAACTGAAGGGAGTGGGCAGTATCTGACAAATACCCGCCAACAATGAAGCTTTCTTCCACTTGTAGGAACAGAAATTGACTCAGTATCTACCTGGAAAGTGAGGTACAGCTGACTATTGAGGAAATCTAGATACAAACTGATAGCATGCTTCCAACTAAACCCCTTTTATTCACAACTGAAATGCAATGAATATATACTCCACACACCTCCATGCCATCATTCTCTGAAGATGCCAGCCACAGATGCAAGTGAAACATTAGGAATATATTCTTCTAGAACACGGCCTCATAACCTGCAAAACCCACAAAAACCTATGGATGCTGGCCGTGAAAACCTTCAACTTCACATTTTGCACTTCTATTGACATTCTCACAGACTGGACTCTGTGGACTCTCCCCTCCATATCATGCAGCTGGGGGTGTATATTCAAGTCTATGAAACCTCATGCCACATGCTAATCCCAAAGGTGCTACTAGATCCTTTTGCATACTGATTTCCTAGATTAACACAGCTATGTCTTTTAATATTCTGTATAAAATTGACTTGTGGTACCATCTCCAGCCTGGTGGAAATCTATGTCTTCCTGTGATAGGATCTATTATGATTTGGAGTTGACAATCCCTAGCATCTCATTAGTCATCTTCTCCAGCTTCTGTAATGTTTTTGCTTTGGCTGTTGAGACCTGTAGGCCCAGTTTCATTCAGACATCTACGGAAGTGATATTTTGAGGAAGGCTATGGGAAATAGGTACAAGTATAAATGAAAATCCAAAGTGATCTTAATAGACTAGGTTCCTATACACTCTTGATGCTTGAAGTCCCACTGTTTATTACCAAAGCTATGGGAAAACATTTTGGAAATCTGAATTCTTTTACTAAAATGGGTCGAAACATTCTGAAGAAGCATCTAATTAATGCTTAGTGAATAATAGGATCTGTGACAACCATGCTGTTAGGATTTCAAACCTGGTGAGTGGGTATTCTTATTTTTATGGTATCTTTAGAGACCAAACAAGATAAAGAAGAAGTGTATTACATGTACCAAAATGGAAATTATTTAAAAGATGCCATGATAAATGCAGAAGAAAATGAAAATATCTGTAGAAGGAAGTTACATGATCATTGTGTAAGAGATGTAAAAAAAAGAGTGCTGTAATGTTAGCTGTAGGTAAATGAATTTAAGTAAAATACAAAGTTTTTAAATGTGTATTTTAGTTCATAAAAGTATCTTTTAATGTCTGTGTTGCTACATTTAATAATCATAATCTTTATTTCTTAGGATCTTTCCCCAAGAATGATAGCTTGCCACCACCACGATCCTTTCCCATTGCCAGGAAAAGAGATTATGAACACATTTCATGGGAGGACAATGATGCTGAAAACGATGTCGACCTTGGATCAGGTTCTGACAATCAAAGCAGAGCACAGTTATATTATATGTCTAAAGACACTGAACAATACCTGACTGATGGATGGCTGACCCTTTTTGTACCATCAGTCTACACTTTAGTTGCCATAGTTAGCCTTCCTCTGAACATCATGGCAATTCTTGTGTTTCTGACAAAAATGAAAATGAAAAAGCCAGCCATAGTATACATGTTCAACCTGGCTTCTGCAGATGTACTCTTTGCCAGCATGCTTCCTTTTAAGATTGCCTACCATTTTTCTGGAAATAACTGGGTATTTGGTCCTGAAATGTGTCGATTTGTCACTGCGACATTTTATTGCAACATGTATTGCTCAGTATTACTGGTGATGGTGATAAGCATCGACCGTTTTCTGGCAGTGGTGTATCCAATGGAATCTTTGTCATGGCGCACATTAAATCGGGCCTCTGTTGTGTGCATTGCCATCTGGCTTGTAGCCATTGCTGGGGTGATACCTCTTCTTATCACTGAGCAAACCCAGAAAATATCCCAGCTAAACATTACAACTTGTTATGATGTGCTGAATGAAAATGATCTTAAAGGATATTACTTTATATTTTTCACTGTTTTTTCTTCACTTTTCTTTTTTGTGCCATTAATTGTTTGTTCTGCCTGCTACATTTCCATCATCTGGTGTCTTAGCTCATCAGATATCGCTGCAAAGCAGAGCAAGAAGACGCGGGCTTTACTTTTGTCTGTAGCAGTTTTCTCCATTTTTGTATTGTGTTTTGGTCCAACAAATGTTCTCTTGTTAGTTCATTACATACATTTTTCTTACAAAAGCTACACGGGGAGTATCTATTTTGCTTACCTCCTCTGTCTCTGTGTTAGCAGTATAAGTTGCTGCATTGATCCTCTGATCTATTATTATGCCTCTTCTGAATGCCAGCGACACCTCAGCAATCTTTTGTGCTGCAAAAAGAACCCTGAACCTTGCAGTAGTAGCGCCAGTGACCAGCTAATGACTAGGACCAGCCGAAGGGGAACTTGCACCAGTACACTTGGTCACAGTGTCTACAGGAAGTTGTTAACATAAGCCTTTATGGACAAATGTTCATTTGATGCTCCTATGTTTTATGCAGCTCTGTTTTTTAAGATAATCTGTGAAAGAGTATTGGCCTATATTCATTTTTCACGTGGTTAATATTTGAGCATAATGGATGCCGTTATGTGTGGGGAAAAGAGGACAAGAACCACAGGATGGGCCTGTATAACCTGCGTACATGCTTGTACACATAAATTGGCTGGAATCCTGGTAGTTAGTGCCAAATGGAGTCAACCCAGTGGTCTCACTAGGATTGGCATCACCCGGTGCGGTAACCTATGATGTCACCCCCCCCCCCCCATTGACCTCCTCCCATACCACACCATACAGAATCCTTAATAATGTTTTTTGTACTAATGTTATTCATAAATCGTAATTCCCACATGTCACTGAATGTAATGGTAATAGTTGTGACACAAAACAACTAGCAAAATTAAAATTATACCTTTAACTTACAATATCATACACACAGCCTTAATGTATTTACATGTACATAGTTTCATGTGGGTAAGGTGAAAATTTGGTAAGATTTGGTGTTTTTAAAGAAATTTTTAAAAGAATAAAAAAAATAAATGTTTTTTTAAAAATAACATTTTCAAAATAAACTAATTTTAATGTTTTTAAAACCTGAGGCCTCTTCTTTCTCCTCCCACTGAGCCTCGCCCTACTCACACAATCTCTACAGTATTTTAAGGGGATGCAGGCAAACGCCACAGCCCATTTCTGCCAAAAGGCAGATATTTGGAGAGCAGTGGTGTCACCCACCTTAAGAGTGTCACCTGGTGCGGTTTGCACCCCCCACACTCCACTAGTGAGGTCCCTGAGTCAACCAATTCACTCCATTCTTGAATGCAGAGACAGCATGTAGGTAAATAGTGACTCTACACTAGTTGGGACTAAGAGTTATTGAAAACATTATCTCCAAATCTGCATTGCATCCTTCCTTGGTATTCCTGTCGGAGAGAACCAACAACTTAATGTTCAGTAAAGAGCAAATTACACTGTTACTGCAACAGCCTTATTTTTTTAATGCAATAAGAACACATTTAGACATAGAGAAGAATATAAAAGGAGAGACTTGGCGATACCATTGAACTGTGGGCTAAACCTGCCTCTTGTGAACCCACTCATTTGGAATTAAATGGTGCTCTTGTTTACACAGACATGCCTCTTCATTGGCATAATACCATCCAGGCTTCTGTTTTTAATCACGCTACAGTGTGATGAATGCTGAGAACTGGCTTTGGTAAATCAGAGTAAGTATAATGGGCACAGGGTACAATAGAATGCAAGCTATGCATTTGCTTACGTTTTGTCTTTTGATTTATGCCCAGAGGAGGACATTTAAAAAATCAATCAGAAACTCAGCAGTTCTATGCACAGAATTCAGTCACCCTTTAACGTTAAATTTTTGAGCATTTTTTTTCCACAGCAGTAAATTAAAATACGCTCCAGTGAAGGCCTCATTTCAAAATACAGATCTGTAAAAGACTGGGCATACCTTGGGAGGGGGCTGAACCTCAGCTTGTTGCTATAGGCCACCATTGGGGATGTTTTATCAGAACCACTCAAAATAGCAACACTTTTTCTTTCTTTCTTAGGTTCTTATGGTTAAACTATAGATAGTTGCATATGCCAGAAAGCAGTTTCTCAATTCTAAAATGTCTTTAGTAAAGAGGTTTGCTGTGGAGCAAGAGGCTTTCCCCGAAATGTTTCTAGACCCCTGTTCCTCCTTGCATTGTTCTCATTCTGCGATTATGAGACAGGAATATCCTAATCCTGTGATTTAGCGCTAATTGCAGTGGTAGCCAACAATATATGCTATATGCCTTTAATAACTTCTCATTTATACACCATTATTTGAGATTTGTTGTGGTGTAATGGTTTGAATATTGGACTAGGACTCTAGGAAACCAGAGTTTGAATTCTCCCCTGAGCCTTGGAAACCCTCTTTTCAACCCCCTTTTCAAAAGCCTTAGAAAAAGGAGTGGTAAACCATCTCTGAATAAATATTGCCAAGAAAATGCTATGTTTGGGGTCACCAGAATTGAACTGAAGGCAAGTCACAGCAACAATTATTAGTATACAGATATTTGTATTGCATCTAAATTGCCCTACAATATTTGTAATTTTACAGCAATTCTCTGAGCGAGATTATTCTTATTTTCATTGGCTCAAGGGGTCTTTGTGTAAACACAACTCTATGTGATGGGCATTCAAAAATTTAGGCTCCAACTTAGTTGTAATTTTTGGTTAGTGTCAATGTGTATTCTTTACTATCACTGCATCAACTTAGAATTTTTGTTTAGTGTCAATGTGTATTCTTTACAATCACTGTGTATCAAAGGTCATATGTCTTGAATGAACTAAAATTACATGTACCACTGTTACTGTGTCTGAAATACTGATTAGATTACACTGTAGTTTGGATATCTAAACCTTTGGAGAATCAGAAAACAGGGTAAATATCATTCCTTAAGTATGCAAAGGGCTCTGTAGCACCTTTGAAACTAACTGCAAGAAATAAGTTTCTTTCAGTCTCAAAGGTGCTACAAGATCCCTTTGCATACTGATTTTCCAGACTAACACAGCTATATATTTGAATTACTGTATTCCTTAATGATATGCCAATATAACATATACAGAAGGTTATGCTAAGCAAACTATTCATTTAAAACTGGTTCTGCTGTATGTCTTACATTGATTTGGGTAGAGTTCTGCATGATTCCCAAGCCTATTCCTGTTTCTAAATTGAGCTAAAAATTCTGAACATCATCACTAAAATATTTCTTATAGGCATTTGCTCTCACTACTGTCATTCACTTTGACTTGCCTTTTATTAAAAACAAATTGTGTTATGGCTTCGCCATATGTGAGTGAATAAGAGGAGGGAAGTTTAGGATGAGGCAGTACAAAGTGTGACAATAAAATGAAGTCATAATTTTATAAAGTAAAAATAAGTTCTAGAACATTAAGCTAAATTAAAGATGATCTTCCCTAAACTATGGGCCTAAGCAGACGGCGCAAAGCGCCGTCTTCGAGTCCAGGAAGGGGAGGGGCAGCCTCACGCTGGGCGCCCTAACCCCTTCCCCAAAACATCGTCGGAGCGGACGGCCCTCTGCATGGCCGGCGCTCTGACGACGCACTTCCGCTGCAGCGTCCGCACACCGAAGGTGCGCCAGACACCTTTTGCGGCGCACCTTTGGCGTTTTCCTGGAGCAGGGATGCTGCGCCATGGGGCTTAGGAATGCGGATGCCTTGGCCCCGATCCGCAGCTTCCCAGGGCGGCCCCATGCCGCCCGTCTGCTTCCCCCCTATGTGATTTCTTTTTAAATTTCATTTATCATTTACATCAGACTGGTCCATGCAGTTTAGTATGTTACTTTTTTTTTTTTTTACTGTAGAATTTCATTAGATTTCTAATGTTATAAAATGTAACATTGACATTGCACATAAGTACTTGCATTTAATCCCATTCCATGGTCATCTAAAAATCTAGTCATTTAGGGCCTTTACAGACTGCCAGAAATAGTGCAGCTTGAGGCCACTTTAACTGTCCTGGCTCAGTGCTAGGGAATCATGGGAATTGTATTTTTTTATCGGACATTGAGCCTTCTCTGTCAGAGAGCTCTGGTGCCACAATAAACTACAGTTCCCATGATTCCTTAGCACTGAGCCAAGAGAGTTAAAGTGGCCTCAATTTGCACTATTTCTGGCAGTCTGTAAAGGCCCCTAGTTTACTTGGGATGAAGATCATGCTATCTCTGAATGCAAAAGGCAACATGAAAGAAATAGGAGCCATATACATTTTAAGCTAATATACAAAGAGTATTTTAAATATGTATTTTTTGAATTAAAAATATTGAATTCTACATAAATATTTTGTCACTTTCCATTTACCTTCATAGTGGGCAAACTCACATCAAAATTTATGTCACATATAATAGTTAACTGTACATTAAATAAAATGGGTAAATATTCTGCATTTATGTACATAAGATATATTTCTTCATTAACCAAATAAAGTATTCTTACTGGTTTTGCTGTGTTAGCGTTATAATATTCTCCTATTTTTGTAAACTGAAATAGCTAATAAATGTACAAACTGTCAGTTGATTTGTGTGAGTCTGTAATGCAAGTTTAGCAATTGAATATCAGTTCACTTTTTTTTTTTAAAAAAAAAAAGTAGCTTTAAAATTGTATTAAGAAAGTTGAAACTTCTGTCAGCTTGCTTAAACCCATCACCTGTTACCCCTATGCTAAATCAACAAAAGGAAAGATAACAATTTATAGTATTTTAAACGAGTAGCATAGTAGTTTATATGCTGGACTGTGACTCTGGAGATCAGGGTTCAAGGGAGAAGGTAGCCACCTCAGATGGTAAATTTGGGCGGGGGGGGGGCACAAATCTATGGCAACATTGGAAGACAAAGACATGTGCAAATCAGCCTGCCTTTCACCTGTGCTTCTCTCTTGACCTCACATGTAGAGAAAAATATCTGCCTTCTGTGTTGAAGTAAATTAAGGTGCCAGGAATTGGAGAAGGAAACATCTTATCCTTTGCCTCAGCCCTCCTTCCCCTTCTCCATCAGCGACATATATTTTGGGGCCATAGATATTTTCCCCTGCAAAATGGCATTACATTGGACTACATTGTTCATAAACTATCCATACTATAGTAAACTAGTTAATGAATTAGTCATACTTCCCAATACCAAGGCAGCAAAATGTATTTACTTTTCAATATCACTACAGATTAGGAATGAAATTTACATTCTTGTGTATGCTTCATGGAAAAAATGCTGCCTAGTTTCTCTTGCATAAAACCCATGTTGTACAACTATGAAGGATGCTAGACCTAAATAAATAACATATGAAAAATTGATTAAGTCTGTTGTATATCATCTACTGCATGTGATGTCTGATGCACAGCACTGGCAGAACACACACACAAAAGGACTCAACATTAGTGCTACTTACAGTAGTGGTCCATGGTGTGGCACCAGACTATAAGCCATTGCCTGGCAAGTTTCCTGGGAGGAAAATGTAGTCAAAGGTCACGTTGGGAGAAAAAATGCTGGTCACCCGTATCAGATAGCCTAAGAAGCACGGCTTTAGGTTGTTTGCTCCTACATTAGCTGTTAGGTTGACCGAATATGCCTACTTGACAAACAGCAAGTATTTACAGTATGTGTGAGTGGCAAGTGATTTTTTAAAATCCTAATCCTACAAATACTAATAATACAACAATAATTGCGCACCACGCACAAAAAAGAATAGCTGATATCCTACAATGCGGATGATATCCTACATTGTCAAGCATAGTAAAATACTGTGGAATGTTTTCCTGCACAGTAAAATGGAGAAAATGCAGTAGAAACCAGAATTAATTATTTTTATTTTTAAGAGATTGTCCACACCATTTTTAACTCCCAGAGTAATTTAGTATAAATTGAACACACACACACAGAGAGAGAGAGAGAGAGAGAGGCCAGAATCCTATATAGTCTTTTCTTAACATAGCTTTACATATACTTAGCAAAGGTACTAAGAAACCCTGTCAGTGAACTGCAAGAATGCATTTTAGGACAATGGCAAAACTGCCTGTTGTGCATCACTCTCTATGCCAGCTCTGTTATGGAGTAATATAGCAGCCCTCTACAGAATATGGACATTATGGAACTGCCTAATTCTAATCCCTACATACATAAATCTATTTATGAAAATGTAACTTCCATACAGGTTTCCAGCTATATATTGTTGTTGTGGGGTTTCAAGGTATTTCTGACTTATGCTAACCCTAGTTTTCTTGGCAATATTTGTTCAGAGGGGATTTGCCTTTGCCTTCCCCAGAGATAAGAGAGTGTAACTAGCCCTGTGGGTTTCCAGGGCTGAGCGGTCCACAGAGCCGTAATCCAGTGCTCAAACCACTACACCACACTGGCTGTAGAAGCATTATGCATCCTCAAATACCATTCTCAGTGCCCATTTATTATATTAATAGATGAATATGAGTGTCAGTATGGTCTAGTGGTTTAAGTGTTGCACTATGACTGGAGACCAATGTTTGAATCCCTGCTCAACCATGGAAACCCACTGGATGACCTTGGGCAAGTCATACTTTCTCAGCCTCAGAGGAAGGGAAAGGCAAACTCGCTCTGAAGAGCAGGGGGATCAATGATGATATATCCAGGTGTTTTCTTGTGCAACAGGCAGATATGCAGGGACCTGAAGGGGTCCTTGGGATGTCCCTGAAGGTAACATCCTTACAGCATGTCCAGCTACAGGAAAAATAGTTGTACATATCACCACTGATCATTCTCTGATAACCCAGAAATTGACATGTTGGGTGGGGGAATTGTAGTGCTTACAAGGTGAGCCGTGGGGGGCTTTTGGTCATTGCCTGGTCAGAACAATTCCATTGCAACCACCAAAAAAGTGAGTTCCAGTGGCATATGTTAGACGTGCACCATCATAAACTACTAACAAGATACAACCATGTACAGATTTTAACAGAAAAAAACAAACATTGTCCTGACAAAATGTTTGCATATTGCCTTTTTTTAATTGCCCCCAGGACATAATGTATTGGGATACAAATACCCTATGCCCCATGCTATTTTTGTGTTGAAATATAATGGCAGGCTGGATTGCTGAGATGAGAAACAAGTCCCTCATCTACTCAAAGGCAAGAGGATATCAAGTGCATGCTCACTTCTTTCTGTCCAGGTAAGGCCAAGTAGTTATACCGATATAAGGACAGGCAGGGATGCAAGGATCTAGTGCACAAAAGTTCACTATAATTCACCATAGATCAGCCAGAGACATCATATGAAAGTGTCTGGGGCCAAAGAGAGCTACAGATAAACCATAGTAGAAACATCCCCACAGAAATTGCTATTTGCCACACAGTCTGTGAAACAAATAGGAAGGCACTGTCCATATTCAGGGCATGCATGAAGAGAAACACAACCAGCACAAGTGTGGAGGCCCTTTTCATCACTGAATTAAAGGCAAACATTAGTCTGCTGTTTCTTGCAAATATGTATCATGGACAACATGGCATCCAGTCTCAGGGTGCTGAGATGATGGACCTGAAGAGACTTTGTGAACCCATAAGGTTCAAAAACTAGCAAGAATGATGCATAGTCTCACTGACAAACTGACTGCATTTTAGGACATGTGGACTTTGTTGAAAACAATCAAAGATGATTCACACCAGTAATGTAACAAATCATTGATAAACAACTGGTTGGATCTAGAGCAGGGGTTGGCAGGTTTTTCTTACCTGGGGCCAGTCCGCTGGTCCCCAAGTCTTCCGCGGGCCAAGGGTGGGGGGAAATGCCGCTGCGCAAGCTCGCATACGCGCGCATGCACAGAACACCAGAAGTACTGTGTATGTGCATGCATGCTCGCTCACACTTGCGCAGTACTTCCAAAATGGCGGCCGCCATTTGGAAAACAAAATGGTGGCCTTGACTCGTTTGCGCATGCGCCGAGTACTGCGCATGCGTGAGCGAGTTGCAGCCGCCATTTTGGAAAACAAAATGGTGGCCTTGACTCATTTGCGCATGCACAGTACTCGGCACATGCGCAAACGAGTTGTGGCCACCATTTTGGAAAACAAAATGGCAGCACGACATGCATGGCAGCAGTGCGGTGGCAGCGCACGCGGTGGTGGGGGGGTGGCGGGGGTGGCAGCGGCAGCAGCAGGACCAGCATGGGGCCGGTCCAAAGGCCTCGGGGGGGCGGATCCGGCCCCCGGGCCGTAGGTTGCCGACCCCTGATCTAGAGTATATGCCAAATAAAGTCAGGAAAATAGGGCATAAAAGTGTAGTGATGCTATGACATTTTATCTTTTGAGGGGACATTTGGCTGGGCAAGCAACCTGAAACACAACAGAAACTCAGCTTGGCTACCGTTTAAGGACAATATTTGTTGAATATTAAATACCTAACCCCTTTTTTTCATTCTCTTTAAAATCACGTTAGGCACATTACCTTTTTTGTTGGTAGTGCTTGCAATATTAGTTGAACCATATTCCACTTGGATGAAACTTTTTTAGCAAACCATTTTTTCATCATCTTAACTGTAGAATTAATGAAGTTTGATACCTCACTGAATCTGAGAACCAGGTGGCCAAAGCAGCTGAGGGTTCTCTCTCCCCAGCAGGACTTGATGGATGTGAAAAGATGTCCCCATCCTTTAAAGCAGGGGTAGGCAACCTTTCCCCTTTAAGGGCCGAGGGACTTCAGCTCCCAGAATCCCAGGAGCTATTGGCCAACATGGGACTATTGGCCAACATGGCTGAGGCTTCTGGGAGCTGAAGTCCCTCGGCCCTTAAAGGGGAAAGGTTGCCTACCCCTGCTTTAAAGTTTGGCAATGTTGTAGGAGTTGACATCTGTTGAACAGGAAAGCTGAGTAATCAAGGAGCTAGCATCAGGGACATTACTAGGAGGGGGTGCAGATTGCACTGGGTGACACCCCAGAAAGGGTGTGTGTGTATGTGAGATAGGGGGGTTGCAGACTGCCAGAAATAGTGCACATTAAATTGAGGCACTACCCTGGTTCAGTGCTAGGGAATCATGGAAACTGTATTTTTTTCTAAGATATTGAGCCTTCTCTGTCAGAGAGCTCTGGTGCCACAATAAATTACAGTTCCCATGATTCCCTAGCACTGAGCCAGGGCAGTGCCTCAATTTAATATGCACTATTTCTGGCAGTCTGCTTAGGCCCTGAGTCCACTTTTAGGGTTAGGGTTAGTGATAGGGAATCATGGGAATTGGTTTGTTTTTTTTCTGAGACATTGAGCCTTCTCTATCAGAGAGCTCTGGTGCCACAATAAAATACAGTTCCCATGATTCCCTAACCCTAACCCTAACCCTAAAAGTGGACTCAATTTGCACTATTTCTGGCAGTCTGCAACCCCCATACCTAGCTGGGCCCTCTTCCCCCTGTGGAGAAGGGCTGAGCTATCTCCTCTTGCCTTCTCTGTGGCGGCACCACATTCCTCATGAAGAGTCTGGCACTGGCGCAGGAAAAGAGAGGACCGAGTGCGTCCTTCTGGCTGCCCCCCTTGGCAGCTCCCCTCTCCCATGCACAGGGTGACACCAGGGATGGCAATGCCACTACCTAGTATTTAGAGTCAGCTACCTCCCAGCTACTGAAAGCCTTCATTGCTCACAGCCATTCAATCTCCCAGGCTGACTGCTCTCTGTGCTTATGTATTTTGTGGGATTTTTGACCTCTGGTCTATCTTTAACATCTCTTTGTCTTACTCTTTCAGCTGTGGTTCTGGACTGCTGACTTTGTGCAACAAATTCTAGAGCAGCTGAGATCTTGCCCCTGCACCTCCCTTCATCTTCCATTAACTTCCTGGATTAGCCTTGAATGACCTGGACTGGCTGGACGTACCTGTGTCTGCTTCCCCTGAAATAATCTTTCTCTCTTGGCACTTGCTGCTTATAGGCATGTGCTTTTTACATCTGTTTTCAGTGAATAGCAGTTTTGTGATGTCTCTCTTGCAGCCAGCTGTGCCAGCTATCCCCAACTCAATTAAATTTGTCTTTCAAAAAGAATCTCTGCAAGTCAAATGAAACAAGGGTGCATCCAACTGCTGATGGATTTGTAAATCCTGTTTATTTCCCCCAGCACTTTTATTTGGGTGTAGTCCTGCTACTTGGCCGCCAGAGGCTGCCACAGCTTCAGCAAATTGATCAGCAAAACTGAGCTGAGGGTGTGCAGAGAATGATGCTGAAGAAGCAGCAATTAAAAAGAGCAGGAGCAGAAGTCGCCCAGGGTCCAGGGCTGCTGAAGACAACTTAATGGTGCCCCGCACAACCAACTCAAGCATCCCCAGCTGGGCAACTTATTTTGCTACAGAAAGGAGAAAATTCCTCCAGTTCCTCTCCCATTTCCCTGGCTGAGAAAATGCATTTGTAACAAATTAAATAGCTACCATAGTGCTGACCCCCAAAGATCAGACTCTTGTTGGCGACACACATCGGTTAAGCCCAAGTATATAACAATTGGAATGTTGTGGAAGGAGTTGTTCAATACTTCATTCTACACCACTTCCCTTCCTCTTGTGTTAGACATCTTCTCAAACATTTAGTAGGCAGTGGAGGGTGGGGAAACCTGGGCAACATCTGCCTGCAGTTCTGCAGCTGACAGAAGAGAGAAACCATCATTGGAAGAGCACATCTCTCAGCTGTGCATGCTGTCTTCTGGGTAATGTTACCCCAAGGTCTGGCCCTCTGCACACCTCCTCTTTCTCAATATCAAGTTGATATCAAAAGGGATGCTTGAGACTTTGGTTATGTGCTCTTGAGTTTCCCCCATGCTGAGCTTCCTGGATCTCCAAATATGGTCATGGATCTCCTTATAAGATAGATCAGCTGAGAGGACGCCCCCCCATTGCAGGAAACTAGTTGTATCATATAAAGAGATCCATGACCATATTTGGAGATCCAGGAGGCTCAGCATGGGGGAAGCTCAAGAGCACATAGCCCAAGATAGATCAATCAAGATCAGAATCTGCCTAATCCAGGGGTAGGCAACCTTTTTGAGCCGGGGGTCGGGTTGCTGTCCCTCAGACAATTGGGAGGCCAAAGCACCAAAAATAAACAAACAAACAAATAAATAAATAATTAAAAATAAGAATAAAAATTAAAATTAAAAAAAATCATTTTTAAAAAAAAAGGGGGGAAAAGGGGGGCCTTAGATTGCCTACCCCTGGCCTAATCCCTTCATTGATAGGTGTGGTGATGGGTGATAGACCTTGTGTTTACAAGTGGACAAAACTCTAAGAATACTTCCTTCTGGAATTGATACTTCATTGTCCAGAGACATTGTCCAGCTATTCATAAGTTCTCTTCTCATTCCTCTCTCCTGGAATCATCATTTTAATCCCAAAATCTGCCCCAGGATGTTTTCCCCTGTTAATATGCCTGCTCAGGCACCCTCAATTCAGTCTCGCTTGAGTTCAGACAGATTCTCTGTCAGTATCTCACTTGGCTCCTCAGCATTGCAGGCCACTCCACAATCCACAGAGAGCTGCTGAGCCATTCACAGTGTCCCCTGATTGGAGCCTTACTTTTGGAATTGGTACAGTATCACCCTCTGCAGTCCCTTCAGTTGCTATCTACTACCATCTTTTCTATCATTAGTTCTAGGATGTATGCATGGGTGAGTGTCTCTGTGTGAATGATGATTCCCCTTGATTAAAAATAAATCCATATTTGGACCTTGCATTCTGGAGTTCTATTTCTCAGAACTGGTACACATAGGCTTGATTCCTGCTTTGAGTTGCTGTAATTAAGCTTAAAAAATTCCACTATTAAATATTGATTGTGGGTTCCTTCCAGAGACCCTTGCAATTTGAGTAACAATATAATCTGCTCCTTTCTGCCAGCAAGATTTGCTCTTTCCTTCCAGCTACAGAACTGCAGGTGGACACTAGGTAGGCCAAGGGTAGGCAATCTTTTTGAACTGGGGGCCAGGCTGCTGTCCCTCAGACAATTGGGGGGCCGAAGCACCACAAATAAATAAATAAATAAATAAATAAATAAATAAATATTAAAAATTAAAAAAAATTAAAAATTAAAAAAAGGCATGCACACTCTCTCAGCCCCAGAAAAGCCATGGCAAAACCTCTGTGGAGATTTTGCCAAGAAAACCCCAAGAACAAGTAATAATAACAATAATCAATATCATCATGGCGGGTGGCAGCAGCGGCAGCGGCAGGACCGGCCTGGGGCTGGTTCAAAGGCCTCAAGGGGCCGCATCTGGCCCCCAGGCCTTAGGTTGCCTACTCCTGACGTAGGCACTGCTGCCTTCACCTGACCACTCAGGGCCTGTACAGCCAGCCAGAAATAATCTAGCTTGAGACCACTTTAACTGTCCTGGCTCAGTGCTAGGGAATCATGGGAATTGTAGTTTTTTCTGAGACATTGAGCCTTCTCTGTCAGAGAGCTCTGGTGCCACAACAAACTACAAATCCCAGGATTCCATAGGATGGAGCCATGACAATTAAAGGGGCATCAATTTGCATTAATTCTGGAGTGTGGCAGCAGCCTGTATCCTTCCGAAATATCAAATGAAAGTATTGATTTCTATTAACTTAGCCATGTGTTTCTCTGTAATCGTGTCCACAGTCATACATTACATGATGCACACATTTCTGTCTTTATTAAGGGCTGGCACCCCAAAATATTGGATTTTTGGCATTTTGTTCATATAAGATATAAAAAGGGAAAGTTTTCAACACTCATTCAACATCATAAGGGACACCAACCAGTCATATAAGGGACATGATTTCCACTTCTGAAAGATGGAACATTTCTTAAAATAAGAGCCACCTGGCAAGCCTAAGATACATACCAATGTGATATTACATGAACATGCTGTAGGACTGCTGACATAAATTGTTGCCTGAAGTAGCTGCTTCAATCTGCCTAATGGTAGGACTAGCCATAACAGAGCCTTGGCTATGCTAATATGCCACCTCTACACACAGCTGAAATTAGCAGTTTCTGAAGGAGATCTGTTAAGTAGACATACCAATGAGGGCAAATACATTTTTCCTTGCCATGCATGCCTCTTCTCACTGAAGTTTTTTTTTTAATGCTGCTATAACAACAGCTTCCAAGGTAAATGAGTATTGTGCTCTGCATGATTAAAAAAAAAAGTCCCTAGGAGTAGCCATTGTTTGTTCATCCTATTTGTTTAAAACAAAATTTAAAATCAAAAGGATTTTTTTAAAAAAAAATTACAACTATCCTTCAATCATGTCCTCAGGTGGACACAAGACAATTGGTAGTGCCAACTCAAGCAGACCCATTGAATCAATGGAAACCTGGTAAGTCAACACTTACATAAGTTCCATTAATTCAATAGGCCTCCTTTAGCTGAGAGGAAAAAAAACAATTGGATTTAGGACTATGTACACATATTACCAGAATTGGACATGAGAGGGTATCCAGAGTTTGAAACTTTTCTTTTGAGAAGAATGGCAAGCTGAAATCATCCACTGTAGAGCTGTGGTAGGGTGATGCTTGAGTCTGGATCTCAAACTGTCATCCTCCCATGGCCCAGTCATGAATGGCTTCAGATTAATGATATTAAATCATTTTCATTTTAAAGTATAGTACCTTTCACAATGGCAAAGCCACCACTGCACTCAAAAATCTGCAAACTCTCTGGGGCACAGACAGGAGATGGACCTTTTTTTTGCCAGTCTCTGCCTGCTTTTTGTAAAAAGAAAATCCCTTTTATATCTCACGTGGGTGGGTGGGTGGTGGAAGGTGAGCTATGTACAGAAACCAGATAGGAACTGAGACTTTGCCAATGGAAACTGCGAAAAAGATACAGTGGGTAGAATTATTGATTGAAGATCAATAATTAAAACAACTGAATACAAAACCAATACAAATATTTTTTTAAATAAGATTTTATTGATTAAAACAATTAAACACACAAAACACATAAAAACATAAAAAACACATAACAAACCTATCCCCCATCCCTAAAAAGATTACAAAGACACTTCTACAAACATACATATGACTTCCCACTCCCAATCTCTGATTCACAATTCTTTAACTATTTGGTCTTCCCGTCAATTATGAGTATATATCAAAACCCATAAAATGGGTAAGCTAAACAAAACCTAAACACCATGTGTATAAACCGCCCGGATTGGGAAACCAGAGGGCGGTATATAAATAATAATAATAATAATAATAATAATAATAATAATGTTGATATATAAGTCTTAACCTTCTAAACCTCATTTTACTTCCACTTAGCAAGGGAGGATTTTCTTACAAACAAATATTGTCTCTGCGGATATCTTTAAAACCTTAATTTTCCAATCCTAATGTCCAATTTTGACCCCATTCTTGTTTTAGAAATGCAAGAATATTGAACCTATGAATTAATGGGTTACCTAGAGAGGGTCATCAGGACACCCATGACTACCAAAATCTGTTGATGGCCAAGTCCCATTATATGCAATAGTGAAGTAAAATGGTATCTCTTGTATACAATGGCCAAATCAAGGTTGGCTTTTTGGGGTGAGTGGGTAGGTGGGATATTTTCAAGCTATGGATGGCTGAATCTATGGATATGCAGAGTCAAATATATGAATTTTCTTTTTTAAAAAAATCACCAAAGAGTCTTGTAGCAACTTAAGGACTGATTTTGTTTGACATTTGCTTTTGTAGACTGTAGTAGCCCATGCATCTGATGAAGTAGGCAGGGGTTCATGAACACATATACCAAATAAAACATGCAAATCTTTTAAGGTGCCACAACACTATATTTTGTTTTCCTAGTAACAAACTATCCCACCTAGATTTTTTTTACCAAATAAGATTGTTGTGTTGTTGTTGTGAAAAGGTCACCAGATTATATCTTGTTTCAAAACCTCATCAAGGCTCAACATATTCCTGAGCCCAAAACATATTGTCTCCCATAGAAGGTTGCTAGAAATATCCTCTGATCTCTTCCTTAAAGCTTATTATCTGTCCTGTAAAAGAATATAAACAGGAGACATGCACAAAACAGGAGACATGCACAAAATATTTTGTGGAAATTCAGGAAAGCCAGGAAGTTTAACAAATATCTGTTAGTTCCCTGTTATCACAAGGAGGAGGCCTCTCCCTGTGACCTGAGTGGTTTGAAGCATCCTGCAGTCCCCCCGCTTTTTCCCAGGGAACATAAAATTGCTCTCCTAAAAAAATTCAAATATAAATACAAATAAAATTCTGCATTGGGAGACATATTAATTAAAATAAATTAATTTCATATGGTTTCTTTACAGCTATATTACATATCCTGTATTTTATTATGTACTCAACCATATTTTTCTGATGAACTTATCTTTGTTAAAATGCCTTGTTGGCTTGCAATATACTTTAGAACTCTGGCGAGACAAATGCTTAAAATTGTAGTTTGCTAGCAACAAATCCTTGACTTGATCTACATTTAAATTAGTCCTTTAAATTGTCCATTGTGCTGAAATTAAGGGGGGGGGGTACCCTTCAAACATTTGCATTGTGTTCTCATAAAGCAGCCCATTGCCTAACATGTTTGCTGCCCTTTTCCCCTCAGAGAAACAAACATGCCCTGAACTCTGAGGGTAAGACTTATCTGCTGCTGCTCCTAGGAAAAAAGAAATTTAGAAGGATCCATCCTATCCCCCTGTTTGCGGCAAGAACAGGCTGTCAAGTAGATACATTTCTTGAAGGGGGACAGCAAATGTGGTGTTACTCAATGAGATTTTAGTCATGCTCAAAATGGAGAACATTTTAGAATTCCTCCTGGATAGAAGGTTGACATGCGAAGGGGGATGTCTGATCATCCTGTCCCAAACCCACTTTGTATGTAGTTCACCCTCTCCTCATCCCTCCCTCCCTTTATTTATATCCTGCCAGACTGAGGGTGTAGACACACTGCAGAATTAAAGCAGTTTGACATCACTTTAACTGCCATGACGCTATCTTACAGAATCCTGGGATTTGTAGCTTGATGAGGTATTCAGCCTAGTTCATCAGAGAGCTTTGGGGCTTCACCAAACTAAAAATCCCAGGATTCTGTAGGATAGAGTCATGGCAGTTATAGTGCTGACAAACTGCTTAGTTCTGCAATGTGGCTACACCTTCAGACACAAGGTGGTTTACAAAAAGGCAGGAAAAGCAATAAAACAAAAACGTTCAAAATTAAGTTTAAAACAGTTTTAAATGACAACAGAATAAAAAGCAATTAAAATCTTTTTTTAAAAAAAAAACAGATTTAAAACAGTACAACACTGTAAAAGCGTAAAAGCAACACCACGTAAAGACCCTCATATTTGTGAATTTGTGAGTTGTGATGATTCTGCCCACTGTTACTGTAATACTGTAGAATTATTGTTTTGATTTTAATGTTTGTAATTTTAATCTTAGTACTGTTTAATTCTGTTTTAAGGGGAGGGGAATATTGTATATATTTAGTATCATTTTAAATTGTTGTATGCCGCTTCGATTATTTTTACAAAAAGCGGGATGTAAATAAAATTATTATTATTATTATTATTATTTTCTTGTTAAAGTGAGTTTCCAAAGGGCTTGCTGGAACAGAAAGGTCTTTGTCTCAAATTGAAAAGAAAACAAAGGAGGCAACCTAACTAAGCTGGGGAGGGAGATAATAATAATAATAAATAATAAATAAATAATAATAAATTATAATTTATATCCCGCCCCTCTGCCAAGCAATCGCGGTGGCTTACAGCATTAAAATTCCAGACATATATCACAATATACATAAAAACCTAAGAATCCCGAAACCCACCCGCTTTTCTCAAAAGCAAAACTATAACAGATAGTAGCAGCGACTATAACCAGAAGTGGGAGAGGAAGAGATGGGCAAGCTCCTAAAGCCGGGAAATCTAGTCAGGAAAGGCCTGCCAGAAGAGATCAATCTTAACAGCTTTTTTAAAGCTGCTTAAGGTCATAATCTCACAGCTCTCATCCCTTAGGCTGTTCCATAATCTGGGAGCGGTTGCCGAAAAGGCCCTCTGGGAGGTAGCAGACAGCCTTGTTTTTGTTGGCTGCAGCAAGTTCCAAAGTGAGGAGTAGCCACAGAGAAGGCCTTCTCCCACGTTCACAGCAGCAATCTGTGAAGGTGGTGGGTTAGACATAAATTCCTCCCTTGCAGATCTTAAAGCTCAGGCTGGCTCATATAGGAAGATAGACTGGGTCTGAACCATATAGGGTGTTATAGATCAAAAACAGAGCTCTAAATTGTGGCCAGAAACAGACCAACAGCCAGTAGAGCTGTGGCAACAAGGGAGCTTTGGACTTTATCACACGGGGAAAATCGTGTACAGAGACAGGATTTAAAAGGTAGGGGAAACCTGCAAAAGTGGGTAGATTTTCACACACATAGATGTTAAACTGTGCTTAACCCGAATGGAAAGTAGTCAAAAGCTGCTTCTTTTTACTTTCAGGGTTTTCCGAAAGCAAAAAAGAAGCAGTTTTTGACTACTTTCCATTCAAGTTAAGCACAGTTTAACATCAACGTCATGTGAAAATCTACCTGCTTTTGCAGGGGTGGTGGTGTTCTATTTAAATCCAGTTTCTGTATGGGATTTTCCCCATGTGATAAAGTCCTTTATGCTCCCTGCAACCAGCATCCATTAGCAACCTGGCTGCCGCTCTTTGGACTGGTTGGAAAATTTTGAACACTCTTCAAAGGCAGCCCCACACAGAGTGCATTACAGTAATCCAATCAGGATGTAGCTAAAATATGTGTCACTCCAGCCATCCCAAGGAAAGGGCACAGTTGGTGTACTAGATTTAACTGTGCAAATGTACTCCTGGACACCACAGACACATGAATATCCAGGATCAGGGCTGAGTCCAGGAGTACACTGAAGCTGCTGCCTTGTGTCTTCAGGGAGAAGCTAACTTCATCCAACACAAGGTGAATCTCTATTCCCTGATCTGCCTTTCAATTAATCGGAGCACCTCTGGATTGAGTTTAAACTTGTTCACCCCCATTTAGTCCATCACTGACAACAGGCACTGGTTTAGAACAGTGGTGTCGCTTTGGTTGGTGTCACCCGGTGCAGGGGGTGCTTGCTTTACCCTCCCCTTCAGCTGGCTGCCCACCCAAACCGCTGCTGTGGGGGGGGGGGGTGCAGCAGCCATCAGAGTACCCCTTCTCTGAGCAACCATGCCAAACCCTGAAGACAACCTGAGAGGGACAGTGCTGCAACCTCTGGAGGGCCCATTTAGGATCCAGCTGCTGGGTGAGCAGAAAAGTGCCCTTTCTTGCTTGCCCAATAGCCATGCCAGCTTCTTTGGGTGTACTGTCCCTTTGGGTGTTACCAGGTGCACCTCGCACCCCCTGCACACCCCTAATGATGCCACTGGTTTAGAACAGAAACAGTTTCCTTGGATTCAGGTGCAAAGGAGAGCTAGAACTGGATATCATCAGTATACTGGGACACCTGACCCCAAAACTTTGGAAACATCTTCCCTGTTTGCATATTTCAAATGGAGGAGGGCAAAATAGAACCCTGTGGGATCCCACAGACCAACAACCAAGAGGTCGAAAAGGAGCATCACTTTCTGGATTCATACCTCTATGTTGCATCCCAGCAAGGCACCCAGAAAAATAACATGGTCAATGGTATTGAATGCCACTGAGAAGTCCAGCAGAACCAACAGGAACATACTCCCTCTGTCTAGTTCCCAGCATAGATGGATATTTAACACAATTGCACAGGAGTCATTATTGTTCTGCAGTATATTGTGGCTACCACCTGCATCCCTGCAGCATCTGCATCCAAAAGTGGCTACCTCATTTGCCTAATGCGGGACAGGCCCAGGAAATGAGATTAACAGTAAAACACACTGCACACTAAGAAGGTCTGGGGACAGTGAAAAACAATGCTTGGTTCATTAATTAGGCTTTTACGTTATCTTCTTAGATGGAAATGGATACCTTCAAAATCACAAGAAATGCATTTTTAGCCATTATCCCCACCCTAATGTGTTTTTCAGAAATATTTTGCTGTTAGAAAATGTCTTTAGAGGATAGTGATCAAGAAAGAAGTTAAACCAAGTAGACATTTTATCCTTATTAGTGAGTTGCTGTTCATTACCCTCGTGGAATGTGTGGGTATGGGAGGGTGGAATTAGTCTCCATTTGGTACTCCAGGGAGCAACCAGATGGGAGACATGAAAAACCCATTACTTCTTTTTCCTTTCTCCTGTCTTTGTGGGTTGAAATGGTTTGACAGAGTGATTAGCTCTGGGTCTCCTGAACCTTTACCATTCAAGTCCAAATTGGATGATGAGTGGAATATTCTCTTCTTTAGTTGAGTAGAGAAAGTTTCTTTTTGGGTGCTGCCACATGGAGAGCTCCCCCAAGTAGTATTGATCAAACAAGACATCGTACGGTTATTCCATCCTTTCCTTCTGAAAAGGTATTTTCTGGAAATAATAAAAAGATGGAAGAAACATTTGGAAAAAATAGGAGGGTTACAGATGGAAGACAATGATGTATCTGCTCATCCCTTCCTCATGCCATTAAAATTCTCTCTGTATCTGCTACTTCATCTGGAAGACCTCTTCATCCCCTGGCGATTGCGTTCAGAGACCTGAAAACAGAAGTTGAAGTGACTTCTCTTTAGAGGAGAAATGGAGCCCTCTCTGAAGACACTGCTGCCTCTGCTCAGTATATTTTGCACAGCAAGAGCAAACAGTGAGTATATGCCGCCATCAATGGTACATCCATAATTCACCACAGACTGCTTTTACACAAAGCCCAGGAAAAATCACTGTGTTACTTCTTTGTTGCACTTTTTTCCTTCATAGAATCTCATCATGTCTTATAATGTGTTTGTTTGTTTGTGACATTTATATCCCCTCATTCCTTCAAATTGCGCAAAATGGCATCTTTCTGTCTATTTTTATCTTCACAACAACCCAGGGAAGTAAATTGGATTGAAAGATTGTTGCTGGCCCAAAAATTACACACTGAACTTCATGGCTGGGTGGGGATTTCAACCCCCAATTTCTTCTCTTCTTTAGTCACTACACCATCTGACTTCTTTAAACAGTAAGAGTTGACTTTTACTGAAGCAAATGATTGGTCAAACTTGCCAAATATTGGATAATGATAATATTATCTTAATCATATGAAATAAATATTATCTTAATCAAATAAGATAGTCCTTATATTAGAAGGTGCTGGGGGATACTTTCAGATGTATGCATATTAGTTCAGATCTGAAAAGATCCTAAATAATTTTAAGCAACTCTGAATTAATGGTTTTAAGACACCCTTAGAATGTGTTAAAGGTATATATAAAACCTTAAATTAAATCAAATTTTTAAAACTCAATTTCATATGTGTTTTTCCCTAAACAAACAAAATATTTGTATCTTGTTAAAGGACAGCTGCATTTTAGAGAAAGAGCTGTTAAGCTATTACTGTATGAAAAGAATGGAAGAGCCCTATGGCACCAGAAATAGTGCAAATTGAGTCCACTTTAACTGTCCTGGCTCAGTGCTAGGGAATCACGGGAATTGTATTTTTTTCTGAGACATTGAGCCTTCTCTGTCAGAGAGCTCTGGTGTCACAATAAACTACAGTTCCCATGATTCCCTAGCACTGAGACAGGGCAGTTAAAGTGGACTCAATTTGCACTATTTCTGGCAGTCTGCAAAGGCCCTAATATATTTCAGCATAAGCTTCTTTGACTCCAGTCCACTTTTTCAGATTAGACCACAAAAGCTTATGAAATAAATTGGTTAGCCTTAAAGGTGACACAGGGCTGTTAATTTTTATCAGTTTTTTTGCAGTGATTCTTGGCCAAATCTTAGTGTAATGCTCAAGCCTATATCCTTTCCAACTGGGTCTCAGAAACTTCCCCTTTCTCCTCCTCAGCACATGCTTTTTAAAAAACAGTTGTTGTTATTCAACTCCCAAAGGCTACGAGTACAACTCTACAGATTCAACATTTATTGATGGGGGGAAAGAGAGCCTTCTGTTTCAAATAGAGGAAAGACCTTATGTATATGAAGCACAGAAGCAACATTTTATTCTTATATAAAAGGAAGGGAAATGTGATAAGAGTGGTATTATGGATATATAGTTATAAACACTAACCACCAAATCAAGAAACTTAAGCCTTAGGATTGTTTTCAAGAGTTCCTGCCTCAATGAATTGCAATCTGATTGGTGAAAGTGGGTTGCATGGTAAGCACAAAGCCTGTACACCTTAGCCCCAAGGTCTTTCCTTGCATGGATGTGTCCTGCCGGAAAGGGAGAAAGGGACAACATGCACAAGTAAGACAATGTTTCAAAACGGGTAAATGTTAAAGCCCAGATCAACATCTGAAAACCTAAGGTGCATCCATATTACATAGTTACGGCATTTTGATACCATTAACTGTCGTGGTGCCATTCTATGAAAGGATGGCAATTTTGAGATACTTTGATTCCCATGAACTACAGCAATAAAGCATTCTGGCAGAGCGTTCTAAGTCCCTCACAAAACTGCAAATTCCAGGATTCCATAGGATGGCACCATGGCAGTTAAAATGGTATCAAACTGTGTGATTGTGTAGTATGCAGCTGGTCAGTCTACGTTCAGATGCAAAGAGCTTTTTTGAATACTGTAAGATAATTTATACCACTGGTTCTTTATTTTATTTGTATTTTGCTTCTTCTTTCAGATTCATCAGATCAATTTATTAACCCTAGTATTCGTATGGGTCTTATGCCCATTTCAGTCAACCCCTCAGATGGACCGGAGGTGAAAATCTACAATCAGAAAGGATTCCTCTTTTTAAACTCCAAAGAGATTGAAACATACCTGACTGGCCCATGGCTGACTCGCTTTGTTCCTTCAGTCCACACTGTTGTGTTTATATTGGGTTTTCCATTAAACATCATGGCCATTTTAATGTTTCTATTCAAAACAAAGCTGAAGAAGCCAGCTTTCATATTCATGGTCAACCTTGCTTCTTCAGACTTACTTCTTGTGATTGTGCTGCCTCTTAAAATTTCCTATCATTTTTCAGGACACAACTGGACATTTGGGCCTGACATGTGTCGTTTCACCACTTCCACCTTCTTCTGCAACATCTTCTGCTCTGTATTGCTAATGACAGCAATAAGCATTGACCGTTTCCTGGTAGTGCTGTACCCGATGCAGTCTCTGTCATGGCGAACACTAAGGCGAACCTCCTTGGCATGTGGTGCAATCTGGCTTGTAGCCATCATTGCGGTGATACCTCTCCTGATGATCCCTCAAGCACAGAAAATAGACCAATTAAACATAACAACCTGTCTTGATGTGCTAGATGCTTCCGTGGTCACACGCTTTCATTATTATGCTTTTCCATTATCTGTCCTGTTCTTTTTTATACCACTGTTCATCTCTACTGCATGCTATGTGTGCATTATAAGGAAACTTTCTTCTCCCAATGTTGCCACAAGGCCAAGTAAGAGGAGACGCACTATCCTCTTGTGTGCAGCTGTTTTGTGTTCTTTTGTTCTTTGTTTTGGTCCAATGAATATTCTGTTGTTGATCCCAGTTGTTTTTCCAGATTCAACTAATGAAAAGCTCCTTTTTGCTTACATGCTATCTCTCTGTATTAGTAGCATAAACTGTTGCATTGACCCCTTGATCTATTATTATGCTTCTTCAGAATGTCAAAGACAGGTCTGGAAGTTCCTGCATCTTAGGAAGCATTCCAGTTCTGAAAAAGACATTCAGGGAACAACAAGTAGTAATATGACCACATGTTCCAGTGGTTTGAATCACTTGTCTCAAGCATAGTATCTGATGCCTAAACCTATATGTTCCTTCGTGAACATGGGCTTTGCATGTGGCAGATATCGACAGTCTCCTTTAATGCCCATATCTTTCCTTCTATAGTCTTGTCAAAGACGGGCAATTTGTGGCCCTTTAGGTGTTACAGGACTACAGCTCTCAGCAGTACCTACTAGCACAGCCAATGGCAAGGAATGCTGGAGATGTAGTCTAAGAACATCTAGAGGGCTATACTTTCCCTCTCTCTCCCTGACCTAGAGTGTTAAAACATTGCATGCTCATTTGCGGTCCAATAGCTTCAAACAACGACTCATTTGAAATGGGAAAGTTGCACCGTTCTGCTTTGACAAGGATCTATAGCTGTATAGACACAGGCAAAGATGTCACGAGTTATTTGCCTTATTTGAAGAAGAACACAAAGTGGAACATTTTCCAAATGTGCAAGAACAACCCTGTATTATGTTCCATTTTCTGAATCTTGAGAGTAGCAGGAACATTTTTATTCTATGAAATTCTACAGTTACATCATCTGATGTGAACATGTTTCTGTTCACATTAATTTCTCTTCTAATTGCTCCAGTTAATGGTCAGGATCCTCTATGGCAGTTAAGAATATGTAACCTAGAGTTACACACTCATAACTGTTACATGTTTCATGATCCTTATGTAGCCCCTAGTTTAGCCCCAGTCTCTACTTCCTGGGCAGCAGCTACTGTGATCAACAGGAACCTCTTCCCCTATTGCTCAGCAAGCAGCTGGCTGATACTCTCACCCCCTTGTGGGAGTGATTGCTGGTGTAAGGGACAATTGTGACAAGGGTCCTGCTATTGCCTGACATACTAGAGATCTCTCATGGGAGAGGTGGAGATGGCAGACAGGGGAACAGGCCCCCACTGATCACAGTGAGGGTTGATGGTCAGGTTGGGATTCACTGTGCAGTGAATTCCACATAATCCTGGGATTCATGCATATGCATCCCCCAATCAGAATTCTGATCAGTACTCCCAGTAAATACTTTGATTTAAATATTTCATAACTGTGTTTTGCATTTACCTGACTGTGGTGAACACAAAATTCAGAGTGAAACAAAGAGGATAAGTATAAAGGTAAAAGTTTCCCCTTTTGTCAAGGTTATTTACCGTAGTCATATCCAACTGTAGGTGGCAGTGCTCATCTCCATTACCAAATCGAGAGAGCCAGTGTTGTCAAAAACAACTTCATGGTCATGTGGCCAGCATGACTAAATGCTGAGGTGCACAGAATGCTGTTACCTTCTCACCAAAGTGGTACCTATTTATCTACTTGCACTTTTACATGCTTTCACACTGTTAGGTTGGCAGAAGCTGAGACTAGCAACAGGAGCTCACTCTGTCATATAATGCTTGGGTCTTGACTGCTGATCTGGCAGTCATCAGAGTCAGCATCTTAACTGCTAAGCCACTGAGTCTCACATCAGTAAGAACATTAGCAATTCTTGGTTATATTCATAAAAGCTGAAAAACCTCTGTGCAGAATTTTACCAGCAAAATTGCAAGAAATACAAGTGGAACTAGTATGTAGAAAGATTGTAGCACCTTTGAGACTAACTGAAATAAAGAAGTTGGCAGCATGAGCTTTCGTAAACTAAAGTCTACTTCTTCAGATGCATTCCTCACATGCAAGTGAAACTAGTCTGGGAGCCAATTGTGAAGCGCACTTTTTATTTTCTTTCATTTGTGGGCCACACCATGGACCCTTTTGTCCCACAGCTGCCACCCTCCTATGCAAAGAGCCACTCCTTCAGCAACCTTCTCTTCTAAAACTCTTTAGACTAACCTATCTTGTATAAGGTTTAGTAGCATGGATATTCATTCACACTGTAGACAAGTGGTTCATAAAGTAACAACAAAACTTTATTTACAATGCAAGTAACAATGTTTCACTCGGACTTGCTGCACTTATTATAATTGGTTATGGTTACAAATAATAATACTTGAAAACACTCCTTTCCTTGGAATGCTTTCAATTACCCCCACAGGACACTCTTAGCTCTTCTTTGGGTACCTTTACCACTATTTCTTAACCGGCCTCTAAGGCTATCAATACCCCTCAGGATATTCTCTTTATTGACTCCCTCAGTTGGAGTTTCATATGGAGTTTAGGCCCCTCTCTTATAGACCTTAACTCTGTTCTACTCTGAAACCTTCATCAGATCCTCACTCTATGGAATTCAAACCCTAACTGACTTCCAACTGTTCCTAACGGAAATTTCCCCCATACAGCCCAACATTCTATTGGCTGTTGCCAGCTCAGTCCTGATTGGTTGTCACCAGGGCTGGCTCTAACCTGCCTTCTCTCCTCACTGATGCCTTGATGTTATAGTACCAATTATAGTACCAATTAACCCTCTGCCTTCTCTGTTTTTCAGATTCTTTTAAAATGTCCCGGTTTCTCCCTCCTCCTCCCACCACTCCCCCCCTTTGTCCATATCTTATTTCAATTGCTGCAACCTGAATTCAAAGTGCAAAAGTAGTTTGCACACAATTAACTCAGCTGGAGGTACAGGTGAGCAGAGATAGAGAGACCACTTTAACTGTCCAGGCTCAATGCTAGGGAATCATGGAAATTTTATTTTTTTCTGAGACATTGAGCCTTCTCTGTCAGAAAACTCTGGTGCCACAATAAACTACAGTTCCCATGATTCCCTAGCACTGAGCCAGGGCAGTTAAAGTGGTCTCAAGCTGGGCTATTTCTGGCAGTCTGTTCAGGCCCAGAATCTTGCATTCCTCAGTAGTCTCAGGCAAAAGCAAACTGCTGCAGCCCTTCCTAGCTAGTCTTTTCTTCCTCATTAAAAACTTTTGCCACCTTGACTGCACTCTGATATTGCTTGGCTAAATGGACTGAGGGAGGGAGGGAAGGAGGGGGAAGAGCTCATCCTGAAATGATGTGTTGTTGGTGTGTGGATGATGAGTGTTGTAGTGATGCCTTTTGGCACCCAGCAGAGTCTGCAGGACAAGCTGGCTGCTGTGATCCACAGCCACTGTGTAGATTTGCCATCAACTGGCTCAGCTTCCCTTCTCCAGCATCCTGTCTTCCTCAGTCAAGAAGACACATTGTAAAGTCCAAAAGCATCGCTTTATTAATACATATAAAAAGTAAAAATAAGATAACTAAGTAAAATCCATTGTGATGAACTTGTCCAGTTCAGCCATACAAGATTACATCTTTAACAATCCCAAAAGCATTAGGATCCAACTTGTTGCAGTTAAAAACACTGCAGCCAACCACACACGCTCACACGTTCACATCTTGAACAATAAACAATTCTTAGACAAAGGATTTTCTAAGCCCATCCCATACTCCACCTTCTAGGTGTTAACTTTATGTTAATTGGATAATGACAGTATGATGTATGTTAACCCAGCCTCTTGTTGTCCATCATCCACCACGTGAGCAACTTTCCCAAGCCTAACGATGTTTAATATTTGATATCTCTTTGTTATCCATAACAAAGTCTGGTTCCATTAGTTCTACCTCTGGGAAAGTACATTGTTGATGTCTCTATTACCACCTGGCATTGATTCACCCTGTTTCTCTAAATATTGTTTGTGCCTTGTCCAGAAACTGTTCTCAAGTGGAAAATTACAGACACACACACATCTTTTCATTTCACCTTTGACTATATATCCCATTCATATCCTAACAATCCCCTCCTGAAATGTATAGATGTGTGAGATCACTATTATTGTTGTTGTTGTTATTAAAACTGTCTTAACACAATGTTTGATTTTATATATCTAAAGCAGGGGTAGGCAACCTTTCCCCTTTAAGGGCCGAGGGACTTCAACTCCCAGAAGCCTCAGCCATGTTGGCCAATAGTCCCCTGTTGGCCAATAGCTCCTGGGATTCTGGGAGCTGAAGTCCCTCAGCCCTTAAAGGGGAAAGGTTGCCTACCCCTGATCTGAAGTAACACCTCAACCTGTTATAACAATTGTTAATGTTGTTCTATCTCTAGAACCTTTGTTAATATATCTATATAGTTGTGGTTTGGCCTTAAACCCTTAGGCAAACAATTTTATTTTTAACTAGCTCTCTTTAGCATTTTGTTATAAAACTCTAACATATCTTGACCTATATTTTAACATTTTTAACACCTTTGTTTTTGTCATAAAAATGTATGTCTGTGAATCTCTATATATCACAACTGATAACTCACAATTTAAATCTTATAACTGTTTAATCTATTATTAACTATAAACATCAAACCTTTTACAAAGCCTCTCTATATCTGGATATTTAAAACTCTCTGTAACTTTATTTTAAACAAAACCTATTGACTTTAAACTTGTCACCACCTCTGCACTTTGTAAATCACACTTTCTTAATCTTTTTATGTTGACTTACTAAACCATCAGCAGTCTAGCAACTTTAAAATAAGACCTCAAAAATTAAAACCTTTGATAACAAATCTCTCTGGACAACTTTTTCATTTTTTTTAAAATCTCCTGAATCTAAACAACCAAAAACTGTCATCTCTTTGTGTTAACACATCAGCATTTAAACAAGCAATCTCAAAACCAAAATGTTGCACTTACTAGCCCCTCCTTATTGTTAAAAGCTTATTTTAGTCACAAGCTCTCAGCCTCAGACTGTTTTATCAATGTTTTTAAACCTTTGTTGAACAAATCCTTTTGTTATTAACCTAGCTTTGTATTTTTATTTGTCATCAGGCATCTTTTATTTTGTATATCTATTCACCTTGTGATTTTTGTTTTTAGGTCTATCAACCACATTTTAAACACCTCTTTGTCAATTTTAAACACTTAAACTTTTTGTTGCACTGTAGTGTATCATTTTCTCTCTCTCAACAGGAAAAAACCTTTTAAAACTTTTAAAACCTCTGAAACTCCCTGAAACTCCTTAACACTGTCTGAAACTCCTTGAAACTCTCTGACACTGTGTGAAACTCTTTAAAACTCTTCTTGAAACTCTCCGGCTCACCAGCCACTTATGTATAAACTCTTGTCCTTTGTATAATAAACTTGTGTGTTGTTTTCACTCTCTATGAATTTTTTTTTGACATAACATGTATCATTTTTGGACTTGTGTGTCTTTTGATTTTTGTCATTTTACCTTTTAATGATCTTGTCTGTATTGTCTGATCTAAAGTGTTTCTCTCACTTTAAAAAAAAATCTGTCTTTTGTGTGTTTTGTGCCCCTCCATTTTCTGACACTTGGATCTTTAACTGTCTTATCTTTAGTAAAACCTCTTGTTTGAATGTATCTTTTTTCAACTTAGAATCATAAAGTTGGAAAAAACCATAAGGACCATCTAGTCTAACCCCCTGCCATGCAGGAACTCTCAGTCAAAACTTGAATGTTTTTCACAATTGTTATTTTTTTTAAACATTAAAACTTTTTCCTACCATCAAGGTGAAATCTCCAACTGTTATTTTTTGAATATTTTATAACACCATCTTGACACTTTGGTTTAATTTCTCTTTTAAAACATGTTAGCATATATATCTTTGTATATTGTCTAAAACCTGTTAAATACTTTAAATTCAGTGGATCCCCACATAACATGTGTAATAATGTTGGATTTTTTTCCCCTCTCAGCCAGTTTTTAAACTGTGAGACAAGAATTCTCCTTTTTCCCGGTCTGTGAGCAAAGACCCTTTGTAATCAATTTTTTTACATTTATCCATTGTTAAAAACTTTCAGTTGTATCACATCTCTGTCTTAAAACTCTGACATATAAAAACTCTGGAAAATCTATCCATAATCACTAAGAAAATATTTGTTGTCACCTAGTAACTCACACATTTGTCTCTTTTGTTTAACAGCAACCTCAACAGGTCATTTTAACAATTCACTTGTTCCGGTTTTGTCACAGGAAAAACCTTGACTTTTTACTCTGTGGCAAACCAAACATCTCCCAAATCATTTGTATAATAAAACATTTTAAAAATTCAGGACCTATATCTCATCAGCTTAAAACAAACTACCAAATCCTATGTCCCCTAGGATTTTATATTGATGTGTATAACCAGAATGTAATGATTTATTTTCCACACCTGCACATTTAGCATTTGTCTCACTTTGTATAAAATACATATTTTTTTTCTCTCTTATAGCTTTTGTATATACCTCCCCATCCGGGGTGATTTTATATATTTTTCCCACAAAACTCAGTGTATATCCCCTGACACACCAATTAAACAGTTTTGTAAAACAGGTATACATAAAACATTTTTAAAGTTTTCTCACCAAAACTTGGCATATAGACATTTCTCAATTTCTTTTGACATCTCTTACCCCTCCATCAGCTAGATAAACATCTTTAAGATTGGAGGATCTCTTTATTTTTCAGCAAAACTGTAACATATGTCCCAGAATATATAGACTCTTGTCTTTAGGTTTCACCTGTGTGAGTCACAGTCACAGCTCTGTAAAACAGCTTGTAGCTTCTCTGTTTCTCCCAATGTCTCTGGGTTGTAGATAGATTGTTGATTGTAGCAAACATCCTTGCATTGCCATTTTCAAAACTCTTGTTTTGTTGTAGTAAAAGCATCGATTCGCACTCCGTGCATCAGCTGTCTTTTTTTTCAGGACGCATATCTTGACCTCAAGATGCTGTCCCAGGCTTTCTCCCAAGCCTATATTTTGGCTTTTTCAAGCAAACTGCTTTTTTTGACATTTTCTGGCCTCTTCAAGCAAACCACTTGGCTTAACAGATTCCCATCTTTTGGAACCTCAGGCCTCCAGCAAAACTTTTGGCATTTAGCAACACCGTTGCAGCCTTTGAACTTCAGGCATTTGTAAACCTGCTACAGCTCCACACAGCATTGACCACTGTGTAAAACTTCACCCCCACCAGGGATTTTTGTATTTTTTCTCTAAGAACTGTAAAGTCCTTTGACCACAGCATTTCTGACAAAGTTGTGTAGAAATCATTCATTCTTTCTTCAGTTCCCAAAACCTTTGGCTGAAGAAACATCCTCTCCCAAAACATAACTGTAACTCAGAGGGGGTAACAGAATGAGTTCTCTTGGCTTAGGCAACCGCCTGTGTCCAGCAATCATGCTGCATTTTAAACTGCATACATTGCAACATGTATTCTGTGACTCAAGCCCCAGCTGCTTCCATATCAAACAAAATAGCCTTTAACAGAGTCTTTTGCAGCTTGAACAAAAACAAAAATTTCACTGCATTGAACCCGCAGTATTCTCAGCATTTTTAGCCTTTGATTTTTTCTGTATCTTACTGCTTAAAGAGTGGAGTCCTCAGACAACCTGTCTTTAAAGAGGTCTGCACTCTGCCATCCGGCAGAAACAGCTTAGCAGTAAACTTTTACTTACATCTGAAGATTTGAAGCCACCTCTGCTTTTCCCAGCAACCGCTGAAGCATGGTTCCCTTGTCCTGGCACAGCTGAAGTCGTGGATAGGCAATACTTGCCTCTTTGCAAATTTGTCCTCCTGGACATCTGGCCCCCTTGTCCTCTGGACATCTGGCCTCTTTGTCCTCTGGCAGACACAGCCACATTTGGCAGACAAGCCACTCTTCTGGCAAAAACAGTCTTAGCTGGCAGACTAGCCACAGACTGGCAAAACAAGCCTCATCAGCCAGACTAGCCACAATTGGCAAAAACAGTCTTAAATTGGCAAAACAGCCATAACTGGGCAAAACAAGCCACAAACTGGCAAACAGGCCATAACTGGCAGAAAAGCCATAACTGGGCCCATAACCCTTGTTGGTGTGTGGATGATGAGTGTTGTAGTGATGCCTTTTGGCACCCAGCAGAGTCTGCAGGACAAGCTGGCTGCTGTGATCCACAGCCACTGTGTAGATTTGCCATCAACTGGCTCAGCTTCTCTTCTTCAGCATCCTGTCTTCCTCAGTCAAGAAGACACATTGTAAAGTCCAAAAGCATCGCTTTATTAATACATATAAAAAGTAAAAATAAGATAACTAAGTAAAATCCATTGTGATGAACTTGTCCAGTTCAGCCATACAAGATTACATCTTTAACAATCCCAAAAGCATTAGGATCCAACTTGTTGCAGTTAAAAACACTGCAGCCAACCACACACGCTCACACGTTCACATCTTGAACAATAAACAATTCTTAGACAAAGGATTTTCTAAGCCCATCCCATACTCCACCTTCTAGGTGTTAACTTTATGTTAATTGGATAATGACAGTATGATGTATGTTAACCCAGCCTCTTGTTGTCCATCATCCACCACGTGAGCAACTTTCCCAAGCCTAACGATGTTTAATATTTGATATCTCTTTGTTATCCATAACAAAGTCTGGTTCCATTAGTTCTACCTCTGGGAAAGTACATTGTTGATGTCTCTATTACCACCTGGCATTGATTCACCCTGTTTCTCTAAATATTGTTTGTGCCTTGTCCAGAAACTGTTCTCAAGTGGAAAATTACAGACACACACACATCTTTTCATTTCACCTTTGACTATATATCCCATTCATATCCTAACAATCCCCTCCTGAAATGTATAGATGTGTGAGATCACTATTATTGTTGTTGTTGTTATTAAAACTGTCTTAACACAATGTTTGATTTTATATATCTAAAGCAGGGGTAGGCAACCTTTCCCCTTTAAGGGCCGAGGGACTTCAACTCCCAGAAGCCTCAGCCATGTTGGCCAATAGTCCCCTGTTGGCCAATAGCTCCTGGGATTCTGGGAGCTGAAGTCCCTCAGCCCTTAAAGGGGAAAGGTTGCCTACCCCTGATCTGAAGTAACACCTCAACCTGTTATAACAATTGTTAATGTTGTTCTATCTCTAGAACCTTTGTTAATATATCTATATAGTTGTGGTTTGGCCTTAAACCCTTAGGCAAACAATTTTATTTTTAACTAGCTCTCTTTAGCATTTTGTTATAAAACTCTAACATATCTTGACCTATATTTTAACATTTTTAACACCTTTGTTTTTGTCATAAAAATGTATGTCTGTGAATCTCTATATATCACAACTGATAACTCACAATTTAAATCTTATAACTGTTTAATCTATTATTAACTATAAACATCAAACCTTTTACAAAGCCTCTCTATATCTGGATATTTAAAACTCTCTGTAACTTTATTTTAAACAAAACCTATT
This sequence comes from Phrynosoma blainvillii, assembly GCA_026167975.1. Taxonomy (NCBI): domain Eukaryota; kingdom Metazoa; phylum Chordata; class Lepidosauria; order Squamata; family Phrynosomatidae; genus Phrynosoma; species Phrynosoma blainvillii. Next base: position 51,934,284 of record JANUYF010000002.1, on the reverse strand, counting down.
GACTTTAAACTTGTCACCACCTCTGCACTTTGTAAATCACACTTTCTTAATCTTTTTATGTTGACTTACTAAACCATCAGCAGTCTAGCAACTTTAAAATAAGACCTCAAAAATTAAAACCTTTGATAACAAATCTCTCTGGACAACTTTTTCATTTTTTTTAAAATCTCCTGAATCTAAACAACCAAAAACTGTCATCTCTTTGTGTTAACACATCAGCATTTAAACAAGCAATCTCAAAACCAAAATGTTGCACTTACTAGCCCCTCCTTATTGTTAAAAGCTTATTTTAGTCACAAGCTCTCAGCCTCAGACTGTTTTATCAATGTTTTTAAACCTTTGTTGAACAAATCCTTTTGTTATTAACCTAGCTTTGTATTTTTATTTGTCATCAGGCATCTTTTATTTTGTATATCTATTCACCTTGTGATTTTTGTTTTTAGGTCTATCAACCACATTTTAAACACCTCTTTGTCAATTTTAAACACTTAAACTTTTTGTTGCACTGTAGTGTATCATTTTCTCTCTCTCAACAGGAAAAAACCTTTTAAAACTTTTAAAACCTCTGAAACTCCCTGAAACTCCTTAACACTGTCTGAAACTCCTTGAAACTCTCTGACACTGTGTGAAACTCTTTAAAACTCTTCTTGAAACTCTCCGGCTCACCAGCCACTTATGTATAAACTCTTGTCCTTTGTATAATAAACTTGTGTGTTGTTTTCACTCTCTATGAATTTTTTTTTGACATAACATGTATCATTTTTGGACTTGTGTGTCTTTTGATTTTTGTCATTTTACCTTTTAATGATCTTGTCTGTATTGTCTGATCTAAAGTGTTTCTCTCACTTTAAAAAAAAATCTGTCTTTTGTGTGTTTTGTGCCCCTCCATTTTCTGACACTTGGATCTTTAACTGTCTTATCTTTAGTAAAACCTCTTGTTTGAATGTATCTTTTTTCAACTTAGAATCATAAAGTTGGAAAAAACCATAAGGACCATCTAGTCTAACCCCCTGCCATGCAGGAACTCTCAGTCAAAACTTGAATGTTTTTCACAATTGTTATTTTTTTTAAACATTAAAACTTTTTCCTACCATCAAGGTGAAATCTCCAACTGTTATTTTTTGAATATTTTATAACACCATCTTGACACTTTGGTTTAATTTCTCTTTTAAAACATGTTAGCATATATATCTTTGTATATTGTCTAAAACCTGTTAAATACTTTAAATTCAGTGGATCCCCACATAACATGTGTAATAATGTTGGATTTTTTTCCCCTCTCAGCCAGTTTTTAAACTGTGAGACAAGAATTCTCCTTTTTCCCGGTCTGTGAGCAAAGACCCTTTGTAATCAATTTTTTTACATTTATCCATTGTTAAAAACTTTCAGTTGTATCACATCTCTGTCTTAAAACTCTGACATATAAAAACTCTGGAAAATCTATCCATAATCACTAAGAAAATATTTGTTGTCACCTAGTAACTCACACATTTGTCTCTTTTGTTTAACAGCAACCTCAACAGGTCATTTTAACAATTCACTTGTTCCGGTTTTGTCACAGGAAAAACCTTGACTTTTTACTCTGTGGCAAACCAAACATCTCCCAAATCATTTGTATAATAAAACATTTTAAAAATTCAGGACCTATATCTCATCAGCTTAAAACAAACTACCAAATCCTATGTCCCCTAGGATTTTATATTGATGTGTATAACCAGAATGTAATGATTTATTTTCCACACCTGCACATTTAGCATTTGTCTCACTTTGTATAAAATACATATTTTTTTTCTCTCTTATAGCTTTTGTATATACCTCCCCATCCGGGGTGATTTTATATATTTTTCCCACAAAACTCAGTGTATATCCCCTGACACACCAATTAAACAGTTTTGTAAAACAGGTATACATAAAACATTTTTAAAGTTTTCTCACCAAAACTTGGCATATAGACATTTCTCAATTTCTTTTGACATCTCTTACCCCTCCATCAGCTAGATAAACATCTTTAAGATTGGAGGATCTCTTTATTTTTCAGCAAAACTGTAACATATGTCCCAGAATATATAGACTCTTGTCTTTAGGTTTCACCTGTGTGAGTCACAGTCACAGCTCTGTAAAACAGCTTGTAGCTTCTCTGTTTCTCCCAATGTCTCTGGGTTGTAGATAGATTGTTGATTGTAGCAAACATCCTTGCATTGCCATTTTCAAAACTCTTGTTTTGTTGTAGTAAAAGCATCGATTCGCACTCCGTGCATCAGCTGTCTTTTTTTTCAGGACGCATATCTTGACCTCAAGATGCTGTCCCAGGCTTTCTCCCAAGCCTATATTTTGGCTTTTTCAAGCAAACTGCTTTTTTTGACATTTTCTGGCCTCTTCAAGCAAACCACTTGGCTTAACAGATTCCCATCTTTTGGAACCTCAGGCCTCCAGCAAAACTTTTGGCATTTAGCAACACCGTTGCAGCCTTTGAACTTCAGGCATTTGTAAACCTGCTACAGCTCCACACAGCATTGACCACTGTGTAAAACTTCACCCCCACCAGGGATTTTTGTATTTTTTCTCTAAGAACTGTAAAGTCCTTTGACCACAGCATTTCTGACAAAGTTGTGTAGAAATCATTCATTCTTTCTTCAGTTCCCAAAACCTTTGGCTGAAGAAACATCCTCTCCCAAAACATAACTGTAACTCAGAGGGGGTAACAGAATGAGTTCTCTTGGCTTAGGCAACCGCCTGTGTCCAGCAATCATGCTGCATTTTAAACTGCATACATTGCAACATGTATTCTGTGACTCAAGCCCCAGCTGCTTCCATATCAAACAAAATAGCCTTTAACAGAGTCTTTTGCAGCTTGAACAAAAACAAAAATTTCACTGCATTGAACCCGCAGTATTCTCAGCATTTTTAGCCTTTGATTTTTTCTGTATCTTACTGCTTAAAGAGTGGAGTCCTCAGACAACCTGTCTTTAAAGAGGTCTGCACTCTGCCATCCGGCAGAAACAGCTTAGCAGTAAACTTTTACTTACATCTGAAGATTTGAAGCCACCTCTGCTTTTCCCAGCAACCGCTGAAGCATGGTTCCCTTGTCCTGGCACAGCTGAAGTCGTGGATAGGCAATACTTGCCTCTTTGCAAATTTGTCCTCCTGGACATCTGGCCCCCTTGTCCTCTGGACATCTGGCCTCTTTGTCCTCTGGCAGACACAGCCACATTTGGCAGACAAGCCACTCTTCTGGCAAAAACAGTCTTAGCTGGCAGACTAGCCACAGACTGGCAAAACAAGCCTCATCAGCCAGACTAGCCACAATTGGCAAAAACAGTCTTAAATTGGCAAAACAGCCATAACTGGGCAAAACAAGCCACAAACTGGCAAACAGGCCATAACTGGCAGAAAAGCCATAACTGGGCCCATAACCCTTGTTGGTGTGTGGATGATGAGTGTTGTAGTGATGCCTTTTGGCACCCAGCAGAGTCTGCAGGACAAGCTGGCTGCTGTGATCCACAGCCACTGTGTAGATTTGCCATCAACTGGCTCAGCTTCTCTTCTTCAGCATCCTGTCTTCCTCAGTCAAGAAGACACATTGTAAAGTCCAAAAGCATCGCTTTATTAATACATATAAAAAGTAAAAATAAGATAACTAAGTAAAATCCATTGTGATGAACTTGTCCAGTTCAGCCATACAAGATTACATCTTTAACAATCCCAAAAGCATTAGGATCCAACTTGTTGCAGTTAAAAACACTGCAGCCAACCACACACGCTCACACGTTCACATCTTGAACAATAAACAATTCTTAGACAAAGGATTTTCTAAGCCCATCCCATACTCCACCTTCTAGGTGTTAACTTTATGTTAATTGGATAATGACAGTATGATGTATGTTAACCCAGCCTCTTGTTGTCCATCATCCACCACGTGAGCAACTTTCCCAAGCCTAACGATGTTTAATATTTGATATCTCTTTGTTATCCATAACAAAGTCTGGTTCCATTAGTTCTACCTCTGGGAAAGTACATTGTTGATGTCTCTATTACCACCTGGCATTGATTCACCCTGTTTCTCTAAATATTGTTTGTGCCTTGTCCAGAAACTGTTCTCAAGTGGAAAATTACAGACACACACACATCTTTTCATTTCACCTTTGACTATATATCCCATTCATATCCTAACAATCCCCTCCTGAAATGTATAGATGTGTGAGATCACTATTATTGTTGTTGTTGTTATTAAAACTGTCTTAACACAATGTTTGATTTTATATATCTAAAGCAGGGGTAGGCAACCTTTCCCCTTTAAGGGCCGAGGGACTTCAACTCCCAGAAGCCTCAGCCATGTTGGCCAATAGTCCCCTGTTGGCCAATAGCTCCTGGGATTCTGGGAGCTGAAGTCCCTCAGCCCTTAAAGGGGAAAGGTTGCCTACCCCTGATCTGAAGTAACACCTCAACCTGTTATAACAATTGTTAATGTTGTTCTATCTCTAGAACCTTTGTTAATATATCTATATAGTTGTGGTTTGGCCTTAAACCCTTAGGCAAACAATTTTATTTTTAACTAGCTCTCTTTAGCATTTTGTTATAAAACTCTAACATATCTTGACCTATATTTTAACATTTTTAACACCTTTGTTTTTGTCATAAAAATGTATGTCTGTGAATCTCTATATATCACAACTGATAACTCACAATTTAAATCTTATAACTGTTTAATCTATTATTAACTATAAACATCAAACCTTTTACAAAGCCTCTCTATATCTGGATATTTAAAACTCTCTGTAACTTTATTTTAAACAAAACCTATTGACTTTAAACTTGTCACCACCTCTGCACTTTGTAAATCACACTTTCTTAATCTTTTTATGTTGACTTACTAAACCATCAGCAGTCTAGCAACTTTAAAATAAGACCTCAAAAATTAAAACCTTTGATAACAAATCTCTCTGGACAACTTTTTCATTTTTTTTAAAATCTCCTGAATCTAAACAACCAAAAACTGTCATCTCTTTGTGTTAACACATCAGCATTTAAACAAGCAATCTCAAAACCAAAATGTTGCACTTACTAGCCCCTCCTTATTGTTAAAAGCTTATTTTAGTCACAAGCTCTCAGCCTCAGACTGTTTTATCAATGTTTTTAAACCTTTGTTGAACAAATCCTTTTGTTATTAACCTAGCTTTGTATTTTTATTTGTCATCAGGCATCTTTTATTTTGTATATCTATTCACCTTGTGATTTTTGTTTTTAGGTCTATCAACCACATTTTAAACACCTCTTTGTCAATTTTAAACACTTAAACTTTTTGTTGCACTGTAGTGTATCATTTTCTCTCTCTCAACAGGAAAAAACCTTTTAAAACTTTTAAAACCTCTGAAACTCCCTGAAACTCCTTAACACTGTCTGAAACTCCTTGAAACTCTCTGACACTGTGTGAAACTCTTTAAAACTCTTCTTGAAACTCTCCGGCTCACCAGCCACTTATGTATAAACTCTTGTCCTTTGTATAATAAACTTGTGTGTTGTTTTCACTCTCTATGAATTTTTTTTTGACATAACATGTATCATTTTTGGACTTGTGTGTCTTTTGATTTTTGTCATTTTACCTTTTAATGATCTTGTCTGTATTGTCTGATCTAAAGTGTTTCTCTCACTTTAAAAAAAAATCTGTCTTTTGTGTGTTTTGTGCCCCTCCATTTTCTGACACTTGGATCTTTAACTGTCTTATCTTTAGTAAAACCTCTTGTTTGAATGTATCTTTTTTCAACTTAGAATCATAAAGTTGGAAAAAACCATAAGGACCATCTAGTCTAACCCCCTGCCATGCAGGAACTCTCAGTCAAAACTTGAATGTTTTTCACAATTGTTATTTTTTTTAAACATTAAAACTTTAAAACTTGACTATATATCCCATTCATATCCTAACATGTGTGGTGTGGGGAGATGCCACCTCTGGTTACTCTAGCCTTAGGCTCTGAGCCACCTATTCTTCTTCCTGGTATGCTGTAACCTATTTAAAGCTAGACTGGCTTTAAATAGGTTACAGCATACCAGGAAGAAGAATGTTTGGGGAGTGGCGCCACACATGGTACTCCTTGCCTTGAGAAGTCTTCTTTCTCTCCTCTCTTTCTTGAAGCCTTTAAGTGGGCAATAAATACCAGATGTGAAGTCGAAGGCTTTTACGGCCAGCATCCATAAGTTTTTATGGGTTTTTCAGGCTGTGAGGACATGCTCTAGAAGAATGTATTCCTGACATTTCACCTGCATCTTTGGCTGGCATCTTCAGAGAATGGTGGCATGGAGGTGTGTGGGGTATATATACTGTGTGACCCTTGGTTGAGAGGATTAACATGTAAATCTGTGTATTGATCTGTTGAGGCAAGACCTCAGGGTGGGAGGATATGCAAGGAGGATTAGTGTCTATTTAATTAATGGGCCATTGTCTGTTGGAAATTAGCATGTAAATTAGCATGTAAATCTGTGTATTGTTCTGTTGAGGCAAGGCCTCAGGGTGGGAGGATATGCGAGAAGGATTAGTGTCAATTTCTATAGTGTCTATTATATGTCTATAGTGTCTATTATAGTGTCTATTATGTGTATATGTCTATTAGTGTCTATTAGTCTATGTCTATAGTGTCTATTAGTGTCTCTCAACCAAGGCTCACACAGTATATATACCCCACACACCTCCATGCCACCATTCTCTGAAGATGCCAGCCACAGATGCAGGCGAAACATCAGGAATACATTATTCTTGAACACAGCTTCACAGCCTGAAAAACCCACAAAACCTATAAATACCAAATGGTTTTGCAAACACTGTAATTTATTGTATTGCTTTTCACCTAGTGTTGTTGCTGGGTTCCTTCAAGTTGCTTCAGACTTATGGTGACCCTAAGGCAAACCTGTCATGGGATTGATTGATTGATTGATTGATTTGGCAAGATTAGTTCAGAGGCAGCTTGCCTTTGCCTTCCTCTGAGGCTGAGTGTATGAGAATTGACTAAGGTCACTCAGTGGGTTTCCATGGCCAAACAGGGATGCATATGCATATAGTATTTTAACATTCTGTTTTCTCCGAATTTCTATTGTATACAGTCACCCCTCTGTTCTCACAGACTTGAAGTCCACGTTTTTGCATATTCACAGAGGAGTAACCTCCATTTAAATCAATGGGGCTTGAATATTGGCAAGTCTCTGTTTTCATGGGGAAGGGGTCCGGAGCAGATCCCCTGCAAAAACGGAGGGCCAACTGTACTGCCTTGGGATTAATTAAATGGGAGTGTAGGAGTAAAACAATTCTTTCCTCTTTTTCCATTTATATTCTACAATGTAGTGATGGAGATGAGCTCAATAAAGAATTTCAGCAACCTCATATTACAAACAGCTTGCAATTACGTTATGCAGACAGAACAAAGGAGTGCTGTAATTTGATATGTGCTTCATGTGTTCCAAAGCTTTATAAACAGATTAGTATTGTAAATTAAAGTGATAGGCTGAAAAGCGAAAGAATGGCTTAAGGTTTGCTATTATGATGTAAATAGCCCAGGGCTATAGTTTCTGCAGGGTACTGCACTTACATGTGACATGTTACAAAATTTCATAGGTGATTCACACAGTTCTCTATCCCAGAGGAAGACAACTTTATTGGATTACAACTCCCAAAGCCTCCAGGCAATGGAGCCAGTTCAGTTTTTAAAAAGCAAGAATTGTGAGAAGGCACAGAACACTGTCTTTCAGTGAAGTCAATAAAATGTGTGGTAATATGGGACAGGGACTTTTCAACTGTAGTACCTCAATTGTGGAATGATCTCCTTTTGGAGGCCCAGACAGTACCAACGCTGATTTCATTTAGGCACCAAGTTAAAACTTCAAAGCCTTTGGGTCTCACTGAGGCTGCTGCCACACTGCAGAATGAATGCAGTTTGACACCATTTTAACTTCCATGGCTCCATCCTATGGAATTCTGGGATTTGTAGTTTATCATGGCACCAGAGTTCTCTGACAGAGAAAGCTAAATATCTCATAAAAGTACAGATCCCATTAAATACTATTTTATTTATATGTCGCACTGTCAAAAATCAACTGAGGGCCTGTACAGACTGCCAAAAATAATCCAGCTTGAGACCACCTTAACTGTCCTGGCTCAGTGCTAGGGAATCATGGGAACTGTAGTTTTTTCTGAGGAATGGAGCCTTGTCTATCAGAGAGCTCTGATGCTATAATGGACTCCAGCCATGTAGGACTCCCACTTTCCCTGCCACCTTTGAAATAAAATCTTTTTTTTCCCCTACTCAAACACCCATATACACATTCTGTGGCCATTTTGCTATGCTTTTCATCCAGGAGAAGCTTTTATTTACCCAGGAAGTGAAACGGAAGTCAACAAGTCCTGTATCAGATCTTTCCCATCAGACATCTTTCCAGCAAACACAGCGGTGATAAGTACTGACTGTTTCCTGCCAGTGGTGGGCTACATGTAGTCTCTATCATGGTGTACACTGAGCTGTGCCTCTGTGGTGTGTGTTGGCATCTGGCACGTAGCCATCACTGGAGTGATACCACTCTTTATCACTGTACAAACAAATGGAGTATCTAAGTTAAACAGTGCAAACCTGTCTGTGATTATTTCAACATTACTTTTCTGCATTGTCTACTCTTTCCCCTTCCCTCCACCATTTATTTGTTGATTTCACCTTTTATGTAATATGAGGTGCATTTCTTCATCTGACACTGCTGCAAAGCTAGGTAAAGAGAGACATATTATCCAGTCCAATACAGTTACAGGTAGACTTTCAAATAGACTTTAGTCTATGAAAGTTCATGCTGCCAACTTCTTTCTTTTAGTCCCACAGGTGCTATAAGATCTCTCTACATATTGATTCTACGGCTAACACAGTTATATCTCTGAATTCAACCCAGTTAGGGGGTTGTACTGAATGGCCCTTGTTGTCTCTTCCAACTCTATAATGGTATGATTCTTGCTTGCATCTATCTGACCCTCCTCTGCTGGATGTTTTGGTTCAGAAAATTCCTGTGCCTGGTACAAACCATATGTTTTCCACCTGGTCAGCCACTTGTGAGTACCCATGCTTGTTGGGGGATTCTGAAAATTGTAGTCTTAAAAACATAACATTCCCACTCTCTGCCTCTTGTGCTAACAGTATGCCACCTGCAAATGTCAATAAGACAGGCCTGAAAGCTCCTGTATTTCAGAAATGACAGGATTGGATGGACCACTTCCAGATGAATGCAGACCAGAGCCTGCATTTTGTTCTCTTTTCTGAGTTCCTGAGCAGCATGAATAGTTTCATTCATTGATATTCTGTCATCATGTCCTCTGATGTAAGGGGGTTTTCATTCTCTTTCCTCTGTTAACTGCTTCAACCAATACTTTGACAGAACCTCACAAACTGTATTTTGTAGCTGCTTGACAAAACGTGTTGTGAATGCAAAACCAAAACATAAACAGTGCAGGGAAAATTCAGGGAAAAGTCTCTTTTTAAGACAGTTACTCAAATTTCCCAAATTTCTGGGGTTTGTAATCCAAGCACATGAGTTTTCCTAGTTAAATAAATAAGCAGAAATAAACAGAATTGTTAATAAGATGTACTATCAGGTGTACTTATATATTGAAATATTGACATTTTTGCATGAATTTTACTTGAATATGTACAAATTCTGATGTACTGTTGCTGCTGCTGCTGCAAGAAGAAAAAGAAGTCTGCAGCAGTAGCTCCAAGGAGTACAGATATCATAAATGTTTGCCTTGTTTAGTTGGCCATCCAATGAACTGAATGCCTACAACCAAAATAATACACATAGGTATGGCTTAATTTTACTCGACCTTGCCATTCAAGTCTCTCTTTCAGTCTAAATGTGATTAATCTGTAGATATAAGAAACAGAAAGACAATCTCATGATTTTTTTCTAATCTTCCCCACTCTATTGTCATTTAGTTGTCTCAAACGCACAGTCATAGAGAAATAATGTCAGCCTGTGCAGTATAAATTTACAGCATACAGTTCCTTCAGCTATTGTTAATTCTATAGTGTTGAGAAGGGTATGGTCTGACAGCAGCAGCAGCAGTTCTGTTCAGAACTTGAAAAGTTACTTTTTCAAAATAGTTTGTCCCATTGCTTCTAACAGAGGTTTTGAAACTAATCCATTGTTGTTTCAATGTTTGAAAACTAACTAACAGTGCTGTTAATTGTATTGCTTATTTCCCCCCACTATCGTTCTTCGATGCTTAAAAAAAAAATAACAACCTGGAGGCCTGATAAGAAATGTCATTTTTAAAAAGCCTCTTAAATATCCTTTAAAAGAAACTTTGAAAAATAACTAGAAACAATTACTTGTTGCATCAATAAAATAGTTGCATTCTTACTCATTGCATTATTTTAAAATGTAATTTTGTTATGCCTCTGTTATGGGAGGAAGAGGGTAACTCTCTATTGAGTGTCATTCTTCTTGTTGTGAGCCTTCAAGTCATTTTCAACTTATGGCAACCCTAAAATGAACCTATCACAAGGTTTTCTTGGCAAGATTTGTTCAAGGGGGTTGCCTTTGCCTTTTTCTGAGGCTGAGAGACTGTGACTTGCCCAAGGTCATCCAGTGGATTTTCATGGCTGCATTACTTCCAAACTGTTGTGTGCCTGTCTAGTCTCTTTCCATGCTCTTAGTATACAAGGATTGTATATAGGAAATCCACTAGATGGTGCCAGAAAGCCAAAGCTTCCATTGTATGTACAATATTTGGTGCAAACCCCATAGAACTGGTAGAGTCACAAGCAAAGTGCAATTGGAGCAGATATTTTACTGGGACCTCAAAGTCCAGAGAGCCCTGCATGGGTTGAAAGAAAGCCACTGCCTTGAGGAAATGACAGGCTAAATTATAGATCAAGGCAATGGCTTTGTAACATACTATTTCTATTCAAGTACTGATATGAATCTAAGATATTGTTTAAGACACCATGTTCACCAAACCCTGTCCAGCTATGCATATAACAATCAGTAATAGAAACATGGTGTCTTAAACAGTATCTTAGATTCATATCAGTATCTATTCTCACACCAAGACTACTGCCTGAACCCAAATGCTTTTATGAAGAAAAAGAACAAACGTTTGCTTAAAAAGGTCAATTTTTAAAAGACTGCAAATATTCAAACTGCATTACAGTTGCATTTAATCAAAAAGCTTTTCCAAACCCCCCCCCCTCATGACCAGAGTAAGCTTTATTTAAGAGTGAGAAGAAATAATGAATTCCCCCTAATCTTCTTTCACAAATGTAATGCCTGAGCAATGTTTCTAGCCTCACACGTTTATGCGATTGGTTTCCTTATAAGGAACTGGGAAACAGCAAACAAGCATCAGTAACTCTGAACTATGTGCTGACCTCTTAACTACATAATGGCGCTTTTTCAGTCACACTAGCTTCATTGTGTTCTCCAAAGAGCTTGATATGCTCATGTTGTTTCTCAGGGCAAGTATATATCAAAGTCAGCTGCATCATAATTTAATATAAAGTACAGGGTTTTTCTTAAAAAATAATAAATTTAACAACTAACCAACAATAATTTTAATCTACAATTTTGTGAAGCGTGAGACTGTTTAGTGTCTTTACATAAGTGGAAAAGATTAGGGTTTTTCTCTGTCTCCCATCTCTGGCCTCTTTCCACGGTCATCCCTGTTGGATTGGTGTCTTAGTCCTAGCTGTGAGCATAGAAACAGCAGGGCTGCTATACTATAGGATTCAGAATGGAGCCCAGTTCCTGATAATGAAACAGAACCACATAGTACAGCCTGAATCAGGACCTTCATTGATGCTTTTCCTTGAGACTGAGGGCTTCTACAGATGGGTCTTTTGGGCCGTCCTGGAGGCAGGAATGGTGAGAGGATACCGTATGCTGGCCACCCCAATCCCTCCCCTAAGACGTCCTGATGCCACGCGCCATTACATATGGTACACGGCATCAGGAGGTCCTTCTGGCACAGCTTTTTGATACACTGTGCCAGAAAGGGTGCCAAAGAACTGCTCAGCAGCGCTTAGGGTGCCCTTTTGCTGGCTCTGAAAGGAGCGGCATTTTGCCGCTCTTTTCTGGGCTGGCAAAAGAGAGGATTGGGGCTGACACGTCCGGCAGCCTTGGCCCCGATTGTCTGTTTCCCAGGGCGGCCCAGGGCTGCCCGTCTGCATCCCCCCTGACTCCCATCTAATGGAGAAGAAGTGGACAGCTGAGGCCCATCAGATTCTTGATACTTCACCTCTATCACAATTGGCTCTGCTTACTAGGGGCTCATTCCTACTAGGATTTAAAGTAAATTGCTGATCAGGTTATATGACCGTTGTTCCCACTTGAAACCGATTCCGATCCTACTATGCTCGGTTTCAATTGTGATGAAGCGAGGCAAACACAAAAGAACCACTCTTTTCTGACACTAGTTTTTGGGTGGTTCTTTTGAAAAGACCTAAATCCAAACTGTGTTCAACAAGTGGGAATGACAGGTCGGATTTGCATCAGGAGGGGGGCTGCGCTAGCTCTTGCTGGCTTCTCTCAGCCAGCCCTGGTGCTCTGGTGCTGTTTTGGGGTCAGCCAAGGCTGGCAGGTGGGACAGTCCATCCTCCCTTCCTCCCCTCAGCGAGGAAGGAGTTGAGAGGCTTTCCTCCTTGGAGAGAGAGCTAAGGCAAGCCAGGAGCCTCACCAGAGTCCTTGGAACATGGCTTTGCCTTCTCTCTTCCTTCCTCTACCTTTCCCAGCTCGGCCATGGAAACCCACTGGGTGACCCTGGGCAAGTCACTCTCTCTCAGCCAGAGGGGATGAGGAGGAGGAAGGCCCGGGAGCTCTCGCTTTCAGGGAGCGCTCTGGCCAGGCTCCCCGGTTGAAGCAGCTGAAGGTTGGTCAGTGCAAAGAGGAGGAAAGGGAGATGGAGTGCCACCATCACCACTGCCGCTGCAATGGACAGTGAGGTGAGGGGTGCACCAGAGGGCAGCCCATCTGGAGGAAGTGGAGGAGCAGCCGCCAGGGCCCAAGTCTTCCTGCCATGCCACCACCCCTCCTCTATTGATGTTGTTGTTGTTGTTGTGTGCCTTCAAGTCTGTCATGGGGTTTTCTTGGCAAGGTTTGTCCAGAAGGAGTTTGCCTTTTCTCTCCTCCTCCTCCTCCTCCTCCTCCTCCTCCTCCTCCTCCTCCTCCTCCTCCTCCTCCTCCTCCTCCTCCTCCTCTCTCCATGGCAGCCATTCTTCCTCTTCCCCCTCAAGTGTGAATGACAAAGGGGAGTAAAAGGAGAATAAATTGAGAGATTTGATCACAAAATAACTCTGTTTCCACACTGAGTTATTTTGTAGTGGGAATGAGCCCTAGGACTGATAGGAGTTGCAGTCCATCTGTATCTGGAAAGCTATATGTTTTCTACCCCTGAATTAAGAAGTCAAAAGGTAGAAGTCAAAAGTGTAGTGTCACAGGACTGTGGCTCATAGTTTTAAAATGGAAACATTTATTTCTTAAAGTTGAATCTGTTATAATAGCAAACTACCTTGGAAAGTGCCTCTGTGTATGCATGGTGACTCCATAAATTTCAAAGAGTTTTCTTATGGAAGGATTATCAGGAGCTGGTTTTACCAGCTCCTTCCTCCAAAATATAGCACCTGGTATTTTTTGGTGGTCTCCTATCCAAGTACGAACCAGGGATGACTCTGCTTAGCTTCCATGTTGAGATGGGATCTAGTCTCTGAGGTTAAGGCCCCTGGAACTATGAGGGGTTGCAGACTGCCAGAAATAGTGTGAATTCAGTCCACTTTTAGGGTTAGGGTTAGAGTTAGGGAACCATGGGAACTGTATTTTATTGTGGCATCAGAGTTGTCTGACAGAGAAGGCTCAATGTCTCAGAAAAATAACAGTTCCCATGATTCCCTAGCACTAACCCTAACCCTAAAAGTGGACTGAATTCACACTATTTCTGGCAGTCTGCAACCCCCCTATAACTACTTTTTTTAAAAAAAAAAAAAATAAAGTTTCAAGTTTTGGCTAGAACAAGTGCATACCCTCTTACATTTCAGAGGTGGAAACTGAAACACGTGTGACCAAGCAACATTAGAGTGTGGTCAAGATTGCAAAAGTTATTAATGAGGAAGAACACATTCACTAGGAGAGGCTGCACCAATTTACCTTTGCTTTAGCCTTGAGATGGGCAAGATTTTTCAGCTCCTGTTCCCCTCGCCCCCAGCTGAGTTGAGTACAAACTACTTTTGCATTCTGAATTCAGTTTGAAGCAGTAGAAGAAAGATGAGAATAAAGGGGAGAAATTGGGAGGAGGAGAGAGAAACTGGGGCATTTTTAAAGCAACAGGAAAAGTGGGTGGATAGAGAATTAATTGGGCTTGTCCCTGCAAAATCAGGACAGTTGGAGAGTATGAAGGAAAATGTTGAGGTAACTGAGTATAAAATACCTTTTGTACATTAACTTCAGTTTGCAAAAATTGAAGCTAAGGACAAAGGTGGAAAGTGGGAGGAGGAGAGAGAAACTGAGACATTTTAAAAGCAGATTGAAAAGTGGGATGACAGAAGATTAAATGGGACTGTCCCTGCCAAATCATGATAGTTGGAAATTATGTGATTGTGCCTATGGTTCATCTAGTTTATTCTCAATATAGTTTTGTTGTTAACTGTCCTCAAGTCGATCTTGACTCATGGTGACCCTATGGATGAAACATCTCCAAGACCCTCTGTTCTCCACTGCTCTGCTTAAATCCTGCAACCCCTAATGCCCATGACCTCCTTAATAGAGTCCATCCATCTGGCATATGGCCTTCCTCTCTTCCTACTTTCCTCCACCTTTCCCAGCATTATTGTCTTTTCCAATGAGTCCTCTCTTCTCATGATGTGTCCAAAGTACGACAGCCTCAGTTTTGTCATCTTCCAGGGTGGTTTCCAGCTTGATATGCTCTAAGACCCATTTGTTTGTCCTTTTGGCTGTCCATGGGATCATCACTCTTCTCCAGCAGCACATTATCTCAAATGCATTGATTTTCTTCCTATCATTTTTCTTCATTGTCCAGCTCTCACTTCCATACATGGTAATAGGGAATACAATGGCTTGTATGATTCTAACTTTTGTGCTGAGTTGTATATCTTTGCATTTTAGAATATTTTCTAGTTCTTTCATAGCTACCCTCTTCCTCTGATTTCCAGTGAGTCCTCTCTTCTCATGATATGTCCAAAGTACGACAGCCTCAGTTTGGTCATGTTGGCTTCCAGGGAGGTTTCTGGCTTGGTCTGTTCTAGGACCCATTTATTTGTCTTTTTGGCTGCCCATGGGATCTTCAGCATATAGATATACACATCTCAATATAGTAACATCTCAAGATAGTACATCTCAAGATAGCACATCTCAATATAGTAACCGCAAGGTAACCAGTCCTCATTGGCTAATACTCCTACAATAACATGTATGTAGATGTAGCTACCTGTGAACATGGACAATCTATTCAGCTATCATGTTGAAAACCCATTAACAGCCTTATCCTCTAGTAATTTTTCTAGTCCACTTTTGGAGTCATCTACTCCAGAAGTTATCATCTCATCTCATGGCACCAAATACCATTCTAATTATGCACTGTATGCCTTTTTTCTGCCTTAATAGTCACCTGACCCTGAACTTTAGTGTTCTGAGACAGAGAGGGACAAGCTTCTCTCTCTGCTTTCTCCATCAGATGCATCACTTTACGAGCCTCTATTGTGTCCCCCATTCCTTCACTATCTCTACATGGAAAACTCCACATTCTAGCCTTTCCTTATCAAGAAAATCCCACAAGCCGTTGTTTGTTTTTGGATACTCCTTTCTGTGCCTTTCCCTTTTTATTTTATTCTGTCCAATAGCCCTTTTTAATAATAAATTACAATATGTTGGACTATTCAAAATCTGGTGATATTATGAATTTATATGAAGGCTTTATGGTTCTGGTAAGTCAGAGTTGTAGCATGTCCGATAATTTATTAAGCACCTTTCAAGGTACGATAAGTGGATGTGGTTTTTCATTCAATGCAACTCTCTTTCCTGCTCTAAAACCATAAGTAAGTATCTCTTCCCAAGTGTGGTCTCTGCAGACATGCAATGGGCAAGATGGAAATTGTTTTTGTGGTTCATGAGGAGTGCATTACCAGGAACTGTTACCAACTTCCCAGTCACTGAAAGTATACAAGATTCATCCAGCAACATGCAATATCATAAAGCTGGGAAGGAGAAAGAAGCTAGAAGAAATATTTGTAGAAATTTCAGTTGTATGGAGAGTTGGGAGAGTTACTTTTAGGGAATTTTTTAAAGGTACCGATCCACTCCCCAAAGTAGCTACTGTAACAGTTGCTGTTGTTTTTAAGCAACTCTTTACTTTTGTATTTCTTGAAAGTGATACAGCTTTTCAAAGATTAATTGGAAAGTGCTCCTTTCTTTTAATCCTCCCTTCTCCTCACCATTTAAAGGCAAAAACATCTTCTGTCTTTTAGACAAAGCACTGAAGCTTTCAGCAGTCACAAAGTAAGAGATGAACAGCTGCATTTGCTCTGAAAGATGCATTAGAGAGTATTACACAATCACATTTTCACATTAAATGGGGTTGCAAAATAAGAGTGATCAGAGGAAGAAAAGTTGTAAGGCATACATTGAATACAGAAGCAAAAGAGTCAAACTAGAGTCCTAAATGGAAGTTTTTATTAGAATCATGCTAGGGAGAATGGAGGCAAATATGTTCCTCTCCCACTTCCATCCCATGCAGAACAAATGTCTACAGTAGAAACCTGATCTGTTCATTTCAGTTCTCTAAAATATTTAGAATACTGTTTACGTAGAGATCTAAATGTAGAGTTAGGAAAAGTTGCTTTTTTGGATGACAGTCCCAGAATCACCCAGCCAGCTTGGCTGCTAGTTTCAGGTAGCTATAGTGCAAGAAAGTAACTTTTTCTGTTTCTGTAGTGCTTTTGCATATATTTGCCAACCTTAAACATCATGGAAAACAATGAGGTCTGCAATGAGGACATGATAGACAAGGTATGTCAGAGTGAGAAATTCATACTAGGAAGATCTAGGTTCAAATTCCTCACTGGGTGGTCTTAACTGGGTGGTTTTAACTCTCAGCGTAATCTACTTTACAGGAAAAGCAGGACAGAAATCTATTGAATAAATAAATAGAAAGAATGGTGGATCCGAGTACTGAATTGAGTTCAGATTTAGTTTATAGCCATCAGAAGACTCACAGATGTGTGCACTTTTGCATTTTGGCTGCTAAATAACAGCTAAATAGGTCTTCTCCTATTGTTACTCTGAGCTGTTTTCCGGCCCTTGTTGCTTATATGATAAGTATGTCATATTGCTTGTTGCTTATCATATAAGACTTTCTCAGCTATGGGGGTGGCTGGACCTCTCAATGATTGATGGAAGCAACAGGCAAGCCAAAGAAATGTTATCCCATATAGAGTGAAGTCCAGAATGCATTCATTTTATTGTCGGCTCATGTTCAAAGTATAGCCAGTGAGACTGTCTTCTCCATACTCTGAGGATTCCTTCAACACAGAATACTAAACATTAAAAAAAAAAATCCACCACTTTTATATGCCTAGGTGTTGTGTCAAGATTAATTCCTGGATTAGAAAATTGCTACTGTGATTCATTAGAAAGCAGGGATATTATTGCAGGGAGAAGGATAGTTTATACATAGCTCCATAGGTATGCATTGGCTAAAGTGATATATACATAGGTAAGCATTGGCTAAACTGATGACAAATCTCATCATAGGGTTTTCAAGGTAAAAGGCTTTAGAGATATTTTACATTGCCATCTAAAGTGCAGTACAGTGCGCCCTTCGTATATGTGGAGGATCCGTTCCACCCCACCCCCACCCCCACCCCCCCCACATACACACATAAGGGAAAAAACGTGGGACCTCAAGTCCCATTGTTTTCTATGGTGGCGTGCTCCTGCGAGCCATACTATGTGTGAACTGCAGGTGCACACACCATTAAAAGTGCCGGGGCTCTCCATCCACATGACCTTGAATCCGCATATGGTGACCCTGCGCATGGCACAGGCATGCTGTATTAACAAGAGTCAGCTATGGTGCTACTGCTGTTGTCTCTGAGTGCTCTTCCACTATATTCTCTCTCTCTCTCTCTCTCTCTCTCACTCACTCACACACACACACACCACTACTGCTGCTGCACAGTAGCTTTTTGGCACATTTAGGGCCTCTGCAGATGGGTCCTTTGCAGCATGTTGGAGGCAGGGGAGGGGAGGGGCATCCACACGCCAGCCTCCCCAAGCCCTCCCCGAAGACGTCCTGACGCCATGTGCCCTTACGCATGGCGCATGGCATCATGACGTCCTCCCGGCGTAGTGTCCTCACATGCTACGCTGAAAGAGGCAAAGAAGAACCGTGCAGCGGCTCTTGGGGTGGCCTTTTCCTGCCTCTAATAGGAGAGGCATTTCGCGGCTCTTTTAAGAGGCGGCAAATGGGAGAATCGGGGCCGCTGTGTGTGCTAGCAGTGGCCCCAATCCTCTGCTTCCTGGGGTGGCCCAGGGCCGTCCGTCTGCTTCCCCCCCCCCCCCCCCGCCTTAGTTAGGCTTCTTAGCAAAAGCCTGCCTGACATGGGATACCCTACCAGCAGCATTGCTGCATCTCACCTCACAGGAAAGGTAATGCCATGGTGGGAAACTGTTGATAAAATATGACCATTATTAATTCTTATAGCTGATTTTATATGCCTGATAAACATCCAGGAAGCTGTCTGCAGTGGTAATAAACAACAGATATATGAAAGCAGAAATCAACAAAGCCCTGGTGGTGTAGTGGTTAAATGCCTGTACTGCAGCCACTCACTCACAAACAACAAAGTTGTGGGTTCAATACCAACCAGGGGCTCAAGGTCAACTCAGCCTTGCATCCTTCTGAGGTCATTAAAATGCTTGCTGGGGCAATTAGCTTATACATTGTAAACCACTTAGGGAGTGCTTAAGTGCACTGATAAGCAGTATAGAAATGTACTTGCTATTGCTATTGCTGGAGTAATTATTGAACAAAGTCAAGGAGGAGGGTGCCAAGGTAGACTTGATGTTGAACATAGAGGCCCCATTCACACTACAAAAATAATCCTGGATGAATCTGTGTTGAATCCTTCTTGTTCACACATGTCCTGAATGCACTCGATGCACTTGGGGAAGGGGGGCTGGCAAAAAAAACCACTTAATGGATATTCAATATCAGGTGTCTCCCCCCCCCCCCAGAGTTTTCTTGAAAGATCCCCATCAATCCACATCTTCAACAGTGTGAATAAGCTTCCGAATCGATTCAGATCACTCGGTATCATTCAAGGGAATGGAGGCAGCTCAATTTATCCCAAAACAATGGCGTGTGTGAATAACAAAGGGATTACAATGACTCAAAGAGATTCGTGAACCCAAAACAAAATGAGAACAACAAACCAAATATGCATCAATGTGACAATCTGCATTTCCTTGGGGCAAAATATATTGGTGTGAAGATCTGCTTTCTCATCTCCACTGCCAGCTCTCCAGCTGTTGCACTACGTCTCCCTACATCTTCTGTACATTTACTAATCAGATGACACAGAGGCACTCTGGCCTCTCCATTTGAAGTTATAAAACATCCTCCTCTGAAAACTGTATTTGCATCCATTCACTTTGAAGCCACAGGCTTCTCTCAAAGAAGACTCTTTATTCTCAGATATAGAGATAACTGCAGACAATGGAACAGGCAAAGTCCATCAAAATCAGGTTTCTTTACCAGTCAGTGATCCCCAAACTGTGCCCTTTAAGAGATTTTGGACTCCAGCCATGTTGGCCAATAGTCTGGGATTCTGGGAGCTAAAGTCCAAAATCCCTTAAAGGGCACAGTTTGGGGATCACTGCCAGTGTTGGAGGGGTGAAAACGTCAGAATAACAGTTCCCAGCATATGATGACACAGAATCCACTTCCTCAAGTATAGGTATCCCCTGTTTGCAGTTAAACTTTGCAGCTAAAAGCTTCAGTTAGGAACCATGGTAAGGTAGACACATTTGCCATAAGGAAAAATCCAACAAGATTCAAAATCGATCCTGTAGTAAAACCTTTACTGAACCAAGCAAAGGACATAATATGCATCACACAGGTCTCTTTATCAGAAAGAGGCAGTATATTTCTGGTGTATAAGATGACTGGGCGTATAAGACGACCCCCAACTTTCCCAGTTATAATATAGAGTTAGGAATACTCTTGCTGTATAAGACGACCCCTTTTCCAACGCACACCAAATAAAAATTTAAAAAACATCAGATTTGATTTCAATATGGTAATTTTAATTCAAATGCTTATGACATGCAGGTACTTAGCAGGAAAACTGTCACTTATAAACACAACAAACTACAGCTCCCATGTTCCCTAGCATTTATTTCTGCAGTGTGTTTTGGACCTTACTTTTTAAAAAATAGTCCAGATTTAAATGCTGCTTTAAAAATTATTTCCATCTCCAGCTATGAGATGTTTGGGGGGAAATGAGAAAGTGTTGGGGGGAAGGACTGCCAATATACTAGGTGATGCATTCTGGGGTATGTATAATTTGCGGCCAAGTAAGTGACCCTGGCCATGCCACACACTCTCAGCCTCAGAAGATGGTAATGACAACTGCCATTTGAAGAAACATGCCAAGAAAACCCAATGATAAGGTTGCTTTAGGGTCACCATAACTCAGAAAGGATTTGAAGACACATAAGAACAACAAAAAAGTCTGCAATTGTTTCATAGGTAGTATATGGGAATAGGAGCCAGTGGTTTGAGTATTGGACTACCACTCTGGAGACCAGGGTTTGATTCCCCACTCTGCCATGAAACCCACTGGGTGAACTTGGACAAGTCACACACTCTCAGCCTCAAGGGAAGGCAATGGCAAACCTCCTCTGAGCGAATCTTGCCAAGAAAACCCCATGATCACCATAAGTCAGGAACAATTTGAAGGCACACAACATACACATATAACCTCCAAGTTAGGGAACTTGGTTCTTCTTTAGATAAATCTTCAAGGGTACACACTCTCTCTCTCACTCTATCTCTCATTGTGCAGAATTATTTGTTAAAGAAGACATGCCCAAGCAACACATCAACTTTGGCTGCATCTGCATTGCAGAAATTTATTAAAGCAGTTTGACACTGCTTTAACTGTCCTGGCTCAAGGCTATGGAATTCCTGGATTTGCAGTTTTGTGAGATATTTAGCCTTTTCTGTCAGAGAGCTCTGGTACCACAAAGCAAACTGCAGATCCTAGGAGTCCATAGGATGGAGCCATGGCAGTTAAAGTGGTGTCAAACTGCATTATTTCTGCAGTGCAGATTCAGACTGCATCCATACTGTAGAACTGGGTTCCTTCTCTTTCTTCCCTCATTCTCATCCTCTTCCTCCTCCCTCCTGGCTCCCTTCTCCTTCTCTCTTTGTCGTCCTCCTCCTCCTCCTCCTCTACCCAGCGTATAAGACAACCCCCGACTTTTGAGACCCTTTTCCAGGGTTAAAAAGTCATCTTATACGCCGGAAAATACAAGTATCCTAATTTAATTCTACTTTAATGCCCACTTTTGCAGGTTTTAATTGTATTTTTTAAAAATCTGTAAGCCGCTTTGTATCCTAATTTTGGGGGAAAAGTGGGATATAAATAAATAGAATGAATGAATGAATGAATAGGATACAAGGAAAATAAAATGACAGTATTGTTTTCCCAGGTGCATCCACATTCTTTTTGGAATGTTAAATGAAGTGTGGAAGTGGAATTCACAACCAAATTTTGTCAAGCTATGTTTTGGACCATAGCTCCTCGAATCTCCCAGCCAGCATGGCCAGTCCAAAAAAGTAATTGCCCACATATTACATATTACTTTAGTGCAGCTATTATTGCCATTTGGGCATCACTTGGCATCTCTTTTTATGCAGAAATGCTCCCTCCCTCTCTCCCTAGTACTTGTTTATATGTTGTTCTTAAAACAAAGCTTTCCAGACAGGTAGTCATGTTATTCCATGGCAACAAAGAGAACAAATAGTCTTGCAATACCTTAAGGACTTACAAATTTACTGCAATATATATATATATATATATATATATATATATATATATTAAAAAAAACCTATAGCCTACTCCATCAGACACATGAAATGTTATCCAGAATTTCAAGAATATATGCATTATAATGCACATAATAGGAAATGAATTTTAGCTAGTGAGGTTAACAGGAAATTAAATGCAGACAGTTCTGACAATTATATTAGTAGTATTGGCTGCCATTTCCAAAATTGTGGCTGATAACACAAATAACATCCTAACACTAGACAAGCCAATTAACACATTTGGTGTGATAAGGAAGCCTTATCCTATTTCAGATTTCTGCTAATAGACTGGGATTTCCCCATGGATGCTTGGCTCAGCAGTCTCTCATTCTAACCTCACTCTGAAGTTTCCTTGCTCCTCAAATTCTAAGTAACACTTTGTGTATCTATTTAAGTGGTCTGTCGTCCATGAAAGCTCATGGTCCTAATTAATTTGTTTGTCTTTAAGGTGCTACAGGATTCTTTGTAGTTAGAGTAAAAAGTAACTCAGGTAGCTTAAACAGTAACAATTAATACTACTAGATCAAATTTTCAAACGATAGCATTTGTAAACCAGTTAACTTTTTTTTGGGGGGGGGAGGGGAGAGAAAAAACAAACCAACAGCAAAAAGCTGTTTTCTCAAAAAGGGAGCTATTGAGGGTGAATTGTAATTATGCCATTTAAAAGGCTAGTTAGAAAAAACATTTTCATCTGATTTTGCCTCCTCTGGTCAAATCAAGAATGTTTTTCTCCACTTTGTCTTGCTAGTCTTAGAAATGTAAATAGCAATTGACTGTAATCTATCAGAAATACCACATTCTGCTCAAATCAATGCAAAATGCTGAAGAGTATTAATCATGCATTTCTCCTGTGGAAGGAATGCTAAATGTGAAACTTGTTAACAACAGCATTTCAAAATTCACAAAAATGCCATGAAAATAATTTTGTAATTGTCTTTGAGTCAACGTCAACCCATGGTGAACCTATGTATGAGACACCTCCAAAACACTCTGTCCTCAAGCTCCCTGCTCAGTTCCTGCAGACTCATCTCATGGCTGTGGCTTCTCCAACAATGGCCAAAAACAGATGAGTCAAATGACGTGGTTTCCAGCTGTGTTCGGGGGCATAGCGTTTAGATGATGCACACCCCAAACATAGATGGAAACCATGCTGATGCCACGTCTTCCCAAAAAAACCTGGCCAAAAAGGAGCAGAAAAATCAGCTCCCTTTCGGTGGCCCAGTTCAGGTAGCGGCCCAGATCAGGGCTGGGCATGTGCGATTGCCATAGCCCTGGCACCAACTGCACTGCAGCAGTCTCACTGCAGTGGTTTTGACCGATCTGTTTCAGGCTTGAGTTTATCCACCTGGAATGCAGTCTTCCTCTTTTCCTATTGCCTTCCACTTTACCAAGCATTATAGCCTTTTCTAGTGAGTCTTTTCTGTTAGCGCAGGGAAAACTGAGTCCATATGTACAAGACAGCCAGCCAGGAAACAAACGGCACTGCAGAGTCTGGAAGTAGTTGAAGATAAAAACTCTTTCTGCCAAACAGATTTTTACTCACGACTGCTGAGGTTCTTTTGAAGATGTTTTTAATCTTAGTTGCAGCAAATATTTACAAGAATTATACATCAATATTTACACCATCCAACATAATTCTCTGCCACCAACCAACACCCACATAACCTCTAGTGCAGGGGTAGACAACCTAAGGCCCAGGGGCCAGATGCGCCCCCCCCCCGAGGCCTTTGGACCATCCCCAGGCCAGTCCTGCCGCCGCCGCCACCGCCGCCGCCACCAGCCATGATGATATGATTATTGTTGTTATTACTATTATTTCTTGGCAAAATCTCCACAGGGGTTTTGCCATGGCTTTTCTGGGGCTGAGAGTGTGTGCATGCATTTTTTTTAATTTTTTAAAATATATATATATATTTATTTTTATTTTTATTTATTTATTTTTGGTGCTTCAGCCCCCCAATTGTCTGAGAGACAGCAACCCAGCCCCCGCCTCAAAAAGGTTGCCTACCCCTGCTCTAGTGCATTGGAACACTCTTCCTTATATACACAGAATCTGGCTAGGATTCTGAACAAACCTCCTGCTAAGTGTTTCATCATTTTCCTGTCATATGTCCATAGTGAGTATGCAGTTTTGAATTGTTATTACACAATTTCATGCTGAAGTTTCATCAGCTTCTTCTGAGTCAGCTTTTCTCCTTTGTGCACATTGCATGCACCTAGGACATTTTACAGCCTGGGGCAAAGCCTCACTGACACTTTCTTCTCATGATATGGCCAAAATACGACAACCTCTGTTTATTCATCATTGCTTCCAGGGAGAGTTCAGGCCTAATCTGCTCTAGCACCATCCATTGGTTATTTTAGCAGTCCACAGTATTCTCAAAAATTTTCTCCAGCACCACATATCAAAGGAGTTAATTCCCCCCCCCACCACCCCATTAGCTTTCTTCACTGTCCAGCTTCCACAACCATGTATAGAAATGGGAAATACAATGGCATGGAAAAGAATACTGTTCCATATTATACAGCACCCTTCACTTATTTCAGGCCCAGCAGATGTGCCAGATGAAAGCTCCCATCACTCCTACCTACAGGTCAATGGCTGCATTAACTGGGGATGCTGGATGTTGTAGATCAATACATCTGGAGGACACAACATTGGGAGATGACTGCTCTAAATTCTTTGTGTGGTCTGACAGCATCATCCCCTGTTACATGTTGTTCTGCAGAATTACTGGCTAATCAGTCTTATCTTATCTGAAAAGGGAATTTCCAGAATGCCTCTGTGGGACTTCCTAGCCAAGATGATGCCATTTCTTTAGATCTGGTTTCCGTGGATGCTTGACAACTGTTGGTTGATCTTGTCATATCCATTCAGGCCACCACCCTAGAAATAAACACCACGCTATGGGGAAAGTGTCTTTCTGATTATGCTTTCTGTAACTCTACACATCTTAGACACACGATACTTGCAAGCTGAAAGCTTTTTTATTTTTATTGTATTGGAGTCTTTGAGATCATATGAAATTCATCAACTTTTTGAGAGTGCTGGTTAAAGTAGCTCATACGAAATCTTGACAGCCTGGTCTTTAAATAGTTTTGTTGCCTCTAGCAAGATATGCACTGTCAGGACATGTATTTTCCCATCATACAAATATTATTATCTCTGCATCAGTTTCATTCAGAAACAATTGCACAACTTTGCTGGTGTCCTTCATTCTTGTTCATACATACCCAGGATTCTCTCAAAATTTCCTACCACTTCATCCAAATCAAAGTCACTGATCTGTGCTTACTGACTGATGGGGATTTTAATTTAAAATATAAAGAATACATTTTATTGTTGTGTGTCTTCAAGCTGTTTCAAATATATGGCAATCCTATCACAAGGTTTTCTTGGCAAGATTTATTCTTGAAAAAATCTTTGCAAGAAGATTTATTCAGCAAAATCTTTTGCCTTCCTCTGATGTTGAGAGAGTATGACTTGCCCAAGGTCACCAAATGGGTTTCCATGGTTGAACAGAGATTCAAACCATTGTCTCCAGAGTCTCCAAACCACTACACCATGCTGGCTCTCAAGGAACACTCTAGGCTGGAGAAAATCTCATCTGTCTGGTTTACAAGTTTATGATAACCTTTGGAACATTGAATTACAGTTGATCTGTGGCATAAGGAGGAGGGGATAATTTTAACATTACTGGTTTGACCAGATCTCATTAGATTGGGATATTACTGCATTTTTTTAAAAGTGGTGCTCATAATTTTCTTCAAATGTCACAGCAGAATCAGGAAATGATCACTATGTCTCCCATTGGCAACCGTTCTACAACATTCTGGTAATATATCAGTAAAATCTCCACATCTGTACTCTACTGTAGATAAAATAAATATTTAGCATTTCCAGCTCTTGTTTACTAAATACCGTACTTTCAGTTCCTCCCCCACACTTGTGCTCTCAGTAGGCAGCCTAAAATAAATCACTACCTCTCGGCTTTTTTCCTTACAGAATTGTTGCAAAATAATATATTGTTATTTTCCATAAACTCTGCTGCTGAGAAATCACAATAGAGTACACAGGTAGTTTCCACAGGTACAGCACTGTTCTCTTACTTATCTTTCATCTTCACAGAGACCTGCTCAGGAGAGAGTGGGTAAATAATGAGTAGCAAACTAAAGTCACTATGAGAAATGCCTTCAGGAACAGGTGACTTTGAGAGTCGTGGATGGGCAGCTGATGGTTGTTGTTGTTGTTGTGAACTTTCAAGCAGTTTCTGACCTATGGCAACCCTAAGCTGACTCTATCATGGAGGTGGTGATTTTTTTTCTTGCAAGATTTGTTCAGAGGGTTTTTGCCTTTGCCTTCCCCTTAGGCTGAGAGAGTGTGACTTGCACAAGATTGCACAGTGGGTTTCCATGGCCCAGCAAGGATTCAAACTCTGGTCTCCAGAGTCATAGCCCAACACCCAACCCACTACACAAAGCTGGCTCTCAGCTGATAGTTACTGACTTTATTGTTGCATTTTTACTGCCAAGTAGAGGAAGAGATATTTGTGGGATTTCTTGACTGGCCTGGGTCGTTTCACATAATGGTGGGATTTGTTCCTGCATTTCAGGCAGCAAAACATCTTGGGTATCTATACATAACTTTGATCATTGTGGCATTCCAGTTCTATGTTTGTGAGTTTGCCTAGAATGCTGTCAAGGATATAAAAATCAGCTGGGGAGGAATTACTAGGGCAAATGTTAAGCAACATTTTTGAATGTACTTTGAAAATGAAAAGGAACATTCTGGACTTATTTTTTATGAGGCTGAACCACAATGAATAACTTGCCCCTTGATGGGCCCACTTAAGAGAATCTGCTCAGATGAGTTAATAAGCAAGGAATGCAATTTATTCTTAAGGGTAATTAATTATCCTATAGTCTAAACAACAGATTTGAACTGTAAGAAATAAATCTATAGGATTGGGGATCAGAGTAGTTTAAGAATGCTTTGATATGATTTCAACACCACAGTGCTCCTTAAGAAATGCCTTCTAGAAAGTGGGAAAATATATTATTGGGTAAATTCTGCGTTGTGTCAGTTGATACTCAAGTGAAACAAGGAATGTCATTTAATTGTAAATAGACTGCATGAGTCAACTGCCGGTCCTTTCTATCAGTGATTTAAACAGACATGATGCTGGCCTGAATCATTCTCAACAATGACTAACCAGATACATAGTTTATCATAAAACAGATGTGAACCTGAGAAAAACTTCCTTCCAACTGAATTTATGGCCTGCCTTTTCCAATGGATGTCTGGACAGCAGTGTACCAGTTTCTGCCTTCATGCTTGGCTATCTATTTAATGCTGGGATCATTTGCTTTAGTTTTCTAAAGATACAAGTTGGGAGAGCAATCATTAGGATTTTTTTTTACATTATTGAGTAATATATATATATATATATATATATATATATATATATATTAGCCGTCCCAACTTAATAGAAATGTCATGTTAAGAAAGCTGTTTTCAAAAGTCAAGAAGTGATGCTGTTCTTTTTCTCACGACCCATACTGCTTCTCCAGTCTGAATCACTTTCCTTCCCATCCATTATGGGGAAACAAAACAGCTTTCTTAACATGACATTTCTATTAAGTTAGTTTTCAAACTTGAAAAAGCATTTAAGGGAAGAACACTTCTGTAAAGCATGTTGTGGGTATATCAAAGTAAAGACCCCCCAAAAAAACACAACACAAACAAAAAACAATCCTGCAGGGCACTGCAATTTAAAAAAGAGATGTCCTTGATAATATGCTTAACAGCAAACCTATATTGTATCTTATCTTTCTTTTTATTGTCATACCCATGAGTGTTTTTATTATTGCTGTTATCTATAATTCATTCTGCACTGAAACTGATTTGCATGTATTGATGAAAGTGATTTTGCTGTATGTTAACATCTATGCAATGCTACAATAATATTTTTTTATTTTTATTTTTTAAAAAAGAGATGTTAATACTGCAATCCTATATAAAGGTTAGGCAATATGTTGTAGTGGTTTCAGCTTTGAACTACACCTATGGAGACCAGGTTTCAAATTCCTGCGCAGTCATGGAAACCCACTGGGTGAGCAAATCATGCCCTCTCAGCCCCAGAGGAAGACAAAGGCAAATCTGAACAAATCTTGCCAAGAAAAAAACATGATAGGTTCACTTTAGGGAGGCTGTAAATCCAGAAAGGACTTGAAGGCACCCAACAACAACCACTTCCAGATGTTTGGGAGATCAAATCTTACAATTTCAGATTATTGGTCATTTTGACTGGAGCTGATCAGAGTTGTAGTCCTAAAAACTTGGAAGGCACCCATTTGTTGTGGCACTTATTGGGATTAAATCCAACACAAGGTGACTTATTTCTGAGTAGATATTAATAGGATTATGCAGCAACTGTTGTGAATTAAATCGGGCACTAGAAAAATATCCCCCTGTTGTCCTGTATCGATGGAAGGAAGAATCTAAATCTGAAAGCTAAGCCAAATCTTGCCCATGAAATTTTTTATCACGGGTTGGAAAAAAACAAGACTCTGAGTTAGTTAAATTAATGAATATTTCTTTATCTAACCTACTCAGATGCAAAACCAATATAGGTCTTAATCCTATTACAAAATATGTAATATGTAATACTAGTTTTAGATTAAGTGAAATAATTATACATCAAGGGTTTGTGGTTTTTTTAAAGAAGATTTTTTCATTTTCATTTTTCTTTTGCTCTGTAGCTGGAGAGTGTGTTTGATATTAGAAGGATAAACATGATAAGTAGGACTTCCCTAAGCAAACCATCTTGAGGTTGCTTTGTAGGTTTTATCCACCCCTCTTTAAGTAATATAGAACATGGGCAGTTCCCTTACAATAACATCCATCATGTGATAGTTTAATTATTATACGCCATACCTTTTGAGTTTAGAAGATTCCCGCTTGCATAAGCTGGAGTGCATGTCTATCCACATTTTCAAGTTGGCAAAAAGCAGCATCGTATAATAATAATTGATTAATGATACCAGAATACATTATGGGTATGGATACTCCTGCAATCAGTGTTCAAAATCCTCTGTAGCAAGGACAGCATAATAGTTCCACAGTCAGAATTACACTAAAGTCCAGAAACTCACTGCAGAAATAATCCAATCTGAGACTGCTTTAACTGCCCAGGCTCAGGGCTAGGGAATCTTGGGAATTGTAGTTTATTGTGGCACCAGTCCTCTCTGACAGAGAAGGCTAAATGGCTCACAAAACTACGGTTCCCAGAATTTCCTAGCATTGAGCCAGGGCAGTTAAATCAGTCTCAAACTGGATCAATTCTGCAGTGTGTTTTGGACCTAGGGTGCCGAAGGGCATCATGCATGCGTGTGTGTG
Source organism: Phrynosoma blainvillii (assembly GCA_026167975.1). NCBI lineage: Eukaryota > Metazoa > Chordata > Lepidosauria > Squamata > Phrynosomatidae > Phrynosoma > Phrynosoma blainvillii. The sequence continues at coordinate 51,904,765 of JANUYF010000002.1, read as the reverse complement.
AGAGAGATCAATGTAATCTTCTTGTCCAACTGGATTAGATCTACTGGCTTCTAAAATGAAAGAAAAGGGATACAGTGTCTTCCTGCTAAATGCAAGGGTACTGATACTTTTCCACATCAAATATCTCTGCTCCAAAGCTTTGTTAAGTACTGTACAATTTTTTGCTTCCCCCTCCTTTTCTTGAGGATTGGTTTATTTCTGAATGTCAGTATTTTTCTTTAGGCTAAATTAATCATTAGTTTGCTGTTAGTAATCTACTTTTTCAGTGGGTCAAAGGGTAGATTGGGACCAGTGCTGTAAGAGAGATTTATATGGACTACGGTAAATCAAATTGTTAATCTGAATTAGAGTGACTGAATCAACTGGATTTACATGAATATACCGTAGATGTAATAAGTACCATTCATTCAGTAGGTCTTCTCTAGTAGAGATTAACAATTAGATTTAGGGCCTTTACAGATTGCCAGAAATAGTGCAACTTGAGGCCACTTTAACTGTCCTGGCTCAGTGCTAAGGAATCATGGGAACTGTAGTTTATTGTGGCATCGGAGCTCTCTGGCAGAGAAGGCTTAATGCCTCAGAAAAAACTACAATTCCCATGATACCCTAGCACTGAGCCAGGACAGTTAAAGTGGCCTCAAGTTGCACTATTTCTGGCAGTCTGTAAAGGCCCTCAGTAGCTTTAAAATTTCTAGACCATCCTACATCCAGAAAATGAATCCCAGTTAAATGTTGCAGCTATGATGCTTTTTTTTAAAAAAGCAATCAAGCATTTTAACAATAAAACGGAGAGGCAATAGCCCATAAAACTACACAACCAGCAAAACAATGCAATAAACTACCATGCGACCCATGTGAAATGGAATGATGGCAGTTCAGGAAGATGGATTTGCAATTGCATGACATACTTCCTGTGACATTTGAGTGCATTCCATCTGAATTACCCTCTTATTTCACTGTTGTAGTCCTCAGAATTGCTTGTATTTGGGAATGGCTTCCCACCAGCTCCTTTTAACCTCTTCTCCCAGTATAGAAGTCTGTGTGAAGCCTTACCAGCTCCATCAATGCAGATTTCCTCCTCTGTCCCCATTTCCCTTGAAACTCCTGCTAGGAATTTATTTTTCTTTTTTTACTGATGCTGGGAAACTGTCACCTCTCTTTGTTGTCCCTGGGAGTTGCTAATACTTCTGCTTCAAGAGCAGAAAGGCTGCAAGTGCTGTTGATTTTCCTTCAAAAACAGATGGCTATGCATTAATTACACTTTTACTTTTTTTTGGAAAAAAACCAAACAAAGCAAACCAAGACATTGGTAAAGTTGACAAGGCTTTCCACTAATCTTGTCCAGAGATTGCTGATCACCCAGCATTCTTCCCCATTGGTTGTACTGGCAAGGACTGCTGGGATATGCAGTCCAACAACATCTGGAGGGCACACAGTTCTTTGGTTGAAGCAGAGAAGAAAACAGGGACAAGACACAGAAAGGGCAGTGAGGTTTCCACACTACAAATGGGCTTTCTACACTACAAAATTATAACATGATTATTCCACTTTAACTGCCATGGTTCTGTCCTATGCAATCCTGGGATTGCCAGTTTAGGGAGGGCCATTGAGAAGTTTCATCCAGAGAGATCAAGTGCCTCACCAAACTACACCTCCCAGCCCAGGCTTCCATTGCATGCAGTGCCATGGCAGATGAATCAGATCCAAAACCCACTGCAGAAATAATCCAGTCTGAGACCACTTTAACTGCCCTGGCTCAAGGCTAGGGAATCATGGGAATTGTAGTTTTGTGAGTCATTTAGTCTGTTCTGCCAGAGAGCTCTGGTGCCACAACAAACTACAATTCCCAGGATTCCCTAGCACTGAGGAAGGGACAGTTAAAGGAGTCTCAAACTGGATTATTTCTGCAGTGGATTTTGGACCTTAAATCAATGAATCTTTCATCCCCATGATTAAAACTGAATTGAGCCTGGCTTACACATAACAAGCTATATGTCCCAACACAATGAAACCAATCAGGCTTTGCTGGACGAAAAAGCCAGTGGGGCTTCCGAAAGCTTGCAGCATGATAATAATAATAATAATAATAATAATAATAATACATTTTATTTATAGCCCACCTCTCCTGTGGATCAAGGCAGGTTACAACAAATAAGAACAACAGTAAAATACAATATACAATTAAAAACCACATTTCTAAATAATCCCCTACCCCAACCCCCCTCCCAATCATAAAAAAGAAGCAAACTAAAAACAACAATATAAAATGAATAGCAATATAAAATACTAATTAAAAGTGGAAGAACTAACAAATTAACTAAAATTTGAGGTAGTTGGAGGCGAGACATCTATCTTTCTTGGGGTAGACGGGGTATTTTGTGCCTTTTGGTTGGGGCCATAAAGGGATCCCTCTTCTTGGCTGGATTGGGACTGTTAAAATACTTTATAAAACAAAAACATTGGAAGACTCTGACTCTCTTCCTTCCTTCCTCTCTCTCTTTTTTTGCTGTCGAGAGAAGGTCGATCCCGGTTCTTGAGCGCAGAGATCAGCCTCCTCGCCGAGAGGACAAGCACACCTGGGCAGGTGAGGAGGGGGCGGGGCGATGATGTCACCCAGGTGCTTCCAGGCCCCGCCCCTGGGCCCGCCTCCTTCCTTTTAGGCAGCCCCCAAACTCCCAGCGCAGGAGAAGGAAGTGGATCGCATTGGTGGTGGTTTCTTTGTCGTTCGCTGGGACTCCTGCTGTGGATGATGGGTCGCCTTAGCCGGGCTTGGATGAGGCTCCTGGTCTTGGGGGGAGTGCTGATGGTCGCTTCTGCAACAGGTGAGAGAAAGAGAGAGAGAGAGAGCAGCCTTTTCCAGGGTGGGGTAGAGAAGGGTGGCATTTTTTAAAATTTTGGAGAACAACTCCCAGCATCCCCACCAGTGACCCTGCTGTCTGGGGATTGTGGGAGCTGTAGTCCCAAAAGGGGACTTTTCCCTGCTGTGGCTGGAAATCAAGAGGTGATGCTTCTCTATTCTATTTTCTGGGGGAGTCAACAGACTGAAAGGTGCCCCATGGGCCATCCAATCCCCTCCCAGAGCACTCAGCATCCCTTGAAAAGTGGCCTCCCAGGCTCTGTTTCAACTCCAAGGCAGCCCCTCTTCCCTATGTCACCAATTCTTATACCGTCCAGAACTTTCTTCCCAAACTTTGGTCAAAAGTTTCCTCCTCTCTTGTGATGTGAATCCTCTCTGCTTTGGGTTTGGGTCAGCAGGTGAGAGACTGCATCCACACGGGAGAAATAAAACGGATTATTTTTCCTAGATGGATACAACCTGAAAGTGGACCTTGCTTCCTTCTCTATTCCTGGCTGCAAGATCAGAGCCCATGTTTACTCTGGAATTCATGGACTGAGACTCTTACTCCCAATCCAGCCCCAAGGACAGGCTTAGAGAGAAGTTTTTAAGGCAGGGCGACCAGAGGGTCCTCCTTTTCCAGGACATGTCCTCTATTTCAGCCTTCTGCTCAGGAGGAATTCCAGAATGTCCTCCCTCTGGAGCATGACTAAGAAGAAGCATAGGTTTACATTTCGAGCAGTGCTTTTAGCTTTTCTTTGGCCGGGTCCTCCATTTTGCTGGAATGCCCTACTACATTTTGGCAAGTCCCAACATTTTGCAGTGCTATGTCCTCCTCTTGCGGTGGTTATCCTGGGTGAAGGTTAAGGAGTTTTTAAATTTTCAATTTGAATAGGTCATATTTTTAACTTTTTGAAATTGTTTAATTGTGGTGGTTTTTTAAAACTTTGTATGTTTAATGCTATGTATTGTTTCAACTTGGACTGTTTTCAATTTTTCTGTACCAGGAGGAAGGTGGAATATAACTAATAATAATAATAATAAATAATGCTGCCCTGGCTCTTGCTGAAGCAGAGAGATGGCACTGAATGTTTTGTCAGGCCTCAACCTGGCAGTAAATTTTAGGATGTAAAAAGAAGTTAAGTTCTTCTGAGCAAAAGCAGAATGTGGATCCTTGACTCCCAGTTCACCCTAAAGTGGCATTTGCTTACCTGAACTAAAGATTTTCAGCAGCAACAATGGCTTTTGGAGAAAGTGCATTTTCCACATTGATCTGTTTACCTTGCAAAATCTCTAGTCTTCCTTAAATGCTAATGGCTTACAGCCAAATGGCCCTGCTTACATTCACTATTAGATTTCAATTAAAGGTATTTATTGATTTGAATACTTATAAGCCTCTGTTCAGAGATTTCAATGAGCCAGCATGGTGCAATGGTTTTAGCACTGGACTATGATTCTGGAGACCAGGATTTGAATCCCAGCTTGGCCATGTAAATCCACTGGGTGATCTTGGGCAAGTCACACTCTCTCAGCCTCAGGGGATGGCAATGGCAATGGCCAACCCCCTCTGAAGAAACTTGCCAAGAAAACCCCAGGACAGGTTCACTTTAGGGTTGCCATAAGTTGGAAACGACTTGAAGGGACACAACAACAATCCAGAGATTTCATCGTGGCATACAATGAAACCACTCTGACCAATTTCAGACAGTGTAATTTTAAAAGGCTATAATGAGACAAATTAACAGATGGATTGAAAACAAGTAAAAATAATTTCAGAGTTTGCATAAAATTTAACTACTGACTTCAACATACTGGTTTTGTTTTCTAAGCTAAGAAACTGGGGAAGTTTTGGGAGAGTATAACTCCCAGGATTGAACGTGAAATACCATATGTCAGCTGTCTAAAAATAATTGTAGAGATGTTGACTTATTTATAACATACCTTTGATGCGCACATGAAACTTTTTGAAGTTTTATCTCAAGAATAAGGAAGCTGATTTCTCAAGATGTTATTAGGGTGCAGCTTCCATCATCCATCACTATTGGTTTTGCTTGCTAGGGGTTATGGTAAGTGCAGTCCAGCAGCTTCTTACAGGCAGTATGTTCCCAACTCCAGATTTCTGGCTGACAATTTGTTGTTGTGTGCCTTAAACTCATTTATGACTTATGGTGATCCTAAGGCAAAACTATTACAGTATGTTGTTGTTGTTGTTGTTTGCAAGATTTATTCAGAAGGGGTTTGCCATTGCCTTCTTCTGAGGCCAAGAGAGTGTGACTTGCCCAAGGTCATCCAGTGGGTTTCCATGGCTGAGCAGGGATTTGAATCCTGGTCTCCAAAGTCAACCACTGCACCACATTGGCTTTCCTGGATGATAATGCAAGTGTACAATTGTCTTCCGATCACTGCCTTGTCACCCACTTGAAACCATTGCTGAAACTTGTTGAAGTGTGTTTGGCATCTCTGCCTAATTATTAAATACAGTATTAGCAACTATGCATTTTGTCTTCTGGCTGTAGATGGTATAGTCACTTCCTAATGCTTGTAAGGGACTTGGTAGGGATCCATCTCAGTCGATGAATGGCTCCTGGTTTAGAATTTAATGAGAGCTGTGCATTATGCTGAAATTTAAAAAGGTCAGACCTTTAGTCTCTTTCTTGAGGATTTCACAATAGTAAAAGAGAGGGGGAGTTCTTTGAAGTTACTTTTTTGGGGAAGAGAGAGGGAGATGGGAGTGTGCTTTAAAATGGAACTGAGTAAATTTCAAGTTATTCATTTGCCATGTGAAGGCATAGGAAGTACTTCCAGTGGTTAAGACAATATGGGAGGGGTGGGAAGAAATCATTTTTTAAACCTCTCCTCCCTCCAGCATCTCCTTTCTGTTTTCCTGTACATATTAACTATGTAAATGAAAGGAGCATTTTAATGGTGGTTTCTCAGGTTATTCAAGCTTTCCCTGTAGAAAGCATGACCTATTCCTAAGTATAAAAGAAATCCAGTTTTGCATGACTAGGTAATTAATGGCTGATCCTCTTACTCAATGGACCCATTTAGCATCTAGTAGTAATATGTGCCTTCTTCGCAAGCTATGAGTTTAGATGTGTCATCGCTTTACTGGAATAGAGTCTGGCCCTGACCAGTGGTAACTTAAAATGTTCTGACCGTGCTAGGTGCGTGGGAGCAGGTAGTGAAAAACATCTCGCCTAATGTTCAAGCTATTCTGCATCAGCACGAGTGAGACTACGTGTTATGAACCAGGCATACAGTTCTCAATCCTGTTTGTTTTACAACACTTATGCAAGGGTGGGGTAGGAACTAGAGTTACTAGAGGATTAGCAATTCACCAGCAGACAAAGCCCTTTTTTATTCAGAAAGGATGTGGCAGTGAAGTGGAGTTAATAATGAAGGGGAGGCCTTGTCTCTTTTTACTGATGTATCATTAAATTGTGTTTTAAATATTTTTGTTTTCATTTTGTTCCATTTTATTTCAATTCTACCATTAGCCGAGTGCAATTTTTGAGAGAGGGAAGAGGCAGGTTACACCAGTAAATAGTTTGATTCCCAGACTAAGATGAAAATAAATAAAGCCTAGAACTGAGCCAGTGTGATGTACTGGTTGGACGATAACTCTAAGGGAATAGGGCTCAGCCATGGAAACCCATTGAGAGAACTGAGGCAAGCTACACTCTCTCAGCCTTGGAGAAAGGCAATGGCTAAGCATCTCTGAATAAATCTTGATGTGAAAACTCTAGGATAGGGTTGCCAGCAGTTGGTGTTGACATTGGTGAGAAATTACTTGGAGGCACACAACAGCAACAAAGCTAGGCTAGAAGTCTTTTTCTTTAGATAGGTAGATAAGTAGGCAGATTGAGATTTAATATGAATTTCTTCTGTGAGCGAGTCCCCACTTGTAGTTGAAAATATAATATGTCACAACACAGACTGGGCTCAAATTACTTTTTCTTATTGTTGAACCCTATCAAGTCAGCATTGACCAATAGCAATTCTATGAATATGAGACCTCCAGAACAGTCTCTTACTAACAGCCCTGCTCAGGTCTTGCAAACTAAGAACTTTGGCTTTCTTGATTTAATCAATTTACCTCAAGTAGTGTCTCTTTTACCCAGCATTATTGCCTTTTCTAATGAGTCACATCATCTCATGATATGTCCAAACTGCAACAGTCTCTGCATAATCATTTTGGCTTCCAAGGAGGGTTCAGACTTGATTTGTGCTTGGATCCATTTATTTGTCTTAGGTCCAAAACACGCTGCAAAAATCTAGTTTGAGACCGCTTTAACTACCCTGACTCAGTGCTAGTTAATTATGGTAATTGTAGTCTGTTGTGGCACCAGAGATCTGTTGCAGAGAAGGCTAAATGTCTCCAAAATTATAGTTCCCAGAATTCCCTAGCATTGAGCCAGGGCAGTAAAAGTACTCTCAAACTGGATTATTTCTGCAGTGAGTTTTGGACCTTACTTTACTTTACACTTGCTAAATGTGTGTCTTACATTTTATTAGCTTAGATGTTTGCACAATAATTGGGCTACTTACATCACTCTCCTGTCCCCCAACCAACAGGAAATCAATTTGCATAAAAGTCAAGCCTGTTGTGCCAGAAGTGCTGCACTGCTAGCTAGCATTTCTGCATGTGCATTTATATCAACTGTAACATTTTCAAATAGTGAATATACATTTTTAAAATTGTGTTTGCTCTTTTAGGCTTGCTATTCTGGGCAAAGCTAGATGGAGAAGGAGTTCATTCTAGAATGTTTCATATATAAAGTTGGAAGCAGTCTTTACTAGTAAAAAGGAGAACATGGGAAAGCAACTCTCCTGTGACTTGTCTCCTAGCAGTTGGTTGCTCTAGGCACCTTCCTTAATTTCTGCATTTTACAACGTGAAAACATCAAACTATTTCATTACTGGCACACAGCATGGTTTATTGGCCCTCATTTTGAAATCAAACTTGTCTGATCACCCTCTCCGTATCATCCAAAGCCAAGCTGGACTATAGTATCAAATTTAATAATTTATTTTGTTACTGAGGCTAACCTGGGTGTGCATGTATGCATTTCAATTAGAAAGTATGCAGCCTAACACTTCTGCTTTATCTCCTTTTTAGTGACAAATGTGACTAACAGGTCAAAAGGAAGAAGCTTTGTTGGTCATAAAATTAATGCAAGCAATTCATCTAGAGAAGCATACAGTGTGGATGAGTTTGCAACTAAAGTCCTTACTGGAAAACTGACTACAGTTTTCCTGCCAGTGATTTACATTATTGTCTTTGTCGTTGGCTTACCAAGCAATGCCATGGCTCTATGGGTCTTCTTCTTCAGAACAAAAAAGAAACACCCTGCAGTGATTTATATGGCTAACTTGGCCCTGGCTGATCTCCTCTTTGTCATCTGGTTCCCTCTCAAGATTGCATACCATATTAATGGCAATAATTGGATCTATGGCAAAGTCCTATGCAAAGTCCTGGTTGGGTTCTTCTATGGGAACATGTACTGCTCCATTCTGTTTATGACTTGTCTCAGCGTACAAAGGTATTGGGTAATTGTGAACCCCATACTGCAATCAAGAAAGAAATCAGACATTGCAATAGCGGTTTCAGCTGCAATATGGATACTAATTCTGCTTGGCACCATTCCATTATATCTCGTGGACCAAACTGTTTATATCTCAAACATCAACATCACCACATGCCATGATGTCTTGCCTCAAGCACAGCTAGCTCATGACATGTATAACTACTTCCTCTCTCTAGCCATTGGAGTTTTCTTGTTCCCAGCCGTCCTCACAGCTGTTGCCTACATTCTCATGATAAAGACTCTGAATGCTTCAATTACGGATGTAAACATTGGAAAGAAGCGAAAAAGAGCCATCCGGCTCATCATTATAGTTCTTTCCATGTACTTGATCTGCTTTTTGCCTAGTAATATTCTGCTGCTTGTGCACTACTCTCACATCAAAACCCATAGTGTCAGTAACATATATGCAGCATACATCACAGCACTGTGCCTTTCTACTCTCAACAGCTGCATCGATCCATTTGTCTACTACTTTGTTTCAAAAGACTTTAGGGATAATCTTAAAAATGCTCTTCTCTGTCGAAGTGTGCGTACTACAAAGAGGATGCAAATTTCCCTCTCTTCAAACAGATACCCAAGGAAATCCCCCTCTTACTCTTCCAGTTCAAACACAACTAAATCAACTTATTAAATTTGTAAGGGAAATGCAGGAAAAACCTGGACTAATATCACCAAGAGTTCTGAATTTGTTTTTTAAGTGGACTTCTTAACAATAGTTTATTTACAATAGAACATCACCAATGCTCAAAAAGCATATACTAGAACACTTCTCAAGTGGAAAAACAAAAGTTGCTGTTGTGATGTAGTTCTTTTAAAAAAAAAAAGGAATATACACCAATTGAAAGGATTCTCTTTTTTGTAGACTTGCTAGTTCATTGTAAAGAGAACTGTAAAGAGGACCAGGAACTGCTACCATGTCCAGGTATTTTGAATCAGAAGAGAATAGAGGATGTATGTAATAGTTAAATAGTTTGAGTTTTGGAGGGCACTCTTTGTTCATGAGAGACAACAACTTTATTACAGCTGATAGACAGGAGGCTGTCAACCAGTTGTTTATGTCTGTCAAACCAGATTCTATGAGGATTCTGAAATATTGTATTATTGACGTCCAAGTGACTACATTTGCACTGATGCATGCATATACATCTGTAATATATATGCACAAATATCTTTATTTTAAATATACTGTGAATATGCAATGTGACCAATATATATAGTTTTAATGTAGCCTATAATTTTGTGAATTTTTAAAGAACTGTACTTCGCAGAAATATTTTAAATATCCAGTATTTTAAACTTTTTATAAAGTATGCTTTTAATATACTTGTTACAATTTGTTATGATTTTAAAGTGCCACAGTATTTTTCCAGAGCTTTCCCAGTCTCATAGTTTTGAAGGAAAAACTTCAAACACAAAACACATCTAGAGATATGTTAGTGAATGTGTAGATTCAAGAAGCCTTCATTCAGCACAGTGGATGGCTTGGTACCAGGGGTGGGGAGTTGATTATGATGTAACAAAAACGGTAGTTGGTTCTAGTTAGAAAACTGTTTATGCTGTGCTCCTTTCATTGTTATATTACATCTACATCTTTTAATCTATATTGGATTGTTCTGGATTTACACACACACCCATAAAAAATTAACTGTTGTAAAGTCATACCCTATACACTCATTCATTATACTAATCCCACCATCAAAATTGATAAGACAAAAAGCAAAGCCTGGTCTATCCATGAACTGGGCAATAAGGTTTAGCTATTATTGGACTGGAAGGGGCATTGCCCTGGTTCATCAGTCAGCTGAGACTGTCTGTTACTTCCTAATCACTGCCTTACTCTTCCATAAACTTCTTCAGCCTCTGGGTCTAGGAAAATGCAAGATGAGAAGAGAAAAAGCTGCAGAAGTGGAGTGAAGGCAGAATGGTGCCCTAATGATGCTGTGCGAGAGGTCTAGGTAAGCCAAGATGATACCTGTGATGGGGAGGGCCAAGCTGAGTGAGATGGATGGGATCCAGCTTTTAAGACACCCACCAAACCGGCTCAGGGACTGACTACTGTTCTTCTGGACCTCAGGGCATTACCTGGATCATTACTGGGCAAGGTAGGATGGAAAGGACTCTTTGTAATCTCTATGCAAGGTAATGAAAACTGCAAGTGCCTTCTGGTTTAAGGTACGATTAAGTCATACTGATGACTGTCTGTCAGACTAGAAAAGTTAATTGAGCTACAACTTCCAGAGTCCCTGTGAATCTCTGTGAATTGTGGGATTCTGAAAGTTGTAGTCCATAAAAGTAACTTTTCCAGGCTCTGTTTGGTGTGAAGATAGCACTGAAAAATACACATACACTAGTGCAGTGTACAAGTACAAAATTCCAGTTATTGCTGTTTGATCTTTTCATATCTCAAAGAACACCGTACTCTTGCCTGATATTAAAATGAACATCCTGCTTTTGTCTTCAAAGCAGACACAAGCCAGCTTTCAACTGAACAGATTAAAAGAGTATAGCAATTGCAAGATTAAAGGATGTCAAAAGAGCAGATAATTAAACAATGCAAGCAGACAAAAGCAATAAAACAACAAATAAATGCCCACTTACATGCAGTTTTCAAAGGGATAGCCATGTCTGTCTGCCGAAGGGAAATAACAAAGGGATGTGGAGCCTTGAAGGCTAACAGATTATGAACTTTTGTACTGTGTATGTATGCCTTCAAATTGCCTATCAGCATATGGTGACCCACCTGAATTCCATGAGGTTTTCTTATGCAAGGAGTTATCAGAGGTGGTGTTGCCAATATATTCTGAATTAAAGCCTACAGTATCTTGCATTCATTAATCACCCTATCAATAGCTGTGCTCAGGTCTTGCAGACTCAGGATCATGGTTTCTTTGATTTAATCTATTTATCTGAAATGCCAAAGTATACCAGTCTCAGTTTAGTCATCATATTGGCTTCTAGGGATTGTTCAGGTCTAATCTGCTCCAGGACCTATTCATTTGTCTTTTTAGCACTGGGAGAAGAAGCTGGCAGCCACAAGCAAAATGTTTTCCCCTCCTATTTCCACTGAGAAAATATATTTCAGTCTTACAAGAACTCTTTTGGTCATTTTTTTTCAAACCCTCCTCATCCCCTTTGAGCCACACAAGAAATATTCTAATCGTTCAACTCAGTTATGATTTTGTGTTCATTAGAATCCTGAAATTTGTAGACTCCTTCAAGCAAAAAATGTTGAAATTGCATGCCATGGAAAACTGAAGGCTTTCATCAACCCAAAGCAGAGGCAGTTGTGTTGTGTTCTGCCTGCCTGCCTGCCATCTTGGGAGATCACTACTTGTGGCTTTTAAACCACAAGTACACTGGGAAGGAAGAGGCTTTGGCGAAATTCATTGCATGCTGCAGCATCTGACCTGTCCCCAACCATCCATTTTTATTCATGGGGGAAACCCACAAATGATCTGGCAATCATGCAAGTCTGCAGATGTGAATGTCACTCCCAGGACAGATGTGAAATTGCCAGTCATGTGGTGTCAGTGTCCCCTCCGCTCCTGTTCCCCTCACTATTCCAAAGTACCCAAATTGTCTTTTAATTTTTCCTCTTATTATTTTCTCTTTTTAAAAACTTTTGAAGGGCTTGTTCAGGGCTGAAGTGCTACAGAATTGCACAGAACAAAGTGGGGAAAGACCCCCCCCCAAAAAAGCACTAAAGGCTTGCTGGGTAGGGCATTGAGCAGGGAGGTAGAATTAAGGGGAGAGTTCAGGAAGAGAGTGATGGGGGTCCCAGCCCTGGTTGTGCAATTGTGAGAGGTGTGGCGATGGCTGCCTAAAAGTGGCAAGTTTCCATTTTTATTAAAAGTGTGACTGCTGTGAGAATGGGGCCGCATGCAGTAATATCCTTGGTTGCTGAGGGTTTGGCTACTTTTGCAGTCTTTGGCCTTGGGAGTGACTAGATTACTCAGTTCCTCCCCTGCTGTAAGGACATAGCAGAACTACCTACACTGGGAGGAGATCTGTCTGAGTTAGTTACTAGAGGAGAATTGTATTCACAACTGTGACTCATGAATATAGGAATGTGTGGGTACCTCTTGATCTTTCACATTCTAAATGCAAACCACCTGGAGCTTAAGAATGAGTTGTGCCTCCTCCCATTATAAAAACACAAAGAAATATATCTTAGGGGTTTAGCAAACCTCTGATTTATAAACTATCTGTAGAAAGTCTGGCAGGTTTGTGTGCCTAAGACCTGAAAATATAATATTTACCGTCACTGCAGAAGAATAGCCCAGATGGACAAAGCTCAAAAGTGACTAATGACAAATAATGAGTTATATTTATTTATCTCGCTTTCCCAGTAACAACAACATTATGACTATACTACATTAAGACTGTAATATTACATTGGGTAACTTTATTCCTTTGCCGGTGTAACCACAACTTTTAATTATTTTTATACTTAAGGGGTGTGGCTTTGCTAAATGGTGGAAGACAGTTCAAAGTGCTGCCTCATGCACTGTTGTGGATGCTAAAGTGATGGAAAGGAAAAAAGGAGGAAGGTGAGTTTGGTATCACAGGTCAACATAATAAATAATAATAATAATTTTAATTTTTATCCTATCCCTCTGCAGCACAATCGGGGCGGCGGAGATGAGTTCCTGTCCACCAAACTCCTGTGTCTATAGCTGTTCCCACAGGAGGTGGCTAGCTCACTATCTCTTAGTAGACATCACCAGTGAAAGTCATAATATTCTGATCCCAAAGTCACAATAAGGCAACAGATTTAACTAGAACCAGCTAAAAAGTCAAACAAATGAGAATTAGTTTTCTTGAACTTCTTTGCTTAGTTCCCTGCAGTACTTATAGGTTACTCATGAGCTAGAGAGCAGGGGAAGAAGGACCACCATGTTTTTCTTTGGAGATAGAAATTAATGTTAAGCCATCATTCGCTTAAGATCCAATGGAAACCGATCTAGGTATACAATTTTGTGACTACAAGCCCACTTCTTCAGATGCAGCTAGTCTTAAATGTGTTATGACAACTCTTCCTCCTTTTTATGCTGAAAGAGACTAAAATGGCTACTTTTTTTAAAGCCTGCTACAATCTGGGATGTGTCTACAAGTTTTGTAGTGTACAGTCAGTCCTCTGTATCCACAGATGCTTTAGGCATGGGTTCAGCCACCCATGGCTTGAAAATGTTCAAAAAGTATATATAAATTCCAAAAAGCAAACCTTGATTTTGCCATTATATCTGCCTCTCTTTGTTCTTTTCTCTGTAACTTGCCTCAGCATTTCCTGTTCCATATATTGCAGTAATCTTCTGGGAGGCCTGTTTTTACATCATCTCTCTCCTGCCTACCTTTTGTCCGTGCTATTTCCTCTGTCCTCATATCTTTCCACCCCACAGAGTGGTGGCCACAGAGATAAGCACAGTCATGGGAAGGTTAGCAAAGGGTGTGCTGAGGAAGTAACTAGATAATACCCACCATACTCCCACTATTTAGCAAATATAATTTAGATATTCCCACCATATCCCCACTTACCTGCAAAGCCATCAAGTCATCAAGCTTCCCTTTCCCAGACTTTTTATCCAATCCCTAGCTTCTCACTCTACAGTTGCAATTGTATGCCTTCTAGACAGAAACCACAATGCCCCATGTTCTGCATTTAGTATCCTGCTGCTAAGTATTTAGCAGCAGGATACTAAATGCAGAACATGGAGCATTGTGGGGCTGCTAAATACTTAGCAGCAGCAGTACCTTCTTTCTTTCCCTCAGCTGATTATTTTGTGAGAAGCTTTGCTAGAGTCATTTGATAAGAGCTATTGCACTTCAAATGCATTTGTATGTTTTGCATTCAACTGGCTTTTTATAGGAAAAGCCTGATAATAACTCAATTCTCCTGAAAACATATTTGGGATAGCTGTGTTGGCCATGCAGCAAAATACAACAAAATCCAAACCCCACAAACCAATGCCTTTATTGGGCCAACTCCAAAGCATAAAATACATCATGCAAGTTTTTGAAACTTCACTAACTTATTCATCGGGCAAAGATATTAAATGTTAAGTATCACAGGCCTACATTTTGTCTCAGATGTTTGTTGTCAGTTAAGATGGTATTGAGAGATATCATGCAGGCAGAAGACACTCTATTTCTTGGCCATGAGGACTAGAAACAAAGGCCGATAAAAGACAGGTAATAAAACTTTAACTCATTAACAAGTTCTACTGTGTACCTTTTGAGAACACTGGCAATACGTACGTTGTTTCTCCTGTTTTACCACCAGAGTATTACCAGTATTATTCAGGGTCTGAATAAGGTGTTGTTTTTTAATTAGCACCCCCAGTATTGAGATTTTGGGAACTGCACTTAAGAAACTCATTTCATGCTGTCATTATGCTACTGCCACCCATAGAGTTTGATGCAACATGTATCAAATGTCACATGCAAAGACACTTAACAAAGTCATTTGAGCACAGCTTATAGAATGTACTATGTGAAGATCCAGCAAATGGGTGCTTATATTTTGCTTGCGTGAAGCTCTTTGGGTGACAGGTATCATTAAATGTGAATTTACCCCAAGGGTGAATTATATAAATATTAACAATGGGTAACTGCACTCCCCAATTTCTGTGATCCGGTCATAGGATCATGTGTGCAAATAATTGGAGGACTTTGGCACCTAAACTGAACCATTCCAGGCTATATGGCCCTCATTACTTTGGTATCTAGCTATCTGATATGTTATTCTAGTTTTATAACCTTCATTTTCTCTGTCAAGCACGTTCTCATGTTTGCTTTATCAATGTTATGTAATGCATAAAATAGAACTTGGAGATTTGCCTGCTTACAGGAAGCAAAGGGAGGATTTTGAATTGCACACAGTAAACACATACTGTATACTTATCTGGCAAAGGCAAGAATGTTGCAGAACCAGACTGTCATTGTTTCTAGCTAGAGGCTCTGTCTCCTGTCTATCGATACTCTCAATATACAGAGTTATGCTTAGTCTGAATATTCTAGAATCATATAATACAAATACATTCTCAAAGTTGAAAGGAATGCTGAAGCACACTTTTGAACAAAATGTGACAGTAGTAATAGGTATGGTGCAATGCTCGGAAGGAATTAGTCATAATAAGTGTGTCTGTGTGTGCCTTCATGTTACCTGTTGATTTATGACATCCCTATGAATTTTACAGGGCTTTCTTAGGCAAGGAATATTCAGAGGTGGTTTTCCATTGCCTTCCTCTGACGTATAGATGACACCTGGTATTCCATTGTGGTTCCTTATCCATGGACTAACCTGCCATGCTTAGATTTCAAGACCAGATTGGATTTTCAGGATATTTTGGCCCTTACCATACATAGTTTTGTTGTTGTTGCTGTTGTGTGCCTTCAAGTTATTTCCAACTTAGGATAACCCTAAGGCTATCCTGTCACAGGATTTTCTTTGCAAGATTTGTTGAGAGGATTTTTGCCCATGCAAATCTATTTGTTCACAGGAGGTTTACCATTGCCTTCCTCTGACACTGAGAGAGTGTGACTTGCCTAATGTCTCCCAGCAGGGTTCCATGGCCAAATGGAGATTTGAACCCTAGTCTCCAGAGTCACAGTCCAATGCTCAAACCACTACAACACACTGGCTGTAATACATAGCTACTCAGGGCCTATACAGTCTGCCAGAAATAATGCAGCTTGAGCTCACTTTAACAGTCCTGGCTGAGTGCTAACGAATCATGGGAACTGCAGTTTATTGTGGCACCAGAGCTCTCTGACAGAGAAAGCTCAATGTCCCAGAAAAAAACAACAATTCCCATGATTCCCTAGCACTAACCCTAACCCTTAAAGTGGACTCAATTTGCACTATTTCTGGCAGTCTGCAAAGGCCCTATATGAGTTCAAATCAGTTGCATTATTACTACAAGTTGACAAGGGATAACTCCATTCCTTTTGTGATGTGAAATGGCAGAGGAAGAATATCACTTGGTTCAAACACCGGTTCATGTTAATGCCGCTGGCTGCTGTTCTGTTGTTGATACTGAGGTACTGATGAACAGGAAACACAACTCTGTTCCTTTTTAGGACTGTAACTATTTTTACAACCCTTCCCTATAAATTGCATCTAGACAGAAACTACAACAGAGGTGCTCTTTATAGCTTTTAGTATGCTGGCACTAAACTGCATGGTAACTATTTTACTTTTTAAATTGTAAATACAATATTGAATGTGAATATTAAATATTAAATTATAATCAATAATAATAATATTAAATAAAATGAGGATTTTTAAACCTTTGCATGATTAACAATTTGTTTTAAAAAGTAACATTTCAAGTTCCATTATAGTGTAAATAATACTGAATCTGCAGTAACACTCAGGGACAGACCAAGAATTTTTCTGCCTGAGGCAAAGGACATGGTGGCATCTCCACTGAAAATTTAGATACCAACTGGTCTGGAACCTGAATATTACTCCACCACATGCATCTGGGGAAGTAGCCTCAAGTCTCTGAAAGCTCATGCTACCAACTTCTGTCTTTCAGTTTGTCTCAAAGGTGCTGTGAGATCCCTTTACATACTGATTTTCCAGACTAACTCAGCTATTTCTTTGACTTCTGCCAGGCCAAAACATGGCTGCTTGTTAAGTCTGTAGTACACAATATGTTTATATGTCACAAGGAGTCCCTCTTCTGGCTGTATCTTATAGTACATAAGCTTTGTTAAGAGACAGTGAAAAGAAAGGAATGCTTTGTACACTAGTAATACTCAAACTTTATTCCTCCAGATATATTCAGCTCCACCTAATAGAAGCCTCAGCCAGTATAGCTGGTGGTTAGGGATTAGGGGAGCTGAAATCCAAAGGTTTGAGAACTATTGGTCTATACCAATATTTAGGTATTTTAAAACTCTATGGGAAAATTCTATGAAGCAAAAGTCCACACGATATATAACAGCTCCGTCTTACATCAGAGTTATGAGCTGGTGTCTTTGGGGAACACTCATCACCCTTTTCTTTTGTTCTGTTTGTTTGCTTCTTATCTGAATCAGGGAAAGGGAATGTGTGGTCCTCCATATCACAACTTGGAAAGTTGCTTGTGAAAACTTATTCTTGCTCTATAATCCATCGCAAAGCCACCCAAAATTAGTATTAATGTTGCAGGAAGGTCTAAATAAAAGATGATGCCAGATCTAATCCGATTGCACACGTCCTAGTTAGTACTTGGATGGGGGACCACTAAGGAATACCATGGGCTGTGGGCTATCAAGCTTATCGCACTACACTCTTAAAATGGGGCTAGTTTGCTTTAAGAGCTGTGACTGCCTGTTGCATTTGGGGTTTGTTCCATGAGGCTTAAAGCTCTCTGACTGAATATTCTAAATGCCTCCTCCTAAACTAAAAGTTCCAGAATGCAACAGGAGGCAGCCAGAGCAGTTAAAATAACTTGGCCCCGCTTGAAGAGTGTAGAGCGATAGTCTCATATATTTCAGCAAAAGGCTATATTTCACTAAAGGTAAAAAACAGCAAAATCAAAGATTGTAGGAAAAATTGACCTAGGATCAAGAAATAAAACAGGCCATATGCATCCCAGTCCCCAAGAAAGGGGACACCAAAAATTGCAGTAAACTCTGGATAGTTGGTTTAATCTCCCATGCAAGCAATGTGATGCTCAAAATTCTGCAACAAAGACTTTTACCGTACATGGAGCAAGAAATGCCAGATGCCCAAGCTGAGTTCTGGAAAGGAAGAGGGACTAGGGATCATATTGCAAATATATGTTGGATAATGGAGCACACCAAAGAATTTCAAAAGAAAATTAACCTGTGCTTTATAGATTATAACAAAGCCTTTGGTTGGATCAATCATGGAAAAACAAAGGATTGCTCTTAAAATGGATGTGACAATCAAATGATTGTCACATCCATTTTAAGAGCAATCCTTTGTTTTTCCATGATTGATCCAACCAAAGGCTTTGTTATAATCTATAAAGCACAGGTTAATTTTCTTTTGAAATTCTTTGGTGTGCTCCATTATCCAACATATATTTGCAATATGATCCCTAGTCCCTCTTCCTTAGGACAATAAGTTGCTGTCAGGACAGAATATAGAGAAACAGAATGGTTTCAAATTGGCAAGAGGGTTAGGAAAGCTGCATTTTATGTATGCTGAATAGGTCAAATGTAAAACAAGATTAGACTTGGAGGAAGGAGGCATGAAAAATGGAGGAAGGAGCCTCAACCATTTATGACCTGCAGAGGACACCATACTACTTGCAGAAAATAACTAAGATGGAACAATTGCTGAAGAAAGTCAAGGAAGAATGCAAAGGCAGGTTTACAGGTGGACATTAAGAAAACAAAAATAATGACCACAGATGATTTAAATAACTGTTAAATAGATGATGAAGATATTGAAATAGTGTTGTTATTGTTTAAAAAAAGATCCCATACTTTGGCTTAGTCTTTAATCAGAATGGATACTACAGTCAAGAAATCAGAAGAAGATTAAGGCTGCATCTGCACTGGAGAAATAAGCCAGTTTGACTCCACTTTAACTGCCATGGCTCAATACTATGGAATTCTGGGGTTTGTAGTTTTGTGAGCTATTCTTTCTGCCAGAGAGCTCTGATGCCACAACAAACTACAGTTCCCTGAATTCTATAGCACAGAGTTCAAGTGGTGTCAAACTGGATTATTTCTGTAGTGCAGATTCAGCCTAGGACTAGAAAGGGTAGCCATGAAGCAACTAGAAAAGATCCTGGAGTGTAAAGATATATCATGAAATACTAAAGTTAGGATGGTCCATGCCATTGCATTTCCAATTTCTATTTGGTTGTGAAAGCTGGAGAGTGAAGAAAGCTGATAGAAAGAAAATCAACTAATTTGAAATGTGGTGCTGGAAAAGAGTTATCATGGACTGATAAAAAGACAAATAAATGGTTCCTGGAACAAATCAAGCATGAACTCTCCCTAGAAGCCAGGATGACTAAAATGAGACTGTCATAATATGGATATATCACTAGAAAATACAATAATGTTTGGTAAGCTAGAAGGCAATAGGAAAAGACTAAGACCATAGTACAGATGGATAGACTCACCAGTCAAGGAAGCCACAGCCCCGAGTCTTCAAGACCTGACCAGGGCTGTTGATTATAGGATGACTCTCATTCATAGGGTTTGGTGAAGTCGAAGTCAACTTGATGACAGTTAACAACAACTGCATGCGTTCTTTTCTGGGAGAAAGGCAGCATAAAAATGAAATATAAATAAATAAATTGTAACTACTTCTTTCCTTATCCTGTTCCAGACGTTGTTGTACTTCAACTCTCTACCATAGCCACTGGGAAATGGGAGCTGCTGTTCAGCAGGGAGAGCACACTTTCCCTGTCTCCACTTTATGTTTTAAAAATGTCCACTTCTCATCTTCCTCTTAAGGAATTTGATTTACTGATATCAGGTTTGGGATCGCTGCTCCCAGATTGTGGTAGCTGGGCTAGATTTCTTTCACGTGGCCCAGGCACAGTAGATATCATTGGATTTGTCTTCCTGTGGTAGCAACCTGAAAAAGAAGAGGAAATGCATCATTGAAGAGAACTGAAGCAGTAAATCAGGTGGATCAAGTCTAGGTCAGGCCACAGGTGGTACACCATTACTGAAGAAACATCAAGACCTGGAAATCTATATTAGCATGATAAGCATATGTGCACTTTGTTGTAAGTGTATAATTTGTTTGTCATTTACTGTGTGGGGTAATATTTTTCATTCTCAAGGCTGGCCCAAGAGCTTTGTTTGCCTGAGGAAGAACAGTAAATGACAGCCTTCCTCTTTCCCAGCTCAAGATGTAGAGCAGCAAAATCCAGCAAGTTATTTTGTCATATGAGGCAGAAGAGTGAGCAAACACCACTCTTCATCCTTGGCAGTGAAAATACATTAATAGCAAATTAATTAACTTTTTTTTGCTAGTTCCTGAAACCCAAAGTCTTCAACACCTAATCCCCAAATGGTTGGGCTCATCATTGTTTCTCAGTTGCTCTGTGAGAGTGAGAAATGAAACAAGCTCTTGGGGATGTACTTCAGGGTCATATAATAATAATAATAATAATAATAATAATAATAATAAATTTTATTTTTAACCCACCCCTCTGCAAAGCAGTCGAGGCGGTGTACAAGTTAAAACAATTCTGTCCCCCCCAATCCCTAGTCCACCCACCCCATAAAAGTTGGATTAAACTAGTAGAATAATTAAAATATCAAACTAAATCAGCACAATAACGTAAACCTTTAAACGAACAGTGGTGTCTGGGAGCAGCAGCCATCCAACTCTGTTAGGGTGAGACAGTTATTCTGGGAAGGCCTGCCAAAAGAGATCCATCTTTACTGCTTTTTTAAAGCAGTCAAGAGTGGTAATAAAACGGATCTCATCCGGCAGGCCATTCCATAATCTTGGAGCAGCGACAGAGAAGGCCCTCTGGGAAGTCTGCAATAGCCTAGTTTTCATAGGTTGCAGCAGATTCCTCCCAGAGGACCGGAGTGTGCGGGTGGGATCGTACGGGAAGAGGTAGTCCCTGAGATAAGTTGGACCCAAGCCATGTAGGGCTTTAAAGGTCAACAACACCACCTTGTACTGCGCCCGGAAACTAATCGGCAACCAGTGGAGAGATTTCAGCACAGGTGTTATGTGCTCTCTCCTAGATGTTCCCGTGACCAACCTGGCTGCCATATTTTGGACCAATTGAAGTTTCCGGGTTGGGCACAAGGGTAGCCCCATGTAGAGTGCATTACGGAAGTCCAAACGTGAGGTTACCATAGTTTCGAGATCCCCAGTCTCCAGGAAAGGGCGCAGCTGGTGTATCAGCCGAAGCTGATAACAGGCACTCCTGACCGTCGCATTCACCTGACTAGTCATGTGAAGCGACGAATCTAGGAGTACCCCCAGACTGCGAACACAGTCCTTGGAGGACAGTGTGACTCCCTCCAGGACTGGGAGTTGTATTCCCAAACCTGCTTTCAGGCCCGTCACTGTTAGTACCTCCGTTTTGTCTGGATTCAGTCTCAATCTGTTTTTCCTCATCCAATCCATTACCGCCTTAAGACAATCATTGAGAGGAGAGATGCCATCTGAAGTCTGGACAGACGATTGGGTCATGGAGAGATATATCTGGGTGTCATCAGCTTACTGAAGACACCGTGTTCCGTGCCTCCGAATGATCTGTCCCAATGACTTCATATAGATATTAAATAGCATAGGGGACAGGATGGCGCCCTGAGGGATGCCACAATTAAGCTCTATTCTAGAAGAGCAACTGTCCCCAAGCCTCACCCTCTGGGATCTGAACGAGAGAAAGGAACGGAACCACTGCAAAGCAGTGCCTCCAATTCCTAACTCTCTCAGGCGATCCAAGAGGATGGAGTGGTCTATTGTATCAAAGGCTGCTGAGAGGTCCAAGAGCACCAGCAGGGTCACACTACCCCTGTCGATACCCAAGCGGAGGTCGTCAGCCAGAACAACCATGGCAGTCTCAACTCCATATTCTGTCCTAAAGCTGGTTTGAAATGGATAGAGATAATTGTTTTCATCCAAGACAGCTTGGAGTTGGGAAGCAATCGCCCTCTCAATCACCTTGCTTAAAAGATGACCATCCAGCCTCTGTTTAAAAACCTCCAAAGAAGAGATCCACCACTCTCTAAGGGAGTGTTCCACTGTTAAACAGCTCTTACTGTGAGGAAGTTCTTCTTAACACTGAGGTGGAATCTTTTTTTCTGTAGCTTGCATCTATTGCTTACAGTTGTAAACCACTTAGACACTGCATAGCACGGTATGAAGCGGTATATAACTGAAGCTGCTTTTTTCCTGGTCCTATTCTCTAGAGCAGCTCAAAACAAGCTTGCTCCATCCACAAATATTTATACAATGCTATCATGTCACCTCTTAACTGTCTCTTCTCCAGGCTAAACATACCCGCCAGGGACCAACACCTCCTCCCAGCAGCAACACATCTGCAGCTGCAGCGCAGCTGGGGAGGCCTGGACTGACCTTAAAAGCCCGCTGGTGCTCCATCCCTCCTGGCAACAGAGCGGCTGCGGCGGCGACACGGGTGGGAGGCTGAGGCAGAGGCGCTAGGGCCACCAGGGACCAACACCTCCTCCCAGCAGCAACACAGCTGCGGCTGCAGTAGTGAGGGCTAGGGGGATGAGTGAAGGTTTTGATAATTGGAACACTTCCTCCCACTGAGTGGAGAGAAACCTTCAGTTTAATTTTAGAGGCCCCTCTTAAGGAGTTGGCCCGTAGCCTTTGCCACTCAGACTGGTCTTGCGAATATAGAGCAGTAATTAGCTGGATCGTTTATTTTCATTGTGTACTGGGGCTGGGAATGAATTGGGAGTGGGGATTGAGATTGTGCAGGGGAAAGGAAGGTACGGTGGCAACAGAGTGAATGTTACAAAAGAAGACGAGATCGATGTTTGGTATCTATCTCGCCTTCAGTTCACTCTGTTGTCCGGAATGAGTTGGAGAGCGCACCAACCATTCCAAAGACCCTTAATCTGCTCCTTTGCAATGCCAGGTCAATGCCAGGTCAAAAACAAAACCCATATCATCCATGACCTCTTGGCTTGGTTTACTGAGACTTGGCTGGGAGACGCCAGCGCTGTGACTTGGACGCAGGCTCTTCCGGCTGGGTACTCAGTTAGTGAGCAGATAAGGAAAAGTGGGCGGGGGGGCGGAGTGGCTCTGGTTCACAAAAACAATATAACCATGACCAGGAAGCCTATCCGGAAAACAGTTCACATCGAGTGCATGTACCTAAGCCTGAGGACCAGGGATAATTTAGGGATTCTGTTAGTATACCGGCCACCCCATTGCTTAACAGACTACCTAACTGAGCTGACGCAGCTGGTCTCAGAGTTGCTGTTGGAGTCGCCCAGACTTCTTGTTCTGGGCTACTTCAACATTCCACTCGAGACCAACTTATCTGATTTAACTGGTGCGGCTTGGGAGTTCATGGATACCATGACAAACATGGGCCTATCCCAACTGGTCGTTGGGCCTACTCATTGTGCAGGTCATACTCTTGATGCGATCTTCAGTACGGAGTAGGAATATCCATGGGCGGAGGTTATTAGTACCTCTGCATTGTCATGGACGGATCATTTCCTGGTCAAGATGGAACTTAGAGCCACTGTCTGCCCCACCGGGGATGGCGGACCTATTAGAATGGTCCGTCCCCGAAGGCTAATGGAACCAATTGGATTCCAGAAAGCCCTAGAGGGTTTAATGGTTGGTAGCGCCGGTGAGTCTGTCGAAGCTCTGGTCAATATTTGGAACACCGATCTTACCAGGGCTATCGACACAATTGCTCCCAAGCATCCTTTTCGACCCACTTCTAACCGTAAGCCCTGGTATACAGAGGAACTTAAGAAGATGAAGCAGGCCGGACAACGACTAGAGCGCGAATGGCGGAAGACTTGACTCTTATCCGACAGAACTCGCCATAGGAAACATCTTGATTCCTATCGGGAGGCAATGCGTGCAGTGCAGAAGTCTTTCTCCTCTGCACGTATTGCGTCTGTAGAGTCTTGTCCAGCAGAACTGTTTAGGGTGGTGGGGAAACTGATGCAGGTGATACCTGCACAGAATTCCTTACTTAACCCGACAACAGCCTGCTGTGACACATTTAACAACGACTTTGCAGATAAAATCACTCGGATAAGAGCCGATTTAGATGCCAGTGTTAGATCAGAATCAATAGACGCGGTGTCCAGCAACTCTATTGATGTAATTTTACTGTATCAGCTTCAATCTGTGAGTACCGATGATGTGGACAAGCTGCATGGAAGAGTGAGGAAGACGACTTGCCCCCTCGATCCATGTCCATCTTGGCTGGTCGTCCAGGGGGGAACATGTTGAGAGTATTCCTACGGGATACAATCAACGCATCCTTCAGGGAAAGTATTGTACCATCTTGTTTGAAGGAGGCGGCGGTAAAGCCACTCCTGAAAAAACCTTCCCTAGATCCCCTGGATAGAAACAGCTATAGGCCAGTCTCCTTGCTACCTTTTTTAAGCAAGTTGATTGAGAAGGCAGTTGTTTCCCAACTCCAAGCTGTCTTGGATGAAACCGATTATTTAGATCCATTTCAAACCGGCTTTAGGGCAGGATTTGGAGTTGAGACCACCATGGTTGCGCTGGCTGACGACCTCTGCTTGAGCATCTACATGGGTAGTGTGACCCTGTTAGTGCTCTTGGACCACTCCATCCTCTTGGATTGCCTGAAAGACTTAGGAGTTGGAGGCACTGCTTTGCAGTGGTTCTGTTCCTTCCTCTCGGGCAGATCCCAGAGGGTGAGGCTCGGGGACAGTTGCTCATCTAGAATAGAGCTTAATTGTGGCATTCCTCAGGGCGCCATCCTGTCCCCGATGCTATTTAACATCTATTTGAAGCCACTGGGAGAGATCATTCAGAGACATGGGGCACGGTGTCATCAGTACGCTGATGACATCCAGATATATTTCTCCATGACCCAGTCGTCAGCTCAGACTTCAGATGGCATCTCTCCTCTCAATGATTGTCTTAAAGAGATAATAGACTGGATGAGGAAAAACAGATTGAGACTGAATCCAGACAAAATGGAGGTACTAACAGTGATGGGCCTGAAACCAGGTTTGGGAATACAACTCCCAGTCCTGGAGGGAGTCACACTGTCCTCCAAGGACTGTGTTCGCAGTCTGGGGGTACTCCTAGATTCGTCGCTTCACATGACAAATCAGGTGAATGCGACGGTCAGGAGTGCCTGCTATCAGCTTCCGCTGATACGCCAGCTGCACCCTTTCCTGGAATGTAGGGATCTCGAAACTGTGGTACATGCTCTGGTAACCTCCCGTCTTGATTTCTCTAATGCGCACTACATGGGGCTACCCTTGTGCCTAACCCAGAAACTTCAACTAGTTCAAAATATGGCAGCCAGGCTAGTTACGGGAAGATCCAGGAGAGAGCACATTACAGCTGTGCTGGAATCTCTCCACTGGCTGCCCATTAGTTTCCGGGCACAGTACACGATGTTGGTTATGACCTTTAAAGTCCTACATGGTTTGGGTCCAACCTATCTCCGGGACTGCCTCCTTCCATATGATTCTCCCCATGCACTTCGGTCCTCTGGGAAGAACCTGTTACAGCCTATGAGAACTAGACTGTCAGTCTAGTTCTCCACCCCCAGATTATGGAATGGCCTGCCGGACAAGATCCATCTCATTACCACTCTAGACAGCTTTAAAAAAATCAGTTAAGATGGATCTTTTCTCGCAGGCCTTCCCTGAATAACATCCCAGCCCAGAAGACAGAAGTTCTGACCATCGCCCTTCTACCATCTTGATTAACACCGTTCTGTATATTAGTATTGAAAAATTTTATGCATTTTGTATTGAATATTTTAACAATTGCTATTTTAACTTGCTTTAGTTTAATTTATTTTTAAGGGGTGGGTGAGTGTGGGAATATGGTAAGGGGTCTGGATTGATTTTAATTTATTGCGATGTTTTAACGTGTTGTACGCTGCCCCGATTGCGTGGCAGAGGGGCGGGATGTAAATTATTATTATTATTATTATTATTATTATTATTATTATTATTAAGTCTCTCCTCATAAGGCATGGTTTCCAGACCCTTCACCATTTTGCCCTCCTTTGGACACACTCCAGCTTGTCAACATCCTTTTTAAATTGTGATGCCCAAAACTGGATACAGTATCCAGGTGAGACCTGACCAAAGCAGAATACAATGGCACTATTACTTCTCTTGATCTAGACCGGGGACCGGCAACCTACGGCCCGGGGGTTGGTTAAGGCCCTGGGCCCCGGACTTACTGGCCCAGGCCGTAGGTTGCTGCCGCCGCCGCCGCTCTCCGCCGTCGGGGCGCGTTTTCAGCTGCGCTTACTGCGGCTGCCATTTTGGAAGTCAAAATGGTGGCTGCGACACGTTTGCGCATGTGCAGTACTCTTGTGCATGCGCAAACGCGTCACGGCCGCGATTTGGACTTCCAAAATGGTGGCCGCGACATGCGCCGTGGCGTTGCAGCCGCGCGATGGTGTGCACGGGGGGGTTGCGCGCGGCGGAGGAAGGTGCACGCGCATGCCGCCATTCCCTCCCCCTCGGCCCAGCCGAGACCTGGGCGACGGGAGACCGGCCCAGGTCTCAAAAAGGTTGCCTGTCCCTGATCTAGACATTATACTTATATTGATGCAGCCTAGAATCTCATTGGCCTTTTTAGCTGCTGCATCACACTGTTGACTCCTAGATCCTTTTCTTGTGTCCCCGATCCTATCTCTATGCATTTCATTTTTTTCTGCTTAAGTGCAGCACCTTAAATTTCTCCCTGTTGAAGTTCATTTTGTTAGTTTTGCCCCAGCTTTCTAATTTATTCAGGTCATTTTTAATTTTCATCCTGGCCTCTGGGGTATTAGCTACTCCTCCTAATTTGGTGTCATCTGCAAATTTGATAAGCATGCTAGTCAGAGCTGAGGAACATTATTTTTGTAGACGGCAACATTCAGAGCCTTGGATTCTGGAAGGTGTAGCCAAAAAATGTTTTTTCCAAGCTTTGGCTGAAACTGTGCTTCTGAGTTCCTAGCCTCCTCAAATGACAACCACCTAGACAAACTTTTGGAGACTTGAATTCCTTTAAAATTAAAGTTTCAATGGCTTGGCTTCAAGTAAGCACCCAAAAAAACATGGGCTTTATTTTGTCTGTGTGTCCTTAGTCTTGCTTCTTGATGTTCCCAGTCTAGCAAGTACTGCAAGATCAGGAAGACCAGCAGTTAGATCCTTTAGATCAGGGGTAGGCAACCTTTCCCCTTTAAGGGCCAAGGGACTTCAGCTCCCAGAAGCCTCAGCCATGTTGGCCAATAGTCCCATGTTGGCCAATAGCTCCTGGGATTCTGGGAGCTGAAGTCCCTCGGCCCTTAAAGGGGAAAGGTTGCCTACCCCTGCTTTAGATAATCCAAACATTGTGCTATTTATTCTGGGAGTAGTATCCAACAGCGTTATCTGAAAATGCCAAAGTCCCATCCATAAGCTTCAGGCAAGCAAACTCTGTCAACTCTGATGACCCCTTGGCTTCCTGCTAAAATACATGTCTCAGTAGCAAAGCTTTGAGCACATACCCCACATAATGGAATGCCATGTGAAACCTGGCAGGAAAAAAAGTGTCAAAATTTATTTGGCAGCGGTTTTGTTTTGTTTTGTTTTTTGGTTTCAGCTTTTAAAGGTACTTTTTATCCTTTGCACATAGGTGTGGATCATCTGACACAGATGTGGCCTGCCAGATGTTAGCTGACTGCAAAACTCCCATCACCATTTATAATTGGCCATATTGGGTAGGGCTGATGGGAACTGTAGTGAGAGCTTGAAAATGTTATATTTTTGACTATAACTTCAAAACTCCACTAAACAGCATGGCCAATGGCCATGCTGGATGGGAATTCTGGAGTTTGTAGTCTAAAAAGTAGCTCTCCCAAGCTTGGTTTTTGATCTAACATCAGGAGGGCCATGTGTTCCTCCCCTGTAAAATAAAACACACTCTTGGTACTTGGTTCCATACCCTTCCCCAAACCAGTTTCTCAGCAAGAACTCACTTACCTGCCTTAAGTTGAGTCCATCTAGTTCAGAATTATGACAGGCTGTAGTTCTTTTCCAGGGTTTCAGAAAGAGTTGTTACTCATAATGCTGGGGTCCTGGGAGGGCACCCACAAGTGACTTCAATGAGGGATTGATCTAGCTCAATAGAAAGCAGTGGGAGGGCTTGGGTAGCTCTTAAAAGCCAGGATTTCAGTCTATGTATAACAGTCCAAACCCAGAATGTCAGGCAGCAGATTCTAAATTAGTTATTTTATTTATAACAACAAGAGGAAATCAGCTTTCACTAAAAGGCATTCATTCACACATGCACAAAAGAACTAATTATATAAAAAATGGTAGTTGATAGTAATTTCAGAGGGTTTTTAGCAGCAGACAATATGTTACTAGATTCAGGCATGGCGCTCTGATCAAGGGATGCAGTGGGTGATTCTGGCTCAGCATACAGCAGGGACCTTGTGCTGAGGAGTCAAGGGAGAAACAGATAGAGTGTTTGTCTGTGTTTAGCAAGACTGAATTGGGGCTGCCCCAAACAGGCATATTTATAAGGAGAAATGAGACTTGAGGCAGTTTCTCAGGAGTTGAAAGGATTTTTCCAGAATTGAAACTGGGACTTTCCACTGTGTTTTGCCATTGAGCTGTGTTTCCACTGTGCTACCCACACGCATACAAGGTCATTGACACAGCATCAGGCTCACAAAACTGGTGATGACTAATGTTGGTGTTACCACCCTGCTCCTAGCTTTATACTCAGGTGGGGGGAGAGTTGTGAACATGACATTACTGAGCATTGCAACTGGGTTTGGCAACACTTTTGCTTGAGAGGCTGCCACTGAGCCTATTACAGTATTCCTGTTACAACCTGCCCCACCACCAGGAAGGGGCTGGAAACATTGGAGATTACCGCACTACACTCTTATAATGCTGTTATTCCACTTTTACTGCTCTGGCTGCCTCCTGTGGCATTCTGGGATTTGCATTTTAGGGAAAGGCATTTAGAATTTTCAGCCAGAGAGCTCTTGGGCCTCATTGAACTACAAACCCCAGAATGCAAAAGGAGGTAGCTAGAGCAGTAAAAGTGCAATAGCAGCACTATAAGAGTGTAGTGCGGTAATCTCCATCATCCCTCTTTGCCCTGCTCCCTACTGTATCTGAATCTCCTCTGCTGGGTGCGGGTGGGCTGCCAGTCTTAAAAGGTCAATCTTTGAGAAAGGAGCTCTATCAGCTCTGTTTCTGGTACAGGAACTCAGCCATTAATTTGCAACAATTTTGAAAGCAGTTAATACATAATAATTATAATAAAAATAATGTATGCTCGTGCTGAAATACCTTCTGCAGTGGCTAATCAAAGGAGTGGGTAGTAAGCAAAAAGGTCTTTGCCAGAGAAAGGATTGCTGGGTGGTGGTGGTAATCTAGCTTTATGAGGTAGGGAATTCCACAGTTTGGGAGTAGGTTCTCACCCATGTCTTCATGAAACACGTCTGTGATGGTGGTGGAACTGAGGCAGAGCCCTCAGGCTCATATTAGTAAGTTGGTAAATTGCATATATTTTGACTACCAAAATTTCATGATGTTTTTAGAGTTCTGCTGTCCAAGGAGTTTAAAGGTTTTAGAGATTTGGTGCATCATAAATCAGATGTGGGAATTCTGCAGCCCAGTGTTGTTGGGCTGCAAGTCCCACCACCCCTAGACAACATAGCCAATGGTGAAGAATGCTGGGAGTTGCAGTTGAACAACATCTGGGGTGCTGCATGACTTCCCCCCACCCCATAAGCAGTAAGGACAGAAGATTTAAATGATTTCAAAAGTATCTTGTTAAACTATTGAAGTAGCTAATAAACAATTCCATGTCAATACACACGGGGGAGCCACACTCCAAACCAAATTTCCACTTAAAGTGTACATATGGATTTCACCAACATTATTCTAACACTTAAGTATTTGTGCTGTTGTCCTGTCTTTCCCAATGAGGATTGTGCCCCACCAAAAATAAAACAAAGCAAACCCCTGAGCTACTGATGTAGTTGCATAGGATGCAAATAATGTCATCCAGTTTAATAAAGTGGCTGCAGAAGGATCAAACAGGGACCGTGAAACTCTTTTTAAGATGTGTGTGGAGGAAGAGGGAGTAAATCAAACCGGTTGCTATTAATTTTCCATACTGGCAGATAAGTGTGTGTGTGTGTGTGTGTGTGTGTGTATGTATTCATTCCAAAAAGCAAACCTTGGTTTTGCCATTTTATATAAGGGAAACTATTTTATTATACCATTGTATATAATGGGACTTGAACATCCAGAGATTTTAGTATCCATGGGGCTGGTGGTCTTTGAATCAAATCCCAGTGGATAAAGGGACCACTGTACTTACAGCAGAAAGGGAAATTATTTTTTCAGTCTTTTATCAATGAAACATCCTTAAATATGAAGGCTTTTATAAGCAGAATGTGTACATAGAAGTGCCCCTCTGTATGGTTCAGGGGTTGGCAACCTATGGCCCGTGGGCCGATGTGGCCCGCAGAGGCCTTGGGACCAGCCCTTGGCCAGTCCCGCCACTGCCGCCCCGGGTGCGAGCGCGGGCTCCATTTTGGCATCCAAAATGGTGCCCGCGCTTGTGCACACATGCGCGTGAGCACGGGTGCCTTTTTGGAAGGCCCCACGGCAGTTGCGCCGTGTGAATTCGCATGGCGCTGCCACTGTGGGGCCTTCTCTGGGCCCTGGCAAGGCCCCAGTGTGCGTGCGCTGGGTGAATTCGCTCTGCGCAGGTGCACTGGGGCCTTCTCTGGGCCCTGGCAAGGCCCCAGCGCGCATGCGTCGGGCAAATTCACCTGGTGCACGCATGCTGGGGCCTTCCAAAATGGCGTCCCCACACACGCACGCATGCGCACGACAGTGGGCATCATGCGCATGCGCATGCGGGGGGCAAGTGTGCGCCCCCACGCCCAGCCCCCACGCCATTCCCCCCCATCCCGGCCCCCCGGCAACAAAGGTTGCCGCCCCCTGATATGGTTGATAAGCATGTATAGGATAGATTGCAGACACCCTTTATTATTCCTGGGAGGGTTCAGTAACAATAACTGTCTTAATATTTCTTAGCAGTTGATCATTTAGTACACTTTTGGTGCCTGTGGAGACATAGGAGTCTTGGTGATCCTATTTTGCCAGATCATTTCTGAGTGGAAGGCTCACTTTCCAGCCTGATCTTGAGATGGCTCAAGCCCTTCTCTTTCATCTCCATTCTGGAGTCCATTGAATCAAAAGTCTTTTGACCAGACAATAATAATAGATGATTAATTCCTTTACAGCTGTATACTGTGAAGAAAAAGACATGTTCACCTTACAAATATCATTTTGTAATGTTTATTTTCTAGTGAAGCCACATGTTGGCAGCAGTTTCTCCAATGAAAGAGGATTGATTGTCCCAAAATTTGTGTACTACAATGAATCTTCTGTGATTGTTGGCAGGGAAGATCTTTAGTGATACCCTTGTCCATTCAGCATCTATGTGTTTCAGTCAGAAAATAATATAATGAAAGCTCTCTTTTCCCTTCTGAACTGTAAAGCTGTTAAGAATCTCACCATAAAATCAAAGTTGGATCAATACCTTATGATGTCAAAGGCATAATGCAGTGGTTAGCATGTTGGGCTAGGATTGGAGTGATCCAGGTTCAAATTCCTATTTGATTATGAAGTTGGACACTCCATTAGGCCAGTCAATTACTGTAGCCTAACCTACCCTGAAGGGTAGTTGTGCAAATAAAATAATATGCTACCCTGTGCTCTTTAGGGTCTGGATAGTATATAAATGTAACAAATAAGGTGAAGCACTACATCCTCTGGTTCTGTGTTCATGGCAATCATATTCCCAGTGGCTGGCTTCCTAGCAACTAATTGGATTTCCATCCTTGATGTTTTAATGAAGCCATACCTTTTCTATTCCCAGCTCCTTACTAAATGTGCTCAGAGAAGCCATCCAGGCACAGGAGGGGCACCTGGGAAAAGACACCTACACCTGTTGACTAATAACAAGCAGTCACAAATAAAGTGAAAGCCATTGGTGATTTCCTTCTAGAAGCTCAGGGGATATTGGCAAGCTAGGGTGGGACACTCTGGATATAGTTAGATACAATCTGTACCATCTTGGAACAATACTTTAATCTGGAACAAACTTGAACTGGAACAGGTAGGGGAATGCCTGAATGCTGCATTTGAATGCTCTTGCTATATGCCTTTCTTTCCCTTTTCCTTATCAAGAGACCTCACAGCCATGGTTCACAACTGATTATTCAGCACTCAATGAATCCAAATCATTGAGATTTTCTTCTGGATTAATATGTAAAAAAGTGCTCTCCTAAATAAGCATTATAAACAATAACTGGGTGCATCTGATGATCATGTTGAAAATCACAGACATTTGAACCCTATCTTTTCCTTATTGTGAGCAACTGTGTTTATCCCTTTGCAAGGAAGAAATGACTGCATTTTGAGATGGTTCATCCGAAGTTGCTCTAAGTCTTTGCCTCTTCTCTTCTTGCAGTATGCCAACACAACTGGAAGGTGCGATGGATACCTTAATCAGGGTCTTTCACCATTACTCAGCAAAAGAAGGGGATAAATATAAACTCAATAAAGGAGAACTCAAACAGCTCCTCACCAGTGAACTTACTGACTTCCTTTCGGTAAGATGGAGTTATCATCTCAAGCCTTCTCTGCTGATGATTTATTGGGAAGGACAACTGGGGAGGGAAATAGCTATTGGGCAACCCTTGAAGAATGTTTCATATGCCATTTGTTCACCCATACAGGCAATCAAGCCTTTTCTGCAAAAGTAGCTGAATTGTGTGCACAAATGGTCACTATATTATGTTCCATCCAAGGGAGAATGTAAGCTGGTAACCAAACAGGGCTCTCAGTTGCATTATTATTAAGAGGCTTAGCAGCCAGCTTTATTATGAGATTTTGATGTGTATATAGACTGCAGCCTGTAAAAATTATTCTTGGACTACAGCTCCTAGAATCCTTCAATTAGCCTGTTTATAGACCAAGCAGCACGTCTGTAGTCCAGAAAAACTAACCCTTCCACATTCTGCTCTTGCATTTACATTTCTCCTACTATCTGGTGAAGTAGAACTCTGTGAAGATCTACCCTGCAAATGAAATTTTCCTTCAGTCCCCCACACTGCAGTAACTTTCAGTTGAACATTTAGAAACAGAGTTTAGGCATCCCAGTAAAAAGGACAGGGAAAGTTATAAAGGGAATGCAAACAGAGCAACTATAAGAATTGTAGGTATGAATGATTTTCTGTGCCTTACTCCCTGCAGTGTTAGAAATCTGAAGATTGAAGGACATTTTCATTTGGAAGGTAAACTTCTTATTGTCAGGGGAATATCCTGCTTTTTGTCTGCTTTTTGCCTTCTGCTGTACCTTGCCCCCCTCTGCTGCCTTGGAAATTCAAAAGACATGGAGCCATTATGGAGAAAGTCAGTATGTAATGGTCCTCATTGCTGTGATGCTGCCAAGTGAAGGGACAGACTCACCATGGATCTGGTAATCCCTATAATAATCAGCCATAATATCTCTAGACCAATGTTGGTGTGCCAGTGTTGGTCATATGAGATCTACAGCTGCCCCTCCATTTTTGCAGACTTCAAATCTGTGTCCCATGCCTATCTGCAGGCGGGAAATGGAGGGGCACATAATGGGGTGCGCACCCGTGGGCATGCACACCATTCAAGCCAATGAGGCTTGAATATCTGCAAGTTTCCATTTTTGCAGGGAGGGTCCGGAACAAATCCCCCGCGAAAATGGAGGGGCAACTGTACTTTGGATTTGTTTCCCTTTTTACATTTAGAATCCCTTTGTTGTAGTGATGTGTGAACCAAAGAGAGAGTTCTAGTCTTAGATTAAGTCAAATGTGAACCGCAGAGGCTAGAGCCTTGTTGGTTAGCCCCAATTGGTATAGGGCTATCCAGTCAATTGTTGAGCGGTAGTGAACACAAAGTAAGTCCAACTGATTCTATTGCTTTATTTTAGCTGTATCTAACAAGGTGCCTTTTTGTTTCTGGTCAAGATGTCTCTAAACAAATATTGTTTCCTGAATATCTTAGTAAATCAAAAAGTTGTCTCTTGGTAAACCATAGGATGCAGTTTTTCTTGCCTCGTACCTAACTCTAAGCTGTAGAATGGGATTATTGCAAATTGTAACATCATTTATACACAAAAATGTCTTATAGAAGTGATTCGTATAGCATTTTATTATATTTATTTTTCCTGTTATTTACTTATTGGCTGCTTTTCAGAAATGGCAATCAGAATGGCTTATAATAAAACAGCAAGAACACAACTGCAATATAGCACATCTTGTACATCATAGTGAACACAAAGCAGGGAATTAGAAGTCCAGCATGAAAACAGACATAATAACAATTAACAAAAACAAAAGTAACAATCAAATACAAAAGTTACCACTTGGTACAGAAAATAAAATAAAAATGGTACCAGGAAAGCTGGTTTTGTAAAGGTGGGGTTTTAAAAATGAGGTGGCTCAAACAAGACGATTTTGGCTTTGGTCATCAGCTGCCTGAGAATATGCTTGAGTTTCACTTTATTTCATTTTCTCCATCCTACTGCAAAAGGAATTCCACCTTACAGTCAGAGATTAAATAAAAACCAGGTACAGATGATGCTAAACACATCAGGCCCTTCTTCCTTGTTTCTACTTCCCTGCTTTCTCTTTGTGCTCTCTGCTGTCCAATTCTTAGCAGTGTTTTGCACTTGGAAATATAACTTGGATCTTTCTCTCCATTAAATTCCTCCCCCAATTTTTTTTCTCACATGCTTTTCTTTGATGAGAATAGAACCACTTTGCATACTTATCCAAACGATGTGGCAAATAAAATATATGCGTCAGCTAGCTCTGTGATGACTCTGAATGTGGTAAAATAACCGTGAGGGAGCTTTGGCAGGTGCAACACACACAACAGTTTTGCTGGGTCATGGTGCTCTGAGCAAATGCGTGCTATTTGTTTGTTTAATTTGTATCCCATCTTTTCCTGAGAAGTGGGAACCGAGGTGGGTAAAAGAAAATAACAGCACAACAGCAGCATAGTTAAAAACAGGAAGAAATGAAACACACGCAATTGCAATCTTACGACACAATTAAACTGGGTATAGAGTTAAAAACAATTAAATTAAAAACATCCTTAAAAGCATAACAATTAGAAATACAAAAATTCTTAAGTACAGTATTTGCCCTTTAAAATCTTTGGCTATGAATCAAACTGAGGACAGGTACATCCAGACCCTTCCTATTCACTGTGCCAGCTATCCCATTCTATTTTTTTTTTCCTTTTACCATCTTGGATCACTACCTGTAGCCTTCTCAACTAAATTCTGGGCACGAGACACAATAGGTTTTAAGACAGCTGAGAGTTTTTAAGGGACCATCTCATCCCATGGTCTACAAATAGGTTGTTGTGGGGTTTTTCTGTCTTTTTGACGGGTGGGCGGCCACTACTGTCACTTACAGCTAAGCTGTGTTTCATGTGCTGGAAAAACATGCAAATCCTGTCAACCAGAGACAAAAGTGAAATGAATTTATACACTGTGAGCTGCAATTCTTTTTTTCAATTTTCATTTAGCTCTCTGTGGGGATAAAAAAGGCTCTGACTCCAGACTTAAGCTGCTCTACCAGATTTCTGGGCAGAAAGTGCATCATGTTTGCGTTCTCCTGAGCACACTACTAGGACTAAACATGTTATAATTTGTAGTTGTCACAGAAATGTCTGAGCCAAATCCCTTCTGTAGATCAGGCAGGGCCCATCTAAATACTGAGTATATAGAAAATGGAAACACTTGTAAAATCTCTGTAATAAAGTGCATAGGAAATTGCAGAGCTTGAATGCTTAGACTACAACTCCCAGAATCCCCCTGCCAACATGGCTAGTGAAGGTTATGGCAGCTGTAGTCCTCAAAGTAACTTATTCAATGGCCATGCTAATGGGAGCTTCTAACAGTGGTTGTCCAAAAACAATATTTTCCAAATTCTGGGGAAGTGGCTAGAGATGCTGTGCAACCAACAGGTGACCCTGTCAATGGTTCCATGCCATTCACATGTGGGCTTTTTCTTTACTTTGCATTCAGTTGTTCAGTTAAAGAATGTATCCAGGTCCATCTATTTCAGTGTTTTCATTCCAACATTTTATAGCTAGATGCTTTTAAAAACTCACAAATACATCATGAAACTGATCGCCATACTTGTTTGTTCTCATCATCTAGTACCAGCACTACCTACATGTTGTGTAGCATGGTAGCAGAGTACATACTTTGGATACAGGTGGTTACAGCATTAATCTTGGCCTCTCCAGTTAGAAGGAGCAAGTAGCAGATGATGTGGAAGGCCTGAAACCAAGAAAACCGCTGGCAGTATGAGCAGATAATACTGAGTCAGATGTGACAAGATGCAGATTCCTATGTTCTTCACTGGTTCTCTTTAGTTACTGTAGCAAACACTGAGATGGAATTCCATTGATTACAGACAGTAAGTCAATTATGTTCAGATGCTTGAAACAAACAATGGATGGTTGTGCCTTCATTTTGCTAAGGCTTGTTTGTGAAGACACCTTGGTTGTGAAGCTCCCACTGTAGCTCTAAAGATCATGGAAGGTCAAGGTGGGAGAGGGTAGGTCATAGAGCAGTGGTGGTTGGTTGCTTTCCTGTGAATGGAGTGGTGGATCTCCTCTGAATGTCCAAGGTCCTGAATCCTATCCCCATTCCACTGACATGGAAGACAATAGCTGTCAGTGTCATAAGAAATTCATTGTCAGTTCTAGGACCAATTGCTGTAGTAGATACTCAGTACAAAGAGAGTTCATTTTCTTTAATGATGCAGATAAAACCATTCCAAAACAGCAAATTAATCAGATTGCCCCTTAGATGTAATAAAAATGAATAATACTGTATCTTCCTACTGATTAACCTATTATGGACCTATCCATTGATGTCAACATTATATCTGCAACATGAATACTGCCACCAAAGAGTCACTGCTGTATGTATGCATACAAACATATGTACTCAAGATCTATCTATTAAATGAGCTGTAGCTGAAATGGTGGCTGAATGCCAGCCATAGGTTTCCTTCCTACCTGACGTCTTCTAATCTTTCTCTTGATTCCATAGCAGTCATCCTCTGATTCCCTTAGGTTTCATGTGGCCCCAGGGTGCTACCCCCTTGGCCTCAAGGGAATTTCATCTTTATCCAGCCCTTTGCTTCTTCAGTTCATCCCATAATGTTAAGCATAGTATTATTTTCTCCTTACTTCATTTTGGGTTGAGATTGTTACTGTCCCTGCAAATAGGTATGAGATGAGAATGCGGTTTAGAGTAATGCCATGTCTCCAAAGCAGAAGAAATAACTATTCCTTTAAACTGTTACAACCCATTTATTTATTTATTTATTTTAAAAAAAATTAAAATGTTTATATCCCTCTGTACATCTTACAGTCTCAAAGTGGTGTACAACTAAATTAGCGGAACCAATGTAAACAACATAGAACCCTTGGAAAAACAGACAAACAATATTACTATAATTTATCTAAGTAAATTTATCTAAGTTAAAATCAGTTAAAACTCTTTAAAACAGTGTAACCATAATACATGTGCAGATTTGGATATTATTATTATTATTATTATTATTATTATTATTATTATTATTATTATTATTATTATTTCTATTTATTTATATCCCACCTTCTTCCCAGTACAGGGACTCAAGGCGGCTAACAAATTTAAAACAGTCTAAGTTAAAACTTTATAAAACATTAAAATAATTTGGGCCGCAACAGATTTAATAAGCCGTCATGTCTTTACTTGACACTAGTGTTGATACCAGTTAGGGAAGAGCAGAGGTGTCATTATGAATATGTGTGAGGGTGCAGACCACATTGGGTGACACCTCAGGAGGGGGGGAACACCCAGTGGGGCAGTCACTCCCATCTGTCCCAAGACACACACACATACAGACACCCCACCAGCCAAGATGCCTCTGACATCCATTGGCTGTAGCAGGCATGGCTGCTGGGCGAGCGAGAAAGGGCATTGCCTCCCTCCATTGCCAGCCATGCCAAACCAAGAATGGGCTGCTGGAAGGCGGCAGCATTGCACCACCACTACCATGGCAGAGGCGGCCTTGCTGGAGGGGAGGTATTTGGGTGGTGTGCCAGCCAGGTAGCACTGAGATGACACTAACCCTCGTGACGGCACTGGCGAAGAGGCACCCTAAGTACTTTTCTACCTGAAAAATGTAGAGTTTTTACTATCACAGACTATTGTCTGCTCTTCCAGTTCAGTTTTCTAATGGCACCTTTTCCACCCGTAGTTTTTTCAGGAAAAGCAGATTCACATCCAGGCTCATGGAGGCATGCCACATTATTATATAAGATGAATGGTCCAAGATTATGTAGAGGAACACTGGTCAATATCTGGAAATCTTCTAGCTCTTTAAGTGCTTTCCCTAGCCTGGAGCAGCATGGTGTTTTATTTACAGGTTGATTGGAACTCTTGCTGGCTCTAAATATAGCCTCCTATCTTTGCTGAGCAGAGGGACTGGGGAGAAGTGCCTTCGTTCCAGGACACATTATCAGTGCTGATGTGATTTGCGTTCCTCTAGTTTGTTCCTAAATTATTCTCAGCTGAAATTCTTGCATTGAAAAAGAAGAGAAAGATCTGATATATAACTGGCATCCTCCAGCCCATTAATCCTAAGAAGCATTGCATTCTTAAAAATTGGCAGCTCCGAAAAAGGGGAAAGAAAAGGGGAGAAAAAGGAAGCTGCCATTAGTTTTCTTGGATGGGAGGCTTTTATTTTGGTGTTCTGTACCATCTTAATAAAATGTCTCAATAGTTGTCCAGTGTTCAGAGTAATCAACCAGTGGAAGATAGATGTGCCTTCAGATCTTTGCAGACTAGGCCAAAATATAAAAAGTATATTATACTTGTTTTAAGGGCAAATTCACAAGTGAACTTTCACTGCTCGTACCTTAGCAACAGGACACTTTCCACACATGTGGATTAAAGCATCTTTTGTTTCTGTGAAGTTTCCAATGTGAACGA
Organism: Phrynosoma blainvillii; assembly: GCA_026167975.1. Lineage (NCBI taxonomy): Eukaryota > Metazoa > Chordata > Lepidosauria > Squamata > Phrynosomatidae > Phrynosoma > Phrynosoma blainvillii. The sequence goes on along the minus strand of JANUYF010000002.1, from coordinate 51,865,608 downwards.
AAAAGAAAAAGAAAAGAAACAACATTAGCTATAATGCTAATTCAGATTGCAAAAGCTTATTTTCTTCTTCCCTTCCACATGAACAGTCACCATAATTAGCAGAAGAAACAGGCCCATATTTAAGCATCTTGTTGGAAAAATTCTAGTACTGTAAGTGTGAGTGGTTGGGATGCAAACAGATATAAGGGTGGAGTCTGTACAAAAGGATCAGTGGCCCAAAGGTAATCACACCTCTTATGTATGTGTGTGTCTGTGTGCGCACACATGCCCTTCAAGTCACCTATAGACTTATGGCAACCCCATGAATTTAATAGGATTTTCTTAGGTAAAGAATCCTCAGAAGTGGTTTGCCAGTTCCTTCCTCTTACTAAACTAGATGATAAATGAGCATTTGGGTACTCCAAAGAGCATATATATCTTGAATACTATTTGCTACAGGTTATAGTTGCTGTGTGGCATACTGTTAATGACATACACATACATAAATCACGCTACACGTGCAACATGAATTGTTCACCATGGTGCAACAGACATATTCTGCTGTCAGTGGTGGAAGCAGAGTTGCACATACTGCAACAATGTGTATTGTGGTTGTGCATTCCAATTGCACATTGCAGTTGTGCAGTGCACATTACAGAAAAAGTATCCAGTCATTAATATTTTATACTCAGTGTTGCTGTTCTGCATGAGGGTTGTGTAGTATTGGCATGAATATTTACCCTATGCTGAGAGATGCTGGAGTGCAGCCACATGTATATCTGCTCCTCACAGTGGTGGTCCAAGGACTAATGCTTGTCCATGTACTATTGGCTGCTAGTCTTTAGTGAATTTCCAGGGAAGAAAGCAACAGTTGTAGTCAATGGGTACAAATATACTTCCAGTTCCTGGCATACATGCCACTTCCCTACATAGATGAGATGAGACACCTCCAAGACCCTCTGTTCTCTGCTGCTCTGCACAGTTCCTCCAGGTTCATCGCTGTAGCCTCCTTAACAAATTTACACAAGCCCTTTCTATTTGTTGCGCATCATGTTTTCTTCAACTTTGGAGCAGAGGAGCACTGAGCCCCATTCTCTCCACTGTCTTTTTCCTCACATGGAAAGTGGCGTATTTGAAGAGAAGAGATTCCTGTTCATACAAAGATCTCTGTATAAGGAATTAGCCTGGAAAACCAGAGTAAAGAGCTCTTGAGCAGGCAGGAGCTTCTCTGTGTCACTTTCCGCCTGAGGAGAGTAATCATGAAGGAGGGCCTAGTTGCTCCCCTTTTCCTGTGTGGAAGAAAGTCTGGTGAGTAATGGCTGAACAAGGCTACAAGGATTTGCTTGCCTTTCATTCCTCAGAATCCTCAGCTAGAATTGGAAAAATGATTGCCTTAGAGCCTGGATTCCAGAGAGCGACTTCCAGCCAGTGTTGACAATAATGGGCTAGATAATCTGAATATAAGGTAGTTTTGTATGTACTTAACAATTATAACAGAGATTTAGACTATGTCTACACCAGCTGTTTAATCTGGGGCCAGTCCAGAACATTATGCCCCAGTCTAGCCCTGTACTGATCATGATGGCAACAAGGCCAAACCCAGGGCAATACCGCATCACTGTGCACACAGGCAAGCTGGGCAGACATTGCATCAACCCTGGACATATGATCAACAAGGAGTCTGGGCACCTGTTTCTGTCCTCAACAGAAGCAGAGTTGCACCAGGCAGGCTTTACATGAAGTTCCTGCCTGTAAGGAAATGGTGACATCAGCTCAAAAACAGGCCATTCCCTTTCCCTGCATTACTCATTGCCGGGAAGGGGAACGGTGCAGCTCTTGGTGTGTGGACAACTACGTTAGGCCAAATCAAACCACACACAAAAAGAACCTGAGGTCATTCTGGAGTTCCCAGGAAACAGTTGGATTTTCCCAAACTTTGCTTAGTTTGGAGCAAAGTCAAGTTAAGGGCAGGAAAAAATTGATCCTCTCTGGAAGTATTTGTACATCAGGATTGCCAGGACTGGCTTTCACCAGTGTAGACAAGCCCCTGGATTAATCAGGATTCAAGATAATGGGTGTTAATAATGATATTTATCTTTGGTGAATAAATTGAAAAATTTCAAGCCTCAGCATTGAAGATGTAATCCTATAGCCACTTATCTAAGAATAAGTCCCACTGAATTCAACACTTTCTTTTGCATAAGGATAGACAGTCTTTCCACTTCTGTTCCATTTCACTGACTAGCCTAGCTTCTTTTTTTAAATTAAAAAAACCTCTTTATTATAAATAGATTGATGTGTAAGTGGGACAAAATGGGGTCATCCATTCTGTCCCATTTCTAAATGAATTTATTTGTGGTATCAATTAATTTTTAAAATATAAATATTTGTAGTATTTTGTATACTTTTTGGTCCTGAAGTATTTTCATTCATTTTTTTGTGCTGAGTAATATATCACAAAATTCAGAAAAGGGGGGGGGCAGAACTTCCTAAGAGATTACTGTACCATGTGTTAATCCATCAAGATGGTTCACTTAGAAATGCAATCTGAGTAAAATCCATGGACATCGTTTGTGAGTACGTATACATATATATGATTTCATTGTTAATCATTTTGATCTGTTAGCTTAACTGAAAACTTCTTGATCAGCTCAAAAGTTGTCTTTAATCAGTTAGGCAACAGATTTCTCAGATTTTCCTGAGTGAAAAACCAAGAGATTAGAAAATATACTTTTTTGGACTACAGCTTCCAGAATTCCCTACCCAGAGTGACAAATGGATATAGTACTCCAAAAAAGTATGTTTCCAAGATCTGGAAAAATGTGTTGTGGCAAAATCCATTTTACAAGAGGCATTGCACCTTTTCTCTTATGCAGGGGGATACTTCTCTTTATATTATGCCTGTTGGAACATGTGTCTGAATCATTTATAAACAAGATATACTTTTTTTCTTTCTGAGGTACTTTTTCCTTCATTGTTCTATTCATATGCAAATACACTCAGTTGTCAGCAATTTATTTAGGTGACAGCTCTAGGAGAGAACAACACATTAACATTTAGCTTTTTAATTAAAATGTTGAAAATATTAGAAATAAACATTACACTTTTAAAAATACATATTATATTCAGCCTGGAAAAAAACTGCTATGGCAGAGGCAAATGTAAAAAAAATTATAAATGGTGTAACTAGAGTGTTCACAGAGCCTCAAGGAAATAAAAGAGAACTCTCAAAGTAATTGCTACTTCTCAGAAGACTCTCTAACCAATATCTAACAGCATGCCTAGATATATATTAATATCTATTTTTGCCTTTGTAGTGTCAAAAGGATCCACAGTTGGTTGATAAGATTATGAAAGATCTTGATAGCAATAAAGACAATGAGGTGGATTTTAATGAATTTGTGGTCCTGGTTGCTGCCTTGACAGTCGCATGCAATGATTTCTTTGAGGAGCAAATGAGGAAAAAAGGAGAATAGGCATGGTAGGTGGTACACATTTAATTATCACTCTGTAGGACGTCTTTTATGGCTGATGGTTAATCTCATTGGACCAACTAAGAATTTGGTTATTATACAATTATTAGGAAAGTTGTTCTGCTGACACTCTCAGCTTTCCTCTTACTTTTTGTACAGAATGGTTTCCAAATCTAAAATCCTTAAGATTTAAAGGAGAAGGCACTGGAAACACAATATTGTGTAAAACATGCCCAGGTGAAAAATCCAGTTGTTCAAACCATACAAGCAATGATGGTAGCGATTTAATCCCAATCACTTTACTCCTAATCCTGGCACAAATGCACCTGGAATAGAAATAGTATCTTGCATTGGTTAGGACAAAGTTTAAATAAGGCAGGAATGGGAAAACTGTGGCCTGCAACTGATTTTTATCCATCCCAATTGGGGACATCAGAACTGAGTTGAAGTCATCTATTCCTCCTTTTCCTTCATAACCTATTGTGGTTTGAGTGACACCCCTTGAAATCCTTCAACTTTTTGATGATAATATTTAATGGTCACTATAGGATGAATGGACATGAATTCTACTGTGAATGTTATAGGTTTTTAATACAAAGTCAGAATATTTGCTAGGCCTGTCTGTGCATGTATAAATTGGATTCTTCTAGGGCAGGTGTAGGCACCCTACAGGGAGACACAAGTACCTCCAAGCCCCCTGGGGGTGCACTTTTTTCTCTCATCTGAATTTGCCACCATATTGGTAGTTGCAAACCATTTCCCCAAAATTTCCCTTTAAAGCAATATTCAGAGGGCATTCACGCCTTGTTTCTTGGCTGAGTTGTGCTTCCAGGAGTTCAGTTTGGCTTGAAAACAAGGTATATTTATCCTACATGTCTTGTTTTAAAGGGGAATTGCTTTTTTTTAAAAAAAAAATGTTTGTCACTACTGAGTTTCAAACTGTAGCTTTAACTGTAGGAAAATGGACAGAACAGACAGAGGCTTCACAGGTGGGGAGAGCAGGTCACTAGGTTGTTCTGTTGCAATGTGGCATTAAGGTTCTCTCCTCTCCTCTCCTCTCCTCTAGGAATGCATATTCTGTGAAAATTACACATTTTCCCTCTGAAAATGGGTTTTCCTCAGAGATGCATGATTTAATAATCAAACTTGCAAACAGAAATCATTTTTATCATCCAATGACCAATCAAAAATGGAAGTATGTTAAATGTAAGATATGCAGTTGAGGAAACTCAGTGTGCTGTGACAAACAGATGTCTTTCGTGACTTGGAAAGCCAGGCTTTTGAAGATGTGCTAAGTGTATTGCATCATTTGGTCCTCAGTCTGTGGGCATATGTTTTTTGAAATGTTTTTTCAAAAGACAAAAGAACCCAAGAAACCATACCTGAAATAGGAGACACATTTTTAATTTTTTCCTCTCCAGTAGCCAGGATGAATGGATCTCTGAACAGTCATGGAGCAGATGGGATTTTGGCTTGTCACAGAGTAGTAAACCAAGCTGCATCTGCTAAAAATTCTCTGTTAATACATTATTAGTAAAGATAAGGAACTTTGTCTTCCTTTATTTTCAATATTCTTTCTTCTTCCTCCTTTTTTTGTCCTGATTCAATATATTCAATGATGCTTTTCTTCTAAGGAGCTCAGCTCATGGGCTACAAACATCACCCCTGCAATATGCTTGTAGGCTTGGAGGGACTCATCCAGTAGGATGAGGTGCCTCCTCTGTTTGGACTATGTACCGCCAATAGAATTAAATTTAGGTGCCAGTCCAGTTGGGAACGTAGTACATTGAGAGTCAATCCATCCTCTTCATTTATATTCATGCTAAAATATGCACAAATCTGCACAACAGATAGTATTGTGTATGTGTGTGTGTGTGGAGTGGGAGTACTATGCCCTGCAGTCAGGTCATCGTGAGGTGTTTTTTTTTAAAAAATATCTTCCAGTAAATTCCACATATGGCAAAGAGGCATTCAGGCACATGCAGAGAGGAAAGGATCAGACCAGCATTAGCTGTGCACTGTTTTGTTTCTTGAATCCAGACCAGTCCCCTCCCCACATACTTTTAGCTTAAAATTATCCAAAATGTAAAATCAGGACTGGCCCTATCATCAGGCAAAATGAACCTATCTGTCCCAAGGCCACAGATTTTATGTGTCATGAAAAGGCAGCAAATTATCAGTTACTCTGTTATGTTATAATTAGACTTTCACTGCCAAAGCCGAGATAGTAGCAAAATAAGTTGCCTTTGATTACTATGTAATTTAACTTTGATGAATAGGTGCATGGCATTTGCTGTATCAGCCTCAGGGAGCAGAATGTCTTAGGCCAGTACATGTTGTTAGATCTGCAGAGACAGAAGGGCCTAAGAGGTCTCTCCAAGTAAGATTTTGAGTTAACATGGGATTTCAACCTAGACACCCCAGCCCTATACCTAAATTCCCCCCCCCCCCCAATAGTTTTGCATTATTGTAAACAGTGGTTTGGTGGCAAATTTAGAAGTAAAGGCCTTCATCATGACAGTGTGTATAGCAACAACAACCTACAAGAGAATCCATTCCAGTGTATGCATGCATGCATGCATGCATGCATGAATACATACAGCTGTGTTGATCTATGTGACCTATGTGTCTGTATAAATGAAGATCTGCAGTTTTTATCTCAACCAGGAGAATTACAGGATATTGCTCATTATGATACATTGTTGCTGAAAAAATCCATTTGCCTTCCAGCTACTGTGGGGATTGCAGCTAAACTCAAGCAACAGGGAGGTCCATGGGGTAGATGAGTATGCAAAATGTGATCAGTGTTCAGAATAAGGAATGAAACTTGTAGTCATTTTTAAAAATGTAAATAAGCACAATGGTACTTTTATTATAAAGACCTATATTTTTTTTTCTTTATAGAAATGTTATTTCCATCTGAATGCACATGGCATTATTTGAAAAATGACATGTTTTAGACTGGATAATTTCTTTTCTGAGGAGGCTTTTATTGCATAATACCTACTGCATTTCTGTTTGCATTGACAGGTTCAATCGCCTTTTGAAAAGATGGGAGACGGTAACTTCTACTGAACAAAGATTCCCCCCTCCGTCCCTTAATACTGGTATCTGTCTTTCCTTTCCTCTCCACCAGCTCAAGTACTCCTAACAATGTTTCTTCACCTTTTAAAATATTAGCACACAGCAACAGCTCAGATGAAGGCTGTGTGTTATAAAAACCAGCCAGTTATTTTCAGCAGTTGCGGGTGCTAAAGAGATGTAAATATGGCTGCTGTACGTATTATACCTTTAAATGTGTCGCCATGTGGCATTTTGAGTATGGTATTGTGATCAGCCATTGACATGGGCCACCAGTTCCATTCCACTTCATTAGGAAGAAGGGAGGAATAGATCCCTTCCATGCACAGAACAGCTTTATAAAAGTCCATTGTGCTGTGCTTGTATTCTGCAGTGAGGCCATGACTTCCACTTGACATTAAACGCACCATTCTGGGCACACATGGAGAGATTGTCCAGCTGAGTCTAAGTGTTATCTAACAAGGCTATAGAAGTACACTGGTATGGCATGAGCAGCTGGTGACTTTCATATCCATGAAGCAGTGGATCTGCCTAGATTTTACTCTGTCTTAAACGATATATCCAAGGTCTAAACCATATCCCCCAAACAGGCCCAGCACAGCTACTTTATAAAGTTTAGATTAATATTCAAAGAAGATCCACCACTAACATGGAAGACACAAGATGCCACTGTGGGTACAGCCACTGCATAGCAAGGTTTTAAAAGGTTACCCCAGTACCCCTGGCCATGTGAATCCATCTTAACATATAGATGCAAACAGCATTATGTTTCCTGAAAAGCTACTAGTGCATTTACAAGGGGTGTGGGAAGAATTCATGCAAAGAAGAGTGTGGGAAGAAGGCAATAACAAGGCCACATATAACTCTGGCTAGGGTTAGGGGCTGGATTGACCTTGGAACCTGAAGTAGACTGCAATGTCACATAGGACTATCATGCTTCATGGTAACCTGCCAATGATTTAAAAGAGGTATTTTCATTCCTATAGGGCTCCTCAAAATTTCTGTGTGTTTACTTGAGACAAGCCTGCCCCTCTATCCATCTGACCCCAAAGTCATATCTTTCTTTGCCTTATCTTGCTTCCCCCCCCCCCAAGAACACAGCTGCAACTGCTTCATAAATTTATCCAAAACAGGTTTCTACAAACTTATTTCTGTCTAGTATTAGAATTGCTGGCCTCATTCTCATAGTCCTTGTTTGGCTGAAAACTGATTTCTCCCATGGATATTTTGTATTTTTTTCTTTACTTTTACTGTGGTTCAAATAAACTGAAATAAAGTACTAGACAGACAATACAATTTGAGAAGTGGTGTCTACATAACAGATAATCCAGATACTTTGCACACAAACATCTCTGCTAGTCCTAATACCCTATTCCTCCTGTTCCCTTCTAAGAACCATACATTTTAAAATATCTATGGAGTTGAGCCAAATGATGATCATTCTCATGTGTGCTTAACTAGTGAGCTGAAATGAGACACACATGCAGCCAAAGACAGCCAGCTAACTACAACCAGGATGTGTAATAGCCACAAAGGCTGATGTTCCACCATAGCATGAGCAATATGATAAGGTTTAGAGCCCCTGGAGTTCCACTTCCACTCTGACCATTTTAACTGGAGGAGGGAAATGACCTTCTTAGCAGAATGCAACTTTATTTGCTAGTATTTTATAAATGCTAGGTAAGCCCTTTACGTGTCATGCATGTATAGAGATTCTGACAGACCTGTAATAAGGGTTTTCATTACAATCAAAGGGTAAGTGACACTCTGATAAGAATATAAAATGTGTTACAATAGAAGTGTAGCTGTTTTGTTGGCTGCAGCTGTACTGTATTTTAAGATATATAATTTATATTAATTGTTGTGCTAGCAAACTAGCGTATGGGACTGACTTCTGATCTTCACTGCTTCCCACCAACCTACTCAAAAATATGACATGAAATAGCCTTTTCCCAATGTGCTTCCCAGAAATCATTAGACTCACACCATCCTCAGTCAGTATGGCCAGTTACAGAGGACAATGAGTGCTGTTGTACAGGAACATCCATGGACCTAAAATTATGCTCAATGTGAGTAAGAGATGAGCAGATCCACAGAGATAGGAAGTAGGGGTGTCAGATTAGAACTATTCCAGGCCCTGAGATTTCAGGACCAGAATCAGAGATCTAAAGACAACTCCTTGTGATCTCATTACAAGGATGATAATTTATAAGGGGCCACTATAGTGATGTTATTAAGCATGATATCATATGAATCAACCACTGTTGCACAGAGTATGCATTTCAAATGAAAAGTACCAGATCTTACAAATGAAGAAACACACACTTTTAAAGGCAGTGCTCTGACCCTGAGATTTCTTCCCCTTGTTCTAAGAACTAGAGAAGAAGGATCAGGCCTAGAAAGATCTGACCAATCTAATAGGCAGGAACAGAACTGCACATCATCGACGTTGTCTTGGTAAATTCAATCCTATTTCTCAATAGTACTCCAGTAGCTTGAGTGACGGCTGCAGATTAAGAGAAGGAGGATAGTTTTGTCTGCCAGTCCACCAGAACCTTTATCTAATATTCTTGCAGCAAATTCAGCTTGTTGAGAGAAGAACAAGAACATGAAGTTCTTCAGATCTGCCCTAAACTTTCCTTTAGCATCAACCACAATTGTGCAAAGTATTCAAACATTCAAAAGGAGCATTCATTCAAACAAATCTAATGAATGAAGAATATGAACATACCCGCACACTTTTCAAGGCAATGTTCTTGCTCTGAGATTCCTCCATCTTGCCCTGTGGACCAGAGAAGAAGTTCCAAGCTTTGGTTTCTGGGAACCTTATTTCAAGAGGTTAGTGAACAGGAAAGCAGGAATCTGGGCAGGAAAGAGATTAAGGGCCTTTGCAGACTGCCAGAAATAGTGCAAATTGAGTCCACTTTAAGGGTTAGGGTTAGGGTTCGGGTATCATGGGAACTGTATTTTATTGTGGCACCAGAGCTCTCTGACAGAGAAGGCTCAATGCCTCAGAAAAAAACCAATTCCCATGATTCCCTAGCACTAACCCTAACCCTTAAAGTGGAATCAATTTGCACTACATGATGCTCCTAACACACACACCTTTTTTTTACTGCTTAGATTTCAGAATATGAATGCTATATAGCAACTTAGTCTGAACTATTTGTAGCTGAATGGGTAGGAAAGCAGACAACAATGTCTGAACTAGCTGTAGTAATTTCAGATCCAAAGATTCCAAGATGGGAGTGACTAAGGTTAACTGGTTCCAGCCCAGTGGCAAATGGTGCTTATCAGGACTGTTAATGCAACAGCAAGCAAAGCCAACTAATTCTTCATCTTCTATTCCAATGACACTGTGGCTTCTTAGCATTTAATGTTAAAATTGGGGAGTGAGACTTACGCAATTCTTCAGATGTTGTTGGATTGCAGCTCCCATCATCCCTAGCCATCATAGCCATTGGTGAAAAAATGCGGAGAGTTGCAATTTAATAACATCTAAAAGGAACATCTGGTTCCAACTCCTGGACTAACCTAATTAAAGAATAGTATTTTATATGGGTTCAGTGGGTTTCTACAATGGTATATTTGATTCTCTGCTGGAGGAAGGAAAGTGTGTCTCCTGTCACCCTTTCTTACTACACTTACCCTCCTGCTAGGTCTTGTAAGGAAGCAGACAGAAGTGGGCTATTCAGGGGTAGCTTGAAACAGGGGTACAGTGCCCCAGTTTCAGTAATGGATCAACATCCACTGACCCAGTTTTTTAAATGGTTAGGTCAGGGGTAGACAACCTAAGGCCCGGGGGCCGGATGCAGCCCCCTGAGGCCTTTGGACCGGCCCCAGGCCGGTCCTGCCACCGCCGCCCCCCCGCTGCTGCCACCCACCATGATGATATTGATTATTGTTATTACTTGTTCTTAGGGTTTTCTTGGCAAAATCTCCACAGGGGTTTTGCCATGACTTTTCTGGGGCTGAGAGAGTGTGCATGCATATTTTTTATTTTATTTTTTCAAAATTAATTAATTATTTATTTATTTATTTATTTATTGTGCTCCCCCCCTCAAATTGTCTGAGGGACAGCAACCCGGCCCCCGGCTCAAAAAGGTTGCCTACCCCTGGGTTAGGTAGTCCAGTCTTTCCTGAATTTTATTCTGGATATCCATGAAAGAAGGGCTGCATGTTGCTGTTGCTGGTGTGGAACTGATGGCTAGGTGTATTTGTCTACATTTTCTTCAAAAGGATAGCATAATCCATAATTCTTTGTTCTAGACTTGACAACACTATCTTTTCTATTAGTGGGATCAATAGAAGAGATTGAAGGAGGAAAGCAAAGTCAGACAGAACCTGAAGATTTATCTGCTATCTTTAATTAAATAGCTTCATGATCATGAATTTAGACTAGTCTCTCTCTTTGAACAATGAGAAGGGTGTTTGTTGTGTGGGTTTATCCCAACATCCTTGGCTCTACCATTAAACACTTAAAGTAAGAAAGGAGTCTGTATCAGAGACTCTACCTGAAAAATCAATAGAAAAATAAGAACTATTTATGGTCTAGTAGCCTTCCTTTTACATGTGAGACCAGTAAAAATGCAGCAACAAGCAAACAAGCTCTTCTTAAACTTCTGCAAACATTTCGTGTGCATGAGATGTCCGTAAGTAGTTTAGAAAACAAATTGTATTGCCTCTAAGCCTGCACGGCATTGACTTTTTTAAAAAATGTCTGTTGAAATGAAACTTTAAGTAGCACTTGGGGAAATTACTGGATTAACACATTCTAGTTTGTGGCAAGCCAGTGTTAATAAGCCATTACCATCATCAAGTGCTAGACACAATCAGAGATCATGCTACGGTTCCCTGATGACGTCAATTCACTGTTGCTAACTTCGGGATTCTGCAGTTTCTTCATGCATTGACTCTTCAAGTAAATCTGTTTCAAGGCAATACCTCCTCATACTCTTATGCTAAGCCAAAGTATTGTAGAGATGTCCAGTGGCTTTAAGGGGCATTGAATGGTTCAAGGTGAACATGTCTCAGTTAACAATGCAACAAATGAGTATTTTGACATGATAAGCACAAAAAATATGGCAGTAGCTGGCGAAGAAAATGAAGGTGTTTTAGCAGGGATATTAGGCTTTGTCTTGCCTCCTTCTCATTTTACAAGTGATGATATGTTAGTTGTTCAGGATCATGAAAATGCTAGAAAAATAAATATATGACACAGATTTTGTTATGGTGTTCTTGAAGCTTCTACAGTTGTTATTGGAAAGTATCTGCCTTTAAAGGAGTATAGCATACAGGCAACATTTTCAATCACTTGAGGTGTGAAATTAATTTTGTTACAGACAGGAAAGCCATGTTGCAGTAGGCTCATACTGATACAGACTGTGTTTATTATTCTTTTTGCCAATTTATTTCACAGATACTCTAAGGCCTCCTACCATGTCTCTCTGTAAGCTTTATCACTGGCTATACAAGATAAGCTCGTGCAAGGCTAAACTATTTCATTTATATCCAGATACTTCTTAAATATGACAGATACATTTTAAAAGGGAAGGGCATAAACTGGTGTCATAAACTGTAAACACTCGAACCACTTCAAGATACAGATAAGGGGTTGTGTGACTCAAAACTCCTGATAGTAAGTCTAAACTCACTAACAAGGTATGGTGTAGTGGTTTGAGTGTTGGACTAGGGCACTGGGAAACTAGAGTTTAAATCCCAACTAGGCTATGGAAACCCACTGGTGACCTTGTGCAAGTCACTCTCTCTCTGCCTCAGGGGAAGGCAAAGGCAAACCCCCTCTGAACAAATTCTCCCAAGAATGCCTCATGATAGGCTCACCTTAGGGTCACATAAGTACTGAACAATGCACAGGAAAAATATAATAAGGAAGCAACTGGAATTAATGGCCCATGGTTTCAGATGTTACAACGCTCATGCACAGAGCATGGGAAAGAAACAAGATGAACTTAAACTTTTAACACAGGAAGGCAGATATTATTTAACAGGTATTACTGAACCCCAGTAGGATGAAACTCATGACTGGAATTTAGGAACGGCAGGGAAAGACAGAGTGAACAGGAAGAGGAGCATTATATGTAAAGTACTGTATACTTGTGAGGAGGCCCATGACTTGGAGCTTGGAAGTCAAGTTAAGAGAATTTAGCAAAAATTTGTAAGGGAAGGAAAAGCCAGTTACATCATTGTGAGCATATGCTAAGCTAGACTGAAGGTTTGGATCATGTCTTCCTAAAATAGATTATCAAACATCCAAAGAGGAGATATATAGGTGTAATGGGAGACTTTAACAACCCTGACATGTATTTGGAAGTCAAACTGCCAAAAATAAATGGGTCAACAAACTTCTCACTTTCTTTGCTGACCATTTTTTTCTAGAAGGCAGAAGAAGTGACAAGGGGATGAGTTGGATTCATTCTCACTGGCAAGGAAGAATTGGTCAACAATGTGGAAGTAGTAGGAGCCTTGGGTGGGAGTGAACACACCCTACTGGAATTTATTTTATACATGAAGGCAAAGGCAAATGTAAACAGATGCACACTCTAGATTTTCAGAAAGCAGATTTCAATAAGCTTAAATAAATACTGGGGAAAAGAAGTTCATAGTAGATTGGAGTAAGAGAGATATTGAACATAGTCACAGAGAATTCCAATGAAAAAGAAAAGTGGAAGGTATCTAAAGGAACCAGGATGGATATGTAAGGAGCTTTTGGGTGAGCTGAGGTTTAAAAGGTACATGTCTAAGAAATGGAAGAACAGAGACAGCACCAAGAAAGAGTACAAGCAAGGAGTTAGAATTTCAAGGGAGAAATTCAGGAGAGTTCCTATACCACCACACTAGTTTCTCCTACTTCATGGACACTATTAGACCCACCATGGTATAGTGGTTTAAGTATTGGACTATGACTCTGGAGACCAGAATTCAATTCTCTGCTTGGCCATGAAACCCACTGAGTGACCCTGAGTAAGTCACATGCTCTCAGCTTCTGAGGAAGGCAATGGCAAGCCTCCTCTGAACAAATTGTGCCAAGAAAACCCCATGATAGGTTCACCTTAGGGTTGCCATAAGTAGGAAGTGACTTGACGACATACAACTAGAACAAATTAGACCCACCACTTGATGTTTTCTCAACAAATGTGTGTTCTCAACCAACATTTGCTGAGGCCATGGGAAGACAGAGAAAAGTCCATTTATTGGATTGGATTGGATAGTAAGTGGGAAGGGGGGCTAATCAGATGCCTCTGCTTTTCCCTATATCTAAACAATTTTCAGAATGGCCCTAATGTTAAAGGGGAGAGGAACACAAAGAGAGGTGGAAAATACAAGTCATCACCTTGGATAAAGTGTGGTACTTTTATGGTTATAGTTAATGAGAATTAATGGAGGAAGAGAATGGATTCAGGCATCAGATGCATCATCTGGTGGCTCCAATATTGCTAGGTAGGGAATCCACTGAGGTTTTAATGGTCGTACCTCTGTAGCTACTCTGGATTTTATGAGAACTGAATCTTTGCTGATAATAGGATTCAACATCTGTATAGCTCCTATACAACCTGGAGTTGCTGCAGAAGCACTGTTGTTAAAACAGGTGAATTCCTTGTCCCACAGTAATGGAGTCTGTGATTCAGTGAGCCAAAGAACTGATTCTTTTGGGCTAATCCCAACTAGAATGTGTGTGAGAGAGAGTAGATCCATTTAATGAACTGGTGTATGTAAATAAATTTCACTAATTTAATTAGTTTGTTCTGCTTGGGACTAACAATAGTAAGCTTATTGCACCAGTACCTGTAACGTTCCCACCGAGTCCCTGGAATGTAACAATATGGGAACAGGTGTTACTGCATTAGACTATTGATAACACAATAGTAACATTATGAGAACACATATTACCACACTGCATTTACTGTTGTACCGGTACTAGCGCTAAATTAGTTCCTCAGCCATCCCTCATTGGCGCATGCTCACTGTTGCGAAAACGCCTATGTCTGCATTGGAAAGAATGTTACCAAGAGGTTTAAGTAGGAAGCATTCATTGTTTTTTTCATAAACACGACGCAATTCAATCTACAAAAATAAAAAAATATTTTTTAAATTACCTGTGGCATGTTCCTTGCATCAACACCAGAAGAGTTGAGTTGAGTTTGTGGATGTTCTAGGATGGGAGGGGAGGAGGTAGTCTTAGCCAATCAGAACATGAGGATAGATTGAGACCGGTAGGATTATCGTACACACATCATATTGAACGGTCTGAAAGCGTTCTTGCTGGCTGAGGATGCATTTTTACAGTTCTCCTCCTGGAACGGGCTAGGGACTGTCAGAGCAAAGAATGGGAACTCGATGAAGATTATACCATGCGATAAAATACGTTCCATTCCATTCACATTACATACCCATTACTTTGCGAGAACACAGTGAAATAAGCTTATAGAATTCAGGCTACAGAGCTGTTACTTTTAGAATTCCTGAGAAAACGGATGGTATATGTGGCTCCCATAAGGAGCTTCTCCCACATTGGTCTGAATTACTACTCTGGGACTTCCTTGAAAATAAACTGAAGACACAAACTGCTGAACTAAATATGGGTGGCTTCACATAGGATATCAGGTATGTAGTCTCCTAGTAGGGTTCTGGGAATACTTTTGACAGCAGGATTTTGAAATTCTGTGGATCAGATAGCTTAACCTATCTCAAGGGGTGGGGTTGACACACACACAGAGAGAGACATGGAAAAAGCATTGTAAAACATGTTATGCAATAAAAAGATATTTTTCATCATAATCTAGCCTTTCATAGCTGGCATTTCAGAAATGTATAATGACTACAGTCATTAAAACTCCAAAGACCTCATTGCATACATTTTAACACAAACAACACAGGGCAAGAGCTTATCCCTTTGTTTGCCCCTCTTAGAACATTTGTCTTTAAATGCAAAAATTGAGTTGGCATTTTCATATTCTCTTTTGCTTTTGTCTCAAAATCTCAATATTTTTTATTTAAAAAAGAAAATGAGTGGGATAGCTGCAGCTTTACAAAACAAAACAAATAAAACACCTGATTATTTCCCCCTACCTTTCAGACAAAAGAATGAAAGTTGCTACATCAGTACTACTACTTGACTATTTACAGGGGGGAAATTGCTGCTTTAAATTGTAAGAGAACAAAAGGACAGCCATATAATGCTTTGCCTTTATTATCTCTTGTCCTGTGTAAATTATAAATTGATCCAAAATATAATGAAAGTACTTATTGTCTGAGTTTTTCTAGCCCTTGGCTTTCTTCTGATTGTCATGTACAGGTTCTTTTTAAATTCCAATAAATTGCACAGTTTAAATCTGTAGCCAGTACACATTTTAGTTTGCTTAGAGGAAACTGTGTATCAAATCTTGTTTTCTGCTGCTCCAGAGAACAGGACCTGGAACAATGGATGCAAGCTACATGAAAAGAGATTCCACCTCAACATTAGGAGGAACTTCCTGACAGTGGGAGCTGTTCGACAGTGGAAGACACTCCCTCGGAGAGTAGTGGAGTCTCCTTCCTTGGAGGTCTTTAAGCAGAGGCTGGATGGCCATCTGTCGGAGATGCTTTGATTTTGAGTCCCTGCATGGCAGGGGGTTGGACTGGATGGCTCTTGTGGTCTCTTCCAACTCTATGATTATATGAAATCAATGAATAACCAATTAAAAATAAATTTAAAATTTCAAACTAAAAACATTACAAATTGATGTGAGTGAGATGAGTTAGCCTTAATTTTGAAACAGACCTTGCAACCAGTTTTCATGGAAGCACAACCTGTCACAGGAAGGTGATGGTGATTTCAGTATCTTGCCTGAGGCAGAAAAGTACTTGTCATCCCTTGAAAATCCTTTATTGTTGGTTCTCCACTCCCACTCCTTTGCTTCTTTCTGCTCTCTTTCTGCATTATAAACCTCTCCAGGATTTCTGCCCCATCTTCAAAGAGTAGCTAACAACTAGAACTTGGATTGGAAATAACACATTAAAAGCAATGCAGTTACTCAGCATTCCCTTCTTTTAGTAAGAAGGACTAATTTTTTTAATGCTTTTATGAGAATGGTGATAGTAGTGGCAATTGGTGGCTTCCATGTCATTAAGGTGGTAAATCTGCTGTAATTTCATTTTGAATGTTAAAGGAGACATGCAAGGTACTGAATGCCCCCCCCCCACTTAACACTTTAAAACCTCTTAATATAACAGTTAAAATACAATTAAATTTTTAATTGTATTTTACATCAATAGAAGTATAGTGTCTAGGTTGCATCAATAGAAGTATAGTGTCTAGAGAGAAGTAATAGTGCCACTCTATTCTGCTTTGGTCAGGCTGCACTTGGAATACTGTGTCCAGTTCTGGGCACCACAATTCAAAAAGGATGTGGAGAAACTGGAGCGTGTCCAAAGGAGGACAACTAAAATGGTGAAGGGTCTGGAAACCAAGCCCTATGAGGAACGACTTAGGGAGCTGGGAATGTTTAGCCTGGAGAAGAGAAGGCTGAGAGGTGATATGATAGCCGTGTTTAAATATTTGAAGGGATGTCATATCGAGGAGGGAACAAGCTTGTTTTCTGCTGCTCCAGAGACTAGGACCCGAAACAATGGATGCAAGCTGCAAGAAAAGAGATTCCTTTAAGCAGAGGCTGGATGGCCATCTGTCGGGGATGCTTTGATTGGGAGTTCCTGCATGGCAGGGGGTTGGACTGGATGGCCCTTGTGGTCTCTTCCAACTCTACGATTTTATGATTCTATGAAATTAACTAATTTAAAAATACAAGTTAGAAAGACAAGTTAAAACAGCATTAAAAAGCATTGAAAAGATGATGACATTTTAAAAAGCCCACTATACCCCCTCCCCATTAAAACCTCTATCTGCTATCACCAAATGCCAGCCAGCCCTACTATTAGGTAAAGTGAGGAAACTGCTTTAACCTGTAGATGCTGAAATTGTCAGAGAGAGATGGTGATATTTGGGGAAAACAGAGTGGTATGTCGCAGGGGTCCTGTGTCTCCTACACTAGCCTGGTCTGCTGGTGAAGTCCCAGTAGATAGGAAGATCTGGGCAGCATCCAGCTATAGTTTTGCAGCCAGGAAAATACATTGGCCATTGTTGTCCTGGAGGGAGGTTTGAACAGATGACTTCCTTTTTTCTAGCTGCAAAAGCACAAGTGGATGATGCTTGGCAGCTCCCTTTCCCAAACCATGAGGGTTTCCCCAGACACCATAAAGCAGTGTGTCAGGGTGGAATCACAAAATCATAGAATTGGAAGAGACCCCAAAGGCCATCCAGTCCAACCCCCTGCCATGCAGGAACACACAATCAAAGTAGCCCCACAGATCCAGCCTCTGTTTAAAGAAGGAGGCTCCACCACTCTCTGAGGCAACCTTTTCCACTGTCAAACAGCTCTTACTGTCAGGAAGTTCCACCTAATGTTTAGGCAGAATCTCTTTTCCTGTAGTTTGAATCCATTGCTTTGTGTCCTATTCTCTAGAGCAGCAGAAAACAAGCTTGCTCCATCCTCAATATGACATCCTTTCAAATATTTAAACAGGGCTATCATGTCACCTCTTAACCTTCTCTTCCCCAAGCTAAACCCAGCTCCATAAGCATTTCAGACCCTGCACCATTTTGGTTGCCCTCCTCTGGACATAATGAAGCTTATCACCATCCTTCCTAAATTCTGGTGCAAAGAATTAGACACAATATTCCAGGTGAGGTCTGATCAAAGCAGAATAGAATGGCACTATTTCTTCCCTTGATCTAGGCATTATACTGCTATTGATGCAGTCTAGAATTGTACTGGCTTTCTTAGCTACTGTAGACGTTTACTATGCTACTAATCACATTGCTAACTCAGATTCAGACCGCATTCTAGGACTGTGAAAAAAGAAATCCTATATCCCAAGGTTGTCAAAAGCCCACTAGCTTACTTGCCTGCTGCAGCAAGCCAGAATCATAATTATACAACTGAGCAAGAAAAAACTTTGCAGGCACTATTATAAAGGACACCTATTCTGTCTCCATAATCTTAGACACAAACTACTGGCAGAGCCATTCCAGAAATGGGCATAAACAAAGTGAGAAGTTCTTGTTTTAAATAAAATCTGTCAATAAATATGGAGAACAAAGTACACTAATGGTCCCACATTGAAAATGCTCAAAATACATTCCAATCCCCAAGAAAGGAGACACCAGAAACTGTAGTAACCACAGGACCATTGCATTAATCTCCAATGAAAGCAGAGTGATGCTCAAAATTCTACAAGAATTTTACCATATAGAGCACAAGAAATGCTAGATGTCCAAGATGGGTTCAGGAAAGGAAGAGGCACTAGTGATTATAGAATTCCAAAAGAAATTATAGATTACAACAAAGGCTTTGATTGTACAGATCATGAAAAACTATGGCTCACTCTTAAAGAAAAGGATGTATCACCTTTGATTGTCCTGATGCATAATCTGTACTCAGAACAAGAGGCTACTGTTAGTACAGAATATGGAGAAACAAAATGGTTTCCAGTTGGCAAGAGGACCAGGCAAGGCAGCATTTTATTACCCTAGCAGTTTAACTTGTATGCTGAGCATATCATATGTAAAGTAGGATTAGACTCAGATGAAGAAGAGGCACCATAAGTTGGTTGACTTTACATGCCACCAAAAGCAAATAGGACTTTGGCTTTTGCATGAAAACTATGTGCTCTGGGAACACAAGAGAGGGCCTTCTCTTTGGCTGCTCCCAAGATCTGAAACTCTCTTCCCAGAGAGGCCAGACTAGCACTCTCTACGTTATCCCACAAGAAGATGAAGACCTATTTTGGCAAGCGCTGGGCCTCCCCCCTCCTCTTCCTTTTTCTATTTATTTGTATCCCATCTTCCACCCAAAAGGTGGCTTACAGGTTAACAGAGCAATACAATTAAAAACATATAAGAAATGAATATTGAAATAAAATTAAAGTAGTCACAATATTGAAATACTTCAAATCTCTAGTTAGAAGAATAACATGCAATTAAAAAGATTAAAAAGCTGTTAAAAATAGTGCAGTTTAAAACAATATAGCAACACCTAGCCAGTTCTTTCAAAGATTTTTGTATTGAAAGCCTTTTGGAATAAAAAGGATTTGGCCTGCCAAAGGAAGGACAGCAGGGAAGGGCCATTCTAGCTTCCCTGGGAAGGGCGTTCCAGAGTCTAGGGGCAGCCACTGAGAAGGCCCTTTCTCCCATCTCCACCAACCATACTTACAATGGTGGTGGGACTGAGAGAATGTCCTCCCCTAATCAACTCAGAGCCCAAGCTGGCTCATACATGGAAATACAGTCTGCCAGATAGGAGTTTATCCCATTGCCTTTGCTCCCGCAATAGATGTGGGATGTAATTTTAAGAAGGCAGATCTTATTGCATTTCCCTGTCGCCAAGGAGTATGCAGCCCATTTGCAACGCAGACTTCTTCGGGCTCCTCCCACATCTTTTCAAGAATTTTCAAGGATTTTCCCATTCTTGAAAAGATGCAGCAGAAGTCTGGGTTGCAAATGGGCTGTGTACTCCCCGGCAACAGGGAAATGTGATAAGATCCACCTTCTTAAAGTTACATCCTGTGTCTATTGCAGGAGCAAAGCCAATGGGATAAACTCCAATGTCTGGACCTAAGCCATATAGGACTCTACAGGACATTTTGAACTGTGTCTTGAAACAAACTCAGAGCCAGTGGAGCTGTTTCAACAGGGGAGTAGTATAGTCTCTGTAAACTGTCTCAGTTAAATCTTTGGTTGCAACTTGTTGAATTAGCTGAAGTTTCCAAACACTCTTCAAAGGCAGCCACAAGTAAAGCACATTACAGTAATCAAAATGGGATGTCCCGTAACTAAGGCTTCTACCACCATGGCCAGATCTAACATCTCAAGGAATGGGTGTAGTTGGCATGCAATGCATAAAAGCACTCCTGGCCACTGTAGAAAACTAGGCCTCCAGATTCAAAACTGAGTCCAGGAGTACATCTGACCTGTGAAACGTTGTCTTTAGGGGGAGTGAGTAAGATGGAGATTAGAGTGATGTTGCAATGAGTCTGAGTGAACATGAACTAGAGTGTATTTGAAGAGCTACTCTGTGGCAGTCCAGGCAGCAAAAATAAATAAATAAATGCTGCCATCATTGCATCTGTAAGAAGCCATCCAGCAGAGCTGTTTCGAGTGGTCAGAGGTCGATTACACACTGCCCCTTGAATAAAAAAATGTAGACCACTTGACAGCCCACTACAAAGAATTTTTGTGGTACTTTGCAGATAAAGTTGCTCTAGATCCACTCCAGCATGGATGCTATAGTTGATACAGTGCCAGTGGATGTAACTTTGGTGCCTGTTTGTCCAGTGTTACGGTAATAGATATTTTTTTATTTGTGCAATCTGAGGATGTGAGCAGGATCCTTGGCGGGGTGAGAACCACCACAAATGTGCTAGACTCTTGCTCCACCTGGCTTACCTAACAGACCAGCAGGGGCTTGGCAGAGTGGGTGAAGGCGGTAGTCATTGCCTCCTAACCAGAAGCAGCTGTGAAGCCTTTGTTGGAAAAGGCATTCCTGAATTCCTGTATGATGAGTAATTATCAGCCAGCGTCCAACCTACCATTTTTGTGGAAGATATTGGAGTGTGTGGTTGCTTCCTAGCTCTAGGGATTTCTGGATGAAATACATTATCTAGACATTTAAGTCTGGTTTCAGGCCTGGCTGTGGAACAGAGACAGCTTTGGTCATTTTGATGGATGACCTACACAGTGAACTGGACAGAGGGAGTGTCTCCCTGTTAGTGCTGCTGGGCCTCTCAGTGGTTTCGATATCATCAGCCTTCTGGGAGATCTCACTGGGATGGTACTTGGAGATACTGTTTAACAGTGGCTCTTCCTAGAGGGGCAAACCCAGAAGGTGGTATGCTAGGGGACTCTTGTTCAACCCCCTGGTCATTGGCCTGTGGGGTTTCTTAGATTCTATTTTGTCTCCCAAGCTATTTAATGTATACATGAATAATAATAATAATAATAATAATAATAATAATAATAATTTATACCCCGCCCCTCTGTTAAAATAATCGGGGTGACTTACAACAATTAAAATACATCAGTACAATCTAAAAACCCCAACCCCCCACCCTCCCCCATAAAAGCATATTAAACCAATCTACTGGGAGAGGTTGTCCAGAGTTTGGGGTGCCATCAATATGAAGATGACACCATCAGCACCAGCTCCCTGGAAAACAGGGGACTGGTTTGGCTCCACTCTGTAAGAGGGGACCTCAGGAGTGATTGTGTCTACCACCATGTTCATTTCCTTATTCCAGAGCTCAGCCAGAGCTTTGACAGAATCACTATCATTATCACCCTACCCAAAACAGAAAACAAAGTCCAGAGTGTGCCCAGCAGCATGAGCAGGACCAGATACCACATGGGACAAACCCATGGTTGTCATGGAGGCTATGAAGTCTTCAATTTTGCTTTATTCTGCCCTCCTTAAATTTGTTGCCGCCACCATCTTCTCTACTCTGCTGATTTTGTTTTGTTATCTCCGCTGTTGCCATTCTTTGTTGGGTAATTTGGTTTTATTTAATTTCATGTTTTTATCTAATATGTTTTGATTAGTGTTAGTTTAATACTCTCTTAAAGGGGGAGAGGTATTGGTTTTAGGATTGTATACTATGTATTTTTAACTGTTGTTAGCCACCCCGATTGTGCTCAGAGGGGCGGGGTATAAATAAATTATTATTATTATTATTATTATTATTATTATTATTATTATTATTATTATTATTATTCAGTTACTCCCAACAGGACAGTCTCAGCACTACTAGGAGACTCCAGTACCAACCCTGAGACCATCCTGGCTATCTCAGGAAAGGAGACTGTGAAGAAAAGGGGTGAGTGGTACACCAACAGACTCCCTATCTATCCCAGCCACCCAACTTTAGGTATGCACACTCAATACCTGCAGACTATGGTATAGAGCACCTGGTCCAGGAAATGGATCATGACAGACCACTGCAACTCCACCTTCCTGTCCCCCAGATCTTGCCTGCTGCTGCATGGAAAAACCTGGAGGCAGAGCTGAGAAAGATTAACTCTCCAGCCAGGTATCTGGGGTAAGGGCGACGTCAGTGTGCTCATCCAGAATGAAATTCTGAATAGCACTTGTTTTCCCATTCACTGACCTGGCATTTAACAGCAGCACTTTCAACCCAGGGGAACTGTAACCAAGGTTATCCATGTTAATTTTTGGGGAGATGGTTTAGGGGTAAGGAGCGCTCTGTTCTTCATCCCTCTTCCATGATATTATAATTGCTTCCTCCCTCTGTATCTCCTTCTGCCCTGAATGACTTCAATGGCTGCTTCCTGAATCTTTTCAGCATCCTCGTGCTCCCTATAGCCTCCAGGCGGTCTCTGTGATTGTCTGTCTTTCTGCTCAGATGATGCCTAGATTATCTGTTTGCTGCTTTCTTTTTAATGATTTATGATTTTTAACAGGTTTTAACTTTTTAGTTACATTTTTAACATCTGTATGTTGTGAATGTTTAGCTATATTTGTTTGAACTGTTGAAAGCCGCCTTGCGTTCTGAACTGAGGAAAAGGTAGGATCTAAATTAATATGATGATGGCAGTAATGATGATTATCAAGTTTGTCACCTGGACCATGTAATGTACATCAAATTGTTGGTTGACTTATGATGCCAATATGAATTTCAAATGATTTTTATAAAGGTAAGGAATACTCAGAGTTGGTTTGCCATTGTCATCCTCTAAAATATAGCCTACAGCATCTGCCATTATCTGGTAGCCTCCCTTCCAAGTATAATAATAATAATAATAATAATAATAATAATAATAATAATAATAATTTATTTATAGCCCGCCCCTCTGCGTGGCAATCGGGGCGGGTTACAGCATTTTAAAACAAACAGAATTAAAACATTCCCTCATCCCACAATCCAACCCTCCCATCCCCTTAAGAAAGAATTAAAGTTTGAAGAATTAAAATACAACAATACAATAAAAAACAATAAAACAGTAAAACAATAAATCGGCAACAATAGGGACGAAATGAAAGCTCATCTTCCCTCGAGGCGGAAGTTATTCCAGGAAGGCCTGCCAGAAGAGACTGTATCCCACACATCTAGAGTTTGCAACACTGGGAGAATCTACTCTTCAAAGCGTAGGTTGGGTGGGAACTCATTCTGCTAACCAAACTTTTCAAGTTTGTGCACACTTGAAGTTCTTTGGAATCCAACCCTAACCTTTCTTTCCCCCAAACTCTGCATTTATAGCTAACCTGCTTAGCTTTCTCTTTTAGTGCAGCAAGCTGAGATGCGTTGAAACTGCTCACGGAGCCCAGGAGTTCCACCGTCTTTTCGAAGTGCCTGGATCCATGCAGATCAATTCCTGAACTTACCAAAACACGTTTGCTTCCGATAATTTTATAACCTCATCTGAGGAAGGAGGGACAACCTGTGCACAATCAAGGGTTAAATCTGGTGCACTAAATGGGATGCTAGAGTTGTGCATGCGTTCAAAATAAGCCAACAAGAGCTCTTCCGATAGAGGAATCAGTCCAGATTTCTTTGATGCTATTTCTGATATGATATCAGGAAACTTTTCAACATGGATGTTCAATTCAGCTTTTGGTAAAAGAGCTATGAAAGGTCCAATATCCTGCGTTGTTTCAGCTGTCCAGTTTCTTGGGGAGCCATACAAATCAACGAGCCTATGTTTAATTTCCATCTTCTGTTCATAGCTGAGATGTTGGCATTGTCTAAATTGGTGAAGGGCTGCTACCACTGTCTCCAATGATATTCCCTCACAAATGAAGGTTGGGGATAAATGGCAGATGAGGTTGCCAATCAGGTCAACGTCATATTCATTGATGACTGAGCTATTCAGGCAGTCCTGTACTTTTTCCAGAATAGCCTTTTTCTTCTGTGCATTTAAAATGAGGTGATCTAGTTCAATCTTCCTCAAGCTGGTTATAAAAGGGACACAGAGTGATCCTGTAATGGATTCCAGATACTCAGCAGGAAGCAGTGCTAACAGGTTGGAAGGTACAGATGTATTGGAAATGGTCCAATATTTCCAAGCCAAGCAATTGATCTAGTACGGCGAAAGCAAGTGAAGATTCTTTTCAAAAAAGTTGAAAACGTTTAAAAAGGAAATTGGACTCATACTCTCAATTTGCCAGCATGTTACTCCTTTCACCAGTTGGTCAATGCTTAAGAGTTCAGAAAGAGGAGCCTTCTTCAATAATGATTCATATAGAAACAAGGCCTGACTTGGCCTCAGTTCCTTTTTTTTCACTAGGGAAGAGTTGAAGCCCTCTCCGTTCCACAGATCAAAAAGCGACAGTACTCAGTCTTGACCCTGTTCAGCTTATAATATCAGCCAGGGACTGGTGCCTTCATGGTATTTAGGTGTATAATTTACACCAGGGGTAGGCAACCTATGGCCCGGGGGCTGGATGTGGCCCCCTGAGGCCTTTGGACCGGCCCCAGGCCGGTCCTGCCGCCGCCGCCGCCGCCAACCCCCGCCGCCACCACCTCCCGCCGCCGCCTGCCATGATGATATTGATTATTGTTGTTATTACTTGTTCTTGGGGTTTTCTTGGCAAAATCTCCACAGGGGTTTTGCCATCATGGCTTTTCTGGGGCTGAGACAGTGTGCATGCATCCCTGCTTGTTTTTGGGCCTGCCTTCCAGTTGTTTCCATGATGATAATGATTATTGTTGTTATTACTTGTTCTTGGGGGTTTCTTGGCAAAATCTCCACAGGGGTTTTGCCATGGCTTTTCTGGGGCTGAGAGAGTGTGCATGCATATTTTTTAAAAAAAATGTAAATTAAAATTTTAAATTTTTTAAAAATTTATTTATTTCTTTATTTATTCTGCTTTGGTCAGGCCTCACCTGGAATACTGTGTCCAGTTCTGGGCACCACAATTCAAAAAAGATGTGGAGAAACTGGAGCGTGTCCAAAGGAGGGCAACTAAAATGGTGAAGGGTCTGGAAAGCAAGCCCTATGGGGAACGACTTAGGGAGCTGGGGATGTTTAGCCTGGAGAAGAGAAGGCTGAGAGGTGATATGATAGCCGTGTTTAAATATTTGAAGGGATGTCATATCGAGGAGGGAACAAGCTTGTTTTCTGCTGCTCCAGAGGCTAGGACCCGAAACAATGGATGCAAGCTGCAAGAAAAGAGATTCCACCTCAACATTAGGAGGAACTTCCTGACAGTGAGGGCGGTTCGACAGTGGAACACACTCCCTCGGAGAGTAGTGGAGTCTCCTTCCTTGGAGGTCTTTAAGCAGAGGCTGGATGGCCATCTGTCAGGGATGCTTTGATTGGGAGTTCATGCATAGCAGGGGGTTGGACTGGATGGCCCTTGTGGTCTCTTCCAACTCTATGATTCTATGATTCTATGATTCTATTTATTTATTTATTTATTTATTTATTTGCTTTGGCCCCCCAATTGTCTGCGGGACAGCAACCCAGCCCCCCGCTTAAAAAGGTTGCCTACCCCTGATTTACACCATATCTTCTCCAAATGTTAAGCCCTTTCTGCTCACCATTCTTATATATCGTGTTTTCCCGAAAATAAGATATACCCATAAAATAAGCCGTAACAGGATTTGTAAGCTTTGGCACAATATAAGGCATACCCCAAAAATAAACCATAGGGCCATTCGGGGGCGGCAAAGAGCCAGCCTTTGAGCCACCACTGCGGCACTTTTCTGGGCTGCCCCTCAGAGCGGTGGATCTACCGCTCCCAGAGGCAACCCAGAAAAGAGCCGTGACTGCAGCTCGAAGGGATGCAGCGACGATCTCCATCTTTGCCGCCCCCGAAAGGGGTGGCAAAGAGCTGGCCTTTGAGTTGCCGCCACGGCTCAAAGAGTTGTGGCAATGATCTCTGTCTTTGCTGCCCCCAAAAGGAGTGGCTCAAAAGGCCACTCCTTTCGGGGGTGGCAAAGAGCGGGCCTTTGAGCTGCCGCGGTGGCTCGAAGGGTTGCGGCGATGATCTCTGTCTTTGCCACACCCAAAAGGAGCTGTGGCTCTTTTCTGGGCTGCCCCTGGGAGCAGTGAATCCACCGCTCGCAGGGGCAGCCCAAAAAAGAGCTGCAGCTGCAGCTGCAGCTCAAAGGGTCATGGCCACAATCCTCATCTCTTGTTTTTTTTGTGAATGGCGAGTGCTGAGGGACAAAATGGTGTGCCCGCAGAACCATGCACAGGAGCACATGGCCATTATATCCTATGGAACTTCAATATTTGTGGCAGTTCCAATTTGCAGGGTGGGGGTCCAGAATGGATCCCCCGTGAATTGGGAGGGACAAGTGTATTTTGAACAGAAAAGTCACAATGTATGCAGAATGCTAACCCAAGCACAAAACAATGGTGAGATGTGGCCCCATTTCTGTTGAAACTAAAGTCCGAGATAATTTTGCTTTTGACCTCTAAAAAAGCAGTTGTCAGGCAATTTTCTTTCCTAGTTTATACTGATCCATTTTATGAGCAGAACAAAAGCATACTTGATAGTAGCAAGAGTAATCACATGTTGATTCTTGCCATAAGCTAACATCTTTAAAAGGCCTCACTTATGCAATTTATGCAACTTATGCACTTAGAATCATAGAATCGTAGAGTTGGAAGAGACCCCAAGGGCCATCCAGTCCAACCCCCTGCCATTCAGGAACTCAAAATCAAACCATCCCCAACAGATGGCCATCCAGCCTCTGTTAAAGACCTCCAAAGAAGACCTGTTTAAAGACCTCCACCACACTCCTGAGGGAGTGTGTTCCACTTTTGAACAGCTCTCACTGTCAGGAAGTTGCTCCTAATATTAAGGTGGAATCTCTTTTCCTGCAGCTTGCATCCATGGACTTATCCAATTACCTCTCAGTGTCTGTGTAATAAGGAAGAAATTTAAAATAGCATCAAAGCCTAAATTTTATATAATAAAAAGATGGTGAGACTTCCAGTTTAGCAAAAATTAGTCAGACATAAACCTTTGGGTTAACCATCATGATGAGCTCTCTTCTAATAACTTTTCTCTGACAATTACAGTCTACACATTATATTCAAAAGTGAGATATAACAACTAATGCAGGTTGGTGAAAACTTTAAAATTAGCATAGCTTGGGGCAACTTCAAGAGAAATGTTAATGATTTTTCTTGCAACAACTGACTGGCCACAAGATGAGGTGTGACAAATATGGCAACTTTTATGTTTCTTACATTTAACTCAGAGAGCATAAAACATCTGTAAAAAGTTTACTGAAAAATGAAACCCAAAACACAGTAGTGCAAAGAGACAACACTGATAAGCTACACATCATGTAAAAAGAAAAGCAGCTACATTTTGTAGGAACATCATAGTGCTTTTTGTAGTCCATTTGTCCAGTGAAATTCCAGGTGTAGCCACCTTGGCTATTAAAAAATGCAAACCCCAAAATCTATCTTGTGATCATGCCCTTATTAGGCCTATAAAGGAGAGCCAGCAGGGTATAATGCTTTGGTTGTTAGACCAGACCAGTGATGGTGAAACTCTTAGGGGCTGAGTGCCCAAACTAAAAGGCCTTCCAGCACCAGGTGTTACCGGTGCTGGTTATGGGACTCCCACACTCTGGGGGCGGGACCTCTGGGGCAGGACTTCTTCCCCCTGCCTTCCCAGGCCTTCAGCTGCCTCTGCAGAGACAGCTGAAGGCCCGGGGGGAGGGGGGAAGAAGAGGAACTTCCTCCTCCCCCTATGCCTCTTCCTCCTCCCCCCTCCATGCCATCCCCGGAATTCAGCTGCCTCTGGAGAGGTAGCTGAAGGCTGAGGAGGGTCTGGAAGAAGGAGAAACAGGCATGCACCTCTTTCTCTTCCTCCCCCGGCATTTTTCTCAGCCTTCAGCTGCTTCCAGAGAGGCAGCTGAAGGCCTGGGATGTCTGGGAAGGACGAGGAACAGACATGCATCTCTTCCTCCTCCTTTCCGTCCTCTGCTTGCTGGGCAAAATGGCTTTGTGTGCCAGCTCTGGCATGCATGCCATAGTTTTGCCATCACGGGACTAGACTCTGGAGTATTCCTCATTGACAAGGTTGTCAAGTTGTGTTCAACCATAGGGGGCGGTGCTCATCTCCATTACTAAGCAGAAGAGCCAGCGTTGTCAGAGACTACTCTGTGATGACGTGGCCAGCATGACTGTACAGAACACTGTTACCTTCCGACCAAAGTGGTACCTATTTATCTACTGCGTTTGCATGCTTTCAAACTACTAGGTTGGCAGATGCTGGGACTAGTGACAGGAGCTCACCTCATCATGCAGCACCGGGCCTCAAATTGCCAACCTACCGATCTTGCAATCAGCAGTCAGAGTCTTAACCACTTAAAACCACTGCATCCCCTAGATCCCCTAGACCAGGGGTAGGCAACCTTTTCCCTTTAAGGGCTGAGGGACTTCAGCTCCCAGAATCCCTGGAGCTATTGGCCAACATGGGTCTATTGGCCAACATGGCTGAGGCTTCTGGGAGCTGAAGTCCCTCAGCCCTTAAAGGGGAAAGATTGCCTACCCCTGCCCTAGACTCTGGAGACCAGGTTTGAAATCTCTGCTTGGCCATGGAGACACACTGGGTGACTTTGGGCAAGGCATACCCTCACAGTGTTAAAGAAATAAAACAGCAAACTCCTCTGAACAAATATAGACAAGAAAACCTCATGACGGGTTTACCTTAGAGTCACCATGTCAGAAATGAGTTGATAGCACACAGCTACATAAATGAAATAAATGGCAGTGTGTGGGGGTAGATTTGACAAAAGTCAATTTCCTTGAGCTGGAGGATGTACTGCAAGTCTGAGGTGCAATTTATTTATTTATTTAATATGCTGTCTTTCATCCAGTATGGGACTTGAGGTGGCTTGCAAAGAGGATAAAAGAAGTAAAGCAAAGCTTTGTTGTAAGCAAAGCTTGAAGAGCTGTCTTCTTACACTCACTTCTGGAATGGCCCAGCTAGCATGGTCATGATGGTTGAGAGATTCTGGGAGTTGTATCTCCCCAAAACTACTGTATATTTAGAAAGCAATTGTTTTTATGATATGTCACTTAATATAAGTTGCAGAGTGACAACTTATTTTTGTTTCAAAGTTTGTAAAATTCAGATATACATTCCCTTGTGTTGTCGTAGCAATTGAGATTTCCTCTTTGAGGTAAAAGCTTTCCATGCCACCCACCAGCATTCTTCTCAAAATTTATTATAGGTGCCTTATAAAAATTTCCCCAGATATTCATTCTAATCACCAAGGAAAATATATCAAGGCTGCTTAATAGCTCCAGAGTTCATGTGACAACAAACCATTTATATGTCAATTCTATTGCTGTGGAACATAAGTGGTGAAATGGTCACCTCAGTGCTGCTGAGGCTATATAGATAATCAAGTAACACTAATGTAAATGGAAGAAATGTTCTTGATGACACATTATCTGTACAATGTATTCCTTTTTAGTAGGACTCTCAGTTTATGAAAGCATTTCTAACTGATTACCACCTTATTTTTATGCAAGTAACTGATTTATGCATGTCAAATTTAAATAAATGTGCATATTACAAAATTCTTAAAATGTGCCTTCATGTGATACTGAAAGAGAATAATGTATCATTAACAAAGACTCCCTTTTAGTGTTAGAGCAAAAGAAAACTATGTGTAATGTTTTCTTTCTCACTACCTGTGCCAATCGTACACCACAATTAAATTAGCTTCAAAAATAAATAAATAAAAGAATTCTACCTTTTGCTCAGAAATTCAAGTAAAACTACTCTTCACCAATTGTTGTCAATGTTGTGTGCTGTCAAGTCATCTTTATGAATAGGTACTTTCCCATCTTACACAGGGTTGCAAGACAGTTTACAATTCTAGAAAAATGATGCAGTAAATGAAAGGAACAAATTATGTTTAAAATAACAACTGCAACACAGTCATTGAAATGTATCATCCTGTAACCTAAAGACCTTGAGAAACTTTTTTGGGGGAGCAGGGGAATGAGTTTCCTAAAAGAAAAAACCACACAAAATAATCCAATTTAGCAAATTCACTAGGGAGGTAATTCCAAACATTTATATAAAATCAGTGTCAATGGGGTGGGGAATCTGTTCTGGGTTTTAGACCTAACTTTATAGGAGAAGCCACATTTTGGGTTTGCTTTATTTGTACATTCCTGTCTGGCAGGGATTTGGACTAAATGGCCCTGTGGTCCCTTTCAGCTTCTATGGTTCAATGATCAAAAGTGCTGAACTCTATCTGCCAAATAGATTCTGGATTTGGATAGCTCCTTTGAATTACACATTAAAAAGTGATCACCCACTGCCACTTGGATGAGAATTCAGAGCCATATAGATCTGATTGGATCTTACGGTGGTTAAAAAATGGATCAGTCATATCTAGTTTTGCAGGCTATGTTGTTCACAAACAGAAATGAAAACAACCTCATTGTAAACCTTGACCGTCTGTTAGTCATAGACCTAGGCATCACTTTCCATTCATTAAACTGATCCTTGTTAGCACTTGTTGGGAATGTCATTTGTTAATATTACACTCTATAATTTAATAAAGCTCATTAACAGACTGACATTGCTGCAGGCAATTAAATAATCTCGTCACCCACCCACCCCCGCCACATTATTGTGACTTCATCTGTGCCAGGAAATCACACATCCATAACTCACTCCTGAATTAGCTGGTGCTGCTGCTGCTCTTTCTGAGGTGTAAAAATATTTTCTGCTCTTCCTTCTCATATGTAGTAGGATGATCAGAACCAAAACTAATGATCAGGTGTCTGAACCCCAGTTAAAAATCATTTGGGGCCCTTCAGCTAGTGTTTCAAGGTTTTTCAAACATCAGTACAAGACAAGTTAGCTCAAACTGGCTGGTACACATGAAGCAGGTGTGTACATAAAAATGTGTTTCAAGATTTGCAAAAGATCTTCTCTCTCATGGGAGGCCCTCATGTCACAAGATTAGAGACAGGTTTTATATAGGCCTGCCTCGCATGCAACTTACCTCAGTCAGTTGGGCCTGCAGTAAGAGTTGGACGAATTGGTACCAGACACATTCATAACAAGCAGAATGCTGCAGCATTTATTATTTGAAATTTGAAGCCATTTTTCTCTGTATCAAATACTTGCAGGTTGGCCTGTTCTAAACACAGCTGATGCCCACTCTTCCTACTGTATTATAAAAATAATACAGAATTTGGAGCTGCTATGCCCCAAGACAAAAACTTATGCAACATAGGAGTTTATCACATGAGGAGTCCCGTGCAGAAACCCTGCTTTAAGTAGAAAAAAACCGCAAAAGCAGAAGCAATTTATTAACGGGATTCCCCAGTGTGAAAAGTGAAAGTGATGTTAAAATGGGGTTAATCCGAATGGAAACTGCTTTTTTTTACTTTTGGAAAAACCCGAAAGTAAAAAGACGCAGTCAATGAGGGGTTTCTGTTCAGATTAACCCCAGTTTAACCTCCTTTTAACAGTGACGTCGTCTGAAAAAACATCCGCCTTTGCGTTTTTTTCTACTTTAAACCCCCATTTCTGCACAGGATTTCTCCCGTGTGATAAACTCCATAGTTGGACCCCCTTCCATCTCCCCACCCTCTGTCCATCAGCCCTGACCAGAGCAGCTCTACATAGAGTTGATTTCATTCACTTCAGATGAAAAAGTATTTGCATATTTTAACTTGGGAGTGGAGAAAGTACAAACAATGTCCATGGTCCCCAGGGCTACCCAGCTTTCCAAGAACCATTTTTAAAGGGGGGGGGGCTCCAAAAGGCTTCCCAGTGCTCTGAAGGGGCAGGAAGGTCAATTTTGCCATGTTTCCCCTCCTCCCCCAGCCATTTTCAGCCAGGAAAGTTCTCCTGCCCAACTTGAAATGATTTACTAAGCTTTTCTGTCCAAGTTTTGGCTCTATAAAGATCTTTTTAAAAACTATTAATCTCTTTAAGTGTACGTGAACAATTGATACACAAGTCATATAATCTACTTTAGAGCAGTCAGTCCTCTACGTGAAAGTCTGTCAGAGGAAATTTCTTTATTTGCAGGCTTTCTGTATTTGAAGGGTTCTTTAGTTCAAGGTAGATATAAAGAACCATAGTAAAGAATGGGAATAAAAAGAAAAAAAGACAAGGAATTGTAGCATGAGAGAGCACCAGGGGCCTTGAAGTTGCCCATCAGCAGTTAGCACTTGGACAGCAGGATCAGGCTCCCCTGCTTGGATGAGATGTACTGTTTTTCTGTTTAAATTATAGGACTCCCCCACCCCCTAAAAATATGCTGTGACAGATCCTCTCTCCAGGCTGGTCCCTCAGTTACAAACCCTTGGGCTCTTGTTGCTCACCTTGTCCCTTGCCCCTCAAAATCCCCCCTGGATTGGGTACTTGGGCCTCAAGGTGATCCCTTTACGGGCCAGTGGATGTGTTGTTCAATGGGTTCATTGTGGTAAGTGTGACCAGACTCTACCAAAATTTAACAGGAACAGCCAGACACAGTTGTTATAAAAAGCAAACAAACATGTAAATGTTTATTAATATACAAGTGGTTCACATATTATCACCTGACCCATATTTAATCATCCAGAGATCCCCAAAACCCTTCTCAATTCTTTCCCCTGACTGACTGTCCTATCTTTATCACAGTTTACCTGATCTCTATGCCATCCTTTCCCTATCTGCATTCTGCCACAGACAAGCCTTAGTTTTGTATCCCTTCACCCCCCACTTCCCCATAGCCTTCCCATCACAGCATTTCCTGAGCTGTGATAGGCTGGCACCAAGACCTGCACACCTTCTCCCTTCACATATGCATATATATAAAATTTATGCAAACCTGTCTCCTATTTGTCCTTTTTGGGTGGGTGTGAGAGAGAAAGAGACAATGGATTCTCTTTTTGGATCATGCATAAGTGGCCTTCCTATTCTTGAGCTGGCATTATAACGGTGTTACTTTCACAGCAGTATCAACCCAAATTCCATAATCAACTAATATGCAGTACAGGGGGAAAAAAGGACGAGCTTTTTCCAAAACATAATTTTAATTTGACCATATAACCAAGGTCTTAGCAACTCCAGGAGCAGAAAAACACTTTTACATGGGACTGAGACATAGGATGTTATCACACGGGGGAAATCTGTTGGTTAATCCACACAAATCCCAAACAAAAACTGAATTTGCGCCTCATGATTTCACACGATGTCGCACAGAAACTGGACAGAAACTGGACAGAAACTGGTATTATCTGAGATCTTTTTAATTTCAGGAGTTTAGAGGAAATGCATTTGCAAAATTACAGTAATTTCGCATTTACTGTAATGTGAAAAGCAAATACACACGGACAATTCTCTTTTAAAACCTGGAAGAGGACCAAGAGGAGGAGGAGGAGGGGCCTCCAGGGAGGGAGAGTCCTGGGCTCCTTCTCAGTGCCAGGGAAGGGAAGGGAAGGGAAGGGAAGGGAAGGGAAGGCAGCCCAGGAGAAAAAAGTTTGGGGCGGAGGAGAAGTTTGGCATTTGGGATGGAGGGAAAAGGAGGGGAAAGAAGGCTTCCCTCACAGCAGCTGTGGGTGGATGTGGGTGCAAGTGTGGGGTGTGCTTGTGGAGCAACTTGGAGCTCCATCTCACCATGAAGTTCTGCCCTGCAGGTCCTACAAAGGGGAAAGGCTTATGGCGGGGACATGGGAGCTACCTCCAGTTTCCCCCTCTCCTGGGCATCATCCAAGGCTCTGGCTCTCCCCAGGGAACACCCAGTCCTTCCTTCCTTCCTTCCTTCCTTCCTTCCTTCCTTCCCTTTCCTCCTCCTTCCCTGCCAGCTCTGCCTGTGATCCTACCCTCCTTGCTCCTGCAGCTGCTGACAGCCTCCAATGCCAGGAAAGGAGAGAGAGAAAAGGGAGGGTGAGCCATGCCAATCCATCCCTTGCCTCGGCCTGCCTTGCCTTGCCTTTCCAGCCTCCTCCTCCTCCTCCTCCTCTGCTCTCTTGAGAGGTCCTAACCACAACGGAAGGAGGTTAGGACCTGTGCAGGAGGACATGACCCCAAATGTAGGACAGTCTGACATTTCCTCCTGGGAAATGCAGGACCCGCCCTGGAAAAAGGAGGAGTCTGGTCACGAAACACACCCATTTCCAGTACATGTACGGGTTCTTTTCATTTGTGTATGAAAGTTAAAAATGTCTTTTTTTTTGCTTTTAACTTAATTCCATTATTACTATAATTACGTGTGAAAAGCTTTTGCGCAATTAAGCTCTTTTTTCGCTTTCTTTTCGGGATGCTTCATTTCCACTTTATTATCTCTTTAACAACGAAACTGGCCCATGTGTGATAACGTCCATAGCTGTGTTAGTCTGGAAAATCAGTATGCAAAGGGATCTTCTAGCACCTTTGAAACTGACTGAAAGAAAGAAGCTGGTAGCATGAGCTTTTGTAGACTTGAGTCTACTTCCTCAAATGCATGAAGTGGATAGTCCGGGGACAGACCTATATAAGCAGGCTGTGTGTAAGAACAGCACAATGGTGGGTTGAACAAAGGCTATGGTTTCCTGGCACACTACACACATTATAACACTAGCTAAACCCCCATCGTCATGGGGGCTCTCTTGGCCAGTTCATCCCATCTCCTTTTTGATTTCCATGCTACATTCCAATGCTCTCATCACCATTCATATTGTTATCAACTCACCTTGGCTTTAAGCAACAAACTTCCTTCCTCCTGATTTATTCCCCAAGGGACATAGTTAAAACTGAACTTGTCACCTCATCTCAATAAACCAAATGTTTTGCATTTCTATTGTTATTCTGACACACAGCCTGCTATATAGGTCTGTTTCTGGACCACCCACTTCATGCATCTGTGGAAGTGGACTAAAGTCTATGAAAGCTCATGCTACCAGCTTCTTTCTTTCTATTAGTCTCAAAGGTGCTACAAGAACCCTTTGCATACTTTTACATAGACATATTGATGTTATACCCTTCTGGTTGACCATTCTGTTACAGAGTCAGCTGAGTGATCACTATTTTTCTTTGCTTAGATGGTTAGCTACAGGCTTTACAGCACTAAAAAATACAAGTTTGTTTACCTTATTTTCTGGCATATAAGACTACTTTTTAACCTGCAAAATCTGGGGTTAAAGTGGGGGGGTCGTCTTATATGCTGGGTATAAGGAGGTTCATGGTAGGTTTGCCTTAGTGTCATCATCAGTTGGAAATGACTTGAAGGTGCACAGCAACAACAACAACAGTTTTGGAAGTCATACTCTTCCCAAACTCTATATTTTAACTGGAAAAATGGGGGGTCGTCTTATACGCCCAGTCGTCTTATACGCCGGAAAATACGGGTACTTTGCATGTGGCATGCAGAGAAGAGCCAATGGCTCAAAACCAGTCTTATTTCCCTGCCACTTTCCTTGAGTCAGTTTTAAAACTAAGAGTGCATTATAGAAGAATATTTTTGTGTCTCTTAGAAATCTGCTTATTTACTCATGTAGTGATAAAGAAATAAAATTTGTGTGACCAGCATGAAATATTTGCTCCTATTAGATTGCTACCAGCTTACTAAGGCCTTTTTCTTTTTGAAGCTCTGTATCAAGTTCTGTCTTCATCAGTATTAAGTTCTGCCTTTATTCTGACTGCCCATATGGCTGGCAATTGTGCACGCTGTG
Source organism: Phrynosoma blainvillii (assembly GCA_026167975.1). NCBI lineage: Eukaryota > Metazoa > Chordata > Lepidosauria > Squamata > Phrynosomatidae > Phrynosoma > Phrynosoma blainvillii. The sequence goes on along the minus strand of JANUYF010000002.1, from coordinate 51,829,368 downwards.
TAGGTGTAGAGTCTGTGTTGTTGACTTTCTACTTTGCACTGCACAAGTGTCTCAGAGGAAAAGGTACCTGCCTTTCCTAGTGAAAAAAAAGCAGGAATGTGTGATTGTGTTTTCCACAATTGTGAGTCATGCTAATATGAAAAATGAAGCAACAGTTCTTTCACTGTACTTGCTGTGGTCTTGAACAGGGCTTATATGGAACTTATGTATGCAGGTGCTTGGGTTGTTACTTTAAATATTAATGCCACTGAAAAGTCTTTTCCCCATGTCCTTGCTATCTTCAGATTGTGGAGGGAATAAGAGAAAGCCCTTTTCAAAAATCATAATATTTGGGAAAGCTCGTATAGGAAGATTTGGCCTTTCAGATAGTCTGGACCCCAACTGTATAGGGCTTTATAGGTTACACACAGCACATCTAAATTGTGCCCAAAAATGAAACAGTACCCAGTGGAAGTTTTTTAGCAACTTAACCATCCCCAGTAAGCAGTCTGGCCACATTATTTTGAAGTGTTTCTGATCAGTTTCCAATTATCTCCACATTGACTTTGTTACGGTAATCCAAATGAATGTAAGCAAGGCATTATTGCCATATTCAGATCTGACATATGAAGTAATGAGTGCCTTTCCCAATTCTTTAAAAATTAGATTTACATAATAATGAGATGCAGCATATGTGCTCATCCCTAAAGTATAAATTCTAGCTATGCAGGTATACGCAGAGTCCCTTACAGGAAAGAAACAAGTGACAATCGCTGCAGAAAAATGCCACCTGACCTATACTCATGGGAATGATTATGTGGGCCACCCAAGTGACTTGAAAGGTCACCCTGGCACAGTCACTCCCACTCCCAACACAGGATCACTCCTGATTTTCACCTGGGCAATGGCCCATACATAGACCCAGAGATAAAATGGCTTATTGCAACAACAACAACAAAAGCCATTTTATTACCATTTATTTCCATTATTTCTATTTCTGATTTGTAAGTATAGGTGAAAAGTAAACAGTGAAAAATGCTGACATGTAGAAAATCAATATGTTTGGAATGTGGTGCTGAGAAAGAATTCAATGGATACCAAGGACTGCCAGAAAGACCAAAAAATGAGTCTAAGAGCAAATCAGGTCTGAATTCTTACTAGAAGCGTAAATAACTAAACTGAGACTGTTGTAGTTTGGGTTTACCATGAAAAGACATTGAAAAAGTGATAATATTCAGTAATGTGAAAGACAATAAGAAAAGAGGGAGACCACAGTACAGGTGGATTGATTCTATAAAGGAAGCCACAATCCTGAGTCTACAAGACCTGTTTCTTAAAGGTGTCTCATTCATAGGGTCACCATAAGTCAAAATTGATCTATGACAACTAAAAACAACAAATTGCAATAAATAAATAGGGAATCAGGAAGCAGAATGGAAACTGGCTCAAGCTATAGCTTAGAATCATAGGGCCAGAGCAGATGGGCACGAAAGAGTGGCTCAAGTCCGCTCTGGCCGCATGTGGGCTGGGACTGTGCCGACTGCACAGCCCGCTCCCAAAGTGGAACGTAGCCACAGGACCCAACTTGTGCCACCAGGAGCCGTATTATCCTGGCTTCTTTTTGCTCTGCTCCAGAGTGCAGCTTTGGAGTGGCTTTGGGCTGTTCAGAAGCTATGTGTCTTTTGAATGCCACAGCTTCAAAGTGGCCATAAGCCACTTCATTTGGCCTGTCTGTTTCACATAATCAAAGCACTTCTAAAAGCCTCTGTTTAAAAATCTCCAAAGAAAGAGATCCCTCCACTCTCTGTGACACCATATTCTACTGTCAAACAGCTCTTATCATCAGAAAATTCTTCCTAATGTTTCAGTAGAATCTCTCTTCCTGTAGCTTGAATCCATTGTTCTGTGCTCAGTCCCTGGAGCTACAAAAACAAACTTGTTCCAACCTCAATATGACATCCCTTCAAATATTTAAACATAGCTATCATGTCACCTCTGAACCTTCTCTTCCCCAGGCTAAACATACCCAGCTCCCTAAGCCTTCCCTCCTAGGGCACAGTATCCAAACCTTTCACCATTTTGATCACCTTTCTCTGCACAGCTTGTCAAATCTCTCTTGAACTGTGGTGCCTAGAACTGTACATAATATTCCAAGTGAGGCCTGATCAAAGCAGAATAGAATGGCACTATTACTTCCCTCAAACTAGACTATTGATGCATATTCAAATATGCAGCCTAAGATCATACTGGCTTTTTTAGATGCTGCATCACACTGTTGACTCATGTTTAGCTTGTAGTGGTACACTTTCCAGAGCTTGAAAAGTTCCAGTGGCCCCTTGGTATCTGCTGGGGTTTGGTCCCAGGACACACATACCCACCTCCGTGGATAACAATATCCGTGGATGCTCAAGTCCCATTATATACAGTGGCATAGTAAAATGGTGTCCCGCCTATAAAATGGCAAAATCAAGGTTTGCTTTCTGGAATATATATATTCCAAATAAAATGTCTCTCTCTCTCTCTCTCTCTCTCTCTCTATCTATCTATATATATATATATAATTTGCTATTAAATGTTGGCTTTTTGGAATATATATATATATATATATATATATTCAAGCCATGGACGGTTGAATGCAAGGATAAATAATCCCTGGATATGGAGGGCTAACTGTATTTCTTAAAAGTAATTAATTACATTATAACTATAAAAGTAACACCACAAAAGGAGTAACCTTATCTCTCATTAAATTGTGATAGTAATGTGATGAAGTTACCGGTAAATGAAGTAATTATAAGTTATCTATAATTATAAACACCTACTGGGGAGTTTGGTCTTAAAATCAACAGGATTTACTTCTGAATATATCAGAATGGGAATAGACTATCCATCAACTGAAAACTGTTCATTTAGTCCTTTTAGAAGTGCACTGTAGTTTAAATGAATCTGTTAACCAGAGGTGGAAAGTAAAATGAAGGACCAAACAAATAATGTAGAAAAACAAAAGAAGAAGAGAAACAGGTTTTCGATATGGATCTCTTTCTCCAGTTTTAACAAAGCTAATACAATGGAAATACAACTTCAGCTGTTCATCATTTAATCACGGAAAATAATACATCTGCAAACTAGTTCCTAAGTGTATAATTGTATTCTTCCCATACATTTAAAGACAATTTTGCCTTCATTGGCCAACATGTCCATCAATTATTTGTTCTCATTTTTATTTCATCCCTCTCTTTTAATATTCAATAGATAATATCCTAAGACTCCCTTGTTCCAAAATCTTCCTCATTTGTATTGAACCACACATACAACTCTCAGCTCATGGAGCAATTGTCCACAAACAGAGTGAACAATGGCTGGTGACCTCTGAAGTTGAAGGCTGATCTTGTTGATATTAAATACAAAAACTATCACAAAAACATAGATGAAACTATTAAAGAATATAATAACAAATGTGTTTATCATCTAACCTACACCGAGTGGGAAAACATATAAGAAACATAGCCAGAGGTCACATAATGCAGCTAACAAGAAAATATCAGAATCTATCTAAACAAATAGTGTATCAAAGAACATAAATACAAAATAAATTAATTTTTTAACCATATGTACAAAGTCAAGTCAAAGTGTTTCAAATCTTAACAATCTTCAGCTGTGGGTAAAACCAAATAGCTGCTGTGAAAGTACTTACTCCAATGAATGACAATGATGGGCAACCAAGACAGTTATTCTCAGGACTTTTATAGCTGTTTCATTGAAGGTCTTCTTCAGTGGGAGCTTGCAACTTTCAAATATTTCATATGCCCAATTACTGGCTACAAAGTGAGCTATACCAAATATAAAACAACATATATTATTCATTCAAATAAAGTCTACACAAATCACAAAAACATATATGGTATGTTTATAAACAACTTACTGCATGAATTCTTCTTAATGAAAACACCTTTTGCTGTGGCAGTATTCATAGATAAGCAGCATCTGCTAGCTGTAACACTGAACAGATTTAAATTTAATTCAATATGATGGTCTTTTGGGTCTGATACATTTGTGGTTGAGACCCTGCCCTTCTGTATTTGTTTGTGTTACCTTTCTGATATTAAACACTTCAACTCACATTTTCTTTCCCTTGTCCCCTATCTACCACCAACAGGCTGCAAGGGCCCACCAGTGTTTACCTGAGTGGTCCATCTGTCCTTTCAAATCAAGCCAACTATCTACTTGTACCAAGGGTAGTCTACACCCCAGGCAGCAGATTGTTAGCTATTTGCATCATGATTATTTACTGGCAGAAACAGGGAGCGATGCATGTGAAATTTTCAACAACATGTACCAGAATAACTTGGCTGTCTTTGGGTGCTATGACTTGAGTGAGTAGGAGTTCTCATTTGTTGTTGCTCCACCTTAGGTAGCAAATGTCCTAGTCCAGGCTGTTGGCTTTGTGTGAATGTTGGCTGCTTGGAATCAGGATGAAGCACCACTTTAAGTGAAAAGTATTTATTAAGGAAATGACATGTCCAAATAGACAGAACAATAGAGTCTGTTGGCTAGTGACCAGTGTTGCCAGGTTTTCAAAATAGCAATAAGGAACAGTTTAATTTCATTAAAGGGCGAGTTAACAATCAGGAAGTATCTATTAATAAGTTTGTGTTCTCCCTAAATAACAAATCTATATTGATTTCAGTTACCGTATTTTTCGGCATATAAGACGCTCCGGCATATAAGACGCACCCAATTTTAAAGGAGGAAAATCTAGAAAAAAAAGATTCTTAACCAAATACTGTAGTAAAATATTTTATATCAACTGTATAAAGTTAACAGCAGTTTAAGAACAATTTTAAGTTGTAAATGTAAATTTAAGCCAGCAGCAGGGCCAGGTATTGCACAAATTCCCTGCCCAACTTTCTTGCAAGTCTCCTGTCGCCTTATGGTGACTCCATGAATTTCTTAGGGATTTCTTAGGCAAGAAAGACTCGAGAAGTGGTTTTGCCAGTTCCTTCCTCTGAAATACAGCCTGCAGCACCTGGGATTCTTTGGCGGTCTCTCATCCAAGGACTATCCAGGGCTGACCCTGCTTAGATTCCAAGATCAGATGGACTGGTACCTTTGGAGTTTTTAGGCCATTGTCTTATGGAGTAATTTATGGCTTATTTTGACCCTACCATGAGGGTTTTCTTGTAAGATTTCTTCAAGGGGTTTTTTTTTGCCATTTCCATCCTCTGCACCCTCTGAGGCTGAAACAGTGTAACTTGGCCAGGGTACTACCGTAATCCAGTGCCTTGGAGTAATTTCTGGATCATTTGGATCCTACCATGAGCGTTTTCCTGGCAGATTTCCTCAGAGGAGGGAGTTTGCCATTTCCACCCTCTGAGGCTGAGACAGTGTAACTTGGCCAGGGTACTAATCCAGTGCCTTGGAGTAATTTCTCAATCATTTGGATCCTACCATGAGCGTTTTCCTGGCAGATTTCTTCAGAGGAGGGAGTTTGCCATTTGCACCCTCTGAGGCTGAGACAGTGTAACTTGGCCAGGGTACTAATCCAGTGCCTTGGAGTAATTTCTGGATCATTTGGATCCTACCATGAGCGTTTTCCTGGCAGATTTCCTCAGAGGAGGGAGTTTGCAATTTGCACCCTCTGAGGCTGAGACAGTGTAACTTGGCCAGGGTACTAATCCAGTGCCTTGGAGTAATTTCTCAATCATTTGGATCCTACCATGAGCGTTTTCCTGGCAGATTTCTTCAGAGGAGGGAGTTTGCAATTTGCACCCTCTGAGGCTGAGACAGTGTAACTTGGCCAGGGTACTAATCCAGTGCCTTGGAGTAATTTCTGGATTATTTGGATCCTACCATGAGCGTTTTCCTGGCAGATTTCCTCAGAGGAGGGAGTTTGCCATTTGCACCCTCTGAGGCTGAGACAGTGTAACTTGGCCAGGGTACTAATCCAGTGCCTTGGAGTAATTTCTGGATCATTTGGATCCTACCATGAGCGTTTTCCTGGCAGATTTCTTCAGAGGAGGGAGTTTGCAATTTGCACCCTGTGAGGCTGAGACAGTGTAACTTGGCCAGGGTACTAATCCAGTGCCTTGGAGTAATTTCTGGATCATTTGGATCCTACCATGAGCGTTTTCCTGGCAGATTTCCTCAGAGGAGGGAGTTTGCCATTTGCACCCTCTGAGGCTGAGACAGTGTAACTTGGCCAGGGTACTAATCCAGTGCCTTGGAGTAATTTCTGGATCATTTGGATCCTACCATGAGCGTTTTCCTGGCAGATTTCCTCAGAGGAGGGAGTTTGCCATTTGCACCCTCTGAGGCTGAGACAGTGTAACTTGGCCAGGGTACTAATCCAGTGCCTTGGAGTAATTTCTGGATCATTTGGATCCTACCATGAGCGTTTTCCTGGCAGATTTCCTCAGAGGAGGGAGTTTGCAATTTGCACCCTCTGAGGCTGAGACAGTGTAACTTGGCCAGGGTACTAATCCAGTGCCTTGGAGTAATTTCTGGATCATTTGGATCCTACCATGAGCGTCTTCCTGGCAGATTTCTTCAGAGGAGGGAGTTTGCCATTTCCACCCTCTGAGGCTGAGACAGTGTAACTTGGCCAGGGTACTAATCCAGTGCCTTGGAGTAATTTCTGGATCATTTGGATCCTACCATGAGCGTTTTCCTGGCAGATTTCCTCAGAGGAGGGAGTTTGCCATTTGCACCCTCTGAGGCTGAGACAGTGTAACTTGGCCAGGGTACTAATCCAGTGCCTTGGAGTAATTTCTGGATCATTTGGATCCTACCATGAGCGTTTTCCTGGCAGATTTCCTCAGAGGAGGGAGTTTGCAATTTGCACCCTCTGAGGCTGAGACAGTGTAACTTGGCCAGGGTACTAATCCAGTGCCTTGGAGTAATTTCTCAATCATTTGGATCCTACCATGAGCGTTTTCCTGGCAGATTTCTTCAGAGGAGGGAGTTTGCAATTTGCACCCTCTGAGGCTGAGACAGTGTAACTTGGCCAGGGTACTAATCCAGTGCCTTGGAGTAATTTCTGGATTATTTGGATCCTACCATGAGCGTTTTCCTGGCAGATTTCCTCAGAGGAGGGAGTTTGCAATTTGCACCCTCTGAGGCTGAGACAGTGTAACTTGGCCAGGGTACTAATCCAGTGCCTTGGAGTAATTTCTTTCCACCCCCGTCCTGGGTGCTCCAATGGACTCTTCCTGGGATGGGAGGATGTCCTCTGACCCCAGGAAGACTCCATTGAAGCACCCAGGATGGGGGTGGAAAGAGGAGGAGCACATTCAACTAGCCAGGAAAAGAGGACTCTTTCCACCCCCATCCTGGCTGCTCCAATGGGCTCTTCCTGGGATGGGAGGAGCCCACTGGAGCACCGAGGCTCAGGCTGAAATGAGGCCTACTTTTAGCCTAGGCCTCGGCAGTTTGCCCTCAGCTTTTATATTCACTTCATTAGGCGCAGCAACTTCCCCACCCTCGTTTTGGGGAAGAAAAAGTGCGTCTTATATGCCGAAAAATACGGTATCTTAGGTAGATGTTTCTTCTGTAAAATTAACATATTATCCACAGTAATAAATGATGCAAACATTTCTGTGGCCTACGCCTAAAATACAGGATTTTTTGGCATCTTTTATTCAGTCTATATAAAAGGAATAGCTTCCCAACCTTCAAATAGGAGACATATCTTATAGTAAAGGGCCTGTCTTATAAGGGACAAGCTTTCCAGCCCTCAAATAAGGAATATCCCTTATAATATGGGAAATCTGGCAACATCTATTAATGTTACATCTGCTACAGCTACACAACTTAAGACAAAGACTGCCTGAAAAGGATGGATGAGCTAAAGTAAAATCAGACCTGAGAATATCATTCTGTTGCAGTAGTCTAGATATGACTCTCCTAGATACCTCTAGATATGATGGACTTCATTTCCCAGAATCCCTGACCATTGGACATGTCAGTAGCGTTTCTGGTAGCTGAAGTGCAAAATATATGGAGGACCAAAACTTAAGAAGCATTAGTTGATAGATTAGGAAGCAGCAAATAAGACAGGATGAAATACACTAGGGAACCCTAGTCAGCTGTGCCCATTGCTTTCTACATAGACATACAGTTGCTTGTGCCATCATGGTTGCACATTTGTTCTTTTTCAGCATGCCAGTGTATCGAAATGTTTATTGTGAGCAAGGCATCCTCTCAGCAATGACCATTGCCTGATTTGCAACAAACCTGTCTCAATTTTCCAGGGTGGAAGAATGCTTAGAATTTCTAGGAGCCAAGAGCATAATTTATGATGAGTTTCTTCCGAATCAAGCTATAATTAGGACATCTCTGAAACTATACCATTTAAAAGCTGCAGCCAAGTAGCATTTTTAAAGGGATGAAAATACAAATTTTAGCTTGACCAAGAATTTCACAAGTAGCAAAACTGAAACATAATCAAGCTATTTCAGACAAGAGACACGGGTAGGCCATACATAACCTGTACGGTCAGTGGTGAGGAAGGATGATGGGAGAATAAAAGTACTGTACCAAGAGCACTGGAAGTTGTTCTCAGGGCATACTTGCATGCCCTCAGAATGCAGTTGATGGCCTGCATATGCACGGTTGTGTGTATGTGCATGTTCTATGGGTTGCAGTGAGGCAAAGTTAAGGAAAGTGCTGAGTTAGAGCCATAAAACATCATCATCAACAACAACAACAACAACAACAAACAAACAAACAAAGTCCAGCTATACCCAGACCTCTATTCTTAGGGTTCCATTTTCCTATTTGGGACATCATTGTCTGAGGGATAGGTTCAACTGTAGATTTATAAGTTTATCGCATGGCACTTGCAGGAATGGGAACGGAACGAAACAGCATGGAACAGGGTGAGGATGCAAGTTACCACACAGGAGAATACTGCTGATGTCACCGGGAGTCCCCAAGCCATTCCCCAGCCATTCCTGGCAGCCGATTTTAAAGAACAGTTCAAATCATTCTTCAAAATTGGCTGCCACAGCACAGATGGGGAATGGCTTGGGGACTCCCGGCAGCATCAGCGGCATTCTCCTGTGCAGTAACTTGCGTTCTCACCCCGTTCCATGCTGTTTTGTTCCCGTTCCTGCAAATGCTGTGTGATAAACTTAATCGTTTGGCTTCAAAGAGTTAGGGCCTTTACAGACTGCCAGAAATAATACAGCTTGAGGCCACTTTAACTGTCCCGACTCAGTGATAAGGAATCATGGGAACTGTCCTTTATTGTGGCACCAGAGCTCTCTGACAGAGAAGGCTCAATGTCTCAGAAAAAAATACAATTCCCATGATTCCCTAGCACTGAGTCAGGGCAGTTAAAGTGGCCTCAAGCTGCATTATTTCTGGCAGTCTGTAATACAGAGCACTATACTGAATTCAAAGTGTTTTTTTTTTCTAGGACATTGAGCCTTCTCTGTCAGAGAGCTCTGCAAGGACCTTTACTGTTTGCTTTGTAAATCAAAACAAAAACCACTTTTAAAAAAAGTTGCTTGTGATTTGTATGTAGGGTTGGTTTTTGGTTTTTCTGCTGCACAGCTCTATTGTCTTCTTGTTTTTATCCCTACCACATACCAGCAAGGCTATTTTTGCAGACAGAACCTTTGCGCTATTGTTCCTGAAATATTCATGCAACTAGCAAGTCTGTTTAGCACAAACAAGCAAATCTGTTTAACACAAAAAATTGTTAAAATGATGGCAAGCAACAAGCACTCCTCTGTAGCATTTGAGTGCCCTGTCAAACATTGCATCTCAAGCTATCTGATGCAATTATTTCCCCCAATCTGCCAAAGAACTGCACCATATTTGTGCCCTATTATTATGATGTTTGTGTAGTTTCCAGGAAACCCATTCCAAACTAACAGCTGACGGCTCACAGACTGGCAGTAATCCACAGACCACTACCCTGAGTAGCACTGCTGTAGGCTATGATGGCTCTGTTAGATACCATGAAAAAGGAAAGTAGTGTGGGTATGTTTAGCCTGGAGAAGAGAAGGTTAAGAAGTGATGTCATAGCCCTGTTTAAATATTTGAAGGGATGTCATATTGAGGATAGAGCAAACTTGTTTTCTGCTGCCCCAGAGAATAGGACCTGGAGTAATGGATTCAAACTACAGAAAAAGAGATTCCACCTCAACATTAGGAAGAACCTCCTGACAGTAAGAGCTGTTCAACAGTGGAACACATTCCCTCAGAGTGTGGTGGAGTCTCCTTCTTTGGAGATTTTTAAAAAGAGGCTGGACAGCCATCTGTCAGAGGTGCTTTTGTTGTGAGTTCCTGCATGACATTAGTTGGACTGGATAGCCCTTTTGGTCTCTTCCAATTCTAGGATTCTAGGATTCCATTGTCTTTCAGACTTCTTTTTCTGTTGGACATCAGAACTATAAGATCTAAGGCTGGGGTGGGCAGCTTGGACTACAGTTCCCATCAAACCAGGGGTCTTTACAGACTGCAAGAAATAATGCAGCTTGAGGCCACTTTAACTGTCTTGGCTCAGTGCTAGGGAATCATGGGAATTGTATTTTTTCTGGGACATCGAGCCTTCTCTGTTAGAGAGCTCTGGTGCCACAATAAACTAAAGTTCCCATGATTCCTTAGCACTGAGCCAGGACAGTGAAAGTGGCCTCAAGCTGCATTATTTCTGGCAGTCTGTAAAGGCTCCAGGATAGCCAATGCTGGGTATTGTGGAAGCTGTAGTTCAAAAACATCTGGAGGGCCACCACTGTCTACACTTGGTTTAGCCCAGTGTTTCTCAGACTATGGGGTGGGACCCTGGCAATGGCATGAGTTGCTCAGGGGGAGGGGGAGGTGCAAGACTTGAAGGCCTTGATCCCTCCTCTCCTCTTCCCAAACTTTTACATGTGTAAAATGTACACATATTGAATTTACTTAAATAAAACTGTTCTAATTTTAACAATGTTGTTTCCTTATACAGTGTTAATATACATGAATGTGTGAATGAAAACATGCACAAGAAAGATACAAAATATTTTTTATTCATATGACTGCAGTCAAGAAATAAGAAGACTAGGAATGGGAAGGGCAGCCATGAAAGAACTAGGCAAGATCTTAAAGTGCAAAGATATACAACTGAGCAGTAGTTAGAATTAGCTGAGCCATTATATTCCTCATCACCATGTACAGATGTGAGAGCTGGACACTGAAGAGAGCGGATAGAAAGAAAATAAACTAATTTGAGATGTGGTGCTGGAGAAGAGTGCCAGGGACAAAATGGACAGCCAAAAAGAGAAAGAAATGGGTCCTTGAACAAAATCAAGTCTCCCAGGAAGCCGAGATGATCGAACGGAGGCTTTCATACTTTGGCCACATCATAAGAAGGCATGTCTCTCTAGAAAAGACAATAATGCTAGCAAAGATGGAAAGCAGTAGAAAGAGAGGAAGGCTGTATGCCAGATGGCTAGTCTCAATCCGGGAGGCCTTGGGCCTTAATCTATAGGAGCTAAAAAGAGCAGTGGAGGATAGGAGATCTTGGAGATGTCTCATCCACAAGGTTGCCATGAATTGGAGCATGTAGACATAAAGGTAGTCCCATGGGTAAAAAGTTAGAGTAACACTGGTTTAGCCTCAGACATAATTTCAATTCCTAAGTATAGCACTGGAATATTTCTTGATGATTAGGACACATGAATAATTCTCCCCACTGCTCCTCCACTACCAAATGAAAATGGGCTCCTTCCTCTAGACCTATCTAGAATTAGAGAGGAAAAATCCCCATTTTATGATTTGAGAGCCAGTGTAGCTTAGTGATTTGAGCATTGGAGTATGACACTGGAGACCAGAGTTCAATTCCCAGCTTGGCCATGAAACCCAAGGGGTGACCTTGAGCAAGCCACATGCTCTCAGCCTTAGAGGAAGGCAATGGCAAATCCCCTCTCAACAAATCTTGCCAAGAAAACCACATGCTAGAGTTGCCTTAGGCTCGCCATAAGTCAAAACCAACTTGACAGCACAACACACACACACACACAATTTTCAGGCATCTTCTTTGATGGCCAGCAAAGCTGCTAACACAGGGTGACCAAACGTCCTCCTTTTCCAGGACAAGTATTACATTCCATCCTACTGTCCAGGAGGATTTCCCAAATGTCTTCCATTTGGAGCATGCCGAAGAAGCATGAGTGGGCCCTTGGTATCTGCTGGGGCTTGGTTTTGGGACTCCCGTGGTTACCAAAATCCATGGATGCTCGAGTCCTATTCAGTACAATGGTGTAGTAAAATGATATGTCTTGTGTAAAATGGCAAAATCAAGTGTTGCTTTTTGAAATTTATTTTTTTGGGGGGCATATTTTCAAACTGTGGATGCTTAATTCCATGGATAAAGAATCTGTGGATATGGAGGGCTGGCTGTTTATACTGTATGAGTGTTTCTGCGTTTTTGTTTCAGGACATACTGAAACAAATGAGAGTACTTCCCATAGGGAAACCATACTTGCCCATAGAGAATCTAGGGAAATACTTGCCCATAGGGAATCATTGGGGATTACCTGTTCCTAGAGAATCATTGAGGAATACCTATCCATAGAGGATCATTGGGGAATACCTGCCCATAGGGAATCATTGGGTATTACTTGACCATAGAGAATCACTGGGGAACACTTGCCCATAAGGAATCATTGGGGATTACTTGGTCATAGGGAATCATTGAGGATTAGTTGCCCACAGAGAATCATTGGGGATTACTTGCCCATAGGGAATCATTGCAGAATATTTGCCCATAGGGAATCATTGGGGATTGCCTGCCCTTAGAAAATAATTGGGGAATACCTACCCATAGAGAATCATTGGGGAATAGCTGCCCATAGGGAATCATTGGGAATTACTTGCCCATAGAGAATCATTGGGGAATACTTGCCCATAGAGAGATCTTTGAGACTAAATGAAAGAAAGAAATTGGCAGCATGGGCTTTCGTGCCCATAGAGAATCATTGGGGGAATACCTGCCTATAGGGAAACATTGGATACCTGCCCAATGATTCCCTATGGGCAAGCATTTCCCCAACGATTCTCTGTGGGCAAGTATGGTTACCCTAGGGGCAAGTCCTGGCGATTTGTTTCAGTAAGTCCTTTCTGCGTCCTCCACGCCCTCCATTTTGCGGTGCCTCGTCCTCCTTTGCCATCGTCCTGACACCTGGTCTACCTGTGTCCGAAGGAGAAGCCAAGCCGGGCTGGAAAGGCTTGGAAGAGCCCCGCACCTCCTCCTCCTCCTCCTCCTTCGTCCTTGTCTTGGGACAGTGGGCGGGTGGGCGACCGAGGAGGGTAAAGGCCGGTGCCGGAGAGCCAGGCACACCTGCCCCTTTGGACCCTCGTCATCGCCACGCATTTGCCACCTTGTCAAAGAAATGCCGGTTACCATGGGTTACCCTCTCCTTTTGGGGACCAGGGTGCCTCCCCTTCCCAAGCCCTCCCCTATAAAAAGAACGAGTGCTGCTGGTCTGAAAGCAAGGCTGCAAAGAGGAGGAGGAGGAGGAGGACGAAGAAGAAGCAGCCAAGTCCCAGCATGGCTCTCCGGCTCCAGGCTCCCCTCCTTTTACTCCTCCTGGCCGCCTTCGAAGGGGAGAGCCGCTATTTCCAGGTGAGGCAGGACTGAATTAGAACCCCATCCCTGGCGCCTCCATTTGCCGCTTTCCATTTGCATCCTCACTGGAGATATAATCCGGCTTGAGGCCGCTTTCGGCCCCAGGCAGCTAGGGCACTCTGCTGGGCATGGTAGTTGGCTCTGGTTCCGCTCCTTGCCTATTAGAATGACATAGCCTGGAGCCGAAAGCGGCCTGAAACCGGATTATTTCTCCAGTGAGGATATGAAGCAGCCAGGAGCTCAGTTCTGGGCTTTTCTGGGGGGGGGGGGGGAACCAATGTCTTTTTGGGGGGTGGGGGGTGGGAACTGTGTTGGAGGTTTGTCCCCCACCCAGCTTTGTGTCTCCTCAGGTGCGGGAGGCGGCGGGCGAGGAAGAGCCCTTCCTGCGGCTTAAGGCGGAATGGAAGCGGGAACTGGCCGAAGGGCAGCTCTACCGGCGGGCCCTGCGTGAGTTGCCCTCCCAAGGAAGGAAGGAAGGAAGGAAGGAGGGAGGGAGGTTTGGGGGCTTGGGCTTCTTGGGCTTGTGTCCCTCCCAAGTCGCTTCTGACTTGAGGCGACTTCTCCTGGGCTTTTCTTGGCAAGTTTCCTATTCAGAGAGGGGTTTGCCATTGGGGGGTTGCAGACTGCCAGAAATAGTGCAAATTGAGTCCACTTTAAGGGTTAGGGAATCATGGGAACTGTATTTTATTGTGGTACCAGAGCTCTCTGACAGAGAAGGCTCAATGTCTCAGAAAAAAAAAACCACAATTCCCATGATTCCCTAGCACTAACCCTAACCCTAAAAGTGGACTCAATTTGCACTATTTCTGGCAGTCTGCAACCCCCCATTGCCTTCCTCTGAGGCTGAGAGGCTAAACATAACCTACACTACCTGCCTTTTCCCTGGTATCTAACAAGTTAGCCAAGGCCAACACAGCGAAGGTGACCCGACGTCCTCCTTTTCCAGGACCTGTCCTCCATTTCCACCTTCTGCCCTGGAGGAATGTCAAGAAGTCCTCCCTTCGAAGGAGCAAGAGTGCCCTCCCATTTGATGCCTCCGTTTGCTTTCCTGGCGGGTCGTTTGGGGCAGGAGTTTGCATCCTCACTGGAGAAATAATCCGGTTTGAGGCCGCTTTCGGCACTCCTTTTACAGTGCCTCGCCCTCCTTTGTGGGGAAGGCATTCTGGTCCCCTTGCACCCAGTGGCTTTCCATGGCTGAGGGAGGTTCAGGGAGCCCAAATTGCGAGGGCTGGGTTTGAGGAGAGGCTGCCTATGGGGCCCTCTCCTCAGAGGCTAGAAATCAGGTCCCCCCCCCCCCCCCCCCCCAGGAAGATGAGAAGGAAAGAAGTTGAAGGCGCGTCCCAGAAGCCCTGTCTTTCCAGGCAAACCTCCCTGGCCGTCCCGACTCGAAGAAAGGCGGGTCTCAGGTTCGAATCCCTGCTCAGGCGAAGGCTTCTCTGGCGACTCCAAAAGTGGTGGCCCTTGTACCGTCGTCGCTGGTCCGTGAGGCATCCGCTTCAGTGCAGGAAACCCCAGCAGACTTAGCCAAGGGGCACAAATCCTCTTGCTGTCATCTGCCTTCAGGTCGTTTCCGACTTATGGCCAACCTATTTTCTGGGCAGGTTTCTTCAGAGGGGGTTTGCCTTGGCCATCCTCTAGGGCTGAGAGAGTGTGACTTGCCCAAGGTACAGTACAAATGTTGTTTGTTGTTAACTGCCCTCGAGTTGATCTTGACTCATGGCAGCCCTATGGATGAGACATCTCCAAGACCCCCTGTCCTCCACTGCTCTACTTAATTCCTGCAACCCCTTAATACCCCTTAAGGACCTCCTGAATAGAGTCCATCTTTCTGGCATGTGGCCTTCCTTTCTTCCTACTTCCCACTATCTTTCCCAGCACTATTGTCTTTTCCAAAGAGTCCTCTGTTTTCATGATATGTCCAAAGTACTACAGCCTCAGTTTGATCATCTTGACTTCCAAGGAGGTTTCCAGTTTGATTTGCTTTAGGACCCACTTGTTTGTCCTTTTGGCTGTCCATAGCATTCTCAACACTCTTCTTCAGCACCACTGAAAGGAATTGATTTTCTTCCTATCATCTTTCTTAGCTCTCACATCCATACATGGTAATAGGGAATACAATGGCTTGTATGATTCTAACTTTCGTTCTGATTTGTGTATCTTTGCATTTTATAATCTTTCCTAGTTCTTTCATAGCCATCCTCCCCATTCTTAGTCTTCTCCTGATTTCCTGACTATAGTCCCCATTTCTATCAATGTTTGATCCCAGGTATGGGAATTCTTTTACAATAGCAGTTCCTAAAGTTGTCGGTGTTCACTGCCCTCCAGTCGACCCTGACTCATGGCTACTCTGTGGGTGAGACCCGTCAATCCCCTGTCCTCCATTGCTCTGCTCAGCTCTTGTAGATTCATTCCCATAACTTCTCTGATTGAATCTATCCATCTGGCATGCAGCCTTCCTTTCTTTCTGGTATCCTCCATCTTTCCCAGCATTGTTGTCTTTTCTAGGGATTCATGCCTTCTCATGATGTGGCCAAAGTAGGACACCTTCACTTTCATCATCTTGGCTTCCAGGGAGAGTTCTGGCTTGATCTATTCTATGTTTGTCTTCTTGGCTGTCAAAGGTATCCTCAGCACTCTTGTCCAGCACCACATCTCAAATGAGTTTATTTCTTTCTATCTATCCACTTTCTTCACTATCTAGCTCTCACATTAGTACATGGTGATAGGGAATACAATGGCTTGGATGATTCTAACTTTAGTGCTCAGTTGTATATCTTTGCTCTTTTGGATCTTATCTTGTTCTTTCATGGCTGCCCTCCCCATTTCTAGCCTTTTTCTTGTTTCTTGATGACAGTCTCCATTCGAATCAATGTTTGATCCAAGGGACGGGAAATCTTTAACTATTTCGGTTTCTTCATTGTCTAGGTTCAATTTGTGTAGATCATCTATGGTCATTATTTTTGTTTTCTTTATGTTCAGCAGCAATCCTGCCTTTGGATTTCTTCCTTGACTTTTTTAAGACCACGATCATCGGACGTTTTCACACTGGGCTTAAGGCAGAAACAATCCTACCTCACTCCGGCCCCATGCCGGCTCCTTTGCCAGTGTGTTCAAACGACGTCGCAGTGCCATCCCCGGCATCCAGTGCCATCCCCGGCATCATTCCGGGTCCTTTCTCCGCGTGTTCAAACGACGTCGCAGCAAGCCCCGCCCCACCCCGCCCCATCCTGTCCCATCCCCGGCATCAGCCCCGTTCTTTGCAATTCCTCTTTTTAAAAGGAATTGCATCTGCCGCGGCCAGAATCATACCAGAATGATGCTGCTGTCACCGATCTGAAGCTGCAGGATCCATTCCAGTATGATTCTTTCATTGCTTCCATGCGGCTTTAGACCCCAAGTGTGAAAACGTCCGATGTTTTCTGCTAGTAATAGTGTCATCTGCACCCAGCACAAGAAGAAAACTGCCTTGAGCTGATTGGAGAAAAGGCAGGATGTCAGGTATCCAATTAAAAACAAGATGGGTGAAATGCCTCCCCAACAGATTGCCTGAGAAACACTGTTCTGAATAACCTTCAGCTCCTCTTCCTCCCCTTAACCTGGGACAGGGACAGAAGTAGTTGCTGTCTGCTTGCCCCTGTTGAGCTTCTCCAGCTCCTCTGAGGAGGAATGGAAGTATAAAGTCTATTCTTTATGACTGAGAAAGAGTAGGGGAACAACTGCTATTTTGGAGCCTTCTTCTGAGTATTTAAGAATCAAGGTGAAAGTGACTCTGAACATGTGCAAAGTACCTTTTCAAGACCAGGGAGCCAGAGTTTCCATGTCTTGAAGAGAAAATTTCATGGTTAGCCACTTTTATAGCTGCATAAGGGAGAATATGTTGATAGAAGTGGGGTGCAGAAACCATATCTTCTAGGTAGCTAGGCTTGTTCTCTTCTTCCATTCAGTCTTCCCCTGTGTTCCTTTTACCAACGAACAAGGATGGTCAGCATTTAGCATCCCTTCATTTGAAATGTGTGTGTGAAAGAATGGGGGGGGGGGCTTCCAATTTCTGGGGATTAATTGCATGCAGATTTATACTTGCAACAGTTCTTTCTTCTCATCCTCTCTCTCCATTTATTTTTACAAACAAATACAGCTAGATTATGCTTTGAATAGTTTCAGAAGGAGAAAATAGTTGTCAACTACCCAGAGTCATCAAGATAGATGAAAAAAAATGATCTTATTCCAGGGCTGGGGTGTGTGTTGCAGGACTCCACGCATTGCAGGATGGCAACCTCCATTTACCCAATCACTCTAACCAGCATAGTCAATATTGCAAGATGCTGGGAGTGGCTATTCAAATAATGTGTGGAGAGCTACACAATCCTAATCCCATGCATATTCAAACTGATTAGTGGGAAATTAAGGAAATGCCACAAAATGTGAGAGAACGAAGGAAGTCTTGGAGATGGAGGTTGTTTGTTTGTTTTTAATTTGATACCTGGCCTTTTCTTCAATACAATCAAGGCAATTTTCCTCCTATGCTGGGTAACTTCACAAGAAACTTATGAGGTAAATTAAGTCAAGAGAGCCTGTGACTGGCCTGAGATCTAGCAAGGATTAGAACTTGGATCTCCCAAGTTTAAGTCCCTCACTTAAACCACTACACCACACTGCCACAGTGGTTTTGCCAAGATGATGAATTTGTCAAAAGGAAGAGGAAACCTGGAAGGAGAAAAGGTTGTTGGAGGGGGGAAAGAGAAAGGTTTCAGTTGAGAAGCCGGGGTGAGACATACTGGGTGGAGGGATTGGGATATTGGATTGTCTTTTAACTACTGTATTTTAATTGTTGTAAGCCGCCCCGATTGCTATGCAGAGGGGTGGGTTAAAAATAAAATTTATTATTATTATTATTATTATTATTATTATTATTAAAGAAGCTGTACTGTCTCTTCTGGAATCTAGTTACTATTGATTCCAGCTATGAAAGTGATGTCTTTGATATTAAAGTGATGCCTTTGTATTATGAGGATGTCATTCTGTGCATGCTCTGAGACATGATCTTCTTTATTTTTGTTTTACCCATGTTAGCTAGCATCATTAGTGCCTTTTGACCCCATGCAAGAGGGGTGACAAATCTGCTCCAGGTTTTTGCCTGAACTGTGAAGGAGTCTGAGTTCAAGACTCCAAAACAGGCCCAGCACCTTGGACAGTACCTTTAAATTAATATAAGAACTGGAATGGAGTTGCTGCCAGCTGACATGGAAACCACCAGCTGCTATTGATCAGTGCTGAACCTTTGCAGTGAGTGTGTGTTCCAGAGTGTGCTCACAATGATCCCAAGTTAAAATTGAAGCCTTGGCAACCATAGATCTCTATGGGAAGGCCAACTGTATATCATTCTTTTATGGGCAGGATGGTGCGACTGAGATCTCAAAAATAAGGGTGCTTTCCTGAAGAAAGAGAAGGAGGAAGTAAAGTACGGAAAAATAAAGTTGCATCTACATTGCAGAATTAAAGCAGTTTCACACCACTTTAACTGTCATGACTCCGTCCTACAGAATCCTGGAATTTGTAGTTTGGTGAGGCACCAGATCTCTCTGATAGACAAAGCTGAATACCTCACTGTACTACGAATCCCAGTATTCTGTCATGGCAGTTAAAGTAGTATCAAACTGCTATAATTCTGCAATTGGGTATACCCTAAGATGAAGAGTTCTGCCATTGTTCTCTTCTTTTATGGGAGCATTTGGGGGCAAGAGTGTTGTGATGTGTTCTTGCTAGCCTGAAGAAGACAGGAAGATGCCTTGTACTAAGTCAGACGATTTGTGCATCTAGCTCAGTATTGTCTACTTTGATGGGCAGCAGCTTTCTCGAATCTCAAGCAGAGGTCTTTCATATCAACCTCTACCTAATTCTCTTAACTGGAGACATCACAAACTGCATCATAACAACCCCCTTCCCCTTAGTACTGCATGTAGCTGTACTTGAACTTTAACTATGACCTGTTGAAAGACTGGTTCCTACTTTGAAGTTTGCATTAATATTTGGACAATCAAGGGTAAGATTTCACTCACTAACAGGGCTGGGTTAGCCCTAACTTAAGGCAGAGTGAAATGGTTGCCCCAGGCATTCAATGTGAGAACACAGAAAATTGGGAATGCTTTATGTGTCATATGATCCACCTTGCTTCCCCTATCTTACACTGCTGCCATCCAGTGAAGTGGAAAACACCACTGAATCACTAGGACTCAGATCTTGGGAAAGATACTTTTTGGACCACAGTTCTGGTCATGCCAGATGGACAATTCTAGGACCTATAGTTTTTAGAAAAACTTTGCCAAGCCATTCCAGTGTTGAAATAAGATTCAAATGCAAGCCTGACTAGCCTTTCTGCATGGAATTAGGGGAAAGCTAGGGATGTGGTTGGGGGTGGCGTGGCTTCCACTCCACTTGTTTTAGTTTGAATTTTAAAGGTGCTATTCAAGGTACTAAACCTATTGGGGGGGGGGAAGGATTCAGTGCTTTAGATCATTTCTTTAAAGTTTAGACTAAAACATAAAGCAGATTCTCCATCATATTGTTAGATGAATTGCCAGCCACCACTGGATGTGCCATCCCGTCTTTTGCTTGAGACAGCAAATATTTGGAGCTTCTTCTGATTTCTTGACTACTGTCTCAATTTTTATTTAACAATGAGCTGAGAACCAATATGGGGTTTGCGTATTGGACTATGGGCCTTTGCAGACTGCCAGAAATAGTGCACATTAAATTGAGGCACTGCCCTGGCTCAGTGCTAGGGAGTCATGGGAATTGTATTTTTTTTCTGAGACATTGAGCCTTCTCTGTCAGAGAGCTCTGGTGCCACAATAAATTACAGTTCCCATGATTCCCTAGCACTGAGCCAGGGCAGTGCCTCAATTTAATGTGCACTATTTCTGGCAGTCTGCAAAGCCCTATGACTCTTGAGACTAGGGCTTGATTCCCTACTTGGGCATGAAAGCACACTGGATAACCTTGGCCAAGTCACACTCTCTCAGTCTCAGAGGATGGGAATGACAAACCCACTCTGAAGAAAATTGCCAAGAAAACCCTGTGATAGGTTTGCCTCCGGATCATCATATGTCTGAAACGACTTGAAGCACACAGCACATGCAAGGTACAGAAACTCAATTTAAATGTCTTCCCATCCACTTTTAAGTTATGTAAATGTTATGTGGACATTGTTTTTGTTTTCTTAATATTCAGGTCTAGGCCTGATTTTGCACGTTGTTCCTTAGCTTTCATCATCAGTAGTTCCAAATTTTTGCTGTTTTTTGCTACTAATATGGTATCATCTGCGTGTTTTGAAGACACAATAATAGGGTGCCATCTGCATATCTTAAACCTAGTAATATAGTGTCACTTGCATATCCTTCCTCTATGTCTAATCCTATTTTCTATATATGTTCTGTATATTAATTAAACAGTTAAGGCATACAGTAAGGAATAATTACATACATGTATAAAAGTGTGTTGCTTTAAAATTACTGAACTCTAGCACTTTTTCTGCCAGTTCCCATTTCAGAATATTTTGAACTGATTATACTTCCTTAAAATATATATACTTTTCACATTTCATGAAGGACTTACATATGTTGTACTGTGGTTTCTTGTAATTGAGTACAAAATGTGAAGTGAGACTCAATCATCACTTGATAGTCTTCTGTTCTCTTCTCCAGGTTGCATTGATATGCTGAGTATAGAAGGGCAGTTCACCTTCACTGCAGACCAGCCCCAGCTGCACTGTGCTACTTTCTTCATAGGAGACCCACAGGAGTTAATCACGATAGACTTTGATTTCATCAACATTGACTGTCAAGCAGGAGACTTTCTGAAGGTTTGCAATACCTTTTTGTCCAGGAAGGGCTTTCCAAAAAGTGTGAGCAAATGTAGACCACAAGCTAACTCATTTTAAAGAGATATAGTGTTATTGTTAGCCTTGGTTGTGCAAAGAAGGCTCAAAATAGTGACTAATAGTTTTCCAGAATGTGCTTAATCATGAAGGTGGTAAATAAAAACACTCATGAAACCAGACCTAGCTTTGTAGGTCTGTACTAATGAAGTACAGCTCCTAGAATTCATAAGCGGACGTTGCCAGTGGCTGTGAGATTATGGGAATTACAGTCCAAATAAGTATTAATTTCTTAATGTATTTATTAAATTTCATAAATTAAAAACTGATTTTTACATTCCTTCTTTCTTTTTGGGATCTCAATGTGGTTTATAGCAGTCTTGTGAGGTAGGGTTAAGCTGAGAGAAAGAATGACTATTGCAAGGTCAACTAGTACATCGGCTTTGTGGCTGAGTGTGAATTTAAATCTGGATCTCCCCAGAACTTGTGTAAAACTCTAATTAATATACCACTGTGGATGTGACATTATGGCTGTCCTGTGTACAGAAATCACTCACTATACAATAAATTATGTTCAGTGGTAAAGCTAAATAAAGAACATTTTAAGAGGTCGCAGAACATACAGAAGGATTAACTTTATGAATTGGATTTACATTCACAAAATATATGCCGTAATACATTTGTAGTCTTCAAGATGCCACAAGACTGCATATTCCCTTTAATAAACTAACCTAACTGCATTGTGGTGTACTCATAGGTATCCATGACAGTTGTGGTATAATATGGCAATCTTATTAACAAAAAATGGGGCTGGCTTTATGATTGTGTGAACTGATCACTGAGCTAAATAGGGAGTTGAGCAAATCTTAGGGATTCGGTGTTTCCTTAGCACACTTCAGTGAGCCAGAGCTTGTAAAAGTTCCTTTTTTGGACTTCAGTTCCAAAGAAGGGGAGGAATTCTAACAAGTATAGTCCACAAAAGTAACTTGAGCCAGGTTGGGGGGAAAACACAGAAAATGTCTTTAACCATTTATGCTGAAAGATTTACTGGTTTTTATGCATATTTTATTGTTAACTGCCTTCTACTAATGATGATCCTATCAATGAGAAACCTCCAAGAGGCCTTAGCATCAACAGAGTGGGCCATGCCTTCCTTGATTGAGTCCATCCATCTGAAATGTGGTCTTCCTCTTTTCCTGTTGCCTTCCACCTTAGCATGCATTATTGGTTCCCCCCCCCCCCCAGTAAGTTATGTCTTCTCATGATATTTCAATGGTACAACAGTCTCAGGGGGGAAGCAGACGGGCGGCCATGGGCCACCCCGGGAAGCTGCGGATCGGGGCCGAGGTATCCCCACACCTCGGCCCCGTGGTGCAGCTTCGCCGCCCCTGGAAGGAGTGCTAAAATAGCGCTCCTTCCACAAATTGCCGAAGGTGTGCCGCAAAAGGCTGCCGGCGCACCTTCGGCGACTCTTCCGCTGCAGCGTGTACGGATGCTGCAGTGGGAGATCATCCTCGGAGCGCCAGCCATGCGGAGGGCCGGCTGCTCCGAGGACATTTTGGGGAAGGGGTTGGGGCGCCCACCGTGCAGCTGCCCCTCCCCTTCCTTGCCCCCAAAACAGCGCTTTGTGCTGTCTGCTTCCCCCCTCAGTTTAGCCATTTTGGCTTCAAGGAAGAGTTCAGGCTTGATTTGCTCTAGGAACCATTTATCTGTTGTTTTTACCAATCTGCAGTATCCATACAACTCTGCTCCAGCACCACACAGCCCTGGTGGCGCAGTGGTTAAATGCCTGTACTGCAGCCACTCACTCATAGACCACAAGGTTGTGAGTTCAATACCAGCCAGGGCTGAGGCTCAACTCAGGCCTGCATCCTTCCGAGGTCGCTAAAATGAGTACCCAGCTTGTTGGGGGGCAATCAGCTCACAGTTGTAAACCGCTTAGACATCCCATAGCGTGATATGAAGCGGTATATAAATAAGCTGCTTTGCTTTGCTTTTTGCACATTTCAAATTACTTGATTTTATTCCTATCAGTATTCTTCACTGCTCACCTTTCACAACCATACACAGAAACTGAAAGCAAAATGGCATGGACAATCCTTACTTTTAAATATATCTCTGTCTCTATCTCTGTCTATCTAAGGGGGGTTGCAGACTGCCAGAAATAGTGCAAATTGAGTCCACTTTAAGGGTTAGGGCTAGGGAATCATGGGAACTGTATTTTATTGTGGCACCAGATCTCTCTGACAGAGAAGGCTCAATGTCTCAGGAAAAAAACAATTCCCATGATTCCCTAGCATTAACCCTAACCCTAAAAGTGGACTCAATTTGCACTATTTCTGGCAGTCTGCAACCCCCCTAACTGAGTTTATTAATACAACATATTACCTTACATACCAACCAATTATTCACAGCCTTTCTCAAAACCATGTGCAACTATTAACTAACCCCTCATATATATACATATTTCCTTTATATATGACCCCTCCCCCTCCCTCCCCAACAATCTTAACTTCAGTATTCAATAATATATCTTTATATGTCAAGATCTTTTTTAGTTCCTTCATAGCTGCCTTTCCAAGTCCTTGTCTTCTTCTGATTTCTTGACTGATTTTGATAATAATTGAGCCATGGCATGGAAAACCATGAACTATTTCAGTGTCTCTGCCATCTACTTTAAAGTTATGTAAATAATCTGTGATCATTAATTTTGTTTTCTTAAGGTTTAACAGTAAACTTGCCTTTGAATTTTCTTCCTTGATTTTCTTCAGTAACCATTCCAAGGAGATTATCAGATGGGCGAAAAAGCTGGGAGTAAAAGGCATAGTCCCAGCAAAATCGCACTGAAGATTTTCAGATGATGCTGCACTCATCCAAGATTTATCCCATGAAGATCCAGGAATGCTCCAGCAACAAACCATTCACAGGGAAGTTTCAGGAATGGTTTAGTTGTAGGGGCATTCCTGGATCTTCACGGGATAAATCCTGGATAAGCGAAATGTGTCTGAAAATCCTCAGCATGATCATGCAATTATGCCAGGGGTATGCCTTTTACTCTCGGCTTCCCCCCCCCCCCCATCTGATAATCTCCCAAGTCTTTTGCTATTTTTCTGCTAATAGTGGTGTCATCTGCATGTCTGAAATTGTTGATGTTCCTTCCTCCAATTTTCACACCTCCTTCTTCTGCATCTAATCCTGTTTTATGTATGGTACGTTCAGTATACAAGTTAAACAGATAGGATGATAAAATGCAGCCCTGCTTGACCTTCTTGACAATTGGAAACCATTCCATTTCTCCATATACTGTCTTGAAGATAGCCTCTTGTCCTGAGTACAAGTTACACATCAGGACAATCAAATGTTGTGACACACCCATTTCTTTAACAGTGATTTCTTAAAGAGTGACATTCTTTAAGTGACAAGAGTTTTTCATGATCTACACAACCAAAGGCTTTGCTATAATCTATAAAGCACAGGCTGATTTTCTCTTGAAATTCTTTGCTGCATTTCATTATTCAATGTAAGTTTGCAATAAGGATTCCTCGTGGCTCTTCCTTTTCTGGATTCAGCTTGGACATCTGGCATTTCCCACTCCATATATGATAAAAGTCTTTATTGTAGCATCACTTTTCATGCATGGGAGATGAATGCAATGGTGCTGTGGTTACTGCAGTCCTTCTCTTGGGGATTGGAATGTATGTTTTATGTTTACAATGTGTGGGCCATTCTTTTGTTTTCCATGTTTGTCGACAGATTTTAATTAGAACTAGTGTAGGTTCTATCTTTTTAGCTTGAGGCAGCTCTATTGGTATGCCATCTGTTCCTGAAGATTTATTTCTCCCAAGTGCCCTGAGTGCAACTTCCACTTCACTTTCTAAAATTGGAGGTTCAAGTTCAAATGCTTCTTCCTTGAATGAACCTGTCATCCTTTCATCTCTTTTATTTAATTCTTCAGTGTACCATTTTCATCATCTTTTTATTTCTACTTGGTCATGCAATGTGTTCTCCTGCTGGTCTTAGACCATCCCCACTCTTAGTTTAAATTCCCATGGTCTTCTCAGATCTTGTGGAAGAAGTCTCTAGTTCTTCTTTTCTTGTTGTCATCTTCTATTTCATTGAACAGTTGCATTCAGGGTTCTGACTATATTACTGTCACTTTTTATTTTTGCTTCTTGTCTGTTCCTAACTGTGTGAAGAGTTTCATCTGTCATGAATCGAGGCTGTGCTTTCTTTTTGACTACAGATAGTGTCTTTTTTACATTCCTCCCTGATAACGTCCCTGGCTTCAGTCCAGAGTTTTTCTGGCTTCCAGCCAATTAGGCTTAATAGTACAAATCTACTGTTTACATTATCTTTAAATTCTATAGGGACATTCTTCAGGTTGTATTTTAACACAATGGTTGGTTTAATGTTCTTTTTAAACTTTACTCAGTTTTTTTTTATATTAGCAGTTAATGGTCTATGCTGCAATCTGCTTCTCCATCTTCGGCTTCCAATTATATAGTCTATTTTTTTCTGTATTGCCCATTGGTGATGTCCATGTATACAGTCATCTCTTTTGTTGCTTAAAGAGTGTGTTTGTGATAAACAAATTGTTGGTCTCATAGAATTCAGCCAGTCATTCTCCTGCTTCATATCTGATCCTGGGCTAAATTTTCCTATATTCCTTGATTCTGCTGTTTCCTACTTTTTGCATTCTAATTACCTATGATTAAAAAGTCCTGTTTTAAATATTCTGGGGTAGTCACATTGGTCATGCAACAAAATCCAAAACCCACAAGCAGCAATATCATTTTTTGGGCAAACTCTAGAGCATAAGAATATTATGTAACCTTTTGAAGCTTGACTGGCTTCTTCATCAGGCAAAGATGTTAAAAATCATACAGGAGAAAAATGGTAACAGTGTTAGAGTTACAGGTCTAATCCTGTCTGAGATGTTCTCATTTAAGGTAGTATTAAGGGATTTCAATGTGGGCAGAGGCCACTCTCATTAATGGCCATGTGTGGATTAGAGACAAAGAGCAATAAAAGACCAGTAATAAAATTGCAACTCCCATTAACAACAAAAAAGTAATTTCTCTTAAGATACAGATATCCCTATTCTGTGTGAAACTAACTGCTCCTTTCTTAGGCAGATAACGTATCTTAGACAGAGAAAAACATTGTTGTTGTAGATGTGTGCCTACAAGTTGTTTCTGACTTAAGGTGAACCTATCATGGGGTTTTCTTGGCAGGTTTCTTTGGAGGGGGGTTGCCATGGCCATCCTCTGAGGCTGAGAGAGTGTGACTTGCCCAAAGTTATCAAGTGGGTTTCCATGGCTGAGAAGGGATTCAAACCCTGGTCTCCAAAGTCATATAAGATTATCACATGGGGGATAGGACATCATTGTCCCGTCCATGTCTCGTTCTTCTTATGCGATCGCAGGAAGGACTTTCAAATGACATCATGCTTATCCGGACATTATCCCATCTGGAAAGCACGATTGAGAATGATTACACAAAAGTGTTTCAGATAACATTGCACTGATCCTGTCATTTTCCCATGAATGAAATGGAATTGTCCCGCCATTTGCCGGCATTTTGTATTAATGGGAGAACCCATTAATGCAGTTCCACTTCACTGATGGAACATGACCTGATCAGTGTGACATGTCTGAATTTCTTTCACACGATCGTGGTCATGGATGGGATAAGGACAGGGGAGCGATCCCGTCCCTTTCTGATAATCTCCATAGTCCAATGCTCAAGTCACTATGCCACCCTGGCTCAACAATACCCACAAGTTTTGCATTTCTATTGCTATTCACACATACAGCCAGCTCATTAATAGCTTCAAAGGTATGTTCCAAGATACCTCACTTCATGTTATTGCTGCTGAAGTAGATGTAAGTCTGTGAAAGCTTATGCTACCAACTTTTTTTCTCCGTTTCAAAAGTGCTACTTTTCCCTCTTTACATACTGATCCAGACTAAAATAGCTATGTCTTTGAATACTAACAAGGATTAGTACTATACATACATACATACACACACACACACACACACAAAAGATAGATAGATAGATAGATAGATAGATAGATAGATAGATACACACACAGAGAGAGAGATTTGCTATGGTGCCATTGCTGTTGTCTCTGAGAAATCTTCTGCAAGGATCACACACTCCTGTTTGGCACATTTAGTCTGGCACCACAGAAAAGGCCTGTCTGGCATGGAAGACCCTACCAGCAGCGCTGGTGCCATTAGCATGGCCTCTTGCCTCACAGGAGCATGCAATCCCATGTGGGATTGGTGGGCCGTTGTTTGGATATTAACTACAAAAATCAGCTTCCATTAATTAGCTTTAAAACAAAAATGAGAATCATACAGCTCTCCATATATTATTGGACTGCAACTGCCAACTTTGTTCACCATTGACTATTCTGGCTAGCGTTGCTGGGAGTTGCAGTCATTCTTTTGCTGTTTCCAGTTTGGTGTCATTCATTCCAGATAAAAAGATTTAATTTTGAAGCAACTTTGTGAGAATTAGATACAGTAGATACTTTGTGAGAATTAGATACAGCAGCTCCCATCATCCCTAGCCATTGGCTATGCTCTCTATGATTGATTGGAGATGCAGTCCAAACATTTCTAAAGGGCCACAAATTGTCCACCTTTGCTGTATATAAACAGCCGCCTTAAGCACTGTAAGTGATTTTTAAAAAGAAAACTTTCAGCTGAGCAGGGTGAGGTGGGGGCTAAAAGTGTTCCATGCCCAGGTGTTGTTTATCCTAGGACTGGTCTTGACACACAGTGCATAGTCTGGAAGTGGGGGAACAGGCATTTCCAAAATGCAAAATGCACGATGCAGCAGATCCAATATTTCAGCAAAAGCACAGTCTGAGGGAAAGTGTCCAGAATGCATGCAACAAATATAAAATAACCATGCATGTATTGCACTGAGAACTGACCTTTCAAAAAGGCTTCAAAAGGAGCACATAATTCCTAAATATCATTAGGAACCACGTCTGTCAATGTAACTCTTTCTCTGATTCCATGTAATTTGTGAACCTTTAAATTTTCCTGAATCTAAAATAGTGAGAATCTTTTAGGTTTCTCAGCACATTTTAAATGAGAGTGGCAAGCATTTGTTCAGAGGGTACTGTAGGGTATACATAACTTACAGCTGAGTGCAAGAATTTTTGGAACAGGGCCATTGAGAGTAACATCCTTTTTTCCCCCATGAGTGTTTTAGGAGGGGAGCTGGAGCTGGCAGCTGTTTCTTTGTATCTAGCATAAACTTCAAAGTAAGACAACTAGGAAAGCAACAGCTGAAAAAGAGCTTCTTTCCTATACTCACACTACGGTCACTAAATTGACACCACATAGATCACTCGGATTGCTTCAAGTTTAAATGCCAGGCTTCAGAAATTTGTTCTCTCTAATTAAGGACAATTATTAAAACATTTGAA
The DNA here is from genome assembly GCA_026167975.1 of Phrynosoma blainvillii. Lineage (NCBI taxonomy): Eukaryota > Metazoa > Chordata > Lepidosauria > Squamata > Phrynosomatidae > Phrynosoma > Phrynosoma blainvillii. Next base: position 51,800,454 of record JANUYF010000002.1, on the reverse strand, counting down.
GTAGAAAACTAGAGAATGCCAAAGTAATTAACTGCTGTTGTATGAAGTGGAGATTTACTCTTGATGTTAATGTCATGTCACACATGAAACAGATTGGATGAAATTGGGATTAGCAGTAAGAACTGGACAGGTGGAGAAGACTTATGACCACAAAAGCATAACAACAGTGGATATTCCTGTAACCAAAAAAAATTACCACCCATATCTTCATTAACTGGTATTATATATGCTGAAAAGTGTATCCAAAGATCAACATGTCAGTAAAAGTATTTGAATATCTGTAATAGCATTTAATTCTCACACACCTGAATGGAACATTTATTTCCCAAACCTAGAATCATGTTTTGCTGCAGATTCCACAAAGAACTAGGGTCCTTTCATACTACATACTTGTAGCACTATGATTCCACTTTAATTGTCATGGTTGCATCCTATGGAATCCTGGAGTTTGTAGTTTGACACCAGGGGAGTTCTCTGTCTGACAACTCTAAATGTCACACACACCCCAGCTGCAAAACCCAGTATTCCATAGGAAGGAAAACATGGCAGTTAAAGTGGTATTTTAGTGCAAAAGTAGATTTTTTTTTTTTTTTCAGGTGTATATATATTTTATTAACATATACTATTCAAACATATCTATAAAGTTAACACACCAATTTCTTTTCCAATAATTAAATACAAATATTTACAATTGACTTCCAAAGTATCTCCAGTTTGTACTCAACCTTGGTTCAATGTTCACTCATTGTCTTCATATATATGCAATTTTAGATATTGAATCCACTGTGTGTTATAACAACAGCTTTAATTATCTTGATCTTTAATAGTCACTTTTCACCTATTTTTAAGTCAGTTTACTAATTTAAGGTATCCCATCAGTCTATATCTCTATTCAATTAAATTTTCTCTCTTACAGTATTGCAGTATTGGAGTCCAGTCTTGTTCAGTACTCTCTACATTTTGTTTGTTCAGTCTGGCTGTGAGTATGTCCATACTCATCATTTCAATAAGTCTTGTAGTCCACTCACTGGTTGAGGGCACTTCTGCTAACTTCCATTTTTTTGCTAATGTAATCCGAGCTGAAGTTATCATATACAATAATATCCTTCCGTATTTCCTTTCCATTTTCACTGGGATCTTATTTGTCATGTTCAACAGATATATTTCTGGTAACATGTCATATCTTATTTTAAATATTTCACAAATTACCTTATGAACAGTTGTCCAATACTTCCTGACTTTGTCACAATTCCACCATACATGTAGCCAACACCCTGTAGTTTGCTTACACTTCCAACATCTGTTATTACCATTCCTACAAATTTTTGCTAATTTCGCTGGGGTGAGGTACCAACGTTGCTCCATTTTTAAATAGTTTTCTTTCAAGTCTTGACATTGAGTAAATTTTTGTGTCTTCAATCTTGCCCACTCCCAACTTTCCAAATCAATGTCTCTACCAATGTCCTTGGCCCATCTAATCATCGTATCTTTTACTAAGTCTTGTTCCAAATCTATGGCTTGTAAAGTCTCATAATATTTGGAAGTTAGTTTTTTCCCATTTTGCTTAATCACTTTATCCAATTCGGTGTCTGCCTCTTCAAATCCCAGTTTTTTATCATCTGCTTTAAATCTATCCATTAGCTGTTTATATGGAAACCAATGTAAATTTTTATCCAATTCTTTCAAATTCTCTAAAGGCTTTAATTCATAGCTTCCACTCCTTGTTTTGCTCAAGATGTCTCGATATCTCAACCATTTGGATACTTCTCGCCATCTTCCAAAAAAGGCTTCTTGTGGTGACACCCATAAAGGTAGTTTTCTGTAGAATTTTTCCTTACAATACAGCCAAATCCTTATCAATGATCTTCTAACATAGTGATGCTCAAATTCTTTGTGCACTTTTGTCTTATTATACCACATATATGCGTGCCAACCAAATCTCAGATTAAATCCTTCTAAGGTGAGAGTTCTATCATTTTCTAATTTTGCCCAGTCCGTGATCCAAGTTAATGCATTTGCATAATAATAAGTCTTTAAGTCTGGTAAGTTGCAACCCCCATTTTTCTTCTTATCAATCAGTGTCTTCCACTTTATCCTAGATTTTTTACCTGACCAGATGAATTTTACAAGATCTTTCTTCCATTGTATAAGTGGTTTATCATTTAAAAGCACTGGAATGTTTTGAAACAAAAAGTTCATCTTTGGTAGTATCATCATTTTAATTGTCTCTATTCTTCCCAACAATGATAAATTTAATTTTGTCCATTTATTAAGATCTTCTTTAATTTCTTTCCATAGTCTTTCATAGTTATTTTCAAATAAATCAGGGTTCCTCTTTGTAATCCAAATTCCCAAATACTTAATTTTCCTCTCAACTTTGAATCCTGATAAAGACTGTAGTTTAATCTCTTCTTCCTTTGTCATATTCTTTGTAAGCATTACTGTCTTTTCTTTATTTATCTTTATTCCAGAAACTTTTTCAAAGTCCAACAAAATTCCTTGAAATTTCTCTATCGAGCTTAGAGGTTCTTCCATAAATATTACCACATCATCTGCGAAAGCTTTTAACTCGTAATGTTGTCCTTTAATCTTTAGTCCTTTTATATCCATGTCATCTCTAATTTTGTCATTCAACAATTCCGATATCATGATGTATAGCAAAGGAGATAATGGACATCCTTGCCTAGTACCTTTTTGAATATCAAATTTTAAACTCTTCTCTCCATTAATTATCAATTTTGCACTCTGCTTTTTGTAAATATTACTTATCCATTCAAAAAAGTTTTCTCCCATGTCCATTTTTTTTATCACCTCCAGCATAAAGTCCCATTTTACCTTATCAAAGGCCTTTTCTGCATCAAGAAAAATCATTGCAACTTTTTTCTCATTGTTTTTTTCATAATATTCAATTGCATTTAATACTGTCCGTATATTTTCTCTCATATGTCTTGATGGCAAGAATCCTGCTTGATCCTCATGTATTAGTTTTTTTAAAATGTTCTTTAATCTTGATGCTAATATTGTCATGAAAATTTTGTAATCCACATTTAATAATGAAATCGGTCTATAATTCTCTACTTTCAGTTTATCTTTACCTTCCTTTGGTATAAGAGTGATGTTAGCCTCTTCCCAAGATTCTGGTATTCCTTGTTCTTTAATTTTGTTAAATAAATCTTTAAGTGGTACTACTAATTCCTTCTCAAATATTTTATAATATTCTGCTGTAAAACCATCTGGTCCAGGTGTTTTGTTTATTTTTTGACTTCTAATTGCTTGTTCTACTTCAACAGTAGTAAATGGAGCATTCAACATTTCTTTGTCTGCCATCGAGATTGTTTTTACATTCCAGCTCATCAATGCTTTAACTAACAGCGTCTTCCGATCCGTTTCAGAGTTTGGGTCCTTATATAATTTAGCATAATATTTTGTAAATATTTTTTTTAATCCCTTCTTGATTAGTTATAGTTGATTCTTTATCAACTATTTTTTGAATTAATTTCTTTTCTTTTTCTTTTTTCAGTCTGTTTGCCAGCCATCTCCCAGTCTTATTTGCAAATTCAAATTTTTTTTGTTTAAGATATGTTAACTTTTTTTCGACTTCTTTTGTCAATAATGCATCCAGTTTAATTTGTAATATTTTGAGTTGGTTTCTCAGTTCTTTTCTATTAGATTGTTCTTGGATTTCTTTCTCTTTCTTTTGTATTTCTTCAGTCAATTTTTCCAATTCATCTCGTGCTTTTTTCTTCGTTTCCGCCCCTCTCTGAATAAAGATTCCTCTCATCACTGCTTTGCTGGCATCCCATACTGTTTTCATTTTCATTTCATCAGTGGTATTTTCGGAAAAATAATACTTTAATTCTTCCTTTACTTTATTTACAAATTCCTCATTTTGAAACAAATAAGGATTCAAACGCCACGAATACTGACGTTTTGGTCCCAAAATACTAAGTTGAATTGGATTGTGGTCGGAAATAATCTTTGGCCAAATGTCCATTTTCTTTATTCGTTGAAACAAATGTTTAGAGATCAAAAACATATCAATTCTTGATTCAGTTTTGTGTCTGTCCGAGAAAAAGGTAAACCCTTTAGCCTTGTTGTAAAGTCCCGTCCACACATCTTCTAAAGACAATTTCTCTTGTAATTCAAAAAAGGACTTTGGTAATTTTCCTTGATTCTTTTTTGTCTTAATTTGAGTGGTTCTATCTGTTTTTGGATCTATAACTCCATTCCAATCTCCCATTAACAAATAATTTTCATGATCCAATTCTTCTATTTTTTTTATCAATTTTTTAAAAAAAAGTTCTTTATTTTCCTGAGGAGCATAGATACCAACTAATAAAATTTTCTTTTCTTGCCATAATACCTCCACTGCAATATAATGTCCTTGTTGATCTGAAAAAACTTCTTTTGCATCATATTTATTATTAATGTAAATTACCACTCCTTTTTTTTTCTTTTCATTTGCGGATACAAATAATTGACCTAGTTTAGGATTTCGTAAAAATCTAATATCTGATTGTTTAATTTTTGTCTCTTGCAGACAAATAAAATCCTGTTTTTTCTTTTCCAAATAATGAAATATTTTACTACGTTTATATTTTGAATTAAGTCCCTTAACATTCCATGAGTAAATTTGTGTCGCCATTTTTCATGAATTAAAAATGTTATCTCTTTATATCTATGGTTCTTCCTCTCTTTATAATTCTGATGCTCCCCCCTCATCATCATCATCATCCAATTGTCCAGATTCTTCCAGAAGTTTACTCTCATCTGAGAAGGGATCCGTCCCTTCACCTTCTTCTATTTCTTCTTCAGCTTTTTTCAGTTGTTTTTGACTTCTGGTCTCCATTATGACTTTCTTCTGTCTTCTTTGTTCTTTCGGTTCCTCTTTATCTTCTTCTTTCTCTCTTGTCTTTACAACTGCTTGTTCATCTTCTTCATCACCATCTCCATCTGTTTTCCCCTTTTCTGCTTGAAATCTTTTACAAAAATCTTTTGCTTTTTGTATGGAGTTTATTCTATATCTTCTTTGTTGATATGTAAAAGCAACTCCTTCAATTTTTTCCCATGCATATCTTATACCGTGATTATGTAAAAGTTGAGTCAAAAACTTATATTCTTGTCGCCTCTTCAAAATTGTGAGAGGGGTATCTTTAAAAATACTAATTTTCCGTCCTTCTATTACCAAATCTTCATCATAACTTTTCTGAATCACAATGTCCTTTATCCTCGTTCTCGTGAAACAGACCACTACATCACGTGGTAATTTTCTTTCTCTGGCGACAATCGAGTTAATTCTGAAAATTCTATCTGTTGCTTGATTAATTTCTGATTCAGTCAATCCTGTATAGTTTGCGAGTAATGGAATTAATTTTTGATAAATATCTTCTTTAGCCTCTTCAGGAATCCCTCTAAGTTTAAGACATCTATCTCTATAACGAATTTCCTGCCATAGGATCATACTTTCATCCTTCTTTTGTGTTTCTATTGTTTGTTCTGATGATTTCTTTAATTCTTGTGTAACAACTTTCAAATCTTCGACATCTGTTTGAATACTTTCAACCTGTTTAGTCATTTTATCTAGTTTTTTCCCTATGGCACCAAGTTCTCTCTTCATTTCATCCTTAATTTCTCTCCTTGTATCTATTGATTCCTGTTTTATCTCTTGTCGTAATTCTGTTTTAAGATTCCTAATTTCATCCAATATGGAAGACAATGATGGTTCTTGTTTTGGTGCATCTATTGATGCTCTTCTTTGAGTTGTCATCTGGATTTGAGTCTGAGTAAGTTTCTTTTCTTCCGGTGATGACAGGCAAAGTGTCCGGTCACTGAAGACACAGCTGGTCTCAGTGACTTGCCTTTTGGGGGGTCTCAGAGTTGTCAAAACTCTGAAATTCCTCTCCTGGTAAGGAGAAGAAGAATCGGGGCCTGAAGTGGACCAGTTAAATCCTCTTTGGACCAGTGGATCACGGAGGTGGCCCACGGATTCGAAGAGGGCTTGGTCGCAAGGCAGCCAAAACCCCAAATATGGCGTCCCAAGGGACTGAACTTTGCCGGCAGCACAAAACAAAGAAGAATAAAGAGCATCGGTTTTAAGACTCCAGTTTGGTGAGACCACTTTAACTTCATAAATCTGCCCTGTGGAGATTAACTATTACATCTTAGACAAGAAGAAGAAGAGGATTATAACGAACAAATATTGATCTAGACTGTTTATAAGCCAAAGTAAAATTGCAGTAAGGAAAATCATTTGCCATACAATTTTTGACTATAAGTTTGATATTATTCTCTCCCTTTATTATTGATCAAATTATATCTGAGAAAGATAATATTCTTTTTTTTTTTTTTATGGACCTTTGTGGACTTTTTGGATTCTTTTTCTTTTTTCTTTTTTTGGGGAAAGACAAGTCAGAGAGACGAGAGGAAGAGGGAGAGAGGAAGATTAATGGCGATGGACTTTTAAAAACAAAACAAAAAACTGAGCCAGATTCAAGACCTAAGATGGATCTAAAATAAGTTTACAGAAGGGAACTTGGAAAATAACAAACCAGGGAACTTGAGGAAATCTTGAGAAAGATTTGGTAAAAGTACTGGATTTTCCTTTTTGTTCCTGCTTTGCTTTTTAAGTTGCGGCTGGACTTGGCAGAGTCTCTTCCCCCCCTTTCCCCCCCTTCTCCCCCCTCCTTTCTCATTGATGATAACAATGGCGGTGGAGGTTTGACTCTTCTTTTTTTTTAGAGTTAGGACAGTGGTGGAGGCTTGATTCCCCCATTATTTGGAGACTTACCTGCCTCAGTGAGTTTTGAGGGGGCCCTGGATAGCGAGGCTATCATTGCTGGGGTGGAAGGAGCAGATTCTCCCTCGCCATCTTGACTCAGCCTTGGCAGAGTCTTGAGCCCTCATTAGCAACAGTTTCGGCTCAGTGGAGGAAGAAGCTTGACCCCTCCCATCCTTTTCTATTCCTTTGGAGAGTTTTTCAGCTTCGGTAGAGCCTATTGATGTAGTGGGGGAGGCTTGATCCCTCCTGCTTTAGTGGAGAATTATTTGGCTCCAGCAGAGCTTGGAGCTTGAAGACTCCACTGGTACTGAGATTGGGTGGTGGGGGAGGTAGGATTCCTCTTGCCTTCCTGAAGAATTCTTTGGCCTTGGCTTGAAGCCCTACTGGAGATTGATGTGTTGGTGAGGTAGATCCCTCCCTCCCCCCAGAAGAGTCAACTGGTCCTGGTGGAATTTTGAGACTGTACTAGGTTTGGTTATTGGGGTAGAGGTGGAGGTTGATCCCTCCCATCATCCTGGGGAGTTGTCTGGCCCAGCGGAGCCCTGAGGTCTTGTCGGTGGTGGCGTCAACGAGGCAGTTGAAATTCAATAACTTTTGTTGTTTTGGAATTATTCGATATTTCATCAAACTTTATTAAATTGGCAAGACCTTAAATATATTTAACAATATTTTAGTGGATATTCACTTTTTTTTCTTTTCTTTTTTTTATTTTTTGAAAATCAAAAGAGGGGGAAATTATTGAAGATTTAATTTAAAATTTAAAACTTGTGAAATTTGAGAAATTTAAATTTGAATATTGATTGTATATTAATTTATGGTTGTTATTGTTATATTTGAATTTGGAACTTTTGGGGATTTTTTGGAAAATTTGAGGAAAATTTGAGAAATTTGAAATTTGAGAAATTTAAGAAATTTGATTTAGAATATTGATTTTATGTTAATTTGTGTTTGATATGGTGGTTTAAGATTAGAAATTTAGAATTTGAAATTTGAAAAAAAATGAATTAAAAAAATTGAAATTTGAAATTGGGAAATTGAAGAAATTTAAATTTGAATATTGATGGTATATTAATTAGTAGTTGTTATTGTTATATTTCATGTTGGGACTTTTGGGATTTTTTTGAAAATTTGAGAAAAATTTGAGAAATTTGAGAAATTTTAAATTTGAGAAATTTAAGAAATTTTAATTAGAATATTGATATTATGTTAATTTGTGTTTGATATTGTGATTTGAGGTTAGAAATTTGGAATTTGAAATTTGGGGAAAAATTAAGTAATTTGAAATTTGAAATTTGGGGGATCGAAGAAATTTAGATTTGAATATTGATTTTGTATTAATTTGTAGTGGTTATTGTTAAATCTTAATTTGGGATTTCTGGGAAAAACTTTTTTTTTGAAATTTTGAAATTTTTTTGGAAATTTCAAATTTGAGAAATTTAAGAATTTTTAACCAAAATATTGATTTTATGTTAAATTTGTGTTTGATACTGTGATTTAAGGTTAGAAATTTGGAATTTGAAATTTGGAGGTTTTTTAAGAAATTTGAAATTTGAAATTTTTGTAAAAACTTGGAAAAATTGATTGAAATTGAAAATTTTATAATATATATTGATTGTATTTTAATATAGATTGAAGTTATAATTTGAAATTTCAAAATTGAATTTGAGAAATTTAGAATTTGATTATATAATTTATATTTGTTTATTAATAGAAGTAGATTAACATAAAACAAAAGTAGAATTTTGTAGTGTGAAAGGACCCAACAGTGTAGCCAATCTATAACCCTGTCACCTGAAGAGTTGTATGGAAAATCCCCAAGTTTCAGCTACTTGCCATGTATAGATTTTTTTGTTTGTTGTTAACTGCCCTCGAGTTGATCTCGACTCATGGCCACCCTATGGATGAGACATCTCCAAGAGCCCCTGTCCTCCACTACTCTGCTTAAATCCTGCAACCCTTTAATACCCGTGACCTCCTTAATAGAGTCCATCCATCTGGCATGTGGTCTTCCTCTCTTCCTGCTTCCCTCCACCTTCCCCAGCATTATTGTTTTTTCCAAAGAATACTCCCTTCTCATGATGTGTCCAAAGTACGACAGCCTCAGTTTGGTCATTTTGGCTTCCAGGTTTCCGGTTTGATCTGCAATAGGACCCATTTGTTTGACCTTTTGGCTGTCCACGGGATCCTCAGCACTCTTCTGCAGCACCACATTAACTCAAATTGATTTTCTTCCTATCATCTTTCTTAACTGTCCAGCTTTCACCTCCATACATAGGGAATACAATAGCTTGTTTGATTCTAACTTTTGTTCTGAGTTTACAGGTTTAGGGGAAAGAGGAAAACAGATAAAAGCATCTGGGAGAAAAATGGTCCAAACAAATCTATTACTTCTTGGAATTGGTGTACTTTTTGTATCCCAGTAAATAGAATATATTGGGACAAAAATCCCACTTTTTGGAGAAACCACAATGCCAAGAAGCAGGTGATGTCCTCTGGGAGTCAGTAAATTGGTCTCATGGAGAGCAATGGATTTCTCAATGGCTTCAGGGGATACAAGTGAACATTAAACTCTACCCCTGCCTTCTATACTTCATAACTCAATTTATGGTTTTTTAAAATAAATAAATAAATAAATTGTGGTGCATGTGAGTTAAAAACTGATGTGAGCAGTGTACAAACCTAGAGTTAAATGTTTGAAATAGAAATGTAAAGGGACAAGGAAATTACAGCTTTCTTTATCAACAGTGTTAATCAATTTGTTTTAGGGGATGTTAGACACATGCAACTGTTCTACCTATATTATTTTTAGAAGGGTCAATATGTTATAATATAATAACAGTAAATGTTTAGAACTTCTTTAAAAGAGAAAGGAAATTCTTTGGATGTTTAGTTTCTTAAGTAAAAGTAGTAAGAGTGATATGAGTTTATATAAATAAATAAATAAATAAATAAATAAATAAATAAATATGTTCTGATATTTGAATGTATCAGCTTCTATCAGAAGTTCCATTCACTGAGATGCCTCTATTAATAGACTGCTGTTTAATTAAGAATCAAGGCCTTCTCATATAACGCCAAGTTTTGGATTCAGTACCACATAGGCAGAACCTAATATATGGTTCCTTTCAGAGCCCAGAAAAGTTGTTCTTTTGGACCACAGCTCCCAGAAGCCCTGTTAGTGATGCTGGCTGGTGTATATTAGGAGTTATAGCCCCCAAAATAGTGGTTCCAAATTCTGATTCCTTTCCTCCAAATGTTGCAATCCCTCCTGGATTGCAAAATTGTGAATTGATCTTTAGGCTTCCATTTTCTACATGCAGAGCCTTTATGCCTGAGTTGTTTTATTTCAGGGAGTGTTCCTGGAATAATAAAATTCATGGATTGTAAACTGAAAAACATAGTGTAGAACCACTTTCTATTTCTAGGAATTGTAGGCAAATTCTAAACATTAATGGTTTTCTCCATTTGTGCCTCTCTCTAGGTGTTTGATGGTTGGATACTGAAAGGTGAGAAGTTTCCTAGCTCCTTGGATCATCCTCTCCCCACTTCTGAGAGATACGTAGATTTTTGTGAGGATGGTCACATTAGGAATACTATCAGGTCATCACAGAATGTAGCAATGATCTTTTTCAGGATTCATGAACCAGGAAATGGATTCACATTAACAGTAAGGAAAAAGCCCAATCTTTTCCGTAAGTTTTGTTTCATATTATTATCTGAGTAGAAGGGGGGGAGCTGGTATCTGAGTAAGGGAAATGTATAAGCAATACTGTGATAAAGCCTCTTACAGCCCAGGCATAAGGATATGTTATGCCAGTAAAAAAGGCATAGGGTGGAATATGACTCCTGTGTCATAATAAGATATCACTGCAAGGCTCTCATTCTGAAATTATAGCCAACCATAGTATTGCAGTTGTCATTGTGAAGGTGACAAGTATGCTTGCCTCCCCACTCAGCTCTTCAGTAATTGACTTGAATCGTCTGTTGTAAATTCAGATAAATGCATCATTTTCAGTGGTAATATTTCAGTTTGCACTGGTTGTTTTGCTGCCTCATAGAACTGACACACAATTTTTCACTCAAATCCTTATGTATTCAAAAAATCTTCTACTTTGATTGTCAAAAAAACTGTCTATTAGAATAAATTGTTTATTCAGTTTATTCAGTTTTACTTACTTTACTTATTTTGTAAACATGTTCCATGCATAGGATATCAGAATAATATACAGGAGTCTAGTTTTATACATTAACCATATAAATACAATATAAAAACAATGGCAAGAATTAAACAGAAATAAAAGACAGCCAACAACAACAAAGAGAAGAGTAGGCCAAAACTTACATCTGAATTCCATAGACAAATAAGAAAGTTTTGAACTGACATTGAAATATTGTACTAGATGTGGCTCTCTGAGGAGGATACTCCAAATTAGGGGCACCTCTACAGAAAAGTCCTGGCTCAGGGGCTGGTTTGCATGTTTACATTTAGGCAGGTTTGGGTAAACATGCCATTATGAAGGGATCCCTATGCAAGAGTAAGCAAAGTGTATCCTATAAGTTTTGGGGGCAACGGCAAAGTGTGCCATATGCATTTATTCCAGAAGGAGCAAGGAAAGCAAATCTTGATATATTCTGTGACTTCAGCAGATTGGCAAGGATTTCTTTCTGGCAATTGTTTAACAGCAGTGGTAACAGAATAACTGTCATATACTGATCCAAATGCTAAATCAGCTGGAGCCTGTTTAGCTTTTGAAATCAGAAAATACACCCACCATGGTGATAAAAAGAAGGACTATGTAGTCCTACAATTCTTAACGTGTTGAGGAAACCATGACTGTTAAACTTGTAAAAATCACTATGGATTCAGAATGCAGCTGTCTCTGTACTACCAAGATGTTGTTGTATCTGTATTTTGATCTTATGTATCTTTACATTTCCCCAAAAAAGCATGTGTTGGGTGGGTATGGATTATATTACAAAAACTGTTCAGAGAAAGAGAGAGTGAGAGTGAGAGAGAAAACAATTAATTCTCTCCACTAGGTCCATGCTCCTAATCCAAACTGACATCCTTCAGATCTGCCTTTGGGGTGTATAGTGATGTATTTTGAAGAGACAGTGTCACAACTAGCATCTTGATCCTAAGACATCACATAAAGTTTGCATTGTGTTTCACTCAATAGATTGTGACTAAATAATTCTGTATCTTTCCCCTGTACTAAAGCCTGCAATGTCATCTCTCAGACCCCTGCTGGAAGGTTTACTATGCTCATTCCTCATCAACACAGAAACTGCAGTTTTTCCATCATCTACCCAGTAATGATAAAAATATCTGATCTTATGCTGGGACATTTGAATGGTCTTCACTTAAAGGTAAGTTGATTTTTCATAAGTCATCAGCTGCAGTGCTACATGAACAAGCATCCTGTGAGGCAGTTACTTTAATGTTTTCTTAATATAGCTTAAACATATTCTTATTCTTCATTTACACCCTATTATATGGACAGAGCATATCCAAATTGGCAAGGTATTTTCAACACAAGAAAAGGGCTTTTAGTATGCTGGGAGAGCTTCTAATATAATAAACACAGAAGATTTACAAGCTTGAACTTCTAACCAGAGGCAAAATACACACAATGGGTTGAAAGGTATCCATCCACTGACAGAATGGACACAATTGGCAGAATATATTCCCTTTCCTTTGATGACTCCCAAATCTGCTCCAGGGGGGAGGGGGGAGGGAGTGTTTGAGGACCATCTATAATAGATGTGGTGACGTACATGGGAATAGTGGAAGGGAAAGTCTGTTATGTGAATGGATGCCTACTTGGCTAACATTGGATGGTACCCCACTTTGATGGGCTTTGAAAGATCTTTTACCTAATAAGTCATTTCTTTGTTATGGAGTGCAATTCATCAGCAACACTGCACTGTTATAAAATTAGTAGAATCATAGAATCATAGAGTTGGAAGGGCCATCCAGTCCAACCCCCTGCCATGCAGGAAGTAATAGTAGTAATAGTAGTAGTAGCAGTAGCAGTAGCAGTAGCAGTCATCTTCATTATAATCATCATTGCTTGATAATAATCTTAAGGCACTTATATATCCTTATATATCCAGAAATTAATATATACTTGCGCGGTACTTGTATGGTGCCATTTTACAAAGTAATTTTACTTTCCCATTTCTCAGAAGTAATTAGTTACTTAGATATCCACAAGGTATAAGGCAATGGTCTGAAGTACAAAAGCATTCTCCTCTCAATCTACTTTTCCATCACCTCAATATCAGGAGCAGGGCAGAAGGCAAAGAGATATAATTCACTTGGTAAAGAAATGAGGTGGAAATAGTTTATAAAGTGGTGTTGCAATGGGGGAGGAGGGCACGTTGCTACTGATGATATAAACTTCCACTCTGTGTGTGTGGTGCATAAAAGTCCAATGGGCGCTGTCATATTTATACACTACACACAGAGTGGAAGTGCTAATTGGGAGAAGACTCATATTTTTCTTCTGATATTTACTTCTAACATTTCCTTTGTTCTATGCTATTTGCACTTTATCCTGCATCTTTCTCTCTCTCTCTCTCTCTCCTTTTTTTAAATAAAAAAAACAGAGACCCTCTGCAGGCTGTGGGGGAGAAAGAGATTTTGTGGAGCTGTTGGGAGGAAATGGGTTAGACCCCTCTAAGATGTTTCCTTTAGCTGATCTATGCCACTCCTTTCATGGCCCAGGTGAATCCTTGTTTTAATGTCCCTTATTTTCAGAGAATGACTTTTTAAAACATTATAACGAAATCTATTAAGTTTTAAATGTATTTGTTGCTTTGCCTGACTCACTAGCATGTTACATTCTGTGATGCTGCACTGGCACTGCTGTCTGTTAGGTGCATCCTGTACAACAGTCTTTTCCAAGTTGGTATCCTCCAGAACATTTGGACTACAGCCCCATCAGCCCCAGGTTTTATGTTCAAATGTGTGGGAGCATAGGAGCTGAAGTCCAAAGTATCTGGAAAGCACAATATTGGGGAAGGTGTTTGGCTGTAGTTTCTCAGAGGTGAGGCAATGACATCATGCCAAAGCTGGTTTTGGTTTATGACATTTCATGAATGAAGTCTGAAACTTCAAATTAAAAATGTAAAATTAAATGGATACTCTTTGGTGAGTCATAATTTAATTTAGACCTAGCAGTGCAATAAACTTGAAATTTGCTCTTTGTTACTTTGGCATTTACAAAGAAAGTGTGCAGAGAGATATTTTTTTAAAAAAGACTTTCAAAAAAGTACCGGTAATTTAAAAAACTAGTTAGAGTTAAATGTGCAAGATCCAGAAAAGTAGTTAATTGTCATTATGGTTACAATTTAAAAAGGTAATGTTGCTTTCCCATTCCTCAGAGGTACTGTATATACTCGTGTATAAGTTGAAACAATTTTGACACACACCCCCCAAAAAAAATCAACCCAAAAACCTGGGCCAACTTATGTACTGAAGGTAGTACAAAGTGAAGGCAGTGACAAGAGGCAGAGACAAGTAACCCTTCTTGGCATGGAAGCAGCACTCCCACCCCATTAACCCTCCATTGCCCAAACCATGAGGCTTATACAGTATGCTCCTATTAGAAATGGCCACTGCAGTCTCGCTTTGGGCTCTCCCCATGTTACTGCTGAAAACCACTCTGCTGAAAAAGAAAGTGAGGAAGGAAGGAAGAAAGGAGGACTGCCTTTATTTCTTCAATTTGGACAAGGAAGGTGTAATGGGGTGAGAGCGCTGCTTTTACCCCAAGAGGGGCTTCTTGTCTCTGCCTTTTATTCAGGCTGCATTCTCATTCTTTCTCCTTATTTATATTCCTTTCTCTATCTGTATTTGTATAGAAGTAGGCATTTTAAGATCAGCAGTGACATTTACACATCCCCCAGTTGTAATCCCTCAAATAAACAGATGCTTTCCTTCTCTTTAGCTTCTCCTAAGTATTTTCTGAAAATATTTGTTTGTTACATGTCCCTAAGTTTTATCATCAACTTATCAACAGCTCATAGCAAAATCTATAATTTTGGCCCCCAAACCTGTCCTTGACTTATACATGAGGTCAACTTATATGTAAATATATATGGTAGATACTTTTAGTTACTTTACCACATCCACATGCTTTGAGCCTCTGGCCTGTAGTACCAAACACTCTTTTTCCAAATTGTCTTCATCTCAGCATCAGCAGCAGAGCACAAGAGAGCAGCAGGGACAACACTTAAACTGCATGATATTTCTCCTCCACCATCCTTAACTATAAAACTGACAGTAAAAGTGACAGTTATACTGCAAAAAGAATGATGGTATCTCTCCTTAAGTTACACAATGTAATGTAACTATACCTTCATTATTGGCAAAAAGAACCAATTACAACTAACCATTTATTTGTAACCAGACCTTGAAACTTTGGTATAAAATACTAGTTCCTTTTGTTAACTGTTAGTGAGTGCCCAGATTAATGCATTGTTATTAACCAATTCTACTATTATTGTAGAGAAATGTTTCATTTATTGCATTAATCATTATTTTCATTGTTACTTTTAAAAGAAACCATAGGCAGTCTGCACACCAGAGATCCTGTTCTATGCAAAACTTTCAAGAGCTGAAAAACAGAGCTCATTTTACTGCAAAACCTTACTACTGTACATTTTAAATAGCAACTTATCACCACTCTTTGACAAGTGATCAGAGATAATGCCAGAAGAAGAATAAAACTAAGAGTCTGGACTGTTTGCTATGTGCTTCATTAGGTTAAAAACAAAATGTTAAATACAGATTTCCGTCAGTTTTTGTGGGGGTTCCATTCCGGACACACACACACCTGTGCGTGTGAAAATGAAATACCATGCATACTCAAGTCCCATAGGCCTGAATGGGCGCACGCTCCATTTGAAGTCTCCCCTCTTGCTGGTCCACGTAAAGCACAGACCACAGACTTCAAGTCTACGAAAACAGAGGGGTGACCGTATTTTCCATTTGCTATTTTAAAAGCTCAATGAATTAACATGACACATTATTTTAATATATTTCCAAGCCCTGTTTGTTACTTCAGAGCTTTATTATAGTACAGAATTAGTCATGATACACATGAAAAGGATTTTGTGTAGTTGCAAATTCAGTCATGCAATTATGTATGAGAGTTGCATGCAGTTATCAAAAATGCCATCATATGAGCATGTTATCAGGTGAATGTGATCTTGTGAAGGTCATAGTCCCTTACTAGGAGAAATAAGAGATATAAATTAAACAAACAAAACTGTGTACAAGGACAACTTCAAAATTTGGATGCGTGCCATTGCATATTACTATATTGTTAAATGCTCCTGAAAAAGCAGCTATAAGAGTGGGAAGCCAAAAAATGTGAGTTCTATACAAATATACATATGTGTGTGAGAGAGTGTAGATCTCTGATACAAGCTTATGGCTTGTATACAAGTTTACCTTCACAGATTATGTGTGGGTAGACAGTGGCATTGATAGTAAAAATAAAAATAAATAAATAGTGAATCTATTTTGTATTTAGCTGAACTTGAATAAAAAAATTTATGATATGCTGAAATTATTTTGAACTGATGCAATTAGATACTAAAGTTCCTGATGTGTACTGCACATGTGTGGGATCCTATGTAGGTATATCTACATATTATAATAGAAATGCCTTTCTATTTCTTTCTCTCTCTCTCTCCCCCCCCCCCTTTATATTTATTCATTGCACTTATATCCCACCTTTCTTCCAAAATGGGTTTCAAGGCAGCTTACAATAAATTTTTAAAAAACCAGTAACAGCTAAAACATTGCTTACAGATGTCAAAAGAGAATTAAATAACAGTATTATTAAAAACATAGGGCCTCTGCAGACTGGCCCAAAGGGCCTGCCTGGAAGCAGAGATTGGAAGGGGCAGCCACACGCCAGCCACCCCAACCCCACGGCAGCAGTGTCCTGATGCCATGCGCCATTACGCATGGCACGCGGCGTCAAGACGTCCTTCCGGAACAGCACTTTGACGTGCTGTGCTGGAAGGGGCACTAAAGAGCTGCACGCTGGCTCTTAGGGCAGCCTTTTGCCACCCCTGAAAGGAGCGGCATTTTGCCACTCTTTTCGGGGTGGCAAAAGGGAGAATCGAGGCTGCGGCGTGGGGTTGCCGCAGCCCCGATCCTCCGCTTCCCAGGGCAGCCCAGAGCTGTCTGCAGCCCCCCATAGTTAAAATAATTAAAACACTTAAACAATATAATTTCATTTAGAGAGTAAAGATTTTTTATAAATACTGCACACCATATTACACAGTAAAACTCCATAATTAAAATTCAAAAGGCCTGCCTACATAAGAATGTCTTTACCTCTCAGCAGAAAGAGAGGAGGAAGGGGACTGGATGCAAGGCAGACAGAAATGCTGTCCATTCCCCATCTGCAGAGTGTAGTGTGGGGCTGATCACACCATGTTCTTCTTTTCTATACATGGGTTGAATATATTGTATATATGTGTGCATGCATATTTAGCATATGTAGCTGCTGATGCCTTCCATGTTGGTGAATCCACTTGGGGCTTTACTAGTAGAAGTTTATCGCAAAGTTAAATAATACAGCTTACCTGATCTGGCTTAAAATTTAAATCGGGTGGCATCCTGATATTATCACAAGGATTTTGCTGCCAAATTTGCCACCCAGATACAGCCCGGGTTCATCCCCGCTCCCAGGGGCATTCAGCACAGCTCTTTTCAAAGTCAGGAGCTTTCTGGCTTGAGAAAATGGCCACCGGAGCAGTCCTGGGAGCAGGGATGGACTTGGGCAGTGGATTCGGCAGCTAAATCCTTGTGATAATATCAGGATGCCCCCTGATTTAAATTTTAAGCCAGATCAGGTAAGCCGTTTTATTTAACTTTGCGATAAGCTCCTAGGAATGGTATGAGTGAGTAAGAAGCCGATCAAACTGGATTCATGCTTATGTCAATGAAAGCAAATTAAGCCCATCTAGAAAGAGGGCAATGCTTTTAGAATAAGTGAAGCATTGTAAGCATTGGAAATTTGCCCTTTGACAATGATGAACATGTTACCGTTACATGCTCCTCCTGAAGTAATGAGCCAATCAAGTGTAATGTGGCTGGTTAAATATAGAATGAAAAGGTGCTCCTTGTATCACAAATATGAATCCAGATGCATGTGCATTTCTTATCTACATGTATGGTATTCATCCCATGTGAGAACTTTGTCTGCCATCACACAACAGCTGTTCTGGAATAGAGCATAAGATTATAAAGAGATAATAGACAACATACATTTTGAGAATTTGTATATGCACTGGGTATGGATGATAAAGCAGTTGCACTGTCCATCAGAGTTTTTCCCAGTCTATTATTAGGTATTTCCAAATGATTTAAAATAACACATCAGTGTGGTACAGTTCCAAGCATAATAAGTTGGTCTTTCTTTTTCATTAGCTCAAATGAAGATTGGCTGTGACAACACAGTGCTGCGAATGGTCTCCAGTGGCAAACATATCAATCGTGTTACATTTGAGTACCATCAACTGGAACAGCATGAACTGGAAACCAGAAAAGAGAACAGCCTTGAGGAGTTTTGCCTTTCCAGCATCTGAGAGGACAGACAAGTCATTCTTGTCTGTAATGCTGTGTTGTTTTTGGGCGGCTAACTTTATGAACCCTTTCTAGTGTATAAACACTTACCTTTTCATACTAAGTCATTCTTTCTAGTATTAGAACAGAACAGTATTAATCCTAGCATTTCCAATATATTGTCCACCCCATCTTCAAATGTATTTAGTATTTCCAATGCACACAAATATGTATGGAATCCAAAAGCAGCACTTGTGTATGTATACATCCATTGATTCAAAGCAAAAGACAAACACACACAGAATCTGGGTGCATGTTTGCAATGCAACTATTACTTCAAATATGTGTGCAACTTTTGCAATCATTTTGAGGGCCCATGCAAAACACAAAAGATGCTGAAATTCACAAAACAATTTCACCTCTTTTACATCAGTTACAAATATTTAATATATATAGAGAAATTACCCCTCAATTTTATAAGAGTACATTCTGTATTTGTGTGTGCAAAAATTAATTGCTTGTTAATTTATTAATACAAATGTATAATTAGTTGTTTCTAATAAAATTTATAGCATGAAAAAGGTTTTTCCTTCTACCAGTCCAGGCATGAATAAATACATGCAAAGTACTGTCAAAATCAAATCAAAATTTGGAATCTAATTTCAATTGTATTCCCCACCACCACCTTTAAGTCTTATCAGCTCGTATGTTTCCCTACTAAAAATAATTACTGTGGATTTTGCTCACTAAAAAGTCTGTAGACCACTGCAGTGGCATTAATGTGGACATTTAAAAATATCTGTAGAAAATATGGGTGGGGGGGGGGACTTTCAATAAGCACTGCTTTTTGAACTGCAGTAAAATTAAATAAGTGGGCAGAAGCATTCATGAAGAGAGATATGATTATACAAAGGTTTGTTTGTTCCTAAGCTTTAATCTGGTTGTAGGAATGCCCTGCTGGCAATGCAGCAGGATCATATTTCCATAGTTAAGAATTAGTGTTCTCATATACTACTATCATTCACAAAAAGATACTTATTTCACATCTTTTTGCACAGAGGTGGGCAGAAGGCTGATCTGGATCTACTATTACATTTCTGGATTTCTCTTTGTATTAAGTGTATGAAGTAAATTTATATTAGATGAATT
Organism: Phrynosoma blainvillii; assembly: GCA_026167975.1. Lineage (NCBI taxonomy): Eukaryota > Metazoa > Chordata > Lepidosauria > Squamata > Phrynosomatidae > Phrynosoma > Phrynosoma blainvillii. The sequence goes on along the minus strand of JANUYF010000002.1, from coordinate 51,780,937 downwards.
TGTTAAGTGAATGAGGAATTTGTAAGTGAACTGAATTTCTAAATTGAAATTGAAATTCTAAATTTAGCAAGCAGCCGAGGTCTATCTAGTGCTGCACAGTCTGTACACAATACATTTCATGGGCCTCCTGTTTCCCTCTTCCCTGCCTCATTTTTTAACCTCAGGAATCTCACTAGTAGTACCTCACAGAGCCCTCTGCCATTTCACCACCCCTTTTAAAGCCACTGAAGTCATAACACCAATTCCTTAGCCTTCTGTTTTCCTTCTTTCCCCACCCCTCAGGTATCTCAGTACCAGTGCCTGAAGGCTAATTTGGCGGCGGGGGGGGGGGTCTCTGGAGCTATCAAGACTATCCAGTGCTTGTTTTGGTTTCACCTCCATATTTCCAGGCTTTCATCCAAAATCTTTCTTGGAATATCCTAGATTTCTCTCTCTCCTCCATCTCTTAAGTTCTTCCTCCCCACTCCCATTGATCCCGTGTCTCTAGGAGACACTGTGCTATGTGAACTAGGAAGGGTGGTCACTCTACCATCTCCTCACTACTCACATGGGCACCTCCATCTGACCTTATCAGAAGCGGTGGCATGCCAGTCAGGCTTTACACAAAGCTCCTGCCCATGAAGAAGTGGCAATTGCTGTTCTGGAAACAGGAAATGAGCCAGCAGAGTCAATGTGGTGTCAGTAGATTGGCTTGTGTGGACAACTATGTGGTGTTCCACTGTATTTGGCCTGGTGCATGTGGCTGCCATCATGGTTGATCCTGAGCCGCCCTGTATTAAGCAGCCGGTGTAGACTAGACACTAGTCAAAATGCTAAAGTTCCACTGGCTTCTTCATCAGGCACATGTATTAAAAGCCATACAGAAGGGTGGGGAATTACAAGGTTAAAAATGAAGGTGTGCCAGGGGTTGGTGTCATGCATTGTTGGGAGGAGCTATGGGGGCAGACTGCCTTTGAGCCGGAGGTCTATTTAGGCTCTGGCTGCAACCACACCAAAGCCCAAATGGAAGAGACTGCCCCCTCCCCCAGCAGCCACTGCCTCTGGAGGGAGCAGTGCCAGTCCCCCAAAGGTCCATTTGGGCTCTGGCATGTTTTTAGCCATGCCAAAGCCCAAATGGAAGGGACTGCATGATGCCCTTTCTTGCTTACCCAGCAGCCACACCAGGTGTACCACCCCACTGGGCGACACCCCCCTCTGGGCTGTCACCTGGTGCATTCCACACTCTCTGCAGCACCCTAGTGACACCACTGGAGGTTAGTCATAGGCCTGCATTTTGTCAAGATGTTGTTGGTATTGTTCTGAATTGGGATGGTATGGAGGGATATCAATGCAAGCAGACCCCTCCTCCTTCTAGCCATGTGGTACTGGGAGACAAAGCATTCTAAAGTCCAGGAAATAAAATTTAAATTCTATTAGCAACAAAAAAGGTACTTCCTTTGAGATCCAGGATGCCTCCTTCCCTTGTGAGGCTACAAACCCCTTTGTTAGGCAGAGAACATTGAACCTCTCAAGAGACTGCCATGCTTTTCCATACCATCTCAGTGGAGAACAACACCAACAACATCCTGACAAAATGCAAGCCTGTGACTAACATTGGACGTTTTCACACTGGGCAAAAGGAGGACGCTAGCCGGCCTCCCGCCGGCCTCGCTCCGGCGCCATTTCCCGTGTGTTTACACACACGCGGCGGCAAACCCCGCCCCTTCCGGTGTCATCCCTGCGTCCGGCCGGCTTTTGGCTCCGTGTGTTCAAACACACGGAGCCCTAAGTCCGGCGTCACTCCGGACGAACCAAGGATAACTCCGGCTGAAGCGGCAGAAAGGTAATTCCGGCTGTCCAACCGGAATTAGCCTTTCGGCGGCGGAGCCATTCCGGAATCGGCGGCACGACCCGTTCCGGAATGGCTCCAGCCGGCTTTAGGAGGACAATGTGAAAACGTCCAATGTCATGTTTTTTCCTCCTGTATAATTTTAACACCTTTGCTTGATGAAGCTAATGAAGCTTTGAAAGCTTGTAACTTGTATTTTGTGCATTTTGGTTGGCCCAATAAAAGTGTCACTGTTTTGTATATTTTGGATGTTGTTGTACTTTGCTATATGGCCAACACAGCTACCCAGATATATTTCCTAAATTCTGGTGTCTAACATAATTTCCCTGTGAATTATGATTACACTGCTTTTTGCTTCAAATGAGCCCAGCACTTAAAATTTCAGCTTGAAACCCAGGCCTGCAAAATTGGATGGCAACCAAAAACACTTATCAAATGTTGAGGCGTCTAGCACAATGCTCCAATAAATTATTCCTGCCACACACATGCAAACATTATTTTGTATTATTATAGATAAAAGCACCAAAATACTCCCTTCTCCCAAATTATACTGCGGAAATGAAGAAAGCTTGCAATAATCGGAAATAGTTATTTTATGAAGAACCACGAACTATTTCATTTTTGACACCCAAAACAAAAAATCCTAGGCAGCTAATTCTTTTAATTATAAGTGTATGTATTTTCTATCTGACTCTGTGGGTTTTTGGTACTAAAACAGTAGATCTTAGGTGAGTAGAGAAATTACGTATCTTTATATAAGCTCCCTTAAATCCAAATTTCTCCTCCTACAGTCATTCCTTTCCCATGTAGAGACAGCCTATGCCTCACCCAAATATGCACATGAAGTGGAATACAAGAATAGATTTGTCCTGGTGTCCATGCACTGGGTGGAACACTGAGATAACCTCTGTAATATGCAAATACCTCTCACTGTATGCATGGCTGTAGAGTTTGCATTTATGAATGAGAACTTTGACTATGTACAATTTGTTCCCACATTCTGTTATACACAAGGAACAAATGGAAGCCACACAGAAAGGGGCAGGATCAATGCATACAATGTCATGACCAACCTCTACGGATGGAATGTATTCCCAACTAGGTCATGAACAGAAATGTCAAAGGCTAAGTTTGGTGAACAGAGTAGGAACACTCAAACTTCAGAGCCTTTTTAACAGTTTGGGAGAGAACAGAAGTGTGAAATATCAGAAATGGACAGGCAATATGAAGCCTCTGAACCAAGGTAGCCATACACATACTGCCAGAAAAGAGAATAAAAGAGGGCACAGTTCTGCATAAAATGTGTACATCCTAATTTATATCTTATGTCTGTGCCTTTCAGTCACCTGTTGACTTATGGTGACCCCATGAATTTCATAGGGTTTTCTTGCACAAGAAATATTCAGGTGGCTGTACCAATCCCTTCCTCATAGAAATATTTCCTATAATCTATACAGCAAGAGCATAATAGAGAACTTGATGTGCAACCAGGCGGCCAGTCCTGTATGCCCCTCCCACTCAGTCTGCTGCCCAGTGTTGCCAAGTTATCAGTATTTGCACAACATGTTTACCAAGACGTGTGTGTGTGTGTGAGAGAGAGAGAGAGAGATTGAGATGTGTTAATTGTTGGCTGAATTGAAATCCTATCTGGCCTAGGATAAAGAAGGATTAAAACAGCTGCTGAAAGTCAATTTAACTCCCTCACCAACCTCCAGGGAGAACCACAGAAATAAAATGCTTTAACAGGAATAACTGGTCAATGTTAAATATTCCTAGGGAAAAAGGAGCAATCAATCAGACAGTAAGCATGAATTCACCCCCAGGCAAAGATATTTCCCTATAGCTGATATCCTTTGTCTAAAGAATAGTTTATATTGGCATGGAGATCATTCCCATGGGTGGGTGACTGTCAGGGGTAGCAACCAAAGCATGCCTATACTTTGTAGCTGGTAACTTGCATCTCTCTCTCGAAGAGTGTAGGCATAGCATGTATTCATCTCAACTTTGTTTGTTGGTCTTAGCCACCTCTCTTCCTTTATCAGTTAGATTGGTGTAGTGGTTGGAGTGTTGGACTGTGACTCTGGAGGCCAGGGTTTGAATCCTGGCTTAGCCGTGTAAAGTTATATTCTATCAGCCTTCATCAAACCCCCTTTGAAGAAACTTGCCAAGAAAACCCCATGATAGGGTCATCATAAGTCAGGAACAACTTGAAGGCAAACAACAACTTCTACAATTAGTCTGCTTGTTTGTCTTCCGTTTTGCAATTAGTTCTTTCTTTCTTTCATGTTTGAAGAACACAGTTGCAAAGCCCCTCTCAATGATATGCAATGTAATCTTTTATAAAGGTCAAGGTAAAGTCCCTTGACATGTCTAGGGGGAGGTGCTCATACTAAGACAAAGAGCCAGCATATTTTGTCACTTTAGAGGTAAAGCCATTAGCCATTCCAGATTCCATTTGTCAATTCCTCGGGAAAACCACCAAAGACTTTGCTACACCATGGAATAGCAGTAAGCACCCCTCAAGGGTATGAAATAGGATATAAATATCAGCCCAGCTCTAGCCTCGTGTGTGCACATGAGCTGCTGCCTGAGCCACATTCCATCTTCTGTAGACCTATCTTCAGGACTGGTAATTATCACCCTCCCTAATTCCCCATGTCCAACCTTTCACACCTTTCTTTCTGTTAGCCTTGTATGGTTCTTAAGGTTGCATTGGTTTTCTGTGTTTGCATGCACCTTTGTACATTTCTAAATAAAACCTTTCTATTTACTAAAACTGGAGTCTCTTTGCAATTAGTACCAGCATACACAGGTGAAAAGATCACCAGAGTTATCCTCCTCTTCCAGGCCTCCTTTTCAGTTATAATTTACCCCAAATTCTAAGTAGAGTAGAGGGTAGTAGAATAAGAGGAAGACCACACACCAGATGGATAGACTCAATAGGGAGGTCATGGGACTGAATTTGCAGGTCCTAAGCAGAGTAGTGGAGGACAGAGGGTCTTGGAAATATCTCATTCACAGGGTCCCCATGAGTTGGGGTTGACTTGAGGGTAGTTAACAACAAACAACAAGGTTTGTATTTTGTACCTTTCCCATTCCTCTAGAGTATTTCTTTCTCCTTGATGAACTCAGTGATGGCCTCTTATATCTGCTGTACTTTCCTGTACAACATAACTTATACTGTACTTCAAAGAAGTGATTCATTACAACCATTTTTATTTACAGCCTCATTACTTCTGGTATCTGAGGAGATTTTCTTGTTGAGAAAGTGACGCACTTTTCCTCCTTTTCCACTTTGTCTTGGCTACTTATCTCTAAAGATCAGCAACTACTAATCATAGCAGCTATGGATTTTGTTCGCACATCATTTCCTATAAAAGGAAATGCAGTATATTACACGTGAGTCACTACAAAATGAACAGCTTTCATTATCTGCCTCTATTTCAAACTAAATTGACATTTACAGAATGACAAAAGACATGGCACTGCTTCAAATCCCCTACCTTCTCTCATTTCTTTTTTTTAAAAAAATACAATATTTAATAATATAACGCTTTCTCTTAATGGTAAATCACTAATTGCCAATGTAACATTTTTTGACTGAAAATGCATTTATGTCAGAGACAAAGGTAGCATAAAGATAGCATATTGAAAGATATCTAGTAATTGAGTTTATGTACCTCTACCCTACAGCACACTCCTTGAAAAGCTACACTGGAGGGTCAAGGAAGGATCCTCAGATGCTTCTCCACAATGGTGCAGGATTTGGCAAATGAGGAGGCATGCAACTTCTTGCGGGAGGGGTCAGGATGACAGAAACAGTAGAAACCAAAGCATCTCCAGTAACCACACAACTGACCTCAGTTTCATAACCAAACCCAAACATCAACTAATTCTATTCTTTCTTTCTTTCTTTCTTTCTTTCTTTCTTTCTCCTCATATAAAGACTCAATTTCTAAATAACAATACAAGTTAAAAACAATACAAAAGCATTTGAAATTTATTCATTTATTCATTTCATTTCTATGCCGCTTTTCTCCCAGAAAGAGACCCAAGATGGCTTACAAGATAAAAACATTGTATGTAGATCGGTAGATATAAAATGTAGATATAATATTTAAAAAACAAACAATTTCAAAAGGTAAAAACACTACACATTAAAAATATTAAAATGTATTAAAAATTACATGCAAACCTTGGCAGCACAGTATTTAAAAGCTCAACCTTTGTCAATCTAAAAAAGCCTGGTGACAAAAGAATATTTTCAATTGCTGGCAGAAGGAAGGAGGAATCTATCCTGGCTTTCTTAAGGAGCGGGTTCCAAAGCCTGTGAGCAGTCACCAAGAAGGCCCCTTCTCCTTTTTCCCATCAAAGGAACCTGAGAGGCTGGTGGGACAGAGGGCGTTTTCACACTAAAGTCCCTAAAGCCGCCTGGAGCCTTTCCGGAACGGCTCGTGCCGCTCATTCCGGGATGGCTCCGGCGGCGACAGCCAAATTCCTTTTCAAAATCGGAATTACCTTTCCACCGCTGATGCCGGAGTTAGCACTGTTTCGGCCGGAGTGAGGCCGGACTTACTGCTCCGTGCATTTGAACACATGGAGCAAGGAGCCGGACGGACGCAGGGATGGCACTGGAAGGGGCGGGGTTTGCTGCGGCGTGCGTGTGAACAAGCTGGAAATGGAGCCGGAGTGGGGCCGGACGTCCTCCTAAAGCCCCGTGTGAAAACGTCCAGAGAGAAGGGCCTCACTTGGCTTCAAACTGCTATAATTTTGCAGTATGGATACATCCCAATTGTATAACATAAAACCATACCAGAGTAGTGGTTTGAGTGTTGGAAAACCAGAGGTCAAATATCCACTTGACTATAGAAACATACTGGGTGACCTTGGGAAAATCAAACTCTCTCAGCCTTGAAGGAAGCAGTGGCAAACCCTCTCTGAATGAATCTTCCCAAGATAAATCTGTGATACATTCACCCAGGGTTATTATAACTCAGAAACAACTTGAAAGCACACAGTAACAACCATTTCACAACTGATTTCACAACAGCAATATAGCCATGCATTCTCCCATTGTGAAATAGTCTATCTGCTATTGAGATTGAAAGAGTGTGCAAATGAACCTGTGCCAATGGAATCGCCAACACAGCACACCTGCTTAGACAATGTTTAAACAGCCCTAGACATGATACCACATTTTTACAACCTTTGAGAAAATGCAAACACTTGTGCCTCCACATTTATGCCAACATAAAGCCACCACAAAATTATAGGAGACTTTCCAGAATTTTGTGGTGGCTTTATGTTGGCATAAAGTAGCATGGAAAGGCTACTTCTTCAGTACTGTAACTCCCAGAATTGGATTCATAGTTGATCTAGGATTCTGGGAGCTGTAGTCACAAAAGCAACTTTTTGAAGCTTTGTTGGTTTTGTGTGTGTGTGTGTGTGTGTGTGTGTGTTGTTTTTTACAGAGAGGAGCTAGTTGCAAAAGGACACAGCACAAAGATAGGACAACTGCATAAATTCCATTCATCTTTCTATTTTTACCAATGCAAATTATATGTTATCTTCCAGCGTTCATGATTGCAAATCACTGTGGCTATTGTTGTCAAATCTTGAGTAGCTTCATTCAATTCTTCTTGACTGAAGCCCATTTTGAAGTCTATTTATAAGGTTTGCTTTTTAAATTGAAAAGCACTCCCTAATGCCTGAATGAACAATGGCTCTTCCTGGGGTCATTGATGTCTGTAGTTGCTTTTTGAACTGATAAAAGCATTATTGTCAAGTCCATGTTTGAATGAAGCACCCAACTTGAATAGTCAGTTCAATTTGTTTCTTTGTCTTCTTTCTAAAAGCAGTTCTTAATTTTCTTTGATTAAATTACTTTTGATAAGAATGTGATGGGATAGCACATTCCAGAACCTATAGAGGAAAACAAGACTTCTTTGTTGAAACAAAATCAGTTCAAGAATAGCATATAAATGTGAAAAACGACATCAATTTCATATTGATAAATGAATCCTTAGTCGTTCAAACCAGTATTGGGAAGCTTCAAGTCAGACAGGTCCTAGCACAGTAGCTCAAAAGACAAATATTCTGTCTCCCCTTCCTGATCAGATATTTTTGTAGTTTAAAAAAAATAAAGACAGAAGAAACGGTGATGTTTATATATGAAAAACACTGTCATCTGGATTTGTGTAAAAATTTGTGTTCAAAGCAGAGTAGGAAGTAACAAATTAAAAGTAATACAGTTACTTATAAAAGCTTACTCTGGTATATACAGTACTGAGTAATATTTTCTAGTTTTAAAAGTTATCTTGAAGTAACATGTTTAAGGAAATGTTCAACTTTTATGCCATTCTTTTATCAAACCTATTAAAAACATACCAATAATACTGAATCCAATTAGTAATGCAGTGAGTTAAAACCCTGATTGTAATTGTTAACATCAATGAGTGAGTTGCTTTTCAAACACCAAAATGAACAACGGAAATGAACTACTTTTTAAAAAATCTTTCTAAGCTCTTACTTTAGGAAACAGTAATAACAATAACGATGATAACGATAATAGCCTTCTATTATAGGTAAACTTTCATCACAATCAACAGTACAAAAAAAAAAAAACTGGGGGCGGGGAGGTCCCAGGAAAATAATACCATCAGCTGCAGCATATCTTTATGAAAGAAAATCAGAAGAAAGGACAGTTTAAATACATGTACTGAAATTTTGTTAAAACAAGCTAATGAAGTATATCCTCACTGATAACAGTATTCATTAAATACTCTTTTAATTATTCAGTGGTGTAGGGACCAGAAGCACTTCAGTTTTTCCTTCCACTGCTGCATAATGCTTTCCATTAATATATTCACCCTTGTGATTGTGGGGATAGTCTCAAATGGATTTAGATCACAAGAGTTTCATTGTTATTATGTTTCCCTTTTCCAAAGCATGAAAAATATAAAATGCAGCTTCATTTTATTGTCAAAGAAAGAGACCAGCAACTCAACAAGTTGCAACTTGTGGGCCGGAGATAGATTAGTGGTACAGGCGTCCACTGGGAAGGCCTTTTTAAAGATGGTTGCCATAACACTGACACAAATCTCAAGTGGTGGAGTCTTAATTGGGACTTGGGGATGCCCTTTTAACATTCATGCTTATTTTCAGCTGAACATCAGAGACAGAGACATACTAGATTTTCATTTCAGTTCCATTTTTCTTTTTTCCACATTATTGTTGTCCCAAATACCTCTAACACACACAGTGACATACAAGTCAAGGATAATTTCAGAGTCACCCAGTAAGAATTCAGAGTCTTGTCAGTATTTCAGAACTAAATTTATAGTACAAACCTCTGAACAATTACTTACACGTAAGATCCACTGAAATCATTGGGCTTCTTTCTGACTAGAGATGTACAAAGTTGCACTGTAATAATTTTTCTAAGACTGTAACACTTATCTTGGAACAAGTCTTAAACTCAAAGGAATTCTTAAGTATGCACAGGATTGCTTTGTAAACAATAGTTTATATTTCATATTCCAACAATTAAAAATGAAAAGGAAGGGAAATAATGCTCCCTCTTTAAAGGGTTTCAGCCGACAAAATGTGTGAGGCCTGCTTGTTGTATGAAAATGCATTTTGTTGAAATGGCACCTTGTTCCAACAGAAATTGCACTTTTCTCCAAAAGGTCTCCTAGAGATTTGCTTGTGCTGTTACAACACAGCAACAGTTTGATGGACCTGTTTAAGATCTAATGTTTACTGTCTATAAATGGCATGCTTTTTATGTTGTTTGGAGCTAGGCTACAATGGTTTAGTAAGAATGAAACAACGCCAAGAGGACTCCCAGTCTGACCTTTAAGCACTCAATCTGATCTCATGAAGGACCTGAAAATGAAGCACATAAATGATATCAACAAAAGGCTGCTTGAATTATTTTGGGATCTTGTGTGAAATCTAATATCTGGTCCAATAACTTGACGTCTTAGCTATAAGGTATTCATTTTTTAAAAATGAAAGGAATTTAATTTCTAGCCTTCAAGGTTTCTAGCCTTTGAATTGGAGAAAGGAGCCAATTCTCATCCATGAGAGGTAGCACTGCTGTGTTTTTGGACAAAAGTGTGTTCAGAGGTCTACTGTATATACTCGACTGTAAGTCGACCACATGTATAAGTCAAGGACAGGTTTGGAGGCTAAAATTATGGATTTTGATATGACTCATGGATAAGTTAAGGGTAAAATTTAAGAACATGTAACAAAGGATCTCAAAAGGATGCAGTAAAGAAAAACAATGCCAAAGAACTCCCATCATATTCCCCCATATATTTAGAATGACTACTGTTTTTAACTTTGTTTATGGTTTTAATTCTTGCTTTTAACTTGTCTTGTGAATTTAATGCATTTTTAAGGGGGGTTATTGTGTTTATGATTGTTGATTATTGTGGGATAGTTTATGTGTTGTTTTAGATGTTAACTGCCTTGACTGCTTCGGCAAAAGGCGGGGTATAAATAAAGTTATTATTATTATTATTATTATTATTATTATTAAAATTCCAGCAGGTATGAATTTGTGCTCACCCTAAAGCCTGGATGGATGAGATAATAGAGGGAAGTCATTGCTTCTAGGACAGATTATGCTCTTGCCTTTTACCAGGGGATGGTTCCTTTTTTAAAAAAAAAAGAGTTAAAGCACAGTACTTACATCAACCTGTGAATAAGTCGACCCAGCTTTTTGATGTCAATTTTTGGATTAAAATGTCTAGTTGTATACATAAGTATATACAGTATTTCTAGTTTGCACTTTCTGGATTTTTGTGGTGTTTTTTTTTTTTAAAGAACTCTCAGAATCCCTCAAGAGGCATCAGGTAGTGCTTATGCTGTTGGAATAGGGTTGTAAGTGGGAACAGTATGCAACTATTTTGTTTTTGTTTTTTACATCTTTGCATTATCTTTGTTGCATACCCTCCAACATTTCACAGATGAAAACTGGGATATATGTACTCAAGCAACATCAGAGTATAGTCAAACCGGCAAAAGTTATTGATGAGGATGCCCACGGTAGGAGATGCTGCAGCAGGGTGCTTTTGCCTGAGCCTTTTGGGAAGTGCAACAGTCCACCCCATCGTCTCTTCTCCCACTGCTGTGCTAATGAAGTGCAAAGGATTCTTGCCCTTTGAACTTCAGCAACTGGAAACAAAGAGAGAAAAGTGGCTGAGGGAGAGAGAAGCTAGGGCATTTTAAAAGCAGCTGAAAAAAATTGAGACAATTAACTGGAACGTCTCTGCCAAATCAGGCAGTTGGTAGTATATTGGTGCTATTGTGTTTTTTTCCCAGTTTTATAACATGTAAAATTGTTTTTATCCATTTGTCAATTGAGGTCGCAATTTGCAAACAATATAACAGAATTTGGCCACCACATGAGATATTGTATGGTCTTTGTTATCTAACAGGAGGCGTAAATAAAAGGAATCAGATTTACCTGGGAATTTACTTACTAATGGGCTAATCAGTTGGTGACGAGTATCCCTGTAGAATTGACAATAAAGTAGAACATGCTCATTGGTCTCAATGGCACCCAAACCACAGGGACAAAGACGGAATTCAAAGGGTATTTTTTTATATCTACCGTCCAACATGGCCGTGGGCAGTACATTAAAACGTGCCAAGGTTAAAGCCCTTCTAAACTTCGGAAGAGTAACATGAAATAAATATGGGGCTGTGACGGGGACCAAGTTCTGTGAGCTAAACAAAACATATTTAGAAAGAGAGGCAGAATCCATAAGTCTTTCTGCTTCTATAATTTTTTGTTTGATAATAGATTTAGCTCTATCAACGTCAAGATTCAGAAATTCATTTTTATCAAATCTTAGCTCATTTAGTTTCTTATGAATCAAATCTTAGCTCATTTAGTTTCTTAAGAATAGAAGTTTCCCATGTAGATTTAAAAGAATCCAAAAAGATTAAATTTATCAGCCTTCCAGGAATTTTATGCAGTTTTTGCCAGTAGGTGAGTATACTGATCCACAAACTGGACTCTATTTTAATAGACCCAGTCTCCCTCCTAAGAAGAGCATTTGGAACACAGTGAGAAACCTGTAGAATTCTCCTAAGAAACTTAGTTTGGAGACGTTCGAATACCTTGATGTTACTATATGGACCCAATTGGGCTCCGTAAAGAAGTTGTGGGCGAACCTTGGCATTAAACAATTTAATATCTCATGTGGTGACCAAATTCTGTTATATTGTTTGCAAATTGCGACCTCAATTGACAAATGGATATTTTACTACAGTTTAGATAGATTTGGCTGACAATGTATATCGGACAGATTATTTTTAGTCTGTATATTAATCTGTATATTAATTTGTTAATGTATATATTTCATATATTTTTATAATTTATACTGGTCAAAGACCGAATAAATTGAATTGAATTGAATTGAATTGTTTTTAATCTCATCTGCTGAGGATATATTTTGTTGGTTGGACAGAGTTGTTAGGATTGGCTTTTTTGTTCTGTTTTGTTTTTACAAAACTTCATTTTCAATTCCAAAAACATTAATGTGGCTCCTGGATGGCTTCTAAAGCTCTTTTTACTTCCACTTCAGTGCTTGGGATGAGATGAAGACTTGCCAGAACCATATCACCTATATTTAACCTTAGGAAGACTTCTTCTCCTAAGGAAGGTAAGAATGAATCATTTGGAATTTGAATTTACCAAAGAGACTATGCAATAACTATATCATCATATCTCTTCTTCTTCTTCTTCATTTATATCCTGCCCTTTTTCCAATACTGGCACTTAAGGCTGCTTACAAATTATCTAAACGATGATAGATAGATAGATAGATAGATAGATAGATAGTTAGATAGATAGGAGCCAGGATGTTGTCATAGTTTGAGCATCCTTCTATGACTCTGGAAGCCAGGGTTCGAATCTCCACAGCCATGGAAACCCACTGGTTGACACTGGACAAGTCATAGAGCTTTATGCATGAGAAAAGAAAGCCAAAACATAATGGGAGAATAGCAGCCTTCTCCATGCCTCTCTGCATGATGTCGTAGTATGTCTGTTTTCTTCCTGAGGGAGATGATCATAAAAACATATTTGACAAAAGCCACACTTTTATGGCCGTCTCCCTTGGGAAGAGAACTGAAGTGCTATGACAGCATGCAGAGAGGCATGGAGAAAACCATTACTCTCCTACTACGTTTTGGCTTTCTTTTCTAGTGCAAGAAGTTCTCTCTGCCTCAGAGGATGCCAAAGACAAATCCCTTCTGAACAACTCTTGCCAAGAAAACCCTGTGTTAGGTTTGCCTTGAGATCATCATAAGTCAGAAAGGACTTGAAGACACACAACAACAAGATAGATATGGATACAGATATATGTGTTATTTTAAAAACAATTAAACAATCTATAAAGTAAAATAATTTAAAATCAATTAAAGGACATGAACAAGGGAATCAACAAAAGTTGATTATGTTCTTAAAGCCTAATGGAATAGAAATTTTCACTTGCCAGCAAAAGAAGAGCAAGGATAGAGACATCTTCCTAGCTTCCCTAGGCTTCCAAATTATGGGGGAAGCTACCAAGAAATCCCTCTCCCTTGTTCCCTCCAAACATGCCTGGAAAGGTAGTGAACCAGAGAATAGCTAGAATTTATTCCCACTTAGCAAGATCTTTCCCAAATCTTTTTGCAATTGTAAAAATAAAACCTTTACCCAGGAAAAATAAAACTTTCTATGGACACATTTCAGCAAGTAGTTTTATTTAGTTTTAGCCTTAGATAGAATCTTGCTTCATTTTCCATTTTCACCATAATTAGAAATTAGAAACACACATATACACTGAACATTCTACATCTTATAGCAGTGGTCTGTCTTTAAAATGAATGCTTCTGATGAAACTTTTTCCATCCATTGTTATACAGCACTATTTTATCCTATTAACTCAGCTTTACAAGTCATTTCACATTTGCTGCAGTGCTGCTAGAAATAACTGTGATGATGTCACTAGGAAAGCAGATAAGAATTCCCTGAAAATGTAACTTTAAAGCAACAATGCTATCAAAATATCTTATTAATCAATTGCTTAGAAAGGGCTACTTTATAGCCAGATTCCAGGAGCACTGTATAGGAGGTGGTGAGTCGAGATAGAGAAATACTATGGATGACTTATGTATTTATAGCAAAGATGGGCAATATCAAAGGATCAGGGCACAAATTTCCATCCCCTACAATCCACCATAGACCACATACCCCCTCCAAACAGAGAATGGCCAGAAGTTTATTTCCATTTTTAATCATAAAGGCATGCAGGGGACGTGCACCATGGTTTACAGGAGAATTGTCCCTCCTGAAGTCAAGTTTTCCATGAGGTGGAAGTTCAATGGCTCTGGGGGCTGCAAAAACTGAGGATAACTGCATGGTGTTGTTGTTTTTTAAAAAAATAAAGGCGGTTAAAGTAAAATCATACCATAATTGTATGCTGCATACAATCTAACATTTCAGAGATCAGAACTGGAGCACATAAGCAAAATCAGAGTGTGGTCAAAAGGATGTAGCCAGCAAACAAGAGAGCAAAAGTTATCAGTGGGAAAGAACACTTAAAACTACTGTTTTTAAGCTATTTTAAAAAGGAAAACCCCCAAAATGAGCTTATTCGGAAGGTGAGGCTCCCTGTGCTGGGTTTTTCACTTTGAACTCAGTTTGCAATAAGATGAAAGATGAAAAAGTAAAGTGGGATGAGAGAGAAAGTGGGACATTTTAGAAGCAATTGAAAAAATAGGACAGTAAAGGGTTAACTGGGACTGTCCCTGTTAAACTGGGTCAGTTGGAGCATATGGTACCATGAAAGGACCCCTCAGAGGCAAGCCTCTTTAAGCTCAATTTGCTGTCTGTGTCTCATATCAGGCATGGGGAAAGTGTGGCCCTTCAGTTGTTGGACTGCAAGTCCCATCAGACCTAGCCAGCATAGCCATTGGTGAGCCAATGGAATTATGATCCAACAGCATTTGAAGAGCCACACTTTCCTCATACTGATTTGGAAAGCTATACTTACGGTAACTATGAGAGATGAGAACTGTAAAAATGTGGCACTATGGAGCATTCTGTAGAACATTCCAGAAAGCCAGTCATTCTGTCTTCCTGAATATTCCATTCCATTCCCTGTCCCTGTGATCTTTAATTAGTCAGCATTCAGTGACCACTGAGCATGCTTGGTCAGTTAGACAGTTTGCATCAGAGCCATAGGTGTAGACAGGGGAAAACTCTGGAGTTTAGCTCCTTCTTGTATTTTTGTTGTTAACTGTCCTTGAGTTGACTTTGACTCATGGCAACCCCATGAGCGAGACACCTCCAAGACCCCCAGTCCTCAACCATTCTGCTCAGTTCCTGCAGACCCAGGACTGTGGCTTCCTTGATTGAGTCTATCCATCAAGTAAATGGTCTTCCTCTCTATCTACTACCTTCCAACTTTCCTAGCATTATTGACTTTTCTAATGAGTCATTCCTTCTCATGGCATGTCCAGATATAAGTCTCTGTTTGAAGACATAGCCATGTTAATCTGGAAAATCAGTATGCAAAGGAATCTTGCAGCACTCTTGAGGCTAACTGAAAGATAGAAGTTGGTAGCATGAGCTTTTATAGACTTGAGCCTACGTCCTCCGATGTATTTGACCAAATCTTGATCAAATGCATCTAGAAAGTATGCTCAAGTCTCAAAAGTGCTGCAAGATCCCTTTCCATACAGTCTCAATTGAGTCATCTTGGCTTTCAGTGAGAGGTCAGACCTGATATGTTCTAAGACCTGCTTGTTTGACTTTTTGGCCATCCATGGTACTCTTGCAATCTTCTCCACATATCAAATGAGTTGATTCTCTTTCTGACAGCCTTCTTCACTGTCCAGCTCTCACATCCCTATATGGTGATGAGTAATTCACGGGGGTTGCAGACTGCCAGAAATAGTGCAAATTGAGTCCACTTTTAGGGTTAGGGTTAGGGTCAGGGAATCATGGGAACTGTATTTTATTGTGGCACCCAAGCTCTCTGACAGAGAAGGCTCAATGTCTCAGAAAAAAAAAAACAATTCCCATGATTCCCTAGCACTAACCCTAACCCTAAAAGTGGACTCAATTTGCACTATTTCTGGCAGTCTGCAACCCCTCAGTGTCTTAGACTATCCTGACTTTTGTGCTCAGTTTTATGTCTTTGTACTTTAGAATCTTGTCTAGTTCCTTCATAGCTGTGCTTCCCATTCCTAGTCTTCTTCTGATTTCTTGACTGCAATCTCTATTCTGACCCATGATGATCCAAAGTAGGGGAATTCTTTTACTATTTCTATTTCTTCATCATCTAAATAGAATTTATGTAAATTTTCTATAGTAATTATTTTTATTTTCTTAATGTTCAACATTAAACCCACCTTAGCACACTCTTCTTTGACTTTCTTCAGTAGTTGTTCCAAGTCTTTGTTGTCTTCTGCTAATGGTAGTGCCATCTGCAATAGCAATAGCAGCTTCATTTATATACTGCTTCATACCGCACTAAGTAGTCTCTAAACGGTTTACAACTGTAAGCTAATTGCCCTCAACAAGCTGGGTACTCATTTTAGTGACCTCAGAAGGATGCCAGGCTGAGTCAACCCTAAGCCCCTAGCTGGGATTGAACTCACAACCCTGCATATCTTAGACTGTTGCTATTCCTTTCTTCGATCTTCATCCACCTTCCTTTGAGTCTAAACCTGCTCTGTGCATGTTTTCTGCATACAAGTTGAACACATACGGTGACAGAACAGTCCTGTCTGACCCCATTGGTGATTTTTAGTTTTTATTTTAAAGTGTCTAGCACATTTACAGAGGGCTATATGAGAAAGTGTGTGGAGGCATGGCAGTGTTCTGCTCAATAAATTTATTTGTGCTCATTTTCACACCTTCTAATATTTAACTGATGAAAACTTGGATATGTGTGGCCAAGCGACATCAGACTGTAGTCTACTGGAAAGGAGAAGAATCTGCCCCTTCTTCTCCTCTCCCCCCTGCTGAGTTAACTGAGTGCAAACCAATTTTCCACTTTTAACTCATTGCAGCAACTGAAATAAAGAAAAAACATAGGGGGAATGTGGGAAGACAAGAATCTGAAACATCTGAAAAGCTGCTGTAAATGTGGGATGATTAATAAGGACTGCCTCTGCCAAATCAGGACAGTTGGAGGATATGCATCTTCCAATATTCTGGAAAAAATATGGAAAGGAAATCTCTGAAGTTTATCACACTGCCTTTTCCCTCCTTTCCTCCCAAGCTAGGCCCAGGTTGAAAACTTTAAAATGTGAATGTTATCCCACGCCTCTGTGCCCGATCATGGCATCCCATACCCAATCTGGACTTCTTCAGTACTTTTTGAAAGAATGGGATTTTCCTATTCTTTGCAAGGTGAAGGAGAAGTCTGGATTAGGTACGGGATGGCTCTTGCCTGGGCACAGAGGCGTACAATAACACCCACATTTAAACATTTTCATCCCACACCTAGCTTGGGAAGAAAGGACGGGAAAGGGCAGTGCAATAAACTCCTAAGTTACACACAAACAGACCACTGGTCCATGTGGTTCAATATTTTTGCAATGTGCACAGTGATTAGCAACAGCTTTCTGGGGCTTCAGACAAAAATATTTTCCCGCTGTAACTGGAAACTAGAAGCTTTTAAACCATGAATTCATTGGGAGGGAAGCGACATCATGTGATCTCATGGCACCACTTCCCTCCCGTCCCAGTCCTGTCCCCAGCCGTCCCTTACATTCATGGGGGAAAACCCATGAATGAGCTGCTTTTCACATGAGGCCTCAGGTGTGAAAAGCCATCTTGGGGCATACATGCAATTGGCGCTCACATGGTGTCACTGTCCCCTCCTTCCTCCCCTCACTAATTTTTTAAAAAAAATTCTAAGGTTTTTATGCAGTTTCAGAGCTCTGCAGCCTCAAGATTTTTTTAAAATAAAATAAAATGTTACATCGGAGCTGTGAAACTGTGCGACAAAAGTTGTGGAAAAAAATAGGAAAAGGCATGCCAGGGAGGGAGGCAGGGTGGGATTAGGAACAGGACAGGAAAGGAGTGCAATGGGGCAGCAGCCCCCAGTCGCACAAAAGAAAGTGCAATGATGGCTGCAATCAAAGAGGTAGGTTGCCATTTTATTTTATTTTTAGTGTGACTGCAGAGCGAAATGGGCTGGTGTGATAAAGCCCTAAGACTCTTAGGGCCTTTGCAGACTGCCAGAAATAGTGCAAATTGAGTCCACTTTAAGGGTTAGGGTTAGTGCTAGGGAATCATGGGAATTGTGTTTTGTTTTTTTTCTGAGACATCGAGCCTTCTCTGTCAGAGAGCTCTGGTGCCACAATAAAATGCAGTTCCCATGATTCCCTAACCCTTAAAGTGGGCTCAATTTGCACTATTTCTAGCAGTCTGCAAAGGCCCCTAGACCCCTTTCACATGTACTCTATCAAGCCAGGCATCACCCTCCTATATCTGTGCATTTCATTTTTACTGCCCAAGTGTAGTATCCTACATTTCTCCCCATTGAAATTAATTTTGTTAGTTTTGGCTGAACTTTCTAATCAATTAAGGTTATTCTGAATTTTGATCCTGTCCTCTGGAGTGCTAGCCACCCCTCCTAATTTGAAAAACACTTGTTTCTCTTGTATGCCTTCAGTTGTTTTCGACATAGGGCAACTCTACAGTAAACCTATCATCAAGGCTTTCTTGGCAAGATTTGCTCAGAGAGGGTTTGCCATTGCCTTTCCCTGAGGATGAGACAGTGTAACTCAATGGGTGACTCAATGGGTTTCTATACCCAAGGAGGGAGCCAGTGTGATGTAGTGCTTTAAGCCAGGGGTAGGCAACCTTTTTGAGCCAGGGGCCAGGTTGCTGTCCCTCAGACAATTGGGGGGCTGAAGCACCAAAAATAAATAAATAAATAAATAAGAAAATATTTATTTAAAAAATTAAAAAAATTAAAAAATATGCATGCACACTCTCTCAGCCCCAGAAAAGCCATGGCAAAACCCCTGTGGAGATTTTGCCAAGAAAACCCCAAGAACAAGTAATAACAACAATAATCAATATCATCATGGTGGGCGGCGGAGGGGGGTGGCGGAGGCAGCAGGACCGGCCTGGGGCCGGTCCAAAGGCCTCGGGGGGGGGGGCGCATCCGGCCCCTGGGCCTTAGGTTGCCTACCCCTGGTTTAAGCGTTGTACTATGACTCTGGAAGACAAGTACATATCCCTACTTTCACACTCTTATGGTTTGATAATCCCATTAGGCTCATGCTTAGTCCAAAACAGTGAGGACAAAATGAGGTGAAAAATAGCACAAGAAGAAACATGAAAACAGAGGGGCAGGGAATAAGGGATGAAACCTGAACCCTTTTCTAGCCCAAATTTCCTTGGGTTAAATGTCTGAAGGGGTGTAAATTGTAGCTTTTCCACAATGACATCAATTTAACTCCCACCAAATTTGTATGACGCACCCCAATCAGCCCCCTCAAATGCAAATTATGCCCTCATAATATAAACCTCTGTTTCCTGCTTCACTGTCACATGCTATAAGTAAACTGTGTACTGTACATAGCTCTGCAAAGGCACAGCAAATCCCTTTTTGTAATGCATCCCCCGCCCTGAAGTTGATGCCCTCATTTCCTATGTGTGCTACGTAAGCACTGCCATTTCCATGAATAAATATTACTAAAATATCTACCAAATTACTTTCGCTAACAATTTTTTAAAACATGAGTACAGTTACAGCCCAGTTGTGGACAAAGAATATAGTGGCAGCCACTCTCACAGAATCCTCTCTGGGGGGGGGGGGGGGAAGGGTACAGATCCGTATTGAATGTCCATAGACTAATTTAGATATGTAAGCTAGGGTGGTGTAGTGGTTTGGGCACTGGACTATGACTCTGGAGACCAGGGTTTGAATTCCTGCTCAGCCATGGAAACCCACTTGGTCACCCTGGACAAGTCACATTCTCTCAGCTTCAGAGGAAGGCAAAGGCAAACCCACTCTGACCAAATCTAGCCAGGAAAACCCTATGATAGGTTCAGCTTAGGGCTGCCATATGTCAGAAACAATTTGAAGGCACCTGACAATGGCAACAGCAATTTAGATATAAAGACTCAAATTAAAAAGCAATTACAATAATGCAGAAAAAGCACAATACATCTCACCATAAGGAGGAAGACTGACAAAGTGATATGTTTGCCTCTTCAGTTTGCCATCCAGGTGCTGAGTTGTAACTTCAGAATCTCTGCTGCTCTCTTTTCTCATGGTTCTTTATCTTTAAAATGGACAGCCTCACAAAGAGAGACCTATTCTCTGATAGTCTTTCAACTGGTCATCTGTAAAGACGTATTCCTGCAAAGAACTTTTCCTCTGGAAGAAATTAATCTAATGCATAGGATAAGAAAACTCTAATATAGAGTTTGTCCAGTAACCATGCTGTTTGGGGAACTCTGGCAGCTGTAGTCCAAAAAGCAATTTTTTGAAAGCTATGTTTTGATGTTGCCTATGATAAACATTAAAAATAAGCATGAGGCCTTGAGCAGTGCTTCTAAAGAAGCACCAGAATTAGCATGTCTTCTCATTTTGACTTGTGTACTAGCGGAAATCATCAAACATCTTTCATATGAGCTTAATGATGATCCAAGACAGTCAAAAACAGATGTTAACTGTATAAATTACAGTTCTGCATTTCTTCAGCTTTGATTACACTGATTGATTGATTTTTTAAAATTTATATCCCACCTTTCTCCCCAAAATGGGATTCAAGGCAGCCTAAAATAATCCAACAAAGATGCCACTAAAACATTAATTCGCATTAATGAAAAAGGAATTAAAACCAGTATTATCAAAAACATGCTTTAAAGCACTTAAAACATATTTAAGACATAATTTCAATGAAAGATTTTAAAAATATTATAACAGCACACCACATACACACACTGAACAACTCCATAACTAGTTGTTGATGCAGGAAGAGAGATAGGAGATAATGGTGTGGACAGTGAAGCAGTTTGGGAAATTAGAGCTTGGAAATCATGTTTTGTTGGACCACCAGTGGAGCATTATGAAATAGGTCTTTGAGAGCATGAAGTTTCCAGTGTTGGAAATATAAGAACCAAAGTATAAGTGAATGTATACATTTCTACAAGATGAGGTTTGTTTTTTAAAAGTAGTGAAAGGTTTTTTTTAAATACTTTTCTTGAATGAAAATAGACAAATCTAGGCAAGGTCTGGAAAGATTAAAATTACAAGATATTTGGCCACATTTATCATAGGAGAGTTGTTTCCAATTTATGGCAACCATAAGGCCATGTTGTGCCTTAATGCCCTAGAGTAGGGGTAGGCAACCTACGGCCCGGGGGCTGGATGCGCTCCCCCGAGGCCTTTGAACCGGCCCCAGGCTGGTCCTGCCGCCGCCGCCCCCCGCCATGATGATATTGATTATTGTTGTTATTACTTGTTCTTGGGGTTTTCTTGGCAAAATCTCCACAGGGGTTTTGCCATGGCTTTTCTGGGGCTGAGAGAGTGTGCATGCATTTTTTTTATTTTTTTAATATATATTTTTTGCTTCAGCTCCCCAATTGTCTGAGGGACAGCAACCCAGCCCCCAGCTCAAAAAGGTTGCCTACCACTGCCCTAGAGCCACCAGATTCCATCTGATCTTGAATCCCATTTTGGGGAGAAAAGTGGGATGTAAATTCAATAACTAAATAAATACATCTTAGAAGCTAAGCTGGAGTTAAGTAGGGTCAGCTCTCAAATATAGAGGACTAGCAAAACCATCTCTGAATATTTCTTGCCTTAAAAAATCCTATGAAATTCATAGGGTCATCATAAGTCAAGAGACGACATGTAGGCACATAAACATACACACAGCCATGTCACAGCCATGTTTTCTGGGCAAGATTAGTTCAGAGGGAGTTTCCCATTGCCTTTCTCTAGGGCTGAGAGTGTGACTTGCCCAAAGTCACCCTGTGGGTTTACATGGCTGAGCAGAAATTCAAACCCTAGCCTCCCAACGTTCTAGTTCAAACCACTATTCCATGCTGACTCTATATGAAAATTAGTACTTCTTTAATAAGGTATGGACATCAATGACAAGGAAAAAGAAAAGAAAAGAAAAAAGGGAGGATAAGCACTTGCTGCCAGAGGTAAGGGAGTTTTCTCTACCAAATTCCCGCCTGGAGGACAGTGAAATCAGTACTATTAGGTGAGGCCAAGTTTAATGCTGGCAGTAAACCTCTGTGATTCCATGAGATTTTGGGGAAGCAAAGTCTTCATAGAAGATCTTGTTGTTGTTATGTGCCTTCAAGTTGTTTCTGATTTATGGCAACTCTAAGACACCCTATCATGAGGTTTTCTTGGCAAAATTTGTTGCCATTGCCTTCCCCTGAGGCTGAGAGCATGTGACTTGCCCAAGGTCAGCCAGTGGGTTTCATGAACATTTTACACCAGTGCTAAAGCAGTTTACATTTGTTCCAGACCACTACTCACTATCAGAAATATATAGGTGTTTTTTCTAAAATTTTAATGTGTGAATGATTCAGTAGTTAAGAAATACTTTCAAAATAGACATGACAGTGAGTGACACTGTACGTTTTTATACTATTGTGTACTTATGACATACATTCATTAGGTAAGCCATTAAGGCTATTCATAGAACTGCTCAGCCTGCCATATGCACAATTTTACAAATGTTAGGTTCTTTTAAAAAATTACAATGTATATGAAATGTATCAAGATTTTGTGCCAAAAATAATTGCTGAAAATGATGCCCATGAACATATATTAGCATGGGAAAACTGTACAAATTTACACGAATGTAAATGTAGTTCCTTTGTTGTTGTTGTTGTTGTTGTGTGCCTTCAAGTTATTTCTGATGTATGGCAACCCTTTTCTTGGCAAGATTTGTTCACAGTGGGTTTGCCTTTACCTTCCTCTGAGACTATAGAGAGTGTGACTTGCCAAAGGTGGGTTTCCATGCCTGAGTCGGGATTCAAATCCTTTTAGTACAAAACATGACAGCATCTGAGCTCTTTCAAACCATGACAGCATCTGAGCTCTTGTAGCACCTTTAGACTCTTGCTTACAGTTTTCCAGTTACTTGGAAATATAATTCAGACAATTGTTCTGGGCATGGTTCAAATATTTAATATGAGGGTAAGGGCCCAAATTATATTTTGTACTGCCTGTGCTTTTCCTCTAAGGCAGTAGTCCTTGAGCATCTTCTCTTCACACAAGAGAATTTGAGAAGGGCTATGTCTGGACAACTGCAGTTCTAGCCTATGGTAGACTCTTCACTGAACCAATTCATCACAATCTAAACATTGACAAAATATTGTCTGGAAAAAACTCATGTGAATCAGTCTTTGGTGCCTTTGATTCTCATTGAAAATCTGGTACTCTCTTTCCATCTTCCCTGTAATTTGATAGTTCTTCAAGAAGCATGCAAATTGTAGTTATCCTGATTTTACTCTGAGGAAATATCCTTCAGAAATAGACCTTCATGGCATGATTAGTTCTGTTGAGAACACTGCTGGATGTTTTGTGCAGAGTCCAACTGTCTTCTCTTTCCTTCTTGCAGTGAAACAGAGAGCAAGTGGTTGCAGAAGTCAGATTTGATGGTGATCAGAGAATCAATGAAATCTCATCAAATGGTTATCAAGAAACAGCAGGCAAGAGGTGCAGTGCTGCTTCTCTTCACTTCAGATAATGGCTAGGTAATACTCTAAATAGATAATGTATTGCTTTGCCTAATTACTCTGAAGGCACCAGATGCAGTCTGTTCTCAGTAGGGTCCAGCCTGGTTAATACTTGGAAAGGAAGACCTCCAGAGAACATCAGGTGCGGTGGGCAATATTCATAGGAAGACAATGCAATGAATAAATCTTGGCAAGAAACCCGATAATAGAGTCACTTGAAGGCACATAACAACAAACAAGGTAGTGTGTTCCTCCACTGTCATATTTTACTAAAGCTTAGAAAAGTTACTCTTTTGAACTATAACATCCAGAATCCCCAATAGTCATGCTGGCAAGGAGTTGAAGTACAAAAAGTAATTTTGTTAAGCCTGGGAATGTATCATGTAGAAGGTTTCTTCTTTAGGGAACAACATAATGTTTAAAGGTGGTAATCATTTCCTGCAACAATTTATTCCATGAACTCTGCTGTAGTATGGTTGTGTGTTATGGGAACTATGCTGTTTTGGTTTTATTATGTCTAAAGTGGCACACTTTCTGTTCCCTAAAATCTACTGGAAAAGCCAGGTTTAATATAATTCAATGTTGTTTTGGTGCCAGTTGCTATCCAGACTGCACAGCAAGAATTCCAGTTTTGTCTAGTTGAAACTATTTTGAGACAGTCACAATCATGCCTCCTCAAAGTAATAATTTAGCTGAGGTCATTATAATTCATATCAACTAAAGGGTCAGGTTCTTTACATAACACACCTATTAAAACATTTTACACTCAATTTGTCCAAAATTATAGTCCTGCAGTAATAATGGATAAGGAAATTAATACTTAAACATATTTTGAATGGCTATAAATGTCATAAATTCTGATATGCCACCTCCAGTTGTTCCTTAATAAATAATACACTTACAGAATTTCTCAGGAAATATGAGTCAACTAAACAGAGCTCCCATTTAATTAACTTGACAACAATTTATCTTTGTTCAGCCATTTTATTCTTTTTCATGTTACTTTTCCAATTTGTTATATTTATTGTTTTATTTCCTTGATAAAAACATAAGCAAGATTTCCTATTTTGAAACTGCCCTGGTGGAAGTGTCACAGTTTCACATCTGGAAGTCTTTCTAGATGGTAGCAGTAAGAGGCTGAGAGCTACAAACAGAATACCAGATGTCCCCCTTTATGAGGGGAAAAGATGCTTATGCCCTCCATACTTCCTCATCTTCCACAACATGTAAGATATACCATCCACCCATCTCTCCCACTTGGGACTGAATAACGGACAAAGGTGTGCTTATGATTTACATTAAGTTAAGTTCTAAGGTAGAGATGGAAAAACTCCAACCCTTGGAACATGTATAAAAGGTAAAGGCAAAGGTATTTCCCATTGACAAGGTTGTCAAATCATGTCTGACCGTAGGAGATGGTGCTCATCTCCATTATTAAGCTGAAGAGCCAGCGTTGTCAGAGACTACTCTGTGATCAAGTGGCCAGCATGATTGCACAGAACACGGTTTACCTTCCCACTGAAGTGGTACCTATTTATGTACTTGCATTTGCATGTTTTCAAACTGCTAGGCTGGCAGAAGCCGGGACTAGTGATGGGAGCTCACCCCATCATGCAGTACCTGGGCCTTGAACTGCCAACCCACTGATCTTGCAGTCAACAGTGCCAGCGTCTTAATCACTTGAGTCACTGCACCCCATATACACCCCTAAACTATTTCTTCAGTCTTTCACCATTCCAGACTTCCCAGACTGCTCTTTTTTGACCAAGGGGCAAAAAAGGGTGAATTGTCTCTTTTGGAAGTAATCCACCTTTCAGATAGGGTCACCTTTCAGATAGGGTCATCATATTTTAACAGTTTTTAAAATTCTAATGTTTTTATTTTTTTATTTATTTATTTAATTTTGGGTAGACTGTTCAGTCTCCAGAGAATCCCAGGGGCAATCCTATCCCCAACACCAGCAGAGTTGCCAACCCTGTTCTAAGGAACAAATGGGCAGCTATGACTCTCCAGATGATTCTGGATTGCATGTCTTTCAATGCCATTAACTATGATGGAGAAGACTTCTGAGGTTGCTAGGAGTTGTAAGCCTCTGTTCTAAAGCGATAATAATGTAATGGTTTCACTTAACAATGGTGAGGCACATCAGGCTTATTCCCACTGTTACAGCTGGGAAACTGAAGGCAAGTGCAAGGTTGTCATGTTATTATATATTGTCAAGTTGACTTCAACATATGGCAACCCTAAGAATGAGAGCCCTCCAAGTCATCAAATAGTCAGGTTTTGTAAACTAAGGACATGGCTTCCTTGATTAGAGCCAAGTCAGAAAATGCACAAATGTCTCAGGAGGGTGTCACTTCAGAAAATAGGATTTTGTTGTTACTGTTGTTATTGTGTGCCTTCAAGGTGTTTCTGACTTGTGACAATGCTATGGTGACCCAATCGTGGGTTTTTCTTGGCATGATTTATTCAGAAGGAATTTGCCATTGCCTTCCTCTGAGGCTGAGAAAGTACACCTTGCCATCACCTAATAGGTTTTCTCATGTTCTGAGTGGGGATTTGAAGCCTGATCTCCAGAGTCCTAGTCCAACACTCAAACTGCTAAACCATGCTGGCTTACTATAAGATTTATAGCTTATAGATGGAAATGCTCTCAGAGCAACTTACTTGTTAGTAAAAAAAAAAAAAAGACAAGGCAGTCCTTGTCCCACATTTACAGTCTCAAAAGACAAAGCACAAAAAAGAAAACAAGAGGGAGCAAAAGTAATATTAATTGCTTGTAAAGTTTTTCAGCCTGGCAGAATGGTTGCTGGGTATGAGGAACAGATGAAATTTGTCAGAGCTGGATTCGGAAAGGCTGATTGTGAACCAACTTTGCTTCATTTCCCCCATCTAGAACCTGGTGGAATGGCTGGTGCTTGCCTTTGTAGGTATTTTATCTAGGGAAGCATTTAAATATGTGATCCTATCCCCCCCCTCCCTTCTCCAAGTCCACTAACTCCAAAAAGTGCTAACTTTGAGCAGTACTTTTTAAAGGCATACCTTTGGGACACAAGCTTTTATTCTTAAATTGTGGCAACTGGCAAAAAAAAAATCAATTCTGTATCCTCTAGTAAATTAGCCCTTTTGCAGAAAAGGGCCCAAGCTGTAATTGCTGATAAAAATATTCATAGCATGTGTTCCTTTCTTCTGTTATTACTAGATATGGTGTGAGTCAAGTCAGCATGATGACTCATACGGTACATTGATTGCTTCCACAAGTTGATGAGGGACCTTGCCAAACTCCCAAGTTAAAGAAACATGCAATAGGGTTAATGGCAGCACCGAAGTTTACAAGAGAAGGAGACCGTTCCTCCAGTAAGCGCTCCAGTGCTTGGGGAGAGCATGTTTGTGCAGATGAATTAGTTCTTGTGTGTAATAGCATGAAGGCAACATAATCTATGACCTTCACGTAATTGAAAATTACCCCAAAGGGGACTTTACCATCAGAATCTCATTCCTTCTAACCACTAGGTATTGTGCACTATTCTTCCTAGTGTACTGTTTAAAGTTAATATCTAACTTTGTGGTTATGTTATACCAGGGACAGGCAACCTTTTTGAGACCTGGGCCGGTCTCCCGCCACCCAGGTCTTGGCTGGGCCAAGGGGGGGGGGGGAATGGCGGCGCGCGCACCCTCCTCCGCCACGCGTGACCCCCCGCGCCTGCGCCCACTGCGCCCGCTACTGCAGCCGCCGCCGTAGCGCGTGTGGCCACAGCCACCACAGCACATGTCGCGGCTGCCATTTTGGAAGTCAAAATGGCGGTCGCGACACGTTTCTGCATGTGCAAGAGTACTGCGCATGTGCAAACGCGTTTTGACCGCCATTTTTACTTACAACATGGCGGCCGCAGCAAGCGCGGCTGAAAACGCCCCCCGATGGCAGCGCGTGGCAGCGGCGGCAGCCTACGGCCTGGGCCAGTAAGTCCAGGGCCCGGGGCCTTAACCGGCCCCCGGGCCGTAGGTTGCCGGTCCCTGTGTTATACTTTATTTCTGCTTTATGCCCACACAGAAGAGTAAGGGTCATGTAGTGCCTAATGTACTTGTTTGGAATGGGAGATACAGGCTCAGATTCACTGAGGCTGCATCTGCACTGCAGAAATAATCCAATTTGACTCTGCTTTAACTGCCATGTCTCCATGCTTTGGAATTTTGGGAACTACAACAAACTACAATTCCCAGAATTCCATAGTATGGAGCCATGGCACTTAAAGTGGATCAAACCAGATTACCAGATTATTTCTGCACTGTGGATACAGCTCCAGTCATGAAATTCATTTTGTGACAGGAGGACACTCACTCACTCTCAGCCTGAGTATCTCGCAGGCTTGCTGTCCAAATAATGTGGGAAAGAAGAGAACCATGTATGGCACATTGAGTTCATTGGAACAAAGCTGTGATATTAAAAAGAAATCACTGAAGGCAGGAAAGAGATCTGAGTTGCAGCTGGTCTCCATTCCAAAAATGGAGACAAACCATTATTTATTTACTACAGAATGCTTTGCTAGGTGTAACCCAGAACTTGCTATACCTAGTGGTGACTTAAATAATTCAGTTTGAAAATCTACCTTCAGAAGATTTTCTGGGGGGAGGCAGTGGGGCAAGCATAACTCTCAAAGAAAAAGTTCTCCTGAGCTCTTCACTTTTCGAAGGGCACTTTTCAAATACCGCTGCAAGCATAGATCATCATCTGAGTTGAGCAGGGATGGGCAAAAAATCCCCCAAGCACTTTTTAAAATATACCCTCCAGTTTATTTTTTGCTCTCAAGCTGTGTGACGCAGCTTGACAATTTATAAATGTGCCTTTCCTGGCAGAATCCTCTTTCACTCCTGTATTTTTTTCTGGTGCTGCAACTATCCTGCATCTAAACTGCATCCCCCATATGCACAACAATTGTTCTGATTTTTGAAATTTTTATTCTTGCTTCATCCCCCCCCCCTTTTTTTTTAATCACCTAGACTGAAGAAGTCTGGAGAAGCTGAAATTTTTCACACATTAGTGGCAATTTGATTGATCCTAATAAGGGCATTGCCAAACTGTGCTCCTCCTATCATTTACTAAATGTAAAAATATTGGGAAGAACAAATGAATGCAATCACTAAAACTCATCAATGTAACAGCTACAATAATCTATGAGTTGTGGTAATTCTAGTTTGAAAGAAAAGGTACAAAATTCATGATAAACTTGGCAAAAGCCAGAAATAAAGGTACTGTAAATGGACAGTGCCCCCAGGCAGTAGGAGCATTGCTTCAAAAATTACAGAATCCTTTTTTATTGATAAGATGAATGCATAATGTAAATCTGGAAACTAGGAGGGGAATCGGCTAAAATAAATATTTTAACAAAAGTACAGAAACGTAAATGTTTTAACTTAAGTATGTCAACATTTGTATACTCTCTGGAAGCCAGGATCTCCTTCTGCAGCTAACTCCGAAGTTGGAAAGCAGAGAATATAAATTTAGCTTGAAAAATGAACAGTCAAGTCTGAGGTGAGGAAGTTCTGTCTGACCTTCCCCAGATCCTTTTGCTTTTTCTCCTTTCACAAGACATGAAGCCCTTTACTTTTATAGGTGGGGAAGAAAAACATAGTGTACCGAAACTTAAGTTCAGCAGCATCCAAAATTATAAACATAACCTCTGGCTTGCAGCCTTTTCTTTGCCCTCCCCTTTCCTTCTTTCAATATAGTTTATAATTTTAAAACAAGAACTCTTGCCCATGTGAAATTGACTCTGCTTCATCTTAAAAGAAATTGACATAGAAATGAGTGATCACACAAATCAAGATTTTACCATTATGGTTAACAGTCCCCCAGCACCATCTATTGGATACTAATGGAAGCACCAAGATTGTTCAAGAAAATTTCCAGAACATCTCAACAAGACCCTGTCCCTTTTTTCCTCATTCAGTAACTGGATTTTTAAAAAAGTAAAGATTTTTTTAAAAAGTTGACTGGCTTTATAGGTACTTTTGAAACATAACACAAAACTGTAGGGTACAGAATAGTTTAGCAGTGGTTGCATCCTTGTTGTTGTTCTGTGCCTTCAAGTTGTTTCTGACTCATGGCAACCTTAAGGCAAGCCTATCATGGATTTTTCTTGGCAAGATTTGTTCAGAAGGGGATTATCTTTGCCTTCTCCTGAGGCTGAGAATGTGTGATGTGCCCATGTTCACATACTTTTAGCTATACTATTTTTATTATATATCCACTGTTGTTTTATTATTAATAACATTATTACTTTTTAAGATGTCTTTTCTAAGATAGCTTGTTCTAAATGGCAGGGTGTAGATCCATCATATAAACATTCCCCATTGTTCATCAATAATCGTGTATGTTTTAGCATTGTTTAATGAAATGGAGTCACTTAACCTAGCAGATGAATACCGGTTTATTATTAAAGCATATTATTGTTGTTATTGTGTGCCTTTAAATCAGTTCTGACTTACAGTAATCCTAAAATGAGCCTATCATGGGATTTTCTTGGCAAGATTTGTTCAGAGGAGATTTGCCATTTACCTTCACCTGAGGCTGAGAGCATGTGACTAGCCCAAGGTCACCCAGGGTGTTTCGTGGCCGAGCGAGGATATAACCTCCTTTATTTTGGATAAATTACTTTGAAATAATTTATTCATTTGTCACATTTGTATACCACCTTTCATCCATGGAAGTGATGTGGTCCCATTTTTATCCTGACAAGACGTTGCTGTGGTGGTCAGAATGAGTTAGAACCACAAATATAAAAACGAATGCAATAGAAAAGCCATTAGTACTTTGTTTTTAATAGTGCTGTGGAGCATGGCAAAGGACAGAATGCTTGCTGTACTGTGACATATGAGACTCCTTGTTGAATAAGTCCAGGCCCCACTGACTTCCACTGAACCTTCTGCAAACCCCAGCAATGGCATAGGAACTGGAAAAATCCCTCACAGGTAAGATCATGTGAAATGCAAAGAGCTTGGCATGACCACCCGAAATGAATTTTTCCTCTTCCCTCTTACCTAGGTAAAGAGGTTTTACCCAGATTCCTTTGGTGCTCATTTGTACAATTAACCCAAAAGCAGTTCAAAGTCCTCCTCCCACCTTTTGCCTATCTCAGCTGTGTGACATTACATTGGTTTTGAATCTCAAGGAAATTGATCTACTGACCTTAGTGCATTCAGTGCATCAATAGGAGTATAGTGTCAAGGGAAGTAATTGTGTTACTCTATTCTGCTTTGGTCAAGCCTCACCTGGAATACTGTGCCTAGTTCTGGGCACCACAATTCAAAAAGGATGTCGAGATGCTGGAGCGTGTCCAGAGGAGGGTGACCAAAATGGTAAAAGGTCTGGAAACCATGCCCTATGTATGAGAAGAAACTTAGGGAGCTGGGTATGTTTAGCCTGGAGAAGAGATGGTTAAGAAGTGATATGATAGCCCTGTATAAGTATTTGAAGGGGTGTCATATTTAGGATGGAGCAAGCTTGTTTTCTGTTGCTCCAGAGAATAGGACCCAGTTGGAATAATAGATGCAAGTTACAGGAAAAAAGATCCCACCCCAACATTAGGAGGAACTTCTTGACAGTAAGATCTGTTTGACAGTGGAAGACACTCCCTCTGAGAGTGATGGAGTCTCCTTCTTTGGAGATCTTTAAACAGAGGCTGGATGGCCATCTGTCAGGGGTGCTTTGAATGTGAGTTCCTACATGGCACAGGGTTGGACTGGAAGGCCATTGTGGTCTCTCCCAACCCTATGATTCTACAATTCGTTTCCTAGTAATGCTGTCCATTGTGATTGTGTTTTATGTTGTAAACCGCCCGGATTGGGCAACCATTGGGCGGTATATAAATAAATTTTATTATTATTATTATTATTATTATTATTAGGTATTTTTGTTTTTTACTTGTAGAAACCATAGCTAATTTGCATTTTATTTATTTTTATTTATTTGTTTTGTGATATATAAAATGCAATAGAAGATACATATCTATATATCTATAGACAGATAGATGGAAGATAGATAGATCTTCTATTGTATTTTTCCATTTAATGCCAGCATGAATTATAGCCATCCCAGGCCTTATCTGCACTACAGAAACAAAGCAGTTTGACACCACTTTAACAGTCATGGCTCAATGCTATAGAATTCTGAGATCTGTAGTTTTGTGAGATATTTAACCTTCTCTGATAGAGAGTTCTGGTTCCAAAATAAGCTATAAATCCCAGGATTCCATAGCATTGACCCATGACTGTGAAAACGGTGTCAAACTGCATTATTTCTGCAGTGCAGATGCAGCCTGTCATCATTCTGACTCAGAATGAAGCTCTGGTGTGTGACTCAGTGCCACATTGTTCAAAATGGCTGAGGGAACCTGAGACAGATTTCTTCCCTCTTCCGACATTGGATGCACATGTCACAAGATCTAGAGCGCCGTTGGCTGAAATCTCAACTCTTATCCGATAAGACACTTCATTGGACTTTTCTTAGGTCCTATCAAATGGTGATAGAGGCAGCTAAGAAATCTTTGTATTGTGCATCTAGCGCATCTGTGAAATCCCGTCCAGCTGAGCTGTTCAGGGTGGTGAGGAATTTAACAAAATTGCCTCCCACCTAGAACCCTCTATTAGAACCAACTACAACTTGCTGTGGTGCTTTTAATGATCATTTCACAGATAAAATCTTTTGGATAAGAGCTGACCTGGATGCCAACTTTAAATCAGTAGCAACTAGAGAGGTATCCAGCGCATCTGCCATTACTGTTAGACTGGATCAATTTGAGTCGCTAAGTACTGAAGACGTGGACAAGCGCCTTAGTAGTTTGAAAAAGACAACCTGCCCTCTCAACCTTGCCCAACTTGGCTGGCAGTCCAGGGGGGTGATACTATCAAGTTGATGCTGAAAAATGTAATTAATACATCCTTCAGGGAGGGGTCCCTGCCCTCTTGTCTTAAGGAGGCAGTGGTTAGACCACTCTTTAAAAAGCCCTCTCTGTACCCCTTGGACAGAAATATAGACCTGTTTCGCTGTTGCCATTTTTGAGCAAGGTGATTGAGAGGGCGGTCGCCAATCAACTACAAGTTGTCTTGGAGGAAATCAATTTTCTGGATCCATTTCAAACCAAATTCAGGGCGAAGTACGGAGTTGAGACTGTCATGGTTGCCTTAGTTGATGATCTCCATCTGGGCATTGACAGGGAAAGTTGTGACCCTGTTGGTGCTCTTGGACCTCTCAGCGGCCTTCGATACCATAGACCAGAGGTAGGCAACCTTTTTGAGCCGGGGGCCGGGTTGCTGTCCCTCAGACAATTGGGAGGCCGAAGCACCAAAAATAAATAAATAAATAAAAATTAAAAATAAAAATTAATTTTTTTAAAATATGTATGCATTCATACTCTCTGAGCCCCAGAAAAGCCATGGCAAACTCCCTATGGAGATTTTGCCAAGAAAACTCCAAGAACAAGTAATAACAATAATCAATATCATCATGGCGGGGGCGGCGGCGGGGGCGACAGGACCAGCCTGGGGCCAGTCCAAAGGCCTTGGGGGGCCGCATCTGGCCCCCGGGCCTTAGGTTGCCTACCTCTGCCATAGACCATGGTATCCATCTGGAACGCCTGAGAGAGTTGGGTATCGACGGCACTGCATTGCAGTAGTTCCAGTCCTACCTCTCAGCTAGGTTCCAGATGGTGTCGCTTGGGGACAGTTATTCGGCCAAGAGGGAGCTCAAATCGGGCATCCCTCAAGGTGCAATTCTATCCCTAATACTATTCAACATTTACATGAAGCCACTGGATGAGATTATCTGGAGACATCGGGCGGGGTGTTATCAGTACACTGATGACACCCAAATATATTTCTCTATGTCTCAAACTGATGCAGTGACTAATGATGGCATCTCTCCTCTGAATGCCTGTCTTGGGGCAGTAACGGACTGGATGAGGGAAAACCGACTCAAGCTGAATCCAAGTAAGATGGAGGTACTTGTCATAGGAAACCCAAACCCAGGAATGGAGTTATGTCAGCCAGTTCTGGATGGGGTCACACTTCCCTTGAAGGACTCTGTCTGCAGCTTGGGGGTGATCCCTGATTCGTCGCTTCACTTGACAGCTCAGGTGGATGTGACAATCAGGATCTCCTGTTATCAGCTTCAGCTGATACGGCAGCTGCACCCCTTCCTGGAGCAGGGAGACCTCGAAACAGTAGTACATGCACTGGTAACCTCTCAATTAGACTTCTCTAATGCGCTCTACATGGGGCTACCCTTGAGCCAAGTTTGGAAACTTCAGGTTGTACAAAATATGGCAGCCAGGTTGATTACAAGTACTTCTCATAATGACCATATAACACCAGTCCTGAAGTCCCTTCACTGGCTGCCAATTAGTTTCCAGGCAAGGTACAAGGTGTTGGTTATTACCTTTAAAGCCCTACATGGCTTGGGACCAGAATACTTAAGGGATCACCTTCTTCCGTATTGTCCGTCCCACACACTAAGATCCGAGGAAATGAACCTATTACAGCCGAAAAAATCTAGGCTAACTTTGGTTAGCCAGAGGGCCTTCTCCACAGCTGCTCCAAAGTTGTGGAATGACCTGCTGGAGGAGATCCGTCACATCTCTACTCTTACAGCCTTTTAAGAGGCTCTTAGGATGGATCTCTTCCAGCAGGCCTTCCCAACTTAACTTCTCTTCCCTCACAACGTGATCTATATCGCTCTATCCACCAATTATCTCCCTTTATTTTATCTTTTTGTATGAGAGTGGGTGGGTGGGAAGGAACTAATTTTTGAATTTTATTGTATTCCATGCACTTTTATTGCTGTAATCCACCCGGATTCCTTGTGATTGGGCAGGCTATAAATTGTTATAATAATAATAATAATAATAATAATAATAATTTTTTATTTATATCCCGCCCCTCTGCTAGGCAATCGGGGCGGTGTACAACAATACAAAACACCAAAACAAATAAATCAGAATCAAATCCCATCCCTCCTTCCCTCATCCCCCCCCAAACATACTAAACAAATTAAATAACAGTGATTAAAATATACAATTTAAAAATACATGATTTCCAATATCATTGTGGTCCTCCGAGGGCTGCAAGGTGGGATTAATAATTATTATTATTATCCCAGCACAGCAGTGAAACCAAAGGTAGATGTCTCCCAGCAAAGGTTAGGGTTGAGCCAGCACAGTGGAACAGTGGTTTGAACATTGGGTTAGGACTCGGGGAGAGCAGGATTTGAATCACTGCTCTGCCAAGGAAACCCACTGGGTGACCTTGGACAAGTCACACTCTTTTAGCCTCACAGGGAGGCAAAGGCTACCCTCCCTGATCAAATCTTACCAAGAAAACCCCGTGATAGGTTCACCTTAGACTTGCCATA
Organism: Phrynosoma blainvillii; assembly: GCA_026167975.1. Taxonomy (NCBI): domain Eukaryota; kingdom Metazoa; phylum Chordata; class Lepidosauria; order Squamata; family Phrynosomatidae; genus Phrynosoma; species Phrynosoma blainvillii. The sequence continues at coordinate 51,745,957 of JANUYF010000002.1, read as the reverse complement.
TGTTAGAAACAACTTGAAGGCTAACAATAAAAACAAATTTATGTATAAATCATATCCTATTTCTATAATATATATTTATTATATTGTGATTGTTGTGTGTATTCAGGTCATTTCCACCTTATGGCAACCCTAAGGCTAAACTATCATAAGGTTTTCTTGGCAAGACTTGTTCAGAAGAAGTTTGCTAATACCTTCCCCTGAAGCTGAGAGCATGTGATTTGGCCAAGGTCACCCAGCAGGTTTCATGGCCAAGCAGAGACTCAAACCCTGGTCTCCAGAGTCATAGTCTGACACTCAAACCACTATGCCATGGTATGTCTAATAGTGTCCATGAAATGCTGGCACTTGTTATGATTATATATTATCATTAGAGCCAGTGTGGTGTAGTGGTTTGAGCTTTGGACTATGACTCTGGAGACCAGGGTTTGGATCCCTATTCAGCCATGGAAACTCACTGGGTGAGCTTGGGCAAGTCACACTCCCTCAGCCTCAGAGGATGCCAATGGCAACTTGCCAAGAAAACGCTTATGATAGGTTCCTCCTTAGGGGACCTTATCACACAGGGAAAATCCTGTGCAGAAATGGGATTTAAAAGGTGGGGAAAACCCACAAAAGCAGGTAGATTTTTACACACATCGCTGTTAAAGCGTGCTTAACCCGAATGGAAAGTAATCAAAAGCTGCTTCTTTTTACTTTTAGGATTTTCCAAAAGCAAAAAGAAGCGGCTTTTAACTGCTTTCTGTTTGAGATAAGCACACTGTAACAGCGATGTCATCTGAAAAATCTACCCGCCTTTGCTGGCGTTTTTTCTATTTAAAACCCAATTTCTGCCTGGGATTTCACCATGTGACAAAGTCCACGGTTGCCGTAACTCGGAAACGACTTGAATGCACCCAACAGCCACAATTGTGTCATATGGATTTATTGCATTTAATACATTTATTATGTACAATACATTTATTTAATACATTTAGTAAATGCTATATTTTTAAAAAAATATTTTTATTCATTTAGTAAAACATATCAATATTAAACCCAGTTCAAAATACGGACAATTCACAAATCACAATTCACCATTCAAAGACAAAACAAAACAAAACACCCAACCACAGAAAGACCAAATACCAACAACAACAAAAAGAAAAAAATATATGACCAAAAGTTAAATACAGTTGGCCCGCCACATTTGTGGCTTTGATTATTCCCAGATTTGCTTCATATATTCTCTGTAGGAATCTCTAGCACCTCCAATACAACTCTATGGTCAACATCTGCCAGAATTCATGCTGGATGACCTAGAAATTCCTAAAGAGACTTCTGTAGGCATTTTTTAGCCTTCCAGCTCAATTCTATGATCAGCTTCTAGCAGATGTTGACCACAGAGTTGTATTGGAGGTACTAGAGCAGGAGTAGGAAACCTTTCCCCTTTAAGGGCCGAGAGACTTCAGCTCCCAGAATCCCAGGAGCTATTGGCCAACATGGGACTATTGGCCAACATGGCTGAGGCTTCTGGGAGCTGAAGTCCCTCGGCCCTTAGAGGGGAAAGGCTGCCTACCCCTGTACTAGAGATTCTTAGAGTGCACATCTCTAGGCATTTGTAGTCCCTCTAGCTTAATTCTATGGTCAACGTCTAACAGATGTTGACTATAGAGTCATGCTGGAGGAGCTAGAGATTCCTAGAGAGACTTCTCTAAGCTCTTAAGCTCAATTTTATGGTCAACTTCTAGCAGATATTGACCATAGAGTTGTGCAAGAGGACCTAGAAATTCCTAGAGAGCACTTCTCTATGCTCTTCAGCTCAATTCTATGGTCAACTTCTAACAGGTGTTGACCATAGAGTTGTGCTGGAGGACCTAGAGATTCCTAGATAGGCATTCCCTCAAGTTAAAAAAAAATAGTAGTATTTGTGCTGTTTGCAGTTTCTCCACTTTCACGGGGATCCTGTGCTTCTAACCCCAGCGAGCGTGGAGGACCTACTGTTATATATTATACTTTATTTATTGACAGTAGAAATCCCCAGTTCCCCTTGGAAACTCTGCCTTTCCCTCAGGGCTTACACGCCCACACACAAAACCACACACCCCTTTTGTGACGTCACTTCCTCTTTGAACAAGGGAATAACATCCGGAGCTTCCGGGTGGCTCTGGAGAAAGTTTTCTCGGTGGGATTACTGTTGTTCCCAGACAGACGGCGGGAGGAGGGGGGGCGAGCTTGGGCCTCCGTTGCCATGGCTACCCCTGGAGGCCTCGGAGGCGGAGGCAGAAGGCCCCGCGAAGCTCGGAAGAGTGTCCGCTGCGGCGCCCCGTCCCCGTCCCGCGGGCCCGGTCTCTGAGGAGGGAGGGAAAATGGCGGAGCTGGAGAGGCTGAGGGAGAAGGTGGCCGCGCTGGAGGCGGAGCTGGGCGCCTGTCGGAGCCGCCTGGCCGAGGAGGAGGCCAGCGCCGCCAAGTTGACGAAACAGGTAGAACAGGGGTGACAGGGTGACTGACGAGGCGTCCTCCCTTTTCCCGGACTCGTCTTACATGTCTGCCTTCCTCTGTCCAGGAGGGATTTTGTGCATGACTAAGGACCTGTCATAGGATGGTTGTTTTTTTCAACGAATTTCTTCGGGGGTGGGAGGTTTTGTTTTGTTTTTGTCATGGCTACCCTCTGAGGCTGAGAGAGTGTGGCTTGCTCAAGGTCACCCAGTGGGTTTAGGAAATTGAAGCCAGGTTTCCAGAGTCGCAGTCCAACACTGAAAGCGCTACTAGACCATGGCTGACATTCTCATCTCTTTCTACTGCCTTCTACCTTTCCTAGCATAATTGTTTTTTCTTTCTTTTTAAAAATATCTTTATTACTGTATATATTTGTTGTTGTTAGCTGCCCTCGAGTCGCTCTCGACTCACGGCGGCCCTATGGATGAGACATCTCCAAGACCCCCTGTCCTCCACTGCTCTGCTTAAATCCTGCAACCCCTTAATACCCCTATGTCCCTCTATGGGCAAGTATTCTCCTTATGGATAAGTATTCCACTATATTCCCCTTTTGTTGTTAACTGCCTTTCCGTCAATCTTATGGTGGCCCTATGGAGGAGACATTTCCAAGACCCTCTGTCCTCTACTGCTCTGCTTAATGCCTGCAACCCCTTACCTGTCACCTCCTTAATAGAGTCCATCCATCTAACATGGGGCCTTCCTCTCTTCCTACTTCCATCAACCTTTCTCAGAATTATTGTCTTTTCCATCCTCTTCTCATGATGTGTCCGAAGTACAACATCCTCATTTTGGTCATCTTGGCTCCCAGGGAGTTTTTTCGTTTGATCTGCTCTAGGACCCATTTGTTTGTCTTTTTGGTTGTCCATTGTATCCTCAGCCCTCTTTTCTAACACCACATCTCAAATGACTTATTGTTCTTTCTATCTGCTTTCTTCACTGTCCAGCTCTCACATCTCTACATGGTGACAGGGAATATAATGGCTTGGATGATTCTAAACTTTAGTGCTCAGTTGTATATCTTTACTCTTTAGGATCTTTTCTAGTTCTTTCATTAGTGCCCATCCCATTCAGACTTTTTACCCTTGGGGATTCCCACCTTTACATCTACATGCAGACACCCTCCCCCCCTTGACATATTATATGAATAAAAATATTTTTTTTATTTTATATACGTATTTTTGTCCGCACATTCATGTATGTTCACATATTAACATTTTATAAAGAAATAACATTGGTCCAAAACACAGTGCAGAAATGCTTGTATGGAATTTTAATTGTTGTAAGCCGCCCCAATTGTTCGACAGAGGGGCGGGATATTATTATTATTATTATTATTATTATTATTATTTGCCTTGGCTCAGTGCTAGGGAATCCTAGGAATTTTAGTTTCTTGTGGCCCCGGAGCTCTCTGACCAAGAAGGCTCAATGTCTCATCAAACTTTTAGTATTGAGCCAGGGCACTTAAAGCGGTCTCAAACTGGATTATTTCTGGAGTGTTTTTGTACCATTGTTCGAATTAGAGCAGTTTTTAAAAATTAAATTCAACATATAACTCAGTGCATGTGTAAATTTTACACATGATGTAAAAAAGTTCAGGAGGAGGAGGGATCAGGGCCTCCCAAGTCTCATGCCCCTTTTGAGCAACTCTTCCCCCCCCCTTCACGTGGGGTATTGCCCCACCATTTGAGAACCCCCTGCCCAAAAGGGACCAGCTCTCATCTGGTCTCGGAAGCTGGGCAGGGTAGGCCTTGGTTAGTTCTTGGATGGAAAACCACCAAGGAATACGGGGGTTCTGTAGGCTGTGTTTCAAAGGAAGGGACTGGGGAAACCACCTCTTGAGTATTCCTTGCATAATAAAACCCCAATGAAATCAGTGGGGTTTCCCTAAGTTGACAAGAGACTTGAAGGCACTTACACACCACAGTATACCTGTCTCCCTCCATCTCTTTGTTCTCTAGGACAACCCTCTTTTTGAGCAGGAGTAGGCAACCTTTCCCCTTTAAGGGCCCAGGGACTTCAGCTCCCAGAAGGCTCAGCCATGTTGGCCAATAGTCCCATGTTGGCCAATAGCTCCTGGGATTCTGGGAGCTGAAGTCCCTCGGCCCTTAAAGGGGAAAGGTTGCCTATCCCTGAAATAGAGGCTACATTTTAGGATTGCCAGAGTAAAAACTGAAGAGAGCTCATGTTCCTTTAATGTTGTGTGGAAGTGGAAATTTTGCAGGCCTTGCTTGTAACCTGCAATACTTGCTGAAATTCCTCCTTCTGCACTAGGGCTTCTCAGGCTGTTTGATGTGAGAAACTGGCAGTCACTTTTTTCTCATATACCAAGGACTTAAGCCACTTTGGGTCCCATTTGGGTGAAAATCAAAAATTGAAATATACAATACCATAGAGTACAATAGTGGTACTCTAAATCTCCCCACACTTAGTGGATTTTTTTAATAAGGAAAACAACATTAATTCATTGCTTGCATTTTTTTAAGGGCAGCCAACAATATTATCACTGTTTCCTCTTCCATTTCTCACAATTGACTGATGGCTAGGACTGCAGGGAGTTATAGTTCAGCAACATTTGGAAGGCCATATGATTTCCACACTCTTTAAAAAGTAAAGTATAGGTTGAGTATCCCTTATCCAAAATGTTTGGGAGCAGAAGTGTTTTGGAGTTGAGATCTTTTTGGATTTTGAAATGTTTTGGATTTTTTTAAAAAAAAATTCAAGTAGTGTATTATTATAGTATGTACTGTATTTGCAAGGCTTGAGAGAGACGTGAGGTTTTGTGAAATGGCAGGAATCCGAGGGTGATGTTTGGCATGAACCCACACCTCTCTCCATTTCGCAGGTCCTTGTGTTTCTTTCTAGTCATGTCTCCCTCCAGTCTCATGTCTCTTGTGCCTCTCTCCAAGTTTGCAAATACAGTATGTACTATGCTATTTGTATTTCAAAATTCAAATCCAAAACATTCAAAAATCAAAGCCTCAAGGCATCATGTCAGCACTGAAAATATTTCAGATTTTGGAGTCTTTCAGATGAGGGACACTTAGCCTATATTAATTTCTCCAGATTGGTATAAAAAAGTCATTTACTGATTTGAAGGGCTCTCTGATTCCTCATAAATGAGCATGACATTTTTGTAGCTCAGAAAGATTAGCAATCTGAATTCATACATGTCATCACAAAAAACATTTGACTTGTGTAGTTTCAGCCTTTGTGCCATATATTTACATAATACTTATATAATAATTTATACCAATGGCTGGCAGCCATGGAGGCTCCGGACACTGTACTTAACCCATTTTCACTCATGTTGAGTGAACCTTGTAATTTTTGTGAAACCAGCAATGATGTTCATGAGACCCTTGTAAGGTTTGGGGATAGAAAGTAAATGGAGGATTGTATTACCTGGAACCAAAGTTCTGTTTCTAAACCACATTTATTATTATTATTATTATTATTATTATTATTATTATTAGGCTAATGGAATAGGTTGGGCTAAAGGGGTTGGGGACCACACAGTTCTTATTCACTGCTACCTTATACTGATTTGACCTTTCTAGACCACTAACACATTATTCTGATCTGACTTAAAGCACCCCTCTCAAATTTTCAAGCATAGTACTTTCCTAGCTCTTCTAAGATATGCTTTTATACATGCAAAGTAAGCCTATTACCATTGAACTGTGACCCTTTCCTCTTGATTATTAATTATAGAAGTGCTCCTGCTAGTCATTCTGATTTTCTCTGTGTTATAAAATCAGTACTTGTGTCCTACTTTAAGTACATATCCTATTTTGTAGGTTGAAGAACTCAGTAAGAAAATCAGCGAAGGTGAAAAAAATGAGAAGGAAACATCCACTAAAGAAGTGCAAACGGAAGTGTTTTCTACATGGTCAGATACAGGTAGCTTGCAAATGGTGTGACTTTAGTGATAAGTAAAATAGTCTGACAGCTAACTGATCGCTGTCCATTGCATTTATTTCCTTGATATTATAACTTCTGTCCTAAGAGGTGGGGGGAATGTGGACTGTCTGGCTACATTAGTTCCTTTAACTTTTCTATCAAATGTAAATTAGGTGGTTCATTCTAAAAGCATTATAATTCTTACCATAGCTTTCAAGTGTATAATTGATCCATCTTTGAATTAGTATTTCATCAGTGCCAAATGTTGAGGGTTGGAAAGTACAGTCAGCCCTCCATATCCAGGGTTTTTTTGTCCACAGATTCAACCATCCATGAATGTGAAAATATTTCAAAACATATAAATTCCAAAAGGAATTATTTTGCTGTTTTATGCAAAGGACATCATTTTACTATGCCATTGTAGTTAATGGGACTTGAGAATCCATGAATTTTGGTATCCACAGGGGGTGGGGGTGGGATGGTCCTGAAACCAAATCCCAGCAGATACCAAGAGCCTGCTGTATGTTGAAATGGAAAACCTAAATAAATATATAAAAATTTGATTTGCTGTAAATACTTGTTTATAAGTCAAGAATAGTATCGTAGTTTTGAACTTATAGCTTTTCTTCCTGATGCATACATGCACCCCAGGTAACTAGATAATGCTGCTGCTGTGTCCTCAGTTCTTTCCAGGTTATAGTATTGACAAGTCATAGCTTGTTTTTTATAAGTAAATTATTTCACTGATAATATTATTCTAGGCTGATTTAGCTGTTTCCTATGATGGTCCTTGCTTGCACATAATCAGACAGATTGGGAAAATGTTAATTTACATCTTGATCTAAAGAATCAAGTTTAGATTGTGTTAATATGTTCAACATGGAACTACATGGAACTACATATCAAGCTGAAGTGGCAAGGAGGTTAAGGGGTGCATCCCTATTGCTTCATGTTACACCTATCCTGTAATATCTGCACCGGTTGCCATTTAGCTTATGGGAATAATTCAGAATGTTAGTAATTACTTCTAAACCTTGAGTTGAGGTTACTTGGTGGACTGCCTTCCTGTATTTCAATTGCCTACTCCCTCAGATCAGAAGGTCTTCTCTGTATCTAGCTAAAGCTAGAGATACAAGGGCAGGATATAAATAAAGAGGAGGAGGAGACAGGTGTTCTCACTGACTATGTCAGTATTGTGGTACACCTTGAGAAGTAGCCTTCTAAGCTGAATGTCTTTCACCAGTTGATAAAGTCATTCATATTCCCACAAGCTTTTAACTGCTATGTGTTTATTTTGTTTATATGTTGTTTTATCTATGGCTTTGATATCTATGTTTTTATTATAAAATGGAGAAGAGCAAAATAAAGAAAACCCAGCAGCACCTTTAAGACCAACTGGTTCATTTCAGCATGAGCTCTTGTGGATTTCAGTCCAGTTCTTCAAACGCCTGAGGAAGTGAATTGAAATCCACAAAAGATCATGCTGAAATAAACCAGTTGGCCTTAAAGATGCTGTTATCCTTTCCCCTCTTTCTTTCCTTTGTATGCTGTTAGATTCATTCTCCTCCCCTTTCCCTTTTATACTGCAGCAGACTAATACAACAATGTTTTTATTGCATTTTAATTGGATCTGTTATCTTGTTTTTTATTGTGGTTTTAAATTGTTGTGAGCTGTTTGTACTGCTGTGTGGGTGCTGAAGAGCAAGGTATTTTTAATAGAAATAAAATATGTAATATTTTTTAAAAGCGTGGCTAATTTTACCTTCAATTTTTTTTGCAGATTATTACTACTACCATAATTATTACAACAGTTCTGATCCACATGATTTACCCAGTGTGCCAGTGCAGCCAGATAATGAAGGTCCAAGCCCCAGTTGTGTAGATGAATTACAATCAAGTGATCATCCAGGTGTAAATGGCACAAAGCACGATGAGCATGTGGAACATGACTGTATAATCCACAATGAATCGGTGAGTTGTATTTCGTTTATTATATTTACACCTGTTCTTCTTCCAAGTAGTTGGTGTACATGATTATTGTGTGTTATTCTTATGACAGCCCTACATATTTAGGTTGAAAGACAATCCATGAAATGCTAGCTAAGTGGGAAATATTGAACCTCCATGTCATTTATCCAATATATGGCTCTTGTTACTTCATATATTCTGATATATAATGGGATCCTCCTTTATGCTGCTTAAGTCAACAACATAGTTTTGCATGAAGAAAGAGGTAGAGCTCTCCAGCTAGCTTTTATTAATTATTCCAGCTGTACTGCACCAGCACAGATGATGAAAGCATTCTCAGCCCCTCTTCATAAAAAAGAATTTTATTTCATACAGAATTGTATTTTTAAAACAGTAAAAGAGTGGGCTTAACATTTGGCTCCCGTGCTAATAATACATGTAGGGAAAAAGTGGAACTTGCAAATTTTATAAACCAAACTGTTACAGTGGGTAGAATACTGAGTGGGGTTGGATCCCAGTTTCATCAAGGTATCACGGGGAAGCGTTGGGAGTATCAGTAATTCTGGTGTGTTGTTTCCCACCTCTGACAGTTGTATTTCATTGTGCTCTTGTACTAGGGGAACCAAATAAATTGCAAAACATATTTTATACTTCAGCAGTTGTCATTTATGTTGTGTTTCTTCATCTTAGAAATCAGAATTAACAGAAGGTACATTAGCAGAAAGTTTAAGAGCTGCTGCAGAGGCTGCTGTATCACAAACTGGATTTATATATGATGAAAACACCGGATTATATTATGACCATAGCACTGGATTCTACTATAACTCGGTAAATATTAGTAAATATTAGTAAATACGTATTTACTAACAAATGTAAACTAATAGGATTTGTTGATAGCAGTTCTCATAAGAAACACCAGAATGGCCTTTTCTTGAAGGAACAGCTGATGTTAAGAAAAATTACTACAGATTATTAACATAACTTTGAGTAGATGAAGACATTGTAGTTAGATTTTGTATACCTTGGCTTGGTCATCAATTAAAATGGAGACGATAGTGAAGAAATCAGAAGAAAACTAGGGATTGGAGAGGAAGCTATGAAGGAATTAGATAAGACCCTCAAATATAAAGACATATAATTAAATAGCAAAATCAGAATCATTAGGCAATAGTGTTTCTGATTTCTACACATGGTTGTGAAAGCTGGACAGTGAAGAAAGCTGAGAGTAAGAGAATCGGGTCATTTGAAATGTGATGCTGGAGGACAGTTCTCTACTAATAAATGAGTCAGAAAGCAAATGGAGCTTGAGCTCTCACCAGAAGCCAAAATGATTAAACTGAGGATATCGTACTTTAGACATATTGTAAGAAGACATTTCTGATTAACAAGACAAAAGCTAGGAGGACAAAATGAAATACTGCTTTCTAAGGAGCTAGTCAAATTGATATGAGTTACCACAAGACTAGTAATAGCAAAGGTCTGGAACAGTACAGAAATCTTGGACTGAAAAGCTGGTACCAAAATTATGATACATTGGTTTAGTGAAAAGGTTAATTTCTCATATAGGATCCAAAAAAGAGCAATCTAAAACATGTCTGAGGGTGGGTGCAATTTTATTTCATACAGCAGTTCTGTAGGAAGGTCATTCCCCCACCTTTTTCTATTCCACTTGTTAACTCAGTGATTTCTGTGTGTCATATTTCTCTGCAAAGGATGTTCACAAACTGGAGTGTGAAGCATTGACCATGACATGTCTCTGCTAGTCCAGATTGTACTATACATAAATTACATGAACATCGGAACTTTTTTTGTCATCTTGCTGTATATTGGTATACTTGGTATACTGAAACCTTTGCAGCTGTTACTGATTGAAATTTGTTTTGATTCTTGCTTACTTTCTATTTCCTTTCTAAACTTGTGCATACTTCACTTTTTATCTTGGTATTTTAGTAAATAGTTTGTTTATAAAGTTTGAAGAGATGTATTTCCTTTTTAATAATTTACTAAAAGGAAACCCAACTGTATTATGATCCAACCACTGGAATTTATTACTACTGTGATGTTGAAACTGGTCGGTATCAGTTTCATTCACGTGTGGATCTGCAGTCTTGTGGAAGTGGAACTGCTCAGCACAGCAAAGACAGAAAAGGCAAAAAGAAGAGAAAAGATGCAGAGTGGCCCAGGGCAACTGAGCAGAAGGTAACATTCTCATGTCACTTTCTTTTAGTAAATGTATAATATGGTTTGTAATGTATTTATATTAAATATTTTTATGACTTAGTTGGCATGAATCTTATTTTTAAAAATATGTAGTAGTCTTAGTTTTTTTTTAATATACTGACAGTGAAAAATCTCATGTGTTCATTTGTACTATATAAATGGGTCAAATCTGATATAGATGTAAATACTATTTTCTGACATCTGCATAAATTGATAAAAGGTATGTGATATCTTATTCTGATATGCAAGGATTTTCCTTTTCTCTTAGGTATTGAGACTGACATAATTTAATCTAGTTGCCTTGGAGCAGGGAATGTGGAGTGATAATTCTGTCAATCTGTGGTTTTATTAAAAAAAAATCATTGGGAATTGGCAACAGTGGACATTTGCCTTTTTCTTTGCAGACTGGCTTAGTTTATTTAGCTTTGAGTCATTCAGTAATATCTTAACTGCAGTTGGTTTACTACTTAACATGTTACTTTTTTTTCTTGATATGTATTATACTCTGTCCGTAAGTATACAGGGAATAGATTATGTGAGATATTTCTGATGTGACAAAGGAAAATGAGGACTGAAGATTTCTCTATACTGGAAATATTACTTAATTGGAAAGATTAAATTGGTTCCAGTAGACATTTATATATTTTGATATCATGGAAACTGCCATGGCTCCATCCCATGGAATCCTCAAATTTATCTTTTGATAAAGTATGTATTTGGAATTCCGTTCTGTAGCTCAGGGAAAGGAATGAAAGCTCTCCAGTAGAGAATTTGGAGTATCTCATCAAACTCTAAATTCCAGGATTCCATAAGATGGAGTTTGCTTCCACTATCAAGTATCTTTAGAGATGGTATATAAATTATTATGGCAATAAACTATCATTTGTCCTGGAGTCAGCAGAAAATCCTTTATAATCAGAGTGCCCTGTTTAATTAGTATTTAAATTTTGTTTTAAGTTACATTTTAATGTTGTTATGAATTTAATATATTTTTAGGGGTGTGTGTGAATGTTCTTTGTATTGTATGGGATTGTGGTTTTAGATTGTAAGCCGCCCTGATAGCCTCGGCTAAAGGTGGGATATAAATAAATTATTATTATTATTATTATTATTATTATTATTATTATTATTATTAAATATGTGGGTGGTAGGGCCATCCAAGCTGCATTAGTACTAGGCTATCATTAATGTGAATTTGTGAAATCTAGTTCATGTTTCTAGTATTTGCCCTTTTTGCAGTTTTTGTTTGATTGCATCCTCTACCTAATGAATGTAATTATCTACTCTTAGGGTGAATGTCTTACCTTCTTTGAATACTTATTTTCTGCATGATAGTTCATATAATCCAACAGTTATTTTTTCTGCATTTCTGCAATTTTTGTTTTGTTATTAAAATTGTATACAAGCAGAATTAGAAGATAGATCTTGGATAGCCCAGTTCAGTGTGTGCTTATAATTTGGCAGCAGATAAAGGGTTGATAACAAAAAATATTGGCTGCCCAATCAATACTACATATGTTGGTCCTACTGTAGCATAGAATATTTTACAATTAGAAGTTTGGCCTCATTTGTTTAACATGATCTGAGTATATTAAGGAAAGAAGCAGAGAGTCAGGATAATTTAATTTTAATATAGTCTTGTTTTATTTTGATTAATTTGAAGTCTACTCGGTAAAATACTTTTGAAAATGATTTGGTTACTTTTGGTTTAAACAATTGCATTTGAAAGTACTTTGGATAGATATGCAAGTCTACAAGCAGTAACAGTGCTTTCAGAGTAGAGCAAAGAGAATTCTAAAAATATCTATATCTTTGAAAGGTTCCACCAGTTTAAGTACTGTCAAAATGTGGGCAACCTTTGGGATCTACAGGACTATGACTTGGAATTCTACAAAACTTAAAGAAGAATGAAGGATAGTTCTTGCTACATTTTCACGTCTGGTTAAATGTCAGGGTCTTATCTTAAGGAGAGAATTGTTTAATTCTGTTCAGAATCCTTCAGTGGAATTTTTGTGCATCAAATAAACAAGATAAAAGAGGGTAGAGGGAAAATGGATTTTAAAAGAAGGAGTGCACTCATTGGGAGAAAAAAGAATCAGCCGAAACACTTACAAATTTGTAAAATAGGAACTGGAAAAGCAAAGACAAATGAACAAATTCTAAGCCCAGTTAGATTGCATTTCTTTCTGCTGATTCTTGATAGCATTCAAGGATAGAGATGTAAAACAGAAATCATAATCAAGGAATCAAGGAAAACAGTGGTTAGATTCTGTACATCAGTGATTCTCATGCTGTCTGATGTGTGAGCCTGGCACTTTTTTCTTAAATGTGTCAGGGGTCAGTGGCAAATTTGTGTCCATTTGCTGCAGCTGTTTCTCCTTTGTGTAAAAGCACCATGGACTGGTAGCCAGGTGCTCGTGAACCAGCCCCATTGCTGTATGTGTGTGCACGAAAGGGCCTTCAAGTCACCAGTCGACCTGTGCTGACTGCATGAATTTTATAGAGTTTTCTTAGTCAAGGAATACTCAGAGGTGGTTTTTCCAGTTCATTCCTCTGAAATATAGCCTACAGCACCTGGTATTCATTGGCAGTCTCCTATCCAATACTGACCAGGGATGACCCTGTTTACCATCCAAGATCAGACAGAATTTGATGCCTTTAGTCTTAGGTAAAAGTGTACCCAGAAAATTTTTTGGGGAAAACCTCTTCCCATTTTTGAAGCCTTTCTTTCCTTTTAACAATTTTTTAAAAATAATAAATAACATGTTTGAGCCAAGATGCTTGTGTATTACTCCCAAAAAAGTATTTCTGCAAGCTTTGTAATAGAAAGACTTGTATGGTATCAGATCATTGCCATTTCTTATTTCTTTTTATGGCAATGAGGCCTTTTTGCCTGCTTGACATTATGAAGGACTAGAAGAGACAAAATTGTTTTGCTAATGTTTCTTCTCTTTTTATTGTTCCCCCTTCTTATAAAACCAGCAAGTTCAGGTGTTCTTTACAATTTAGGACAGGTAAATTTGTTCCTAAAAAGCACTCCAAATGTTGCTTGACTGAACATTGTGACAGTTCTTGCCAGTGTAACCAGTGGTGAAGAATGCTTGGAACTGCATCCAACAAAATCTGGAGAGCTACAAAAACCCTGGAAAGGTTGGGGAGAAATGTATCTGTATTTCAGTGTCCCTCCAGTTCAGAATTCTGGAGCCTTTTGATTGGTACATCTCCTGTAACTGTCCAAATCAGCCTGCTTTGGTTCTGCATTTGGGATTTGTCTGAATTTGATGCATATTCTTTCAGCTTTCTACCTTGAATGCTGTATGCTGAAGCTTTTAAAGTGCTTTTCTTATCAGAAATGCAGATTCCGTCCCAGGAGAAAGAGGAGTTCTGTGGAAGAGGAATTTGCATCCAAAAGTGCATTTCTGTGTACGGATGGGGTCTTCTGTTTTAAACTTTATCCATGAGAACATTGAAACTAAAGTTGAAGTTTTCTCTGTGTGAGCTCATGAGCAGAAGTATGAGAATTGGCTATCAGTTTGACATGCACAAGCATTTGTGTAACATTACTGGAACTATTTTTGTGCAAATTAAAGTTCCAGCACACTATGCTACAAACTTTTATCCTTAATAATTTGATAGGTAAACAGAGGCTTAATAATTTGTAGGTAAACAGAGTAAGATGTTTCTCTGATTGTCACAGGAATTAAGATGGTAGTCTAACTAGTTCTCCACATCTATGAAGGCCATGAGGTCACAGAATCTGAACATTTACCCTCTGGTGATCTCTCTGGCAACTCTACAAGTTGTTTTAAAATCATTTATAAACTCAGTGGTATAGATTAAGAGTTTAGGTGCAGGGCTGCAGGTGGTGACTTGTTCCACTGAAGCCAGTAACTGAGATACTGCCTAGTAAATTGGGAAGACTAGCCTTTTCCTGGTGAAGTTAATGTCACTCTGTGATATTACAATGCACTGCAAGGAGACATCCTCTCTGTTGGTGTTGCCCACATGCCTCTTAAACATGGATCAGTACAGTCAATAGCTGGTTGTGTTTTGAGAGAGGGGACAGATTTTGGACTGGTACCAGAACTGAATCTGTAATATCCTCATCATGTATGACTTACAGTCCTGACCATTTGCACAAAATGCATACGATTGTGAACATCCTGGCTGCAAAGAAAATATTGTGTCTGTGGCCATGCATAGGAAGAGGAAGAATATGTTAGCTTTGGAATTTTTTTTCTTTGTTTCTTAAGACTTGGAAATGAAAATCTTTAAGTAGTCTAGAAGCAAGATGTTTCCATAATGCTCAACACAGACTTCTTTTTCACATTGTGTTGTTTACTGTTTGCTGCTGTTCATCTTTAGGTACATCATTTGACAGAAACCATGGCTAATCTGAAGATTTCATCTTCTGGATTGGCAGCTTCTGGTAAAGGTAGAGTTGTGGTGCTGAAGATGTTAGTCTGTGGACATTTAACACTGATCTTGAGAGCATTAAAATTAATTCTTGTTATAACTCTGGATAAATTCTAATTTACATCTATTTTAATTAATAGCAGTTCTCAAAAAAGTGACAGGTTTAAGTAGTGGGCTGCCAGCAGCATGGAATTGTTCCTGTAAGGTACATAAAGGCTCTGTTTGGTTGCAGCTTAATATGTTACTGGTAGAACACCTAGTCAGAATCTATGCTTGCTTTTAAAATAGTAAACTTGGTTTAAGTCATTGTTTTAAATTGATCCCTATAAATTGATTTATATCACTCCCAACTGCTTGAAATAAGATTGTGGGAAATGATGCCCCTCTTTTCTGTTTGCACATGCACCTCTTACCATTTTTCCTTCCCTAACTGCTACACTTCTCCAACTTCTCTCTTCCCAGTTACATGTACTTTTTCTCTATATTGTTGTTTCTGAATAGAATGCTGCTGCATCAGCTCTTGTCGGGGGGGGGGGGGGAGTCATGGTGCCTATAATAGAAATGATGAAATGAAATGGCACAACAGCAAGCAAAACAGACAGGAAGGGATGCAGATACCCAATGTAGTTTGCCACATCTGTGTGCTTACCATGAAGAGAAAAACATTTGCAAACTCTTCTAGATATATTGTGATCTCCATAAAGGAAAAAGCTGTTGTAGATATGTTAGCTGTGCTGTCCATAAAAGCTGTACAAGTCCATCTCTGAGAATTACTTTGGCAGGGTTTTTTGAAAGAAAATGTTTTCTAGGTAAAGTAGCAAAAAAGGCTAACAGTAGTTCTTGCAGTTGCCAGAAGATGATAGATACATGAATCCTTAAGGTTTTATTTATCTTTCTAGATAGTTATGTTTTGTCCCCAACAAAACATGTATTTTTTTTTCCTTAGGATATGTTCAGATCAGTGATTGTGTTGAATTTCGATTCTCTGAGCAGTTTATATTAAAAGGGTACAAGAGGGCTTTATGGGTTGAAGTTTCCCACTTTATATATATATATATATTTTCACTAGAAATTTAGGCCTTTGCATACAATGAATGATGGTTTGTTTACTGGATAACTGGTGAATGTGATTTCCGAAAGTAAAGTTTGTCAAAATGAATTGTTTGTAATTTATTTAAAAGGGCATTCTCTCAAATTAAACTCTTGGTAGTTAATCTTTTACACCATCTTACATATGGAAAGAATGCTATCTTTTCACATATGAAAACAAAAGTCCCCCTTTGTATTTTAGGAAATATTTAATGTGTACCTTATGACCACTGTTAAACTATACTTAGATATATATTCTTGTTGAAGTATTTCATACTGGTAAGTTTTGTGAGAAAATGAGGAAAACATCTGACTTTACAGCTATAGAGGTTTTTTCCTGCACTGAGCAGGGAGAGTTCCTGTGTTTAGTGGTAACTATTCTGCTTCTTGAATTACATGATAAAAGATAATTACAGGAAATTGGATTTTGGTGAGATTAAGAAAAAGGATACCAGAATAGATGCTTATCCAAAGAGATGTTGATTCCTAATTAGGGCTTGTGGTCATACTTCATCGAATCATAGAATCATAGAATTAGAAGAGACCACAAGGGCCATCCAGTTCAACCCCCCTGCCATGCAGGAACTCCCAGTTAAAGCATCCCTGACAGATGGCCATCCAGCCTCTGCTTAAAGACCTCCAAGGAAGGAGACTCCACTACTCTCCGAGGGAGTGTGTTCCACTGTCTAACAGCCCTTACTGTCAGGAAGTTCCTCCTAATGTTCAGATGGAATCTCTTTTCCTGGAGCTTGCATCCATTGTTCTGGGTCTTAGTCTCTGGAGCAGCAGAAAACAAGCTTGTTCCCTCCTCAATATGACATCCCTTCAAATATTTAAACCAGGCTATCATATCACCTCTTAACCTCTTCTCCAGGCTAAACATCCCCAGCTCCCTAAGTCGTTCCTCATAGGGCTTGGTTTCCAAACCCTTCACCATTTTAGTTGCCCTCCTTTGGACACGCTCCAGTTTCTCCACATCCTTTTTGAATTGTGGTGCCCAGAACTGGACACAGTATTCCAGGTGTGGTCTGACCAAAGCAGAATAGAGTGGCACTATTACTTCTCTTGATCTAGACACTATACTTCTATTGATGCAGCCTAAAATTACATTGGCCTTTTTAGCTGCTGCATCACACTGTTGACTCATGTTCAACTTGTGGTCTACTTAGAGAGATGAAATACTTACATGCTTGCTACAAATGGTGGGAACCTGTCAGATCTTAAACACAGGATTATTGGAACTGTTGAGAATTATCAGCACACTGTTGGACTGAAATGGAAAAATATGAAATTAGTAGCTTGCTTTAAGCATTGCAGTACAACTGAATTACTACAGCATGTGGCACATGAATCCACATGTAATCTAAAATGGCTGCGTATACGTACATATATGACAGCTAATGTCCTCAGAAATTGAGAAAAAATGTATTTAGTTGATAGCTGTTTTTACTCTTTCCTCCATTGTGCAGCACTAGATGAGAATTTATTAACAGTTCTATATGGGACACTGAACTGCTAGAAAGAACTGAAGAAAAGCTGCCTAGTAGTGAGATGGCTTTCATAGAAAAATGTCTAGGATGAAGATTTAGTACTGTGCGTGGATAGATAATTTGCTACCAAAGCTAGCATGATGTGGCTCTTGCACATGAATATAGTACACTTTCATTTTCAGATAAGAAAACCTGATAGTCAGGCTGTAATGTTTCACTGAGTGCACAGAGTGCACTCTATATGTATGTGCCTCTATATGTCAAGTCAAGTTATGAATTTCATAGGGTTTTCTTAGGCAAAAAAAATACTCCGAGATGGTTTTGCAGTTCCTTCCTCTCAAATATAGCCTATAGCACCTGGTATTCATTGGTGGTGTACCATCCAAATACTAACCAAGGCTGACCCTGCTTGGCTGGCAGCCTCTTCTTCCTCCCAGCAAATATTCCTCTAGGTGGGTGAACAGCAGACCAAGCACTGTAGAAAGTTTGCCTATTTTTTCCTGGCTGCTTAATGCTGCTGGAGCTCCATGCCTGCTTACAGTCTTTTCTAGGAAAGGAACCTGAAGGCTGTTGGGAAAAATATTGTGACTGTTTCCCATATGCTGCCTGACACTGTAGAAATGATGGTTTGTTGGCTTGCTGACCAGTTCAGTGACTTCACTGCTGAAGAATATCAGCTAGACAAACGAACTGCCGTTGGGGCAGGGGGGAAGAAGAAAAGATCGATATCTCTGGAAATTCATGTCTAGAATGGATAGGACCATTTGCTTAAAAAAAAGGGGGGGGAGGCAGTGTCACTAAAATGTCATTGAAGGGATCTGAAGATTGATGATAAATTGACTTTATAGGCAATCACTGAAGAGGACCTTTTACCATAATGCCTTAGAATAGATTGAACTGATGATCACATATCAGTTGATTAGCTACTGTTTCCTACAACTACAACAGGTATCTTTAAATATGCCAGCTTATTCACATATTTGTATCCAGTGGTTTACAAAATCCAGTCACTTTTTTCCCAGTGTTCCTCAAGTTTCATTTTCTATAAATCTTCTTCAGGACTTGAACACAGATGAACAAAAATCTTCCAACAATCTGAGTTGCCATTCTACCACAGATGAAGTATGTTCTCTTGAAGATGAAGAATATCCAAATGTGAAAAAAGCTAAAGTGGACATTGATACAAGAAACACCCTAACAGTCAAAGAATCAATTACTCCAAATAGCACCACTTTACATCTTAAAACCACACAATGTACTGCTATTATAGATGACAGTAAAACAGAGACAGAGAGTGAACCAGAAGAAGGTGAAATTACAGACTCTGAAGAGGAAGAGTATAGCAGTGAAGATGAACTATCAAGCAGAGACACTGTAGATTCAGAAGATACTGACAGCGAAGGTGAATTATTGATTTTTACAAGTATTCTTAAATAATTGCAGTTTGGGGAACAAAAAGGATAATGGCAAAAATTGAAATCTTCAAGTTTGAATGCTGTAGCTGTCAAAATCATTGTCTTCACTGAATTAGCAAAAATTGCCCAGTATAGTCTCTTCACTGTATAGGGTTCCAATATTGAACTAAATGTGGATTATACCATTGTAACAACCTGTCAAATGAAGACATTTTCAATGTTACTGTTTAGCTGAATCTTTTTGGAGGATGACTTGCTAATAGAAAAGTCTGTGTTCTATGTTTTGCAAATGCCTCAGAGACCTACCTTTTTGTTGTTATGTGCTGTATATAAAATACACATCTTCATAGCTAATTGACTATGATGTTTAGATGCCATGGCTTCTGAAAGAGGCTTTTTAAAAACAAGTTACTTTCTTACTTGTTGCTAAGAAAAATACAGATGCTTCTTAGTCTGCACTGTGAACAATACAATGTTTCTTCTGCTGCCTGCTTTTTGAATATAGAATTCCTAAAGGTGGTTCATCCTTATGTTAGTACCATTAAATATTGCTCATAAGAACATAAACATAAGCATCCTGGGTCATACAAGAGGACTATTTAAGCCAGTTTTCTGTTCCTACTTTCTGTTCCTTTCTGCTCCTCTGGGATAATACAACAGTACCCTCCTCTTTTTCTAAACCTCCCCACTCTCTGGTAACTGGTGTTGGGAGACATATTGATTGATAGCGAGGATTATGTTACCTACAGTGGTAGGTAATAAGAAACGTCTACCTCATCTGAACAAATTTCCATGTTTCTAGGTGCTGTCTTTTAGTAGACTTTTCAGATTTTCTAGAAGATTCTGAAAATAACCCATAGTATTCCTCACAAAATCTCTGTCCTCTCAGGTGTAGCAGTTTTTTTCAAGTGCTCATTCACCTACTCTCACAATAGTGTCACTGCATCACTTGGAGAATTTAGCATTGACTTTCTTTTTGCTTTAAGAAGTAGTGAGACTTCTGTCTCTTGGCCTTGGTTGCTACCAGAAACAATTGTTAATTAATGGTTTTATCTGATTTTCACACATTTAATCCAGTAACCAAGATGCTTCTCTTTGGTCCAACAGCATAGTTCTGGTGGTCAGTTAGCTACATTGCTTGATGTACAAACCTTTTGAAATACGCTTGTCAACATTTTTCAAATGGATGTGCTTGTACAATTCATTTTAGTTTTGGTACATTGGACCATCTGGTTTAATTCTGCCTTCCATGACCTGGTGCCCTCCTTGGCTGGAACCCTGTTTGTACATTGTGCTTGCATAGTGTTCCATTATTCCAGTGGTTGCACTTTCTCTCCACTTGCACAGGGAAGCTGTGGTGGCCTTTGAATGATGTCAGTCAGCTCTGAGCCACCTGTATCTGAATGCCTTGCTTCTGGGAAGGGGTGTTGGAGCCAAAGTCCAGGAGAGGTGGTTTGGACAAATAACTGACATTCAGCATGTATGATTGATTGTTCATGTCATCTCTCCCAGAGTGCTTCAGTTTTGAGGAACACCACCAAAGGCAGACATTCAGAACTAAACGTCACAGCAAACAGCTGCCTACTCTCTTGGTTGATAACAATATTTTTCTCACTTTTTCTTGCCACCATTGAGCCCACAGCCTTTTAAAATCTTGTTGCTATCTGCTAGCTCAAAGCTCTGCTGGCAGAGCCAGCAGGATTTTGGCCCATGTTTTAGACTACAGTACTATTAGTTCCAACCATCATGAGCAGCAGCTAAGCATGATGAAAGCTGAAATCTAAAACATCTAGAAGGCTCCCAGTTGTGGGAAACATGATAAGAACAGAACTAATTTAGTGATATTGATAGCTTGAAAAGTAAAAGTTTCACATAAGAATCTTTATTTTGTCTTGATTTTTTTAATTGATTTAGATGCAGACAAGATCTGGCCACCTTGTATTAGAGTGATTGTAGTTAGATCACCTGTACTGCAGATGGGATCTCTGTATATCATCACAGCTGTCAAACCTGCCACAATTGGAAGGTAATGCATGTAAGTGTACAAGAGAAAACAGAACTGTGATATTGGTTAGTTGGTGATGATTAACTTTTTGCAGCCTATTTTTTTCATTTTATTTCAAACGCCCAAGATTCCCACTTCTAGTGAACCCAGTACATGTATTGGTTATATTAAATTCAATGATTTGGTTACTTCTCATGTAACATATTTCCCCATTAAAATTAAAAAATATTTGACCAGTATTTTCTCTGATTCTCATAGCTGCATAGACAGAGTAGGTGGTGAACTGTTCAACAAATTATTGTGGGGTGGGATGAAATTTTGTTTGAATGGTAAGTAGGTAATGCTAGACAAAAACAAAATTATATGGGTTGGTTTAGATATGCATCAGCAGAAGAAAGCTGGCAAAGGTTTTTTTTTCATGCTTCCAGTCTATCCCTAGTCCATGCAAAATATTACCCTGAGGGTTGGAGGCCCTTGTTGATTGTGTTGGAATCTGGCATAGGGACCAGTTAACTATCTGGATATAACACCCGGTGTTGCCTTTGAGAACTACTACAGCACAGTACATATTGTTTTATATAATTGCACTAGACCATTCAGCATTAAGTTTCTATACAAGGTCGTCATTACCTTTCGTTCTTAAACTAAATACAGCATTCCAGCACTGCTGTTTGGAATTTTTATTCTGGAGAAAATCTGAAGTTTATTTATCAGAGATTCCTGTCCTCTTCATAAGAATTCTAACTCCACTGATGGAATTGCACTGTTGATTATTCAAGGCAGTCTCACATTGTGCATTTCCTCCTCTTCCTTAATTTGTTTCTTTTTACAGAGAGAAAAGTATGGAACACACACTCCAGATACCAGAAATGGGTGTTAGTAAGGTAATTTATTTCTTGATAGAATTCAATGTCTGATTTAAAGATTAAAGAAATACAAATACTGCATTTTAAACATCATACATTGTAAAGAAACAGCTTCTGACTAAACATTTTTGTTTTCTATTAGTTTCATGCAGAAATATATTTTGATCATGAATTTCAGAGTTATGTTCTTGTGGATCAAGGCAGTCAGAATGGTACTGTGGTTAATGGAAATCAAATTCTGCAGGTGAGCATGAAAAAGTAAAAGTATTGCTGACCCTTCTGTTGTTTCCTTGTTTTGAACATTCCTCTGTCCTTGTGGTACTGTACTGCTTGTATTTGCTTTATGATATTCCATATCCCTTGATCTTTCTTTTTGAAGCAATTGCCCCAATGCCGTTATATGAGCAGTTGCTTCCTGTAGCCTTGCTTTTTGACTCTTTTTCTTTTTGGCTATAGCCTAAAACAAAAAGTGAGCCCCAGGTTCTGGAACATGGTGATGAAGTGAAGATTGGGGAGACTGTATTATCCTTTCACATACACCCTGGCAGTGAAACCTGTGATGGATGTGAGCCAGGGCAAGTGAGAGCCCATCTTCGCCTTGATAAGAAAAACAAATCTAGTAAGTGATAAATTGTTAGTTATAAAAGTCGCATTGGCAACTGCCAAAATACTCAATGAAAACATTATGTAATACTGCTGTGTATTTAATAAGATATCTTAGTAATATAAATGATTCACTAAAGGGCAGATGATGTTGTAGGAGCGGCCTCTGGCTGTAATCATCCCAGGACTGGAAACCGCAAGGCCCACTTCCCAAACCGGCGGTGCCAGGAGCCAGATTATTTATTTTCCTTTTTGTGGTGGCACTGGACTCCTTCTGGCAGTGCAGGAGCAGCTTTCAGCTGCTTTTGGGGTGTGCACTGTCTCAACACCACACCCCCAAAGGACCTTATTTGGTCCATATGTTCTGGGCCTAAGTAAACATAAAGCAAAGTAAGGTGTGTTGGGCTATAGTAAAACTCCAGAATCCCCACGTAGTATCTTTATTGTTCATGTACGTGCCTTCAAGTCGTTATGGTGATCCCATGAATTTCATAGGGTTTTCTTAGGCAAGGAATGCTCAGAGGCCGTTTTGCAACTTCTTTCTTCTGAAATATAGCCTAACAGCACCTGGTGTTTGTTGGTGGTCTCCCATTGAAGTACTAACCAGAGCTGACCATGCTTAACTTTCAAGATCAGACGGGATCTAGTGCCTTTAGGGCAGGGGTAGGCAACCTTTCCCATTTAAGGGCCGAGGGACTTCAGCTCCCAGAACCCTCAGCCATGTTGGCCAATAGTCCCATGTTGGCCAATAGCTCCTGGGATTCTGGGAGCTGAAGTCCCTCGGCCCTTAAAGGGGACAGGTTGCCTACCCCTGCTTTAAGGTATTAGCATTAACCAAATACACACATAAGCCATTGGGCTGAACCATAGCCTGGAAGGAGCGGCCTCGGACCGTAGTGACTACACGGCCCACTTCCAAAGGAGCAGATTTAATCCGCTTCTAAAAGACCCAGCTCTTGCCCCCTCGGCGTGGCTTCTGGCTACTTTGGGGGTGTGAGTTATCTAAATGCCCACGCCCCCAAAGTGGCTGGAAGTTGCTTTATTTGGCTTGTGCGGTTTAGACTGTTGTCTTCAGGTAAGATGGAAAGTAGGAGAGGGTGTTAAGGTCATGAAGTCTTTATGATCAGAATCTTAACAGAAAATAGAGGAAGAGGCACAGACTGAAATGGCTTTGGCTATACTAGGTATCTTACACATTTCAAGCTGTACTAAGCTATTTTGGGACAAAAAAAATAGTGACTCTCCAGTTTAAAAAATACAAAATTCAGTTGTTGAAATTACTAAAGAATGCCTAGTTTTGAAAGTTATTTTTGCAGTATAGTAGCTTTATAATAATTAAATGTGTTCTTAGTAAACGAAAGGAAACACAGCCTTCTCTCCTAGATGGATCTGCTTGTATCTTAAGTTCATCAAGCAGTCTAAATCCCAGTAGTGAATGTTCTAACAAACTACAATTCAGTCATAGAATGATTAGGTAGAAGTTTGTATTTTAGTTCCTGGATAGCCAACTCCCAGTTTATGAGTTCTAGGGATGGACATTTTACTAGGTATTTTTTAAAATTAAGTTCTCTTTTATATTCTTTTAGCTGGCCTTTCACTGACAAAGGAAGAAAAGGAATTAGTTAGAAGAAAAGAATTAAAACAAATACGTGTAAAATATGGCTTACAGGTAAGTTTCTTTAAAAAAAATTAGTTTACTGTATATATAAGTTGATTTGAGGACCTGTTTTTAAAATATTTTTATTTGTGAGTTGCCTTGGGCCTCCTTCTGGAAGCAAGATGGCGTAGCAATGAAATAAATAAATAATAAATGTATTATTATTATTATTATTATTATTATTATTATTATTTTAGTAATTGCACTGTACTTTGCTATTGGTATCAGTTACAGGTGTTACAAATGAGAATAAAATATGGCAGTTGTCTCCTGTGCTGCTTTTCTCAACAACGGGTGTTCAGTGGTTTTAAAAAATTAACTTCTGAATCTGGATGTTTCTTTCCATTATTATTATTATTTTATTATAATTATAATATATACAGTATAATAATACAGTAAGTCATAATCTAAGCTTCCTTAAATTTCATTCACCCTCCCTTCTCTAGTCATACACTTGTACAAGACACTTCTCTGTCAGTCCTCTTAAAAATCACCTCTATTTAATTATCTGTTTTCATTAATGTTAATCATATCTTCCATTAGTCATTTATTCCAAATCTCCTCTGTTAATCATCTTTTTCACACCATTAACCTTTCCTCAGAGGGAAAGTGTTCAAAACTCCCCTTGTCTTCACTGCCCCTTTCCATAGGTTTAAGGTTTTAAGAAAACTGACATTTCTACAGTTACAGTCAAAGTATAGAAAATTTCCAGTGAACTGGTTTAACAGTATCTAAAAGTGTGTTCTTGTATTGCTGAATGTTTTCTGTGGAAAAATTTTTTTTACAAACATGAGAATGATTTGTATTTGAAAAGAACACAGAATATGAAAATGATAAAGTTATGAAAAATCCAAATTACAAAGACAGAGCAGAAAAGCGCCGTGAGACAGTTGGAAGTGAAGGAAAGTTTCACAGAGATGATGCTCCAGCTTCTGTACATGTGTAAGTCATCTTGTTTTCTATTATTCTTCCATACTTACGTGTCATGGCCATTCACTAAGTGCCTATACAGTTGTTCAAAATGCAAATCAATAATCCTAAAATACAGGAAAAACCTTTAGGCAGTACAGAAAAGATATTCACAAGTATCAGTAGTGCACAAAAGAGTTTAATAGTGCCATGAGCTGTAGTTACACTGGTTTAATTGCCTGTGTTTTTAAAATAAAGTCTCACAGTTGCCTCTCCATTCCAGTGGTAGACTCCAAAGACAGCCGTGTTAATCTGGACCGGTATGCAAGGGAATCTTATAGTACCTCTGAGACTGACAGAAGGAAATTAATAACATACGCTTTCATACACTTACGTCTATGAAAGCGTATGCTACCAGCTATTTTCTCAGTCTCAAAGGTGCTACAAGATCCCACTCCATTCCAGTATGCTTTGCTGGAAATATTCCAATACCCTACCAGCAACTCATTTGGTTTGCAGCCTCCATTTTCAGAATGAGAATTTCCTAAAAAGTGGCAGTTAGGTTCACAGATGGCTCTCAAGTTTTCTGTTGCTAATGGAGTTGAAATGTTATTATCTGTCTTTTACTGCCCTTTGCTCCTGGCTCCCACATGGCCAAGAACAGCCTGGCCTCTGTGCCTGCATTGATACCCCTTGACCAGTGGTTCCCAACATTTGGTCCTTCATTTGTTTTGGACTTCAGATCCCAGAAGCCTGGGCCAACAAGCCAGGAATTAAGAGAGATGAAAGCTTAAACGTCTTGGAGGACCAAGGTTGGGAACTAGTACTCTAGACCATCTTAGCTGACAACAGACCTAACATCTGAGACAAAATACAGGTCTTTCATTCTAATATTGTCACTTTTCTTCTCTTGTATTGTATCTCACATCTTTACTTGATGAAAAAAAACAGTGAGGCTTCAAAAGTTTGCTTGATGTATCTTGTGTTTTTAGCCCAATAAAGTCATCACTCTTTTGTGGATTTTGTTGTAAATGGGGCATCTAGTGCAAATTAAACTTGATTGGTCTAATCCAGGGGTCGGCATACCTTTTTTTGGGGGGGGGGGGGGAGACAGTTCCTCTGTCCCCCAGATCATCGGCGGGCTGAAGGGGAAAAAGATGGCGCTGGAGGTGCGCACTCGCACTCGCTCGCGCATGCATGCACACTACTCCCGGCGTCGTGCGCATACGTACACAAGCGTGGGGCGCCATTTTGTGTTTCAAAATGGCTCCCACGCGCACGCATGCGCATTACTCCCGGCATTGTGCGTATGCGTGCACAAGCACAGGGCACCATTTTGTGTTCCAAAATGGTGTTTGCACTTGCGCACGCATGTGCACGACGCTGGGAATAGTGTGCATGCGAGCGCAGGCGCCATTTTGGAACACAAGATAGCGCCCGGCGTCGTGCGCGTGCGCATGGCGGCGGCAGGACCGGCCATGGGCTGGTTGAAAGGCCTCGAGGGGCTGGGTTCGGCCCCCGGGCCATAGTTTGCCGACCCCTGGTCTAATCAAATGAGAAAATCTTTTCCAGCTGAGTACTCTAGAGCACCTTAAATGTTTAATATTTTGTATTTCCCTAGTTAAGAAGGTACACAACAAACATGGATAACATACTTCAAAATAATGATTAAATTTATTTATTAAGGTTGTTTCAAAAACACTTTTGCCCTATGAATGATGATAAAACACTGTTCATTTTGTGTTTTTACATTTTATTTCTAAAGTGAAATTAATGATAGTAACAGAGGTCATAAGATGTTGGAGAAGATGGGATGGAAGAAAGGAGAAGGGCTTGGAAAGAATGGTGGCGGAATAAAGGATCCGGTAGGTCTTTTTCAATATACAGATTCCACAGAAATTGCCCTGTACTCAGAACAAGTTCCACTGAAATCACAATTTGTTTTGAATAGATCTATATAAGGTGCATACATGTGTGTGCGCTTATACTCACACTCACATATATAGAAAGAGGTGGGGATTTCAGTTTAGAGTATGTTTAGGTTGCATTTCTGTGCCTAAGTAACTGATTGAACTTATTGGGACTTCGTGTACCAATTGTGCCTTATACTCTTAGCACAGTGTACTAAGATGTTTTATTCTACTTTTTGTGACCTTTTAGAAAATTTGTTTTACTGAATGTAAAAGAGTTCATTAACAAACCTGTTTTATTGATTGCATGATAAATGTGTAGGAGAACTGATGGATGGTAGGAGAACAAAAAGCCAGTGGCTATTTCAGATATAACATTACATAGCTTACACTATGTAAATGAACCTTGGGTTCTTCTCTAGCTTAGCTATGAAGAGGAAAGGAAGCACCTACTTCCTGTTTTGAACACATTATAGTTTATTTCATGCAGAATGAGGAAAACTAATCAGTTTCACCTCTGGTTTATTGCAATAACCAGAATCATAGACTGTTACATCTACTTTGTTGAAAACAAGAATTAATTATTTTATGTCCTGCCTTCCTCCAAGTGAACAACTTAAGGCTACTTGAATGATGAATAAAAAAAATACCAGTTGACAGTAACAATGAACAATTTAAAAACTTTGAACAATTTAAACACAAATGAGCAGTCATATTAAATCAAAGCAATTAATTAAAACATTTTAAAAGTATTTTAAACATAATGAGGGTGGGGTGGGGAGAACAACATCTACATTAAAATCCCTTTCCACAGCAGGAAATTAGTTACCAAAAACCTATGTGAATAAAAAGGTATTACCTGCCAGTAGAATGAGATCAGAGAAGGGGCAGTCTAGCCTCCTGTGGATCCTTCCAGTATCCGAAGACTGTTGCTGCTTATTCCAGTAGCTTTAGCTTTTTATACTTAACAGGCTAATAAATGCTTGCATTGGGAACTGGAGACCTAAGAGAAGTAGCTTTGTTTCGACTCAGGTGGACAGCACTCATTACAATTTAGGCAGATCAAGGCTTAAAACTTGAATAATGGATTTATTCTGCTTTCTCAGAATGTATTGGACTTCAGGTAGTAGTTCTAAAAGACCAATGCTGTTTAAAACAAAATAAATGCTATTTAAAACAATATTTCCTAGTCTGACCTACTAAACTTCTTTGAATTGATAAAGGAAATCACTAAACTTTCAGTGTCATTTGATTTACTACTCACTGATTGAGAGTTGTAAGATTTGCAGCAAGTGTAACAGGGAAGTACATCTGTTAAGTGCTGGAAAAGTCTTCCCAGCTCTTCAGCAGTGGACTAAGCTATCTGGAAAATTGGAATCTCATTAATTGAAAACCTAAAAGATGTTGGAGAGACATTTGTCATGTATGGTATGGGTAAGCTGAGGCAGTTGTTCGAACTACATGCACTATTTATTTTGTTAAATTATTTACTTCCCATTTTATATCATTAAATGTTGTCATGGCAGTAAACAAGAAAAATTTAAACCATTTAAAGCAATTCAGAAGTTGAAAAAAATTTAAATGGACTAAAACATGTTGGACAGTTTACCATGTTAGAGCAGCTTGAAAGTTTAAGAGTTTGCAATCATGTAAACTTTGTAAAGAAGCAATTAAACCTCAAAGGCTTGAATAAAAAAGACTTGATTTCATCTGGCACTAGAATGAAAACAATGGGGAGTTGCAGACTGCCAGAAATAGTGCAAATTGAGTCCACTTTTAGGGTTAGGGTTAGTGCTAGGGAATCATGGGAATATTTTTTTTCTGACACATTGAGCCTTCTCTGTCAGAGAGCTTTGGTGCCACAATAAAATACAGTTCCCATGATTCCCTAGCACTAATCCTAACCCTAAAAGTGGACTGAATTTGCACTATTTCTGGCAGTCTGCAACCCCCCCAATGTCTGTGCCAATTAGACTTCCAAGGGGAGAGCAAGCCACAAACAGGGCATGTTAGCAGAGAGTGTTAAAGCTGTTTTCACCAGTCATGGCTCACATGGCTTTCAAGAGCCCTGGTGGCACAGTGGTTATATGCCTGTACTGCAGCCACTCATTCACAAACCACAAGGTTGCGCATTCAATACCAGCTGCGGGCTCAGGCTCAACTCAGGCTTGCATCCTTCCGAGGGCACTAAAATGAGTACCCAGCTTGTTGGGGGCAATTACGTAGCTTACACATTGTATACCGCTTAGGGAGTGCTTAAGTGCACTGATAAGCAGTATAGAAACGTACTTGCTATTGCTATATGACTGAGATTTAACAGTGGCCCATTAATTTCAGGCCTTTCCTACATACTTAACTACTAAAAAAGAAAGGATATTTGATATGTCTAGTTTTAAGTGGACATTTGAAATACAGGAAGATAGCATCACCTGATACATACTGTTCCTTGTTAATATCTATCCTCATTTAACATTATGATCTTTTAAAAAATAATTTAGGAATTGCATTGTTTTGTATTACTTTGCTACCAGCTGCCCTGTGTGCCCCAAACCAAAATGGAAGGGTAAAATTAGTAACAAATATATTACAAATAGCAAAGTAGTTCTCAGGTTTTTCCATATGCTTATCTCTCTCAAACCTCACATGGACTTAAGTTTATTCAATGCATAATTACATATTGGACATATATTTATATGAATTCAATATTTGACAGATCAAGCTTCAGCTGCACAGAAAACACGCAGGCTTAGGTTCAAGTATTCCTGACTCTATTGAAGAAGTTCAGATTACCAACACCAAGAACAAAAGGAACTGGGAAAAAGCAAGAGAAAGATTTGCAGAAAATTTCCAGGACTCTAAATCCCAGAACAATGTACCAAAGGATCAGACTTGGGTTAGAGAAAATGCAGAATGAAGTTCAGTTTATTACCATGTTTAAATAGGGTTTTCGTTTTGCTTTTTTCAGATGCTAAAGTTGGATAACTTGTAGTAGTAGATTTCTTAGACTATACAGGCAGCTCACCTGAAATTCATTATTTGGTTTATTTACTGTTTTTGTTTTACTTTTAAGCATAAGATATTCATGAATTAAAATGGTGCAAACTTGATTAAAGGGATTTAACATTGTGGAACAACTGGGAAGTTTGGGAGAGATGTTATTTGCTCACTTAAATAGAAAATATTTTAGTCTGTTTTTAGACTCTTCGTAGATCTTATCAACTGATGCAAAAAGAATGCCTTCTATATGTTCAAATTTGGTATCTTTAGCAAGAAAGAATCAGCAGTGAGCCACTTCACTTCCTACAATATGAAACTACTTTCTAGAAGTTCACCAGACAAACATCCATTTTTAACTGTATCATCATTTTTTGGGGTGAGAAAATAATGTACAAAAAAAGTTTTCTGCAAAGATGCTGTTTTCTTCTGTGAAGAATCTGAATATTCTGTATAAAGGTTTTATTCTCCAAGGCAGCATATTTTGAAACTGCCATGATATCCAAAACTGCTCTACACATAAGGGTTGAAAGTACAGTCCTAGAGTTGCACTGTTGCAGAAGTCACGTGGGGGATCATGTGCTTCCTGAAAAGCTAGCATGCAAGCACAACTGTAGACTGATCTTTTCAGTATCTGCTGACTTTCTCATATGCAGGGAAATCTGAGATAGAAGCATTCAGTTAATGCATTTTAATGCGGTACTTCCCAAGTTCTGTACTGCATTATTCTTATAGGCCAGGATCCTATTGGCTACATTGGTGGTGTATGTATGCTAATACAGATGGTGAAAAGGAAAGGGTGTAAGGAGGCTGCTGGCTCTACCACTTGTTTTTCAAATGCCTGACAGGATGACAGTGTAGCTGCTCCCTCCTGTACTGCCATCTCTGGTAACAACTCCATAATTTGGGCATTCAGAAGGTAATAGAACGATGCCAGCAACTTACTCTTCTATCACACCTCCCTGTATCAGTGTACAAAAAACAAGCCCACAAGAGCAGTGCCATTAGCATCCTAGACATTGTAGTCTAGCCATAGGAGGCAGATTACTGCCTGTACCTTCAAATCATGTGAAAGTAGGTGTTTCTGAAATCAGTGGAGTGGCTTGAACTTTTCTGCTGACCAACATTATTACTCTGTGGGCCTGTTCTGAATCCATTGCTGGCAATGGAGTTTAACTCAAGAATATTGTTTTTCTTTGTTTCAGAATACAATATTTATTTATTGAAATGTCAATAAAATAATGCTTTCAATTTACCTTGTGTGTGTACAGTTCCTGCATTTGCTGGGTGTAAGTGATGTGCTTCATGCTTAATTTTATTAATCTGTCATGCAGGTCTTTGTGGATAGGCCCATCTGATTTGTTAAAATTATGGTAGTTTCTAATATGATAGCTTCCTTAAAGTTACATGTCTGCTTATTTAAGGATGCAGAATTGCTTAATCTTAATTACCATATATAAGTTACTACAAGTAAAAAAAAAAAATATGCCCAAAAATTGACCCTAAAATCCTGGGTCGACGTATATATGGGTCAATACAGTAATACTGCTTAGAAAGGTCCTGAAAGAAGTACCATCCCTTGTGCCTCGCAGTGATTTCTGAAAGAGCTGCCTAGGCAGGAGTATGTGTGTATGTGAAAAAAAGGTGATTGATTCCCTTCTCAATCCAATGTTAAAGACCTTCTCTCCCCACCAAACACCTCATTTAACTCCACTTCCTTCCCTTTTCAATTTGATGTTAAAACATTATCCTCCAGCACTTGGGAAGTAGTGTTAGGTGGTCAGGAGAGGTCCAGAGGAGGAGAAAGAGGGAAGGAAGTGGTGTTTTCCCCTTTACATCGTTTGTTACACGCCACTAAGTTTTACCTTTGACTTGTCCATGGGTCATATAAAAATCCATGATTTTGCCCCTAAAGCCTTTCCTCAACTTCTATATGAGGTCAACTTGTACTTGAGTATATATGGTACTGCTAGCAAAAATTTTCTCTCTTCTGTACAGCCTTATTGACTTAAAGCAGAAGTGGGAAACTAGCAACACTTCTAGGGACGTTATCACACGTGGGCCAGAAAGCGGAAATAAAAGTGGAAATGAGGCATCCCGAAAATAAACGGGAAATAACCCTTGTTTCCGCATACGTCATTACCTTCATTACGCATTTACAGTAAGTGTATCGAACGTCCACACACACGAGACAAAAACCCGTAAATGTAGCCGAAATGAGCCTCCTGCACATGCGCAGAGAGAGGAATGCTCGCTGGAACCATGGCAACAGTGGGAAAATGCACCACAATACGTATTTGGTTATCAGACCTACGGTAAATGCGAAATGATTCCCGTCACGCAATTGCAATTCCTGAAGAAACCAAAATTCAAAAGATCTCAGTTCTTTCCACTTTCTGTCGGGGTTCTGTGCGACGTCGTGTGGAAACACGGGCAAATAATCCTGATTCGTTCGCCATTTCGTTTGGATTCTGTTTGGATTGAGCCCCGTGTGATAACGTCCTAGGTCTGAAAATGTGGACTTCATGTTAAATACCATGGGAAGGAACTGCAGTCTGTTTAAAAGATGGATTGTTGCCCATGGAAGCTTCCAGGAGTCAGTTCTCTCTTTTCTGACCAGAAAAATTGTGGTCTGAGGAGTATGAAGAGATTGAGGGCTGCAAAAAGAGCACTTCCCATTCCTTTAAATTTTAAAGGTGTTCCTGGATCTCACATTCTATTGTTTTTATTTACACCTGGGAGGAGATAATTCCACCCTATTCCTAAACATGTTTAAATCCAATTTGTAGTTAGTTTAAGGCTGAAGTGCTGCAGTTTTCCAGTCTGCCCAAACAACTTACATTTAACTGTCCAAAAATATCTCTGACACCAGTTATTGCTTAAAAACAACTCTGTGGCGTCAAAACACTTTTTTAACAGTCTGTTACACACATGGTTTGGCATATTTCATGCAGCAGTGCCCTCTATTCCTTGAATACCTTCAATGGCTTTGGGGATGCTGAGCAACTGGCATGGATAACTCTTTCTGTGACACAGGAGACTATCAAAGCCAACCTTTGCGGATTGCTTGGCTCTGAGAATTCCTGCCACCTTTCCCAAGTCAGGAATTCAAGGAATAAGTCCACCTGGACCCAATTGCTGCCCCATCAGTCTTTTTTCTTACCACTGGAAGAATCTTCACCTTGAAATTACTGGACTACATATTAAAGCAGATTACACTTTATGTATGACACTTCATGTGAAGTGAACTATAATTCATAGTACAAGAAGCCCTTGTTCATTTGACTGTTTAAGGACTGTTTAAGGACTGTCAGTGGAACTGGTTGAAAAGTGGAACCCAGGTTTTTTGGCTTGCAAATGCATTTTGGCCACTAAAAATGTAAGTAACACACTATATATCACTTTTGAATGTCTGCAAAATCTAAATTAACACACTATATACAAAAGTGCATGCAAGTGGTCCCAAGCAAGCCCATAAGCAAGAACTGATAAGAGTGGAAACCCTGTAGAATTAATGGAAACTGCCTGTAATTTGCAAGTATTGAAAAAGCAAGGTGTTGGAAAGTGAGGTATCAAAAGACAGGGAAGCCTGAAGAGCTGAGACAACCATAGCGTTTAGTATTATCGAGTTACCATCCCAGTACTCCAGTGCTTCTATTGCAGTCAGCTTATAAATATTAACATCAACTTTAGACAGAATATTGTTGGAACTGTAATCAAGGAATCGGTATGTAGAGAGATCTTGTAGCACCTTTGAGACTAACTGAAAGAAAGAAATTGGCGGTTTCATAATTTTTATTATAGTGGTGATCATTCTGTAACATTTCAGGTAAGGTTCAGACTGCACTGTTTCATGATGAAAATCTGGAAATACAGCTTTCAAAGTGTCATGTATATTTAAAACGTATTAAAAGTTAGCATTGTAAGTATAAAAGCAGAATAAAAGCATATACTTAGGTGTTTACCCTAATTTTACCAAATATTTAGGGTGGCTTATTACAGCTAGCAGGATTTATTTACATATCCGCTATACTGACTTAACTGTTAATAGTTTTCCTTCTAAAAAGTTGCAATACATATGTCTTACAAAATCTCTGCTCCTTCTAAAAGCATGCTAGCACAGCATTTTTAACAAGATGGTATTGCCATAGCTTTCTTTTGTACACATGATGTGAGAATTTGATTGTTGCAAGGCTCTTGTGTCCAACTTCGCAGTTTTCTTACCCTGTTGAAAGAAAGAATTTTTAAAAAATATTTGACTTGAAATAGAAATAGCCCATTTCTTCTTATACAGAAGCAAGTCTGCAAAAGCAATGCCTTTGAATAACTAAGAATTCTTAGAAATTTACTCCTAAGTCAATAGGTTTGGAAAAGCATGTATGCAACCAGCAGCCATATTCCTACATTGTCAAAGGAACATGATTTGCTTTTGCACTTTTTTGATTTTGGAGGTTATAACCAATAAATGCAGTACATTCAACTGCCTTATTTTCTCAGTCCTCCATAATGTGACACTTGAAACTGAAGAAAAGATTAATACAAGAGTATTTGTTGTGTGCCTTCAAGTAATTTCTGACTTAGGGCAACCCATGGAGGTTTTCTTCACCTCCTCTACCATGGAGGTTTTCTTCACAAAATTTGTTAGGGGAATTGCCTTTGCCTTCTGAGGCTGAGAGAGTGTGACTTACCCAAGGTCATCCAGTGGGAATTCGAACCCTGGTCCTAGTCCAACACTCAAGCCACTCTCTATAACAATATTTACATATATGTAATTAATATTTCAGTGAGTACTTATGGTGGCAGCCATAACCAAGGAACTGTGTAAGAAGGTTTTAATTTTAATTTTTATTGGAATTATAGTTCACCTTTCCCCCACAGTGGAATCCTAGTAAAACTGCATAAGAACACAATACAAATTCAAGAAACAAATTCAAATGCAAACACAATTTAAAGACCCATCAAGAAAAGCCCAAGGTTCACGAAGGGCCTTTGCAGACTGCCAGAAATAGTGCAAATTGAGTCCACTTTAACTGCCCTGGCTCAGTGCTAGGGAATCATGGGAACTGTATTTTTTTCAGAGACATTGAGCCTTCTCTGTCAGAGAGCTCTGGTGCCACAATAAAGTACAGTTCCCACGATTCCCTAGCACTGAGTCAGGACAGTTAAAGTGGACTCGGTTTGCACTATTTCTGGCAGTCTGCAAAGGCCCCTTGGCATAGCCCTGTATAAGTATTTGTAAGGGTGTCGTATTGAAGATGGAGCAAGCTTTTTTTCTGCTGCTCTGGAGAATTGGACCTGGAACAGCGGATGCAAGCTAGGAAAAGAGATTCAGTAATAGTTGTTCAAGAGTGGAACAAACTCCCTCAGAGAGTGGTGAATTCTCCTTCTTTGGAAGTTTTTAAACAGAGCATGCTTTGATTGTGAGTTCCTGCATGGCAAGAGGTTGGACTGGATGGCCCTTGTGGTCTCTACCAACTATGATTCTATGATTTCCAGATGGCTCTTGTTCTATCTAAAGTGTAGAAATACAGATGCTCAGTATTAACCATACTGCATGAACTTACACAGTGTAAGACTTCTTTCTATATTGCTAAGACTTGCTTAGCTGCAATAGATGAGCTCAGTTGCCTCTGTGAAAAGAACACCTTAAATTATAAATCCAGAAACAATCTACCCTGACCACTGGCGGCTTTGCAGTAAAGCCCTGAATTATATTAATACCCGCTACCTTAATGCTGCACCACTAAAATGATAAGGAATCCCTCCATCTCACCTCCCAACATTAAACCAGTTTCCTAAACACTTTGCTAGGCAAATCACAATGATGCTGGGCTCATCCTGGAATGTGTAGTTTTTCAAGTCACCAGCACTCTGGGGGACAAGGCTAAAAGCCTTGTAAATCCCAGCTTTCCATAGGATGGAGCTACAGCACTTAAAGTGGCGTCAAACTGCTTTATTTCTACAGTGTAGTTGCACCCTAGCTCACATATACAATTGAACAAAAGTGGAATGGAGACTATTTTCCCATGAAGACTTCAAATCCAGGAATTTGCAGGAATTTGTCTGTGTATGCCTTCAAGTCACCTGTTGTAGGTTTTAGAATTATCTGCCAGAGATCCTTGGATGCTGGAGACCAGGGTTCGAATCCCCACTCAGCCACAGAAACCACCTGGGTGACCTTGGGCAAGTTACATTCTCTCAGCCTCAGAGGGAGATACAGGCAAGCTTCCTTTGAACAAATGCTTTGATTGGGAGTTCCTGCATGGCAGGGAGGTTGGACTGGATGGCCCTTGTGGTCTCTTCCAACTCTATGATTCTATGAAATCTTGCCAGGAACAAATCTTGCCTTAGGGTTGCCATAAGTCTGAAAGGACCTGAAAGCACACAACAACAATATTATGAACACCATCCCATCTTTCTCCCAATAATGGGGCTCAAGGGGGCTAACAACATTTTTTAAACTATAAAAGTTAATTAAAAGCAATTGAGCAAACCATAGCTGCACCTGTATAGTGTGAAAGGGGAAATGGCATTTTACAAAGCTCCCATGATTGGAAAAACAAGCCTGAGCACCAGTCGGTATAAATCATACTCAAAAATAGTTCTATTTCTTTGACCAGTATTTCAAAATCCCGTCCCAAACCCTCCATGTTCATGCACACTAACCAGACCATGTGCAGAGCTCCAATATCATGCTTTCCCTTTCCCCAGCAATGGGTTCAATCTGAAGCAGTGACTCCAACGTGGGGTAACTCTGCCCTAATGTAGAGCGAACTCTGCCCATGGTCAGAGGCAATGGGCTCCTGGGTCAATACTATTAAGGCAGGGGTAGGCAACCTTTTTGAGCCGGGGGCCGGGTTGCTGACCCTCAAACAAACGGGGGGGCTGAAGCACTAAAAATAAATAAATAACGTAAATAAATATAAAAATTAAAATTAAAAATTTTTAAAAATTAAAAATTAAAAAAATATGCATGCACACTTTTTCAGCCCCAGAAAAGCCATGGCAAAACCCCTGTGGAGATTTTGCCAAGAAAACCCCAAGAACAAGTAATAACAACAATAATCAATATCGTCATGGCGGGCGGAGGCAGGACCGTCCTGGGGCCGGTTCAAAGGCCTCGGGGGGGCTGCATCCGGCCCCCGGGCCTTAGGTTGCCTACCCCTGTATTAAGGCATTAACTACAGTTTTTACAAATATCCCCCTCCAAAAAAACAGGATTTGATTTCTACATGCAAATCCTGTGACAACACAATCTGCCTTTCTGGAGGAGAAAGTCCCATTGAGTGCAATAACAACAACAACAACAACAACAACAACAACAACAACACTTCTGAGGCTGCATCTGCATTGCAGAAATAATCCAGTTTGTCACCATTTTTAACTGACCTGGCTCAATGCTATGGAAATCTGGGGATTGTAGTATTATGAGACATTTAGCCTTCTCTCTTAGAGAGCTGTGGTGCTCCAACAAACTACAAATCCCAGAATTCCACAGCATTGAGCCAGGGCGGTTAAAGCGGTGTCAAACAGGATTATTTCTGCAGTGCAGATGCAACCTAAGAAGCCACACATACCGTAGCACTACATTAGAGGGTTAGCTGTTTTTTTTAAAACCAGATTGGTTTTAAAAAATGACTTTAAAAACACTTCTGGCTTTAATTTAGAGAGAGAGAGTAATAATAGCCAGACACACACACACATATAGTAATATATATATTATATATACCTTTACTTATATATTTATTTATATATATTCTTACTTTATCTTTATATATATATATATATATATATATGTTACTATATATGTTATAGATACACAAACACATATATAGTAATAATAGCCAGACACACAGTATATATATATATATGTATACACACACACATAATCATATATATATATATATATATATATATATATAGCATATATATATCTTTACTTATATCTTTATTTATATATAGTATTTAGCTTTATATAAATATCTAGATGTTATACACACACACATATCTTTACTTATATCTTTATTTATATACTATTACTTTTATCTTGTTATACACACACATATGTAGTAATGATAGCCAACACACACATATACACACACACATAATCATATATATATATATATATATATATATATATATATATATAATATATATATATCTTTATCTTTACTTATATCTTTATTTATATATAGTATTACTTTACCTTTTTATGTATGTGTGTGTGTTACACACACACATATCTCTTTACTTATATCTTTATATATACACACACACACACACACACATATATATATATAAATGTTAGAGACACACACACATATATAATAATAATAGCCAGACATACAGATACATATATATACACACACAATCATAAGCATAATATATCCGATTATTATTATTGATATAGCTATGTGTGTCTGGATAGTATTACTATTTTCCTCCTTCTGGCTGTTTGAATGGCGATATTTTAACTTTTTAACATTCATTGCCAGTGGTTCACTGTTAGACCAGCATCCAGGGATAGTTACTTCTTCTTCTTTTTTTTAATTTAATCACTTTATTTTGTTGTGCAAGAATTGCCATTTAGAAACAAACACTGCAATTATCATAACTTCAACCACAACAACTTGCTTGAAAAGGGTACTTTTTCAAAAAACAGCCCTACTATATTTAACCTCTAGTGGCCATTACACCAGGACTGCATTTTGCTACTCCATTTTGCTACTTAACTGGCCACTTAATTTCATTTTGCTACTTAATTTGGTCTTATATGGTTATAGTCTTACACATTCATGCAAAACAAATAAACAATAAACAAACAACCCCTCCCCCCAAAAAAAACTAGTTTAGACCAATAAAACCCTGGTTTTGGGTTTAAAACACACACAAACCCTTCACCCCCCCCCTTCCTTTCAAACCTCCTCTTCCCTCTTTTGCAGCCTTACCTGCTTGCTATACTTTGCTAGGTGCTTGCAAATAACTTCTCCTTCCTTTAGTTTCCCCAACTAAAAGCAGCATTTGTTTTTCTTGGAAGGATTCATTTTCTTTCCAACAATGTCAGGCCTCTGCAGGCAAGACTCAAAAACCACCCAGAGCCATCTTGTGCTACTGAAAATGCAAGCATTATCACATGCTTTTCCTTAAAGAAACAGTGCCTGGTTTTGGCTTGCTCTTCTAGGCAGCAATGAGAGCTCAGTTGGGCTGCGTCTGCACTGCAGAAATAACCCGGTTTGACACCACTTTCCCTGCCATGGCTCCATGCTGTGGGATTCTGGGAACTGTAGTTTGTTGTGGCACCACACAGGGCTGCCTCTGCACTGCAGAAACAATGCAGTTTGATACTGCTTTAATTGATGCTGGCTGTATTCTATGGGATCCTGGGATCTGTAGTTTGTTGTGGCACCAGAACTCTCTGACAGAGAAGGCTGAATATATCACAAAACGACAACTCCCAGATTTCCACAGCATAGAGCCATGGCAGGGAAAGTGGTGTCAAACCAGATTGTTTCTGCAGTGGAAACATTTTAAGTTTGTGAGCTTCTTTGTCCTCTGTGGAAGCATTTGCAAAATATTCTGCAGTTGGTTGTTGCAAAAAAGGAGTTGCAAATCTCTACATTTGGCCTCTACAACAGGTTAAGAGGATGCATCCACATTTCCTAAGTACAGTATAGTGCTTTTGTAACACTATAGGTGCTTTGGATCCATTCTATTTTGGGACTGGTAGTTTGGTGATGGCCTTGGAATTTTTTATCGAGCCTGCATCCACACTGCAGAAATAATGCAGTTTGATGCCGCTTTAACTGCCATGACTCAATGCTATGGGATTTGTATAGATTTGTAGAGATATTTAGCCTTCTCTGTCAGAGAGTTCTAGTGCCACAACAAACTACAGATCCCAGGATTCCACAGAACAGAGCCAGGACAGTTAAAGCAGTATCAAACTGCATTGTTTCTGCAGTGCAGATGCAGCCCTGTGCAATCCAAGCCTGGGGAGTAGGAGTAAGGAGTAAAGGACTAAGAGGTTTTTATAGGAGTAGGAGTGACATTAAGAAAAAATATCTTACTCCAGAGTAGGACAAGGAGTAACCCCCAAATCACCACTACTCCCCAGCCCTGGTACAATCCTCTGCCCTACATTTTCAGCTGCTTTTTAAAATGCTTCAGTTTCTCTTTCCTCCATCCTTTGTCCTCATCTAACTTCAATTGCTGCAAAGAGAGTTCAAGGTGCAAAAGTAGTTTGCATCCAGTTGATTCATTTAAGGATGGAGATGAGAGAAAGGGACATAGATGGCCTTTACAGACTGCTAGAAATAATGCAGCTTGAGGCCACTTTAACTGTCCTGGCTCAGTGCTAGGGAATCATGGGAACTGTAGTTTTTTTCTGGGACATTGAGCCTTCTCTGTCAAAGAGCTCTGGTGCCACAATAAACTACAGTTCCCATGATTCCTTAGCACTGAGCCAGGACAGTTAAAGTGGCCTCAAGCTGCATTATTTCTCGCAGTCTGTAAAGGCCCATAGTCTTGCCCTTCCCAGGAAGCACAGGCAAAAGCAAGATGTTGCAGCCTCTCCTAGCTTGTCTATTCTTTCTCCTTCATAACTTTTCCCATCTTGGCCACACTCTGAGTTTGCTTGGGAAATGTGTCCTGGTTTTTCATCTCTGAAATGTTGGCAGGGTATGGGGTCTGTATACTTTCTCAGTAGTAAAAGGTCTAACAACCTCATCTATGGATGGTTATGTGTGATATTTGTTTGTGTGTCAGCTTTGATCTATTTTATTTATTTATTTGTTTGTTTTTATTTCAAGGATTTATATCCCGCCTTTCTCCCACAATGGGAAATGGGATTTAAAGCATTTTACCATAATTTTAAAAAGACCGAACTAAAACATTGATTACAAAATTTTAAAAATAATTGAACAATTAAATTAAACACTGACAGAAGAGTTGCAAGGTCTCCAAACAATTAATAGCTGACAGGCGTCAGATCCTGTCTGATCTTGGAAACAAAGTAGGGTCAGCCCAGGTTAGTAATTCAATGGGAGACCATCCACGAATACCAGATGCTGTAAATAGGCTGTATTTCACAGGAACGATCTGGCAAAGCCACCTCTGAGTATTCCTTGCCTAAGAAAACCCTGTGAGATTCATTGGGTTGCCAGAACTTGACAGGCAACTTGAAGCCACTTACACAGATACATCCAAACAATTGGAGGTCACAGGCAAAATGTAGACACATAGTGGTGGTTGGTGGCTTCCACGTCAGTCCAGAGATGGATCTCCTCTAGGTTTTTAACCGGACCTTTAAAAGAGCTGAACCCTGCCACCAAAATAAATTCATCATCTTGGATTACTCCTTTGAATAAAGGAGACTAAACTCTGGAGCAGATTCATCACCCCACTGACATGGAGTTCACCAACCACCACTACATATAGAGAAAAACAGAGTTTGCAATGGTCCAATGTGACTTTCAGCATCACCCTTTGACACATTTCATAAATATTTTATCTGTCCAAAATGCATCATATCATCATCATCATCATCATCATCATCATCATCGCCACCTCTTACCCATCTCTCCCCATAGATCAAGGTGGGGAACAACAACAGACCAACAAATATGCATCAGTTAAGAACACAACATGAGTTAAAACATACATGAATTTAAAAGGCCAAACAAGACACATGCTGTTATAACAATCTGGGTTTAAAATTCATCATTTAAAATTTACAGTTTTAAAAATCATCTGGATAGGTCTGACGGAAGAGATTAGTCTTCAATGCTGTTTTAAATCTGGACAGCATATCCAGCTGTCGAATCTCTTCTGGCAGGTCACTCCGCCACAGTCTAGGGGCGATTGAATAAAAAGTTATCTGGCTCATAATATTTTAAGGCTTTACTTCTATACCGGCTCACCAGGAAATATACCCTTTTAGACTCTATGGATTCCTAGCTTTGAACATTTTTTTTACTTTGCCAATGTTATGTCTGGAAGGGACGTTCCAGCAAGAAAGTCTGCATTCCCAAAGACTGACAGTTATAGCATGGAAGCAAAGAGACTGCAGTTTCCTTGTTTTATATGCATGGGCACACTAAAGTATCTGTTTTTGTTTCATATTCTAAAGAATATAATTGCAAGCTTTTCTTTTC
The DNA here is from genome assembly GCA_026167975.1 of Phrynosoma blainvillii. Taxonomy (NCBI): domain Eukaryota; kingdom Metazoa; phylum Chordata; class Lepidosauria; order Squamata; family Phrynosomatidae; genus Phrynosoma; species Phrynosoma blainvillii. Next base: position 51,703,888 of record JANUYF010000002.1, on the reverse strand, counting down.
TTTTAAGACAAATTGAATCTTGTCTTCCCTGTCCAACAACTCTTTATTTGCATTGCCTACTACACCATAGCAATTACCTGAGGAAGGGCATTTTATTCTGTCATGCTTAAAGACCATGAATCATTTGGGTCTTGTCCTGGAAACATGTGTCGGCTGCTTCAGTCTTTAGAGATATGACGTTAAACGTCTGGCATAATTGTCATGATTTAATAGTCACCTTCCGTTAACAACTATATGTATAAATTACAGAACTGCAGTTAGTTTCTTCGCTTGTTTAAAGAAACAGCTTATTTGGGGGCTCAGCAACTCTTACTTCAACATCTACATCCACACGCTTTGTTAGAATCAGAATTTTAAAATTAATTTAGAATTTTTTTTTATTTGTAACTTTTATCCTCACCCCACACATTTTAATAATGCATTAATTCCATTTGTTTCTCTGTGTATGTACCAAAGTGGCTTAAACATGCCATTGAACATGGACAGAGTGCCCTTTCTTCGCCATTAATTAGTGCTAGTCAATGGCCATATAGGGTTGAAGCTGAAGGACTGACCATCCTCACCCGCACTGCAGAAATAATGCAGTTTGAGCCCTCTTTAACTGCTATGGCACAATGCTATGGAATTCTGGGATTTGTAGTTTTGTGAAATATTTAGCCTTCTCTGTCAGAGAGCTCTGGTACCACATCAAACTACGAACCCTAGGATCCCACTGACTGGAGCCATGGCAGATAAAGTGATGTCAACCTGCATTATTTTTGCAGTGCAGATGAGGCCTTGGTCACTGTGTGTAGGTTCTAAGAAGATGATATTTGCTGTCATATTTATTTGATTAATTAAAATATTTCTGTTGTGTGCTGTCAAGTCATTTCCGACTTACGACAACCCTAAGGCAAACCTAACAGAAGGTTTTCTGGGGCTGAGAGTGTGTGATTTACCCAAGGTGAGTTTCCATGGCTGAGTGGGTAATATCTCAGTACAATCAATGCAAAGGAATTAAAACAATAAAAATAGATTTTTTAAAAATCAAATAGATAAAAACATATCAGATTTGATTAAAAACAGGCTTAAAAGAGCCTTTGCAGACTGCTAGAAATAGTGCAAATTGAGTCCACTTTAACTGCCCTGGCTCAGTGCTAGGGAATCATGGGAACTGTAGTTTATTGTGGCACCAGAGCTCTCTGGCAGAGAAGACTCAATGTCCCAGAAAAAATACAGTTCCCATGATTCCCTAGCACTGAGCCAGGACAGTTAAAGTGGCTTCAATTTGCACTATTTCTGGCAGTCTGTAAAAGGCTAAGACAGTTTTAAAACCAGAGTGCTGAGGATACCATGGACAGCCAAGAAGTCAAACAAATGGGAGCTAGAACAAATCAAACCAGAAATCTCTCTGGAAGCCAAGATGACTAGTCTAAGGTTGTCATACTTTGGCCACATCATGAGAAGGCATGACTCATTTGAGGAAACAATAATGGTAGGAAAAGTGGAGGGAAGCAGAAAGAGAGGAAGGCCACATGCCAGATGGATAGACTCTATAAAAGAAGTCACAGGTATGAATTCGAGGGAACAGCAGAGCAGTGGAGGACAGGGAATCTTGGAGATGTCTCATCTACAGAGTTGCCATGGGTTGAGATTGACTCGAGGGTGGATAACAACAACAACAAAATGCCACTGTTAGGGAACTTTCAGATAGTTCCCCATATACCTGGGTTTAGAGTGTGAGCTGGCGAAATCAACAAGGAGTCCAGACTTTTGGCTTCAAAACAAAACTCAGTTTTTATTTCCGGCCGAGGGGCAGCTTACCTTCAAAGGTAAAAACAAGAACTGCCTGCCCCTCTCTGTTCTTCCAGAACTTTTATACAAGTGTTTAATCACATAATAGACATGCGCAGTAGTCTCCTTCCTGAGGCCCTCCTGCTCATAGAGAATAAAACAAAGTCTGCTCTGATTATATAAAAAATAAGACAGTTGCAGAAAAACGAAACTTAACAGACAAAGACTTGGGGCCTAAGCAGACTGCCAGAAATAGTGCACATTAAATTGAGGCACTGCCCTGGCTCAGTGCTAGGGAATGATGGGAACTGTAATTTATTGTGGCACCAGAGCTCTCTGACAGAGAAGGCTAAATGTTTCAGAAAAAAATACAGTTCCCATGACTCCCTAGCACTGAGCCAGGGCAGTGCCTCAATTTAATGTGCACTATTTCTGGCAGTCTGCTTAGGCCTTTACTCTGATTTGTAACTTTTCATGTTACAAGGACAGACACACATAGCTTTCCTCTTCATATCTTTATCTAATTTCTATGGTTACATGCTGCACGTTTTCAGAACTCTTCACTGAGCCTTTTGTTCTCTTAACCTTGCAATTTAGCATTTGAAAATTTTGACCTCTTTAAGCTGTTTTGCAATCTTGCATTTTTAGCTGGTGTCAGTTAAAATCTATATGTACAAACTTTTAAAGACTTGTAAGCTAAGTGAATTTATAATTTCTTAACATATGTTTAATGTATAATTTTTCATTCAGTTTTCATAACTTACATTCAAGTTACCTTTGCCTCATCCGCTGGTTCTCCTAGCTAGAAGCTTCCTGGTAACCCATTCTTTAGCATGGAAAAGAGCCCTATGTGATCATCCATCTGAGCCCCTAAAACTAATTATTTTCCAAGGGAGTCTAATGCTGCTTCCCTCTCACCACTAATAGGATGCCAACATGTACCTTTACTAATAAAACCTGCTGAAGACTGGCAACTGGCACAGTGAACAAAAATCCATGTATAACTGATAATGTGGCATATTTTGGAGTGCTGTTCAAAGAAAGCACATTTGCAAGCCAGGTCTGTCCCTAGTTTTCTTCCATGGACTGCTCCCATCCCTCCTTTTTTGTCATAGCTTTTGATTATTTTCATCTGCTACTTCTCTGCTGTGTATTCACAACATTTTCTTCATAGGTGCTTATGGTTTTGTAGTTCTGTGACAGTACTGCCTGAGTGATTCTGTTTGAAGTTTGTAAAAATCAGGCATGGGAACCTTAAATAAATAAAACAAAAACAAACTGCAGGGTGGAGGGAGGAGAAAGAGAAGCTAAGGTCCAAAACACACTGCAAAAATAATCCAGTTTGAGATCACTTAACTCCCTTGGCTCAGTGCTAGGGAATCCTAAGAATTTTAGTTTATTGTGGCACCAGAGCTCTCTAACAGAGAAGGCTAAATGTCTCACAAAACTACAGTTCCCAGAATTCCCTAGCCAGAGCAGTTAAAGAGGTCTCAAACTGGATTATATCTGCGGTATGTTTTGGGACCTAAGAATCCGGATGGTAACAGTTTGTCAAAGGCTTCAAGTCATAAAGCCTATTTATTGTCTTATTTCCAGCGATATTGCCCCACTGTGGATTTTGGAAATGAATTTTTTTTCTTATACAACTTACTTTGTGTTTTGGAACAAAATAGTTTTGCAGTACTACCTCTGTCATAAGAGATTCACACTGTTTATGGAGGGTTTGCAAACATATATCAACAAGAGCCAAGAGTTCCAGTTTTTGTAAGTGAATTCATTTATATCCAATTTAGGAGTGCATTCTTTGCTTCACAATTGGTATCTTGGGCAGGTTTTGCAAATGAATTCTTTTCCTCCCCCCTGTTCCTGTTGTTTTGGGATCTCACTTCCATCTTTGATACAGCCAAATAGTTGAGAGAACTCACCAGTTCCTCAGCATTTTGTAATTAAATACATTAGTCCAACTTCAGCAACTTCCACACTGTGTAGTACTTGCGTCCAGATTGATTCAGACTCCCTATTTTCCACTACACTTTGGTGCGTTCTGCGAAACTAAAGACAACTTGCTATGAAATTGAATTTTTTAAAAAGATGATCTTTTTTCTAATTTAGCTTCTCTGATCATGTTTTCCAATTCCTTTCCAATTTCACGTCTCTCCATGCTTTTGATTTTCACTTTCCCCCCCACTGAGCACTGCTAACTGCTCCACGCTGGCATGTTTCTCCTGGAGAAAATAGCAAGAATAGTAAACATGTATATTGTTGCCTGTACCTGCATTGTTAAATTAAACTCAGACAGCCTAAGCAGGAAAAAGAAAAGCTCCTATCTTTAAACTGTGGTCAGCCTAATTCATGTGATCTTAGCTGCATCATAGATCACTTGCAGAACTTGAACAGGGCCAAAAATCTATGCCACCAATGCATCAGATATTATTCAGCAATTGCATTTGTCCTGGATACACTTGTATTACACCAGTATTACCTGCAACAGATGGTGCAAATACAATAGCTACACATTTTCTGAGATTGTGTAAATGTAGCTTCACTGCAGCCAATCATTTTGCAGACACACACAGAGCATCACCCTCTCTTTTCACTTAGTGCGTGAGCAGGCCATGGTATCTATTGTGTAATAGTTACAAACTGTGAGGTCCAGCATCCATATGTTGGTATTATTATTATTATTAAACTTTATTACGGCCATTCGGCCAGCACAGAACATATGTTGGTATATTGTTGCTATTGTTATGTGCGTATTTGTATGAGACACCTCCCCAACAGTTCATGTCTTGCAAACTCAGATATGTGGCTTTCTTTATTGAGTCAATCTGTACATACTGTGGTCTTCCTCTTTCCCTACTTCCTTCAGCTTTATTGAGCATTATCATCTTTTCCAATGTTATTGTCATGGTCAGCCCTGAGGAGGACGAGGAGGACGAGGAGGAGGATGGGTCTCCTCCAGAGAAGGAAGAGATACAGGCTCCACCTGGCTCTCATTCTGCTCTGTCTGAGCCCAGCCCGGTTCTCCCAGCCCCAGAGCAGCCAGGTCCTAGTGCTCCTTCCTTGGAGGCTCAGCTGCCTAGTGGGGAGAAGCAGGAGGATACAGCAGAGCCAGTGCCTTCCTTTAGGCAGAGGAGAGCTGAGAGTGCTGGCAGTCGCAGGTCCAGGAGACTAGCTGAAAAGCAGCTGCTGAACAAGCCTCAACTGGCACTGAGGTAGGATTTGACTATTTAAACCAGGGGTAGGCAACCTTTTTGAGCCGGGGGCTGGGTTGCTGTCCCTCAGACAATTGGAGGGCCGAAGCACCAAAAATAAATAAATAAATAAATAAAAATTAAAAAAATGCATGCACCCTCTCACAGCCCCAGAAAAGCCATGGCAAAACCCCTGTGCAGATTTTGCCAAGAAAACCCCAAGAACAAGTAATAACAACAATAATATCATTATGGCAGGCGGCAGCAGCAGCGGGTGGTGGCAGGACCAGCCTGGGGCCGGTCCAAAGGCCTCGCGGGGCCGCATCTGGCCCCCGGGCCTTAGGTTGCCTACCCCTGATTTAAACAGTTACAAGAGGCTTCCTCAGTGCCAAGATTTATTGTAGTTTCCTTGGGAGACTATGGTCAGTGTGGCTCCTTGTTTCCTGCTTTGTGCCTCTCGCTCTTGCCTTGTGGAACTCTGTTGCCTTGACCTTGGACCGGACTGGACCTTTGCTGATTGCTGCCTGCCCTGACCTTAGACTGACTGACGCTGATTTCTGGACTCTGCTTTGCTGGTGCTTCAACTACAGGAAGGTTTGTGGCTGGCCTTGCTGTTTGCAGCTCACCCTTTCCATCCCTAGCAGCTGTGGGAACTGAGGCTGGCTGTAGTTGAGGACAGTTATGTTGTTTCATCGTTGTAGATAATGCAGGAACAGAGACCCTTGAATCAGGAAGTAGAGTTTATTCTTTAAGCACTGGTGGGCTTCTCAAGACAGGTCTGTCCTGTGACTAGAGAGAGCCCCCCCTTTTGCTAATCAAAGTCCTTATATACCATCTTACACAGCTAACTTATAATTATATTAATACATCCACAATTGACCATTTTCATTGGTTACAGGACACAACTCCAAAACTACTCCTTTACTGATTACGTTACACTTCTACTTGCCATCTGCGAACGATTTTGGCATTACTCATCAACACCTGGACTAACTAATTGAGTCCTATCTCCTTAGTTTCCTACCTTTACTTCTAGTCCAAACCATCAGTCTTACTAATTGACATCAACAAAAGTTCCTTTTCTTATCTCTTAGCCTCTGAAACAGCCTTTTACAATTGCTTTGCAAATGCAGTTTTAAACACAGAAAATGAGACCCCAAGGGTCATCCAATCCAGCCCCAAATTAGCCATGAGATTGGTAGTAGTTCCCCCCCCCCCCACACACACACACACACATCGTGATATATCCAAAACCTCAGTTTAGTAATTTTGGCTTAATTTGATTTAGGACAGTATGTGGAGAGATATTTTGTAGCACTAAAGTCTCAAAGGTACTACAAGATCTCTTGACATGCTGATTCCACAGACTAACATGGCTATATCTTTGATCTAGGACAATTGATCCCAAAATTCTGGTCCTCCACATGTTTTAGACTTCAACTCCCACAAGGGACAGTCAGTATGGCCAATGCTTAGGAATTCTGGGACGTGAAGTCCCCAACATCTGGAAGACCACAGTTTGAGAACCACTGCTTCTCAATGTTTCTAGGACACACTGATTTGCTTTTTGGTAGTCCATGGTAGAACTCTCCTTCCACACCACATTTCAAATGAACTGGGCTTTTTTCCTGTTAGCTTTCCTCATTGTCCACCTGTTACACCTGTACATAGGTGTATATTTATGATGCACTACATAGTGATGAAGATCTTGGCCCTTTTGTTTGAAAGACAGGTTTGTATCTATGAACACACAATTAAGCAGAGCTTGAAATAGTTACTTTTTTTGGACTACATCTTCCAAAATACCCCAGGCAGCATAGTTACTGGTTTTTCCCAGTTCTGCAGATGATGCTAGAAAATGATGGTCAATCAGATCTTTTTGACATACATTCCCCAATGTTAAATGTTGCACACCTGCAAATTTACATATTTACAGTATTTCCCCCCTTATCCACAAGGGTTATGTTCCAAGACCCCTAGTGGATGCCTGAACCCATGGATAGTACTGAACCCTAGAAACATTTTTAGATCTTACCAGTAATATTTTCGGACCATGGCTGATTGTAGGTAACTGAAACCTTGGAAAGCAAAACCATGGATAAGGATGGACTACTGTATAATAGTTAAAGGGGGGGTGTGTGTGGCACAGCTGGAACCAGTGATGGAACAATAAATTTTGAAATGCCAGGCTCATCATTATGCCCGCAAAGGTACAATACCAAGGAGAGTCCAAATATTTGGCCAGCTGTGCTGGACCATATCAATAACCACTTCTAGCTTTCTTCTTCTCTACCAAGTGCAGGCTTTTTGTAAAGCAAATGGATCTTGATTGTTGATCCAAGACCAAGCCATGCCCCAAATATTTTACAATACAATAGGAATAATTCAGGAATGGGGAAATCCATCTCTGCCCAAATTATAGTGAGGAACGCAGTTAAGTTCTGCAGGAACAGGGAAGGGTGAGAAACACAGTCCAGTCAAAACATTGCCTGCATTTCAGCTTTCTGAGCTCTGGCTTCACTACAAAACTGGCAACATGCAACAAACATAGTTTGCATAAACTGTAATTAAAATGCAAATTGCCTTATAAATCTTGGCAAATCTGTTTTTAGTCATGAACTCACTGGCTGGGAGACTTGGTAAAATGCAAATATTGATGTTGCAAGCCTATGCCCAGTGGGAGTAAATCCTTTTGAGATTAAGGAGGATTGTTTCTGTGTGGATACAGATGGAATTGCACTCTTTAATTTTTTTGTCTCACAGAAGAAGGATGAAAAGAACTATAACACATTTTACTATACTTAAATGTGAATTATTACCTTCCTGGAGTTTGTATTATTTCCGTCTTGGAGTTTTGTCTGGATTCTTACCTTCCTGGAGTTTTTGCTGTTATTTGCTGTCAAACTGATTTCAGCGTATGATGACCTTATGAATAAGAACCTTTCAAGATTCCTGTTTGCCAGCTGCCCTGCTCAGGTCTTGCAAACTCAGGGCCTTGGCTTCCCCTGATTGGATCAGTCTACCTTGTAGTGCTGTCTCCCTCTTTTGCTACTGACTTCTATTTTACCAAGCATTACTGTTGGTTCCAATGAGTTGTGTCAGCTCATGATATGTCCAAAGTACAACAGCCTCAGTTTAGTCATCTTTGTTTCTAGCAAGAGGTCAGGATTGATTTGCTCTCTGACCCATTTATTAGTCTCTTGACAGTCCATGGTATCAACAGAACTCTTCTCCAGCACCACTTTTCAAACGGACTGATTATCTTCCTGTCATCTGCCTTCATTGTCCAGCTTTCACAACCATATTTTACATAAAAATCAGAAATGATATAATTTTAGTATTTAATGATATGTCTTTACACTTGAGAATCTAATCTAATTCCTTCATGACTACAGTCCCCATTTTGGTTAATGACTGAGCCAAGATATAGGAAATCTTTATTTATCTCCCTCCTTTTAAAACCAATATTGCGGCTCATATACTACAATAATTGCTGTCCAAGAAGAGAGCATCCTCAAGATACATACAGCCATCAGTTGCAGCATTTGGTTGCTGCAATTGTAAAATGCAACATGATTATATCTGACCTTCTAATTAGCAATATTCACACTGCAAAAAAGAGGGGAGGCAAAAACAGAGCATACTGGATATGTTGACTCATATGTCACTGTACATGATAAAGATGGACTTTGAAAACATGCTGCTCTCAAAAGCCTTTCAGAATAGAGGTTCTTGGATGGGACTGATTATCTAGATCCATTTCAGTCTGGTTTCAGACCTGGATATGGGGCAAAGACAGCATTGGTTGCCTTGGGGGAATGACCTATGCAGGGAACATGACAGGAAGATTGTGTTCCCAGTGGTTTTGCTGGACCTCTCACTGACTTTCAGTACCATCAACCATGGTATGCCTCTTTGGGATGGGGCCTGGAGGTACTGTTCTTCAGTAGCTCTGTTATTTCTTGGGGAGGAGTTCTCAGAGGGTGGTGCTGGGGGATTTCTGTTCACCTTGCTGGCCATTAGCCTGTGGGGTCCCTCAGGATTCAGTCTTGTCTTCTATGCTATTTGGCATCTATATAAAACTACTAGGAGAGGTTGTCCAGAGTTCTGGAGTCAGGTGTTACCAGTATGCTGATGATACCTAGCTCTATCGCTCTTTTCCACCTAATTCCAAGGAAGCTGTTCTTGTGCTAACCCAGTGCTGGGGAGCTGTAATGGACTGAATGAAGGCAAACATATTGAAGCTTAATCCAGACAAGAGAGAGGTGCTCCTGGTTAGTCCAAAGATAGATCGAGGAATAAGGATTCAGACTGTGTTAGATGTGGCTACATTCCCCCCTGAAAACACAGATTCTCAATATAGGGCTACTCCTGGATTCAGCTCTGAGCCTGGAGGCCCAGGTATCAGCAATGATGAGGAGTGTTTTTGCACAGTTAAAGCTAGTGTGCTAACTGCACCCATTCCTGAAGAAGTTGGATATGGCCACAGTGGTGCATGCCTTGCTTACATTCAGTTTGGATTTCTGCAATGCGCTTTATATGGGTCCGCCTTTGAAAAGTGCTCAGAAACTTCAGGTGACCCAAAAGAAGTGCAGCCAGGTTGTTAACTGGAGCCGGCTACAGGAACAAGAACTTCCTTGTTGCAGCAGCTTCATGAGCTGCAGGTCTGTTTCTGGGCACAATTCAAAGCGCTGGATTTGATCTATAAAGCACTATACAACTTGGATCCACATTACTTGAAGGGTTGTATCTCCTTTTATGAGCCCATTAGAATACTAAAATCATCCAGAGAGGTCCCAACACTCTCTCAGGCTTCTTTTGGTGGCAACAAGGGAGAGGGCCTTCTGCTCTCTGCTCCCAGACGTTGGATTTCCCATCCCACCCCAAGAGGCCATTCTTGCTCACCTTTCAGCAACAGGTAAAAACATTTTTGTGCCATCAGGCTTTTTAAAACTGTCAAAGACTGAATGCTGTGCAACTCAGATTTTAAGATCTGTAATTTTTAATACATTTCAGTATTTTAAATGTTCAGTGTTATGAACTTTATAAATCATTTAATGTTTTTTTTAAACTTCATATTTATGTTTTTAACACTTTTACATTGTTTTCAATTTGTATTGTTTTAACATTTGTTGTTAGCTGCCTTGAATCATGCTTGTTATTTATTTAATTTTATTTATTTTAGTTTGTTAGTAGAAGACTTTCCCAAAACCAGTAATGGATTTTCGGTTCTTGGGCACAGTGATTTCTGCAGCTGAAAAGACAAGGACCAGTCTATCAGACTAGAATTCTGGAATTTTTGTTTCTTCTCTTATCCCATAATTTTTATACCAAGCCTGATGAAGAGTTCTAGTTCTAGAAAACTGAAAAGCCTGTACCACTTATTATGAGCCACCTTTTAAACACTTTAGTAATATCATCTCTCACTTGTGTTACTTCCGAGGCTCAGTCTTTGAGGAACCATTCTCTGTTCACACACTGCATTGTGAACACTGGATGAAAGTATTGCTTTCTTCTTGTTGTGTGCCTTCAAGACATTTCCAACTTATGGAGACCCTAAGGCAAGCCTATCACAGTGTTACGGCAGAAATCAGCAGTTGAAAATCCTCCCCAGAGTCAAAGGCAGCAAGACCAGAAGTTCGATAGCTCAAATGCTTTATTTGCTAGCAAAGAGTCTGTCCTCTGGATCATTCCAAAGAGAACAGCCCCGAGGTTGGGTTAACAACTAAGTTTTATACACAGAAACTACAAAGCGTCATCTTGTTCACTCCTATCTAGACAATGTAGCTCTCATTAACCTATTCTCTAGACAAAGAGCATCTGTGACTTTGTACATATGTCTCTCAGTCATATATTCTATATGCTATAAATGTCAATTTTGACCCAGACATATGCACTTTTTAGTATCCTGTAATTTCCATTAGCTTGCCAAAGGACTGGCTAAATTGGTAACTCTTATCAATGACTCCTTTTAGCTACATTAACTACTATCACTATCATCAGCAGACAAGATGAAGTCATTCACTCTTTTCCTCCTCCCATCTGCATTTACCTCCATCTCACCCCAAGACAGATGTCCAGTTCAGTCTACAACCAAATGCTCTCTTAAAAATCAACTTAACCATTTCCTACAAAATTCAGTTCTAAGCCTTTAGTATTGATTACTTATAACATGCATATTTTAGCTATATTTTAACCTTATCATTTCCCCCCTTTGATGATTTTCATCACACACTGCCAGTGGATGATGGAAAACATCATTTTAACATTTTTAAATTATCTTAAAACACCTATAAATAAAGTCATTGGTCATTTTTTTCAATCCCCTGTAGCAGCAGCAAATCTTTTTCTTTTAGCAAACACAGGATGTTTTAACTATATATCCTCAGAGAGGGGAAAAGCACCTTTTCAGGAGTCTAGGAACACAAGGCTTTCTAATGGTGATAATTACCTGTAAAGTTGTTGCTCCAACAATGGATCATGAAATCTATCCAGACCCCCCTTTTTCCCTGAAATTTTGGGGAGTATTTAAACCCTAAAAGCGAAGAGTTGCTATTGAACATCAAAGGATTCTGATTGCTATGCTTTGAAGTGGACAATTTTCAGAAGAGGGGAGATGGGGTGTAGGTTTTTATTTATTTATTTATTTATTTATTTATTTATTTATTTCCACCTTAAGGACACATCCTGACTGGCTCATAAATCTTTTCAGGTGTGAATGTCCTGTACTGCAGCTCCTAAGCCTGGCCTGTTGATCTGCAAATGGCAAAAGGCACCAAGGTAAATGCAGATTTACCCTAGTGCCTACGTGATGTGCTCGCCTTGAGCCCAAGCAATGGAGGCCCTTTCCAGCCTAGGGCTATTGATAGAGATCCAAAGGAATCTTAATATCAAAATCTAATCGAAGCCACTTCTCGTAACAGTCTTCCCCTTAGAAATTATCCACCTGTTTAAATGTAAATTGGACAGGGGATCCTTTTTACATTTGTCGAATTCTCTTCGCCATGGAAAATTTAGAAGGTGTCAATTTGGGGAGCTAACTCATGGTCCAGGGAATTATCGTTTAGAAAGCCTTTAGCTTCTGTGAAGATCCTTTATTCCTGGAACTTATTTATACTTGTATATCAATCTTAATTAAAGCAGCTCAAAGCATTGTTAATGACTAATAATCAATATCAAAACAATATGAAATGACAATAAGCATGACCAATGTATGCAATGAATATCAAAAACAATATAAAAACAATGAACATCTCAAAAGCATAACACAGAATATTCAATGAACCAATGTTTATCAGTAAGTCAAAATAATAATAACAATCATTAACCAAAATGAAGAGGTGTAGCAATATAGAGAGTTTTTTTTTACCAATGTCCAGTATTAATATCCAAGTCCATGAACATGTGTGCATTTAAGTCTATTTTCAATTGTTTCAATGACAAAAGTTCATCAACACTGTGGCCTCAATAGCCATGAAGAGGAGGAACCAATGTCTAAAGTCTTGTATAGGTTATGTATTGATGCAGAAAGTGTGTATTAATATGTCCAGCAAATTTGAATGAATTTGATGACAGTTTGTGAAAAAGTTTGGACTTGGGCCTGGAGCGGATAGACCGAAATCTTTCTGAATTGCATGCACCTTGGTGTGCTAATGGCTGAATGGAGGCATTGAAGGGATGCCTCAAGAACTGGGATAAGGTCACTCAACCCTCGTGGAGAACTGTGGAGGACTTGATCATCTGTGTTCATGCAGCCCAGGAAGCATGAACAGTGTCTAAAAATTAGAATGTTGAAGCCATAGACAATGTAGGCAAAGGCACCTAGAAACAGCATGAGTAGACCAGGGCCTCTGGAAACAACTTGAGTAGACCAGGGTGTCTGAAGACACTTGAGGAGACCAGGGGCATCAGCAGGGCAGGAGCACAATTAACAAGCAAGCACTCTGCAGGAATCAGGAACAGTTACAGGAACTAGGCACGGAGCACTTTGGAGGACATCTCAGGAACTGCAGCTCATGTCTAGCTCAGTGCATCTCAGGTCTGAAGAACGCATCTGCAGCGAAATGGAGGACATCCAGGACATGGCCTGACATCATGGAAACAGCTTGGCGTAGGCACATCTGAAGTATCGCTGGACATCAGTGGAGGACATCTAAAGAGGAGGCCGGGGTGCGTCTCACCCCCCCCCCTCGCAGGATAAAGCACCTTGGGTTTTAAGCACATTTGTTAGCAGACACACTCACATATATCTCTGGAAGGAAATGAAGGATAGGCAAAGATCTCATGCACTTTGGAGGAGGAAAGAAAAGAAAAGTAATATCTCCCCCCCTGGCTTTATTATAAGCCCTCTGTAAGGAAGAATGGCCAAAGCCACAGAGTAACAAAGGCAAAACTATACAAGCAAGGGAATTATGTGGCAAAATGTTTGAGAATCATTGGCGAATGTGCTGCATGATTGTCTGGGCTGAGGACAGGAGATCTCAGCCTGTGTATGCATTTTGTAAGGCAAAAATAAAATGGAGACTCCATGTCTCTCAGGTCTGGAATAGCTGACACCTCAGGTCTGGAACAGGTGTAAGCAAAATAAAAGTAAAACTCTTTTTTTTTTTAAACTTTTACACAGAAAATCAAAAGGCATTAGAGAAAATCTGTCTCTCTTTAGAAACAAAATTCTAACTGGTCTGGAAAATTTCCATTAAACTTGAAAAGGAAAAATGAAAATAGCAAACTGGAAAACCCCAAAAGGCACAACAAGAACCTTTTAAAATGGCTTAGTAAAAAAAAAGTAAAATGTAATGGCTAATGTCCCAAAAGAAGAAATGCAAAACACAAGTTAAAATGTATGGGGGCAAAATAATCTTTGTAACAACAAAAATAAAACAAAAACAAAGAAAAACTTCAAAATGAAAAAGTTTCAGAACAACAATAGCAAATAAATTTTGGAAGTTTTGTCCCATGGACCAGAGAAGAAAAGCACAAGGAAAAACTTATTATTATTATTTTCAGGTAGACTGCATGTAATGACCAGGCTCTTTCAAAAATACATGAAGTTACCACAATGGGCTATGTGGCATTTGAGCACAAACAAACATATCAAGAACAACAACAACAACAACAGCAAAACTCTATTTAGTAGCATCTCTGACTGAAGGGAAAAGGTTGGCAAGAAGTGCCATTTGTCTCTGAAGAAAGAAACCTTTTGTTTCTAAAGCAAGGACTATTAAGAAAGACAAAAACAAGGTTTAGATTGGGCAGAGAGATTGTTCCTTTTTGTTGTTGTTGTTGAAAGAGAACAGATATTAAAATGGGAAGCTCTAGCAGAGTCTTTGAGGCTGCCTGTAAGAAAGGAGTAATTAGCATTTGAAAACGGGGCTCCCTTTTTCTGAAGAACAGCCATTGGGAAAGAAGAAAGTCAAATCTAGTTTTGGGTGGAGAGAGTGTGACTGAGTCACATACTCACAGCCAAGGAAGAACAAAACAACCATGAGCTTTAAATTTCAGAACAAGGAGAACAAAGGAAGTCCTCTGAGCATGTTTAGAGGGCAGCAACAAAGAACCACATGTGAAAGATAGAAGAAGGAAACCAATAAGAAGAGAAGGGACTTCTCTTCCCCTCAATTTTGGGATGTCCTGTCTTACCAAGCTTATGAAAGACAAGAAATGTACGTATAGAAAAGAAACATAAAGACATCTATTTAAGAGGCTATGCTTAGCCAGTGAGGTTCATCCAGGGAACAACATTGAGAATCATCAATAGCAGATCAAAGCCCTTTGGTTTTCTGGAGGATGTAGGACAGTGAACACCATCCCTGTTTTATGGGCTATGCAGTATAGGAGCCCTGAAATTTCTGAAAAGGCCAACGAGACTCTGTTTTTCATGTTATCAATTAAAGGCAAAGAAGTGAAAGAAAAGGAGGGGGGTCACCCCCTAAGTCTGCAACACATTGTATCTCATCAGGATAATGGGCTATACAATTTGTCTACAACAAAAGGTTCTACTTGCTGTAAATGTACAGCGAGTGGAAAAGACAGATAGACTGTGCTGGTAGGGGAGGTTCTCTCTCTAGGAAACAAAGCAGGAGAGAGGAATGCAAGAAAACAGCATCACTTGACAGCAGCTGAGTTTTAGATAGACCATGCTGGCCAGATGAGGCTTTTCATAACCACTTTATAGAAAACAAAGACATATTATCTTCAGATTTTGACTGCTGACTATTGAGATTTCTCAGCAATCTTGAGCCAGTGTTATGTAGATAGACATTCAGAGAGGACAAAGGAACTCTCTTTTCCTGTTTTTCTAGCTGATGGCTTTAACAAACAACTGCTTGGCCACAAGGAAAAATCTAGTTGCATTGGAAACTTAGCCTTCCAAGTATCACTAAGTACAGGGTTTTAGCTTAACAAAATGCTATCTTTTTTTGTCTGTATGATTTGTATACTCGTGAAATATCAGGCTAATATTTGCTAGAGCACAAGCACAAGATTTTGATACAACTATAGAACCAGAAAGAGGAACTAGAATTTTTATCTCTCAGAACACAAAGCTATAAAGTCTACAGGATTTGATCTGTTTTAGGTGGAACAAAGGACTAGGACTCACAGGGAATCAGAGGGAAAAGAGCTCTCTCTCTTTCTGTCTAGGCAGATTAAGCAAACCAGCAGTGTGGAAGAATGAGACATAGACTTCACTAAGTACCACCAAGTAACGATTGCAACTTAACAGAAATGCTAGGCTTTCTTTGTCTATAAGACTTGTGTACCCAAAGGAAGCCAAACTATGTTTTAACATCACAAAATAACACTAAATAACCCAGATTTGGATCAGAGAAAAACTAAAAATGAATAACAGCCTCTTATTCTTTTAGACAGCCAATTTTTTAATATAAGAGGTTCAAGGAATGTAAGGCACAACCTTTTGGGGTCTAGTTTTTAGCAATACAACAATTTAAACACACCTTTATAGTAAAATCTGCTTTCTTTCTATTTTTTTCTTTTTCTTTCCACAAACCTTTCTGCTCTCTCTCGGCAAAACTTCTAGTTTGAACTGAGACAGGGAACATCCACATGTTTTCTTTCTGTTTCCAGCGACCTTTCTCTCTTATCACCTGGAGGACTGTCCTCTAAACTCTAACAACACATAAACCAACACATCTTTAACAACCTCTTTTCTCCGAGACTTTCCTCTAACTTGCTTTTTGGGGCAGGATTTTTGCAAAAGCCAGCCCACAACTTAAAGACTATCCTTACAATGGATCCTCAAAGCTTAAAAAGACTTTTCTTTATACATGCACCCCTTCAACTGTTGGGTAAGTTCAGATTTAAACACTGGTGCAGTAAATGCTCAAACAAACCTCCTGTTGTAAAATACCTCTTTTCTTTAAAACTTTGTTTTCCAGGAAACTTAGGAGCACCTTTGCACAGTCCAGATTTTGGGCACCCTTTTGGACAGATTTTAAATTGAACTGGCTAACTTAACCTACAGTTAGCTCTGGCTTTTTCTTAAAGGTACAACAATTTTGTTAAGGTTTCTCCCAGCCCAGGGAGAGAAACCTAGCTGTAAGGAAAGGGTTAACTCCACTAAAATTCCACAGGTAGGGAAAGCCAGCCACTTTTTTCCCTCCGCAAATCCTCCGATGAAAGGAGATCCGAGATCCATTTCTTTTCTTATCTGTGTTTTTTTTTCTCATAGCTTCTGCCTTTCTTGTTTAACACACCATTTTTTTCCTCCTTGCTTCATCCCCCCCTGAATTCACATTTTCAGTACATTCACCAACCTTCCCCTCTCTCTGACCATCCTAACCACGTTCTCTATTTCTTTCTGAATTCTACATTTGCTATATTCACTCTTTTCAATGTCCATAGCCAAGGAACCTTGCACATTACTGTTCAATCCTCTTCCTCTGCCTCTTGAAACACAGCTTCACTGCCTGATCCTACTTTTTCACTTCCTCCACATTTCTTCTAACATATACCTCCATCTCTACTTCTGATCTTTGTTTTTCCAATACCCTCCAACTCAAAACAATAGACCTGTGGAACAATGTGCTCCTTTTTCAATGAACTGAACAAGTTTCAGAAATAACAACTCTTCCGTGGTGGCCTCCTCCACAGTCAATTCTTAATTCTAAATTGAGGCCCATAATTATTAATCAAGGACTCAGGGATGTTAACTGCAAAATTGACAAAATTATACTACAAGTGCTTACAAGCAAGCTGAACAGGGACATCAATTCCTGATTCCATCTTTCAGGCTACACAGTTCCAGTGTCCATGTTCCACGCTATTGCACTTGACATTTATATTTTTCTGGGGACATACATTTTTCCATCAAAAGCATATACTCTCTGCCACCTATGTTTCCACATTGTACATTTTAGTTCCAAAGTACAAGATCTCACTTCAAGGCAAAAATTACAAATAATGTTCTTAAACTGACACAAATGTTTGGTCTCTTTGCATCTAAATCTGCTCTAACATAAAAATGACACTGAAACAACAATAACATTATAAGCTGACAAATGCACAATCTCATTTCCTAAATAACCTTTGAGTTGTCTTTTTAGGGTTAACTTTTCCCTTTGTTCCAAAATCCACAAATAACAATAAAATATAGATCTTCTGTATACTGGGGTGTACCTCATGTTTATCATGATTCAACCAAATATCTTAACTGGTAACAGGGACATATTTTAAAATGCATAACTCAAACAACCTTTCAATATATTGATGTATGAAAACATTGTCAACAATAAGAATTAATTTCTCTCAAGGGATCAAACAAAAGGGAATGAAAGCCAAATCACACATTATCACATATGAACAGGAGGTCAACAATCTAGTTTTACATAAAAACACAACTCTAATAATAAGAGACAATAAAACAAAGGCTTTATCTTTTTTATATTGCAGTGAGGGTGCACTTACAACCAGGTGATCCTCTGGGTGGTCCAAATCTAATTATGGCACAATTGGTTTTATTTTATCACCCCTTTTGGTTTTATCTGTGGCTATAATCATGGTTTTTGAACAACAATCTCAGGTTAGATTTTTCATAACATTTCTAGCCATGCTGTAGCATTCCCCCCCCCCCCATTTATCCAGGTGATGGTTTTCCTAAATAATTTATAATTTGTCTAATAGCATTTTATTACAAGATCTTTCAGGTGACCACCTAGGACTTATATCAAAGGTGGGCAAGAAATCCAGAGTGCTCTGTCTGCCACACAGAAAAACTTAACTTTAAAGTGTGTTGTCTATCACACAAACACTTTTATAATTGGGTCTTCTGGCTGCCACACAGAGACCCCCCCACTCCAATTATTCAACATGCATTTGAGCAGGGTTTCTTTTTTCTTTTGAACTACCCCCACCCATATTTTTTCCAACAGGTTTCAGAAACAGAAATAGAAGGTTGATCAGGCCTTCTCTTTACCTCAATTCCAAGGTAGCAGGCTGGTTACTGACAGGACAGGTAAAAGAAAAGAAGAACCCCTTTATATACTCGCCTGTGAGTGTTGGAGGTCCTCCAGCCGGCGTAGGAATGAAAGCGATCTGAGCTAGGCTTCAGGGAACCATTCGTTGGCAATCACCGCAGCTTTCCTGTGTTTCTTCCTCAGCCTGACCGGGCTCCAGTAAACTTTCTAGAGTGCGCGCTCCCCGGCGAGGGTGATGAAGCAATGCAGGAGTCTGCAGGGACCAAGGAAGTCCCGGGGAAATCCCCTAGTCTGCTGGCTCCGCTATGGAACAGGAGAACTTCTCCTGCTCCTCAAGTCCCTGTTCGGGCGCCAAAATGTTATGGCAGAAATCAGCAGTTGAAAATCCTCCCCAGAGTCAAAGGCAGCAAGACCAGAAGTTCGATAGCTCAAATGCTTTATTTGCTAGCAAAGAGTCTGTCCTCTGGATCATTCCAAAGAGAACAGCCCCGAGGTTGGGTTAACAACTAAGTTTTATACACAGAAACTACAAAGCGTCATCTTGTTCACTCCTATCTAGACAATGTAGCTCTCATTAACCTATTCTCTAGACAAAGAGCATCTGTGACTTTGTACATATGTCTCTCAGTCATATATTCTATATGCTATAAATGTCAATTTTGACCCAGACATATGCACTTTTTAGTATCCTGTAATTTCCATTAGCTTGCCAAAGGACTGGCTAAATTGGTAACTCTTATCAATGACTCCTTTTAGCTACATTAACTACTATCACTATCATCAGCAGACAAGATGAAGTCATTCACTCTTTTCCTCCTCCCATCTGCATTTACCTCCATCTCACCCCAAGACAGATGTCTAGTTCAGTCTACAACCAAATGCTCTCTTAAAAATCAACTTAACCATTTCCTACAAAATTCAGTTCTAAGCCTTTAGTATTGATTACTTATAACATGCATATTTTAGCTATATTTTAACCTTATCAACAGGATATCTTGGAAGTTTTTGTTTGGGGGGAGGCTGCCCTTGCCCAAGATCACCCCGTGGGTTTCCATGGCTGTGCAAGGATTCGAACCCTGGTCTCCCAGGGTTCAACATTCATGCCAGTACAGCATGCAGGCTCTCTAAAGTATTATATTGTTAGTTTTTTGTGGGTTTTCAGGCTGTGTGGCCATGTTCTAGAAGACTTTCTTTCTGACGTTTCGTCAGCATCTGTGGCTGGCAAAGAAACTCTTCTAGAACATGGCCACACAGCCCGAAAAACCCACAAAAAACTATGGATGCCGGCCATGAAAGCCTATGACTTCAAATTACATTGTTGTTGTTAACTTCCTTCGTATCAATCTCGACCCATGGCAACCCTATGGATGAGACATCTCTAGCCCCCCCCCCCCCGTCCTCTACTGCTCTTCCCAGCCCCTGCAAACTCATATTCGTGGTCTCTTTAATAAAATTTACTGCTCCTAATTTACTTGTATGCAAAGAAATAGCCATGTTAGTCTGTACTAGCATGCAAAGGGATCTTGTAGGACCTTTGAGACTGAGAGAAATAACTTTTTTAGCATCAGCTTTGTAGACTGGGGTTCAAAACACACTGGAGAAATAATCCAGTTTGAGACCACTTTGATTGCCCTGGCTCAATGCTAGGGAATTCTGGGAACTCTAGGTCTGTGAGACATTTAGCCTTCTCTGGACGTTATCCCACGGGGCCAAAAGCAGCAAGAATCCACCAAGAATCCGGCGCTATAGCGCTAAATTTTTCCGACTGATCCCACGACGTCGCTAAGAAGCCACTAAGAATCCGGCGCTATAGCGCTAAATTTTTCCGACTGATCCCACGACGCCGCTAAGAATCCGGCAAGAGACCGCTCGGAATGCAGCATCATTCACGTTCTTTTGAATGTCGGTTTCACCAGGCATTGCAATAGCGCGAGCTGATTCTTAGCGCTATGAAAGTGCTAGCGCTGTAGGTATGGTCAGCAATTCCCTCCCCGTGAGCATTTCCACTTCATAACCCATTGTTCCTAGCGCTATTTCCCATCGTTCTTTCTGGCAGCATCCTATGACGTGTTTCCTTTTTGCATAGGGACACAAACACAGCCGGTGGACATTTTCCTGTCGTGTGGGTGCTGGGTTGTAGGGTGCAGGCTTGTTGGGTGCAGGCTTGTGGGTGCAGGCAGAGCATAGGGGTGAATGATAACATGTTTTGTAGTACTTTTGGTGGTGTGTTGACGCCAAAGCAAAAAGTTAGTGCATGTGCAAGAATATGCTTGCCGGAATCATCCCACTATACCATGCTGTAGTGTGCTCTGCAAATGCGCTTTCCGTGGGGGGGCATCATCGCAATATCGTCAATAGCGCGATGATGCCAGTTGCGTGTGCTGGCCATTGCCATCTCTGGGGATTGCTAGCGCTATAGTAGTGGGATGATGCTTATATCGCTTTCTTGCCACTTTTACAGCAGCGTGGGATAAGGTCCTCTGTCAGAGAGCTCTGGTGCCACAATAAATTGCAGTTCCCAGGATTCCCTAGCACTGAGCCAGGGCAGGTAAGGCAGTCTCAAACTGGATTATTTCTCCAGTGTGTTTTGGGCCCAGGTCTGCCTCATCAGATACATAGATGAAACATACCAATGAATGGGCAGTCTGTGGGTGTGAATAGTAGTAGAAATACAAAACCTGTACATATGGTGATGGAGTGACTAGTTCAATTTTAACTTGTGTCTCAGATCCTGCCTCTGATCAATATTGTAGCTTGACTACTTTCATTGAGACACTTCAACCACTAGAGGACACCCATGCTGCAATGTTAGGAGAATCCAATGAAGCAAGTGCTGCATAGGTTGTCTTTTAGGCCAGTTTTCTGATCCAGGGTAATATGCTTCTGCTTTCATGAATCTTTCATTAATTTCTTGAATCTGATCTCTGCCCTGGGCCCCAGTTCTAGAATGATGGTGAGGTAAGCAAGCAAATAAAATAACATAAAATAAACTACTTTAACTACTTGGGCACCCATCACTCTGCAGCCTGTGGCTCATCTTGGTTACTCATATACGCAAGAGTCCCTTGTTCTGTTTTGTAAATGTTCAGCTTCTTCTTCCTCCAGGATTATGTCTCCATACCCTGGTGAAGCTGCACCAAGATATCAGAAAGGAATACCCTTTCCCTCAAAGCTTGAGAAAGTTATTTTTATGTGTGATTATGGATCCCAGAATCCCCCTGTTTGCATGACCCATTTGCAGTGAGCATGGAGAGGAAGGCTTTCTATAGTGTGGAAACTCACCTAGGGCTGTGGAGTTCTTTCTCCATAGACAGAAGAGATTTCCCATCATTTTCTATTGCTCTTCAGCTGTCACAGCTGGCATATAGGATTGTAGTGTTAACTGATATATCGTTTTCTTATTCAATTTTTGGTGTGTTTTTAAGTTGATTTGGAGCTCTGTGGCAGAAGGGGAGAAAAACGCAGACAGAATTTTCCACTGCAAGATGTAGTGATGGCCACTTTCTTAAATGGGATTTAAAATATAATGAAATGAGCTATAATATGCCCCATGAGCTGCTTTGCTGAAAATAAGTGGAAGAGTGCCATTGTTAGTTAGTTTGCTTGGTTTCTTTATAGGCTGCCCTATAACAAGAAAGCTAAAAATGCAAAACTGAATACAATAAAAAGATAACATAATAATACATGCAAAGAAGGACATACATGGAAGATTAAAAAAAAATCAAAGACAAGAAAGAGTGAAAAACAAACAGCAGACACAATTATAAAAGCTACAGAATGGAATGAGAATCCTAGAAAAATGAAAATCTCTGGATCTGGTACCTACGGTAGTAGATACTAAATGGCCTGTTAAGCTCCCTGTGGGAGGCTACTCCACAATTGTGGTGCCACCACCAAAAAGCTTTCTCCCTCACACACACATGTGAGCATGTGCTTCAAATAATGTTATGTGGTAATCAAAACAGAAAGACCCCAGTTGAAGATCTGAAGCAAACACTGGTCAAAAGAGGCGATCTCCCAAGTACAAAGGTCTGAAGCTTTGAACATTTCCAGATGTGATTGTACTACCTTTTCCAGATGGGATGCGAATTCTAGCTTATGGAGGGTGGGGTTATATGTCCCCTTGGGATCAAACAGTAACAAACACACTTTTAATTTAAATAAAAACAACACACCAGGTTTCCAAGTTAATTCACAAGGATAAGACAAAATCCATAGCCTACAAGGGAGTAATACCTTTTTTAGGAGTAACTATAATTCCAGAATAGTGTGGAGGGTTTGTGTTCTCAAAAACTCTCCATCAGACTAGGTGGTAAAAATACTGGGTGGGGAAAAGTCCAGCTAGGCCAGGGGTAGGCAACCTTTTTGAGCCGGGGGCCGGGTTGCTGTCCCTCAGACAATTGGGGGGCCGAAGCACCAAAAATAATAATAATAATATTTTTTTAAAAAAATTAAAATTTAAAAAATATGCATGCACACTCTCTCAGCCCCAGAAAAGCCATGGCAAAACCCCTGTGGAGATTTTGCCAAGAAAACCCCAAGAACAAGTAATAACAACAATAATCAATATCATCATGGCGGGGGGCGGCAGCGGTGGAGGGCGGCAGCAGGACCAGCCTGGACCGGTCCAAAGGCCTCGGGGGGGGGGGTGCATCCAGCCCCCGGACCTTAGGTTGCCTACCCCTGAGCTAGGCATTCAAGACCAGAGATTTCAAATGCCTTCCATATTACTGGGGCTATGAATCTGCTCCAGCAGATTCTAGTCTAAACTTTAAAGCAAATACCCACAGTTCTGGGCCTAACCCATTTAAAACTCAGACTACAACTTTAAAGACCAGACTAACCACCACACAAACATGGAAACCACCAGTTGCCAGAGTTGAGTCCCCATTTCTGGAAATACGGGATAGCAGCAAAGATATCTGTGAAATGTACATGCTTCTAAGATGGCCCACAGCAGAAGCAGATTATTGTAATGGATGCTTCCAGCAGAGGTTTTTTGGGTGTGTTTTTTTTTGTACCTTGTTTATGGAACTTTTCATGAAATCTTCTTTTTTTACTACCTTGTAATTTTTTCTCATTATCTCTTCATGGTTTGTATGTGTGCTTTTCTTACCATGTAAATTCTGTTTAGGAGGGCAAAATGAATAGCCACACAACTTACTTCAGCCTTTCTCCCAAAATGAGAGAACATGGGATCCTATGTCATGGATCAACATAGCCACCTTTCCTCTTTGAATTTAAAAACATGTTTGTTGCAGTTTGACACTGTGATGAAACCCCTCTCCAGGTTGGCACCACAGTTCCAACCCTTCGGCTCTTGACACTCACCTTGCCCTTTTACCCTCTGGACCCCTCCCTGGATCTGGTATTTGGACCTCAAGGTGATCCCTAGTATATACTGGTTGCTGTGTTGATCGGTGGGTTTGATGTAGGTACATGTGACCAAGTTCCTTCATAAGTCTTAAACAGAACAGTCAGACTCAGTGGTAGAAAACAAAATTTATTTTATAACAAAATGAATTGAATATGAAACCTCTGAACACTTTCCTCATTCAGAGCTCCCCAAACCCAATTCAGATCTTCACCTTGTCTCTGACTGCCCTAACTATTACATCTTGTCCCTCACTGACTCCTATCTGCCTCTTTATAGGCAAGTCTCTAGTTGGTATCTTTCTGCCATCTTCACAGAAGTCTCTGAACTGTTGTTTGTTGGCTTGCAAACCAGGCTTGCCAAGCTTTCCTCTTAACAGTAAGAGAGCTAGAAGTTTCATCCCATCAGGAAAAGTCAGCATGATTTTAGGGGAGTGATATACCATCGATGAAATATTTTATGATAGATTTCTTTTAAAGTATTACATTTGGTAAATTTATTACAGTATTTCCATGTATTTTCCCAACTTTGTAAAGGAATTGTATGTCCAATATCTTGCATCCATGTTATCATATTTTGCTTTATCACTTCTCCTGTTTTAATTTCTAATAACCATTTATATGTCTTTTTTATCCATTGTTTCTCCTCTTCTTTCAATATTTTATCAAATGTTTTTATTTCTTCCTCAACTCCATATTTTTTTATATCTCTTTTAAAGTCTTTTATTTGCGAATACTTGAGCCAGTTGATGTTATCGCTCCCATCAGGAAAAGTCAGTATGATGACTTCTGGAAGAGTTCAAAGCTTGGGATGTTTGTAATTGAGAGATCACCTCTTATGATTTCTTGACTGGTAGCACGAGGAGTTCCCTGTCTGGGAGCATCCCATGTTTGCAGGGCATGTACTCCCTCAGATCCATGTGAAGATCTTTGCCTATGAAGTATAATAGTTATGAAAGGCTGGGTGACTCCAGTGTCAGTGAGTTTGTGAATAAACTCTAGGGGGTCATTCACACATCTTTTTAAAAAAAAATTAGCATAGACAATGTGAATAATTTTATTCACGCATTCCATGTTTGTTATTCACACTGTGAGACTGCATCAATCCACATCGATGCTCATCTCTGTGAGTTCAGTTGTTCACACATGCAAGAATTAAACTAAAGATGGTGCTGATTAATGCAAATGTGTTCAGAACCCCTTTTTGGTATGCAGCATTTTATCCTGGATCTATTCAGGTCTATTTGCATTGGTTATTCACACTACCGATGATGTGGATCTTTTTAAAAAAAACTTGAGGGAAACCCGATATTGATTATCCTGGATTAAGTGGGGTTTTTTGGCAGCCCCCCCCCCAATTTAATTGGGTGCATTTGGGATGCGTGTGAACAATGGAGATTTAATCTGGATTCATCCTGGATTATTTCACAGTGTGAATAACCCCTAGGCTTTACTTTGAACTTTAAAGTGGCTCATCTAGTGCAAGTAGCTATCCAAAATTCTGAACCCCTAATAGGTTCAGCACTTTGGATAGTTTCTTTACAGTTCAGGCTAAAACTTGGAGTGGACTCCCTGTCCCATTGGCACTGAAGCTATCTCCCTTAATAACATCACCCAGAACAGATTACTTTTTCTTGAATCTTAAAATCATAGAGTTGGAAAAGACCTCAAGGGCCATCAAGTCCAACCCCTTGCCATGCAGGAACACACAATCAAAGCATCCCGACAGAAGGTTATCCAGACTCTATTTTTCAAAAAAATCCAAAGAAGAAGACTCCAGCACACTCCAAGGCAGCATATTCCATTGTCAAACAGATCTTACTGTGAGGAAGTTCTTCCTAATGTTGAGATGGAATCTCTTTTCCTGTAGTTTGAATCCATTGCTCTTCTCCAAGCTAAACATACCCAGCTTCCTGAGTCAGTCCTCATATGGCACAGTTTCCACACCCTTCACCATTTTGGTCACCCTCCTCTGGACATGCTCCAGCTTGTCAATGTCCTTTCTGAATATTGGTACCCAGAACTGGACACAATATTCCAAGTGAGACTGGTTTAAATTTACACTAGGGATGGACAAATCTTTCAGTGCTTCCTTCTCCCTCCATCCATTTTTGTTTAATGCCATGGTCTATCCATCCTGTAGATGAAGAATTGCATGAAATGGGTAGGTTTGGTCTACTGAAAATCTAGTGGGCCTGAAATTAGCCCACCAACCCTTAGCATGTGCCTGTGCCTATGCCTGTGTGTGCGTGCCTGTAAATCACCGTAGATTTATGGTGATTCCACGAATTTCACAGGATTTTCTTAAGACAAAGAATACTCAGAAGCGGTTTTGCCAGTTCTTTCCCTTGAAATATAGTACTAACTAGGTCTGGCCCTGCTCAAGATCAGACAGAATCTGGGGTCTTTATGGTATTAAAAGTAAAGGTAAAGGTTTCTCTTTTGACAAGGCTGTCAAGTTATGTCCAACTGCAGGGGGCGATGCTCATATCCATTACTAAGCCAAAAAGCCAGTGTTATCAAAGACAACTCTGTGATCACATGGCCAGCATGACTGCACAGAACGCTGTTACCTTCCCACTGAAGTGGTACCTATTTATCTACTTGCACTTTTACATGCTGTCGAACCGCTAGGTTGGCAGAAGCTGGGACAGAGTGACATCACTCTGTCATTCAGCATTTGGACCTCAATCAAAGAATAGGGGGCATACTTATCAAATTTGCAGATGACACCAAATTAGGAGGAGTACCTAATCCCCCAGAGGACAGGATGAAAATTCAAAATAACCTTAACAGATTAGAAAGCTGGCCCAAAGCTAACAAAATGAAATTCAACATGGAGAAATGTAAGGTACTACACTTAGGGCAGAAAAATGAAATGCATAGATATAGGATGGCGGATACCTGGCTTAATGTGACTATGTGTGAAAGGGATCTAGGAGTCCTAGTAGACCACAAGTTGAACATGAGTCAACAATGCGATGCGGTAGCTAAAAAGGCCAATGTGATTTTAGTCTGCATCAATAGAAGTATAGTATCTAGATCAAGGGAAGTAATAGCGCCACTGTATTCTGCTTTTGTGAGAATCCACCTGGAATACTGTGTCCAGTTCTGGGCACCACAATTCAAAAAGTATGTTGAGAAACTGGAGCATGTCCAAAGGAGGGCGACTAAAATGGTGAAGGGTCTGGAAACCATGCACTATGAGGAGAGACTTAGGGGGGAAGCAGACGATGGTGTCGAGGACGCCGCGGGACGGTGCGCCGCCGGAGCGACGCAGCCACACCGCAGCGCACCGTCGGCGCCTCTGAAAGGAGCGCTAAATCAGCGCTCCTTTCAGAAGTCAGGGAAAGTGCGCCCTAAATGCGTAGGGCACACTTTCCCTGACTTTTCCGCCGCAGCGTGTGAGGACGCTGCGGCGGGAGGTTGCCCTCGGAGCGCCGGCCGTGCGGAGGGCCGGCAGCTCCGAGGGCAACCTCGGGAGGGGGAAGGGGCGCAGCTCGTGCGGCTGCCCCTCCTCTTCCCTGCCTCGGAGACGACTCTATTAGTCGTCTGCCGAGGCCCAGAGAGAACTAGGTATGTTTAGCCTGGAGAAGAGATGGTTAAGAGGTGATATGATAGCACAGTATAAGTATTTGAAGAGGTGTCACATTTGTCATATTGAGGAGGGAGCAAGCTTGTTTTCTGCTGCTCCAGAGACTAGAACACGGAACAATGGATGCAAGCTCCAGGAAAAGAGATTCCACCTCAACATTAGGAGGAACTTCCTGACAGTGAGGGCTGTTCGACAGTGGAGCACACTCCCTGAGAGAGTGGTGGAATCTCCTTCTTTGGTAGTCTTTAAACAGAGATTGGATGGCCATCTGTCAGGTATGCTTTGATTGGAAGTTCCTGCATGGCAGTGGGTTGGACTAGATGGCCCTTGTGGTCTCTATGATTCTATGACCTGCCAGCCTGCCAAGCTTACGATCATCAGAGTCAGTGTCTTAACCGCTAAGCCACTGTGTCCCTTTTTAATGCCTTCTAGGGTATTAAAAGATGTGTCTACATTACAGATCTATCAGTTTCATATCACTTCACATCATAGTTCCTTCTTGAAGACTCCTGAGACTTTCAGTTTGGCAAAGTACTTAGAATTCTCTGCTGGAGAGTTCCAATGTGCCTCCTTGAACAGATATTCAGGTACCCTGAATACCTGTTTATAGAACAGAATGAAACTAATTTAACCTTCAATGCTTTTTCTTCTCTGAGTGGAGCCTTCTAAGTATTTCACAGAGTTCAGATCTCAAGAGGTCTTAGAATGGAAGTACAATTATGGAGTTTATCATATGGGGAAAATTGAAAGTTTAAACAAGTAAGAACCCGCGATTATCTAGCATATTAGACACAATTGCGCAAATGGTTTTCACATGACTTTGTGCGCAAACTGCATAGAATCTGACAAGAAAGTGACATGAACCAGCAAATAGGCATTTCCAGGAAAATATTATGAATTCATTTCCATTTCATTCACGATACTGCTTTTTTGTGCAATTGCTATAATGTGAAAGTTATTTGCGGGATTCTCCCTCTTTTTATACTTGTTGCCAGATTTCCCATGGTCCTTTGGGGTGAATTTACTTCCAGTGCTGCTTTTTTGTGCCGAGAAGGAGGCAGCCTTTTATGCTTCAGCCAGGGCTCTTAAAGGAACAGCTGCTGAGGCAAAGGCAGGGATATATACATACAGAGAGAAAATGCTTGCTTCTACCTCGTGCACCTCTGTCTGTGTGAATGTCTTTCCTCCTCCAGCCTTCCCTATTAGCCGGGGCTCTTAAAGGAACAGCTGCTGAGGGAAGGCAGGGATGGAGCAAGACCAAGCGAGAAGTTTTTTCTAATTTTCCTACTTCTTTTGGGTAATGTTTTGTTCTTTCAACTTAGGTTGGATACCATTTCTTGGAAAGTAAGGGACAATAAAGTATATTTTTATAAAAAAAAATTCTGTAAATAAATGTGTTTATTTCTCTGGGTGATTTCTGGTGATGCAACTACTTCTGTGCGCACATGCAAAAAAGTAATTTCCAAATCATCAACATCTGTGTGAAAACCAAATGTGCTTTCTACCCACTTTCTTGCATTAGTAATGATCTTTTAATGTGTTATTGTGTTCTGTGTGTGAAAATCATTTGTACATTTGCATGCTTTTTCAGGATGCGGACGCTTTAATCATTTTCGGGATGGAAGCACATAGGTCCCTGTGTTATAAACTCCATATAATAATGTAACTATGTAACACTATGTAACCATGCAATACAGATATGCCTAAAGAAGAGGAAACTGCCAGGAAAAAGAAGCATACAAACCAAGGATGAAGGCATTCCAACAAAGACTTTATAAAGCCAGTCACTCAGAGCCTTGGGGGCTGAATAGGTGAATGTGTCCATTTTGCTTACTTGCAGACAGTAATGTGGAACTGGCCTGTATTATTGCTTAATAATGGTTGTTGTGTGAAGCTGAATCACTAGGAAACAGTGATCGCATGAAAGAATACTGAGTCTTCTACGTAGCTCTGGCATAAATAAAGCAGAAGGGACTCTGAAAGTCAGTGGGTCAGTAGGTGGAGGCAAGCATTGGAAGGTCAGTAGGAGGAGGAATAGAGATAACAAGCCCGAAAGCTAGAAACATGTAATCAAAGTTTCTATTCTGTTACCTGAGATGAAGTTCCGCTCCTTGAGCTGGGATCACTTTGTTTAAACCAATTTGACCATAAATCACCTTCAGAGGCAGAGGCAGAACCCCTTTGACTTGAACCCAAACTTTTCCATCAGTTGTGTAATTTTACTTGCAGAGCTACGTCACAACAAACCCATTTAAAGTGAATGGGAGTAGCCACAAGGAGCTGAAGGTAAAGAATAAATGACACAGAGCTGCTGCAGGAAAGCAGGAAAGGAAGCCAAAGGGACCGCTGATTGACTAGATTGGCAAGGAAAAGTTAATATAACACCTTCAGGTCCAGAATTCTGATGGTAATGATATTAATCTTAATGCTTTTTATTTTGCCATGAAATTCTATTAAATGGACAAATAAGGAATGGGATCAAAGCGTTTCAGATGTTGGATTCAGGGTTGTTTTTTGTTTTTTTGTATTGCTCAAAATATCAGGTTGTATTCTTTATGTATGAGAAATACCCCAACAGACATCTGCCTGTATGTCGAGGCAGTTAGAATATGTCAGCTGCCAAAAAGAAAATGCCCAGCAATAGCACTAGTTAGGTGTTAAGGTAGTTCCTCAAACCCATGTGCATGTGCATGTGTGCTGCAATGACAATGATGTTTATGATTGTTATTAGAATAAATGTTTTTGGTAATAATCTGCACGCAACAGTAGCTTGAGAAAAGTGGTTTTTGTGAGGGAACCCAATGTTCACTGACTCTTTCTATCCATTTCATCCCTGCTCTTTCCAAGGGCTGGTGGACTTCCTAGAGCAGTATGGGATACTGAGAGGATAACAGTACTACTGGCAGAGGGATTTGTGAAATATTGATGCCTCAGTTTTCAGAACCACAAAGCCTTTTCTACTCATGCAAAGACAGTGATTTCAACCTATTATTGTTGTTGTTCCTGCCAGTTATTATTTTGCTTCTGTCAGTTTATCTCCCCAGCCTAACCCACGCGCTACAGTTGCAGTTTCAGGCTGCAAAACTACCAATCAATAGAGCCTCTTAAAAACAACAAAGACTGTTTTATGTTTCTCTGGCTACAGACTTTGTTTACTGCACAATGCTGGGGTTTTGCCCATGTAAATCCATCAGTTCATTGCTCTCTCTCACTGTTTGTGTTCAGACTTATCTCATCATATGCAAAACACTTGTATAAACTACTGCTGTATGCCCTTAAAACTCTCCAAGTTGTTTTCTTTGGATGAAAGAGAAAAGGATACTTATAGCACCTCTGCAATATTTGCCCTATTTGCTTTATTTGCAAGTATACCAGCAGAGCATGTGCAAACAGTCAGACACACTCCAAAGAAGGCAGCAGATACTGTTTTTATGCATTCAGATCCCAGGAAGATACACAGACCCTGCACTTCCTCTTCATCCATCTCACAGCTATCCAGTTCTTTTCCACTGTCTCTGAATTTTAAAACACATATTAAATATTATTTTTTCAGCATTTAGGAATACACTAAATAACCTTTCCCAGTTTTTGGTCCCTGGCTGTTGTCAGCTTGCAGCTCTCATCACCACAGACAGCATGGTCAGTCATAAAGGATGATGGGTTTTGTATTCAACATATAGAAAAGGTGGCATTAAGAACAAAAAAATTGTTACAGATTTTGAAGGGGAATACCATATTTTTATTAGGAGTTCATGATTAATAAAGGTGCATTTCTCACACAAAAGCATCTGAGTAGGGCTCTCACAAATTCCAACATTGCAATATTTCTCAACACCCTTCTAATTCTAGACTTTAACCAAGCATCATTTTGAGACCAAACCCTAAAGATAAACCAAATGTTTATGGTTATTGATTGGCATATTCACAAGACTTCTATACATCCAGAGTATAATGTATGTGCATATGTGCATATGTATGAGTGCATGCACACACACATACACCCCACACCAGAAATACAATTTGGAGTAACAGAGAATTATGCTATTTGTCTCTTCTTTAAAGGGATTTCTTTTATTCCAGAATATATTCCAGATGAATAACACATCGCAAGGTAGTCTAGTTGCCAGGTAATCACTGAAGACAGATCCAGTGTCAGTCAGTACTTAAAAAAAACACTAGGGAAAAATGCTATAGAAAACATTCCCTCTTCCTCTACTATTTGCTAATCTTTACTGTGACTGTGGCAGGGGTCTGTTTTTGCTCCGTAGCATATATTTTTTTGATATATAAATCCTTCCACAAGCTTCATCCTCGCTCTAGTATGAAACTAGTCAGTTTTCTCAGAACTTCATCATACATGCTTCAGTTGCACTATTATTCATGTACTCTCCATAGACTTCAGAAGAGGCAAGAGGAGAACTCAGGCCTCACCACCAGACCAAGCTGGGGGCCTGAGCCTCCCCTGAAATGATCTGACAAAATTTGAGCATCAAGACTGCTATGTAGTTGAGTCTTTGCCGGCAGTGTCAATCAAAACAGTACCAAATGACCAAACCCTAAAAAGTATTAAGGAAACATGTCCAAGGGTAGTCATGTTGGCAGTACTTTAGTAAATATTAAGATAGGTATTGTCATTGAGTCTTCCCAGGAATAATAAAGGCTATCTGCAACCTTTCCCATGAACATTTACTTAGTAGTAAGAGACATTAAACACTTCTAAATACACATTGTGCTTGCAAGAGTATTGATATTCAAGTATGTTTCAGTGATAATGTTTGGGAGAAGTAATTTGCCCTTCACCTTCAAGCTTTTTAACAACTTGCCTGCCAATGTTAAACACTGCCCATCTTAGAAACACTTCCAAGATCCCTCTCCTTTGATACTTTCCCAGGACTCTCCTTTGGTCATCTTTCCATCTTGTCAATGTACATCTTAAATAGGTCACAATACTCTAGGGTTGCAGACTGCCAGAAATAGTGCAAATTGAGTCCACTTTTAGGGTTAGGGTTAGTGATAGGGAATCATGGGAACTGTATTTTATTGTGGCACCAGAGCTCTCTGACAGAGAAGGCTCAATGTCTCAGGGGAAAAAACCAATTCCCATGATTCCCTAGCACTAACCCTAACCCTAAAAGTGGACTCAATTTGCACTATTTCTGGCAGTCTGCAACCCCCCTAAGTCTGCACTGTACTATGGTCTTCAAGGTCTTGGAAAACAATTGTAATGGTTTGTTGCAATTGTTGAAAGCAAATTAAAATGATATTGATTTTTTAAACCACTTCACTTTCTTGCTTCATGTTCAATTGGTTATCCAATGTAACACTATGACTTGTTCAGAATGGCTGTTGACATACTATCACCATATTTATATGTCTGGACTCCTTCCTTAATACATTTATTAGAACACACAGTATTTATATAGCACTTTCATCTAAGTGCTTCTAAAATGCATGTAAAATTAGAGCTTGTTGTTTGTTGTTGTGCTAGGATGTGCCTATTACTAAAAAAAAGCCCTATGCTTATGGAACAATAGGAATTACAGTTGCCAGATGTGTACCTTTCAACAGATTTGAAGGACTTAATTAGTACACAGGTGAAGAACAGCCCATGGTACTTTTGGATCTGGCCCATCTCTTCTGCATCATTCCCATCATTACAATTAGATGCTATGTATGCTTAACTATATTTTCAGACATTATATCAACTGTAAGATCTGCTCTGGCCTCTACACATTTGGTGGCATGGAACAAATGTGGTTGGGTTCTTTATATTAGATACTATCAGGAAAATATACTATTTAACTCTGAGGATTGGGACTTGATATTCTAGTCCTCACTAAGCCAAGACATCTTACAGTTGATATAATGTCTGAATATAATGTTAAGCATACATAGCATTTTTTAACATCTAATTGTCATGGTGGGAATGATGCAGAAGAGAGGAGCCCATGGACCAGATCCAAAAGTACCATGGGCCATTCTTGGTCTAGTTGTTTTCTCTCTCTCAGCCTGACCTGCCTCACAGGGTTGTTGTTGTAAATGTAAAGTAAGGAGGAAAAGAGCCACACTCACTTCCTTATTTATTTATTTATTGAGCTCATTGGAGGAAACGTGAGATACATAGGTAACTAAAATATAAAATGCAAAGATATAGCTGTGTTAGTCTGTAGAATCACTATGTAGAGAGATCTTTTAGCACCTTTGAGATGAACTGAAAGAAAGAAGTTGGCAGCATGAGCTTTTGTAGACTTAAGTCTACTTACTCAGATGCATTTGAAAGTATCCAAGGAAGTAGATGCATCTGAGGAAGTAGATCTAAGTACAAAATCTCATGCTGCCAACTTCTTTCTTTCAGTTAGTCTCAAATAATAATAATAATAATAATAATAATAATAATAATAATAATAATATTTTTTATTTATATCCCGCCCTATGGTAACCCAATCAGGGCGGCTTACAAGCATAAAAACATATACAGTACCCAACCCCAGAAACCCCTCCCCCCCTTAAAACAGTATTAAATCAATAGAGATTAAAACAAACAATTCAATTCAGTAAAACAACATAAACCAATATATAAACCCAGCGGCCATGATCCTAACCATCCTTAGATGGGGCCACATAAGGATCACTGGGGTCGGCATATCCGAGGCCGGAGAAAATTTTTAATCTGGAAAGGCCTGCCGGAAGAGATCCGTCTTGCCAGCCCTTTTGAAGCTGTCTAATGATCTTAGCTGACGGATCTCGTCCGGCAGGTCGTTCCAGAGTTTGGGGGCGACAGCAGAGAAAGCCCTCCGAGAGGTAGCCGCAAACCTCGATTTTGGGGGCTGCAGCAAGTTCCTCCTGGAGGACCGGAGAGCACGGGGAGGATTGTATGAGAGAAGGCGGTCCCTGAGATAGCTTGGACCCAAGCCATTTAGGGCTTTAAAGGTAATAACCAACACCCTGTACCGGGCCCGGAAGCTGATAGGCAGCCAATGGAGGGACCTAAAAACCGGAGTAATGTGGTCCCTCCGAGAAGTTCCAGAAACAAGCCTGGCTGCCATATTTTGCACCAGCTGTAATTTCCAAACCAAGCACAAGGGTAGCCCCATGTAGAGCGCATTACAAAAGTTGAGGCGTGAGGTTACCAGCGCGTGCACAACAGTCTCGAGATCCCTTACTTCCAGAAAAGGGCGCAGCTGGCGTATCAGCCAAAGCTGATAACAGGCATTCCTGACCGTTGCATTAACCTGATTTGTCATCAGGGGTGACGAGTCAAGAAGCACCCCCAGACTGTGAACACAGTCACTGGAGGAGAGTGTGACCCCATCCAGGACTGGAGGTTGCAACCCAATTCTTGGTTTCGGGGCCACTACCGTGAGCACCTCCGTCTTGTCTGGATTCAGCTTCAATCTGTTTTTCCTCATCCAGCCCATTACCACTCGAAGACATTCATTGAGAGAGGAGATGCCATTGGAATTCGAGGCTGACGAATGAGACACGGAGAAATAGATTTGGGCGTCATCAGCGTACTGATAACACCCAGCACCATAACTCCGTATTATCTCACCCAGTGGCTTCATATAGATGTTAAATAATATTGGGGACAAAATAGCTCCCTGAGGGACCCCACAAGTGAGTTCCCTCTTACTGGAGCTACTGTCCCCGAGCAGCACCCTCTGGGACCTACCCGAGAGGAAGGACCAGAACCACTGCAAAGCAGTGCCCCCGATACCTAACCCCCTCAGGCGGTCCAAGCGGATGCTGTGGTCTATTGTATCGAAAGCCGCTGAGAGGTATAGGAGCACCAACAAGGTCACACTACCCCTGTCGATGGTCAGACGCAGATCGTTGGTCAAGGCAACCATGGCAGTCTCAACCCCAAAGCCTGTCCTGAAGCCGGTTTGAAATGGGTCTAGATAATCGGCTTCATCCAAGACTGCTTGGAGCTGAAGAGCAACCGCCCTCTCAATCACCTTGCTCAAGAATGGCAGCAGTGACATAGGCCTGTAATTTCTCATTTCCAGGGGGTCTAGGGAAGGTTTTTTCAGG
Source organism: Phrynosoma blainvillii (assembly GCA_026167975.1). Taxonomy (NCBI): domain Eukaryota; kingdom Metazoa; phylum Chordata; class Lepidosauria; order Squamata; family Phrynosomatidae; genus Phrynosoma; species Phrynosoma blainvillii. The sequence continues at coordinate 51,668,486 of JANUYF010000002.1, read as the reverse complement.
AGCGGCCTAACAGGTGCTACTAGATCTCTCTACATACTAAAATATAAAAATAATAGATAGAAATGAACTATTCCTCACAAAGCCGCTGCCACCTTTCTCGCCCGCGCGTGTGACTGCAGCTGCCATTTTTAGTTCCAAAATGGTGGCTGCAGTCACATGTGCGCATGTGCATGACTCCGGGCACCATTTTGGAACAAAAAATGGTGGCCGCATGTGCGGCCGCATGCGCGCACAACTCCGGCCGCCATTTATTTATTTTTTTTAACTTTGGCCCTCCAATGAGCTGGGGGATGGTGAACCGGCCTCTGGCTTAAAAAGTTTGGGGACCCCTGGTATAGATTATGAAAATCTATGGATCACTCTTAAGAGAAATGGGAATGCCATAACATTTGATTGTCCTGATTATAATCTGTGCTCTTGACAAGAGGCCACTGTGAAGGTTTTTCAATTTTGGCAAGGAGGTCAGACAAGGGTCCATTGTACTACCCAGTCTGTTTAATTTATATGCAGAACATATCAGACGGAAGGCAGGATTAGACTCAAAGGAAGAAAGGGTGAAAACTGCAGGAAGGAACATTAACAGTTTAAGATAGGCATATGAAACCATATTACCAACCGAAAACAGGAAAGTCTTGGAATGACTAATGAAGAATGTTAAAAGAGAAGGCACAAAAGCAGGGATAAATCTGAATATTAAGAAAATAATAATGATGATCACAGATTATTTACATCAAAATTATTAAAGATTTCCTATGCTTTGGCTCAGTCAAAATAGACACTTTAGTCAAGAAATCAGAATAATAAGGTCTAATCTGCTCTACAGAAATAATGCAGTTTGACATTGCTTTAACTGCCCTGGCTTAATGCTATGGAATACAGGGTTTTGTAGTTTTGTGAGCTATTAAGCCTTCTCTGTCAGAAAGCTCTGATACCTTACCAAACTATAAATCCCAGGATTCCATAGTATTGAGCCATGGCAGTTAAAGCAGTATCAAACTATATTATTTCTGCAGTGCAGATTAAACCTAAGACTTGAGAGGAACAGCTTTTAAGGACTAGATAAGATACTTAAGGCTAAAGACACACTGAATATCAAAGTTAGGGTCATCCATGCTGTAGTGTTTCTGACTTCTGTGTATTGATGTGAAAGCTGTACAGTGAAGAAATTTGACAGGAAAACTGTCAACTCATTTGAAATGCAGTGCTGGAGGGGATTTCAGTGGATAGTATGAGCTGCCAAATCTTGCCTGAACTCTCATTTTCGCCATATAATGAGAGAGCATGATTCATTGAAAATGCTTGGTAAAGGCAGTAGGAAAAGAAGAAGCCTCACTGTAGGCGGATTGATTTAATCAAGGAAGCCACTGCCATTAGTTTGCAAGACCTGAACAAAGAGTTGATAAGAGGGTGTCTTGGAACAACAACAATAAAAATAACAGCTGATTCCTTATGGATTGAGGCAGGGAACAATAACAAATAATACAACATATATAGAACATGTATGTAGAGCAAATAAAAGCAATGTAGACCATGTATAAAAACATATAAAACCAATACAAATTAAAACCCATCAATAAATACTTTAAAACTATAATTTAAAAATAATTTGGATAGGCCTACCAAAAAGAGTGGTCTTTACTGCTGACTTAAACTCAGGTAGCATCTCGAGCTGACAAATCTCTTCCAACAGGTCATTCCACAGTCTGGGGGCAGCCGAAGAAAAGGTCCTCTGGGTAAGAGTCAGCCTAGTTTTGGCTAACAGAAAATGATGTCTCCTAAAGGACCTGTTTGTACATGGCAGATTATACAGGAGATCCTTATATAACCCAAAACCTTGTAGGAAGTCTTGGAAGTTTTCATTCATAGGTTGCCTTAAGTAGAGGCCAACTTGATGGCATATAACAACAGCAACAAACTGGCTGCAGTTTAGGAACTGCAGTTCCCCCAATATCAGTCTACCCTGATATTTCAATTCTATTCCAGCCTTTCTGAGAGATGGCAAGTGGGAGTGGGGCCCCTTTCAATTGAGGCTCCAAGGATTTGAAATAGCTTCCTGAGAGAAACTGGTTTGGCACCATCACTGGACGTTACCACACTGGCCCTACAGCAGCGTCATTTCAGCCTCACTTCAGCCTCGTTTCAGCCTCGTTTCAGACTTTTTTTCCGTGTGTTCACACGACGTCACAGCAAACCCCGCCCTTCCCTACCTCGTCTCGGCGTCATTTCAGCTTCGTTTCAGTCCTTTTGACTTCCGAGAATTTTAAGGAATACACCCGAGCGGTCGGCACTATACCGGAATGACGCTGATCTCGGCATAGGTATAAACACGAGATCCTTGTCATTCCGGTATAGTGCCGACCGCTCGGGTGTATTCCTTAAAATTACGGCCGATGGTTCCTTGCGGTATGTGGGAGAGGCGAGGCGCTGGGGCTGCCGGGGGACCAACACCTTCCCCACCAGCACACCTGGAGCTGGAGCACAGCCGGGAACTTGTGGTAAGTCCACTGCCTTGCCTTGCCTTGCTTTGCCAGCGCCAGAAGAGAGGGATCCCCTCCTGGACCCCTTGCCTTGCCCTTCTTTGCCAGCGCCAGGGAGGGATCCCCTCCTGGACCCCTTGCCTTGCTTTGCTTTGCCAGCGCCAGAAGAGAGGGATCCCCTCCTGGACCCCTTGCCTTGCCCTTCTTTGCCAGCGCCAGGGAGGGATCCCCTCCTGGACCCCTTGCCTTGCCTTGCTTTGCCAGCGCCAGAGAGGGATCCCCTCCTGGACCCCTTGCCTTGCTTTGCTTTGCCAGCGCCAGAAGAGAGGGATCCCCTCCTGGACCCCTTGCCTTGCCCTTCTTTGCCAGCGCCAGGGAGGGATCCCCTCCTGGACCCCTTGCCTTGCTTTGCTTTGCCAGCGCCAGAGAGGGATCCCCTCCTGGACCCCTTGCCTTGCCCTGTCTGCGCATGTGCATGAACATCCTTGCCGGATCGAGGTAGGGATCTTTCAAGTTGTGTGTGAACAGGAGTTCCGAGCCCCCAGAGCGGAACCATTCCGGAATCTCACATTCCTCACTGATTCCATTCTAGTGTGGTAATGTGTTCCGCTTGCCGGGCACATTCCGGAATGAGCCCAAAATGGTTCCGAAATGATTCCGACCAGCTTTCTCGCCGCTCTCTTGCTGCAAGTGTGGTAACGTCCACTGTCTGCTTTGAGCCAAACAGAAAGGGCAGTTTTATTTAGGTGAGCTTAACTTTGAATTTTGCTGCTATTTAAAAAAGTATTGCATTAAATTTACTGCTGTTGACAATTTTGCTGTTGACAATTTTCAGGAAGTTTCAAAAGGTATTTTGTACTTGGTACTATCTTCTTTTCACGGAGATGCAAGTAGAAAGATGGAATAAAAACTTTGAAAAATATTTAAAAGGCCACCAAATAAAATTCTGAAGCCAGGTTTTCCTGTAGGGAAACTTCTATTTAAACATGACTTTCATGGGTTTGGATACAATATTGCATAGCTTTCTCTAACTTGTTTTCCAGATAGAAACTGACTGGAGGTTGTGGGAGTTGAAGTCTAATACATTTAAAATGTACCAGGTTAGGGAAGGCTGGTCTAACCATCCCAAATGTGGTAATATAGCAGGCCCTTGGTATCCGTAGAAGTTTGGTTCCAGGAGCCTCCATGGATATCAAAATCCATGGATGCTCAGGTTCCATTAAATACAGTGGATAGTAAAATGGTGTCCCATATATAAAATGGCAAAATCAAGATTTCTTTATAAATTGAAAATATATGCATTTTCAAGCTGTGGATGCTTGAATCTGTTGATAAAGAATCCGTGGATACAGAGGGCTGGCTGTAGTACAAACTGAAGGGAATCCTCCTCTAAACACTATCACTCCAAGAAATGAATGGTATTCTGGCAGACTTCTGACAAAATAAGTTAAGGGTGTGTTCATTTCAGTGACCAGATATCCTCCTTTTCCAGGGAATATCTTATATTTCAACTTTCTGTCCAGGAAGAATTCCAAAATGGCCTCCATTTTGAGCACCACTAAGAAGCCCATTGAGTAACACCACTTGCTGCTCCCCTTTGAGAAATGTGTCTACTTGGCAGCCTGTCTTTGCTGCAAATAGAGGGATAGGATGGATCCTATGAGCAGCAACAGTCAAAACATGCCCCCAGTGCTTGGGGCATATTTGTTTCTTGGAGGGGAAAAGGACAGCAAACATTTTAGGCAATGTTTGAGGACACAACGCAAATGATGAAAAAATGTTTTCCCTTCGTTTCGGCAAAATGGAAAAATGAAAGGAATAATTTTAATATAGATTCAGTTGAGGGGTTTGTCACTAGTGAAGTACAATTTTAAGGCTTTGTCATGCTCAGCATTCTATAATTATATTGCAACCTAACAGGGCACTTTTAATGAAAAAAATCGTCAGAAAAATATGGCTGAATAATAATAATAATAATAATAATTTTTATCCCATCCCTCTGCGGACGCAACTGGGGCGGCTTACAACATTAAAAGTACAATACAAATGCAATACAAATCCCACAAACCCACCCACCCCTTAAAATAGAATTAAATGATAAAAGTATTTAAAACATACTTAAAATACGTCAAAGAACCCCAAGCAACAATAACAATAACTGCAGCAGAGTTTGGGAGAGAAGGATGAATTAACTCTTGGGGCCGGGATATCTATTCAGCAAAGGCCTGCTGGAAGAGATCTGTCTTAACAGCCTTTTTAAAGTTGTTTAAGGTGGTAATAAGACGGATCTCATCCGGCAGGCCATTCCATAATCTGGGAGCGGTTGCTAATTTTAAAAAACACAGTGGTTTGAGTGTTGGACTATAGCTCTGGAGACTAAGGTGTATAAACTCACTGGGTGACTTTGGGCAAGTCACACACTCTCAACCTCAGAGGACAACCATGGCAAATCTCTGAAGAAACCAAGAAAACCCCATGGCATGAGAGGTTCGCTTTAGGGTCATCATAAGTCAGAAATGCCTTGAAGGCTCACAACAACATAATAATAAAAGACAGTACGGTATATTTAATATAGAGAGCCAGTGTGGAGTAGTGGTTTGAGTGTTTGACTACGACTCTGGAGACCAGGGTTCAATTGCCGCTCTGCCATGAAACCCACTGAGTGACCCTGGGGAAGTCACATGCTCTCAGCCTCAGGGGAAGGCCATGGCAAACCTCCTTTGAACAAATCTTACCAAGAAACTCCCATGATATGGCCTTAGGGTAGCCATAAGTCGGAAATGACTTGAAGACGCAACAACAACAACTTGCTCAGAGCTCTATAAGACTATTGCAAGCCAACAAGGCATTTTTACAAAGATAAGTTCACCAGGAAAATAGGGCTGAGTACATAATAAAATACAATATATGTAATATAGCTGTAAATAAACTATATGAAATAAACTGATGTTGCTATTCACACTTGGAGCTTTTCTTTGGTCATGCCCCACATTGTTCTAGAGAATATCCTCCATTATTGACATGCCTTGTCCTCCTTTGTGGTTAGGATGCCTGGTCCCTCTAGTTCATTTCTGCAGAATAAAAAACAGCTTGGAGGTGAAGCCCCAGCCCCTCCACAACCTGCCGTTAAATGTAATGTCCTAAATTTAATGTCCTAATGTCATATATTTTTCTTGAACTTCCTACATTTTGTGGTGTCTTTGCAGTAGGACATTAGGACATTACTCTAGGACAGTGGGACATCATTAGGACATTAAATTTAAAAACATTTTTCTTCAGCATCCTACATTTTGGGCTGCCTTTGCAGTAGGACATTACATTGGGACATTAGTCCATTACATGTAGGACATTACATTTTTCTTCAATGTCCTACACTTTGTGGTGTCTTTGGAGTAGGATATATAGGGTGTTAGGACACAACATTGAGACATTAGGAATGTAGGGCATTACATATTTCTTGTCGGCCATTAGGACATTGGGACACTAAACGTTGGGCATTACATGTTTCTTCAACATTCTACATTTTGTGGGGGCTTTGCAGTAGGACATGTAGGACATTACATGTAAGGTATTACATTTCTCTTCATTTTGTGGTGCCTTTGCAGTTGGCCATTAGGACACTATATGTCGGGCCTTACATGTTTCTTCAACATCCTACATTTTGTGGGGCCTTTGCAGTAGGACATGAAGCCATTACCTTGGGCCATGAGGGCATTATATTGGGACATTAAAATGTAGGGCCCTACATTTTTCTTGAACCTCCTCCATTTTGTGGGGTGCCTTTGCAGCAGTAGGCCATGAGGACATTGACACCTAGGGCATCACAACATTTCTCTTCAGCCCCCTACACTTTGTGGGGCCGCCTTTGGCACTTTGGAGATGCCTGGTTCCTTCCTACAGAGTAATAATACTAATAATTTAATTTTTTTTTAAAAAAAACCCAAAAACAAACCTCTCCAAGGAGGGGAAGCCCCAGAGTCTCCACAACCTCCAACTCCCTTCAATTCATTCCCTTCCTTGCCCTGGACCTTCCTCCTCTCAAAGTGGTGTGTTGTGTGTGTGTTTAAGGCTAAAAGCAGCTTGGCACCTGAGGAGCCTCACCTGTGTGGCTAAAGGGGAGAAACATGGCTGAGGTGGGGAGAGGGTGGTGGAAAGAAGGGGGCAGTTTTGGCGGGCTCATGCCCCCTTGCAGTGAAACTAGAGGAAGGGGCTGGACCACTCATGGCTGCCCCATGATGGGCGACCCTTTGGGGTCCGTCTGGTCGTCCCTTCGTCTCCCGCACCCTCGAATCCCCCCAAAAAGCCCCCCAAAGCGTCCAGACGGGCCCCATGGGGCGGTGGGAGGGGAGAAGCCCCCACTCCCCTTTCTTTGCAAGGCGAGCCTTCCTCCTTTTCCTCCTCCTCCTCCTCCTCTCTGTGAGTGTGGAAGGATGTCCTAATGGACCTGGCCAGGCTCTTGCTCTTGTCTGCGCGGGAGGAAGAAGAGGAGGAGGAGGAGGAAGAAGAGGGAGAGGAAGAGTAGGAAGCCATGGCAAGAAGAAGAAGACGTAGTAGTAGTGGTAGTAGTAGTAGTAGTAGAAGAAGACCCTCCTCCACTTCAGGAAGCCCACCCTGGAGAGGATGATGATGATGATGATGATGATGATGATGAAGCCCACCTTTGCGGCGGCCGCTAATAGCCATTGGGAGGAGATGCTCGGGAGTGGTACCCCAACGAAGGAGCCACTTGGGGGTCTTTAGGTGGGCTTTGCCCCAGAAAAGGGAGGGAGAAGGAGACCACCCAAAGACCCTCGCCCCCTTTCCTCCTCCTCCTCCTCCTCCTCCTCCTCCTCCTCCCCTCTTGTGGTTCCTCTTGGTGGGTTTGGGCAAGGGATGGGCTGCGCCCCCAGCATCCACGTCTCCCAGAGCGGCGTGATTTATTGCCGGGACTCGGAGGAGTCCAATTCCCCGCGCCAGACCACCGCTGTTGCTGTGTCTCAAGGGGGGCTCCCCATCGCCCCCTCTTCCTCCTCCTCCTCCTCCTCCTGCTCTTCCTCCGCTTTGCACGGCCTCTTCCTCAAGAGCCAGGCGGCCGACTCCTCCATCCTGGTGCCTTCCTCGGTGCTCGCCTACCAGAGCCGGCCTCCGCCTTCGCAGAGCTGCCCAGGGGCCCCCCATCGCCACTGGCCCCGGCAAGCAAGGAGCGGACCCCCTTCCTCTGGGGTCGAGGTGGAGACCCAGACCAGCCGGAGCAGCGCCAAGGTACAGCCTCGCCCTCCCACCACCATCCATCCTTCCTTCCATCCATCCATTCATTTAGGGTGATCAGGAGATGCCTTGCAAAGGAGGACAAGGCACCGGGAAATGGAGGACACCCCCTCAGGGTGACCCAGGCGTCCTCCTTTCTCCCCCCCCCCCTCCACCACTTTCTCCCTCCCGCCTGGACGTGTCCTACATTGCAGCCTTCCTTCCTTCCAGGAGGAGTTCCAAAGTGTCTTGCAATTTTTAGCACGACTAAAAAGAAAGATGCGTTTATTTATATAGTGGTGTGAGGTTTCGTTTTTTTGTTTTTGTTTTTGTTTTTTTGTTTTTTTTGGCGTTGAGTATCCACTATATGAGTGTTAGTCCAGGAGGAATCCCAAAATGTCCTCCATTTTTCATTATGTGATTTATCACTATATGAATGTTTAGTTAAGTGTGGAATAGCACTATATTAGGGTTTGTTTTTGTTTTTAGAGTTAAGTATCACTATGTATGAATGTTTTGTAGAGTTTATTTTGTCACGGCCTGCATTTGTACCTTCTGTCCAGGAGGAATCCCAAAATGTCCTCCATTTTTCATTATGTGATTTGTCACTATATGAGTGTTTTGTTAAATGTGGAATATCACTACACGAGGGGTTTTTTTTAGCATTGAGTATCACTATATGAGTGTTTTGTAGAGTTTATTTTGTCACGGCCTGCATTTGCACCTTCTGTCTAGGAGGAATCCCAAAATGTCCTCCAATTTTGGCACGACTAAGAATCATAGGTTTATCACTAAATAAGTGTTTTTAGTGGTGTCTATCAGTATATGAGTATCACTATATGAGTGTTTTAGCGTTTATTTTGTCATGGCCTGCATTTCCACCTTCTGTTCAGGAGAAATCCCAAAATGTCCTTCAGTTTTCACTATATGATTTATCACTATATGAGGGTTTTTTAGCTTTGAGTATCACTCAAGTGGTTACTCTGTTGATTGCAAGATCTGACAATCTTATTGTTTGCAAGATCGGCAGGTTGGCAGTTTGAGGCCCAGGTGCTGCATGATGGGGTGAGCTCCCATCACTAGTCCCAGCTTCTGCCAACCTAGCAGTTCGAAAGCATGCAAATGCAAGTAGATAAATAGGTACCACTTCGGTGGGAAGGTAACAGTGTTCTGTGCAGTCATACTGGCCCTATGATCACAGAGTAGTCTCTGACAACGCTGGCTCTTTGGCTTAATAATGGAGATGAGCATCACCCCCCACCGGTTGGACACGACTTGACAACCTTGTCAACAGGGAATACTTTTACCTTTACCTTTATCACTATGGGCCTTTGCAGACTGCCAGAAATAGTGCACATTAAATTGAGGCACTGCCCTGGCTCAGTGCTAGGGAGTCATGGGAACTGTAATTTATTGTGGCACCAGAGCTCTCTGACAGAGAAGGCTCAACGTCCCAGAAAAAAATACAATTCCCATGACTCCCTAGCACTGAGCCAGGGCAATGCCTCAATTTAATGTGCACTATTTCTGGCAGTCTGCAAAGGCCCTATATGAGTGTTCTTAGCATTTATTTTGTCATGGCCTACATTTCCACTTTCTGTACAGGAGGAATCCCAAAATATGCTCAATTTTTTGCATAACTAAGAAGCTTGGGTTTATCACTATATAAACCAGGACTGGGGAGTAGGAGTAAGGAGTAAAGGAGTAAGAGGTTTTTACAGGAGAAGGAGTAGGAGTAACATTAAGAAAAAATATCTTACTCTGGAGTAGGACAAGGAGTAACCCCAGAATCACCACTACTCCTCAGTTCTGTTATAAACTCATTTTAGCATTGAGTATCACTATAGGAGTGTTTTTAGTGGTGAATATCATGATATGAGTGCTTTTTAGCATTTATTTTGTCATGGCCTAGATTTCCAACTTCGGTCCAGTGGAGAAATGTCCTCCATTTTTCACTATAGGGTTTATCACTGTACGAGTGTTCTTAGCGATAAGTGTCACTATATGAGTATTAGCATATGAGCGTTTTTAGCATTTATTTTGTCATGGCCTACATTTCCACTTTCTGTCCAGGAGGAATTCCAATATGTCCTCCAATTTTAGCATGAATTTGCATTTGTTGTTGTTGCTGGGTGCTTTCAAGTTGTTTCCAATTTATGGTGACCCTAAGATGAACCTATCTTGGGGCTTTCTTGGCAGGTTTCTCCAGCGTAGGGTTTGCCTTTGCCATACTCTGCGAATGAGGAATTTATCACACAGAGACAATTGGAAGTATAAATGGTGATTAACCCACCAAAATTGCACATTCATGATTAAGATTTTCACATGACATCGCACTCAAAGCGCGATTACCCTGGGAATACCTCGTGATAATTGCACAGTTGCACTAATGGTTTTCACACGACATCACAATAAAAAGCGATTAAAGTGCCATTATCCCATGAATAGGCAGGCAATAAACAGCAACAAATCATTCACAGGATTTTCCCATGAATGATTTTTTGCTGTTTATTGCCTGGTTACTCCCTGGTTATTCCCAGGATAATGGCTCTTGTGTGTGAAAATGTTAATCATGTTTTAATCATGATTGCACAATTATGACGGGTTGATCACAATTTAAACTACCAATTGCCCCCCGTGTGATAAACCCCAGTGGGTTTCCATGGCTGCCAGTCCAACAACTGGCTGAGCTGGGATTTGAATGCTGGTCTCTAGAGTCAGAGTCCAACACCCAAACCATTACACCATGCTGGATCTCTGAATATACGTTTATATTAGTGTTTCTTACTGTTATGTTGTCATGCCTACATTTTTCCTTGGATGTCCTACATTTTGTGGTGCTTTGTCCTCCTTTATGGTTAGGACATCCGGTCGCCCTGGACATATGAAGAAAAATGTAAGGCATGGCCAAAGAAAAGCTAGGACACAATATCAGTATTAGTACATGCTTCTTAGTCATACTCCAAATGGAGGACCTTTTGGAATTCTGGCTGGATGGAAGGTTGCAATGTAGGATGTGTCCTGGAAAAAGAAGAGGACATTTGATCACTCTGATCACAAGATTTTCTTGGCAAGATTTGTTCGGAGGATTTGTTGCCATTGTCTTCCTTTGAAGTTGAGAGAGAGTCCGTCTCTTCTTTCACCTGGGAACCCAACTTGTCAATAACACAGGCTGGGTGATTTTCAAAAACCCACATGAGAATCAGGGGTTCACCAATCTAGTTGGAACTCCTCAGTTTCAAAAAGCATTTCTTTAACAAGGACAACCTCATTATAACACATTAAAATTAACTTTAGCTCAAAACACTCACTTCAGTATAAATTCACGCTTCTTATGCTCCAAATTGAGGACATTTTGGAATTCCTCCTGGACAGAAGGCTGAAACGTAAGACATGCCCTGGAAAAGGAGGACCTCTGGTCACCCTGCATTTATTATCTCACAGAGGGTCTCTCTTGGGAGATAGATGGACAGCCCACCACTGCAGGGCCATAATGCGACAAAAAGGGCCGCCTTTTCTTTCCTCCTCCCAAGTAAGGACCCCTCATCTTTTTGGGTCAAGGGGGCTGCTTGGAATAACTGCCCTGGAAAGACCCCCCTCAAATGATTTTGGGAGGTCCATTGAGGCCTATTCACCCCAAACTGGAACTTTGGCCTGGCAACAAGCCTTTTCTTTCTTCATTGCAGCCACCTGCAGTACAGGTTGGTCTTTAGTAAAACAGTAAAGAGAGCCAGTGTGGTGTAGTGGCTTCTCTGGAGACCAGGGTTCAAGTCCCTTCTCAGCAACAGAAACCCACTGGGTGACCTTGGGCAAGTCACACTCTCTTAGCCTCAGGGAAAGGCAATGGCAAAGTTCCTCTGAACAAATCTTGCCAAGAAAACCCCATGATAGGTTTTCTTTATGGTGGTCGCAGGTTGGAAATGACTTGAAGACACACACCACCAACAACAAGGAGAGAGATACTACTGTCTCTGGGATTTGAGGTTGCAGAAAAAGAAGACAGTAATAGAGGCATCCCCACCTTGCCTCTCCTCATGTAAGGAGGGTGGTTCCTTGAAGGTTTACCACCCCATCTTGAGTTTTTTAAAAGGGAACTTGATAGGTATTTATGTGCTTGTGTATGGTGGGAGTTCACTGAGAGAGCTGCCTGGAAAGGTGCGTTTGGTTACTTAGGCCTAGTTTTTCATCTTTCTCCCAGGAGATGAGCAGCAAGCAAAAGCCACAAAAGGGACTAAGGGAGTGGTGGCGGTTGCAGGCTGTGTGTTTTGCATATCCTGCATGGTACTGTTTGGACTGGCAGTAACAAACTCATACCTGACCAACAGAAGGAGGAAGAAGGGACAGAGGAAGAGAGGAGGGAGGATACAGCTGAAAAGCAGCCACTAGTGTTGAGCAGAGATGCTGCTGCTGCAGATGCACATGGGATGCAGCTGAAAAGGAACAGTTGCCATGGCATCTGATGACTCATTCCTGCTTCAGGTCCCTCCCATTCTGGCCAAGCTCTGGTACATGTACATCGGCCACTGCACTCACGTATCTTGGCAAGCAGCGACAGTGCTGAAGTTCAGGGTCAAAGTTCTGTGTCCCATAAGGCTTCAGTGGAGAAATGTCAGTCCGGTTGCTCTTAATGATGAGAAAATGTGCTGATGTTTCCAAACATATAATTTCCAGGATGGATTAGTGCAAATTTGCATCCCCTAACTATGAACTAGTTCAGGTGTGTGCTCCCTCTCCCAACTTTTTCAATATTCTGGATGAAGAGGCAGAGCTGACACTATTCCTGAAAAAGTGTCAGTGTCTTGTTAACTTCAACAGGCTAGGCTTATGGCTACAGGCAATAGGTTAGGCTGTAGGCAGTCAGGATCTGTTACACAGGAGTTACTGCCAGACTGAAAATCCCTGCAATTTGGCAGGATCAAAAATATATATAGCCAGACTTGGACAAAGGAAACCAGAGTTCAAGTCCCTGGCTTCCGTGAAGTTTGCTTGGAATAGTCACCATTTCAAAACACCATTTGTTTTGAAGATAAACGGGGAGAGAAGGGTGGCCATATAGTTATCTCCTTACACTCTTTCAAGTTGTTGTTATGTACCTTCATGTTGCTATTGAATAATGGTGACCCTAAGGCAGTGCTTCTCAATTATTTTCGGTCATGCCCCCCCAGGAAGAAGAAAACATTTCGCGCCCCCTGACAGAGAACCGATTTCCGGGTCTAAAAGTCACATGGGTGGGTTTGGCCAATCAGGATAGAGCATCATGTCTATCCAATCGGGTCCTTTGCATGTGTCACGTGTGTTGGCGGTCATGTGGTCCTCTGCGTCGGGCTGCTACTGGGGCTGCGCTGGGACAATCTCCAGTGTTTGCGCCACGCTGCTCCCTCTCTCCAGCCGTAGAGCTTTACGGAGCCTCACGCCCCCAAGGTACTTCTCACTGTTTGAGAAGTACTGCCCTAAGGCAACCCTATATGGGGTTTTCTGGGCAAGATTTGTACAGAGGAGAGGAGGTTTGCCATTGCCTTCCCATGAGGCTGAGAGCATGTGACTTGCTCAAGGTCACCCAGTGGGTTTCATGGCCAAGCTGAGAACTGAACCCTGGTCACCAGAGTCAGTCCAGCACCCGAACTGTTATGCCGCACTGGCTCTTTCAAGTTAGGGTAGGGTATAATTATGAGAAATAAATAAGAACCAGGCACCTTTTGTAGCTATTGTTTTTCTAACTATTTCAGATACATAAAGTCAAGGCTGATAACAGCATTTTAAAGTAGATGCTGAACTAAAAATGAAGAATAGGAAAGAGATAAGAGGCCAGTGGCCTGAACAGAGGATCAGACCGGTTACAACAGGTTGGGGAATTTTTAACCTTCAGAATTGCTGCTTCTATCATACTTCACTATTGCCTAGACTTTCCAGGACTGAGGGCAACTGGAATTCAGCAAAATCTAGAGGGCTGCAGATTTCCTTGCCCTGAATTGGACAGTGTGAGGACAGCAGAAAGAGACAATGAGGACAGTAATGAGCAGGCAGGTTCATAGGACTAGAGTGAGGCATGGAGTGAGCACAGTATAAATGTGGGTACAGGGATGTAGAGTAGATAAAACTGTAGCTGCTAGTAGGAAAAGAGTTCATATACGGTTCAGACAGTGGGTCCAAGCAGCTCTCTAGTTAGAAGCATTGTGTATATGCCTTCACAATGGATGCAGCAAGCTAAAGGAAAAGAGATTCCACCTCAACATTAGGAGGAACTTCCTGACAGTGAGAGCTGTTCAAGAGTGGAACACATTCCCTTGGAGTGTGGTGGAGTCTCTTTCTTTGGACGTCTTTAAACAGAGGCTGGATGGCCATCTGTCTGGGATGCTTTGGTTGTGTATTCCTGCATGGCAGGGGGTTGGATTGGATGGCCCTTGTGGTTCTTCCAACACTATGATTAAAGTTGCCTGTCGATTTGTGGTGAAGCCCTGGCGTTCATAGGGTTTTCTTAGGTAAGGAATACTCAGAGGTGGTTTTACCAGTTCCTTTTGCTGAAATATAGCCTACAGCACCTGGTCTTTGTTGGCAATCTCCTCTCCAAGTACTAACCAGGGCTGACCCCACTTAACTTCCAAGATTAGATGGGATCTAGTGCTTTCAGGGTATTTAGCATTGTGTGTGTGTGTGTGTGTGTGTGTGTGTGTTGTGTGCCTTCAAGTAGTTCCCAACTTATGGTGATCCTAAGGTAAACCTATCATAGTTTTCTTGGCAAAATTTGTTCAGAGGAGATTTGCCATTTCCTTCCCCTGAGGCTGAGAATGTGACTTGCCCAAGGTCACCCAGTAGGTTTCATGGCTAAGCATGGAAGCAAACCCTCACCTCCAAAGTCATAGGCACGAAACAGTTAAGCCAAAAGTGAGAAGCTGTTTGGGACTATGGTAACATCCTGGATCAGGACTGGGTCCATGTGGTTGCCACGACCCCATGCTGATTGGGGCGGGAATGGTTTCTGGCTGCTCCTTTTGCCCTGTCTGCATGACCCCATAGTCCAACCCTCCAACCACTATGCCACGCTGGCTCTATTTAGCATTATATATCATCAAATACCATTTTCAGTGCCCAGGGGTTGAGACACCAAAACTAAAATCAACAAATTGTGTCTTTATATGGTCAAACCAAAACAATCCCTTGCAGGCTAAGATGACTCATGAAGAGCACACATCCAGTGATTCCTTCTCCATGTGGGAACCAATTATGTCAGGCAAACTGAAGTGCCTACCTATGTGCACACTTGTATCATTGTGATGCATGTTTATGGGCATGGTTTTTACCACTAAGTAGTTAAATGGCTACTAGTGTAATTTCTATTTATTATGTCCAATGTGTCAAGAGGTGGAATGTTTCTCAATAACAGTTGCCAGTGAACTAGAACATAAATCCAAAAAATGTTTATGTCCTCATGCTTTCCTTGGGAGCTTTCTATAGGCATATGGCTAGCCACAGTGGAAACAAAATGTGAGGCTAGATCAGGGGTAGGCAACCTTTTTGAGCCGGGGGCCTGGTTGCTGTCCCTCAGACAATTGGGGGGGGGGGCGAAGAACCAAAAATAAATAAATAAATAAATAAATAAAAATTTAAAATAAAAAATAAAAAAATATGCATGCACACTCTCTCAGCCCCAGAAAAGCCATGGCAAAACCTCTGTGGAGATTTTGCCAAGAAAACCCCAAGAACAAGTAATAACAACAATAATCAATATCATCATGGCGGGCGGCGGCGGCGGCGGCAGAACTGGCCTGGGGCCGGTCCAAAGGCCTCAGGGGAGCGCATCCGGCCCCCGGGCCATAGGTTGCCTACCCCTGGGCTAGATAGTCCTTTGATCTGATCCAACATGGCTTTTCTTCTGTTCTTAAGTGAATAAAAGGGGCATTCAGTGATCCAGCAGAAAATCTTTGTACTCAAAGATGTTACTAGGGTGTGTGTATGTGACATTATGTCATCTCTCAACCTATGGTGACACCATGAATTTCATAGGGTTTTCTTAGGCAAGGAACACTTAGAGCTGGTTTTGCCACTTCCTCCCTCTAAAATATAGCCTACAGCACTTGATATTCTTTGGTGGTCTCCCATTCAAGAACTAACCAGGGCTGATCCTGCTTAGTTTACAAGATCAAACAAGATCTGGTGCCTTTGGGGTATTTAGCTTGCCAGGATGTTAAACTGACTAACTTAGTAATTGAAAGCACTGATCAGGAGGATGCAAGCTGAAATGCTGAACAAACGAAGTGTCAGATTTCAACTTTGGTCTCTGTTATGTACACATATCTCCATTGTCTAGCACTCTATTCTGCGAAATAAAATTTTAAAATAAATTAAAAAGAGGAAATGGGATTGGAGATTGCCTACCTAGTAGCTCATTTGAATGGAATGTTAAGATTCAGAAAGAGTGAAAACACTTCTTTGACACATTTTGTGTAGAGAGAAGACACGGAACTTGGATTAGAAATTGCTACTTACTTTCTGATGGAATGGGTTCAAAGCAACAATGCCATCTGACTCCCCTGCTTCAAATACATTCAGAAGTTCCTTGAAAAATAGGTACATGTGTGGGAGCCCCAATAAATTACATAATCATGTCAGAAGCTTTAACTGCTGCTAGTATATATTGTTGTTGTTAAGGGCCCTTGAGTCAACCCTGACTCATGGTGACCCTGTGGATGAGACTTCTCCAAGCCCCCCTGCCCTCCAATTCTCTGCTTAGTTGCTGTAAATCCAGGCCTGTGACCTCTCTGATTGAGTCCTTCCATCTAGCATGCAGTCTTCCTCGCTTTCTACTTCCCTCTACTTTTGCTAGCATTATTGTCTTTCCTAATGAGTCATGCCTTCTCATGATGTGGCCAAAGTATGACAACCTCAGTTTGATCATCTTGGCTTCCAAGGAGGTTTCAGGCCTGATCTGTTCTAGGACCCATTTATTTGTCTTTTTGGCTGACCATGGTATCCTCAGCATTTGTCTCCATCAAAGCATCTCAATTGAGTTGATACTCTTCCTGTCTGCTTTTTTCACTGTCCAACTTTCACATCCGTACATTATATAAACATTATAGTTATTTGTTCTTATTCAGTTTTTGTTTCATTGCAAACAGTGAAGTAGAGGCAGTTTTCCATAGTCAAGATTCCAGAGACAGCCTGAAAAATGGAGGTAGCTGCATTGATCTATATCAACAAACTAGTTTCAGTCTTTTCATCTCTCCAAGAGCAAATCTTTTGTAAAAGTAAAGGATCTTCATTGTCCATCCAAGGCCAAGGAATTCCAAGATATTTTGCATTACAACAGGTCACAAGAAGTTATTTTTGCTGTAAAAAAATAATTTCCCCTCCAGCTTCTGTGATGATTACAGCTCAGATCAAAGACAAAAAGGAAGCCTGAAGGAGTTGGCAGATGATGCCATTGTTTCTGCAAATCAAAGTCTTGTCCCTCTGATTCCATGAACCCTAGCTCCCTATAGCATTGATTACAAGACCCATCTTTCTACAGTCAGGACAAGTCAAAGCATAGATCTGCTTGATGTGTATTGTATTCAAACATGAAAGGGGTTCTGTTAGCCAAGTTCACAAAAAAGAGAGTTCACAAAAAGATTTCTTCCACAAAATCTGATGTTACACATTTTTAAAAAGTCCTTCCATTTTATTTTGCACATAATGTAAAAGGCTTTGCACAGGATTGCCATTAATAGGGCTGCTAGTTGAGTTAAGTGTTGCCAATTACATTCATTTTGAACATCTCTAGCTACTGGTTATGTAAGTTTCTTAGAAATAAAATCTTCCCAAGTAGGAGCAAGACAATTGTGCCTCTGTCTGCTGTATTTACATCTTTAATATAGCATTATAGCTGAATAGAGAACAGTCTGAACATTTGCTATCTCATATTATAACCTAGGGTGAGACAGGAAGAATTGAGAACAAAATGCATTGCAACTCTCAACATTCTATGTTGAAGCTTTTATTTGTGTGATGGGAAGACCACTGAAATGAGAAAGTTCGTTAGAGTAAACGAAATTCTCTTACATGTTTTATGATTCTGATGAGTATTCCACACTTGCAGTTAGGAGACATTGGCTCAAGGCTTTCTCAATATTGTTGAGGATATGAAATGTTAATTTTCAAGACACCTGAAAGGGGAAATAAAAATAAATGAACTCTCAAAAGTAATGATGTATTGTGCAACATTCCTACATGTTTAACAGACTGAAGGTAGGAGCCAGTATAGCATAGCATTTAGAGTGTTGGACTGGAACACTAGGAGACAAGGGTTCGAATCCCACCAGCCATAGAAGCCCACTGTTACCTTAGGCAAGTCATACTCTCCTAACCTTATAAGAAGGCAGTGGCAAACCCCTTCTGAACAAATCTTGTAGTATAGGGCACCATAAGTTGGAGGTGACTTGAAGGCATATAATAGTAATGACACAACAACTTCATACCCAGGTGAGGATATTTCCACCTTGTAGGTGTGCTTCAGAATTGATTTTTTTTAGATGTAAAAATTGACATGTATATATTTTTTCCAATCAGCTCTCAAGACAACAGGCAACCAACTTCTTTCTTGCAAGTCCTGAACAGCCAGTCAGAATTGTCTTCGAGGCATCCCAGTACGTTTCTTTAGGGAATTGTGCAGCTTTACATATATTATGTGTTACAGTTCCCTGCACCCCTTACCAACATAGCCAGTGGTGAGGAATTCTGGGAGCTGCAATTTTACAGTTTTTGGTAGGCAGCACAATTTCCAACCCCTGTTTCAGGACAAAGAAGGAAAGTCTTTTCCAGTCCCCAAGTTGAACCCAGTTCTCAGATGCTCCATTCCAGCCATTAGTAAGCCCAAAGGCAAAAGCATGGGCCCAAAAATGCCAGTGTAGCTTAAAGCTATTATTGCCAGTAAATAAGCTTTAGTAGAGGCATTTCAGCTTTTGTTGTAGAATGGGGGAAATAAGCTGTATGAAGCAATGGTGTCATGGGGGTGGGGGAATGCAAGGCTATGTGAGAAATCTCAGAGGGGCAACTTGTGATCTCAAAAGGGCCAGGATGAGGCCTGAGGTTTCCCATCTCTGCTTAAAGGTCTCTTTTAGGGCCTGAGGATGAGATATCTAAGCGATGGTGATGCTCTTAGGATTTTCCTGCACCTGTTAGTTGTACTGTTCCATAGGCAGACTGTCTAAGTACATCCTTATTCCTTCCTTTTGGCTGCTGTTACTTTTTATTAGCAGAAAGAGAAGGGATTAATGCTATATGGCAAATCAATGCAGCCTTCCACATTTTGATGGACTGCAATTCCCATCATTTCTTACCACTGGCTGTGCTTGCTAGGGCAGCTAGAAGTTGCAGTCCAGCAACACCTGGAGGGCTACATAATTCTCATCTCTGCTGTACAGGATTTCCCCATGTCAGTTGTTGTTGTTTGCCTTCAAATTATTTCCAACTTATAGTGATCCTATGGCGACCCTATCACAGTGGATTCTTAGCAAGATTTAGTCAGAGGGGGGTTGCCTTTGCCTTCCCTTTGAGGCTGAGAGAGTGTGATTACAAATAGGACATTACCACATGAGGCTTTTAAACCATAATTAAAGTGGGAGCATAGCATCTTTGAAAATATTTATGTCACAGTGTTGTCACTGTTATGGCTGTGAAGGGTTGTTAGAGCATCCCTTTTTATTGATGGGGAAAATCCATTAATAAACTCCCAGTTGCACTGCTTTTTCATTGCTCCACAGGTGCAATATGTTGCTTCCATAGCAGTTGTGATATTGGCAGTCACATGGTGTCAGTGTCTCCTCTTCTCCCCCTTCCCCTTGCTATCCCCACACAAGCTGTTTTCCTTGGTTTTTTTCCCCCAATTTCTTTTTTTGAAAACAAAACAAATCACCTTAGCATAACACTGAAATTGCTTTAAAAATAAATCCCCCAAAAGACATGCTAGGGAGGGAATAGAGCAGGAAGACAGGGTTCAGGAAGAGTGCAAAAGAGAGTTCAAGGGACCATTGATAGCAAAAACAGCACTATTGCAGAGATGTGTGATAATTGAATGCTCCTAAGCCAACATGCTTCCATTTTCTTTTACTAATGTGATTGTAGCAAGATCAAGGCTTGTGTGATAATGCCCATTGTGATGGATATATAGAATATGGCAGCTTTATTTCTCAAGGTCCATAGAAGCCCCTGAAGCAGAAAATTAGTTCTGCTGCCTCCTCCTAGCATACACTTTGAGCATTGTGGTGAAGGGATAATTGGACTGCAGAATTGTATAAATTGGTGAAAAAGAAAGTTGGGTTGAACAAAGTGAGGTTTATTTCCCAATTTCCAAATGCAGAGGATGGGACTAAAGGAATTAGGACACAAGATGTTGTAAGTATTTTACTTGCCTTCATAGAACTGTGTATAGATCTGGTCTTAGTATTCAAACAGTACAGTAAGTAAGTAGTACAGTAAGGAAAGGAGTAGAATGAGGAGAGGAAGTAATAAGAGGCATGACTACCTTTCTTTCTAAAGAAAATTCAAGGAGGAGTCTTCATTTTAGTGACAGTAGAAGCATGTTTCAAGTACAGGTGTGCGTCATTTAATGTAGTAGATGTGTTTTAGAATGCTACTTTAACAGAAAATTTGGTATCTTCAAAACTAACAATATGCATGTGTGAAAGAAACAACTCAGTAAGCCTTTGTTTAAACTCCACTCAACCGATTGACAGGTTCTTTCAAAATGTATCAAAGGATGACTTTTTCTCTCTCTAGCCTCCCCTTTTCTTCTGACTTCTGTTTTTGTCGCCAAATATAGAGATCTGTGCTTTTTCAACATGGTGGGGGTATCTAGTGAGGCAACATATCTGATCTCTCTCTTTCTCTCTGTTTTGCTGTTTAAACATACTACATAAGGGATATTGGAGCTAGCTTTTGTTTACACAACATCTTGTCTCCCATACTCTGCATTGACTGTTGTGGGCTGGAACATGCAACTGAAGTAGAATTAGCCAGACAAGTATCCCATTCTTTCCCCATTCAAGTTTTGTTTATTGCATTGTTTACTGCAGATACTTTGTTGGAACCTGACAGTGAAAGAGCCCTGGTGGCGCAGTGGTTAAATGCCTGTACTGCAGCCACTCACTCATAGACCACAAGGTTGTGAGTTCAATACTAGCCAGGGCTCAGGCTAGACTCAGGCCTGCATCCTTCCGAGGTCGCTAAAATGAGTACTCAGCTATTGGGGGGCAATGAACTTACAGTTGTAAACCGCTTAGACATCCCATAGCGTGATATGAAGCGGTATATAAATAAAGCTGCTTTGCTTTGCTTTGAAATATGTGTTTCTCCAGCACTCCTTCACCATTCTCCTAGTACAAATGCTGCTAAAAAAACCCTTTCTAGCTAGACAGAGTATGAGGATGAAAATGGCAGGGGTGGAGTGGGCAGCCACAAAAAAGACTTTGTAAAAGGCTTTGTTACGCAATATATTCCTGTATATAAACTGAGGATAGGAAGTGTTTGCAGAACAGTAGGAGGCTGTTACATCTACCCTTTTGCATCTGGCAGGACCTTTTGAGAGTACTTGCCAAGATTTTTATAGTTTTTTGTGGGTTTTTCGGGCTGTGAGGCCGTGTTCAAGAAGAATGTATTCCTGCTGTTTCGCCTGCATCTGTGGCTGGCATCTTTAGAGAAAGGTGGCATGGAAGTGTGTGGGGTATGTATACTGTGTGACCCTCGACTTCACATCGCCAAGATTTTGCTAGACAGTGGCGGCCAGCTGACTTCTGGGGTCTGTGTGGCCACTGTGTGGTACTATCTGTCTGCAGTGTTGTGTTCTTTCCAACGTATGAGTATGTGGGGACTGCTATCCAAATAGAAAACAAAGCCAGGAAAGTCCTTCCAGGTGTATGGGTAGTTCATCAAACCACAAAAGAATTCTAAATTATGTGATCTATAACTCCTAGCTAGTACTTTCTCTTGAGCTTGTCTTGCATGAGACTGCTGGGGGCATGATTCTGCCAAAGTTAAGCATGTGTTTAATTCTTTTTGAAAATAGAACTGAAAAGGTGGTTTAACATTGAGCTGTGTGATTGGTTTGCTTATCCTATCATTATTTTCATATCCAGAACACAGAAAAATAATTATTTTTGGACAGCTGTTCCCAGAATCATGGCCATGTTAACAGTGGGATCTGGAAGTTTTAGTCTAAAAGGTAATTTATCTCTGGGCTCAGGCTGCTTCCCCAAGGTCCAGCATCTATCCCAGAAACTATTTAATGTCCTAGGTGGAGTAGATTAGGGATGGCTAAAGGCATAAGCATTTTTGTGCTTCTGTTATTTTGATCGTTGACAACCATAAGGTGGGGCAAGCAGTATGCCTTCTGCATCACTTACATTCCACTATGGATGCAGCTTTGTTTCATAAAATACAACTTGAGCAGTTTCTGTATATAATACAAGCATATTTCCATATATTCAGAAGAACAATTGCTCAGTTTTCTAATAAATTTGTTGTATTCCATAAAATTTCAGGTAAGGCAAGCAAATTTATCAAGATGGAATGCCATCTCCTATTTATGCAAATTAGCTTTTTTCTCCTTTAACTTTCTGCTGCAGATACACCTTGGTGTGGCTAAAAGGTAAAAGGTAAAGTTTCCCCTTTGACAAGGTTGTCAAGTCGTGCCTGACTGTAGGAGGTGGTGCTCATCTATGATACTTAGCTGAAGAGCCAGCGTTGTTAAATACATCTCTGTGATCATGTGGCCAGCATGACTGCACAGAAAGCTGTTACCTTCCCATCAAAGTGGTACCTATTTATCTACTTGCATTTTTATATGCTTTTGAACTGCTAGGTTGGCAGAAGCTGGCACTAGTGATGGGAGCTTACTCTGTCACGCAGCATTTGGTCCTTGAACTGTCAACCTGCTGATCTTGCAGTTGTCAGAGTCAACATTTTAACTGCTGAGCCACCGTGGTGGTTACACTTCATTTGTGACACAGCAGGCACAATTCTGTTGATGACATAACCTCCTGTTACACCAGGAAATGTGTTTTTAAAGACATTTCCCAGGAAGCATTGAATGCCTCTTTGTGCAGTGATACATCTTTCCCATCCACAACTCAGCTTAATGACACCAGGACATGTACCAATAGCCAGTAAGCAGCCAGGAGTCTGGAGGCTTCCCAGTCATCATCCAGTTGCAGTATTGTGGCCTGAGAAGGTAAGACTTCTCATACCTTCTGGAGGTCTTTGACACTGAATGCTTCTACAGAACTCCAACCCAATGGTGCCCAAAGTCTCCCCCTCCTGATTCCCTGGTGTTATTGCATGTAAATGGTGGTCATTATTTAAATTTTGGGGAGTTGCAGACTGCCAGAAATAGTGCAAATTGAGTCCACTTTTAGGGTTAGGGAATCATGGGAACTGTAGTTTATTGTGGCACCAGAGCTCTCTGACAGAGAAGGTTCAATGTCTCAGAGAAAAAAAACCAATTCCCATGATTCCTTAACACTAACACTAACCCTAAAAGTGGACTCAATTTGCACTATTTCTGGCAGTCTGCAACCCCCCATTGTCCCTTTTAAAAGTTTATCCATTATTTAAAATTTGTCCATTTTTCTGTCTTTCCCTTCTTTTGGATAGCAGTGTTCACATACACATATAGTACATATATACACTGATTTTAAAAAAAAATATTCTCGCAGTGGGCTGCTAGGGAGGGAGCTAGCCATCTCCAGTACTGTGATAGGTATAAAGTTGGTTGCATGGCTTATTGTGTTGTGAAATACCAGAAATGATGTATGGCATTTTTGTGCACAAATGGGAGCTCTTTATTTGTTAAGAAGTATTCTGGAAAATACAGGCCACAAAACGTAGACTGATGAGATATAAAGCAACAAAACACTTATCTTGTCCCAGCTTTGTCTGAGCTCCTGTGTCCTTGAGATGATGTTGCAGCTCTGTCTGGAGGCAGTGAAACCTATTAACTGAATCAAAGTGCAAGACATATAGTACTTTACCATATAATACTATTTCTGGGAAATGTAGTAAGACATGACCAGTAATCTAAATTGTATCTCTCAAGGTTAGGGACTCTTACATGTGGAAAAGAAGAGGATGAAGAAGAATAAGAAACACAAGCTGAGACATTGGTGTTGATACACAAAGAAAAGAGAAGGCCATGCCTGTTTATAATTATTGCAGTAATCTGGCTTTGCTACTTGTATCTTGTGGATTATAAATTTAGGGGGAAATCCCAAATCTAACAAAATAAAACATAAGCACTATGGAATAAAATAGAATGCATATATTTTGACTTTAGATTGGAACAGTAGTTGTTTTAAAGTAACTAGTTAGCTATTTGAAGTGGTTCCATGCTTAATTCTTCAGTGTGATCTTATCATAGCTTTTACTGGAATCATACTGGAAAGCCTGTGAATTCAGTGTTCATTTCCTTGTGCCATCTGGAGGATAGATGATTGATTGTTATAATGCTTTACTGAACATAAAAATGGGCTCTTATATATTTTTGTACTGAGTGCATTTGGTAATAAGTGAGAATTTGATAGAGGATGTCTTTAGTCTTTTGTTTGATAGAGAAACAGAATGACGTGAACCCTGATCATTTTAAGTGGCAAACACTTGAAGGGTGTTTCACTTTCTGAGACATTGGCCTGTGGGTTGCACATCCTCCTACTACACCATCTGTCGCACCTTTTCCAGGATCGAACATCAGTGGCTGGGGAGGCAAACAAAATCAGTCCTCTACAAGCAGCCAATGGTTACTGCACTCACAACCTTTTTTCTCCTGCTGCCACTATCTGTTTCAGCATATTTATATTGGCGTTGTGCACCAATATAATTTTGACCTTTGTCTTTAACTAGGTTGGACGAAAACTCTCAATACCTCCTCACCACTGGCTGTGCTGGCTAAGGGTGATGGAAGGCAGTTTCCATTCCTGTCTTTAAATTTCATATACTTCATGTACCAGAATGGGTATTCAGTCCCCAGAGTCATATTTTATTGTGTCATCTGTATAGAACTAGATATTTATTTATTTATTTAATTTTTATGCCACCTTTTTCAGACCCAAGACAGCTCACAAGATAAAAATATTTTTAAAAAAAACTTTACCACAGGAATTTAAAAACAGTTAACGTCATTGAATTAAAATAGTATAACATTAACATAAAAACATACAAAAAGTTAAAAATATAACTAAAACACACACCCCATATAAAACCCACCCTGTCATGATTATTATGTTAAAAAGCCTGCCTGGAGTGACAGAGATGGATCTGGGGGGGTAATTCACACTCGTGTTTTTGTACTGAGGAGATCCGGGGAGATTTGATGATGTGATAACAAATCAAAATTTCCACTACGTTTACCACAATCAAATCTGTCTGTGGAATTTTAATCCTATTGATGTTCACGTTACCATAGTATCGATTTAAAATGGAGCCTCAATTTCAAACGTGTTTGATGGTTCTTGGTTTTTTTAAAAAAAATGTCAATCAAATGATGCACATCTTCGTACCACTTACGTCAGTATTTAAAGGTACTTTCACACTGATAGAGAACGGCAGGCATGCAAAACCAACAGTACACATAAGCTGTCAATTTTTTTTATTTATTTTTAAAAGTCCACCATCTCATCATGTTCCCAAAAGAAACCCCTCCCTGGCTTTTGTGAGCTCTGGGAATCAGTCATCAGTGCAGATAAGGGGACTAATTCACTGGCAGAAAAGAAAAAAAGCTGGGCAGCACTTTAAAGGGACCATTTTCCGAAGTACCGGAAGTTTGAATCCACCAAATTTATGAATTCACCCCTGCAACTGAGTGCCAAGAGGGAAAAACAGTGGCAGGGCACTGCACATAACCCCTCCCTTCCTGAGTGCTCCAAGTGGGATCAACCACGTTCTCATTTGCAGCTCTTTAAAAAAGATTGGTTCTTTCTAAGAGATGTGGTAAAAGCCCTGGATTCAAAAGTTCTGGATTAAGTGGGGTTTTTGCCAGCCCCTCCGAAAACTGCACCGCATGCACTCGGTGGGAGTATGAACGACCTGGAAATAACCTGGTTTCCACACCAGGTTATTTCGTAATGTGAATGACCCCTGGGAGTACTCCCATACTATGCATCTGGTTCTTCATTGCAAGTGCACTCCCATCCAGGGCATGTTCTGAGATTTGGGAACCACCAATCCACAGATTCTCTGTGTTATCAGGACTCAGCTTCAGTGTAATGTCCCTTATCTAGCCCATTACAGCATCCAAGCACTGGTTGAGCATCTCCAGAGCCCCATATTATTCCATCAACAAGGAGAAGCTTACTGATGGGACATATGCCCCCAACTCTTAATGAATTCACCCAGCGGCTTTGTACAGATATTAACAGCATGGGATAGGGAGGAAGGTGGCACCATATGGCACCCCACAGCTTTCTAGTCGTGGGTTGATGTTCCCCATACCACTCTCTGGAATTGATCTTGATTATAGGAGCAGAAGCACCTTTAACACAGTGCGATCTTTGTGCTTTATGTTTACTGAAACTCACATGGCTTGGTTTACATATTAGATATGTATATTGTAAAATGTGCTTGGCTAGATAGATCTCAGTTTCAAGTCTCTGGACCAGAGAATACAGTGTAAATTATCTATCAGCACATCTTTTTGTTATGAGCCATCCTGAAACTCAGTTGGGAGAAAGGTGGATATGAATTGAATAAACAAGCTTGTCTTTGAGCAGACATTTTAAAGGGTTGGTTTCCCAGCTTCTGAGTTTTGTCAATTCTATTTTTTATAGCTTCTGCAAGTTTTCTGTTACAAACATGCTACTAGGATCAGCATTTTTACAAAATAGTGTTGTTTCCAGTGGTTTCAGATTTCAGAAAAGATGGTAGCAGTTTCACAGAATTATACTGAAATGGTAACATGCTGTACTGCATATATTTAAATTTGTTCTGCATGTTATTTAACTGATAAATCATTATACAATACTTATGGGCTTTAAGGGCAACAGATGGATGCATTTATGGTTAGGGCAGTGAAACCATTCTAAGGAGTTTATCACACGGGGGAAATCCCATGAAGAAACGGGATTTTAAATTGGAAAAAACCCCGCAAAAGCGGGCCGATTTTCAGACGACGTCGCTGTTAAAATGGGGTTAACCCAAACGGAAAGTAGTCAGAAACTGCTTCTTTTTACTTTCGGAAAATCCCAAAAGTAAAAAGAAGCAGTTTTTGACGAGTTTCCGTTCGGATTAACCTCATTTTAACTCCATTTTAACAGCAACGCTGTCTGAAAATCTAACTGCTTTTGCGGTTTTTTCTAATTTAAAGCCCCATTTCCGCACGGGATTTCCCCCGTGTGATAAACTCCTAAGTTTTGTAGCTGTGCCACCTGCAGCTGCTCTGCACTGTACAGTGGCCATCCAGCTGCTACATCCTATTCTGGACAGAGGTTCAGTACTGGGAGAGTTTCTGTGCAATGCAGAGCAGCAGCAGGAGCAGTGACCATAAAACTGACAGTGGATTCACCAGCTCACCAATAAACAAATCCAGCTGCCACTCCTGATAGGCTTCCATATTGGTTTTCCTGATACTATTTTGATTTTAAGTGTCTGACCATTATATCAGTTGCTCAGTGGTGGTGGTGTGTGCCCTCAAGTCGTTTCCGATTTATGATGACCCTAAGGCAAAATTATTATGGGGTTTTCTTGGCAAGATTTGTTCAGAGGAGGTTTGCTATTGCCTCTGAGAGAGTATGACTTGCCCAAGATCACCTAGGTCTCCAGAATCGTAGTCCAACACTCAGACCACTATGCCATGCTGTTTCTCAGGATGTGCAAAAATATTAACCTCTTTGTTACAATACACATAGACATAAAGATTTACAAGTAAAACTGCACTAACTGAGTTTACCGCATACCATGCAGCTGCGGACAAGTCTACATAGGGACCACCAAACGCAGTGTCCAAACACGAATCAAGGAACATGAGAGACATTGCAGACTGGGCCAGCCAGAAAAATCAGCAGTAGCAGAACACATGATAAATCATCCTGGGCATAAAATGCTGTTTGAAAACACTGAAATTCTGGACCATGCCAACAACTATCAGGTCAGAATGCACAGGGAAGCCATCGAAATCCATAAACACTTAGACAACTTCAACAAGAAAGAAGAAACTCTCAAAGTAAACAAGATATGGCTACCAGTCCTACAAAATAAGAAAATCTGCACTCAGCAAATGCAAAGGGAAGACCAACCAGGGTCAGCAGACAACAGCAAACAATCTCCTTGATTGCATTCCTCACCTGGAAGCCATGCCATTAACACCAGAACAACACCTATTCAACACAGAACAATACACAGTTTACATGGGAACAGCAGACATATCCTGGATTGCATAGCCTGAAGCGATGCCATCAACACAGAACAATACCTATTCAACACAGAACAACACACAGTTCACCTGGGAACCACCCCTCCCTACCCAGGGTCCCACAGTATATATACAACCAGGCTTTTCCATTTCAGTTTTCTCTGAAGATGCTAGCCACAGATGCTGGCGAAACGTCAGAAAGAAACTCTTTCAGAACATGGCCACACAGCCCGAAAAAACCCACAAAAAAACAATTGGCATCATTGTTCCTTAATATACACAAAATACACAACACTGTGAAGTTGCAACATGCTTTTTAAAAATTGTAGCTCAAAAATTAAATAAACAAAAGCAAAGTGGCACATGTTGGTTGCATATGTATTTACATCCTTTGCTGTGACACGTCTGGGGCTATCCTTCCAGAATTTATACAAGTAATTGGACAGAGTTTACCTATGTGTAGTTCAAGTGCCACATGATCACAGATTAAATATACCTATTTGTGGGGGCTTCATCTCCAACTTTTTTTGAGAGCATATGTAAATAAACAGTATCATGAAAGAGCTGTCCAAACAAAAGGTTGTACAGAAGCATCAATCTTGGTTGCATTATTATGCAAATTATGAATTCTGTGAGGTAAGGAGGGCATTTGTCAGAGAAGCAACCAATTTTTAATTGAATTGTTCATTTAATGCTTTTTAAACTTTTCTGCTATATATATATTTAGAGCCACTTTGGGTCCCATATTTTATAATATATAATTAATATAATATAATATAATAAAGACCCCAGTGTTAACTCTGAAGAGGCTGGTGAGAGATCAACAGCTAAGAAGTTAAAAATCATTCATGCTCCTTCCTCAAGGCGCAGAAAGGGTGCCGGAAGAGGTGGTGCGCACCTCTTCCGCATCTCTTCCATCGTAGCGTGTCTGGACAACAGTGGGTGCTCCGACCTGTGCAACGGTGGGCGCTCCGATGACGTCCTCAGGAAGGGGTTAGGGCGCCTGGTGTCCGGCTGCCCCTCCCCTTCCTTGGCTTGAAGACAGGAAATCAAAAGAAGACTAAGAATGGGGAGGGTGGCTATGAAAGAACTAGAAAAGATTCTAAAATGCAAAGATATACAACTCAGCACAAAAGTTAGTCATACAAGTCATTGTATTCCCTATTACAATGTATGGATGTAAGAGCTGGACAGTTTAGAAAGTTGATAGGAAGAAAATCAATTCATTTGAGATGTGGTGCTGGAGAAGCGTGCGGAGGATCCCATGGACAGCCAAAAGGACAAACAAGTGAGTCCTAGAGCAGATCAAACTGGAAACCTCCCTGGAAGCCAAGCTGATCAAACTGAGACTGTTCTACTTCAGACACTTCATGAGAAGAGAGGACTCTGGAAAAAACAATAATGCTGGGGAAGGCAAAGGGAAGTAGGAAAGAGGAAGACCACATACCAGATGGACTCTATTAAGGAGGTCAAGGGTATTAAGAGGGTTGCAGGAATTAAGCAGAGTAGTGGAGGACAGAGATTCTTGGAGATGTCTCATCCATAGGGTCACCATGAGTTGAGATCGACTCGAGGAAAGTTAACAACAAAATAGGCAGAAGAAATCACAGGTTCTAGATGTGCAACATTAGTAGAGATTTACTGAAGAAGATTCATGGCAGTAATTGCTACCAAAGGTGTTTTTGCCAAATATTAACTCAAGAGGTTGGGGGTGAATATTCATGCAGTCAAGTGCCAGTTTGTTTTCGTTTACTTGACCTTTGTGCCACAGCCAAAATACTTTACACCTTCACAGTGTTGAATTTCTTCAGTGCATCAATTGGTAACAGTGCCTGTTAAATCTGTTTCATTTCCAGGTGTTAACACATCAAACTTTGGAAAAAGGCAACAGGTGTGTGAGAATACTTCTGCAGGACACTACTTGTTCCTGGGGCACAATCTAGCCAACAGTTTTAAGCTGTGTTTATTTCCATTCAGCACATGGTCAAATCTCTCAAATAAATGGGAATTAAATATGTTTACCTTTGGTAGTACCATGGCCTTAATGTTTGTGTTTGATATGAGTCTGTAGTCGGGATTTTTTTTATGTGTAGTAGGACAGGCAATTCTAATTCACCAATTGCATGCAATGTGACACTTGAATTATTTGAAAAATATTGTGTAGTTTTCTAATTTCTGGGAAAACTGGCTCAGTGTGGCACATTTGATTATAAAAGACCTTTAAAAACAAATCACACACAGCACTGAAGTTTGATAAAGCATTTAAAAATTAACAGTGGAAGAAAAGGTAAATAAATATTTAATTGGGAGTCTATGAAGGCCAGATTTCATCAAAGGACATTATAAAAATCAAGAAATACATTTTGCACCACTTATTGATTCATAATAATTTATGATAGCATGTTCAACACATGAGTTGTGGGTGCTTCATCCAGTTGCTGGATTTATTCTGTGTCACAGCGTAGAGGTGGTCAACATGGGACCCTCCAGATGCTGGGAGAATGCAACTCCCATCATCCTTAGATGCCATAGTTAAGAGTGAGGGATGATGGGAACTACATTTCAATGACACCTGGAGAGCTACAGGTTGCTCACTCCTACCACAGCAGAACTGGGGAAACAGTCAGGAAGAGGTTAGTCCAGCACTCTAGATTTCTGAACTCTCTTTCCTCAGAGGGGCAGAAGGGATTTTTTCTCTTAAGGTTAACATTTGCTAATTTAAGCAAATAAACATATTTTGAGTGTTTGAATGGTTTTGATTAATCAAATTGACTGGGTGACCTTGGGTCAGCCATACATTCTCAGCCTAGTATATTTTCCAGGTATTGTGAGCATGAAGTAAGACAACCTTTACATACACATGGCAGAGCAGGGGGAAATGTGACTCTCAAAGCCTTTTCCTCCCAGCCCACAAACCCCAAGACCCCCCCCCCATTTGGCCCCCAAGTTTCCCTAAAGTTGTTAATTCTGCTATAAAATGCACTGCTGCTTTCACCATCTTTCCTGATCCCAGAGTGCCTCCTAAGACTGAGAGACGTCTTAAAATAAAATTGGAGGGATCAGATCATCTGCTTTTTCATGGTAGCACAGCCCACTAGCAGTATGGGGCAGTAAAAATAACCCTTTCTCTGACACAGTTGCCCCTAATGTATGAGAGCCAGTTGATGTAGTAGTGAAAGTATCGGACCTGACTTGAGAGATCAGTGTTCACCTACCCACCCATCCACTGGATTAATTTGGAGCAGGCACTGGGCCTTTTTACACTACACAAGTAAAGTGTTATGATTCCACTTAACTGCTATGGCAATATCCTCTGGAATCAAGGGATTTGCAGTGTATGGAGGGGAATTTAGAATTCTCAGCTAGAAAAACCCTCTAGTATTTCACCAAACTGCAGGATTCCATAGAATATAGCCATGTCCCTTAAAGTGTAATCATAGTGTTATTATAATCGTGTAGTGTGAAAGGGTCTATGGACTGTCAGCCCAAAACACTTCATGGGTTGTTAGGAGGATGCACAACAAAGTAACCTACATCTGTTTATACCAGGGATGGGCAACCTCTTGCTGCCTGGATGGTGCTGTCTTGATTCCCATCACCCCTGGTCATTGGGCCATGCTGTCTGGGACTGACAAAATAATAATAATAATAATAATAATAATTATTATTATTATTATTATTATTTATATCCCGCTTATTGAAAGAAACAATCCAAGCGGCTTACATTAAAAAAAACCCCCATACAATATAACCCCTAAGACCAACCCCTCCCCCTTAAAACAATATTAAACATCTCATAATTAAAATAATAGTAGCCATAAAACAATTCATATAAGTAATAACAAATAAAAACATTTTTAGCACCCTGTATTTATTGTTGGCAGGGCAGGATACAGATGTAGTAGACTTATGCTGGTGTCTTTTAATAAATGTTTATGGAAATATTTCTTTTTCACCCATTTTTGGACTGCATGCAGTTAGAAAAGAATTAAAGTATTTAAAACAGTTTTAAACAAATCCAAAATAAAAATCTGTAATCTAGTACACCAAAAATAGAAGTGTGATCACCAGACCTCAGATGTTCATGTAAGTAGCCAACTTGGCACCTACATGAAGCCAATGTTGATTTCTGATAGGCCTCCAAGGGAAGGGTAATCCACAACTGGGGTGCTGCAATTGTGACAACAGTTGCTGCTTTGTGAGAGACAATTTAAACTTGATATAAAACTGTTAGGTGGAGTTTTATGTTAAGCTCTCTTGCAACCAAATACCTTCACTTCTTTGTTCTCCCTGCCATCAACATTACTTCTTTTATGCATTCATCTACTTGGAATTCATTATTATGGTTCTATTAACTAATGATGTTTTATTCCATCCATTTTCCATGCCACCATGTGTGCCATCTTTTAGACTGAAATCCATTACTTAGGCAGTGACTGTCCTTTATAGTATCGCATTGAGAGTGATCTGGAAAATAGTGTAATGATGTTAATAAAAATGTCCTGAGCCTGTATAAAATATTTAAATGTATTCCATAAATGCTGTCAGTTCTGGGAAGCAGGTTTCTCTGAGGTCATGTTTTCTTTCTTTCTTTTCTGAGAGCAATTACAAGAGATTTATTATCAACACAAAGAGAGAATTTTTCAAAGTATCAATATCATGTGAAATATGCAAGTTAAAATGGAACAACTAGCAGTGTTTTCTGAAGGGATTCGTTTTGAATTACTTTTTAATAGAAATCCTTACATGTTTGTCTTTCAAATAATATATTTCTTTGGGTTCCTCCTAAATCTTTAAAATAAGGTTTAGTTTCTATGTTCCAAAACACACTGCATAAATAATACAGTTTGAGACCATTTTAACTGCCCTGGCTCAGTGCTAGGGAATCCTGGGAACTGTAGCTTACTGTGGCACCAGAGCTCTCTGACAGAGAAGGCTAAATGTCTCACAAAACTACAGTTCCCAGAATTTCCTAGCATTGAGCCAGGGCAGTTAATGTGGTCTCAAACCTGTAGTGTTTTGTATGTCAACCACTGCAGTTCATTCCTTGTAGACTCTGCTAGTAGTGCACAGCATCACTGTTGTAAACACCTGTATACACTGGAAGTTAAAAGTTAAAGTTCCAGGCTACTTGAACCATGCTCTAAAGCAGGGGAAGGCAACCTTTTTAAGACCTGGGCCGGTCTCCCGTAGCCCAGGTCTCGGCTGGGCCGAGGGGGGGGGGAATGGCGGCGCGCGCCCTCCGCCGCTGCGCGTGACCCCCCCGCACACGCAGCCACTGCTGCGGCCGCCACCGCCCACATGCCGCAGCCACCATTTTGAAAATCAAAATGGCGCCACAACACGTTTGCGCATGCGCAAGAGTACTGCGCATGCGCAAACGCATCGCGACCGCCATTTTGATTTCCAAAATAGCGGTCGCGGCGAGCCGGCAAAAATGCGCCGCAGTGGCGGCGCGCGGCGGCACGCAGCAACTTTCAGCTTGGGCTGGTAAGTCCAGGTACCAGAGCCTTAACCGGCCCCCGGGCCGTAGGTTGCCAGTCCCTGCTGTAAAGATTATAATATCTGTAGCCACATTTTCTCCAATCTGCTGCTCTCCTGATGCTGTGGATGTCGGCTTCCATTACCCCCAAATGCTTGGAAATTGGGCAGCAGTTCTGGAAGTCATACTCTAGACATCCAGGGAACATAAGGATGGGTAAGATTGCTCTAGCCCAGACCTGCAAACTTGGCAGTAGGTAGGGGCCAAAATTAGAATAGTTTAAACCTCTTCAGGCTGCAGATAGATTTTATATGTTTAATATGTTTATAATATTAATTAATATTAATTATTAATATTAATTAGAATTAATTCATATTAATTCCATCCTCCTCCTCCTCTGCCTGGCCCTCTCCTCAGGAGAAGGCTGAGAGATGGAGGAGCCTTGAGGGGTGAGCGTTTGCCCCCTTCCTTCTCTGCTGCTCGGCCTTTTCAGAAGAAAGCCAGGCAAAGGAGGCTTGCAGGATTTGTCCCTCCTCCTCCTCCTCCTCCTCTTCCTCGGGAGGTAGCCGAGCAGTGGAGGAGCCTTGCAGGGTGAATGTTTGCCTGTCTTCCTCCTCTGCTGCCTGGGAAAAAGACAGGCATTGGAGAAGCCTTGAGGAGCAAGCATTTACCTGTCCTCTTCAAGGGTGAGCTTTCACCTATCTTCTTCCTCTGCCAGTCCTTCTTAGGAAAAAGCCAGGTGGTGGAGGGGCCTTGCAGGGTGAGCATTTGCCCTTCCTCCTCCTCTTCCTCTGTGGGCACTCTCCTCAGGAGCAAGCCAAGTGGTGGAGGATCCTTGAATTTGTTCCACATCCTCATGGGCCACCCAAAATCCTTTGGCAGGCCGCAAACGCCCCCCCCGGGCCATATTGTTCAAGCCTGCTCTAGCCCCTTCAGCTATGCATCTTTTTTAATATATGCTTTTATTTTAGAAAAATATATGTACATGAAGCAGGGGTAGAACTCATGCAGTCCTCTAGCTGTTCTTGGACTGCATCTTCCAGCGTTCCTCAACATTGGCTATGTTGGCTAAGGTTGCTGGGAATTCCTGTCTAGCAACACCTGAAAGGGCTGCACATTTCCCAAGAATTTATATATGAAGCAGTTCTTATGAGAAGTGGTAGACAACACAAAAGCAGATGCAATATGTTGTGGGTTTCTTTGGGTACTTTAGTGGTCCCTCCTATCTGTCAGGATAAAGAAGAGTATTTTTCCTCTGGCAGCTCCAGAGGATATGGTCTTTCAGTCTGAGCAAGGGCCATTGGATAACACAGATGCTTGCTGGGCTACTGAGTTCTAAGAAAATCATTGTTACAGCATGAAACAGTTGTAATTGCACAAAGTCAGTCCCTGTTGAATGGGGAGATCAAATGAGAACTAATTATTGAAGAGGAGTACAGTCAGCCCTCTGTTTCCACAGATTCAACCATCCACAGCTGGAAAGTATTTTTTTAAAAATGCCAAAAAGCAAACATTGATTTTGTGGATGAAACATCTCCAGTATCTCCTGTCCTCAAATGCAGACTCAGGCCTGTGGCCTCACTGATGTAGTCTAACCATCTGGTGTGTGTCTTTCCTCTATTTCTATCGTCCTCTGCCCTTCCCAGCAACATTATATTTTCTAATGAATCATGCCTTGTCCTGATGTGACTAAAGTACAGTGGTCTCAGTTTAGTCATTCTGGCTTCCAGAGGGAGTTCAGGTTTTATCTGTTCTAGAACCCATTGGTTTGTCTTCTTGGTTGTCCTGGCATCCTCAGCACTCTTCTCCAGCACCATATCTGAAATGAGTTGATTTTCTATCAGTTTTCTTCACTGTCCAGCTCTCACATCCATACATAGTGATGGGGAATACAATGGCTTGTACAATCCTCACTTTAGTGTTCAGAATTATATTTAGGATCTTGTCCATTTTTTTCATAACTTGCTAGTCCTAGTCTTCTTCTTGACTACAATCTCCATTCTGGTCAATGTTTGATCTCTGTACAGTCGCCCCTCTGTTTTCGCCAGGGATCCGTTCTGCCCCTCCCCTGTGAAAGCAAAAAATTGCAAATATTCAAGCTCCATTGGCTTGAATGGGCATGCGCTCCTATGGATGTGCACACCATTTTATCCCTCTCTGCTTGCTGGTCCGCTAAGGACCGAGACAACAGACCTGAAGTCCGCCAAACCATTCTCACTCCATATATGGTAGGAATCTTTGCTGCAGAATTTTGAACATGACCTTGTTTTTATGGGCAATTAGTGCTATGGTTCTGTAGTTAGTGCAATCTTTTGTTGTCTCCTTTTTTGTGGATAGGAATGTATATTGATCTCCTCCAATCCGTGGGCCACTGCTTTGCATTCTTTATTTGTTGGAATATTTTAATTAGAACTATACTTGAATCTGTTTCTGTGGATTATAGGAGTTCTGTTGGTAGAATGGAGTACAAAATAGACTTTATGCATATGGTTGATAGTCGTATCCCCACATTAAATCTGAATTGAGAGTCTATGAGCATGATAAAAGGAGAATTTTGCTGTTTACTTGTTTTCTATTTGTTGTGTTTTGCGCCTGGTTACAGTGTTGGGTTTTTTTAATTTATTTATTTAGGATCAGTCTGATTTATGGGCAGTGGCCAGCTGTCATGAGTGCTTTGATTGTTTGTCCCTGCATGGCAGGAGGTTGGAGTGGATGGCCCTTGTGCTTCTTCCAGTTCTATGATTCTCTGGTCTGTGACCTGTATATGTGGGTCTGAATGTATTTAACATTGACATATGAATGAGGAATAACTGGCTTCTCACTTCTTCTGGAGAACAGTCTACTGTCTCAGTCAAAGTAATGGACAGATCATGTTCGTAATCACATTTTTAAAGCTGTTCCTAAACTAGTATAAATCTGTCTTCCTAGTGACTTTTTTTTTCACCTTAAGGAATTATAATAATGCATTTCTAGTAAGTCTTATGTCCTCTTACAATAGAACTTAATAGGATGCTGTGTTCTTTCGTCTGTCATTTCAGGCCAGACATAGAAAAAGAGCATCATTGGTTCCATTAAAGCACTCTGACAGACATTAGCTTCCTATTTTGAGGAGCTGCTTTAAGTTGCTAGCAATTTAGTCTCAGTGTGCTCTGCCTTTCTAAATCCCTTTTTATTTTAAGGACAGGTTTTAAAATGTGCAAAAATGTATTCCCCTTAAGCATAGGAGGTGGCTGGATGGTTGACGTCGGGTGTCACGCACAGAGCAAATTATCACCATCATCGTGATCATCCTCTCAGAAGCAAAATGGATAGTGGTGGTAGGAATTGCTCTCTTCTGTTGTCCCCTCCTTCAGTTTTTAATGTAGGGCTGGATGTATGGTAGTCCTGATCCAGTGCTCAGATCTTGGTAGTAAATTATTACAAAATACACACTATCTGTAATTTAGGGATCAAAGGCATAAGCAGGTCACATTATGGTTGCAGGGTGATGACAAATAAGACAAATAAGACCAGAGGGTGTTGGCTATTCCCAAACTGTCTCTCATCCTAACTAGTTTGGATACCCTTGGCAACAGGGCCCCCCCGGAGTGAAAATGTTGCTGCTTGTTGCCAAGTTGTTCAGTGGGAAAACACCTTTGATCTATGACCTGATCCTGGATGAGCATGCCAACCTGACTTGCGTTACGAAGACCTGGCTAATAGAAATACTACATTTAAACTTAAAGTATCAGTCTCTTATCTTGCATCAAAAACTTAGAATCAGTCTATAAGTACCCTGGCAAATATGTGAAGGAGAGCCTTGTCATAGACATAAAGTCTGCAAAGTACTTTCAGATTATGTTTTACAGCATACCTGACATGTCACATACTGACCAGATGTCTGAATTGATCAGATATATAAAAATCAATAATAGGAAAGTTGAAAAGAGAGAAATATTTTTAGGATTTTTCTCTCTAAAGGGGAAAATAGCTGTTGACTTCAGTTCTGACATTCTTAAAAATCTGGAAAGTAATGGACTGGACATAGTGATGTGTCAAGCTCAGGATTACAATAATGCTGCCACTATGGCTGGAATCCATGGAGGTGTACAAACCATTTGGTAGGGAAAGAACAAGAAGGCTGTTTTTAATGGATGTGTGGACCATTCACTTAGCTTGTGCGGTCAGCACTCTTTTGCTGAAAATGCGTTATGTGTGACTTTTTCAAACTCTTGAGGCAATATTTTCTGTCTTTGCTTCTTCCACCCATTGATGGGATGCATTAATTGATCATACTAGAGTGTCAGTGAAAAGGCAATATTAGACATTTTGAAGTTTTGACATTCATTGCTGAATGGAACTTCCTAGAATATCTCCCAACCCTTCTTTCACTGCCTAAAATTAGTTCTGATGATCCATGTGTCTGTGGCTTCATGGGAGAGGAGCTTTTCAAAACTGAAACTTATAAAGAACTATTTGTGATCTACCATGGGACAGTCAAGGTTTTCCCAGCTTGTGATATTATTGATTGAAAATGAGTTGGTGAAAGGCATTGGTTTTGATGAACTGATTCATAAGTTTGCAGCTTTGAAGAAAAGAAAAGAAAAGTTCTGATTTACTTGGGTCAACTTATCCATGGGTCAGTGTAGGTTGTTGCTGTTGTTGTTAACTGCCGTCGAGTTGATCTCAACTCATGGTGACCCTAAGGATGAGACATCTCCAAGATCCTCTGTCCTCCACTGCTCTGTTTATATCCTGCAACCCCTTAATACCCATGACCTCCTTAATAGAGTTCATCATTCTGGCATGTGGCCTTCCTTTCTTCCTACTTCCCACTATCTTTCCCAGCACTATTGTCTTTTCCAAAGAGTCCTCTCTTCTCATGATGTGTCCAAAGTACAACAGCCTCAGTTTGGTCATCTTGGCTTCCAGGGAAGTTTCTGGTTTGATCTGCTCCAGCACCATTGAATTGATTTTCTTCCTATCATCTTTCTTAACTTACATCCATACATGGTAATAGGGAATACAATGGCTTGTATGATTCTAACTTTTGTGCTGAGTTGTATATCTTTGCATTTTAGAATCTTTTCTAGTTCTTTCATAGCCATCCTCCCCATTCTTAATCTTCTTCTGATTTCCTGACTGCAGTCCCCATTTCTATCAATGTTTGATCCCAGGTATGGGAATTCTTTTACTATTTCTATTTCTTCATTGTCTGTGTTGAACTTGTGAAAGTCCTCAGTGGTAATTATTTTTGTTTTCTTTATGTTCAGCTTTAAGCCTGCCTTTGCACTTTCTTCTTTGATCTTCCTTAGTAGGTGTTCCAGGCCTGTGAGGTTTTCTGCTAGTATTATGGTGTCATCTGCTAATCTCAGATTGTTGGTATTCCTTCCTCCTATTTTCACTCCTTCTTCTGTGTCCAATCCCGTTTTTCTTATAATATAATATGCATACAGGTTGAACAAATAGAGTGAAAGGATGCAGCCTTGTCTGACTCCCTTACCAACTGGGAACCATTCTGTTTCTCCGTGTTCTGTTCTGGCAGTAGCCTCTTGTCCAGAGTACAGATTCCTCATCAGGACTGTCAGAGGTGCTGGCATTCCCATGTCTTTAAGGGTGTTCCATAGCCTTTCATGGTCTATGTCAGGGGTAGGCAACCTTTCCCCTTTAAGGGCCGAGGGACTTCAGCTCCCAGAATCCCAGGAGCTATTGGCCAACATGGGACTATTGGCCAACATGGCTGAGGCTTCTGGGAGCTGAAGTCCCTTGGCCCTTAAAGGGGAAAGGTTGCCTACCCCTGCTATAAAGCACATGCTGATTTTCTTTTGGAATTCTCTGGAGTGCTCCATTAGCCATAGTATGTTTGCAATGTGATCCCTAGTGTCTTTTCCTTTCCTGAACCCTGCTTGAACCTCTGGGATCTCTCTTTCCATGTATTGTTGAAATTTATGTTGCAGAATTTTGAGCATGATTTTCCTTGCGTGGGAGATGAGTGCTGTGGTCCTATAGTTGCTGTAGTTTCTTGTATCTCCCTTTTTGTGGATGGGGATGTATATTAATCGCTTCCAATCTGTTGGCTATCGTTTTGTTTTCCATATCTGTTGACATATGTTGGTTAGCACTAGAGTTGAGGCAGTTCAATTGGAATATCATCTGTTCCTGGTGATTTGTTTTTTGCTATTTCTCTTATTGCAGTTTCCACCTCACTTTTTAGGATTTGGGGTTCATCCTCATATAGATCTTCATTCCATGTGTCCTTTATTTTGTCATCTCTTTTGTATAGTTCTTCTGTGTATTGCATCCAACATCTTTTTATTCCTTCCTGGTCCTGAATTATGTTATTTTTATTGTCATAGAGTGTCCTAGTCCTTGGTTTGAATTTTCCTTTGATTTCCCAGAGCTTGTGAAATAGATCTCTTGTTCTTCCCTTTTTGTTGTTGTCTTCTATTTCCCTGCATTGGTAGTTGTAGTAATTTTCTTATCTTTCCGCACAAGCCATTGTTTGTGTATACGTGTATTAAATTGTATGACTTTTGCAGGGTTGTCTGTTTTTTGTTGTTCTTTTACTTGTAAAGCACCATGTAAACTGATTGCACCAAATAAAATACATGATGATGATGATGATGATGATGACAATTGTTCCAGTTACTTTTGAATAACGAGAAAGCAAACAGTTAACTGAAAATTTATAGCTAAAATTATAGCTAAGTATGTTTGTGGATTCAGAAATGAAAATGTAATGAATTACTTTTGAAAAGTAACTTTACAAGTTTTAAAAGAGCACTTAAAAAAAGAATTATTATTATTATTATTTAAGCTAAAGGCCATAATGTCTGAACATCTGAAAGGCCTCTAAACTAGTGTTTTTGTTGAAAGTGTTTAGTGCCAGTGCTAACGTTTAACTTCTTTTTGGGGTGTTTCTTCAGATTTAATTATATGTAATAAGTAGGACTAATGTTTAGCATTAACTTGTTTTCATCTATCTCAAAGGTCTTTATATGTTTTATTATGTATATTCTACATATATTCAGATTTATTTAATTTAATAAACAGTAAACATTGGTGGTTATTGAAAGATGTAAATTATATTAAAGCCTAATAACTTTGGATGGTTAATGTCAGAAACCATTAAAATGTGGTTGATCAAGCTTTTTAATACATAAAATAATGTTTCACAGTATTAATACAAGAAGCAGGATTCAATTTTTTAGTTAAAACATTGTGCAGAAAGCTAGTTTAAACCAACCTCCTCCCAAAATAGTTTAACCCTGCCAAAAAAAACCCAAATCCTGTTTTTGTTTAGGTTTTTTGTTGTTGTTGTTGTTGTTGCAATCTTGCACAGGATTACAAGCTTCAAAATTCAATTCCCTGAAAAGAACCAAGGCCATCGAGATCTGGGGTGGGCAACTGCAGAAAGGGTGGGATCAATTTTTGTGGGGTGTCATCAGTGTGCATAGTGCAATAGGAAGTGGTATTGCATCACTTAACTCTGAAACTAAGTTACCGTATTTTTCGGCATATAAGACGCACCTTTTCTTCCCCAAAACGAGGGTGGGGAAGTTGCTGCACCTAATGAAGCGAATATACAAGCTGAGGGCAAACTGCCGAGGCCTAGGCTAAAAGTAGGCCTCATTTCAACCTCAGCCTTGGTGCTGCAGTGGGCTCCTCCCATCCCAGGAAGAGTCCATTGGAGCAGCCAGGACGGGGGTGGAAAGAGTCCTCTTTTCCTGGCTAGTTGAATGTGCTCCTCCTCTTTCCACCCCCATCCTGGGTGCTTCAATGGACTCTTCCAAGGGTCAGAGGACATCCTCCCATCCCAGGAAGAGTCTATTGGAGCACCCAGGACGGGGGTGGAAAGAGTCCCCCCCTTGAAGAAATCTGCCAAGAAAACCCTCATGGTGGGGTCAAAATGAGCCAGAAATTACTCCAAGGCACTGGATTATTACCCTGGCCAAGTTACACTGTCTCAGCCTCAGAGGGTGGAAATGGCAAACTCCCTCCTCTGAAGAAATCTGCCAGGAAAACCCTCATGGTAGGATCAAAATGAGCCAGAAATTACTCCAAGGCACTGGATTATTACCCTGGCCAAGTTACACTGTCTCAGCCTCAGAGGGTGGAAATGGCAAACTCACTCCTCTGAAGAAATCTGCCAGGAAAACCCTCATGGTAGGATCAAAATGAGCCAGAAATTACTCCAAGGCACTGGATTAGTACCCTGGCCAAGTTACACTGTCTCAGCCTCAGAGGGTGGAAATGGCAAACTCACTCCTCTGAAGAAATCTGCCAGGAAAACCCTCATGGTAGGATCAAAATGAGCCAGAAATTACTCCAAGGCACTGGATTAGTACCCTGGCCAAGTTACACT
The DNA here is from genome assembly GCA_026167975.1 of Phrynosoma blainvillii. Classification (NCBI taxonomy): domain Eukaryota; kingdom Metazoa; phylum Chordata; class Lepidosauria; order Squamata; family Phrynosomatidae; genus Phrynosoma; species Phrynosoma blainvillii. The sequence continues at coordinate 51,626,592 of JANUYF010000002.1, read as the reverse complement.
GTCTCAGCCTCAGAGGGTGGAAATGGCAAACTCCCTCCTCTGAAGAAATCTGCCAAGAAAACCCTCATGGTAGTGTCAAAATGAGCCAGAAATTACTCCAAGGCACTGGATTACTCTGGCCAAATCACACTCTCTCAGCCTCAGAGGATGGAAATGGCAAAAAAAAAAAAACCTTGAAGAAATCTGCCAAGAAAACCCTCATGGTAGGGTCAAAATAAGCCATAAATTACTCCATAAGCCAATGGCCTAAAAACTCCAAAGGTACCAGTCCATCTGATCTTGGAAGCTAAGCAGGGTCAGCCCTGGATAGTCCTTAGATGAGAGACCGCCAAAGAATCCCAGGTGCTGCAGGCTGTATTTCAGAGGAAGGAACTGGCAAAACCACTTCTCGAGTCTTCCTTGCCTAAGAAATCCCTAAGAAATTCATGGAGTCACCATAAGGCGACAGGAGACTTGCAAGAAAGTTGGGCAGGGAATTTGTGCAATACCTGGCCCTGCTACTGGCTTAAACTTACATTTACAACTTAAAATTGTTCTTAAACTGCTGTTAACTTTATACAGTTGATATAAAATATTTTACTACAGTTTTTGGTTAAGAATCTTTTTTTTTCTAGATTTTCCTCCTTTAAAATTGGGGGCGTCTTATATGCCGGAGCGTCTTATATGCTGAAAAATGCAGTAATACTGAGATTTCAACTTAATTGCTTTAGTTAAAAAAGTAAGTAGTATTCCCCTTTTTGTTACAAAATTTCGAATTCATAACATAAGTGATTTTAGAATTTAAAGATATAGCCATGTTAGTCTGTAGAATCAGTACATAGAGAGATCTTGTAGCACCTTTGAGAGTAACTGAAAGAAAGAAAATGGCAGCATGAGCTTTCGTAGACTTGAAGTAGACTGAAGTCAATGAAAATTCATGCTGCCAATTTATTTATTTCGCTTAAGTGATTTTAATTAGTTCTTATCACTGGTCAAAATAGCATCATCCAAAGCTGGACTGTCCCATGACAGTTCACTTCCCAAAAAGAAAGACTAGATGGGGGTCTTCAAGGCACATAATGGAGCACCTCTGAAGCCTTGAGGGCTGCATGTGACCCCAGCTCCATAGATAGAGGTGGCATGTCAGGAGTATCCCAGCCTCAAGATTTCTGGATCAAACCTTGAGAGATGAGAGCCCCAGGAGATGTCACAGAGATATATATGCCTCTGGAGATTTCATTAAGTATGATATATTAAGCATCAACCACTGTTGGTCATAGCATATGATTCATATTAAAAAAACAGTGTAACAAATTAATTTTTAAAAATTCTAGTTAAAATTATATTTTCCAAGCTTTGCATTGAACAGAAAAAACACACTTTTAAAGCTCTGCATTTAACACTTTTGCAAGCACTGCTTTTAAGAACAAAGAGGAGTTACACACTGACCTAAGAAAATTTTCCAAACTCTTTTTTAACAAGGGAAAAATATTTTCCCCCAGCCCTGTTTTAACAGTTGGGATTGTAGTCCAACCAAAAAAAATCTGCAAAGTTTCACCTGATTTTAATATGTTGCTGCCATTAACCAGCAACCTCCACAAATAATATCTCCTTTTTTAAGCCAGGTTGTGAAATCCTCTCTTGTCCCCAAATTAATCAAAATCAGGTTATTAGTCATCACAAAATATATGGGGGAGTGGGAAGAAAGAATGATGATAAAAATATATCAACAAGTCAATAGAGGCCAACAGGACAATTCTACCTAGGCTTGTTTATTCAGATGCAAACCCTATTGGGTGTGAAACTTTTTGTTGCTGAGAATCTAACATAACATAACTTTGCAAAGAGAGCAAAGAAGAGCTGGATGGATATACAGAAGGAGAGGGGAAAAGAAGGAAGGTGATGAGTGCAACTAAGGGCTTTACCCCATGACCCCTGTTTTCACAGCAATTTCGTGAGAAAAAAATGGAAACATACCACATTCAGAACCCCAATATTATATGTCTTCAGAATTGTGTAACTGGGGCTTCTGCTGCCATTGCACTCTCTGCCTGAGTCCCCTTTAAATGTCTTCTCCCTGCCTAATGCCCTATCTAGCATGCCTTTTGGTATTTTAAATTTAATGTTAATTTACTTTTCTTTTAACTCAATGCAGTTCCGGATCTCTGATACAGCAATGTCAATAAAAATATTTTTAAAATAAAATAAAAGAATCGGGCTGCTTGGATATACCAAGAGGGAGGGGGGACAGGGGATGAGGAGGGACACTGATACTATGTGACTGGCAATCTCACATTTCGAACCTGGGCATTTAGGCAATTAACAGCTCATTGACAGGTTTCCCCGTCAGTGAAAAGGGATATCCTGAATGTAGTCAGGAGATGCAACAGCTACGTGTTGGAGATGTCATCATATGATAAGTATTGCCAAAGTTTCGTTTTTTCAAGTGTAATCACAGTTTAAAAGCCGTATGTAGTAATCTCCTTAGAGAAGTGAGAGAGGAGAAAGAAGAAGAGAGAGAAGGAGCATGATAGGGAAAGATGGAAAAGACAAATGTAGCTAGGAGTAAGGAAAGGGAGAAAGAGAACAAGAAAGGAGGAGGGAAAGGCAGAAGACAATGCAACTATAAAATGTAGGAAGTGAGAGTAAGAAGTAAGTAAGAAGAAAGAAGTGAAGAAAAAGGAAGAAGACACTGATCCAGAAATTTATGAATGGTGAAGGAGAAAGTCAACAGGAGAAAGCAAAAGGAAGAAGACTTTTAGCTAGAAGTTTGGAGGTGGAGAAAGAGGCCAGTAAAGAGAAAGGCTAGGGAATGAAGGAAAAGATGAGTAAAGGCAGGGATTGCTGGGAAGAGGAAAAAGAATGTGAGAAGGAGACAGAAAAATTAAATTAAGAATTAAAAGAGAAAGCTCCCACAGCAGTGTGCCCCATTGATTATAATGGAGGTCACCCCTCTGTGAATATGCAAAACCACAGAATTCAACTCTGCGAGAACAGAGGGGCAACTGTATTTCAAACACTGCTATAAATCTTCACTGCATTTACATGCAAAAGTGCTATCCTTGAAAAAAAAGATCTGAGCTTGGGGGTTAAAAAAAACTTTGGAGGACTATGACTCCCAGAATCCTGCAGCCACTGACTGTGGAATTATGGGAGATGTAGTCCAAACAAGGAACTTTGCTCAGCTTGAAAAGAAGAGCTCCATCCAGCACAGCCAATGAACCGTCTTTGCTGAGTGATTCTGATAATTGTAGTGCCAAGGAATCCCAGGTACTGGTAGAGGCTCTATTTCAAAGGAAGGAACTGTCAAAACCACTCCATCCTAATTGTATTGAACTACAACTCCCTTCCTCTTCAGATAAATTTTGATTTTGGAGAAAAAGCAAATGTGGGACCTAGTCTGAAACATGCTGTGGGTCAGGATCCTACTCTGGTTTTCTCCTAAAAATAATAACCTGTTGGAAGCTTTCAACCTCATGATTTACCTCAAACGCTAGACAGTTAAGAGGGTCCTGTTCTAGTTTAGAGCTGTTTTCTCCTATTTATATAAACCATTATGTTTCAGTTCAAAAACCCACATATTTGACTTTGGCATGTAGCTATTTTGTTATTTAGAGTAATTTTATGAAGTACGTGATCAGTGTCCTCAGGGTAAGCCTTTGTACTTTTGTCTTTTAACAGTAAGCCTTTGTATTTTTATCTTTTAACAATAAGTAAAGTCTGCCTTTAAGGGAAAAGGTGGAGGTAATCTCACAATAATATTAATCTAAAAGGTTGAACAAAAGTCAATACAAATTCAGTGACATTATAATATGTCATATTGCTGTGTGTAGCACTCTTTGAAGTACCATTCTAGAAAACTGTAGTTATGGTAAATACTTTGCTACATATTACTGACAGTGTTGATCAAATGCACTTAAGTTCCATGGAAATTATCTGGATTGTACTTCTTCTGTAACTCACTCTGAGAGCCTAACTGAATAGGTTATAAATATTGCAATGAATAAATTTACACCTAGATACCACTCAAGGAGCAGACTTGAGGCAGATCATTGATCAAGGATCAGGCTATGGTGTGACGTGCTGAGTATTCATGCATCCTGCATGAGTTTGCTTGAATGCTTTTTCTGGAAAGATGCATTACACCAGAATCATGGAAGACTTATCCCTATAGAAGCAGAAGTGTTTCTGCCTCTGAGTGTGATAGAAACAGGTTGATTCCCATATGCACCATGGCCATTACTTTAACAAAAATGCTAAATATTAATTCCATTGAGTGGGTCATGTATGATTATCATTTATGAGTCTATTGAGTGGAATCATAAATTTATTTACCATTTAATACTTAGATAAACCTGATTTGTGGGGCAGTAGTAGATTAGGCTAGCATATTAAAATAATAAAATGATGCAAAATAAATTATGGTTTCTTAAACCGAAAGAAGTCCTAGCTGTGTTCACTTGGAATGAATATATTCAGGCTCAGTATTATATATTATTGCTGCTGTTATTGCTTGTTTTGTCATTGTCGTCATTATCATCATCATCATTATCTTCAGTTTGGGAATGAGTTCCACTGAATTTAGTGGGGGCCTACCCCAAATATGACTGTTGCCTACTCTGCCATTTGACTGTAGAGCAAAGCATTCATTCTACAGGTATACAAAGTCATTGTGGTATTGTACAGTTGACCCTCCATATCCACAGATTCTGCATCCATGGATTCAACCATCTACAACTGGAATTTAAAAAATAAAAGCCAAAAAGCAAACCTTGATTTTGCCATGTTATGTAAAGGACATACACCATTTAATGATGCCATTGTATATAATGGGACCTTTGCATCCACGGATTTTGGTATCCATGGGGGTGGGCTGGAACCAAACCCCAGCAGATACCAGGGGCCCACTGTACAATGGAAATTAAGGCTCTTCAAGAAGGTGCCATTTTCTTAAGTAGTATAGCTATTTGGTTGTAATTTGTAAGGGTGAAACATCTTTTAGGGTGAGGTCGTGTCCTTATACTAGCTGTCATTGGGAAGGAAACACTTTATGGTTGTTTACCTTAGGCTAGTGTACATTTATATACCACAAGTATAACCTACAGTTGGCATCTGGATCTGTAATACTTACACTAGTGTGCAGTGGAAGCCCAAAGGTTATTCTTGTGGCCTCCCAAATGGATAATCTATGCACCCTTGGCAATGCCATGTGTAATCAGGACGTATGGTTACGTATATCTTGTGATTTATTGGTTAGCATAAATTATGTTTTCATTACCTTGTTTAATCTCTTCAGTGAAATGCTATTAACATGGACTGACAATAAATCTTTCATGCTGCTTTCATTTAGCAGGCTTCAGCGACTGAGACAGAAATTGGGCCCATGAAACTGACACAAGATCCTATTCAGGTAAGGTTTTGTTTTACTTTAGTAGTAATTGCTATGTTTGATGTTAAAAGTCAACCAACTTCTGCAGTTCTCAGATCCAGAAGTTTGTAATTGGTTTTTGTTTTTTTTAATTCTCTTTTCAACATCTCCAGTCTGCATGCACCTAGCTTTCGTACTAGATAAGTCATATGCTGACATACATGGTGTTACAAATGTAGTATTAATCATCATATCACTTATTGTTGGAAAACCAGCAGTTCAGATAACATGAAATCAAGGTCACCTTGTCAAGCCCCTGGACTAAATGTGTTGATTTTCACATGGTGACACCATGGCTATCAGCATGACATTTAAAACACAAAACAAAAAAATCCCAACCATATAATCAATCTTTTCTTAATTCCATCTATACAGGGCGTGCCAAGGAAACAAACAAGTCAATCTTTTCATATAAAATAAATGGGACTTCACAACCTTTGACATTTACGTTAAAGGGAGGGTAGTTTCAATGATTCTTGACAAAGCGTATGAATGCTGAAACTGATATTTTTCTAAAACTCTTTCTTTCTTTCTTTCTTTCTTTCTTTCTTTCTTTCTTTCTTTCTTTCTTTCAGTCTTCTACATAGTTAATGATAGATTGCTATGATTAATTATGTTAAGTTGTCAAACAGAGCATGACCTGCTAGGAGGACCTCCTTGCCAGGAGGACCACCTGTCACAGATTTTGGGAGCTGTAGTCCCAAAAGTTAATCTTTCAAAACTTTGGGAAATATTAGTTTTCATTCTTACTATACAATGTAAATGTGCAAATTAAATGTGGCTTTTAAATTACTATCTTAGGGCCTTTGCAGACTGCCAGAAATAGTGCACATTAAATTGAGGCACTGCCCTGGCTCAGTGCTAGGGAATCATGGGAACTGTAATTTATTGTGGCACCAGAGCTCTCTGACAGAGAAGGCTCAATGTCTCAGAAAAAAAATACAATTCCCATGACTCCCTAGCACTGAGCCAGGGCAGTGCCTCAATTTAATGTGCACTATTTCTGGCAGTCTGCAAAGGCCATTAGTGTGGCTTGTGAATGTATGTCCCCTACCAGATGTTGTTGGATTGTATCTCCCATGGGCTCTCAACATTAGCTGTGCTAACTAAGTGATGGGATATGCATTTCAGCAACTTCTGGAGGGCAACACTTTCCCAACTGGCACTAAAATAGTAATTCAGAAGTGTTATCATTATTATGTGCATCAAGTTGACTTTGAGTTATGGTGACTCTATGAATTAGGAACCTCCAGGACAGCGTGTTAGTTCAGCCCTACTCAAGTCTTTCAGGCTCAGGATTGTGACTTCCTTGAGTCTATCCATCTGGAATGCAGTCTTCCTCTTTTTCTGCTACCTTCAACCTTACCAAGCATTGCTGTCTTTTCCAGTGAATCATCTCATATGATGTATGAGTGCCTTAGTTTAGTCATTTTGAAAGTCCAGGCTTGATATGCTCTACTACCCATTTATCTGTCTTTTTGGTGGTTCATGGTGTGTGTGCAGGTGTGTGTGTGTGTGTATAGTACATTTCCAGTCTGTGGGCCATTGTTTAGTTTTGGGCATATTTTTTATAGAATTTGGATGTATTTTGTCTCTGTACCTTGGATTAGCTCTTGTCATCTGTTCATGGTAATTTATTTCTTCCAAGTGCTTTCAGACCTCTTCTACTTCACTTCTAAAATTGTAGGCTCTTCATCAAAAGTTCTTATAAGCACTCTGTCTTCCTTTAATCTCTTCTATAGAGTTCACAGGTGTATTACCTCCATTGTCTTTTTATTTTGTTCTGGTAATATAATTCCCCTTTTGGTCATACAGCATCCTTACTTTGAGTTTAAATTTCCCTTTGATTTCTAGGATCTTGTGAAATAGATCTCTTTTTCCTTCTTTTTGTTATCCTCTTTTATTTGCTTCTGTTGATTATTATAGTAGTCCTCCTTTTTCTAAATACAAGTTGCTGAAGGGTTGCACTGATGGCATTCTTCTGCATTCTATTAAGGTGGGAAGGAGTTGTGGTCATTTTAAAAAAGTACTGCTGTCTTTTAATACTAAATATAATTGGTTAAAGTATGAAGTTTGTAACTGTAAATTGTTTTAATTGTAATATGAGATTATATTTTGTATTCACAGGTATTGCTGATCTTTGCAAAAGAAGACAAACAGAGTGATGGATTCTGGTGGGCTTGTGATAGAGCTGGATATAGATGTAACATTGCTCGGACACCAGAATCAGCACTTGAATGCTTTCTTGATAAACATCATGAAATAATAGTAATAGATTATAGAAATTCCAGATACTTTGATGCAGAAGCCATCTGTAGGTAATTAATTGTCCTTGTACTTCATATCAACCTTGGAGAATGGATTTTTTTAAATGCACTGTTACCGTGTTCACTTGCTTCTATAGTGGTAGTAATATATGTATGCCACTTTAGATTGCAGGAGGGAAGATGTTACATGATTGCATATTCTTCCATACAGAATAAATAATCCCTGTATACCAAAAGCTAGATGTCAAGAAGAAGCTAGAGTTTTATGTGGAGGCAGTTTTTGTATGAAGGAACATTTATTTATGTGAATCCTAACCTTCAGTGTGATGGCCTTTTTGACTGGAAGCCTGTGACAGCAGGAATAATAGGCATAAAGAAAGGCTTGAAATCTTGGTAATAGTCCTGTACAACCCAAAATCAATACTTTGCTTTAGCTGCTAAGAATGGAAATGTTGCAGGGAACTAAATACAGGTTTAGCTTAGCAACCATCTTGTTATACAAGAGTAGAGACAAGTGGACGCATACTGTATGTAGCTGGTTGAATGCTGGAGCAATCAAGTGACCTGATCATCCAAAGACCATCTGTAGAATTAGTTGTAAAAGTCACTGGCTAGAATTCATTTGGAGACTTAATGTCTTTGTAAGTGGATTTACGTCTCTGGAAAATAGAAATGAGCAGATTTGAAATTCCATATTCAGCAAGGAGTTTGTGAAGACACACCCAACTAAAGGTGGTGGCAAATATGGGTGTGCAATGCCAGTACCCTGGTGAGATCAATCTCTAACCCCAAAAAAGTGTAAAGTCCAAAAAGAGGGAAATTTATTAAAGAAAAACAAAAAAAAACAAAAAAAAAGGGTTTCTCCTCCCAAGCTCTAATAGGCTTAAAATAAAAGGTACTTTACAGTTCAGGTTTAATGATCTTCAGTGTTGTCATCTCTCTGGGTTTGTTCCTGGATTGATCTCCTTCTCAATGAAGCTGGTGCAGGGTCTTTCAGCTTCTAGTGCTCTTGTTTTCTTTGATGATGTTTATTGGAATTAACTGCTACAGGTAACTAAATTGGCTAATGTGGTAAATAAGTTGGCTACATGGTAAATAATTTGGCTGCAGGTGTAAGAAATGCCCTTTCCCTCTGCCTGAGCCTGTTGCCACCAAACAAATCAAGCCAAGCCTGCCTAAGAAAAAACTAAAAAATCCCCAGCTAAACCAAAAACTAGAAAAATACAGGGGATTCCTACAGCTCCTCCCACAAACTAATACAGTGGAACATTCCTATGCTCAAATTAAACTGAAAATGAAGGAAAATACAGGGGAGAATTTAAACAGTCCAGGCTGGACATCACAGAGTTACTGTTACATTACTTTACAGGTGAGCCAGAAAAGTGAACATTGTGCATCGGGACTGATGCACAACAAGACCTCATCAGGACACTGGCTAATGTGTATCAATAAAGCCCATTGTGCATTGAGACACTCTTGCCGGTACCCTCATATGCATTTTTGCAATTCACTGGGAAGTTTTCTTAGCAGCTCTGCTATGTAGCAAAGTATACATAAAGTTATGCAACATAAAGTGCAATATAGCCTGTTTTTTAAATTAGCGTTAGAGAAATTGATAGTTTTTTCTTTAATCTCAATGTCTAAAAGTTCCAAATTCTATCAGATACAGTTTTCCATAGTCCACTCTATAAGCTAGGATCCCAAGATATCTGTATCTACACTCATCCCTCCACATTCGCTGGGGTTAGGGGCACAGGGCCCCTGTGAATGTGGAAAAAATGCAAATAACAAAAATACTATGTTTTTACCTGAGAGAACACCTCTCTAGGAATTTCTAGGTCCTCCAGTGCAATAGTCTCTGTATACAGTCCCTGTACTGGGTAAAATACAATATATAAAAATAATATATATTGTATTTCCCCCAATATAAGTATTGGGGATATAAATAAGTAAGTAAGTAAATAAATAAATAAATAAATAAATAAATAAATATTATGTGGTCAACATCTGCCAGACATTGACCACAGAATTGCACTGGTGGAGCTACAAATGCCTAGTGGAGTGTTGTCTTTAAGATTTTCTAGGTCCTTCAGTGCGACTTTTGGTTACAGAGATATTAATAAAATCCATGAATAATCAAAGCTGCAGATGTGGAGTGACAAGTGTACTGTTCCCATACACATTGGCATGACTTCATTTTTTGTTTCTTCTGCAGTAGTTCTCATTGCTGAAGTGACAAGTCACTATTTTGCTTTAAGACATACCTTGTCTTTTCAGCGATAATAACTGATGTAGGGAGAACCATGATGTGTATGCATACATGTATATGTTAAAACACTGTACTTGTTGTTTTTTTAAAAATGTGTTACTTAAAATTGTATAATTAGATATGATATGGTATTTCCTATTTCAGAGCAATTCGTGCAACAAAGCCTGCAGAACATACTGTAATTCTAGGTGTTGTTCCACAAATGTAAGTATTTTTGAAACTGTATCTTGATGATACTGTTTTAAAGTAGATATGTTTATCTTAACCTTAACACATCCATAAAACTACTGTTCGTGCATGCTGTGGAAAAATGTTTCATTATAATGCAGAATCTTGTATGTGATCTAAGCTAATTTTTCAGAAATTATTTTAGAAGTGTTGCAGTGCTTCCTAGCTTATTTTTTTTTAAAAAAGTATAGAGTCTGGAAGTCTCATATGAAAGTATAGAAAGTATAGAAATCTCATGTGAAAATCTCACCATACACACAGGGAGAGAATGGCAAACAAGATTAATTTATTTCAGAATGTGATTGGTCATTGTATTATTTCATGCTTATCCAAAAGTCTAAGCAAATTAGACAGCCTTCCCCAGCTAGCAGTTCTTCAGATGTGTTGGACTCCAATTTACATCATCCCCAGTCAGCATGTAATTGAAAAACGATTTGAAAAAAATATTGTACTAAGGAAGAAGTAAAGCTCATGAAGAGTGTGATGACTTCACCTTTTTATCCCACAAATACTGTGCAGTTGAGATGTTTGAATCTTGTAAGGCTCAGTTGGCAATACATAAAAGAAAAATAAGGAAGGCTACATCTGGAAAACAGATATTAGCTGGATAATTGAACGAACTACAGCTAAATACATCTTTTATGCCTAAGTAGGGATGGGTGAGAATTTTGTTTCAGGGATTTTTTGGAGAGTAAAGACAAAAATTTACCAACATTTGCATGTGTACATATTCATATATATAGTCAGGATGGAAGGAAAATGTAAACACATATACACACAGGAGATACTAAAATTGACAAATTCATCCACAGATCTGAGCTCTCAGTCCTTAAAATCTAGTTTGGCCTGCTACATTAATTCTGAAGGCTTGCCTCTTCTGTTTCATGAGAAGCTCCTTATCTATAGCAAATTTGTAAGACCCCTATAACATGATCCTACCTATATCTGAAAAAGCTTTTCGTATTGAGTTTGGCTGGTAGAACTGGGAGAGGGTTTCATTTCAATTTGTTTTGGAATCATTTGCCAACATGCACAGTTTTTTGTTCATATTTGGGATGAAAATATGTGAGGTTTTGAAAAAAAAGATGTATGGGAAGGCAAGAGTAAGTATTTCCCTGCCCTATGCATGAGTATTTTTATTTCTCTGAGATATTAGAATATTTCAGGTCTCTTAAGTGATAATTTATTCTGCATTTCTGTAGTCCTGCTGCCCAAGAAGAACCCTCTGTCCTTCCCCTTCTGCATGCAGGTTTTAATAGGGTATGTAAAAGTTATTACAGCTTTCTTTATTTACATGATAAACAAGTAATGTATCAATCTTCAGCCATTGTTTTCTCTCAGTTATTAATTGCTTATGTCGTTAACTGTTCATGTTCTGATAAACTACTTATTTATCAATCCTCAGCCACTGTTTTCTCTCTGTTATTAATTTAATATCATGAATTGTTGAGCCATATATTTGTATCTCATGCCAACTACAAAATCCACCAGACTCCTACGTATGAGTCCTAAGCAGCAAAAATGAGGAAAACATATTGTGGACTACTGCTGCAGACAGGTGTTTCAGGAGGAGAAAGGAGAGTGGCAAATAAGTTTCTACAAGCCTGAACATGACTTCCTGTGATAGATGCCAAGAATGATATATTTTCTTTTGAAAAATAGGGCTCTCTAGCGGTATCATAATAAACATCTATAACTGCCTGGACCTCTCTGCTTCATGATGCAAGATGACCAGCAGTGGTTAGAAAAGGACTGTGGCAACACTTTGCCTACAAAATCATTCTGTAAACAAAAAATGGAATTGGACACGGGAGGAAACCTAATGGTGCAAGTAACAACAGTCTTGGATCCGTAAAGAAGTCCTGGTCATACCTGAGAACTGTGGTTTCAGAAGGATTTGCAAGTTTTTTTAAAAATAAGGAGAAAGTGAGATCTCCATTTGATGGAAATGGTCTAACTCTGATTTCTAATTCAGTTCCTCATCACTAGACCTTGTAATATTGTTTTAAAAAGTAATTTGCTATCACTACCCCTACCTTCCTGGTAACTCAGTACTGTTATATTCGGTCCTCTGAATCCACAGATTCTGCATCCACAGATTCAGTTAACCATGGCTTGAAAATATTCTTAAAAATCCAGAAAGCAAATCTTGATTTTGCCATCTTATTTAAGTGACACAATTTTACTCTGCCATTGTGTATAATGGGACAAATACCACACATTTTGGTATTCATGGAGGACCCTAGAACCAAACCCCAGTAGATACCAAAGACCCACTGAGAGCTGGGCTTTTATTTACTTTAAAACAATGGTTTGTAAAGATGTCATTGTTGTTTTTCTTGTGCGCCTTCAAGTCATTTATGACTTACAGCAACCCTAAGGCCAACCTATCACAGGGTTTTTATTGGCAAAATAAAGTGGTTTGCCATTGCCTTTGTCTGAGGCTGAGAGAATGTGACTTGCCCAAGGTCACCCAGTGGACTTCCATGGCCAAGGGGGAATTTGAATGGTGATCTCCAGGTTCATAGTGCATCACAGAGGCAGGTAGGCAGGGAGAGGAGTATCCCTGCCTGCCTGCTTCCATGTTGTCCAGTGGATCCACAAGGTTACTCTTCAGCAGCAACAGCAGGGTGGTAGCTCGGCTGGGCAGCATGGAGGCAGGCAGGTGGGCCCACCTGCCTACCTGTGCTACCCAGTTGAGATGCCAGCCTACTTTCCAGTGGCCACAGTAGGCTGGCAGTTTGGCTGGGCTGTGCAGAGGGAGGTGTGGACTCTTCCACCACCCCTGTTGCCACTGCTGATAACCTGTCTCTTTGGTGGCCTGCAGAGCCCCAAAGAGATGAACAGTAGTGGCAATGTTGAGAAAAACATGGAGGACTCAGCCTGCCACCTCCTCCACCACTGCTGATAACTCATCCCTTTGGTGGGCTGCAGCACCCTGAAGAGATGAACATTGGCTATGGCAGTGGCAGAAATGTGGAGGATTTTGGTGGTTTTTAACACCCTCCATTTTGTGTTTTAAAAAGATCCATACCAGATGTCAAATATCACTGCTAGTGTGACATGAATATACTGCTATCATGCCTAAATTTTGCCAATTTTTGAAAAGTGTAGTGATGATGAGATTATTTAGGGTTGATTCACAAAAATAACAATGCATTTGGTCTGGGTTACAGCTGGCGTCTCCTTGAAGCCAGCAATTTCATGCAGTACTATGATGCAGTTGCTCGGAAATTGATCCTGCATCTGTCCTGCTATCGGCAATTCACAGTTCAGAAGGCTACAAAGGCTAGCCAAAGTCATTGCTGCTTGAACAGAAGAACACGTTGGTGCTGCCTTCTCAGTCCATGTACCAAAGATAACTGGACTAGCTCTTGAAGCTTACCTCAACACCAGCAGTGGGATGGTTTTCTTCACCAGTCCTGATGAGACAGGACCTTGTTTGGGGGATCCAGAACAGATTGAGGGTCAAATATAATTCTGTGCTTCAAGAGAAGAGAATGCCCAGAGGGCTTAGAGAGGAACATCTGGGAGCCTTCTCTGCTGTCCTGCAGCATGTGCTGCCTGAGGCTATTGAGTCATTGTGCTTAATGTTAGGGCTGGTTGTAGTGATGGTGCAGTACATATAGGACTGGATTTTAAGCTCCTTCAGCTCCGGGATGGGGGAGATGGAGTACTAATGAATGAATTAATGAATGAATGAATAAAGAGATAAATGAAATGCTCACATATAGGCCCTTAGTTTGGGCCTGTGACTCATTTCTGAGCTATGTCTACATCTTCCCTTAACATGATTCACCCAACGATCAGTGCCAATTCTTGTTTTCTTTCTTATCTCTCTCTTACATATTTGTGGACCTGCCGCCAGTGTAAAAATGATTACAATCAACTTGTTCAGGCAGGATACCACTGCATGGTTTCTTTGCCATCTTTAGATCATGTGTTATAACTATTTATTGTTGGCATTGTTTCAGGTTATGAGGGGGAGGAATGAAAGCGCCGACTTTCATGTAATACTGAATAGGTGGCATAGTCACGTTCTATGCTTCATAGACACCTCCTGAGCGTATGAGGAAAAATCTACTGGGGTCCTTTCACACTAGCCAATTATGGCCCTATGGTCTAATGTGCGCTGCAGAAATAATGCAGTTTGACAGCACTTTAACTGCCATGGCTCAATGCTATCAAATTCTGAGATTTGTAGTTTTGTGAGATATTTAGCTTTCTCAGTCAGAGAGCTCCGGTGATGCAACGAATTACAAATGCCAGGATTCCATAGGATAGATCCCTGGCAGATAAAAACATATCATAGCATACTACTTTTTAAGTTAGCTGAAGTCTGCTTTTTCATCATATCCCTGTTGTAAATTCTCACAAAGGAAGTTCTTAAATGCACTTTCATGGTGTTTGTGGCACTATTTTTTTTAAATACAGTTGAAGGCTATTTAGCAATACCAAGTACATTTCAAAGACATTACAAAGAAGAGTTCTCAGAGGTCCATTTCATCTCTGATTTCCATCCTGCCAACCTCAGGGATTTCCTTGTCTTTGTTTGGCTACAACTTTGGTTGTGAAAAACACAAATTTCCTATAAGGCTGACAGTCAACAACACTTTAATTACATGCACATCTGCATGACATTTATTTTAAGATCTGGAAACACTCATTCCTTCTCTGCAGTCCATGTGAGCAGAGGTTTCTGCTTCTTCTGGTCTTCCACCAATCCACAAGGATCACAAGAGCAGCTCTGGATTATTTTGAGATAGGACCTTATCCCACGCTGCTCTCAAAAGTGGCAAGAAAGCGATATGAGCATCATTGCAGTACTATAGCGCTAGTATAAATATGGCGCTAGCGCTATAATAGCGCTATGGATAAGCTCGCGCCATTGCAATGCCCGCTGAAACCGACATTCAAAAGAATGCGAATGATGTTGCATTCTGAGCGGTTTCTTGCTGGATTCTGAGCGACGTCGTGTAATCACACGGAAAACTATAGCGCTATAGCGCCTGATTCTTAGCGGATTCTGAGCGACGTCGTGTAATCACTCAGGAAGATATAGCGCTATAGCGCCTGATTCTTAGTGGATTCTTGCTGCTTTTGGCCCCGTGGGATAAGGTCCATAGTGGGGAGCAGGGTTTGGACTACAACTCCCAGAATCCTCTAGCCAGTATGAGAGATTCTAGAAGTAGTAGTCCAAAAAAGTGATTTCCTCAGACTGGTTATATCCCATATGGGGAGGAAGGAAGGGTTATAAATTAAATAAATATATAAATCACTGAATCAGCTGATGCTGAACTACTCGTAGATGAACCCAAGGGAAAGAGATTGTAACCCGCCTTGAATCCCATTGTGGGAGAAAGGTGGGATAAAAATCTTTGAAATGAATGAATTAATGAATAAATAAGAGGGAGCTATCCTTTTCAGCAGTACTTCCTGTCTTTCTGTTTGTGTTCAGTCATTTATAAGTCACACATATAATCTGCCCTTTTTAAATCAAGTGGTGTCAAACGACATTATTTCTGCAGTGCAGATGCAACCCTAGTCTATGAAAGCTTATGTTACAACTTCTTTTGCACAGTTAGTATTAAAGATGCTACACGATCCCCTTGCATACTGTATTCCAGACTAACATGGCTATGTCTCTGAATTCTGCCCAACAGGAATCAAGCCATTGTCTTGGATCCTTATACAAGTCAAGTTAGGGAGGGTTATAGAAGGAAAACTGCCTGTTCCCTCCCTCACTGCTGCAGTCCCAAAATGCTTCCTTGGAGGGATGACAGGGGTGTCCTGGACTATGTGTGATGCGGATGGCTGGGAAATGCTGGGTGGAAAAGAGAATGGAAAGCATTCCTTCTGTGAAAACCATTAAGGGAATGGTTGAGAAGCCAAAAGGACAGAGAGATCCAACACTGGAGTCCATCTGATCAGCCTAAAAATCCTACTGGACTCTTACCAGCAGGATGGAAATGCACAGGGAGTTAGGTTTACTCTCACCTATCCATTCCACTTCCTTACTACATTAAATCAGCTACCTAGTTAAGTATACTTAACAAAGGCTGTATCTACACTGTACAATTAATGATGCAATTTGACACCACATTAGCGGCCATGGCTCCATGCTTTGGAATCCTGGGATTTCTAGTTTTTTCAAGTATTTAGCCTTTCCTGTCAGTGAGCTCTGGTGCCAAACAAACTACAAATCCCAAGATTCCATAGGATGTCAAACTGCATTAATTCTTTGCTGAATGAACCACCTTCTCCCCATGCAGCTGATGCCCAGTGAAATAGTTTGAGCAGGGAGTTATGACTGTGGTAATAGTGTCAAAATCATGGCTAGGATTTCTTTTTCAGTGCCTTCATGTAAGTTTTGACTTATGGTGACCCTACCCTATGAGAGGGTTTTCTTGGCTGAATTTGTTCAGAGACAGTTTGTACTTGAGAGAGTGTGACATGCTGAGAGAGTGTGACTTGCTCAAGGTCACACAGTGGGTTTCCATGGCTGAGCAGGAGTCTGAATCCTGATTCCTTAGTGTCCTAGTCCAATTTTCAAACCCATTGCATTATGCTGGCTCTCTATGGTTAGGCAGAGAATGTGGATTATCTAATTAATTACCTAGATTTACTGATATTGTTACTCATAATAGTATCCACATTTGTTGGTATTCACTATCACTACTTAGGCACAGTTGTGACATTACTGTCACAATCATAACTTCCTCCCCAATCTACTTCACTGGGCATCAGCTGCATTAGGAGAGGAAAGTCCATTCTGCCAGCAACTGGAACTGGAGCGAATTACATTTCCATCAGATTTCAGGTGTTGGGCCAGGAGAGGTTACTCAAGTATACTTAATTAAGTAGCTGATACAGCATACTTGCCTATGTTTTTTGTGTTCCCATTGCAGGCAATGGAAATGAATTAATTTAAGCTCTCTTCTGCTGGTGGTCTCTCATGGAGTACGTTGATAGAGCAGATCATTCTTCTCTTCCTCCTTTAGCATTATAAAGTTGTTTACCATTAATACTCAATATTTTAAAACCTGTCAATGGGAATTGTTTAAAATAAGCAAACCCCTGAAAACTTGGAGTTAGAACTATGACACTAACATAAATACCTTGTTGAGGGAGTGGGATTGCATGACATACTCTTCCTGTTGTCTTTTCTGCAGCATGAGTCTTTGAAGTTTCTTCAAAGGTTTGTTTGCTGACCTCAGAACTGTTTGTTCTTTGGTAGGGCAAGTACATCAGAAAGTATCATCTGCTGGCCTTGCCATCAAAGTCTGTGTCTGCACTTAAAAAGAGGATTTTCTTTTTCAGATCTAGGCTGCAATTAGCCATTTCACTGGCAAAAAGCTATAGTCACAAATGGGAACCAAATGGATACTATGCAACCATGCTTATTTTGGCTCTTGTGTTGTATGAATTTTTCTTTCCTTCTATTTCCCAGTCTGCATTCAGCATTGCCAGGAACCTTGCAAGGATCTTAACCTCATAGCAGGGTGGAGGTTTAGGATTTTCTCTACATTCTTTAAATAGGACTGTTCATAACAAATTGATTTCAGAATCAGATGTGTTTGTTACGCTGAGCCATAATAGAAATTTTTGACCTTCTGTGGGCATATAGAAAGCCTGGCTGGATCCACATTAGGAAAAAAATTCATACCCACCTCAGTTCCTGTGCTGTTGGAACACATGATACACTGCTTTCACAATGAAAGCTCTTATTTTAGGCTTTAAAGCTATTTAGATTTACTCCACAGTTTCCAGAAAAAACCAGTTTTTTGCTGGGTTTTTTGCAATGTGTGTCCTGCTGGATCAGTATGGGCACTGGGGTAGTTTGGGGTCAGGACAGATTGGTGGGTGGCATCCTCCATCTGATTTCACTGTTTTTTGCTCTTACACAGTGGATTTGCATGCTTGTGTTAATAAATCAAGTCTACAGAAAGCAAAAAATAAAAATAAAATCTACACAAGATTTATTTCAATAGAAACACAACTAACATGGGTCCCTCCTATGTAATATTTGGTTTTAGGGTTGAGTCTGGGTTTGCTTTTTAAGGGCAGCTGGAGACCCTTCAAAAGAGTTGAAAATGTTAAATGACGTGCACAGGAAGACAGTGGGTGCCCTGCCTGCCAAAGGAACACATCTGATCCCTGTTCTTCTATGGATTCAACTCGAAAGTTTGTTTCCATATCATATTGAAGTCTTTCCCTGCTTCTGAATAATTCTGGCAGCTGGAAACTTGGAAAATGGGGGTGGAGAGTGGAGGGAACAGTAGTAGTAACACCAGTCACACCAAGTAGAAGGAGCTTGTTCTGTAGACGCCTGTCTTAATTCAGTTAAGGATTCAGCGTGAGAGGGGAAGCAAGCAATGAAACAATTTATTTTGTTGCAAGGTGGGAGATAAGATTGATAGAAAAACAAGAAAGGCTATTGCTTGATAGGTTTATGTATGCTGGGAATGGAAAAAAAACTACATGGGAAGAAACACTCTTTTTTGTAACAATTTGAGTTTTGCTGGGGGAAATGTGTGGCTGTCAATACAATTTGAGTCTGGATTTGTATGAATCAATGTGGCTTAAACAGGGTGGAATCTGGGCAAAATGCTGCACACTGGATCTGGATTATTTGCTAGTGTGGATTCAACCTCAGTCATGCCAGGATTAACTATAAATGGAGCTTCTCCTTTAAACTCCCCATGACTTGCTTGCCACACTATTTCAAAACACTCATGCAATCAGGTTTAACATTGCTTTTTTAAAAGTACCACTCTTTTTGTGTGGTTGATTCATTACTAACATTAGTAACGTTTTAATTTTAAAAAATTATTTTAAAAGCTTGAGAAATTACTATGAAAAAGCTAAGAAATTACTAATAATAATTTGGAAGGAACAACTAAATATTATTTGTTATACCTCTCCTTCTCCTCTTTCTCATTACTTGTACCACACATAAACATTGAATGGTAATTTAATTGTATTACATTACGAAAACAAATTATGTCTATATTGTTTTGTTATCCCCCCCCCCCAGAGATTTTTGGAGAACAACAGTATTGTTGCTTGTTACAATGAACTGATTCAGATAGAACACAGTGAAGTACGATCACAGTTCAAACTACGGTATGTGGAAAAATTTCATCTCCTTGATGGAAGTGTCAGATTTATAAAAGTGTATTGGGTGATTGACTTCATGGATCAGGCATATTTAACTCTACTACCTGCATTATGACCTCAGGCTAATATACATTCAACAGCTTTTCAGAAGTTTTAAGTTGAAATTTTAGATATGTTGTTGCCCAAATAAACCTAGTTCCAAGATTCAGAGAACATGAGTAAAAAGCTGTCTTGTAGGAGTCAGAGTCATGTGAAGACTTTCCACTGGGACTCAATTGTTTCTTTCCCTCGCCCTATTCTACTACAATTCCCCATTCATACTGTAATGTCCAATTCATGCTTCTGTTGGGACTCTGTTTTTCCTGATCAGAATATTTCTCACCTCGATAAAGAATTTTGTATTGAACAATCATTCTGGGGATCTCAGCAAAAGTACATTCTCAAATTAAGACTTGCAATTTAAACAAGAATGGGGGGAGTTGAGGAGGGACAATTTACAGCGGAGGATTACTTAATCTGTTCTTTGCTAATCCCTCCCCTAAGCAGTTTTCTATCAAGCAAGCTTATATGTGATTGTGGAACCTAATTGGTGAGGGGGAAATTTAAAATAACCAGAAGGGACATTTCTAGGGAAATATAATGGTGTATCTACACTGTAGTGATAATATAGTTTGACACCACTTTAACTGCCATAGCCCCATCCCTCAGAATCTTGGGATTTGTAGTTTTGTGAGGCACCAATACTCTTTGGCAGAGGTAGCTAAAGACCTTGTAAAACTACAGATCTCGGGATTCTATATGATAGAGTTACAGCACTTAAAATGGTGTCAAGCTGCATTATTTTTACAACGTAGATGCACCCCTAAAGGGCAGAATAAATACAAATGTCTAATTTTTGTCTAGTTTCACCCTGTGAATACATCTTACAAACTTCTCTCTCCATAAATATTGATATGTATGTTTTTTTATCCATCCAAAACTTCAGTATCAATGGAAACATGCAAATTGAATATATCTCAATGTCAAAATATTCTTAGCCCTTCATGATAAAGACTAACATGATCATATTAATTAAGGAACCATATACAGTGATTTTCCACATTCTGATGCCCCCTCCCAGATGGATCAGACTACATCTACTATCATTCTTCATTGCCAGTCAGGAAGGATCAGCTCCCTTGAAGGGTACTCAATCAGTGAAGGCTGACATAAGAAAACATTGTGGGCCACTGATTTACATTGGTCCCATGTTTTTCAGACTCATCTCCCTCAGATATAGAAAGCTGTTTCCATTTAAACAGAATTTGGTAGTATAACAGACATGAATTAAATCAACATCTTATTAGAAGAAAGATGTTTTTAAAGCAAGTCTTGCATGTTTCCATGGTGTGTGGGTGTGTGATTCATGTGTTCAAGTTACCCTTTCCTATATTTACAGAAGCTAATACTGCATAATCATTTGTTTCTTACAGGGCTTGTAATTCAGTATTCACAGCACTAGAACACTGTCATGAAGCCATAGAAATAACTAGCGAAGATCATGTGATTCAGGTATGGATAAAATGTATTTTTTCTTAGAAAAGCTATATCTTAGTTTATCCCTGCCTGTTAATATCTGCAATGAGCTTACAGTTGTAAACCGCTTAGACATCCCATAGTGCGATATGAAGTGGTATATAAATGAAGCTGCTTTGCTTTGCTTTTGCTTTGTTTATTAATGAAAATAAACCACTATTTTGGTTTATGAGGGCTATGTGTGTAGAGTTTTGATAGGTTCTTGCACTTTTTAATTTTCTCTCAATGAAGGCAATGAAATTTGTATACTGGCTACTGAATCCACATAGGTTGCATGCATTTTAAAGTCGAAATTTATCTTAGTTGCTCATGTGTTTTCATTGTCCTGTAGTATGTTAACCCAGCCTTTGAACGGATGATGGGCTACCAGAAGGGAGAACTAATAGGAAAGGAGCTGACTGAGCTTCCAAAAAGTGACAAAAACCGTGCAGACCTGCTGGACACAATCAACACATGCATCAAGAGAGGAAAAGTGGGTGACAAACTAAAATCCACTTGCAGACACGAATTAATTCTGCTGTATTTCCACGAATGTTCAAAATAGTCCATCTTGGTTTACATATATATATATATATATATATATATATATATATATATATATTACAAATAAAGAACAAAACTTCTCACTTTAACTTTGTTGGAAATACAGGTCACTATGTCTTTGATTCTTTTGGGGAAAGATAGTCACACTCTCTTTATGGTCACATAAAGTTTATGGTCACACTCTCTTACCCTAGGCTGCTTCTAAACATATTTGTCCCAGGAAAATGTGGTCTTCCAGATGTTGTTGGACTCCAGTTCTCATCAGCATCAGGTAGAATAGTCAGAGGTCAGAGTGATGTGACTTGCAATTCAACAATAGTGAAAGGAGCAAAGTTTCCCCAGTCCTGCTCTAAGCCCTACTTCTTGATCCTTAATTTGTGGCGAGTTTCTCTGTTAGAAGGATGGTAGGCTGAGCCTCCCTTTATTACACTCAAAAGTGTTGCATGACCTCTGTGCAGAAATGCCTCTTTCCTGTGCAGTACCATCCCTTCATTTTCACATCTGCTGGACCATTCAAGCCAGTGGGTAGTGCTAATACCTCAGTTAGTATCAATGCTTTCCCTAGACAGCACCATTCCTTTGCTTCCCCAAAAACTAGACTTGGGGGGTACCCATTTGTCAGACAGTCCATCTATGCATCTAAATGAGCTGTCTACATTTTCAGCCCTTTCACACTACACAAATACAATGTTGTGATTCCATTTTAACAGCCATGGCAGCATCATATGGAAATCCTGGAATTTGCTGTTTAGGGAGAGGGCCATTTAGAATTTTTAGCCAGAGAGATCTAGTTCTTCCATAATTATAAATGACAAAGGTTCTACACAATGCAGCCATAGCAGTTAAAGTGGAATCATAGTTTTATAACTGTGTGCTATGAAAAGACCTTTGGTCTTACATAAAGATGGCAATCACATGTCTAGGATATGTTTTGTACAGTGGTTTTAGTCCTACATGAGGAATTATTCCATGCATGACAATTTTGTGCAAATTATCTCTATATCAGGGCCATGAAGGGGAAGAGAGACTTGAGTGGTCAATTTCACAATTCAGAAAGATGAACAGAGAAGAATCTCATTTCCACAAATGAAATGTACCTATAATTCTCCCACATTAAATGTCTCTACTGTCACAAAATGCATTATTTTAAGAGAGGAAATTCCTGAATATTTCTTTCATTTGACTTGTTCAGGAGTGGCAAGGAGTTTATTATGCACGAAGAAAATCGGGAGATAGTATTCAGCAGCATGTAAAAATAACACCCGTCACTGGCCAAGGAGGGTAAGTGTATTAACTGAAAAGTGAACTGTATTTTAATAAGTTTCTCTGTTATACATGCATCTATAAATACATAGGATCTGGTCCTGCATGGGTATGCATATGTAGGCAGGTATATGCATATGAATTGTTATAAAACAC
Organism: Phrynosoma blainvillii; assembly: GCA_026167975.1. NCBI lineage: Eukaryota > Metazoa > Chordata > Lepidosauria > Squamata > Phrynosomatidae > Phrynosoma > Phrynosoma blainvillii. The sequence continues at coordinate 51,603,764 of JANUYF010000002.1, read as the reverse complement.
CTTTTTGGTATTCATTTGAATTTAGAAGAATCATCACTAATTCCTTGAATGTTCAAAGATATAGCCATGTTAGTCTGTAGAATCAGTATGTAGAGAGATCTTGTAGCACCCTTGAGACTAACTGAAAGAAAGTTGGCAGGATCTGCCTACATACAGGAGCTTCTTGACACACCCCAGGAGCCATGACCAGGCACATTCTACATATTACCCAAAATACATAAACAGGGCAACCCTATTGTCCCAGCATTGGAACACTTACTATTGGTGCCTCCAGCTATATGGACAATATCCTTAAACCATATGCCACCAACACTCCCAGCTATGTGAAGGACACCATGGACTTCCTACAGAAGATACAATCCATCCACAACCTTCCAGGAAACACCATCTTACCCACTATGGATGTGGAATCCCTGTACACCAACATCCCACAAAAAGATGGAATACAAGCAGTCAGGAACATCATTCCTGATGGGAACTTATCAGACCTAGCCATCAAGGTCTGCCAGTTTGTTCTCACACTCAATTACTTCACCTTTGGTAACAACATATACCTTCAAGTTAATGGCACCACCATGGGCATGCACATGGCACCACAATATGCCAAATATCTTCCTGGACGACCTAGAACAATGCTTCCTTAACTCCTGCACCCAGAAACCGCTCCTCTACCGGAGGTACATTGATGATATTGTCATAATTTGGACCAGGGGTAAGCAAACTGTCCCCTTTAAGGGCCGAGGGACTTCAGCTCCCAGAATCCCAGACTGTTGGCCAATGTGGCTGAGGCTTCTGGGAGCTGAAAACCCTCGGCCCTTAAAGGGGACAGTTTGCCTATCCCTGAATTGGACTCATGGAGAGGACTCACTCAAGACATTCCACCAGAGTTTCAACGACTTCCATCCCACTATTAATCTCAGTCTGGAACTATCTACTGAATAAGTTCACTTTCTAGACACTACAGTACAGCAGCAAAATGGATATCTAAGCACCACACTATATCTCAAACCCACGGAGCACTACACATACTTACATGCCTCCAGTTTTCACCCTGAACACACCACCAGATCCATAGTCTACAGCCAAGCCCTCCGATACAATCGCATCTGCTCAGATCCACAAGACAGGGATGCCAAGCTCAAGGAATTACAACAAGCATTCCTCAAACTACAGTACCCACCACATGAAGTAAAAACAAATAAACAAGGCAAGATTTGTACCCAGGACTGATCTATTATAGATCAGTTTGAAGAGAGAAAATGACAGAACCCCACTGGTAGTCACATACAGCTCCCAACTGGGACCTCTCAGGCACATCATCAATGGACTGCAACCTTCTGGACAATAATGCCACTCTTTCAAGGGCTCTTGGTGGCAAACCTTTATGCACGTACAGACAGCCTTCAGACCTCAAACAGGTACTAACCCACAGGAAGACACATGACACAGATGGAGATACAGGTACTAAACCTTGCTGCATACCAACTCTGCCCCCACATTTATCCAGGTAATGTCATCAGAAGACCTAATGGCATCACCCACAATTTTGGGGGGACCTTCACATGCTTATCCTCCAATGTGATTTATGGCATACTATGGGCCTTTACAGACTGCCAGAAATAGTCCAAATTGAGGCCACTTTAACTGTCCTGGTTCAGTGCTAGGGATTCATGGGAATTGTATTTTTTTTCTGAGACATTGAACCTTCTCTGCCAGAGAGCTCTGGTGCCACAATAAACTACAGTGCCCATGATTCCCTAGCACTGAGCCAGGACAGTTAAAGTGGCCTCAATTTGCACTATTGCTGGCAGTCTGTAAAGGCCCTATGTCATCATTGCCCACCAGCACTCAACATTAACTAGGCCAGTCCCTGCGCCAGAGGATAAAGGACATAAATCAGACGTTAGGAATGGGAATACACAAAAAACAGTGGCTGAACATTTCAATTTCCCTGGGCATTCCATCTCAGACCTCAGAACAGTGGTCCTTGAAGAAAAGAACTACAAAGGTAGACTGGAAAGAGAAACGGCAGCATTGGAATTCATCCATAAACTGCAGTCCCTCAGCAATGAATTGAACAGGAACAATGGCTTCCTGGCTGACTACACACATTTCAACACTATCTGACCCCATCCTCATGGGGTCATCCTACACTCATCTATTCTCCTAATCTCCACGTCAGTTTCCAGGTCCCATCTGGTCTTGCCACCTTATTTCCATACCCAATGGTTATGTCCTTGTCTATAAATGACCAACGTTAAAACTGGACTTGCTATTTCATTTGCATACACAAAGGATTTTGAATTTGAATTGACATTCTCACATACCAAAGGCATATATATGTCTGCCCCTGGCTTCCACTCTACCAAAAGCATCTGAGGCAGTATACTGAAGTCTACAAAAGCTCAGGCTGCCAACTTCTTTCTTTCAGTTAGTCTCAAAGGTGCTACAAGATCTCCTTGAAAGTCAATAGTGTGCTGTATAAATGAACATTTCTTGGTACTCAGTGCAATCCAATTTATCTCAATTTACAATTTATATGAGAGATTTGCTCAAAGTAGTCCTTAGTTCTTTGGAGTGGAGAAAACATTGGGCTTTTAAAAGGAAAACAACAACACAACAATGGTGTATTTTTCGTACTACTTGCAAAGGATTCCACTGGCAATCATGAAATTCAAAGTCACATATAGCTTGACACAGAATGCTCCTTAGTTAATTCTTATAAACAGCTAATAATAATTATAGGATTTGTAATAAACTGCTTAAATCTTGAGATTTTTGCTTTATAAATGACTGGCAACACATTAATTTAACTATCAATAGTTATATAATTATAGTATGTAGTAAGGCAGATTTTTTTTTATGTTGGTAGGAAAATCCGACATTTTGTGTCAATCAAGAAACTGTGCTGTACCAATGATAGCAACAAACAGGTATGCTGTTGCCCTTGTAATACATAACCTGCTTGTCACCCTTGTATTAACAACTGGTTTTCTTCACATTGTTTAGGCATTACATTATACTTAGGGCTTTTCTGCACATCCCATTCTCAAACAGTCACATTAGTTAACAAACAAAAAAAAAAGGGGGGGGGACTTACCGCTGTCAGAGCAGTCATTACCAAACTCTTCTCAATTGTGTGACTGGGGTTACTGCCCCTGTCGGACTCTCTCCCTGACTCTCCCTTAACCCTGCTTCTCTGCCTTAAGCCCTACCCAGCATGCTTTTCAATTATTTTTTTAAAAAATTAATCCCCCCTACACTTTTTTCACACACTTCTGGAGCTCTGGTGCTGTGCGTTAATGCAAGTTTGAGTTTAATTTTTTAAAAATAGAGGGAAGGGGGAACCACTTGGGAATACTGAGGAGGTGAGGGGGCAGCAATATGTGACTCCCAGTCACTCAACTGCCCCAGCAGCAACATTGCACCTGGAGGTTTGTGCAATTGCCAGGTCATTGACAGGTTTTCCCCATCAATGAAAAGGGATGGATTGGGGACAGCAGCTATAGGTCAGGGGCGTTGTCGTGCAATAAGTATTGCAAAAGCTGCTTTTCTCCCTGGTGTAATCGTGGTTTAAAAGCCATGTGTATTAATCTCCTTAAAATGTGTTAAATAAAACTGAATTTAAAAATTCAACTGTCAAGAAGTAACTTAATGAATCAAGTTAAGACGACAGGCACGTATTTCAAAGATGGATTTTAATCCAATGTCTGCCATTTTTATTTTACTTTCCAAAACTTTGCCTATGTTTTGAAAGAGATATTTCACAAGGAAAAGGGATGTTCACACTATGCCATGCTGGGTCAGCTTTTGCTAGTAGCTTGCTCTTTGAAATTACACAAAACATGTTCTCTAGCAAAATAGTAAAATTGCTCCATCTTTATCCATACAGAAAACAAACTGTATCCGTGGCTCATGGTCTGAGCAGGAAGGGAGATGTCTTACCCTTCCACTTTGAGCACCCTCTCTGCTCAGATCATAGGTTCCCTCTGCTAAATTGTTCACAGCTGTTACTAGAGGTGTAGGGATATGCATAAGGTACAATTAATATAATAAATTTGTGTATATGTTAAGAGGGAGGCAGGCAGACTTTCAGCATGCAGGATATACTTTTTTATCACTGACCTACCAAAGTCCACCAACCGAAGCTGACTGAAAAATAGTAGCTCAACAAGGTAGGCATAGAATTGCAAAAGATGAAAACAAGAAATAATATTTCACTTTAGGTACTGTGGTGGGGAAGCTTTGTGTTGTTGCTATTGGTGAACTGAAAAACCTTGCTGATCTACCATAAATCACTCGAGTGAGAAACCAATAAATTCCAGTCTCCTTTTTTTCCCTTCCCCTACATTAAGGTCTAGGATGTTTATGTGTCTGTTTTCTTTTTCTTTTTGTCAAACAACACCAGACCTACAAGATCCATCATGATGAAAAGTGTGCAGGAGACCAGTTTCAGTCAGGTTAGAAAATAGTTTTTCTTCATTTTCTTCATATAGCTTCATCTGACCATGCAGAAATAGTCCAGCTCTCACGCTGAAGAATAGTTGATATAATGGCAGCCCCATAGAAGTGGCTGAGAAGCCCCCATAATATAGCAATGGCTTTCCTGTTCTGCAATATCTGAAAGTTTGGAAACTCTATTATTATTATTATTATTATTATTATTATTATTATTATTATTGTTTATTTCTAAAGCGCTGTCAATGTACACAGTGCTGTACAAAGAGATAAAGCATTAAAATAAAAACCTGTCAAAGGTGTACAATCTAAAAATACAAAAACAATAGGTAAAATAAAAATTAATTAAAAGCAGGGAACAATTAAAAACAATTAAACAAGAAGATCCACTGTCTGCCCAAATAACAGAAGGAATATATGTATATTAGACAGTGTCTGAGAATGCCTCCCTGAACAGGATGGTCTTTAACTCAGATTTAAAAGTTGACAAAGAAGAAATGACCCGTGTTTGAGGGGGAAGAAGGTTCCACGAGTGAGGGATGGCAAGCGAGAAGGGACGGATTCGGGTTGGAGCACTGGAGATCCTAGGTTGGGACAGCAGGTCTTGAGTACTAGAATGGAGGGTACGGGTGGGAATGTAAGGAGAGAGAAGTTCAGATAGGTAAAGGGGAGCTAGCCCATGCAGGGCTTTGAAAGTTAGCAACTGAAGCTTATATTGGATACAGAAAGGAAAGGGGAGCCAGTGAAGAGAAGAAAGCAAAGGGAAACATGGTCAAAGCGGCGAGCAGAAGTAATGATGTGTGCCACTGAATGTTGAACAGAAATTAAGGGTGAGAGAGGGGGAAAAGTGGCAAGCTATAAGTCACTGTCATTGAGAAGACTTTCTCAATGGACTCCAATGATATGAGGACTTATGTTAGGCTTTTCATTCCCAAGATTTTTTCTGCATCATTTGTGTAGACCAGTAAAGAGAGGTGGGTTCATGGCAAGCAAGTAGGGGAGTATGATGCTGAAAGTCACATCCAGTGGAATGAAGACTGTAGAACTTTGAGTTCCATGTGGGAGAAAGGCACGATATAAATCAAATACATATATACTTGCATACACACATACTTAATTCCTGCTAGGGACATGTGCATGCTAAAAAAATACATCTGCATATTTAACATTCTTGGTTGTTGTGAAGATTTCCCTCACACAACAACCAAAAGTCCTGCAGAACTGATCTTCCTCCTGCAGGACTCACACTCCATGACCATTTAGTGGTCAGTCATCTGGCTATGTGCCTGTTGCCAAATGCAGAACAAGAAAGGCATCCCTGGGACCTCTGAGTGTCCTCCAGAGATCCCGAACGATAATGTCAACATAGCCAGACACATCTCCAATATGATCCACTCTCCACCAGCTACTAAATAGCCATTCAGGGGATTCAGGAAGAAGGTGAGTCCTATGGCAGTGTGGGAAAGGACACATATCATATTTGATGTGGATGGAACTGTATGATATCTCTCTTGATGCTGGTTCATAGCCATTGTGTTGTACATGCTGATAGTTCTCTGATTCATAAAGAGACAAGAAGTCAAGGAAGAGATTCCTCCTTCTCTAGAAGGAGGAAATTAACAATTACGAAAGGTACAGGAGATATGTCATTGCACCTGTCAATTGTATTAGCTTTAAGATGGCTAAAGCAGAGCATGGAAAAGTTACTTTTTTGGACAAAAGCTCCTTGAATCTCCCAGCCAGCATGGTCACTGAGAATCCATTTAGCTCATGTGCTATAGCCAGTGATGGAAAAGTTACTTTTTGGAATACAATTCCAGAATCCCCCAACCAATATGACCACTATGGTAAGGTGACTGAAAATAATCCTCCAAATTGGGCATTAAATGAAGTTTGTTTCTCTTCTTTGTCTTGTATATTCTATCCCCACTCCCTTCCAAACTAGAATTGATCATGCAGTGTTCTTGGGGGGTTTTCAATCTGTAAATGAAAAAAATCAACTCAAGAATTTGTACTCTTTACAAAGAGACAAATGTGGCTATGAAAATATGTACTGACCACTTTTAAAACACTCTCCTGTAATATTTATAGAATCTCACTCCTTCAGATGCAAGAACAGGAGGAAAGAATCCAGTGATGTCAAATCTATAACTTCTCGAAGTAGTGATGGTAAGCAAACCAATAGCGGCTATTTTTCTTACTATTGAAGTCATAAGTGAGTTGCATATTTTGAGAAACTCTGGGATCTGCATTAAAATGAGCAGTAGGAGCAATTTTTATACTGTTAACTTGAGTGAAGGGCATTTGATTTACCATTAAGGTTTTATTTCATCCACTTTTCAAATACCTTGGCTATTGAGTGTAGCAAGATGAGGAATCAGAATAATTTAACAATGGAAATATTTTGAGTAGAAGTAAACAATTTTCCCCCCCAGTAGCATAAGGTTATAATTTGTTATGTGAGCTCATTAATCTAAAAACATAAGATGAGATGAGATGGGATGGTAAGTTTTTATTTGTCTTTAACAAACCAAAATGTTTATCTTGACTGGCAGCCCCAAGTTTACAGAATCGTCGGTATTCATCAGTGGCAAGAATCCACTCTATGACAATAGAAGCCCCAATCACAAAGGTAAAAGTCCAAAATGTTCTGGTGTAATTTCATATATTGTCAACAGTCCTTTACCAGAAAGTAGTACAGCAAGGTTTATCAAGGCATTCAGATATCTTGTCACATTCTGAGTTTTTTCACAGGATGTTTCACATTGTCCCACTATGAAAAATTCTAATGATGAACATTGGCGCAAACAGGTTAAAGCCACTCATTTTGACTTGTAACTTTTTATACTCATGAATGCTAGCAAACGTTATTTATTAATTCAAAAGTCCTTGATTGCCTCTAAACATGTACCTACATTTAGTAGGCAATCATGTAGCCAAATGTACCTATAAACCCATGTGAAGTAGACGAGTGGTCTTTTTTCAAAAGTAGTTAGTGCTTAATTTTCATCATCATCATCATCATCATCATCATCATCATCATCATTTTTTTCTTATATCCCGCATTTCTCCCAACATAGGGACTCAAAGCAGCTAAAAGCAAATTTAAAAAACAATAGTTTGACAACATCACATTAAAATGTATAAATATAAATTTTAAAAAGCAAATAAACAATTGTAAAAGTTAAAACATTTATGAATTAAAATGTAATAATACGTTAAAAATACAAACCTTAAAATTTAAAACACATAACATTTAAATCCCAGCCCTTAGCAGCTTGAAAAGGCCTGACAGCATAAGATTGTCTTTATCTGCTGCCAAAAGGCTAGCAGAGATGGAGCCATCCTGGCATCTCTAGGGAGTTCCAAAGCTCATAAATCATTACATTTCTGTTGTTGTGTGCCTTCAAGTTGTTTTTGACTTAGAACAACCCTAAGGCAAATCCATCAGGGGGTTTTCTTGCCATGATTTGTTCAGAAGAGGTTTGTCATTGCCTTACCCTGAGGCTGAGAGAGTGTTACTTGCTTAAGGTCACCCAGTGAATTTCATGGCTGAGCTGGGACTTGAACCTTGGTCTTCAGAGTCATAGGGGCTATGCAGATGGGCAAAAAGGGGTGCTTTGAGGGTGACTTGTAGGTGTGGCCTTTAGATGACGCACGCCTAAAAGTCTCCAGGAAAGCACCCTCTACCCGTTGTATGCCAAGAAAAGCCGCTCCAAAAAAGAGCCGCTTTTTTTCTGCTCCTTTGGTGAAGATGCGCACCTTCGCATGTGTGTATGTATGCAGTGACACTGATGCACCAGAAAATTATTAGTATAAATGAATTGTCGCACATGTGGCAGAAATTTACCCAGCGACCTAGAGCATGTGCCCTACAATGCAAGCTTTAATTTAAAGCACCCTATGCTTCCAGGTGTGGATGCACTGGCACAGGTGCCATTGAATATTAGAACCCTAACCCTGACCCTAATTGTAACCCTATGCATGCACCCTAGCAACTGTCCTCTGTTATGACAATAAATGCATTCTGCTGCATGTACGCTTGCTGTCAGCATTACAGCAGTTTGCGTGAAAGAGGCTTTTGTGACCTCTTCTGTGCAGGTGTGCATAAGACCTCCACACGACTTCCTGGCATGACTGGGGGGGGGGGGCTCTTGGAGTAACGTTTGTCCGTGTGTCCTGTTGACCATCTCCCTTGCATGACCACCAGCTGCATGTATCAAGTCTGTCCACACAAACCTTCCTTGCATGTACCTCTCCTGTCCCCCCTGATCTATGTGGGACATGTTTTGTGGAGGATGATGGAGTAGGTGTCTTTTCAGTTGACAAACTCATTCCTTCGCCCCAAGGGTGGCACAATCAGACAGTGGCACCTGTCTACTGCACCCACTCCTTGGGGGGAAGCGGAGGTCGGCGAATCCTTGCATGATATGTGGGTGTATGACAGATCCTGTGCAGATGCACAGGGATGCCAAACTTCAGTCACCTTGTACACAGAGAGTGACAGACTGTATACCATCCTATGACAGGTCCTGTGCAAGTGCACAGGGATGTTTTCCTGCGCAGATGCACAGGTGTGGAGAGATGTTCCTGCACACGTGCGCATGCGCTTGAGAGAGAATGAAAAAAAATAATGCAGCCATTGCCGGCCCATGCGGTTGCTCCATCTCCCTTTGCAGTGTCCTTGGGGCTGGTGGTGCAGTTGCTGGGGCTTCAATACAGCCTCGGAAAAACTGCATTGACTCCCCCCCAGTGTGGTTGCTCCGTCCCCATTTAGGGCATCCTCAGGGCAGGCAGTGCAGTTGCTGCAGCTTAGGGAAAAGGCAACTTCAGGTCACCTTTTCCTACCCATCTGCATAGCCCCATAGTCCAACAATCAAACCACTGACCAGGTTAACTAGGATCTAAATTCATTTGTTCATCTAGTGTAGTTATCTAGCTATCTAGTAATTATCTAATAATGAGGCTCATTGGATCAATGCAGTTGTTGACTTAGCATCCAACAGTTGATTCAGTGGATCTTCTCTAGCTAGGATTAGCAACTGAATTTAGGCTGGTTACTAAAAACTTAAGCCATTATCAGCTTAACTTTCAGTTGATTAGTAAGGCCCTTTACAGATTGCCAGAAATAATGCAGCTTGAGGCCACTTTAACTGTCCTGGCTCAGTGCTAGGGAATCATGGGAACTGTATTTTTTTCTGAGCCTTCTCTATTAGAGAACTCTGGTGCCATGATAAACTACAGTTTTCATGATTCCTTAGCACTGAGCCAGGGCAGTTAAAGAGGCCTCAAGCTGCATTATTTCTGGCAGTCTGTAAAGTCCCTAAGTGAGACTAATTTTGATCATATAGGAAAATTGGTCACAGTTGTTTTGAAAGTTAAGGACACATTTGTTTTTGCTTTGTAGCTATTTTGCTATAATTATAACATGGAATTGCTAAAAAAAATAGACAGCTATTTTCTATAACAATAAGTAGCTTTTAGTTAAAGTATGGCCAGTATTCATTGCATTTCTGTTGACAAAACTGCTTCTACCAGCAGAAGCAGCAGAAGCTTTCTATCCCTTTCCATCCAACAAGACCCTCTGGGCAGCCTACAAATCTGCTCCTTAGGGCAGGGAAATCCTCTAGAGCAAGCTTTCTTGTGCTTCAAGGTCTGTCTGTAAACACTAGATTTAGGTCTATGTATTTCTTATTTCATACATCTTCAAAAAGACACATATATTGAAATGTCAATAATATGCAGACATGTTTTTAAGAAGCAAGACTGCTTTATCCAGTTGACAGCCTTTTTATATGCTACTTCCTTCATACTATCATGCACATGAAAAAAAAAAATCCTGTGATGACTTGAAAGCAACAATGCCTTTGCTATAGCTGACATTCCTTTCTATTTGTAACCCTGCAGGTCATTAATATTATCAATTCAGCTCAAGAAAACAGCCCTGTAACTGTAGCAGAGGCCTTGGAGAGGGTTTTGGAAATCTTACGGACTACAGAACTTTATTCCCCTCAACTAGGTACCAAAGATGAAGATCCTCATACTAGTGATCTTGTTGGAGGGCTGATGACTGTGAGTAAGAAGACATAAAATGAACCAATCAGTGTCATATAGTGTTACAATTCAGTTTTACAGTTGTGATGGTGTCCTGCTTCTGATTTTCAAAGCATCACTCAACAGTGGGAGGGGGCTGGAAACGTCACCATCCTTGCATTTAGCAGCTAAACAGACTTCCTTCGCTTGATGTAGCACTGAAGAATGTGGACGAAGCAGCTACAACTCCATAATTCAAGATTACGAATCCATGACAGCAATACAGAATGCCAGCCCTCATAAACACTATCAATACAAAAATTGTCAAGAACCAGCATAAATTTTATCTTTTGAAAAACAACCGAAAACCACCACAGGGGGAATATAATTCCTGCCAGGATCTATCAGGTGATCTCAAGGGAGATCATTCTATAACTAGGATGTTGATGCCAGGCCCTATGACAAACATACGCAACATTCACAAATGATTATTATTGTGTTTCCATTCCTAAATATGAAAAATAGTGATGTGTCCTAATGTCATGCTGTAAATCTATACTTCATTGCATTTTATTTTGGCTTTTTAATCTTTTCTCTTATCATTTCACTTCAGTAGGGTTAAATGGAGGAATATCATAATGTTCTCTCTGTATAAGCAAGAACTGTAGAAATGAACCGTAACCCTTGAAATCCTGTTCCATCATATGATACAGTTTATAAAACCTACTTAAAGAGTACACAATGCACAGTCATAAGAACATCATGAGCTTTGCTCTGGGTCTTCAAAGCAGATTTTTGTAGAGAGAATATGAAAAAAAATAAATACCCAAGTATATTTTTGCAAAGATGTACAGAAAAACAACAGAGCAGTTAGTAGAGTAATAGGTTTTAAGAGGGCATAGTGGCATGTAATACATCTTCCTTTTATTCATAAGTACTTCCAAAGTTTTCATATTACTTAAATCTATGGTCAGCCTTCCATAGGCACAGATTTTGCATCCATGGATTCAACCATCCACAGTTCCCCCTGCCCCCATTCTGAAAAGTAAACATTGATTTTGCCATTTTATATAAAGGTCACTGTTTTACTACCTCATTGTATATAGTGGGACTTGAACATCCATATATCATGTTATCCATGGGGGTCCTGGAATTAAACTATAGCACAGGGGTAGGCAACCTTTTTGAGCCGGGGGCCGGGTTGCTGTCCCTCAGACAATTGGGGGGCCGAAACACTATAAATAAATAAAAATAAATTTTTTAAAAAATTTAAAAAAAATATTCATGCACTCTCTCAGCCCCAGAAAAGCCATGGCAAAACCCCTGTGGAAATTTTGCCAAGAAAACCCCAAGAACAAGTAATAACAACAATAATATCATCATGGTGGGGGGCGTCGGCGGTGGCAGGACTGGCCTGGAGCCGGTCCAAAGGCCTTGGGGGGCCGCATCTGGCCCCCCCGGGCCGTAGGTTGCCTACCCCTGCTCTAGCAGATATCAAGGGCCCACTATATGTCGTGCCTGTCCTTCAACAAGCTCAGTCTGGAGTACATGACTTATGAATAAAAGGAAGATGTATTACATGCCACTGTATCCTTCCACCTTTATCATTTCAACAACACTGTGAGGTAAGTTAGATCGAGAGATAGTACTTAGCCCAAGGTCATTCAGTGACATTCATGATCTAGTGAGGACTTGAATCTTGACTTTCCAAGTACCGTATTGACACTCCAGCCATGAAAGTAATCATATAATCTGCACATGTAACATTGTGAAGAAAATTCAGTAGATACCAGTTTTCAATTCTAGCAGTCATGCAAAGTGTGTGAGAAATATTGTAGCTGCTTTCTCACTTGGTGGAAAATACAGCATCATCTTTATCTTGAAGCCAATGTTAGGTATCAACCCTTGGGAGTCATTTGATGGTTTGTATGATTCACAGTAAAGCAATGGGGACGGGGTGGAAGATTGGCAAAGGAGGTCCAGTCAGCTTCCCCTTCCCACCAGTGGCTGTGGCAAGGACTTGTGACAAAAGTCCTTCTTATGGTGGCCACAGCATCACTTGCTGGTGCGAAGGGATGGAAATATTATCCTCCTTGTCCCCCAGTCACAAGCTGAACAGACCTCCTTTGCCTGATGTGGCAACTGGCTCCTAGGGTAGGCATTTGTGTAGCTTAAAATGAGAGTATGTAGTCTTACCTGAATACAGATCACCTACAAATCTGTAATTCTGGGTTACAAGTCCATAACAGCAATAATGATTACCAGCTAATATTTACATAAATAAGCATTCACACACTTTGGCTTATATATTTCTGCGATTGTTTAGAACATAATAGTTATATTGCACGGTATATAAACTTAGCACTACCTGGTCCTTAATAGTTCCTTTTGCTTCTTTAACTGCAATGTCATTTGAGAGTGTACTTTTCTGTGATTTATCCTTAAGGTTTGAAAAGCTACATTGTATAACTTGTGTTTTACTTCATTTCAGGATGGCTTGAGAAGGCTGTCAGGAAATGAATATGTATTTTCTAAAAGTAAGTTCACATGTCAAACTCTTGTATATATAATTTTTTCATTTGTTGGTAACACTGTGGAACAGTTTAATCTTGCTCAGAATCAGAGGTACAAAGAATATTGAAATGCATGTTCTGTGGCCTAGATCCAATTGCTACTCTTAAACAGAGTAGATCAGTTCAGTTAATGGTATCTTCTTAAGTCAAAACCTATCTACGGTCAGTTTCAGTTTCAATGCTCTTACTTTAATTGAGACTAATAACTGGAATAAGATGTGCCTTGCCTTTAAAAATAAACTATCCTTTGAACCTTCTACATGAAGAGTCAGTTCTCATACAGCAATTTATTATTATTCACAATTTCCTGTTTCCAAAGCTCCTTATTACAAGCAGAACAGGTGCTATTAACCCTTTCCTGAATACATAGAAAAACATCTTGGCTGTATCATGAAAAATTGTTGTTTTAACTGACAATCAGCAACCACAAACAAGACCATTCAAAATTCTGTGTTTATACAAGAAACCTGTAAAGATTCAGGTCCTTATTACAGTCTTAGCCTGGAATTCTGTTGCTATGTTGTGGAATAGTCTATTACAATAATAGCTTACCCATGCTTGTTCAGGGATGGGAACAGAAGATTGCCCAGGAGACATGAATGGGAAGAATCTCAGAGTTGACAATCTTCTCTTCCCATCTTTACCACAAATAGGTCCACTTGCCACAGGGGCATCTCCTGCCATTGTAATCTAGGTGCCAATGTCAAATAATTTCTTGGCCTCAGTTTCTTAGTATGTTGATTTTCCAACTCAGTAAGGGTGATCCGTGTATCTACATGCTGGTGCTCATCTACATGGGTGTGATGATCAGAATCCTGCTGAACAAACTTGCTGCATCTTCTGATGGGCTTCTACATCCCTGTTCGCAACACACTGCTCAAGACTAATGTCCAAATGAGACAAGAAACACCAGCTGAAGAAAATACAAGTTGAGGCTAGGTTTTTCCCCCATACATAGCTTAGTTATGATATCAGAACATTCTAAAATCTAGGAGAATGTGAGGGCCAAAGTAAATGTGCCGTCAGTGAAATGTTGCACATAAAGCTGCCTCAATCACATAGAAAGAAGGATTCATTCATGGGTAGCTGTGTTGGCCATTTAGCAAATTCAAGCAAAAATCCATCAGTAATACCTTTATTGGCCAACCAAAATGCACGATATACTTGTTGCAAGCTTTCGAAGCTCCATGGGCTTATCAGGCAAGATGTTACAGACCAAACAGGAAAGAAGGAGTAGCAGAAAAGGAACATGAGTGAGGAACATAGAACGCTCCCCTGGTCTACAACTTGTCTTCCTGCAGCTGCGCTTTCCAGTTGTGCCCCCCCCCCCCCAGCTAAACCCATTTCAGGCACCTTCAAGGGAGATGAGCCTGGTATAAAAATTGCAGGGAGGTGAGCCAGTGCAGGAGGAAGTGTATTGTACTCCTTACCTGCATGCTCTCAAGATCTAGACAATTCCATGTTTAAAGCAAGGCATGAAAAAGGTAACTTGCCAAATGCTGGCTTAAATACGTAGATTTGCCTAGTTTAGGATGAAGGCTATATCTGCACTGCAGAAATAATCCAGTTTGACACCACTTTAACTGCCATGGCTCAATGCTATGCAATTTGGGAATTGTAGTTTTGACAGATCTTTATTCTCCTCTGTCAGAGAGCTCTGGTGCCACAACAAACTATAGTAGGGGTAATCAAACTATGGCCCGCGGGCCACATGCGGCCCACCAAGGACATTTATCTGGCCCACCAGGTGTTTTTGCCGCTGCTGCCTGTCCTGCTTAGCAACCGACTTGTCCCGGGCCCGCAGTGCGCATGTCCAGCCCTCCAATGGTCTGACAGACAGTGAACTGGCCCCGTTTAAAAAGTTTGAGGACCCCTGAACTATAGTTCCCAGAATTCTACAGCATTGAGCCATGGCAGTTAAAGTGGTGTCAAACTGGATTATTCTGCAGTGTGGATGCAACCTAAGACTTAATGGCCAAGATCCTGTTAGCATAATTACATTGGTCTAGGCCAGGGGTTGGCAAGGTTTAATTACCTGGGCCCGGTCGCTGGTCCCCAGGTATTCCGCCGGGCTGGGGGGGGGGAGAATGGCGGTGCAAGTGCTCATGCGCGTGCGCACGGCCCCCACCACCGCCAACCCCCGCCGCTGCATGCGCCACCGCGGCTGCCTTTTTGCAGGAGTACTGCGCATGCACAAACGAGTCACGCCCGCCATTTTGGCAAACAAAATGGCAGCCACAACGCGCGGGGCGGCGGCGCACACAGTGGCGGCGGGGGTTGCCGGGGGTCGGGTGCGGCTCGCGGGCTGTAGGTTGCCGACCCCGGTCTAGGCAGAAGGAGTGACAGAAATGGTACTGTAGTGGCAGAGAAAGTGACAGCAAGCGTAACAGTAATGGCCGGGAGGGCAGTAAAATTCATTTTCATTGCAAGCTAAAGCTGCCCTGCTGGCTCGATCTGCTCAGGAAAAGATGCCTGTCGCAAAAATAGCTATTTTTGTGCCATCATTCCTTGCCCCTGTGTTGGCATTAGTCATCAACAGAAATCTAGCCAGTGTCTACTGAGGATTCTTCAGAAATGATGCAGAGGCCACAACTTGTCTCTTTGTCATTTGGACAGATACCAACCAGAGCCATGGTCACCTTTCAGTGCCAGTTACCATCAATGATGTCCCACCATGCATTGCTCGCTTACTGGAGAACGAGGAGAGCTGGGACTTCAACATTTTTGAATTGGAAGCTGTTACAAATAAAAGGCAAGGCTTCTTTTTGTGTATATTAGATGAATGGACAGAAGTAGAAACTGAGAGCAGTTGCTGAACAAGCTGAGACAGGAATGAAGGGAATGAAGCCTGTATAACAATCTGTCCCTGGCAATAGGTATGGCTGTTGACACAGACAGTCTTGAGTAAGTTGTGCTTCCTCTCTCCTTGTTTCCTGGTTAATGTATAAAGCGAGTGTATACTCTGAAGGTGCCAACATATCCTTCTTTATCCTATATTAAATGTTTTGCTTCATGCTTCAGAACAAAGATGACAATGATCCACTGTTTGGATCCACCCTTAGATTGCATCTTTTGTGCTCCACTTCTCTCTCTTCCTTCAAAATCCATGTTTCCCATGAAATATGTGGTGTCCTCCCTCTCAAATGAAGCCAAATATAAGAACTTTTACATTTACTTTTATACTAACCATTTTAGCTATTACCATTACCTAGTCAGGCAAGCAACATTCATTAACCAGAGTATACCTGCTACACTACACTGTTAAAGTAGTAATGTGGATGTTATTAATTGCTGTAATTGTCTTTGTTTTAATTGACTTTTATTATTTTGCTTATTGTTTTACTTAGATTGTACGCCTTTGGCAGGTTTTATTCTGTTTTATCCTTGATTGTCTTTTGTACAGCGCTGTGTACACCAACAGCTTTCTAGAAATAAACAACAACAACAACAATAATAATAATAAAAAAATAGTATGGTACCACTTTAGCTGCTATTGCTTCGTCCTATGAAATCCTGGCATTTGTACTTTCGTGAAGTTCTTAGTGTACCCTGCATCTACTGTAGTTCAAGGGAATGGAGTAGAACACTCTAGCAGGGAATCCTAAGTATCTCACCAAACTACGAATCCCAGGATTCTGTAGGAGGGAGCTCAATATACCACCCTGAGCACACTTGAAGGAGCCTGCCATATAATGCCACTATCAAAATGTTGAAGACAGTCTTCCTTTGATAAGAATGTGTTCCTCTGCTCTTTATAAAGCGTCTTGTGTAATGATCATGGCATCATTTGTCTAATGAATTGAGGCTATTTCTAATTAAACATGTTAGAGGGATAGTAATTGATTTTCCAGTATAGTTTTCTGATTTCCTCTCTGATTCTTTTCCAGGCCATTGGTTTACCTGGGTTTGAAAATTTTTGCCCGCTTTGGCGTCTGTGAATTTTTAAACTGTTCAGAAGCTATACTACGAGCCTGGTTCCAAGTAATTGAAGCCAACTACCACTCCTCCAATTCCTACCACAACTCCACTCATGCAGCTGATGTCTTACATGCTACGGCTTTCTTTCTGGGGAAAGACAGAGTTAAGGTAAAACTTCTGCTGGGACTTTGATATCCCTGCTAGTCCATTGTTAACTCATTAGTTCATTTTTGAGTATTTAAAAACATTTATCAGAAGAAAGAGAGAAGAAAGATAAGGCAGGAGACAGTAGTCATAAACTACAGGAAGATAGGTTTTAATTAAGTGCTGGGAAGCATAACAACAAGTAAAAGACATATTAGCCATAGAGCAGCATGAAGACAACTAAAACAAACATTTAAAGCATTAAATCAGTATTTCTCCAGTTTTGTTGTCACTGCATCTATAAAACTTTTTGCAAAATTCTCAGTTTGCCAATGACATACTGACCTCAGTAAAAGTCCATTAATGAAATAGGCAGATTGCAGAATTATGTTCTCTGAAAGACCCTTAATGGAAAGAAGTCCCTCACTAAACAATCTTCTACAAATGATGCACTTTTGTGCAATAAGTTTTATAGGGAAATGTCACAATGAGGTGCATTTCCAAGTAATTATTTTGTTGCATTCTCAGAGGGTAGAAGTGAGCTGCAACTATGTCACTGTTAAAAACTGATTTTGCACTTCATATAGTTGTGTGTGGAATTCACCAAAGCAGTGGTTCTCAAAATGTGGGGCAGTACTCACTCCTTCAGTCACTATTTCTTCTCCCACCCATCCCATCACTGCCCCAGTTCTTGTGAAGAGGTGCTGCTGCATTAATATATTCATGTATATTCATGAACATATATGAGTGTGCAAATGAAAATATGCACACTAAACAAACAAAATATTTGTATTCATATACTACATTGAGCAGGGGGATGTGGTGTCTGTCTGCAGACCTAAAGGGGGTCACAAGGGTAAAAAGTCTGAGAATCACTACACCGAAGGGTTTATTTCCAAGAACAAGTAATTCTCAAAGAACTGCTGGGAATATCATCTCAAAGTTCTGTAAAATAGAAATAGGGGTTATACAAATTCATCCACACTTGGATGCATGCATGCGTCCCGCTGATGAGAGCTACATTTTATTTTTGTAAATATAGATGAGTGAGATTAAACTCTTTCTTTATAGGGAAGCCTGGATCATTTAGATGAAGTGGCTGCTTTAATAGCTGCAACAGTTCATGATGTGGATCACCCGGGACGGACCAACTCTTTTCTGTGCAATGCAGGCAGTGAGCTAGCTGTTCTGTATAATGACACTGCTGTATTGGAAAGCCATCACACCGCTTTGGCTTTCCAGCTCACAGTAAAAGACAACAAGTGCAACATTTTTAAGAATCTCAACAGGTTAGCTTCTTCTTTGTTTTGTGAGTGTGAAGAGTGTCTGGATAATCACCAATATGTATGAAATCTCTCTTTCCCAAAATTCATGTGTCTGAAATTCTCTGAATGTTAATTTACAAGTGTCTGAAGATACGGAGATACAGTGGTACCTCTACTTACGAAATTAATTTGTTCCGACAGCCATTTCGTAAGTAGAAAATTTCGTAAGTAGAAGCAAATTTAACATTGAAATGCCCTAATCCGTTCCAGGCCCCCAGATTCAAGCTACAACTCAATACAAATGTATAATACAGGATTATTTCACAAAAAGCCAAAAATATCACAAGCCAAAAATACAGTCCTGAATATCAGAAGCCACAGAAGCCAAAAATACAGTCCTGGAGATCAAAAGCCAAAAATATCAGAAGCCAAAAATACAGTCCCGGAGATCAGAAGCCACAAATATCACAAGCCAAAAATACAGTCCTGGAATTCAAAAGCCATTTAAGTCCTACCTTCCTGGATCTCAGAAGCCACCAATTTCGCTAGCCACACTTCCTCTCCTCTTTCGCAAGCCCAAACAGTGCTGCCTAGCTGAATTTTGCTAGGCAAACACTTCCTCTTTCGCTAGCCAATACAGTGCTGCTTTGCTAGATTTTGCTAACCAATGGCATGCCACG
The DNA here is from genome assembly GCA_026167975.1 of Phrynosoma blainvillii. NCBI lineage: Eukaryota > Metazoa > Chordata > Lepidosauria > Squamata > Phrynosomatidae > Phrynosoma > Phrynosoma blainvillii. The sequence continues at coordinate 51,584,693 of JANUYF010000002.1, read as the reverse complement.
AAATTCGGAGAGCAGCTCGTTCGCGCCAATTTCGTAAGTTGGAACGCTTTCTTAAGTCGAAGCAAATTTTTTTGGGAGGCGCGTTTCGTAAGTCGAATTTTTTGGTAGAAGAAGCATTCGTTAAGTAGAGGTACCACTGTATATCACTGACAACAGGCGAGTGACTTATCTGTGGTTATAAGTATTCACTAGCGTATGTCTAAAAAGTGTGGAAATGCCTGTATTTAGACATTGATATTTTTCAACAAAGGCAGCAGTTAATAATAAAGGCAGCAGTTAATAATAAAGATTTTACTCTAATACCAAAAACAAACCTATTACAAGTCAACCTAGGCCTACTAGAAACCCAACTGCATTGGACTACAACTTCCAGATTGGGATTCTGGGAGTTATAGTCCAGTGCATATGGATGTGTGTGAAATTGGGGAATTCTGTATTGCTGGGTTGCACTTCACTGTTGCTCTTCAAGTAGATGCCTTAGCAGTCACATAAAAGCCATAACTACTGTTATGGACAGTAGTCATGGGAGAACAACAGAGAGGGTTCTCTGAGTTGTCTTTCTTCTTTCCAGAAATCATTATCGAACTCTTCGCCAGGCAATTATTGACATGGTTTTGGCAACAGAAATGACCAAGCACTTTGAGCATGTAAACAAATTTGTGAACAGCATCACTAAGCCTATGGCCTCTGAGGAAACCAATATCAATGTAAGTTCCAGAATGCAGATTGGTTTGTTAGTTGATACCTTTTGTATGTTTTGCTATGGATAGTTTTTAAATATTTGTTTTCATTTTAACCACTATTGTATTTCGTGCTATCGACTCCAAATTTAATCCAAACAATTAAAATTTAATCCAAAGAATCCAGGAATCCAAAGGCAGAAGGCCATAGCACCCATGATCTTGGCAAAATTCTTTGTTGCTGTTTTGGCTTCTTGTTGTTATTGTGTACCTTCAAGTCATTTCCAACTTACAGCGACTCTAAGGTTAACGTATCATGGAGTTTTCTTGGCAAGATTTGTTCAGAGGAGGTTTCCCATTCATTGCCTTCCTCTGAAGCTGAGAGTACATGACTTACCCAAGGCCACCTAGTGGGTTTCATGGCCGAGCAGGAATTGAACCCTGGTCTCCCAAGTCAAAGTCCAACACTCAAACCATTACGCCACACTGACTCTTCCCTTCTTTTCAAGCTGTTGCAATTTTTATAGCTTTAAATGCTGTTGTCTTCACATTCTGTACATTTCTCTTGAACTTGTATACTGCTTTGGAAATTTTACCAAAATGGAGATGAGAAGAAATCTCTTAAATCAGAAATTGGTCGTGTGCAGGGTCACTAGATGCATACCACACCAGGGCCTCTTTTGCTGCAAATGCTTCCCACAAGGCCCCCTCCACAGAAGATTCTCCCCCCCCCCCCAGCCATCAAAATATGATTTTTCCCCTTGGAGGCTTCAAGATGTATTTGTCATACATGAAGGACTAGGCTCCCAGAGCCTCAACCCCCTGCACCCTCTGCCAAATAAAACAGAAGTACAGTCATCCCTCCCGAATTGCAGGGCATCCGTTCCAGGACACCCCCCTCATGAATGAGGAAAATTGCAAATATTCAAGGCCCATTGGTTATAATGGGTGTGCACTCCCGTGCATGGTGTTGCATGCGCACCTCAGGCACGTGCCTCATTTTGTCCCTCCCCACTTGCCATACATGAAGGACTGAGACCGTGGACGCAAAGTCCACAAACAGGGAGGGACAAATGTACACTAAAAGCTACTTTTTATTATTTTTTTCAAGGCTAGCATGTCCACGGAGGATCCTGGAGACCAAAAATTGGCCACTGGATCTTCCAAAACCACCTCCCCATCTTAAATGAATAAATATCATGGAAATTACAAGGCACTGTGTTGCAAGACCTTCCTAATGGTATAAGAGAGTATATAACATAGTCTGTAGCATGGGTTAGACCAGGGGTAGGCAACCTTTCCCCTTTAAGGGCCGAGGGACTTCAGCTCCCAGAATCCCAGGAGCTATTGGCCAACATGGGACTATTGGCCAACATGGCTGAGGCTTCTGGGAGCTGAAGTCCCTCGGCCCTTAAAGGGGAAAGGTTGCCTACCCCTGGGTTAGACTATTGGTTCATCCAGCCAGCTAGTGTTTCCTGTGGCTGGCACTATTTCTCTGTCTGACTTACATTAACTGGAAAGGCCAAGGGTTGAAGCTGGCTGTGCATGTGCTGTACGCATGATCTATAAGCCTTTCTCCCTATGGATAACTATATATATAACTGTGTTGTCCATAGAATCTTGCATTATCTACCACATGTTCTGCCAGTTAATTGCTTTCAAGAATTATATAGTCATATTATTTATGGAAATCTTGCAGTATCTATCATATGCTCTACCACTAAAGCATGGATTATGAAATAATTAAATGGCTGTCCATAAAATCTTGCAGTATGCACCATGCAGTTGTTATGTTAAGGGGGGGGGAACGTTGTCCTCCAAAAAAACCCAAAAGCCTTTGTATGTTACATACTGTATGGCAGGGGTAGGCAACCTAAGGCCCGGGGGCCAAATGCGGGCCCCCCGAGGCCTTTGGACCAGCCCCAGGCCGGTCCTGCCACTGCTGCCGCCTGCCACCCCCCCCCGCCATGATGATATTGATTATAGTTGTTATTACTTGTTCTTGAGGTTTTCTTGGCAAAATCTCCACAGGGGTTTTGCCATGGCTTTTCTGGGGCTGAGAGAGTGTGCATGCATATTTTTTTTAATTTTTAATTTTTTAAAAAAATATTTATTTATTTATTTATTTATGGTGCTTCGGCCCCCCCAATTATCTGAGGGACAGCAACCCGGCCCCCGGCTCAAAAAGGTTGCCTACCCCTGCTGTATGGACACAGGACAACTAATGCCAGCAAGACACCAGACCTCAGTACCTTTGTAGTTGAGAGGGCTTAAATGAACACTGAATGTGCATCTGCATCTGACCACTGACCAAACATAGCAGTATATAAATATGAACCTAACCCTTTTTTCTGTTCTTCTTTTTACATTCTTCATTTTGTTTCTCTTCATGTTTTAATTGTTCTCATTATAAAAAAAAACTGAGGCTAACTAAACCTTCCTGATAATTTAGAACATTTTCCCAATTACAAAATTATGGTAATGTCTAATAAATTTAAATAAGGAGCAGATAGTTTCACTTGTTTATTCTTAACTCATAAATTTCCTTCTAGGCTACTAAGTAATTATGATGGGTGATCTCTCTTACATTGTAGGCAGGGTTTGTTTTTGTTTTTTTAAATGTCATGGTGTTTTCATAATGGCTGTGAGAAAGTGTGCTGAACAGCACTATAACTGAGTACCTGTTTTCCAGAATGAGGGCAGTGACTGTGAATGTACAACCAACCTCAAGAGCTTTCCAGATAACCAGACACTGATCAAACGCATGATGATTAAATGTGCAGATGTTGCAAATCCATGTCGCCCTCTAGAATTGTGCATTGAATGGGCAGGGAGAATTTCTGAAGAATATTTTGCACAGGTATGGCTTTATTGTAACTATTATTTCAAACTACCTGAGAAGACAAACTTATTTTCTGCAGTGGATTGGATTGACACTCTATGCGCCTTTTAGGTGCCTTCTGACCTATGGTGAACCCATGAATTTCACAGGCAAGGAACACTCAGAGATGGGTTTGCCAGTTTCTTTCTCTGGTCTACATTAGAGTCCTGCTTAAAGCACGCTCGTTGAAATCAATGAGATTTTCAATCATAATTTACTAAATTCTTATTGATTTCACTGTGTCTTTTGTCTAAATCTGAATCCACCCGTTAATCAGCAAATTAAAATAAAGGCATACATTACTATACTACTTTTAATGCCTAAAAGTGGCCTTGCAGATTACTGGAAAGCATGTACTAGCAGTATTTTGATCTTGTGTCATCAGTAGCCACTTTATATAGCAATATGAACTTTGCTTGCAGTATAAGTAATTTAAAAAATTAGATCAGGGAACGTTGCAGAGCACCAGAGAAAGGTAATGTTGGAGGACATTGATGCCAGTGAACACCATGTTGGGGGTCTGAGGTTTATGCTAAACTTGCAGAGGGTTCCTGTTCTAGGTTCTGTTTGTTGTTACTATTTTTAACTTTCCAAGCAATTCCACATTGGACAGACAGTTTTGGTATGAATATCAACATCATCCCTATATACATAGAAAACTAGAGCATTATAGTCACTCTTTTGAATTGTAACTCCCACAGCCCCCTAGCAAACTGGTTGGGGGATTTTCAGAATTACTTCAACAAAGTAATAATGCTGGATTATACCAAAGGACCACCTAGTCCAACATGTTATTTCGCACAGGAGAAATGCCTCTGTTTAATCTGCTTTTTCCTGGCATCTGGTATTTAGAGATACTCTGCCCCAGATACCAAAATTCTGTATGTTATCATGGCTAATAGAGATAAATTATATTTTACAATTTACATAAAATTCTTTGTTTTCACAGACTGATGAAGAGAAGAGACAGGGACTACCAGTGGTTATGCCAGTATTTGACCGAAACACCTGTAGTATTCCCAAGTCTCAGATTTCCTTTATTGATTATTTTATAATGGACATGTTTGATGCTTGGGATGGTAAGAAAGTCCATTTCTCTTTTTTTTTCTGTTGAATAACTACTTCTGTATTATTTCACCAAAAATCCAGCAGAGTATGTAAGTTCAAATCTATCAAGCCAGGAATTTTGTATTAAATAATATCCTTTCATTGTATATAGCCAACATCCTGGGGAATCATGCTAGCAAGAACATCATTATTCGGGCAGGAGGATACTTGGGAAAATGGCTTGTTCATGCTGGTTGTGTAGTATTGATGGTGAACAAAAGTGGGCAAAGAGAATTTCCAGCTTTTATATTGTTTTAGAGTTCTCCAATATGGCATCCAACTGATGTGTTGGAATGCAACTCTCATTCTGGGAACTGCACTCTAACTGCATTTAGCAGGTACAGATAGGGGAAGGCTTACTATGTGAGCCTCTCAGTAAAAGCTGGTCAGTTTTGGTTGGCATCCTGTTGGCGTCATATGCAGGTATAACTACACACTGTGCCAGCATATATACTTTTGCAAGCCTTGCAGGAAGAGAGATCCAGTATCTCTTTCCACAAAGTCCCCATTCTGGCACACAGTAATCCCCAGGCACTGATCAGCTGCAAGGGTGCACCCAAGCTCATTTCAGCTGTCCTTGAGCACTGAGGCACAGAGCAGTCTTTCACTTGGGGTGGAAGCTCCTCCATCCCTCCATGCTCAACAGAAACTCGAATGAGCTTGGGCACAATCTCACAGCCAATAGTGCTAGGGCTATTTGAGAAATTCAGTCTCTGTGAATTATGCTGCAAACTAACACAATTTGTGCCTTACACACTATCATTAGAGTTGGAACTTAACTATCCTTCAGACTGTGCAGTTCCCCAAAGTTCATAAAGTTGTTTTAGTTCAATTTTGTTAAAATGTGCATTTTCAGATAAAATGCATTTATAAAAACATATTTCAAAGTAAATTATATTTAGGAATGTATGGCATGATTCTAGATCAGCTATTTAACTAAATAGTGTCTGCTGTCCCACCCCCCCAATCCTGACTTACTGGGCAACAGCCACTGCGAGTGCTGGGAGTCTGTTCTCCTGTCAATCAGGATGCAGTTGATTGATGTTTCCACTACCCTCCTGCAAGCAAGATCACTGTTGCGATTCCTCCTTACACTGGAGATTGCTGGAGGGAAGATGGTGGAAACAATATTCTGCCATGTTCCAGTTAACAGAACAGATCCCTATCACTCGCAGCACATGATGCCTGGTAAGTGAAGACTGGGGGGACTTTTACAAACCATACATATTCCCTACACCAGGGGTCGGCAAGCTACGGCCCGCGGGCCAGTTCTGGCCCAGGGCCCTGCACTTACTGGCCCCTGCCGCCGCCTGCCACCGCTGCTGCGAGTTTTGGCAGCTGTGCGCGTCACGCTCGCCATTTTGTTTTCCAAAATGGCAGCCGTGACGCGTTTGCGCATGCGCAGTACTTCCAACTGTAACATTTTGTTGCAAAGTCCCACTTGAATTCTTCTTCTAGAAATTACCTTCTGATGCTTGCTTCATATATGTAATGTAATGTAATATGTGATCTTCCAAATCATAACAGTTGATAAATGCTATTCTGAGAAATATTTTGTGAAATTGACCATTCATTTGTAAAATAAAATTTGCAGTGTTATTTCTCTCTTTTTCTCTCTTCAAGCATTTGCACATATACCTGTCCTGATGCAACATTTGGCAAATAACTACAAACATTGGAAAACATTAGATGAGTCAAAGTGTAGGAGCCTCAAGCTTCCTTCAGAGAACAATAATGGAAGCTGAAGGAAGGAAATGGAACATCATAGCCTACCACTCACACTGTGAACCATTTACTGGTATGGATCCCAAAGGGGTAGATTTTCTTTCACAAAGAAGTAACCAACAGGTCAACAAGGAGAGGAATATTGTTTCTCAGCTTCAGATAAGTTCTACATTCTACAAAACTTTTTTTTTATACCGGTGATAATCTAGAGACCAATAAATGCTTTATAAAGCTATCCTCTTTTTTGGCACAATTGATCCTTTTAAAGGTAGTTTTATAAAATTGTTATAATTTGTCAGATGACAGAATTGGTACAATTTTGTTTGCAAACTAAAATTGATTTAGCATGACAGCCTCATATGGTATTCTCATATATATATATATATATATATATATATATATATATATGAGAATACTGTTATGTTATGGTTTGTTACTGTTATGATTTGGAAGATCACACACACACACACACACACATATATAAATATGCATATATATGATCTTCCAAATCATAACAGTAACAAACCATAACATAACAGTTATGCTAAAGAAAGCTAGCTTCTTTGGTTGGAATAACTACCAACAGTATTTGATAAAACCTGTCATTTTAGGAAAGCCTCGTTTACAACATAAATGCTTAACATAATGCAAGAACTCTTCAGAGAACAGAGCAAGGAACTTGGGAAAACCAGCAAATTCAGCTGTGCTTCAGTGGGAAGAAATGATGGTTTAAAGATCAATCAGTTACTTAAATGTAGCTTCAGTCCTGTCAGAAAACACTGTCAGCTGTTTTATGTCACCCATTAGATGCCATTAAATATTTTTCAGTTTCACAAAGGCACAGTTACAGTGATCCAAACCTGTCCATGAGTACCACTTTCCTCTATACGGTTCAATGTCATAGAAGGCAGTCAATATGTACACAAAGAGGTGGACCATTGCCATAAAGTGGGGACACTGGTTTTTGTGCACACACAGAGTCCTTAGATGTTTTGCTTGTTCAATCAACTTTTTTCTAACAGTAAATTGGAGAACAAATTCATACTTTCTTCTGCCTTCAAATAGCTGACAGTGAGCCATATTATCTGAAATGAAGGACTTGCACCCCATCCTAAAATACCAGGCTTAAATTCAATATGATGTTTACTACAGTGCTACAATTTTCGACCCTCTGCAGTTCTTTCTGACACTAAAAAGTTGCTGTGGAGTTTCCCAGGTCCCCAGAGCATGTTTTAAGGTTTTTAGAAAGTAGTGGAGCTTCCTGACACTTGCATTCATGGAGGCTGCTTCCACAACCACAGGGACTGTATTTAATATTGCTCTTGGTTTGTCACAGCAGCAGCACCCTGCTCCATGTTGTTAAACAGTATGGGGCAGGGGTAGGCAACCTTTCCCCTTTAAGGGCCGAGGGACTTCAGCTCCCAGAAGCCTCAGCTATGTTGGCCAATAGTCCCATGTTGGCCAATAGCTCCTAGGATTCTGGGAGCTGAAGTCCCTCGGCCCTTAAAGGGGAAAGGTTGCCTACCCCTGGTATGGGGTGTCCACATATATGTTTAAAATGGGTGTGGTTGCAGCAGGTCTTAGGAGCAGTCTGTATTAGATGCTTGTGAGCCATAAGAAAAAGAAACCCCTACTTTTATTTTTAAATATATAAAAGCGTGTATATACACACGTGAGCCATATTCAAAAAGGTCTCTGGAGTCCACATCTGTGCAGAGGTCTCTTCGCTTTCTAGAAGGGAGACAGATGCTCATGCACAGTGTTTCCCAAACAGAGGATAGGAATCCCCCTGTGCCTTGATAACCTGGACTTTGATAACCTGGACTTTCACCACTCTTAAGTAGTCTTTAAGACACTGACCATAACTTTAAGAAACAAAACCATGTATATCCTAAACCCAGAGTTCTGTAAAAATTTTAAAAAATATCTAATTTTCTTAAAAATATCTAAAAAATATCTGTGAAACTTTGTATGAATATTCCTTCCAGAGCCAAATAAAAGCAGAATAAATAGTGTATCCCTAATAAGATTCATTTTAATTGTGATAAAGAAATTGAATGTAGAATATTCCCACTGGAAGGATGAAAATTTTCTTTCAGCTACCAAAGCACAAATGTCTTTATACTAATTGTACTCATACTCAGAGATTATCCTGTGAAAACCCCATAGTAAGTGATGAATGGAAGTTGTCCCTCTACACAACTGCCATACACTGCAATAGGGCTCTCACCGGGGTTACTTCTCACAAATTGTGCTATTTTTCCCTGAGAAGCACGAGCCTAGCTTTGGACCAGTAGGTTCCTTAAATAAAGTCACTAGTTTAGACAATCATTAATTATTGGCTGTTGTTCACAAAGACCTTCTAACCATCTGACTGATATTTAGCACTGTACATTAGAAGAGACTCTTCAAAAGCTGAAATGTAGATAATTTTACAAGTATTACACTGCCCATTAAAAAGGACAAGACTTTTTAAGTTTTGTTGTCCAGGTTGGTAAACCAGGTGAAGTAAACTTCTGAAAAAAATGACAATGATTGTAGCTTACATAATGTGCCAACATTTTTTCAATGTTTTGTATCAAGTTATGTAAAATAATGTAAAACGCTCATAATTTCCATGCTCAGAAATGTATATAAGCTATATTTTTGTTAAATTCTAATACTGAACTTACATTGCTATGTATTATAAAGCAACATTGTGCTGTTTCAATAACTGTATTCACTGCAATATTCTTAATTTCTGTTATGTACTATCTTCAAGGCCTATATCTGATTAAATTTTAAATTAATTTTTATTCACATAGTTTTACCTCTAGTTTTATTTATCCTGGTTGTGTCTACCATAAACTCTATACGAAGAGAAGAGAAGAGCTCCTTCTACCTGTGGAGGCTTCCATTCCAGTTGAAGAATCCTTATAAAGGAAATGGGAAATGAGACTATCAGTCATGTTCAATTCACCATCCCCCTGTGCCAGCTCCTTTAACTTCCAGAGATGTGGTGGCATTTTGGAGGTGGTAGTGCTGTGGATGAGAGAACTGGCCAAGATACCCTGCCCCTTTTCTTCTGTAGATGGGGGCTTTTTGAGAAACTTCTACTCGGGTTGCTTCTGCCTGTGAAATAACGGCTGCATCCATCCCTTTATTCTTCATACACACCTACACATACACTCACCTGGTGTTTTGTCTGCTCAGTTTAATTTTTCTTCACTCACAAAATAAAAAGTGATGGAGACTGGAGCAATGTAAATATCACATAACAAGTTTGGAGTTCAAGAAGATGACATACCCTCATACATTCTGCCTATTTCTAGGGCTTCATTAGCAAAGAGCCCCAGTGTATTAAATTCCTCCCTTAGAACAGGCTTTGCATTTGCCTCTCTCTGGGTCTCTCTTGACCATTATTACTCACTTGGATTGTTCCATGGAAGTGCATGCTTCCATGAATGAGGAAGCAGCTTTGTCAAAACATCTCTACTCTCCTAAACAAAATCTTTGGCCAATTTTTATACTTTTTTGAAGAAGTGACTGCTTCCTCAAAATTATATGCCCTCTTCCATTCATTCCCATGGACGCTGGATAAATTGGCTGACTGCATATAGGAGTGATTTCCATGGGGCAAGAACACTTCTACCTGCCATTCATAGGCCACAAACTTTTGTAGAGGCTAGTAGGCAGCATACCCTCCACAGCCAGACAGAATGTGGAACATCTGTGAGTTTTCCTGGAAAGCCGTCACAGATTTTATCTGTTTGGACTCCCAGAATTTGGCATGCATTCTAGATTTTGGCAGACATTGAAAGGAACATTACTTAACATATGATGTGCTTCAGCAGTGCAATACAAAAACAAAACAAAAACAGAACTGCAAGATGAAGTACAAGTTAACTGCTCACATCACTTATGAAATGCTATTCCTTGACCACTCCTATTTGTTTTAACATCTGCTAATAATATAGATTACTCTTGGCCAAAATCCTATACTAGGGATGTGCAAAGTAAATCTCTGTATGAAGGATTATCTGTTGTGCAACTGAATGCACAATCTAATGCAAAACCAAAGGACCACTATCACCAATTTCAGCAGAAGTCAACCAATATTCATCAGATAAGAGTGCACTTCGGCCACATACTCAATTCCACTTCTGTCACTTTGAATTGAATGCAGACATTTAGTATCAGACAAAACTGTCCCACTGCTTTGTTGGGAAAGCTTACATGTGTGTCAGTCACCAAGAAGAATACAGCCAATGTTTCAAATGCACAAAACTATCTGGCTTCTATGGAACAATAAGAAATTGAGAGCAAGATATCTGTTTAACTATATAATTCAAGAACAAAATTATACAAAATTTATTTTAAATACTTAAGATTTCAAACAGCTTATTGCACTCACTCATACTTCCATAGTTAATCACATTTAAGGGATCTTAGATCCTAAGCTGCAAATCTTCACTTTGTTCCAATTTATGAAATAGCATTAAGCTGCGCAATCTAGATTCCCGTTCTCCATCTTTCCACAAAATAATGAAGTTATCAGCAGAGCAGGTTGCCAGGCCATGTTCAGTGAAGAACAGGAACATCTGCAGGGAAAACTATATTGTAAAACCTAACATATTCAGTTATTTGACTTTTTCTATACACACACAAACATACTAAAATAACTCCTCTCTCTAGATGGTAAATTCAACATTAATGCAAGTCCTTCAAGAATCGTTTATATGGACAACAACCTTAACTGGCTAGTCAAAAGAAGGAATCAAATAATAGAATGGCAAAATATACAAGATGCAATTTAAGGCAGCATCAAGTGTTGATCCACCTCTGTAGACCAGTGGTTCTTCGTTATTTGGGGATGTTTTGATTTTGAGTTCCTGCATGGCAGGGGGGTTGGACTGGATGACCCTTGTGGTTTCTTCCATCTCTATGATTCTATGATTTATTCGCCACGAGGTCCCTTTAAATATCTTTTGTTGCTGCGGACCAGCCAGACTTAACTCAAGATTAAAAACCCTCAAGTGCATCAAACATGGCTTATCCACAGAGAAAGGGGACACAATTTGTGCCTCATGAGACTCTTAGTATAGTATAAAGTTTTTAGAACTCCGGCCCAGAAGGGGTGGCAATGAGGACGATGGAAAGGCTTGTGGACCCATCCTTATATTAATCATATCAATCCAATCACAGTATTGTCATTGCCAATCCTGCCTACTTTCCGAAATCAGATGGGACTGGGTCTTTTGGGCAGGGTGCTATCTTAACCCACAACTGGGAGAGGCCACTTGTGGGAACTGGTTCTACAGGGAGAAAGAGGTGCGCTCTGTGCACAACCCTCTCAAGCCCTGACCAACAAGATGGGCACCCTAGTACTTTTCCCTTTTCCAAGCCCTTCTCTTGCAATGCAAGAGAGCCTTTTCCTTTTCCTCCTTCTCCCTACCATTGGGGTCCCTAGTGTTGGACACCAATGTGGTGTCCTGCTTGAGCTGCTCCTGTACCAACTCCATCATCTGTCTGCCTCCTTAGCAAGGGAAACTAAGATGGTCTGTCCACAGAGAAAAGAGGAACAATCTACATCTCATGAATAATGTGAGTAAAAAAAAGAAGGGAATGCCAGCCTCTTCATGGTTCTCTCACCCCCTCCAGCACTTCCGGGCTAGAGTTTCTATGACCCCAGCCTGGAATTGCTGGGGTGTGTGTGAGAGGAGCACAGAAAAGTTCACTCACCCTTCTTTTTTTCTTTTTCTTTTTTTTTTGCTCGTGTTTGTGAGACACAACTTGTGCCTCCTTTCTCTTGCACTTCTTTTTTTGCTTGAGCTTCTCCACTCTTTTCACCCACCCCAGACCTTCTGGGCCAGAACTTGCACAACTCCAGCCCAAAAGACCTGGGGAGGGTGAGAGGAGCATGGAGAGGCTCATGCGCCCTGCTTTTTTTGCTTGTGCCACTCAAGGCTCTGACAGGCTCTGGTGCTGGTGGAGTGACCGTGCAAGACTAAAAAGGAGGGGATGGAGCTCTCGCACAAGAGCATACGCTGGGCTGTTCAATGGGTTTCTCCATTCTTTCCCCAAAGATTCAAAGTGGTGGTGGAGGTGTTGTTTGTTGCCACACATCATGTGTCCCACTCATTCTGCATCTCTACAGCCAACTGCGGACTTGCAACTGATCACTGGAAGAGAAGGCCCATGGCAGAGCTCACAGTGCCTGCATGAAAGAGCAAAGCAGCTTCATTTATATACCGCTTCATATCGCGCTATGGGATGTCTAAGCAGTTTACAACTGTGAGCTCATTGCCCCCCAACAGCTGGGTACTCATTTTAGCGACCTTGGAAGGATGCAGGCCTGAGTCGAGCCTCAGCCCTGGCTGGTATTGAACTCGCAACCTTGTGGTCTATGAGTGAGTGGCTGCAGTACAGGCATTTAACCACTGCGCCACCAGGGCTGAGGGAAATGACCCTCAGAGGGAAATGACCAATCACAGGATGGGAGGGGGAAAGAGAAGGTGCCTAAGCAGCTTATTTCTTTCACTTTCTCTCCTTTTATCTTAGACTCTAAGAAATGTTATGAGCTTTTACAGTTCAGACTTAGAGCTTTTAACTGTAAAAGCTAATAACATTTATTCAAAGCTTTGTAGACTCCTTATGAAGTGACTGCAGGGGATCCGTTGACCACAGATAAAGAACCACTGATCTAGACAGAGATTTAGGTCTAGAAAAAGATGAGGCTAAGGGGTGTTTCCAAGGTCAGTATTGCTGATGATAATGATGATGACGTATGCCAGAACCCATCTCTTCTGCTGCCAACCTAGCCTTGAAAAGGTAATCTATAGCATTGTAGGTCTTCCAGGTCCCTCTCCATCAAACATCCATGATGAGATGACTGGTATCTTCAGAAATTCCACCAGAATGTAGCCAAGTGCAACTGCCTCTGACATTACTTTGGAAGTGCAGTCACCAGAGTGGTGAGCTCACTTGTATTTGTTGCGCTGCCAGGGAATGGCCTTCTTGCTAGAAGAGCAACACTGCATTTCTTTGATCATCAGGAACATAGCGAATGAAGGCTAACATCTTCTCCCATAAGAAGCATTGGTAAGCTGACATACATGCTTGCATGTTAGCTACTTGTATTTCAAGGGCTGCTGAAGAATGGCTTGGCAGACTAGCTTGGTGGTCTTGGCAGAGTTCCCACCATGCCACTCAGCTTTAGAACATTCCTAACCCATTTGTGTGCCATTTGTGTTTGAGGCACAGAGACCACAAAGAAGCAGCATGTTTCACAATTACAAGAATGACATCAACAATTTGTTACAGACCTGTACAGCTGAAGAATGGCCAATCAAATCCCCAATAAGATCCAAGGAGAAAACAGTGGTGCTCTCTGGTGTCTTTTTAGCTATGTGATTGACTTGCTTGTTTGTCCTTCCAAATCCCCAGATACTGAAAAAGCCTGAACATAAACAAGGTTAAAATAAAAATTAAAAAGCACCGTGTATGAAATCTTCATTCTCAGATCATGTTCTGCTTAGTCTTCACTCTGACCCTCACAAACATTCTCTAAGAACTGGGCATCCAATCAAAGTATATCAGGTTCTGAAAGCAGACTAGAGCAGTTTATTTTTTCTGTGTCTGTTTGCATCTGTTTCTGCTACTGTTCAAACATCCACAGTAAGTTGTCAGCCAAATGAAATTATAATTCCAAATGTAATGATAATTTTCATGAGACCAACTCAACAAAAGAGAAAAACAGCACTACAGATGTCAGGTTATTGGGTTTGGAGGGGGACATATTCCTAACTGCCTGTTTATTTTTTCTGTTACTCAATTCTAAAAGCAAATATTGGCTAGAATCAGATTCAAAATAGCTCTTTTTTGCTTTCATACAAATAATACACAGGGTATGTCTATTTTTGTGTGTAGAAATGCTGAAAGGACTATCTATGATGCTCTCCAAGTTTGTCTCTCCTCACTTTTTTATGCAGTTAATTTCCATTTCATGGATACTGACCTGATGGAACTGGCTCAGCGGTAAGTTGCTGTTTCTCTCTTAATTCCCATATGCGAACACTGCCATCTTCTGAACAGGAGATTAGCTGCCTGGTAAAACCAGATCCAGTGTTACTTACAAACAAATGGAACATTCTGCAGAAATTTATTTGTACAACTGCACAAACCAATGCATACTCAAGATTTAGTAATACGGCTGATACTAAATGTGCTTTAGGTAAGATATCTCACTGAGCTCCAGTTCCATTTAAATCAGCAAGGATCTCAGGTGTCACCAGCAGGCTTTGTCAAAAGGTTTGTCTGTTTTGGACAAAGCATCAGGTATACTGATTTTCTTACTACACACTTTTGCTGCTGGATTCTCACATGCTTACAACAGTCAGGAACACCAGCTTAGGCATGAGTTGCTTATGTCTCCCTTCAACAGACATACGGGCTCAGCATTCTTGTTTTGGAAACCTCATTTATTGACTACTACATACTCCTGGAACCAGTGCAAAGTGCTGTTAATGATCTTTAAAGCCATACATGGCTTGTTGCCTGCTTACTTCAGCAATTTCACCTTCCATGTCTCCATGTTTCTTCCTATTGGCATGTGAGGCATACATACCAGATTTTACAGAAGTGAAAGTAGCAACACCATACAGCAGCACTTTCTCTGTGATAATGTCTGTGCTTTGGAACACATATCTAGACACAACTCTCTTCACATTTCAGTTGCTGGACCAAAGCAAGCATAATAGGAAGGGCTTTTGGGATTGGCTAAATGTTTCTTTGATTTCATTCTGAGAACTGTAAAACCTTTCTAAGGATATTTTAAAAAGTGTACAGTGCACTACAACTTTTCATGTTGTTATTCTGATTTCCTAGCATAACAAATGTACATCTACTTTTACTATTGTTTCAAATGAATTTCAGATATATAACTCCATAAAAACAGGAATCAATCTAGGTTCTGTAACACTGATTATCATGACCTGAGACCTTGACCTTGATGTCTGATATTGACTGACAGATACAGGCCAGAATCCAAAAGGCTACATAAAGCCATCCACACATGCACCCTTAAAAAAAGAACCTCAATAATTTTTTTCCTCTGCAGCTTCTTATATCTTCTAAAAGACTTTCTAGATTTTTGTTGGGATGCAGCCAGAGATTATACACATACCAAGTTCTTTCGACTCACACATAGGGCACACGTAGGGCATTCAGAATCCTGGTCATATGTTATAATCAAGAATATGTTGACATGAGATGCAATATGAAATCAGAAGAATAGATCCTAATTTTCAAGTCAAGCTCTAATGTGAAGGGAAACACTTAAATCATGAACAAAGACATCTGACATGTTAAACTATGTGCAGAGGTACTATCTGACAATGAACATAAAATTCACCAACAACATGGAAGTTTTGAAAGTTAAGTCTCTGATATAACTGTATTTGTTTAATTCAGCTTATTGTCCTTTTTAAAAAAATAAAAAAGTAAGTATAATTATTTTAATATAATGGGTTGAAGTAAGATTTAGTCAATTAATATAATGGGTTAAATCTAGACTTGGAGTACACCCACTGTCTCTTAGTCATATTAGTTAATCAATGGGACTATGACTAAGTCCTATAGATTTCAATTGGTGTACTCTAAGTATGACTAAATCTAAATCCAGATCACCATGTTCACTAAGCAAAATATTTGTCTTTTTGTTATCTCCTCAACAAAACCACAAGAACACATTTAAAAGAAAATTTCATTTCAAAAAGGGCAATTCAGCCTAAAGATTAGATTTTTCTTACTGCAAGAAGAACCAAAAATGGCAGGGACAATGTTTTGGAAGGGTAGTATGAAGATGAAAGAAGATAAAAAGTATGGCCCTATCCATCTATTTGATGCTTACAGTGCAAGAAAAATCTAGTGTAATTTGCACCTGTTTGGAACAGTTGTAATGTGCAGAACAGTGGAGTCATGAGCAGTCTTCTGAAAGGCAATCACACGCTTCATCTGAAGGTTATACACGTATATGCCCTTTCCAACAGCAGCAAACACACACTGGAAAGAAAATGCAATAGAACCTCATTAGAAAACAGACATATTACATGGTGCAATGGATTTCCAGTAGAACTGTGACATTGTTACTTTTCAGTCTAAGCCGAATGACTGGGAAGGTAAGTAGTACATAGCCCTTTAAACTGTAATTACCAGTATAATCACACACACAAAAATGGTACATTATGCCTAAATTCATATAAATACTACAGTCCAATTGCTAGTGACATCCAACAGTACAGGCAATTGTTTTTATTCCAACCTCTCTTCAAGGGCTTTAGATGATCTGCAAAAACCTTGTTCTCCTAGGCCTTTCATAGCTGAGTTGGTCAGTTTCATCTCATTAGGTCTCCATGGTTTACTGCATGAAACAATGTGTAGAGAGATCTTGTAGCACCTTTGAGACTAACAGAAAAAAATGTGCAGCCTGAGCTTTCAGAGACTTCAGTCTACTTCCTCAGATGCATTTGGTGGAGTGGAAGCCAGGCACAGACATACATATGCCATTGGTATGTGAGGATGTCAATTCAAATTCAAAATCCTTTGTGTATGGAAATGAAGTTGCAGGTCCAGTTTTAATGATGGTTGTTAGTGCACAAAGGCATAGGAAACTGGTTTTTGTGCATGGAGATGAACGGGCAGATCCAGTTTTGCAATGGGACTAGCCTGTGGTGAGGAGAATAGATTAATGTAGGGCACCCCCATGAATATGGGGTCAGCTAGTGTGTGTAGTCTGTCAGGAAACCATTGTCTTTGTTCAATCCATTGCTGAGGGACTGTAGTTTGTGGATGAATTCCAATTCTGCAGTTTCTCTTTCCAATCTACCTCTGTAGTTCTTTTGTTCAAGGACCGCTGTTCTGAAGTCTGAGATGGAGTGCCCAGGAAGATTGAAATGTTCTGCCACCAGTTTTTCTGTATTCTCATTCCTAATGTCTGATTTGCTCAACGTAGAGTATTGAAGGGCATTGCCAACATAGTATGGCATAAATCACATTGGAGGATGAGCATGTGAAGGCCCCCCCCCTAATATTGTGGGTGATGCCATTAGGTCTTCTGCTGACCTTTCCTAGATAAATGTGTGGGCAGAGTTGGCATCTTGGTTTGTGGCAAGGCTTAGTACCTGTGTCGCCATCTATGTCATGTGTTGTCCTGTAGGTGAGTACTTGTTTGAGGTTTGTAGGCTGTCTGGTGACACTGCATGAAACAGGTTGGTTACTTACTGGTACTTTGTTTTATTGGGGTTTAAGGTGAAGTGTATGCATATTTTGTTATTATGCTTGTATTGTCTTTATAGCCTTTTATAGTGAACTGCTTTGAGTGTCCTTGTGGACAGAAACATTACCTGAAGACATACATCTGGCATAAAGTTCCATTGCCATAGCTACATCTCCTGGTGCTACTTCCTCCCCCAATTCACCATTTAAGCAACATATCCTCTACACACACACCTCCCATAGTCATTTCTGTCATTGAAGAGCAGGGTGGCTCAATGCAGATGCATCCAAGCATTCTCCTGTAGCTGGGTGCATTGCAAAAGACATCTTCAAGAACCTCCTGCATATCCTCAGATGTCCCTGCAGATAATGCCCTTGCAGTCCATCCAGCTACAGGAAACTAGCTGCATCACTTCAAAGGTGGGTTGGGTGGGATTTTGGTTGTTGTACAATTAGTAAAGAATCTCAACCATCATAGTGACCAAAGAAAATTGGTGAACTATCTGCAAGATAGCTGCAGCATCATGACCTTCACACCATGACTAGGACCAGTTTACTGACACTCGCCCACCCAATTCAACAGAATGATTTATGCAAAGTAGTAAAGTAAGTTCAAATTACCAGTAAATACGATTACCAAACCTGTATGCTATGGGAAACAAAAGAAATGCTGCAGCAGACCTACTGTCAAACTTTTGTACAATGAGAACAAATGAAAACTAATCTTGTTCAGGAATCACATTTGCCATGGTCAGAAGGTTATATATCAGAAGTTCCATACTCACTGAATAGACCCTTCATTTAAAAACGTTTCTTATGTGGCTTACTGAAATCAAGTCAAAGATAGTTTTTTTGTTAGGCCTTTACTGAGGACTGATTAATCAGCATTGCCATATGAAATGTGAATAATAAAACTTAACACAATGAAAACCCAAATACGTATTAAATAAGTGTTTACTAACCAGAAACAGAAGGAGAAATGTACTTTACAGGTCTTTTATATTGTGAATTTATTTACCTCTTCATCAGAAGTTAAATGTTGAACTGACACTTCACTCTGGCTGTGTGATAGTTTTATTTCTTGTTGTGGGTCCACGTGAAGAGATGCATCCCAATTGCATTCATAGGCTTGCACAGTCCAGTCCAATGAATCCCATACAATCAGCTCTCCCACATGGGAGCCAGTGGCAAAAATCAGTTCTAGGTACCAAAAATATTTGAGCTCCCATAAATCTCAATTTATTTGATACCTAAAGTATTTCTTAACATAAGCAATTTGATTATTAAACAAATAATAAGCAAATGGTCTGTATTAAAAAGGCATATTTCACTGTCTATGATATGCTGGGTTTAATAAAGACATAAATATATTTTAAGCAGGTTTAAAAAGCACATTCTACCAAGGTGAATTTCATTCAAAGGAATGGAAATTTCAGTTCTTTCATTTAAAAAGAACATCTGCAGAACATCTATGTGCAAGTGATTTTTGAATAAAGAATAGTGTTAGATGTAGGGAAAGGGCATTTCATCTGGCCCCAAGAACTTATTATTTATTTAACTGTTGCTGCTGCTTGCCTTCAGGTCATTCTAATATTTGGCAACCCTATCAATTTCTATCCTAGCCTATATCAAAAGATCTAAGGGTAGCATTAAAGTAATATCAGTATTATCTAGTTAGAATGATTAAAAACAATAAAATAATTTAAATAGACCAAAAACATACTGAACGCATTATTCATTTTCACAACTGAAGAAACAGCCATCAATAGGCATAAGAAAGAATCCGGTGAAATTTTTAATGCCTTTCCTAAAGTGGAGTTAACAATTGTGCCACAAAGTAGTATCTTATCCATAACTTCGTGGAATGTGGCGAATGCTGTTCATCCCACAGCAGTGCTTCATTTGCAGTGAAACCCTCCTTTCACACAAATAGTCTTTTATGAATTAAAGTCACGATTCGTATTATAAAGGTCTCAACACTACGAGAACCAGTGCTCTGTAGTGGTTAAACTAAGATGGGTGAAACCCTGATTCAGTTTGGAACTCAGCCATGACCTTCAGTTAGTCAAACTCTCTCAGCCTAACCTACTCACATGGTTATTGGGATGATAAAATTGCACTGAGAGAGAATCATGTATACTGCTGAGAAGGTCCCAGAACATTTTAATACAAATCAACTTAACAGATTTTAAAATGTAACAAAACCGCTATGCATATTTGGGGGAAAGAGGGAAAAAAGAAACAGTGAAAACAAAAATATAGCACTATTTACAAACAATAAAATTGACAAAACTCTTACCACTGACACTGACCAAGGACACAATACTGTCTTGATGGTCAAGAAGGCGTTTCACTTCAAAAACATCCCATTCGGTTCCATCTCTGGAAGTTTTCAATCTAAAAATTACTTAGAAAAAAAATAACATTTCTATAACGATTAGAAGTATTTTACAAATGAGAACAATACATAACAATGAAGACTGCAACAAATTATTGTGGCACATTCTACAGAAGAGGGAATTTCAACAGGTGTTGTCTATTGCAAAACAACAATTCCTCTTTCTACAAAACCATTTAAGACACAGACACCCTCTCCAGTTTACACTCTGGCAACCCTAGTGAAGATACATTTTTTATTTCATTGTGCTTTGACATCATAATTTCTTTAAATGTGTTTTAACAGAATAATTTTTTTGTGCATTTTTAAGTTCCACTTATGTGCAAAAGGCAGAACATAAAACAAATATGTACCAAATAATACTTACTCAGTTCTTTGCCAACAGCTGCTGCCACACAATTTTTTGGTAATTCAATCATAGCAGTAATATCTTTCAGGCAAAAAACAAAAAATAGAATCAGTCTGATTATGAGTAAATAGTTACCACACAGCTCACATTATTTCTAGTCAGTTATGGAACACGATCTGACCATGTCTCAAGAGGGCTAATTGTATCCCATATATGAGATCCCATTTCCAGGATCTTAGTTCTTCCTAAGAAAAATATTACATTTATGAAGTAGAAAATTAAGCTGTACAAACTTACTTTTATTCTCATAACACATAGAATATTTGTGTGAAATAGTGTTATGTGAATCAACTTGTGCTTGCACCAATGGGATTTTAACTTCTCTACTCCTCCTTGCAACCTCCCGCCCCACTGAGTATCATCTATGGAGGGTCCTCAGTATTCTCCTCCTGCTGCTGATGGAACAGTTTCCATCAGCAGGAGGATGGACTAATTGGATATATCCCCAGGTTCTGTTATTAAGGCAGCAGTATAGCACAATGTTTGTTCTACCTTGTAAACTGACAAGACTAGATTTTTTAACCATCATAGTAAACTCAATGAGAGCCAGCGTGGCATAGTGGTTTGAGTGTTGGACTACTATTATGAAGACTTGAGTTTGATTCCCAGCTCAGTCATGAAATCCACTGGGTGACCTTGGGCAAGTCACATGCTCTCAGCCCCAGAGTTTGCAATGGCAAATCTCTGAATAAATTTTGCCAAGAAAACCCCCTGGTAGGGTCACCGTAAGTCAGACTTGAAGGCACACAACACACAAACAGTAAACTCAATAAACATTTTTAAGCACATTTGGCTAAAATGTTAAGAGCAATATGTTTCTTTAATGTATTCACTTCAGTATTTCAAATCTATATTGTGTTTACAGTCTTATAGGATAGAACCTCATATTTAACATTGATCATCCTAATACAGTTGCCCCTCTGTTTTCACGGGGGATCCATTCTGGACCCCACCCCCTGCAAAAACGGAAAACTGCAAAACTTCAAGCCTCATAGGCTTGAATGTGGGTGCGTGCCTGCAGGTAGGCACCCCATTTTACTCCCCTCCATTTTCCACCCACAAACGGGCGAGGGACACAGACTTGAAGTCCAGAAAAATGGAGGGGCTATAGGCATACCTAGAAGAGTCTAATTTCATTTCTAAAGGGATATATATATTCATTTAGTGATTAATATATACCAATCCAGCTCACTTAAGTTAACATACAGTTATTGAAGTTTGACATACTCTAAAATTCATGGGACACAGGAGGCTCAAAGTCTTCTTAATTCAAAAATTATTACATTGACATTTTAAAAATAGAGGTCAACTTTAATATAAGTTATCTTTAGAATTAAATAGACTTTGCCTAGTTGATTTTGTTTCATTATATAGATCCATTTTACTCACATTTTAGCTGCTATAATGAGCCATTTACATTTTTTACCTGCATCAATAAGATGACTTGTCTTACACAAGAGATCTAATTTTCGGTTCCAAACACAGAGATCACTCCCTCCCGACAGCCATACATCTAGTCTTTGAAGAACTGTCAAACACTGTAGAGCCAAATTAGACAATCAGATGAACACTCCATAACAAATTTCATCAGGGAATTCTCATGCAATAATGTTATCAAGTTTACTTAGTAAGAACTACATCTGGCAACACTATTTTCGCACATTTATAATTAATAAGGGCAGATAAGCCAGAACAGAAGTGCCTTATGCTTCAACATCTTATTGAAGGGGACCTGCTGTGTTAAGACATAAATGCGTCAAAGATTTTACAACAATCAATTTTATCACAAAAGACAATACATAAGTCTCTTCGCCCTCCCTTTTATATCATATCCCTAAAGATGTAAGAGAGGCAACCACAGCTATATGAAAAAAATACCTCTGCTAGTGTGAGTTCAAACATCACTAGTGAAGCTTTGTCTCTTGAAACATGTTACGTCTAAATCCAGAAGTCTAAATATAATTTATTATGTTTGCAGAAGTACTTTGTCACACTGGTCATGCTATTGCAGCATTATTCTGTGACACAAGGACTATTTTGAAGACTAGCACTAAAGTTTTTTCATTCACGGTTTCATTCAAAGGAGGAAGATAGGAAGAGACTGTGTTACAAGGAAGTTTACAAGTTACTTTTAGCTATTTTCTTTACTCACAAGAGTAAAGTAACACAAATCAGAAACAGGAGATGTGGGTGTTTCACAGATTTCAATGGTGAACACCTTCATAACTTCCAGGATAAAATTTCAAAGATGGCAGATGTTGCTGGCCTGAGAGCTATGGGCTCCCAAAGTCACATTAAACTGACAACATGAGTGAGTGAATGAATACTGTGTAAATGAACTAAGTGATTAAATGCAGCCGAGTATAATATGGCCTCACTTTGGAGAAGCCAGAAAAATATACAAACTGTGTCCTGAGAGCAAAATACAGTTGTCCCTCAATATTCGCGGCTTTTGCACTCACAGTTTTGATCATTTGTGAGGTTAATGCTGCTACGTGCATGCACATTCCCCCTCCTCCTCCCTCTCGGGCTTTTCCCTTTGAGGTGAGAGAAGCCCAGGAGGGAGGGAGCAGCTGGGAAGGGTGTGCACGCTGCTCTCCTCCTCCTCGATGCCTCAGAGAATCTGGGCAAGCTCTCTGAAGCATCAGAGGGGCGAGACCAGTGTGCATAAGTCCTCCAGCTTCCTTCTGATGCTTCAGACAGCTGAGGCAAGCTCTCTGAGACACTGGGAAGAAGCCCGGGGACTTGCACTTGCTTCTCTCCCACCTTCTCCATTGCCTCAGAGAGCTTGCCTGAGCTGCCTGGGGCATCAGAGGAGGAGCCATCCCCTCCCTGCTGCCCTGTAATTGGCCCAGCTGAGCTGGCTATAGGGCAGCAAGGAGAGGGAAAAGAGGCAACGGCACACACTCCTCTCCATCCCCTCCCTGCTGCCCTATAACTGGCCCAGCTGAACTGGCGACAGGGAGAGAAAAGAGAGGCAAGTGTGCATGCTCCTCTCCAATCCCTCCCTGCTGCTCTGTAACTAGGGGGAGGGGTAATTTGCAAATGTTTCACATTCGCGAGAGTTCTTTGCCCCAACTCCCATGAATATGGAGGAACAACTGTAGATTGTTTGAAAATCCAGCAACCCATAATGATCCAAAATATTTCAGGGAAACTGTAATAGAACTGCAGTAAACTGAATGCACCCAATGCCCAATATCACTGTAACTTCCATTTTCACTTACCTTTACTGTAGAATGAAAACAGGATACTTTGTGAATTTGCCTGCCACTATCACAATCCCACACCTGTTTTTATTTATTAAGGACATGGTTATGTATTTAAACCCAGAGTCACAACTCTAAAAGATGGAGACACACTGTTGAATGGTGGGTCAATTTCTATGGCCTTGCCAAACAAGCAATAGGTGGGATATCTGTACCACATCTTCCTCCTATATAAAGGTGGAAGGCATGCACTGGGGAAGTGAATATGCAAGATCACTTGATGGAGATCCCTTCTGTGCATATAACTTGTAGGAAAGGAATCTGTACCTAACCCCAGCAGCCTTTTTTACATCTGAGATGAAGGAAATCTGCACACACAAAACTCCTTCAGGCTTCCTCAGGATGATGTGTTGACAGACTTGGGTTAAGGCAGGGGTAGGCAACCTTTCCCCTTTAAGGTCCGAGGGACTTCAGCTCCCAGAATCCCAGGAGCTATTGGCCAACGTGGGACTATTGGCCAACATGGCTGAGGCTTCTGGGAGCTGAAGTCCCTCGGCCCTTAAAGGGGAAAGGTTGCCTACCCTTGGGTTAAGGAAATGAAGCACTAGCACTCCTTTATTATGCCCTGTCTTTACCACAGCAGTCATCATCCATTGGTCTGCTTAGCTCATTTCTGTATTTCTTCTATCAAAAAGTTATACAATAATGTTCCCATTAAAGGATACTACAACGGTCCTATCAGCAGCTGCTGTCAAAATCATGTGACATTTTTCTTCACAAGTATCTGATAGAGGAAAAGCTGCAAGAGCTGTAATTTTTTGTGTGTGTGCATGTAGCTCAAATAATTTCTCTCCAGTCTGAAAAACAGAACAAAAATGACAAATGGAAATGGAAATATAATGAAGAATAAATACAAATAATTGGAAGCCTATTAAGATATGATTTAAGTAATTAAAAGTATTAAACAAAAAGGTAAGGAGCCCCCTTACACTAAATTAGACCACTGGTCCATCCAATTCAGCAGTATCGCATGTTTTGGACTTCAATTCCCAGAAGGCCCAGTCAGCTTAGACCAGGGGTAGGCAACCTTTCCCCTTTAAGGGCCAAGGGACTTCAGCTCCCAGAATCCCAGGAGCTATTGGCCAACATGGGACTATTGGCCAACATGGCTGAGGCTTCTGGGAGCTGAAGTCCTTCGGCCCTTAAAGGGGAAAGGTTGCCTACCCCTGGCTTAGACAATGGTAAAGGAATGTGGGAGTTATAGTCTAAAACAGGGGTCGGCAACCTACGGCCTGTGGGCCGGGTCCAGCCCCCCGAGGCCTTTGGACCGGCCCCTGCCGCCCCCGCGCCCGCCATTTTGTTTTTCAAAATGGTGGCCGCGGCTCATTTGCACATGTGCAGTACTCCTGCACATGTGCGAACGAGCTGCGGCCGCCATTTTGGAAAACAAAATGGCGGCCGCGACTTGTTTGCGCATGCGGCGGAGTACTGTGCATGCGCAAATGAGTCGCGGCTGCCATTTTGGAAAACAGAATGGAGGCTGTGACATGCGCAGGGGCTGCAGCCGACATTTCCCACCACCACCATCAGCCTGCGGAAGACCCAGGGATCCCCGGCCCGGCCCCAGGTAAGGGGAACTTGCCGACCCCTGGTCTAAAATATCTTTAGTGTCAAAGGTTCTTTGCTCCATTGGTTACTGTGGTTAAAAAAGTTTTAAAAAGTTAAAATTAGATAGTATAGTAATTTCATGCAGTAGTTCCCTGAGATCTGAATGTTATTTCAAGGTTAAAAAAAGAGTAAAAAGGATAAGCAAAGGCTGCCCTAGTGCCTGGGTGTATTTTTTTTCTTCCTTCTTCCCAATCCCTTTTCCTTTTGTGTCTTTTAGACTGCAAACCATAATGATATGGTTTACAAGAGCCAGTGAGGGGTAGTGGTTTTGAGTGTTTGACTAAGACACTGGGTGATGAAGGTTTGATTTCCCGCTTGGCTACGGAAACCTACTGGACAAGTCACACTCTTTCAGCCTCAGGAGACGACAAGGGCAAACCCCCTATGAACAAATTCTTCAAGAAAATCTCATCACAGTGTTGCCATAAGTCAGAATTGACATGAAGGCCCACAAAAACAACCCACAGGAATTGAACTGCTACACAAAAACAAACCTGAACATTCCATAAGCAAACAATTCCATCATCACCAGCCGATGCAAACCTGATAAACAACAAATAAATTTTTTAGAATAATTCATTTAGGAAAAACACATCTATTCATATTCAAATAGCCTAAGAGACACTCATTAATAATCACTCTTTAAATTAGGTCACTGGCAAATGCAAGGGTAAAACAGACTAATCTTTCAAAGGTATATTTAAATTTTCAAAATTTTATTTTTATTACTTTGCATACAATAAAATGCAAGTCTAACATGAATAAAATGGGCTTTATATAAATTATTCCTAAAAAAAACCCCTTTCCCCAACCTTTCATAAAATACCATCAGCTAGAGACACATTATTTAAAAAAAATTACAATCCAAAAAAACCCCCCAAAATCACACAGTAAGTTTAATTAACATCTACATAGGATGGTGATTCTTTATTCACTTATTCCTTTTACAGGTTAGAGCTCAAGAAAGCAACAACTAATAAGCCTGAGACACAAGTTCTTGTTGTCTCAATACATCATAGTCTTAAAAGGCATAAACCCTCAATTAAATTGTCCATTTACTTCTCCTTTCTCTTTCAAAGCATTCCATTTATTTGGACTTTTACCACCTCAAGGGGCTATTTCTTACATTAACAATGTTGTCTGTGAGATAGGAACTCATACAACAGCAATGTGCATGACTGTTTAATTCAGACCAGGACATTTTCAACCTCCCCTGCTTGCAGTTTTGCTGCTTGTCATAAGGTGCAAGTCCCTGCTTGACATATAACAGTGTTCATTGAAGTAAATGACTAGTACAAACCAGTAAAAGAGCAAAGAACATATGAAGTGGCTCAGGACACAATACTTATAATGTAAGGATCATCTCCACACAACACAAGGACACAAACTCAGATTTATCTCCTAGTGTGCACTCAGAAGGTTGCAGCACATCAATATGATTTTATGATACACAATAGGAAATACATGTTTGTCAATTAAAACACTTTTAGTATGGATGGATGAAGTGGCATAAAATTCAATCCAAATAAGAAACACCAGTTAACAAAGGAGTATCTTACAAGCTGAACTGAAATCTGAAAGTCTGTAAACAATAAAATGTTAACCCTGTGTTATAAATTGGGATTGATTTTTTAATTTTATTGAACAAAGCTATTTGTCTCTCAACATACAGAGGAGCTAGATTTTAAAAAAAAAATAATTAGAAATATGAAGCCCAGGTTTCATGTGAGGAGCTCACAGTAGAACTATCAATTCCTCAAATGGATTCTTTTCACCAAGCTGGTGTTTCATGGGTCACCTGATTCTTTTCCAGTCATGATCACCATCCTCTATAACCTTGTCTGTTTCCTGGAGGAGCAAGAAATGGTCAAACGAACAACAGAGAAAGCTATTCTTAAAGTGTGTTATGAATTCAGTCTAGTTTAATATGTCAAATGCTAGAGCATTACTTGCAATTTTATCTCATTCCATTTTTTGGAAGACTCTTGCTGAGGCTTAGCCTTCTTTAGTGATCTTGCAATCAATATGACCCTCTCTTCATGTTCAAAAACACAAAAGAAAAGAAGTGAAAAGCAGCTGTCTGTTAGGTTGATACAGGATTTATTTAGTATCTTCAGAAACCAATCTGAGAAAATTTTCCACTCACTGGTTTTAGTTGAGCCACCGAGAAAACAAGAAAATCCTTCTGCAAAATTCTCAAAAAGATGATATTATCTAAAGAGCTGAAGCGTGAAACCTGGCTTACAACAGTTGACAAAAAATGCAATGAAAGAACTATGAAAACTAAATAAAACCAGTTCAGAAACCAAGTAACAATGTTAATGTTATTGGAAAGAATCAAAGAAGGTAGTGGTGCCTGGTTTAATACTGCTCTTAATCATTATGCATACCAGATATTAAAAAGCAGATTAAACTATTAAAGGAATATACATTCTTGTATTCCTTTATATATAAATTCATCTTTTCCTTTAGTAACTTTTTTCTGGCTGTAAAACACTGCATATTTTGAAACTGCTTTGCATTTTTCTTCCACATTTTAAGGTATATTTTTAGGAGCCTAAGTGCATGAATGAAAGCTGAATTCTTATCCAAGGGCTTCAGCATATGCAAGAATCAGTAGGTGCCACTATTTAGAGTCAGGGAATCACCCTTTGCATGTAAGTCCCATGCCAAACTTTAGGCACAGAAAGACTATGTATCAATTTGACAGAAATTTTCAGTATTTACCAGAAATACATGACTCAAATTTATTTCTAGAACATATGCTGCCTCTTCTATGATTATTGAAAATTGGGCAAAAGAATCTCCGGGAAGCAGAAGCAGAAGCAAAAGCATCTTCTGCCCACCTTATTCTGCCAATAAATCCCTGGATCCAAGCTGATGTAGTGAAGCAAAGACATCAACCTCCAAAAATTGTATGGTAGTCAAAGGATAACACTTGCCAACATTACTGCTTTGGAATGAGTGGAAACAACTTACAGCCAAATGTAAGCTGTAATGAAGAACATAAGAAGTGATTCAGTACTACACTAAAGAAACTATACAAGGTGAGTTCAGAAACAAGTAGCTCATATGGACATAACACTTCAATGCAGAAGGGGGCATCAGTGGCCCACCACATACTGTCATACTGCAACTCCCATCAGCCTAGACAGCACAGTCAATGGAGAACCACACACTGCCCATCATTGCTTTAGTGTTTTAACTGCCATGATTTAAGGATTCTGTTTAATTTAAACTCTGTGATAGCCATAAATTAAGCAGATTTCAGATAAAGGTTTTGCAGAATTTCCTGTCACCTACATTTGAGAGCTAAGCTACCTATCATACTTTTAAGAGAGAAAAACCCAAAATATTTCTCTTCAATTGAAATAATCTCTATGGTTTAAAAGGGAAAATTTTTAACAGTAATGTCTTACCTGTAATCATCTATTGCCACTAAAAATCGTACTATATCGTGATGTCCTTTCAATACAAGGAGTTCAGTATAAGGATTTTGTGATTGTTCTTCACCAATGGGCTGCACAGATTTCTAGAAATCCATAAAGTGAAAAAAATAAAACCCTAAATTATCAAATTTGCTTAAGACTCTCCATAACGAACAAACATTTCCATTTCTTATTACTGTAGGTGTTATCCTACCAACAATGTAACTTGAACTATAATAATCCATATATCTCTGAATTCATATTTAAGAAAATTATACTAAACCCAACATTTTTCCTGTGTGACCAGAGACTACCAAAAATACCAGCAGATTTAAAAGCAGGTAGGTTTTGCCCACCTGAGATTAGACTTTATCAATGAAATTATTAAAACAATCAATCTGATTCTATGAGTGTTTATTTGGAAGTAAGTCTCCTATCTGCAATAGGACATTCACCATAGTAACTGCACAGAAATGTTGCCTTCAAAGTATAACTAAAGAGTGACTAATTGGCAAGTGTTTTGTGGTAAATCACTCACATTTGCACTGAGCTGGATGCCACAGTCAACATGGGAGTCAATACTAGATCTAGACAGCTTAGATATCAGCGTGTCAGGTTCTTTGGATACCTTTCATCTTGCTCACAAGATATGGAAAAAGCTTTGTTGTTTACTGCCGTCAAGTCGACTTTGGATTATGGCAACCCTATGAATTAAAAATCTCCAATTCACCCTCTTATCAACACCCCTGCTCAGATTTTGCAGATTCGGGCCTGTGTTTTCCTTGATTGAGTCTATCCATCTGGAATTCAGTCTTCCTGGAATCACAGAGATGGAAGAGACCACAAAGGCCATCCAGTCCAATCTCCTGCCATGCAGGAATACACAATCAAAGCACTCTGACAGATGGCCATCTAGCCTCCATTTAAAAACCTCCAAAGGAGACTCCACCATTCTCTGAGGTATTGTGTTCCACTTTCAAGCAGCTCTTACCATCCAATTCTTCCTAATGTTTAGGTGCAATCTCTTTTCCTGTAGTTTGAATTCATTGCTCCATGTCCTTATCTCTGGAGCAGCAGAAAACAAGCTTGCTCCATCCTCAATATGACATCCCTTCAAATATTTAAACATGGTGCTTTTACATTCTTTTCCTACTGTCTTCTGCCCTACAAAGCATTATTGTCTTTTCTAGTAAATCATGTCTTCTCATGATATGGTCAAAGTATGACAGTCTCAATTTGGGGCCCCTGCAGGGGCCACACGCTGGCCACCCCAGCCTCATGCTGATGCTGTCCTGATGACATATGCCATTATGCATCAGCGTTCTGATGCTCCATGCCGGAAGGGGTGAGGAAGAGCTGTGCGCCGGCTCTTAGGGTGGCGTTTTCTCACCCCTAAAAGGAGCGGCATTTTGCCGCTCTTTTCAGGGCGGCAAAAGGAAGGATCAGGGGCCACGGCGTGGGATAGCTGTGGCCCCGATTCGCCGCTTCCCAGGGCGGCCCAGAGCCGCCCGTCCGCACACCCCCTTGGTCATCTTGGCTTCTAGAGATAGTTCAGGCTTGATGTACTCTAGGACCTACTTATTTGTCTTTTTAGCAGTCCACCGTATGCATAGTATTCTTCTCCAGCACCACATTTCAAATGAGTTAATTTTCTTCCTATCAGCTTTCTTTGCAGTCCAGCTTCTACAACCATATATAGAAAATGGAAATACAATGGCATGGACAATCCTAATTTTAGTAGTCAATGATATATCTTTACATTTCAGCATCACTTTGAAGTATTTTCTGAATCCTTGCTTGCTATGGCTAGTAAAAGCAGGGTGAATCTGCAGATCTAGATTTTGACACCAATAAATGACTACTGCAAGGGGGGAGTGTCCTTCTCTAAGGAAATCATAGTGCAGCCCTTACAAAAGAAAATTATTTTAAACATTAGAATGTAAATAACTAATGCCTGGTCTCTAATATTCCCTTTTTGATAAGATTCAGAGTCTTGGATTCATGCAAACCAAACCGAAAATTAATCTTAGGTGTATGCACCTTTTAAATAAGTGTTTAAAAATGTTTTAGCGTTCTCTTAAAGTGTTACTTGTTTTATCTGATTTACTGTAAATTGCCTCAGGAAATGTGGCAGGCTGAGAGATGATAAATAAGCAAATAAATATATAAATCCTGCCCACTGCTGGCACATTGCACCCAACTAGCTTGTCTGGATCAAATTCAGCCCACTCCTCCGCTACAGCCAGGATCTTCCTACTAATGGTCCTAAATCTTTATATCACATTTATAGCAGACCCAGGTGTTGTTCCTTTAGGCTTCCTTGTTAGAATAAAAGGATAACTTTGAATGATATTATAGCTTAGATGTGAAGAACAGCTTCACAAAGTAGTTCTGGGGACCTGTTTTGTTATAATCATCTTTAAATTGTATCTCTCAGTGGTCTAATTTCATACAGTGTTTTGGAAGAGAGTAGTCCTAATAAGTGGCTTTAAAATACTTGAAACAAATAAAGTGTTAAACGCCTGTTCAAACAGCATATGTAAATAGGCTATGCATATGAGATTGTGAGTAATATGTCTATAGAAACTTTATATGAGAGCCATCACAATATCTTTTTCCAGGCTGTGGAACTCTCTGTCTATGAACTTTTATCAGAGGCTAGAGTTGCCCCTTCTTCTATTGGCAGCCTTTTTCCAAATGACTGGCTATTGACAAAGGATCCTTTAATTTTATTTATTTAATTATACCCTGCTTTTCTCTTGAAACAGGACTCTAAGGGGCCGAACAGATGGCCCGGAAAAGTCAGCTTCTGGGTGGCCTGGGAACATGGTGTTTTGATGGCACACGCCCCCAAGATGCTTGGAAGATGCTCAGCCAACCAGATGGGGACGACTTCAAGCTGCTCCGGGGGCATGGTGTTTTGATGACGCACAGCCCCGGAGCACACAGAAGCTATCCTGGGGTTGTGCCAGAGCTGCCTAAGGCAGCCCTTTACTGACTCCCAAAAGGAGCAGATTTTTCGCCGCTCCTATTTGAGCTGGTGGCATAGACTGGAGCTGCACGCATCTGTTTGCAGCAGCTTCAGGGCAAGCAACTCCAGGGCGGCCCCAATCTGCCCTTTCTGTGGAGTCTGTTTTGCCCCAAAGTCACAACATGAATTAAGACAAGGTAATCTAAAAACCTAATAATTTAAACTAATCAAATAAACTATGTTTTAGTCTACAACTATGCTCATTTAAAACCATTTTAAATTATAACAGTAAAATTACAAATACAGCACACACAACCCTTTAAAAGGCCCTGATGAATAGCCAGTTAGGCACCAAAGGCTTGTTCATATAGAAAGGTCTTTACCTGTTAGAATGAGAGCAAAAAGGGGGCCAACCTAACCTAGAGCCTGGGAGCAGTTACTGAGAAGGCTCTCTCACATGTCCTCACCAAGTGTGCCTGTGACCTTGATGGGACTGTGAAAAACCTCTCCCTTAATTCAAACTCAGGCAAGCATATATAACAAATGAGTACAGGTTGCATCTCTCTTATACAGAATTCTGAAATAAAAAATATTCCAGAAACCAAAACTTTTCCCATGGGTGGCTAATCATAGAATCATGGCATTGGAAGAGACCACAAGGGCGACTCAGTCCAATCCCCCACCATGGAGGAACACATAATCAAAGCACTCCTGATAAATGGACATCCAGCCTATATAAAAACCTCCAAACGAAGATATTCCACCACACTGAGGCAGCATGCTCCACTGTCAAACAGCTCTTACCATCAGGACGTTGTTAATGTTTAGGAGGAATCTCTTTTCTTGGAGACTGCATCCATTGTTCCGGGTCCTGGTCTCTGGAGCAGCAGAAAACAATCTTGCTCCATCATCAATAAGACATCCCTTCAAATATATGAACAGGGCTATTATGTTACCTCTTCATCTTCTCTTCCCCTGGCTAAAATACCCAGCTTCCTAAGCCACTCCTCACAGGGCATGGTTTCCATACTTTTCGCCATTTTGGTTACCCTCCTTTGGATACACTCCAGCTTGTCAACATCATTTTTTGAATTGTGGTGACCAGAACAAGACACAATATCCCAGGTGAGGTCTGACTAAAGCAGAATAGAGTGGTACTATTACTTCCCTTGATCTAGACACTATACTACTGATGCAGCCTAGAATTGCATTGGCTTTCTTAGCTGCCACATCACATTGATGACTCCAACTTGGATGGAACCCAGACTCTTCTGGAGCAAAGAAAACACAATTCTCCATCCAGTCATCCAATTTTTTTGAGGAGAGATTTATCATACATTTTCCTGGCTACATCTAATCGGCTAATTTGTCTGTAGTTTGCTGTGTCATTCCTTGATTCCTTTTTATAAATTGGAATGATAACAGCTGTGGATCAAGTAGGAGGTGAAATGCCCCAAAAGTTAAAGAAAATAGTGATGCAAATATTGGAGCCCACCAGTCAGAGAATGTAGTAAAACGGTAGGAAGCCATCTTGTCCAGAAGCTTTGTAGTTTTTTTAATCTTGATATTAATGACTTGGCCCTATCTATTGAAATTCTTTACCAATACTGTTCCCAATAACATTCAGAGCATGAACTAAATGTGGAACCTGGAAGGTTGAGTTAATTAAATACATTCCTAAAATGGCTTCTCCAATCAGACTTGAGTATTCAGGGCTGAAAGAGAGATGTGGTCCTGTTCTAGAGGATCGATCATATAACAGGGTGATCTAAAACAGGAACAGATCCCTTTTTCAGCCCTGAAAGTTTACCACATCATTTATGTGGATTCCCCCCCCCCCCCGAAAACAAGTTCTAATACTGCCACTGTTGCTTATAATAGACACACTTTGGGCCTTTGCAGACTGCCAGAAATAGTGCAACTTGAGTCCACTTTAAGGGTTAGGGTTAGTGCTAGGGAATCATGGGAATTGTGTTGTTTTTTTTCTGAGACATTGAGCCTTCTCTGTCAGAGAGCTCTGGTGCCACAATAAAATACAGTTCCCATGAGTCCCTAACCCTAACTCTTAAAGTGGACTCAATTTGCACTATTTCTAGCAGTCTGCAAAGGCCCTTTGTTTCACCAATTCATCTTTGGTACCTTCCATGAATATCATAAAAGTGGGAGAGGACCACAGAAGAATCACTTCTGCGATAAAATCTTATTGCTTTTCCCATGTGCTTTTTCATTTTACTACAGTCTTCATCAAATCATGTTATCCCTTCTAATCTGCTAGTTCTTTTACAATGTTAGCCTTTTCAAGAAAATAATGGAATCATTCAACTGTACGTACAATTGTATTAATAATGCAACAATAGATGCTTGAACAAAATTACCCCTTAGTCCTACTACTATGACAGCCAGCATGGTACAGTGGGACCTTGGTATCCTCGAGGGATCTCTTCCACACCCTGTTATGGATACCAAAAAAAACACAGGACCTCAAGTCTTGTTGTCTCCAATGGTGGCAAGTGCACGCAGCCATGCTGCCATTAGGTACAGCCCCTGTTGTCCCAATGGTGACGTGTGCTGCACTGCCATTAGGGACAGTCGACTTTAGGTAAGCCCCCATTGTCCTCAAACAAGCTGAAGCATGTCTTGTGTGCACACACCACCATTGGGGACAATGGGGGCTTGCCATCCGCAGATGGCAAGCTCATGGATAACAAGGCCCCACTGTATAGTGCAGGGGTAGGCAACCTTTTTGAGCCGGAGGCCGGGTTCCTGTTCCTCAGACAATTGGGGGGGGGGGCCGAAGCACCAAAAATAAATAAATAAATAAACAAATAATTTTTTTAAAAAAAATGTTAAAAAAATATGCATGCACACTCTCTCAGCCCCAGAAAAGCCATGGCAAAACCCCTGTAGAGATTTTGCTAAGAAAACCCCAAGAAGAAGTAATAACAACAATAATCAACATCATCATGGCAGGCGGCGGTGGCGGCAGGACTGGCCTGGGGCCGGTCCAAAGGCCTCGGGGGGCCGCATCCAGTCCCCCGGGCCTTAGGTTGCCTACCCCTGGTATAGTGGTTTGAGCACTGGACTACAATTTGATTCCCCACTTGGCCACGTAAAAACACTCTGTGACCTTGAGTAAGTCACACTCTCTCTCCCCAGAAAACCACATAAGTGTGCCTTAGGATTACCATACATTGGCAAACAACAACAGCCTGTTAGTACTTCTGAATATAGCTTTTTTTGTAGCAAAATTGCAGCAAGTGTTCCATTTGATCTTAACAGTACTTGATCAAAATTTAGGTGAGTACCAGGGTTTGTATAAATACTGTTAGATCACTATCACTATCAGCCATAGCATCAACTGAGAAAGACAGTACTGTTGATCTAAATGCATTAGAAATCATATAATCTACAGTACTTGACATGAAATTCTTATATACGTAAATTCTCCTTATGACTTATCCAATTGGGATCTACAGATTAATATTAAATTTAATTATTAATGCAAAAAGTGTAAGGCCAAAATCATTAATCTTTATATCTTTATATTTCCAAGTTTCCAGATTTTCACATCAATTCATAGTGCTTCCTACAGCTTTAACAATGACCTGACAAGATGGACCTATACATGAATTAAAATGATCAGCTAATATTATTGGAACTGAGGGACATTTCTCCTCAAGCTCGTATAAATAATTTTCTAAGTTATTCCTGTAATCTGTATCATAATATGGATAACTCCTAGAGGAAATAGAGATCATAGAATCATAGAGTTGGAAGAGACCACAAGGGCCATCCAGTCCAACCCCCTGCCATGCAGGAACTCAAAATCAAAGCATCCCCAACAGATGGCTATCCAGCCTCTGTTTAAAGACCTTCAAAGAAGGAGACTCCAGCACTCTCCGAGGGAGTGTGTTCCACTGTCGAACAGCTCTCACTGTCAGGAAGTTTGTCCTAATATTTAGGTCGAATCTCTTTTTCTGTAGCTTGCATCCATTGTTCTGGGTCCTATTCTCTGGAGCAGCAGAAAACAAGCTTGTTCCCTCCTCAATATGACATCCCTTCAAATATTTAAAGAGGGCTATCATATCCCCTCTTAACCATCTCTTCTCCAGGCTAAACATACCCAGTTCCCTAAGTCATTCCTCGTAGGGCATGGTTTCCAAACCTTTCACCATTTTAGTCACCCTCCTCTGGACATGCTCCAATTTGTCAACATCCTTTCTGAACTGACCAAAGCAGAATAGAGTGGCACTATTACTTCCCTTGATCTAGACACTATATCTCTGTTGATGCAGCCTAGAATTGCATTGGCCTTTTTAACTGCTGCATCACACTGTTGACTCGTGTTTAACTTGTGGTCTACTAGGACTCCTAGATCTCTTCCACACGTAGTCTCATTAAGCCAGGTGTCCCCCATCCTATATCTGTGCATTTCATTATTATTTTTTTGCCCTAAGTGCAGTACCTTACATTTCTCCGTGTTGAAATTCATTTTGCCAGCTTTGGCCCAGCTTTCTAATTTATTAAGGTCATTTTGAATTTTCATCCTATCCTCTGTATTAGCTATTCCTCCTAATTAGGTGTAATCTGCAAATTTGATAAAAATGTACATTACATTTTTTAAAAAATAAGAAGTGCTGTAGCACATGGAACTGCCCCTTTAAGCTGAATACAGTGGGTCCTTGGTATTTGCTGGGATTTGGTTCCAGGACCCCCATGGATAACAAAATCCATGGATGCTCAGGTCCCGTTAAATACAATGGCATAGTAAAATGGTGTCCCTCATATAAAATTGAAAATTAAGGTTTGCTATTTGGAATTTATATATTTGTTAATATTTTTAAGGTGTGGATGCTTGAATCCGTGGATAAAAAATCTGTGGATAAGGAGCACTGACTGTAATTGAGACCTGTTCAGAAATAGACATTAATGTGGCCAATTTCACGCAAGGTCTACAACCTCGGATGAGGAAAGTGCAGAACAGAATACACCACATATCCAGGGAAGCAAATTTCCTGAATTAACTCAACTTCTAACAACAGCAGTACTTGTTCAAATAAATAAATAAATAAATAAATAAATAGTGAGAAAGGCAAACACAAAGAATAACGGGTAAATGAGCACAAAAAGATACTATATAGTAAAAACACATCTTGATGTTATAGTAGTCTCCACTTATACAATACATACCTCACTTAGGGCCTTTGCAGACTGCCAGAAATAGTGCAAATTGAGTCCACTTTTAGGGTTAGGGTTAGGGTTAGGGAATCATGGGAACTGTATTTTATTGTGGCACCAGAGCTCTTTGACAGAGAAGGCTATATGTCTCAGGAAAAAAAAACAATTCCCATGATTCCCTAGCACTAACCCTAACCCTTAAAGTGGACTCAATTTGCACTATTTCTGGCAATCTGCAAAGGCCCTTAGAAACATGGACAGAAAGACAGGAACACTCTGATCACCTCCATTAAGGGGACTGGATGGTTCATTTTGGTTCATGAAACAATGACTTGTCAGTTTCCACAGATCAGTAATATCGAAGTTCTTCAAACCTGAAACCTTGTTTCCCCTTTTATTTATTTTTTAATTCTTTATAATTTTTAGCCACATTCCAATATCTTCCTGCTTCCCCCCCCTCCTTCTGCTCTTAAAAAATATTTTTAAATTGGCTATGTTGGGGCAATAAGCTCAGCTTTAATGTTCTACACTACTAACTGAAGACCAAAATCCTAAATCCATCTGTAGACCCATTGAATCAACGGAATGTACATTAAGGATTGCCTTATCAACTTCCCATCAATTTAATGAGTATATTTAAGCAAAGACTAGCAATGGGATTTAGGCACAATATAACAAAAGAAGCAGAAACTCAATCTGAAAACCTAAAAAATGAGTTGAATGAGTAAAGCAGCTGGAATAATAGCATCTTTCCTTCAAAATTACAATGAGCAGAGGCTCAAGTGCTCAAGAATAGCAGTTATAAAGGAAATAGATTAGATTCTCAAATGTAAAGCTGCATCATTAAATACCAAAGTCAAAATCATCCCTGCTATATTATTTCCACTTTCTATGTATGCTCCTGAAAAGTGGTCAGAGAAGAGAATCAACTCATTTGAAACCTGGTGCTGGAGAAGAATCACAGATCGCTAAAAAGAAAAATGAACGCTAGAGTAAACTAGGACTAAACTGAAGCCCTAATCCTTTGAACACAATCATATTTGTTCTTAGCTGCCTTGAGTCCCTATATCAGGAGAAAGGCAGGAGATAAATAAATAAAATAGTAATGATAATAAATATCATGGGGTGAAGTGGCTAATTTGAAAAGACAATAATGCTTGGTAAAGAGGAAGGCAGGAAGAAAAGAGGAAGACCGCATAACAAATGGGTTGCTGACTCAATAAAAGAGGCCACAGCAAGACCTGAGCATCTGCAGGTCTCACTCTCATTCACTCAAAGGGCAGCCATAAATCATAGTTGACCTGAAGGCAAAGAAGAAGTGTTCACGACTGATCTAAAAGTCATGCTTTGCCTATATTATTGACATCATCATTACTGCAGCATGTAAATGGATGGTGTGGCACCTCTGAGACTAAGGAGATGACCACACTACACTCTTATAGTGCTACTATTCCACTTTTACTGCTGTGGCTGCCTTCTGTTGCATTCTGGGATATGTAGTTTAGGAAAGGGCATATATAGAATATTCAGCCAGAGAGCTCTTAGGCTTCACTGA
Source organism: Phrynosoma blainvillii (assembly GCA_026167975.1). Lineage (NCBI taxonomy): Eukaryota > Metazoa > Chordata > Lepidosauria > Squamata > Phrynosomatidae > Phrynosoma > Phrynosoma blainvillii. The sequence continues at coordinate 51,546,231 of JANUYF010000002.1, read as the reverse complement.
ACTACAATGGCAAAAACCCCATCTGAAGAAACCTGCCAAGAAAACCCTGTCATAGTCACACTCTCTGAACCTCAGAGGATGGCAATGGCAAGCCTCTCTGAAGAAACCTGCCAAGAAAACCCTATCATAGTCACACTCTTTCAGTCTTGAGTATATTTAAGCAAATGGCAATGGCAAAAAAAAAAAAAAAACCCTCTGAAGAAACCTGCCATGAAAATCCTATCATAGTCACACTCTCTCAACCTCAGAGGATGGCAATGGCAAAAAAAAAAAAAACTCTGAAGAAACTTGCCAAGAAAACCCTCATAGTCATACTCTTTCAGCCTCAGAGGATAGCAATGGCAAAAAAACAAACAAACAAACAAACAAAAACCTTTGAAGAAACCTGCCATGAAAACCCTGTCATAGTCACACACTCTCAACCTCAGAGGACGGCAATGGCAAAAAAGTGTCTGAAGAAACCTGCCACAAAAACCTTATAGTCACACTCTCTCAGCCTCAGAGGATGACAATAGCAAAAAAAAAAAAAGCAACCACTCAAACCACCCTATGAAAGGTTCTCCTTAGGGTCGCCATAAATCAGAAAAGACTTGAAAGCACCCAACAAAGACAACCACAGTTAATTGAATTGATCCCCACGCCTCCCACCCCCGGGGTTTTCTTCCTTCTTTACCTCAGCCAGACCCTGCGACTCGCGTCCGCTTCCCCCTATCAGCCACCGCAGCATCGCAAAACAAACGCTCGCCCGGTCACCCTCAACTTCAAGCGTCACCTGACGCGTGCTATTTGTCCCTCGCCGCCCGCCGTAGTTCAGAGGAAAAGGGGGGGGAGCCCCTATGGTCGAAAGGAGTGGCTAAGCGATCTCCGATCCTCGAGAGTGAGGGAAACGCGCACGCGCCTCGCGGACGGCTCGCCTGCCGAAGTGGCCGTTGGGCGGCGCGCGAAGCAAAGCTAAGGCAGAATTGTTAGAGTACCGAGCGATCGATCGCTTTTCTCGCCTGAGGCGTTGGGTTTTGTCTCTGAGCCGCCTCGGGCTCCTTCTGGGAGAAAGGCGGCAAACAAATGAAAATAAATAAATAAATAAATAGTCTTTTAAGCACTGCCATTATGATGTATTTGCGTATGAATGGCGGGGACAATTGTTCCGTAGCTCACCTACACTAGAGAAATAACCTGGTTTGACACCATTTTAACTTCCAGAGTGCCATGTTAGGGAATTCTGGGAATGGTAGCTTTTTGTGGTACCAGACCTCTCTTGACGGTGGAGGCTTAAGTATCACACAAAAGCACAATTCCCAGAATTCCATAACACTGGGCTATGCTGAGCTATTGTGTCTGCAAAGCTCTGGTGCCACAACAAACTACAATTCCCAAAATTCCACAGCATTGGGCTATGCTGAGCTATTGTGTCTGTGGAGCTCTGGTGACACAACAAACTGCAATTCCCAGAATTCCATAGCAAGGAACCCAGTCAGTTAAAGTGGTGTCAAGCTTATTTCTGATTATTTAAGATTATTATATATAAGATTATTTCTGCATTGCAGATACAGTCTTGTTGGAAGTATCACCATTTTATACCAAGGAGGTATGGCCCAATGCTGTGGAATTCTGGGAATGTGAGACATGGTGTGGCCAACAATTTCCATAAATCAGTTTGTCACAGTCAATGGTTAGGAATTCTGGGAGCAGCAATTCAAGCTATTCGTAGGATCACAGATTCTCCCCTCCTTAGGTGCATCTACACTGTAGAAATAATGCAGTTTCACACCACTTTAACTTTCATGGCTCCATCCTACTGAATCCTGGGATTTGTAGTTTTATGATGTGACAGGACTCTGGCAGAGAAGGCTCAAGGCCTTGCAAAACTACAAATCCCAGCATTCCACAGGATGGAGTTACAGCTCTTAACAATTCTGGTGTCTCACAATTCAGGTGTCAAACTGAATTATTTCTGTAGGGCAGATGCACTACTTCTCAATACAGAGGGTCCATCTACACCGTAGAAATAATGCAGTTGAAAACCCCTAGCTGCCATGGCTCCAGCCTTCCAAACCATGGGATTTGTAGTTTGGTGAGGCACTAGCGCTCTTTGCCAAAAGAGGCTAGAGACTATAAATCTACAAATCCCAGGATTCCTTAGGATGGAGCTACAGCGCTTAAAAGTGGTGTCAAACTGCATTATTGCTACAGTGTAGATGCACCCAGAGAGAGAGGCAACTGTTTAATAGGCAGAAAATCAACAGGAACAGCTTTCCTTATTCCTACAGGTCCATACCAGGAAAGCTTTTCTTGGATTTATGTCCATACTCTGTTTTTCCTAGTTCTTTCTTCGTTGTTCTTTTTTAATAGTTGTATGTCTTCAAGTCATTTCTGACTTAAGGCAACCCTAAGGCAACCCTATCACAGAGTTTTGTTTACAGAATTTGTTCAGTGGCTGTCCTTGCCTTCCTCTGAGGCTGAGAGTGTGTGACTTGCCCAAGGTCACCCAATGGGTTTCCATGGCTGAGTGGGGATTTGAACCCTGGTCTCCCAACGTGTCCAACACTCACACCACGACACCACACCGGCTTGCAAATTTTTAACTGGATTCATTCATTTACTTGTCGCTTTTTCTTACCACAAATACTATAAATCAATTAGTCCATTTTGATTGGTAGTGGTAGGAGTAGTTGTCCATCTAGAAAAGGGACATCACTTTTAAACTGTGCTTAACTTGAACGAAAACTTGTCAAAAGCCGCTTCCTTTTACTTTCGGAAAATCCCGAAAGTAAAAAAGAAGCAGCTTTTGACTACTTTCAGTTCGGGTTAAGCACAGCTTAAAAGCGACGTGTGTGAAAATCTACCCGCTTTTGTGGATTTTCCTCACCTTTTAAACCCCGTTTCTGTACGGGATTTCCCTCCCCGTGTATTAAGGTCCTATGATTCTAGAGACCAGGATTCGAATCCTGGCTCAGCCCTGAAAACCCACTGGGTGACCTTGGGCAAGTCACAGTCTCTCGTCCTCAGAGGATGACAATGGCAACCCTCCTCTGAACAAATTTACCCAAGAAAGCCCCATGATAGGTTCACATGAGGGTTGCCATTAATTGTAAACAACTTGGAGACACAGAACAACGACAACAAGATGCGGAGAGCATTTCCACCATGTTTGGAGGCCTCCTGGGCCCCCCAGAAGTCAATTTCTTTGCACCCAAATGCCCCAAAATGTCCACCGGGGGCTTGTCGGCGCATTTCAACCCACATTCTGTGAGCCCCCATGCCAATTTAGGCCCAGGAGAGGCCTTTTTGGGGAACCTAAAACACAGGTTTTGACTTTATTTGTTTTTCTTAATGGCAACAGATATGGCAGGCTTGGACATGGAAGACGGAGGAGTGAATATAGGAGGAAGGAATATCAATAATTTTAGGTCTGCAGATGACACCATAATACTAGCAAGAACCTCACAGAACAGCTACTAAGGAAGATCAAAGAAGAAAGTGCAAAGGCAAGCTTACTGTTGAACATAAAGGAAACAAAAATAATGACCACAGAGAACTTGCACACATTCGAACTAGACAATGTGGAAATAGAAACAGTAAAAGAGTTCTCATATTTGGGATCAAACATTGATCAGAATGGAGACTGCAGCCAGGAAATCAGGAGAAGATTAAGAATGGGGAGGGCAGCTATGAAAGAACTAGAAAAGATCCTAAAATGCAAAGACATACAACTCAGCACAAAAGTCAGAATCATACAAGCCATTGTATTCCCTATTACCATGTATGGATGTGAGAGCTGGACAGTCAAGAAAGATGATAGGAAGAAAATCAATGCATTTGAGAGACTGTGGTGCTAGAGAAGAGTGCTGAGGATCCCATGGACAGCCAAAAGGACAAACAAATGGGTCCTAGAGCAGATCAAGTCAGAGATATCCCTAGAAGCCAAGATGACAAGACTTGTGCAGATGGGTGGCTCTGGGCCTCCCCTGCTAGCTGCGGATTGAGGCGGCGGCAACCGCGTGCTGCGGCCTCGATCCTCCTTTTTGCTGCCCCTGAAAGGGTGACAAAAGGGCGCCCTAAGAGCCAGTGCGCGGCTCTTTAGCGCCCCTTCTGTCAAAGCACGTAAAAATGCTGCACCGGAAGGACGTCCTGACGCCGCATGCCCTGTGCGGCATCAGGATGTCATCGGACTGGGATTGGGGTGGCCAGTGTGCAGCTGCCCCTTCCCATCTCTGCCTCCAGGCCGGTCTGCAGAGGCCCTTAGACTGTCATACTTTGGACACATCATGAGAAAGCATGAATCGTTGGAAAAGACAATAATGTTAGGAAAGGTAGAAGGAAATAGAAAGAGAGGAAGGCCACCTGCCAGATGGATGGACTTTATTAAAGAGACCATGAATATGAGTTTGCAGGACCTGGCCAGAGCAGGAGAGGACGGGGGGGGGGGGGGCTGGAGATGTCTCATCCATAGGGTCACCATGGGTCGACACCAAAGCAAAGGTAGTTAACAACAACAACAACAACAAACCATTGCCATGTATGGATTACATACATACCATTACCTTATATTACCATTACCATGTATGGATTACATACATACCATTACTATACACTGCCATTGCCATGTACGGATTACATACATACCATTACCATACATTACCATTACCATGTATGGATTACATACATATAATTACCATACATTACCATTACCATGTATGGATGTGAGAGCTGGACAGTTAAGAAAGGGGATAGGAAGAGAATCAACTCATTTGAGAGAATGTGGTGCTGGAGAAGAGTGCTGACAATCTCGTGGACAGCCAAAAGGACAAACAAATGGGTCCTAGAACAAATCAAGCCAGAGATATCCCTAGAAGCCAAGATGACAAGACTTAGATTGTCATACTTTGGACACATCATGAGAAGGCATGAATCATTGGAAAAGACAATAATGTTAGGAAAGATGGAGGGAAGTAGAAAGAGAGGAAGGCCACCTGCCAGATGGATGGACTTTATTAAAGAGACCACGAATATGAGTTTGCAGGAGCTGGGCACAGCAGTAGAGGACCGGGCGGCCAGGAGATCTCTCATTCATAGGGTTGCCATGGGTTGAGATCAATGCAAAGGCAGTTAACAACAACAACAGCATGGCTGCCCAAGGTCTCCAAAGGGGCTAATGCTTCTCCCCACTTGGCTTCCACAGTTGCCCACCCCCGAAACAGAAATACTGCAGTACTTTTTGTGTGATTTGCTGGGAGAAGGGAAATCTTGTATACTTGTCACCAGATTTTCAGGGATAAGTAGAAAAAATAAAGCAGGACCAAAAAAAAAAAAGGTGAAGCATTTTAAAGAAGTGCAAGGGGAAAACTGAGAAATAATACATAAAAGCTATGGGATGCTATAAGAGAAATAGATAGATAGATAGATTCAGGAGAATGAGCTAGAGACCTGTGATGTTGCATAGAGGTTAGAGAGTCTTTCTCCTCCTTTTAAAGTCACATATATAGTGAAGTTGCGGGATTTAATGAAATTAAGAATATAAAAATATTTCTTAACATTGAGACTATTACAATTCAAGAATATTTTAACTGGGGCTAGAAGGGCCCCTTTGTTGACACAGATACTTGGTGCAAACTATAGGATGTTCACTAGGTTATTTTTGGGCAGGACAACTGGGAAGTATTTCTGTACTATCCATGATATATTCTGTTAACAGGATCTCTTCCCATCCCTTATTAGGGATTATATAATTAATATATGTTGAATGGATAGAATCTCCTTTAATGGTGATATTTGCAGTGTACTTCTGTGGGAAGATCTAAATATAGTAATGATGTGCAATGGTTCCTCCCATCATATAAAAGAAGTTGAGAAGCTGTCATTTCTTTGCTAAGCCCTGATCTAAGTTATCAAGAACTCCAGGCTTAGTCATTTCTTGGTTTATAAATCAACAAATAAAGTTTTGTTCTGATTTTCCTAATTCTCTGATTCTTGTTTGGTTATTGGTTATTTTACAGAACAAGAGAAAATATTTGCACTTTTTGCATAGATTATCAATAGATTGTTTTGGGGGGCTCAGCCATGGAAACTCATTATCTCATTCTCAGAGGATGACAATGGCAAACTCCCTCTGAAGAAGCTTGCCAAGAGAACTCCATGATAGGTTTGTCTTAGGACGTTATCACACGGGGGAAATCTGTTGATTAATCCACACAAATCCCAAACAAAAACTGAATTTGCGCCTCACGATTTCACACGACATCGCACAGAAACTGGTCAGAAACTGGACAGAAACTCGTATTATCCGAGATCTTTTTAATTTCGGGAGTTTAGAGGAAATGCATTTGCGAAATTACAGTAATTTCGCATTTACTGTAATGTGAAAAGCAAATACGCACGGACAATTCTCTTTTAAAACCTGGAGGAGGGCCAAAAGGAGGAGGAGGAGAAGGGGCCTCCAGGGAGGGAGAGTCCCGGGCTCCTGCCATGCAGAGAAGGCAAGGCAAGGCAAGGCCAGGCAAGGCGAGGCAAGGGAAGTTTGGGATGGAGGAGAAGTTTGGCATTTGGGATGGAGGGAAAAGGAGGGGAAAGAAGGCTTCCCTCGCAGCAGCTGTGGGTGGATGTGGGTGCAAGTGTGGGGTGTGCTTGTGGAGCAACTTGGAGCTCCATCTCACCATGAAGTTCTGCCCTGCAGGTCCTACAAAGGGGAAAGGCTTATGGGGGGGCATGGGAGCTACCTCCAGTTTCCCCCTCTCCTGAACATCATCCAAGGCTCTGGCTCTCCCCAGGGAACACCCATCCCTCCCTCCCTCCCTCCCTCCCTTCCTTCCTTCCTTCCTTCCTTCCTTCCCTTTCCTCTTCCTCCTCCTCCTTCCCTGCCAGCTCTGCCTGTGATCCTACCCTCCTTCCCCATCTCCCCAGCAGCTTACAGCCTCCAATGCCAGGAAAGGAGAGAGAGAAAAGGGAGGGTGAGCCATCTCAATCCCTCCCTTGCCTCGGCTTGCCTTGCCTTGCCTTTCCAGCCTCCTCCTCCTCCTCCTCCTCTGCTCTCTTGAGAGGTCCTAACCCCAACGGAAGGGGCTTAGGACCTGTGCAGGAGGACATGACCCCAAATGTAGGACAGTCTGACATTTCCTCCTGGGAAATGCATGACCTGCCCTGGAAAAAGGAGGAGTCTTGTCACAAAACACACCCATTTCCAGTACATGTAGTGGTTCTTTTCACTTGTGTATGAAAGTTAAAAACAGCTTTTTTTTTTTGCTTTTAACTTAATTCCATTATTACTGTAATTACATGTGAAAAGCTTTTGTGCAATTAAGCTCTTTTTCGCTTTCTTTTCGGGATGCTTCATTTCCACTTTATTATCTCTTTAACAACGAAACTGGCCCACGTGTGATAACATCCTTAGGGTTGTCATAAGTCAGAAATGACTTGAGGGCACACAACAACAACAACAACAACAACAACAACAACAACATCAACATCCCTTATCTACAGACTTTGCAATTTACAGATCCAAACAGAATTTTATGTTCTCAACCAGCTGCCAAAATTGCAGGATGCAAAGCCAAAAGAACATTTCAGCAGAGCTGACATGAGCGTGGGCTGGCATGTTGTGCTCTGAATATTATGGAAAAGAGGCAACTGCACATATGCTGTCATTTGTATCTGTGCACTGTGAAGTGGAATTTGTTTAATGTTCAAATGTCATGCGAAGGCCAGACCTTGAATAACAGAAGTAATACGTGTCACCATTTTTGAAAATGAAAATGATTTGGAATGCATGTGATTTGCACCTCTGCTCCAGTCATGACACAGTAAAGCCAATCCAGAACACATGTGATTGCGAGTCATCTTGTTCCTCTTGACTGGGACACTGCCAGTGTGGCTGCTGGTGGTGGTGGTGGTTTGTTTTTGTAGGAAAACTGATGGTGAGATGCAGAATATCTGATTTTAAGCATGTTTCTAGGTAGCATTCACAAAGGAATAGCAAGCTATACATCCTCAGTATACTTTGCCCTTGAGTATTTTTTCTTGAAAACTTATAAAGGAGTTTTAAACTTAAAGAAAAAAAGCAGTTCACAAAATGGAATCACAATACACTCTTTGTGTGTGTGTGTGTGTGTGTGTCTAAAGAGAAGACAACAGTATTCCTCTTCAGAGAGGAAAAACACAAGTTAAAAATCATTTCACAGATAAAAACAGATATCCTCTTGGATACTTTCAGTACACTATTCTTATAATAGTGATCCTGGACTTAGCTTCCAATCCAGCATTCTTCTGTGCTTTTGGCATTTTTGGGTTGCAATGACTTTGCAATAGCCTCTTCAGAACTGGTCCTTGAAGTAGGACAACTGACAAGAACAATCTTGATTTCCAGTAGAACTTGTCCCATACCTTCTGATATTTTAAGGATGAAATCTGGGACATGTGAGGCTAAGCAACATTAGTGTGTGGTCGAGAAAGATGGGGAAAGTTATTAATAAAGAGAAACACATGCACTAGGAGAGGCTGCAGCAGTTTGCATTTGCTTGAGCCTCCTGGGAAGGGCAAGAGCCTGCCCCCCCCCCTCTTCTCCATCTTTAATTGAGTGAACTGAATGAACTCAGTTTGCAGCAAATAAAGTAAGCTAAGGAGCAAAGGGGAAAGTGGGAGAAGGAGGAAAGAAACTGGGACATTTGTAAAGTAGCTGAAAATGTGGAATAGCAGAGGATTAATTGGGACTATCCCTGCCAAATCAGGACAGTTGGATATGTTATTCTCTCATAGATCTGGTTCTATATAAAAATACCGTAACTTTTTCTTTGGAGCAACACTTACTGTTTAGATTGATATTTACAGTATAGAATGGAAATTAGCACACTGGCATTTTGCATCAATGTATATGTATTTATGTCCATGTATTCCAGAGCAGGCTTCCCTAACCTGGCACCCTCCAGATGAGATGGGCTACAACTGCTACTATCTCCAGTCAGTCATGCTGGCTAAGGATGATAGGAGTTGTAGTACAATGCATCCAGAGGGCACCCAAGTGGGAATGGCAGCTATTGAGTTAAAACACATCTGCCCAAACACATCCTTCAAAGATTTATATTTGAATTTGTATTTTGAACACAGAGCCAGAAATTCTAAATACTGAACTAGACCATCTTAGCTCACACTCTTCGCAGCCCACAGTGCACTCAAAATGCAGCGAAAGGTGAGCTGGCAAGCAAAACGTCTGTTCCATCCCTTGTGTTTAAAGAAAATTGCTATTGATGGGAGTGCTCTTAATGCAAATTAGCTAAGAGGAGCTTTCACCAATATAAGTCTTGGTGACTTAATTGAGCCCTTCTTTTTGTCACCATTTTTGTATTCTAGGAAGAAATTGTAGATTGCTTAATGGGAGCCAAGAGACATGCTGTAGTATAAAATTGAACTGATCTCTCCCACAGTATCCCTAATAGCTTTTCATTCATAATTACAGTATTCCTAATGAGTGTTTTGGTGATGATAGAAATATACCATATATTATCTATTGCCTCATTCCAATGCAGGCTTTTTAGCTAATGGCATATTGGCACCGACTGTGCACAGTCAACGATGAAACATTAGAAAACATTAAAAGGTTTACTGACTATCTCATAGAACAGTCTCCCTCAACCTGGTGCCTTCTGGAAGTTTTGTACTACTGCCTCGATAATCCTCAGGCATTGCTCATATCTGTCGTCCTGATGGGAACTGTAGTCCATAACATCTGGAGGGTACCAAGCTGGCACAGAGTGCTCTGTTTTGTTTTGACCCGGTTATTTATAATATTTCAAAGCTGTTCACATATTCATATGCAGTTTTTAATGCTGTTCAGTGCAGGTTGCTTGCCTGACAGAGAGACTGTTGAATCAGGGTTGAAGAAGTGCCAAAGGAGAATAGCTGTGATATTTCAATGCACCCACAGGTGGCATTATAATCTTCTTTTCCCACTGTATTTGCTTCCTTAATGGAAGACTCTCCACTGTGATTTAAACACAGTTTTGGTGGATCTGAACAAAGGAATTACAGCACACCTTCTGTTTATTTTTGAAGACTCCAATTTGTTCACGTCTCTGGTACTCCAGTGTGAATTCATACATGAGAAATGAAATCATGTCCCTTAACTGTATTCAACGCCTTATAATGAAGTCCTGCAGCAACCCTTCAGTAAAAAGCACCATTCAGATTTTAAAGATTATAACTATAGCCAAATTAGTTACATTTCAACAGCTTTATGAGAAAAGTGTGGATTCAATTACTGCTAAGGTTTTATTACACATGAATATTAAACTGATGCTATATAATAATGAAATCTATATAGGATTATTATAGATTGGCCAACTAGATATTGTAGGAGGAAAAACTGGACAATTCATCATGTCATAGAAAAGGTCAGTTCTTTTAACAATTAAACCAGCATCCTTGTTTGCTGACATCTGTAGTCTTCTTTCTGGCTCATGGCATAATGAAAGACTTTCATTTTAAAAATACCACCCCTCACCCACTTTATCCACTATTATTTCCAGTCAAAGAGGTTCTTAGATAGCAAAGGTAGGAGGAAACCTCTATGCATGATCCTGGATATTTTCTGCCATTATCAGGGCTTGGAAAACCTACTTGTTTGAATCAAAAGTCCATTGGCATCATAGCTAGTGGCTGTTCTGGCTGGGAATTTCTGGAAGCTGTAGTACAAAAAAAGTAACACTTCCAAGTCTCTGGTCAATGCTAGACTACATAGATCCATGGGAAGACCCAGCATAAGGGTCTTATACATTTGAGTTCAGTTATACAAATGGGTCCTGCCACAGAATGTTGCAGCATAGAGTTCAGAGTTTCAGCCAAACAACTATGAGTTTTTCCATGATAGTCCATTCCATTTTCCTTCTCCCTTTCCCATCCATTTTCTTTCCCTCCCAGAAGTCAATCAGCATTCAATAGGCATGAAGTACGTTAAGTACAGTGGGCCCTTGCTATCCAATGGGGTTTGGCTCCAGCACCCCCCTCCCCCATGGATACCAAAATCTGTGGATGCTCAGTCCCATTATGTAGAATGGAATAGTAAAATGGTGTCCCTTATATGAAATGGCAAAATCAAAATTTGCTTTTTGGATTAAAAAAAACCCCTCAAGACATGAATGGGTTGATTCCATGGATGCAAAATCTGTGGATAAGGATGACCAACTATACTCATTGGGCATTTGCTCGAGCATCCCTCTCTTAGGGTTTTGTGGGAGACACTAAAGTCTGGAGCCAGCACAGTATAATGGATTGAGCATTGAACTATGACTCTGGAGACCATGGTTTGAATCCCTACTCAGCCATGGAAACCTACTGAGTAACTTAGAGCAAGTCACACTCTCAGCCTCAAAGGAAGGCAAAGGTACAACCCCTATAACAAATCTTGCATGACTGATTCACCTTAGAGATGCCATAAGTTAGAAACGACTTGATGGCACACAACAACAACAACAACAACAACAACAACAACTGAAGTATATTTAATAGAGATATTATTTGTTGTAATATCTCCCCCTGGCATTTAGCACAAGTTCTGAAGCTGAGCTTTGATAAGACTTTATCCTCTGGTGAGTCTGCTTTTCTTTGTATGCCTGCAGCCCTTGATTTATACCATTCTGAGAAGATAATTGTAGAAATCACTCAAGCGCCATTCTTTACAAACAGATTCATATACAGATAACTTAGGAGAGAAAAGTGTAGACCTTTGGAGCATATACTGTTAGCATACCCGACATACCCAGCATTATGTTTGGGGCCTCCATATTTTCATATTTGGGGCCAGCCATGTTCTTAAGAGGTCACCTTGGAACACCAGGTGACTTTCACATGGGAAGGACATGGAAATCAGAAAACTTGTGAAGGATCCAGGTAATATCAAAATAAAAGCTGAATGGGTTTGCTGATCGCTTCCCCCCCCCCCCAGTCTTTCCACATATCCTCTCATACCAGAAACAAAAGATGGTGGCAGTAAGCCAATGCTTCCTACCTACCCCTACTATTTTCCCAGCCTACTTTGCTATCCATCTACTCTGGGGTTGTCCTAAATCCAATTGCTGTTTTTGTTATTCCAAAATTAAAGCCACCGGTCATTCTGGAATCCTATTGTCAATCCTTGGGAAGACCATCAAGTCTTTGTTAAATTGCAAGATAGTACCTACCACCACTCGAGGCTAGGATTTCAGATATAAATATTAATCCCAAAGCCTAGCTTCTCCGAACACAGAACATAGAGTACAGTGTACCAAACCCTTCTACTCACTGTGTCTCCCTCAGACCCCATCTTATCCACATCCCACTTTTCATGGTCACCTCTCCAGGACTGGTAAATATTACCTCTTCCACACCCCTAAAACTCTCCTATCCAATTTCCATACCTCTATTTTGGTTTGCTCTGGATGGTGTGTCTGTTTGAACTACCATCATGGGTTGGGTTTGCACTCTTGCATATTTCTAAATAAAAATCTTTCTTATTCACCCCAGCTTGGAGTCCTTCTCAGTTACTATTGGTATACATGGGTGCAGTCCTATTAAGGTCTTGCAAACTTTTTAAGTCTATCCATCTGTAATGTGGTCTTCCTCTTTTCCAACTACCTTGGAACATTACCAAGCACTTTATCATTAGTCTTTACTAATGAGTCATGTCATCAAATGTTATGCCCAAAACATGATAGCCTCCATTTAATAATTTTGATCTTCAAGGGAGATATCAAGTTTGATTTGCTTTGTGACCTGTTTTTTTATTTGTTTGGAATAGTAGTTACTCTAGAAGATTAATCATAAACTAAAAGAGAGCCAGCATGGCATAGTAGTTTGTGTGTTGCTACGACTATGGAGACCAGGGTTCAATTCCCAGCTTGGACAGAAGGAGGTGGGATCTGGTTCACTGGTGAGAAGGCACTGCCTTCCAGTTTTGGTGGTTCTGCTGGCCTGGCGGTAAAGAGAGCCTCCTCCCTTTGCGGCTCAGCCAGCAGCTTCACCAGATCCAAAAAGCTGAAGGGTGGCAGGAACATCTCACTCCCACCAGCAGCTGCTCTGCTTTGCTCTGCTCTGGATGAAATGATGGTGTAAAATAGTTGCAATTTGTATTACTAGAGGGACTACCTGCAATGATGAAATCATGACTCTTCACTGTTAAAGGGGATAACAATGATGATGGTGGCAATTATGACCATGCCATCCTTTGTAGATATGTGTGTCTTTCTTCAAGAGGGAAAGAGTCCATGCAGCAGGATTCCATAAGAATCCCAGAGCTGAAGCAAGATCTTTTGTTGCTGGAGGTGAAGGACTACATGATGTCCACTCATATTCTATGTAGAAAAGTCAACTAAACTGGCACTTAAATCTAACACCAGTAAGTTAGTTCTTGTGAGATACCAGCCTAGTTTTGGGTCCCAGGAGCCAGGACAGATCATGTAAGAAACAACTCTGTCCTCCAGCAGAGGGAAACAGTCAAAGTCTCAGAGGTTCAAAACACACTGCAGAAATAATCCAGTTTGAGACTGCTTTAACTGCCCTGATGTAGTTTTGTGAGACATTTAGACATTTCTGTTAGATAATTTTGATGCAACAATAAACTACAATTTCCAGGATTCCCAAGCACTGAGCCAGGGCAGTTAAAGAGGTCTCAAATTGGATTATTTCTGCAAAGAATAACATTCTTTGATTGCTGCCCCCCCCCCAGCATTGGCTGCCTGAGGCAGTTACCTTACCTTGCATAACAGTAGGGCTGATCTGAGAACAACTTTCCATTATGGAATGATTGGAAACACTGGGTTTAAAACAAACATAATGAAAAATAACAAAAATAGTCAAAGAATTCCTGTTCCTGGGATCAAACATTGATGAGAGTGGAGACTGCAGTCAAGAAATCAGGAAGAGACTAGGGCTGTGTGTGCACTGGAGAAATAATCCAGTTGACGCCACTTTAACAGTCGTGGTTAAATGTGAAGGAACCCTATGAATTGTAGTTTCTTGAACTGTAGCTTTGCTCTGGTGTCACAACAGCTCCCAGAATTCTATCACATTGAGCCCTGGCCATTAAAATGGTGTCAGACTGGATTATTTCTTCAGTGCGGATACAGCGAATGATTGGGAAAGGCAGCTATGAAAGAACTAGACAAAGTGCATAACACTGAATACTAAAGTTAGGATCGTCCAAGCCATTGTATTCCCCATCACGATGTACAGAAGTGAGAGCTGGACAGTGAAAAAAGCTGGTAGAAAGACAATCAACTATTTTGAGATGTGGTGCTGGAGAACAGTGCTGAGGATACCATGGATGGTTAATAAAATTAACAAATGAGTGCTAGAGCAGATAAAGCCCAGACTTTCCCTGGAAGCCAGGATGACTAAACTGAGCTTGTCATACTTTTGACACAGCATGAGAAAGAAAGATTCATTAGAAAAAGTAATGATGTTGGAAAAAGTGGAGAGCAGCAGAAAGAGAGGAAGATAGCAAGCCAGATAGCTAGACTCAAGCAGGGAGACCATGGGCCTGAGCCTGCAAGACCTGAGCAGGTCTTGGAAATGTCTCATCCACGGGGTCGCCATGAGTCCAAGACAACTCAAGTTTGCAAGCCAAATTTTGCACGACTCAAAGGCTGCTAAGAACAACAACAACAAAGCAAACAAAACAAAGCAAACCTCATTAATTTAAAAGCTTGTTGCAGTTGTTTCCCCCATGATTCATAAACTCCTCCTGCACATCCCAGTGTTAGAGTGAGCACCCAAATAAATAAATAAATAACCCAGAAAGCTGGGATAAGATTAATTTAAATATAAAAGACATGTCGATGGAAATTAGGCTCTTACACTGTTAGCACTAGCCCATCAGATGTTAACAACATCTGATATGCAACAGTTTTACATATCCCCTTGTGGGAGAAAGATCAACTTGCGAACCGCTTTATAAATCCGCCACAGTGTTACGAGTTAGGCTACTGTAGCTAAATGGCTTTTAGCTATGCTTCTTCTTTTGAGAGACCATATTTACAAATGAAAGCTTTCTCAAACCACGTCTTTTAATATAATTTGCATATTTAGTAATACATTGATTAACATTAAACACGGATTATTGCAATTTATTTCAGAAACAGATGGGATGCATTAAATGGAAAAGGGGAGGAAAAAAAGCTAGCACATTTAAATAGAACAGACTCGCTGGCTGAGGACTGATGACTGATGACTAGAAAAAGTTTTTTAATTGACAAGGGAGGGGGTGGAGGAGGAGGAGGGAGGCCTTTGGAGCCCCGGCTTTCCTTTTTTTCCAACAGCTTTCTTTGCTAATGGTTCCATGAAGCTGGTAATAAAGTTAATTTAAAATGAATAATGTAGCTCAAAGGTGTGCTTCACTTTAATGAAAGCTGTAGCACAGATAAACGACAAAATCTTGACAGCAGAGGCAGATCTTACTGGAAGAACTGGATATGGAAGATGGGGAGGGGAAGGCAGAGAGAGAAAAGGCCCAGAGAAAGCAGGCAAGTCTTGCAAACTTCTTCCTTCCACTGCCTCCTCCATCTATTTCAATGCTTTTCTCCATCTTGAAGGCGGAAGGTATACAGGCTGGCCGCTAGATGGCACTGTGCCATAAGATACCTTTTCAGGAGGAGCCCTGTTGGCTGTCTAGCAAAGGACAATAGCATCCAATATCCACAAAACAGGGATATCTTTTGTTATTTGCCAGGGTGACCAGATGTCTTCCTTTTCCAGGACATGTCAATCTTCTCTCCAGAAGAATTTCCAAAATGTCCTCCATTTTGAGCCTTCTAAGAAGCATGAGTTTACATTTATATATTAGTGCTTTTAGCTTTTTATTTCAAACAAAAATCCATCAGTGATACCTTTATTGGCCAGCGAAAATGCACAATGTACTTGTTGCAAGCTTTCAAAGCTCCATAGGCTTCTTCATCAGGCAAGATGTTACAAACTCTCTCTCTCTTTCTCTCTCTCTCTCTCTATATATCTCAAATAAAAATCCACCAGTGATACCTTTATTGGCCTGCCAAAATGCACAATATACTTCCTGCAAGCTTTTGAAGCTCCATGGGCTTCTTCTTCATCAGGCAAGATGTTACAAACTCTCTCTCTCTCTCTCTCCCTCTCTATATATATCAAATAAAAATCCATCAGTGATACCTTTATTGGCCAACCAAAATGCACAATATACTTGCTGCAAGCTTTCGAAGCTCCATGGGCTTCTTCATCAGGCAAGATGTTCCAAACCAAACAGGAGAAAAACAATTGGAGATGTTAGTCAGATGCCTACATGTTGTTTCAGTCTTTGGTTGCGATGGTATATAGTGAGGAGAATATCTTTTGCAGCAGGATCCTCCTCCTCCTTCTGGCCATGTGGCTATAGGGAGATTTGCAAAGTCCAGGAAATTTAAAATCCGTTTGCATCTCAACAGGGACCCGAATTTTGCAATCCAATATGTCTCCATTCCAACACAGCTACCCCTGGATGTTTTCTGTATTGCGAGATACTACATGGAGTTGCAACAAGGGAACCAGGAAGAATAGCCTGTGGAATGGAAACTTCAATTTTTAATTCTTAAACTTGGACTGAATTTGCACGTTTTACTTCTACATCTACCAAAATTTTCCTGATGCAAACACATGGAGATTTCTTGAGGAATCCATAGTTTTCTGCCACAAAGATGCCTGTGACTTCTCTGGAAAGGAGACATATTGGATTGCAAAAGAGGGGTCCCTGTTGGGAAGCAAATAGATTTTAAATTTCCTGAACTTTGCAAATCTCCCTATAGCCACATGGCCAGAAGGAGGAGGAGGATCCTGCTGGCAAAAGATATCCTCCCCACCAGATACCATCTTAACTAAAGATTGAAACAACATGTATGCATCTGACTAACATCTCCAGTTGTTTTTCTCCTGTTTGGTTTGTAACATCTTGCCTGATGAAGAAGCCCATGGAGCTTCAAAAACTTGCAACAAGTATATTGTGCATTTTGGTTGGCCAATAAAGGTATCACTGATGGATTTTTGTTTGAATTTGCTAAATGGCCAACACAGCTACCCATGAATGTTTTCTGTATAGCTTTTTATTTGGTAAAGTCATGCATTTTGGGGGGCATGTCCTACATTTTATGGTGCCTTGCCCTCCTTTGAGGTTAAGACATCTGGTCACCCTGCATGTGCCTCTGTTGTTGTGGGCCTTCAAGTCATTTCGGACTTATGGTAACCCTAAGGTGGGTTTTGCTTGGCGAGATTTATTCAGATGAGGTTTGGCATTGCTTCCCTTGAGGCTGAGAGAGTGTGACTTGCCCAAGGTAACCCAGTGGGTTTCATGGCCAAGTGGGAATCGAACCCTGGTCTCCACTCAAACCACTACGTCACTATTTGCCTCTATCCCTTTCCTATTTTTGTGCTGTCTGAAATGAAAAGCTGCGGAGCACCAGACAAAACATATTTGTGCCTGATCTTGGGTACTGTTATTCTATGTGTTTGGTAGAATTTAAAGACATAGCTCTGTTAATCTGGAAAATCAGTATGCAAAGGGATCTTGTAGTACTGCTGAGACTTCTGAAAGAAAGAAGTTGCTAGCACAAGCTTTCCCAGACTGGAACCTGCTTCCTCAGAGGCATGGAGAGAAGTGGAGAGTCCAGAGACAGACCATCAGTTTGGGGAAGGCCAATGGAAAGAATTTAGTTTTTCATATGCTTTATTAGGGAATTACAGCTCCGCTGTGAAGCATTGGACTAAGTAAGTCGACCAATGAATACTAGGTGCTGTAGGCTCTATTTCAGAGGAAGAAACTATCGTAGTAAAACCACCTCTGGATATTCCTTGCCTGGGAAAACCCTATGAAATTCATGAAGTTGCCATAAGTTGAAAGGCAACTTGAAGGCACATGCAAACACATAAATGTATGTAATTATGGAAGCTGAGGTTACCAATGGCTATTGCTAAGTACCCTGTTAAAATTGCTCACTATCAGAGGCAGTATGCTTCTGACTGAGTACTGGTTGCTGGGGCACATAAGCAAAATGGTGCTATAACACTCATATCCTCCTTCAGTATCTCCCCATAGATGGCTGGTTGGCCTTTATGGGATGAAAGAGCTGAATGAATAAAAGTCTTTAGTCTGATCATGAATCTTCTTATATTCTTATGCTAACTGCATCCCCCCCCCCCCCGCCTGCATCCAATTTTGGCTGCCATATGTTTCTTTCTGGATTGTAACCTCCTTGGGGCAAGAAGAACCTGTCCTTTCCTTCTTTGTAAAGCAGGGGTAGACAACCTTTCCCCTTTAAGGGCCGAGGGACTTCAGCTCCCAGAAGCCTCAGCCATGTTGGCCAATAGTCCCATGTTGGCCAATAGCTCCTGGAATTCTGGGAGCTGAAGTCCCTCGGCCCTTAAAGGGGAAAGGTTGCCTACCCCTGATGTATTGTATATTGATGGTGGTGGTGGTTGTTCTGTGCCTTCAAATCAGTGTTGACTTATGGCAACTCTAAGGCCATCATAAGGCTTTCTTGGCAAATTTCTTCAGAGGGAGTTTGCCATTACCATCCTCTGAGGCTGAGAGAGTGTGACTTGCCCAAGGTCACCCAGTGGGTTTTTATGCTCAAGTGGGGATTTGAACCCTGGCCTCCAGAGTCACAGGCCAATGCTCAAACTACTACACCATGCTGGCTCTTTAGATGGTGCTGTATTAATAACAAGAATATTGACAGCCAGCATGGGGAATTTTTGTGCTGTTTTCATACATGTCATTAGATAGTCTTGCACAGATGTCACATAGCCTTTGTGGCTAAAATATTAGCATAATGGGATGGGGTGTGTTGATTAAGCTTGAGCTTTAACTATACATCTGGTCTGCCATCTCATGTTCACTTATATCAGGTTAGACTCATTGAACTCAATGGCATTGTTTCGTAATAGATAAGTATAGGATTACCGTACACTGCTAGTTTCTTGAAGTATCAAAAAGTTTATCGGCCAGAGCAGAAATCTTTGCTCTGGTACATGCATATTTCAGTGCACTTTAATTGCAAGAGGGGAAAAACCAAAAAGGGAACTTTTTAGTTACTGCTTTCTTTGGTATCTAAAAAAACACATTAAAGTGGCTATTACTGCTACCGAGAATGAGTTAAGGCCTGGGAGAATAAAGATATTGGTTGTAAAGCAGATTTGACGTTAGGATGGAGATCTGCAGTGGGCAGCCAATATGGCAAGCCTGAAAATGGAATAAGCCACATTTTGTGAGAGTTCTCTATTCACACACTTTTAAAGAACCTTTGGATTTGGGCAGGATATTTTTTTTTCCTTTGTCACAGTGTCAGCCAGGAATGTCTCTATTCTTTCAAAATGTATGCTGTATTTACAAATGCATGGATGTGTTTTAAGCTAATATTTCTTTGCCAGAGCATTTAGCAGGGACTTGAACATGTTTGTGTGTACATGGTTGTGTTTTTATAAGGTTGTGCATTCAAAGCCCAACATCTTTCTGTCACATATCCTGATAAAAGTCCTGTGAGGTAAACAAGACAAAGATCGACTTGTTCATCAGAGACCACTACCCAGCAGCCACGAAACTAGCTTGAATCCAAGCCAGCCGCATTCAGATATTCCACAGTAGCCTGGTCTTTATTTTATTTTTATTTGTTTTAAAGTTTATTAAACACATAAAACATATAAAACCATAACACATATCAAACATATCTCACATAGTGGCCTAGTCTTTAAAAGAAACTTCTAGACTAGAGACCAAGGCCCAGAACTCGACCCTCAAGTATCTCCTACATCTGCCCAGATGTCATCCCATTGCATAGCTACTTAGCCACACCGTCACACCTGTGATGCTCTGGGCATCGGTGTGTGAGTGATACATTGGTAAAGAACAATCATGGAGGCTCCCCTACATGCCCCTTCACCCCATGCCCCTCTGTTGAACTGTCTGGTTTGTGTATGTTGTCATTACATCCACTGGAGTTGTCACACTTTCATTTATTTGCATTGCTGTAGCTTCGCAGTCTCCTCGGGGTGTTTATATGCAGGGGTGAAAATGCACATAATAATAAATTAATAATAATAATAAATTTTATTTATATCCTGCCCCTCTGTCAAGCAATCGAGGCGGCTCACAACAATTAAAAAACTTCATACAGTATTAAAATACAATCCACAATCACACAACCCTCCCACCCCCTAAAAAAGAAATTAAACAATTTTAGCATTAAAAAAAATGGTTAAAACATATAATTAAAAACAATCCATAGACAAACAAACAAATAGTAGGCGGGGCAGTAATTGTAATGCTCTAGACATCTGCGCTAAGCCGAACTATCCCGGGAAGTAGATTGAAGTCTACAAAAGCTCATGCTGTCAATTTCTTTCTTTCAGTTAATGTCAAAGGTGCTACAAGATCTCTCTACATACTTATCCGGATTCTGTTTGCTTTGTTTTTTAGCCCTGGAGCACAGCTTCAGCCTGGTTTTTGCCCGCTTTGGAGGTGTGCATCATCTAAACGCCCGACCTTCAAAGTGTTTGGAAACTAGAGTCAGATTGCAACACAAAACTGTGAGATATATATTGTGTATTGTGTATTTTCATGCACCACCACCCCACAAACTGCACCAAGTCTGGTTGGCGTGAGTATAAACAACACGGAAATAACCCACTTTCCACTCTGGGATATTTCATAGTGTGAATGACGCCAAAGATAGGGAGAGCCAGCATGGTGTAGCAGTTTGAGTGTTGGACTACAGTTCTGGAGATCAGGGTTCAACTCCCCACTTGGCCATGGAGATCCACTAGGTTACCTTGGGCAAGTCACACAATCTTAGCTCCAGAAAACCCTGAGATTGGAGCACCTTAGGGTCACCATAGGTCAGAAACAACTTGAAGGCACACAACAACAATAAAAAGTAAAGATGTGAGAAGTGAGGAGTGCAGGGATAAGTAGGATTTCCAGATAAACTATTTCCTAGTCCTTGAGATTTCAGGGCAAAAACCTGAAGCAAGCAAGTAGGCCATTGTAATGTTACAGAAAGTAAAAAAATCTTGTTGTATAACAATTGCAAACTAATGTGTACATGTCCCTGTGTTGTGAAAAAGCAAAACAGACATTTTTATTAAAGGACTTAATAGCTGATACTCTAATACTAATACATACATGTTCATTTTAAGTGTGACCCAAAACCTGTGTTTCAGACATACACAGTTGGTCCCCTGTATCCACAGATTCTTTAGCCATAGATTCAACCATCCGTGGGTTGAAATATATATATTCCAAAAGACAAGGCTTTATTTTGCTATTTTATATAAGGGACACCATTCTACTATGCCATTATTTTTGATGGGACTTGATCATCCAGGGATTTTGGAATCCACAGAGGGTCCTGGGACCAAACCCCTGTGGATACCAAGGGCTCACTGTAGTAATTTCATACATATTTTCACCTTCAAATAGTTCAGTATGACACAAGCACTGCTTAATTTAACTGGTATTGAAGATCTTCATTTGTGTTAGTAAAGGAAGATGGCTGCCCAGGGTTTAAAGCCAGCTCAGACAATAAAATCACACTCCCCCCCCCTCACCTGCCCAGAGGTACTTATACTGAGATTTATCTTCCCCCTTTGAGACTCAGAGAAGCATAACCATTCCCCCAGACTTTCCTGACAATTGGCAACCCCTAGGAACATGTAAGCAAGTACTATACTCTTATCAACAATTTAGATTTATTTATTTATCTATATATTTATTTATTACAAAGAATCATTAATTTTATACTGGATTTACTGCTAGCTATTGAAAAGAACAGGACACTTTTTAGAAATCCCACTGGCCCCTAGATTTCTCTGAATAGTCAGAAAACCCAAGTCAGAAGGTTACTTGTTTGAATGGGCACTAAGCTCTCCTGCTGCTATCTGCAGTATAAAGGGGGAACTCTGTGGTCATGACTCTTGTCTCAGGCACTGAATTTTGGTACCTCTTTTCAGAATATTAAATATACAGGAACAGAGTAATATACTCAGTCTTCCACTTATCAAAATTCAACAATTGTTTGTCTATAGAAAATTAACAGCTTCTGTTGTTATTTCTTGCCTTCATGTTTGAAAGTTTGGCTTTAAAAAATGCTCTCCTGAACAGCTTCATTGCATCATCCATTTTTCCACTTTACCTTCATATCCTTTTATTGCAGTTCTAGAGTCTAGAGTCATTTAGTTATCACAATGTTATTGTATAGAATGCACATGGTACAATCCAATAGCGTTATGTTTTCCATGATAATTGAACTACACCAAGTCCTACAGAACAGTTAATCTGTCTTGGCTTGAAGATGATTTCTCCACTAAACAGCTTCTTTTGAAAATTACACTGGTCAGGGTGAGGTTAGCCATGTTGTTGTGTGCCTGTCATTGCTTTATATCATGTTGGGAATAGCATGCATTACTGACACCAAGGAAACTTATGTCATAGCATATCAATGGACAGGCATTGGAGGTGGCCAGGTAGGAATACAGAAGGTTCCTTTCTGGAGTATCTAGAAGCTTTCAGGCACTTTCAGATCAGACCAATTAATGTGAAATTTTGCATCTAATACATGACCTAAAGTTGGATGGAGCAACAATATTGCGAGAAAGGAATTCATGACTGGTCTCATGTAGGATGCCAGCACATATCATTGCACCCATGCTATCCTTTGAAGTGGCAAGAGCAAGGACACTCCGCACTTATAAGAGTAGCCTGTCTGGACAGCCAAGGGGAGAAACAGTACTATAGTCCACTCAGTGATGTAGTGAAGCCAGAATCCACAGGATTGGGGCAACAAGATGTTTTGATTATCAGAGATGAAGACATTATCTGCCACTCCCCCTTCATCTTCCCTGTTTCATCTGACCATACCGTCAATCCTCAAAGTAGATGTGGAGGGAGATATGGAACCTTGTTTGCAATGCCTGAGCCAAACACTGCATCACAAAATTTGAAGACATGCCTAAGGGATAACTTTGTTCCTATACGTATATTCGTTCAGGAACTGAAAATTAAATTGGGTTGTTTGAAAATGCAGACCAAACAAATTTCTCCCTAAGCCCTAATTTAAATGTGTGTTTTTTTTCTCCCAAAATATACATTTATGATGATATTTTGTTCTAATCACATATTTTAGCACTTTTTAAAAAATCTGAAAGCTGCATCACAAAACTACATCGCAAAAATTATCCAAAGGCTATATAGACCCACTCTCTTCCATTCCAGCATTCTCTGAAGATGCCAGCCACAGATGCTGGTGAAACTTCAGAAAGAAACTCTTCTAAAACATGGTCACACTGCCCGAAAAACCCACAAAAAACTATCCAAAGGATAGTTACCACCTGATAGGTGTGCTAGTCCAGGAGCTGAGGATCAGATCATTTTATATAAGACTTTGCAAAGACTGTTCCTCAAGCATTCCTAGCATTGCCAGGGTTGGGGTTGGGTGGGGGACACCTACCAGAAACATATGTCATGCCATATATTGTTGGAAGCCCTAACCAGCACAGCCAAAGATGAGGGATCATGGGAGATGCAGTTCAACAGCATCTGGAGGATTTCAAGTTGCCCACCCCTGGAATCTGGCCACAACTTTGCATGGGTGCAAACAAATCGAAAGATAGGAAATGGGTTTAGAACCTCTGGAATGCCAATGCTACTTTGAGTAGACTCGCAGTCCCCATAGACAATTGCCTATTAAAATATCCATTATAACAAGAATTACACCAGAAGTACCTGGAAGATCTCATTGATTCAGAGATTGTGTGTAGCTATGAATACACCCTAGAGGTTGACATCTACTCCTACAACATCAAGCCAAACTGAAATGTCTGACAGTATTTCTAAAACATACTCAGATTTCTCTCCTTTGGTAGATCTCAAAGGATAAGAGAGCTCTTCTCCAATTATCTATGCTGTCTATATGCCTTCTTGCTAGCCAAACATCTGCACCTAGTACACAGAAGGCATATGAAAAGAGATTATCACGCAAGTATATTGGACTCAAAACACTTTCCCCCACTATCATCTACACATTCAGAGAGGTATGCTGGTCTTTGATTCCAGAATTAACCTACAACAGTGGTGGTGAACCAATGGCATGCGTGCCAGAGGTGGCACTCAGAGCCCTCTCTGTAGGCACACATGCCATTGTCCCAATACATAGTTTGCCAGAGTTTGTTACTAGAAAGCCAGAGGGACACGACACTTTGTGATAAATATGTTGGTTTTGGGTTGCAGTTTGGGCACTCAGTCTCTAAAAAGTTCACCATCACTGACCTATGACATTTTGCTGTCTTATTCAGAGGCCAAAACAATGCCTGCCCCTTGACACATAATTTTCAAACCCTGACTACATTATTCCAACACCAGTTCAACTATATCTTCCCACCCTATGGTTCCTATTCACCCTACTGCACTATCAGGGCAGTCCTTCTGTTGAATCAGAGGGGAAGTGTGCACTTGTTAAACAGAACAATCAGTGTACAATTTTTACACCTGAGACACATTTGAGGTTTCCATACATATACATTTGGAGATGATGTGCAAGTAAAAACAGAGAGCAGATGGAAGCCAATGAGTCATGTAGTTCAATCCCTTACCTCTAAGAAAAAGATTTTATACTTCATTAATGCACACACACCTTCCCTATATATACTCTAGAACAAGCCACAGGACAGAAAAGAAGTTTATACCCAAATCTTCTTTCCTAAATGACTAATGGGTTGGGTTGTATAACACTACAAACCAGCATGGTGTAGTCGTTTGAGCATTGGATTATGACTCAGGAGACCAGGGTTCAAATCCTGGCTTGGCCATGAAACCCACTGGGTGACCTTGGGCAAGTCACACGCTCTCAGCTTCAAAGGATGGCAGTGATGAACCCCCTCTGAAAAAACTTGCCAAGAAAACCCTATGAAAGGTTCACCTTATGGCTCGCCATAAATCAGAAATGACAACAATGACAATCTATCTAACTATCCATCTTTCCATCCCCACATAATAATTAAGAAAATAAAATAATATAAATGAGTAAACAGGCACTTCACTTCACTATTTAATAAAGAAATGAATACATGTTTATTACTTTTTGTGTCATATTTCTATATCATTCAATAGTATTTTAGGGGTGAAATAATAGTATTTTAGGGGTGTAATAATAATATTACACTAAAGGAAAATCCTTTTGTTCGAAGTGTGAGTTTACAGTGGCTGACAGCCAGAGCTTTAGCTGCAGTATAAAAATTACCCCCAAATTACCACTACCCTTCTTCAAAGTTTGATTAAATATTCTAAAGTGCTTCTTTTATTTTTATTTTTATTTTTTAAAAAGGTCAGTTTATAGGGGATTATTCCAACATGACATGTTTGCCTCCTATTGTGAGTTGTGAAAATCCCCCTGTATCCAATGTGTTTTGTTTGGATTGAGATGGCATGCAGTTGATGGCTGTGACCTTCATGGTGGCTTAGATCCCTGGCTGGCACTGATTTTTGATTTAGTGCCGATCTGCTGCGCTTGTCACAGGCTGCAAGGTGCTTTCCATGCACTAATGGAACAGCTCAAGGGCAGAGGGGCCCTGTAAATGTCTATCTTTCACCAGCAATGTGTTAAATAGAGAGCTGAGTTTTCTACATGTGAATGACAGACACTGAAATTGCATATGGGGAAGGAACACTGAGCTCCTGCACCCAGATCAGTGCTGGGAAATAAATAACTGAGAATTGTAAAAGTGCAGACCCGCTCTTATTCCAGGTGCTAATGAATATATATGCAGAGTGTTAAAACAGAATGCTTAAGACAAATACTGATAATATATCTTCATTTAATAGGAGAGGGATAACAGTATATGTTCAAGATGCTGTATGAAACACAGTTCAAATGAAGGGAATCTCATTGGGGAAGGGTTTGTGCTTATGTGTCCAGCGATGCATCTAAAGTTGCTAATAAATTTTGTTCCTTAATGATATATTCAGCTGTGGGGGTAGACTAGAGGAAAAAAAGAATCCAACCAGAAATTTTGCCTTGTAAGAAATCATCAGATTATTTTGCATGCCACCCTAAGCCTAAATTAGGAAGGCTTGGGTATTTATTGGCTGACCTTAGTTTTGGCATTTTATATAAAATTATAGCCAAAATACTAATATTAAGTGGGATTAAACTCCAATAGGTATAGGTTGATATTTTCCCAAAAATACAGATTTTTTTTGTGTTTGCACAACGTATTACAGTATAAAATTTTAAAAGAGCGAGAAGACTACAAAAAAAATATCTAAAATTATTTTTGAAAGAAACTGTAATGCTATTTTAAATAAATATCTCCACACTGTTTAAACATCTGAATATGCTCTATATTTTATGAACTGCTAGCTACCGACTGCAGGAATAATTATGAAATATTAAGATGTCTTCATATGCACTGTAAAGTCACAAATCAGTGTGTTTGGTTTAAACAAAACTCCACTGAGATTTAAGCACAGACTGCCTTTTTCTTGAGGTCAACAAAGGTAGCCTGGAATGCTAGGTCCTGGGCATCATTAAAAGTAGAGCTACAATTCCCAGATCATTTCAACCAAAATTCTTTCTGAGGGATTGTCTACATGGGTTATTTCTCGAGTTCACTGTGTCCTGCTTATGTGATGCAGGACCAAAATTCTGACTTGAGCATGGACCATCTTCATGACGTCTGCACCTGATTCAGCCTTTCTTCCCCTTATCCCAAATTTATGAACCTCACCTTTTGCTTCTGGTTTTCAGCTCTCTCCACAGCAATGATGGGTGGCTCCTTTTCCACAAAGTCCCTGCAAGCCGCCTGATGCTGCCATTGCAAGTGCAAGTTACTCTGAGGTCAGAATGAGGCACCCAGCATTGATAACATGGACACCTCATTGTGACCTCAGCAGCGGCACCAAGCGACAAACAATTTGAAACAATGTGATAATTTAAAACAATATTTTAAAAATTGAAACAATTTATGGTTTCTTAATTAGCAGCACCTGAACAGCAGTTGGATAAGACCATTGAAAAGGAATTAATGGAAGGAAAGTCCCAAATCTTTCTCAGTGGGTATTGGAAGCATGTCAGGGCCAGTCTGACCATTAGAAAGTAAAGTAGTTGCTACCTTATGTAGCAGATTTTGGATGTCATGAAAGGGCAACTAATTGTTCATTACGTTCACTTTTCATGATTATATTTTTATAGCTAAGAATGGGGAGAGGTGGTTGGAAGGATTTCCTGCTTCATGCATCAAAACATATGTCTGGAACTGGGTTTGATGCTTGGATGACTGAAAGGCACAATTAGCTATCTTGCCACAGACAGCAAAATGTCCTATGCTGGTCCTGGAGCAAGTGGCTAGTTGGGTGCTGCCCAGGTGTTAAAGATTGTGACAAGTCAGCAAACCCCTTCCCGGGTATAGGTCAAAGATGTCACCCTCCCTGTACACACAGTGTGATTGACCAGTCAACAGACACATGTCCATACAAATCAGGCCCATGGAAAGCTCCTTTGCCTCAGTTGTTACTGAACACCTGTCACACACATACAACTCCAAGCTGCTGGAGCTATTAACAGCATTTAGAAACCTAACAAGAGAACCAGTGGCATCACCAGGCTTGGTGACACCTGGTGCGGGGAGGAGAGGCATCCGGGGGCGGGATTTCTGGTCTGGACCTCTGGTGGAGTTTCTGGGGGGTGGGACTTCCGGCCCTGGACTTCTGGTGAAGTTTCCAGGGCAAGGGGTGCATGGGAGCGCTCCCGCGGGATGGAGCAGCACCCCCGTGGGGCCCAGGAGTGCCTAACGTGGTCGCGAAAAGGCCCAGGCAGGGCCAAGGATTGCCCGCTGCGATGTGGAAAGGCCCAGGTGGGACCCTGGAGTGCCCACCGCAGCTGGGAAAAGGCCCAGGTGGGGCCCAGGAGCACATGCTCTGGCCAGGAAAAGGCCCAGGCAGGGCCCAGGAGCATCTGTTGCAGTGTGGAAAGGCCCAGGTTGCGCCCAGGAGCACCCAACAGAGCCCCAAAGTGCTCTCATGAGGGCCGAAACAGCACCTGGGGAGGCAGGGAGCCAATCTGGTGTCACCCCCTTCTTAGGTGTCACCCTGCTTCTGGGGAGTCACTTGGTGCGGTCCGCACCCCCCGCACCCCCAGTGATGCTGCTGGAGAGAACTGAATTATTTTCTCCAATTTGAATAGTTTTCTTGAATCTTAACAATACGTTTGTTGTTCTTGTGTGCCTTCAAGTCATCTGACTTATGGCGACCATAAGGCAACCCTATCTCGGGGGTTTCTTAGCAAGATTTGTTCAGAGGGAAGTTGCCTTTCCCTCTGTCTTAGGCCAAGAGAGTGTGACTTGCCTAAGGTCACCCAGTGGTTTTCCATGGCTGAGTGGGGATTAGAACCTTAGATGTTAGAACAAAAGATTTCAAAGGCTGCAGGTTCCCCATCCATGCCTTAAAAGGAGGCCATTATCAATTATTTAATATCTTATTTTTACTGCTAAGGGGATGTTTTTGTAAAGTTTCTTCCTCAATCACCAATATATCTTCAGCCACTTCCGATGCATCTCAACTATTCATCTGCCACTCAGCAAAGCTGGCTGGGCATCACAACATGCATTGCTAAGTTGCAACAATATGTATGTATGTTCTTAAATGGTGGCAAGGATCTCAGATTTCAAATCTCAGCTAAGTGATATCATGATATTAGAAAACTCTCCAACCTCAATGAGATAAGAAGAGGGGAGCATTCATGATCTTCTCAGGCTAAACCAGATATGGTGTCATTATTTCCCATCTATGGTAGGAAGCGGCGATGGAGTGGAGGGAT
The DNA here is from genome assembly GCA_026167975.1 of Phrynosoma blainvillii. Classification (NCBI taxonomy): domain Eukaryota; kingdom Metazoa; phylum Chordata; class Lepidosauria; order Squamata; family Phrynosomatidae; genus Phrynosoma; species Phrynosoma blainvillii. Next base: position 51,517,414 of record JANUYF010000002.1, on the reverse strand, counting down.
AGCAGTGTTTATAATTTCTGCACTTGTGGTGTAATTTAGCAGCTTTGGGGATAATTTTTTTGGTGGAAAACAGCATGGGGGAGAAAATTAGCCTGTGGTCCATTAGTACCAATCCAGGATAGATCTCTGCAATAGCTATTAGGATAAAAAGGAGGCCGAGGAGGCCAGCGGGGCAGATTAAAAGGATTTATGGTTTGTATCCAGTGCTGTTATTCTGCTAGCACAAATAACACTGCAGTTACTGACACTTATTTTCAGAGTATACATAAGAGCAGAATCCATCCCAATTTTCAGTTGTACAAGTGGTGCTTGGCACTGCTATTTGCACAACCAAAAAAACAACACCACCAAAAACCCTCAGCTTGCACTCCATTTTTCTAGTTAAGAGGTATTTAACATCATTTAGTCAACAAACATTTAGTTTGACCCTTAGCTTGAAAAACTATGGGGCCTTTGGGCAGGATACTGTTTATAGCAGTTTTTATGCTTTTGTCATGCCTGAATGCTTTAAATGGTTCAAAGGTGTCCTCAACTCAAGGGATTTAGCCTTATGAGCTTGCAGCTCTGGCTGCATTCAGTTGTATAAAGGCAATCAGTGTTATTCATGACCTCATGGATTCATGATCTTTACATTTTATTCATGACTTCTGAGAATATCAGGACTAATACTCAAGAGTTAGAAGTAACTATTACTGTGAACAAGGGATTGGGCTAGATGACCCCCTCCCCAAGATATCTTCAAAATCTCTGATTATATGTTTTTAAGACTAGCATCTGTTGAGGAGACAAACTTCTAATGTGGACAAACTGATTTATATAAATTCCCTTGCTGCAATGGGTCGATTGGTTGCTGGTCTGTTTTTGGGCACAATTCAACAAGGTGGTTATGACCTATAAAGTACTATACAGCCCAGATCTAGGTTATCTAAAGAACCATATTCTTCCATATGAGTGGCCCTGTATTTTGAGATCTTCTGGGGAGGCCCTTTTTTCTGTCCTACCACCCTCACAAGCACATCTGATTGAAGACAAGAGAAGGCCTCCTTGGTGCCCACTCCTAACTTCTTGAACTGGGAGAAGCTGGATGCCCTCCCTATTATCCTTCTGTAGACAGATGTTGCAGCAGGATCTTGAGGACTTATGCTCAGGGGAGAAATGGTATTTCAGAATGTGCTGTACTCTTTATTTATTGTTTTATTTTCAACATGTTTAATAATAATGCAACCACGACAACAACAAGTAATTGTCAAAAACTAGCCTGGCATGTGACTTTATTAGGTTTATAGCCCTGTGATATGTTGCCATGGGAACTAAAATGGCCCAAAGCAGCATATCTCCCCACAAGGGGAGATAATTCAGCCTTACTCCCACTCTCTAGCCTGAGAGAGAAGGAGGCAAGCAAAGTCTATGTCTAAATGGAAAACAAAAAATGAGAGTGCAGCCTGAAGGACACAGACACGGATAGCTGATAGTTTAGATTCTATGTGTAAATGAACAGCATTGGTTGGGGCCAGTATATGAGAGGGCAGACATCTCTCTCAGATGTGATGTAGGAGCAGCAGACTTTGGTTCCCTGCTGCAGTGTCTGAGTTGTGCCTCCATCACTGCTCACACAACTTGTACATTTTGACAATAAACAGGAGTATTACAAAATGCCAATGAGCCAGCCGTGTCCACTTTTCAGAGGAAACCAAACACTGCAGTAACCACTGCATCTTTGGAGCTTTCCAGAACTTGGAGAAGTGGGATGAGTACAACAGAATTTGACATCAGCACCATTTACACTTTCTGGCACCAATGGATATTTTCTTATGAATGGAAAATTGCTTTGGGTTTGTGTGTGGGAGAGTGCTCTGTCTCTTAACTGACTCAGGAAGAAACCATAGAATTACAAGATCCAAATCCCCTGGGCGAACCTTTTAAGAACCTAAAAAAAATGTAAAGGAGAAAGTAGGAAGAGAGTTCCATCCTAACTCTTACTATCAAATGTTGTTGAAAATCTGAATCATGCACAAAGCTTACAGCACCAGACTTCTTTTGCCTCACATGCATTGGTAAAATTGTTTAATAACATTTCATTTTCCCCCCATTAACTTCCCCTCCATAATGCCACCAAGGTCAGGCAGACCTTGGCTCATCTGCTATTTATGTGCCGGTTGCTTAACTTAAAGTTGGTGTAGGACAAAGTCTCTGAAAACTTGCAGATTTGTAAATTGGCATAGGAACTGGGCAAATGTATGTCCAGATCAATTTTTTTCTGGCCTGTAATTTGCATTCTTTCAAATAATAATAATAATAATAATAATAATAATAACCACCTCCTTGGAGAGATAAAAGCCACCACATGTGTCTTGGACCCTTGTCCTTCTTGGGTTATTAAACAGGCCAGAGGGGGACTGGCTGAGTGGGTAAAGGAGGTAGTCAGTGCCTCTTTACAACAAGGTAGAATTCCATCTTGCCTAAAAGAGGTAGTTGTGTGGCCTCTGTTAAAAAAGCCATCCCTTGATCCCACAGTAATAAATAATTATTGGCCAGTATCCAATCTATCATTTTGGGGCAAGGATTTAGAATGTGTGGTGGCTTCCCAACTCCAGGGGTTTCTGGATGAAATGGATTATCTAGATCCATTTCAATCTGGTTTCAGGCCTGGCTATGGAACAGAGACAGCCTCGGTCACTTTGGTGGATGACTTACGCAGGGAACTGGACAGGGGGAGTGTGTCCCGGTTGCTTCTCCTGGACCTCTCGACAGCTTTTGATACCATCAACCATGGTATCCTTCTGGACTGCCTCTCTGGGATGGGATTTGGAGGTACTGTTTTACAGTGGCTACGTTCCTTCCTGGAGGGGTGAACCCAGAAGGTGGTGCTAGGGGACTCCTGTTCGACCCCATGGCCATTGGCCTGTGGGGTCCCTCAGGGTTCTGTGTTGTCCCCTATGCTATTTAACATATACATGAAGCCGCTGGGAGAGGTTGTCTGGAGTTTTGGGGTATGGTGCCATCAATATGCTGATGACACTCAACACTACTACTCCTTTCCACCTCAATCCAAGGAGACTGTCTTGGTCCTAAACCATCATTAATGGACTGGATGAGGGCAAACAATTTGAAACTTAATCCAGAAAAAACAGAAGTCCTCCTGATAGTCGGAAGGCAGATCAGGAATAGGGACCCAGCTTGTGTTAAATGGGGTAAATCTCCCCCTGAAGACGCAGGTTTGCAGTCTGAGGGTACTCCTGGACTCAGCTTTGAACCTGGAGGCCCAGGTCTCTGCAGTGACCAGGAGTGCTTTTGCACATTTAAAACTTGTGCGCCAACTGTGACCGTTCCTTGAGATGCTAGATCTGGCCTCAGTGGCACATGCCTTGATTACATCACGTTTGGACTATTGTAATGTTCTCTACTTGGGGCTGCCTTTGAAGAGTGCTCAGAAATTTCAGCTGGTTCAAAGAGCTGCAGCCAGGCTGCTAATAGGGACAGGTTACAGAGATGATACAACGGCCCTGTTGAAACAGCTCCACTGGCTGCCAGCTTGTTTCCGGACACATTTCAAAGTGCTGGTGATGACCTATAAAGCCCTACATGGTTCAGGTCCAGGCTATTTGGCAGATCATATCTCCCTATATGAACTGGCCAGGCCTCTGAGATCCTCAGGGGAGGCTCTTCTCTCCATCCTACCACCATCACAAGCACAGTTGGTGGGGACACAAGAGAGGACCTTTTCCGTAGCTGCCCCTAGACTCTGGAACTCCCTGCCTAGGGAGACCAGAATGGCCCCTTCTTTGAAGGCTTTCTGGTGACAGGCAAAAACCTTTCTCTTCAGACATACATTTAAAACAGAATGCTTTTAAGGAATGGCCTGGGGTGCTATATTGTTTTAATATATTTTAAGCATTTTTATCTTTTTAAAGTATCTGATATTTTAGGAGGGAATTATTGTAGTAATTTAATCCTATTTTAATGTACTGTTTTTGTATGTTTTTAACTGTATGGTGTGTTTTTTAATGTTGTAAGCCATCCTGAGTCCCAGTCCTGGAAGAAGGTGTGGGATATAAATAAATAAAATAAATAATATTTCTTACCCCGCTCTCCCTGGATTGAGGTGGAGAACTACAGACCAATAAATACATGACATCAGTTTCAAATATAGCATCACTTAAAAACACATATCAATTAAAAGAACAGACAAGACACATGCATATTAAAACAAGCTATATTTAAAATTCATCATTAAAAATTTACAATTTAAAATTATCTGGATAAGCCTGCTGGAAGAATCATAGAATCATAGAATCATAGAGTTGGAAGAGACCACAAGGGCCATCCAGTCCAACCCCCTGCCATGCAGGAATTCAAAATCAAAGCATCCTCGACAGATGGCCATCCAGCCTCTGTTTAAAGACCTCCAAAGAAGGAGAATCAACAAATCTCTGAGGGAGTGTGTTCCACTCTCGAACAGTTCTCACTGTCAGGAAGTTCCTCCTAATGTTGAGGTGGAATCTCTTTTTTTGTAGCTTGCATCCGTTGTTCCGAGGCCTATTCTCTGGAGCAGCAGAAAACAAGCTTGTTCCCTCCTCAATATGACATCCCTTCAAATATTTAAACAGGGCTATCATATCCCCTCTTAACCGTCTCTTCTCCAGGCTAAACATACCCAGTTCCCTAAGTCGTTCCTCGTAGGGCATGATTTCCAGACCCTTCACCATTTTAGTTGCCCCCCTTTGGACACGCTCCAGTTTCTCCACATCCTTTTTGAATTGTGGTGCCCAGAACTGGACACAGTATTCCAGATGGGGCCTGATCAAAGCAGAATACAGTGGCACTATTACTTCCCTTGATCTAGACACTATACTTCTGTTGATGCAGCCTAAAATTGCATTGGCCTTTTTAACTGCTGCATCACACTGTTGGCTTGTGTTTAACTTGTGGTCCACTAAGACTCCTAGATCCCTTTCACACATAGTCTCGTTAAGCCAGGTGTCCCTCATCTTATATCTTTGCATTTCCTTTTTTTGCCCTGAGTGCAGTACCTTACATTTTTCTGTGTTGAAATTCATTTTGTTAGCTTTGCCCCAGCTTTCTAATCTATTAAGGTCATTTTGAATTTTCATCCTGTCTTCTGGGGTATTAGCTATTCCTCCTAATTTGATGTCATCTGCAAATTTGAGAAGCATGCCCCCTATTCTTTCATCCAAATCATTGATAAAGATGTTGAGGAGCACTGGGCCCAGGACAGAGCCCTGTGGCACCCCACTGGTCACTTCTCTCCAGGATGAAGAGGAGCCATTGCTGAGCACCCTTTGGGTTCGGTCAGTCAACCAGTTACTAATCCACCTAACATTTGTATTGTCTAGCCCACATTTTACTATCTTGTTTGCAAGAATAACATGGGGGACCTTGTCAAAAAGCCTTACTGAAATCAAGATATGCTATGCTATGTCTACCACATTCCCTTCATCTACCAAGCTGGTAATTTTATCAAAAAAAGAGATCAGATTAGTCTAGCATGACTTGTTTTTGAGAAACCCATGTTGACTTTTAGTGATTATGGCATTCCCTTCTAAATGTTCACAGATCCTCTGTTTTATGAACTGTTCTAGAATCTTTCCTGGTACTGATGTCAAACTAACTGGGTGATAGTTGTTGGGATCCTCTTTTTTCCCCTTTTTGAAGATGGGGACAATGTTCACCCTCCTCCAGTCTTCTGGGACTTCTCCTGTTCTCCAGGAGTTTTCAAAGATTAATGCCAGTGGCTCTGAGGTTACGTTTGCCAGTTCTTTTAATATCCTTGGATGTAGTTCATCTGGTCCTGGAAACTTAAATTCATTTAGGTTAACCAAGTATTCCTGTACTTCCTCTTTACTTATTCTGTGCTGCATTTCCCCCATTGTGTCCTCTGCTCCATTTTCCTCAGGTTGAACACTCTTATCCTTTTGTGAGAAAATTGATCTTTAATGCTTTCTTAAATTTGAACAGTGTATTCAGCTGTCAAATCTCTTTAGGCAGATCGTTCTACAGTCTAGGAGTGACTAAAGTAAAAATCCTCTTCGGTCCAAAACACACTACAGAAATAATCCAGCTGGACACTGCTTTAACTGTCCTGCCTCAATGCTACAGAATTCTGGGAACTGTAGTTTTGTGAGACATTTACCCTTTTCTGCCAGAGAGCTTTGGTGCCACAATAAGCTACAGTTCCCAAGATTCCCTTGCACTGAGCCAGGGCAGTTAAAGTAGTCTCAAACTGGATTATTTCTGCATTGTGTTTTGGATATGGGTGACAGTTGCCAACTTAGTCCTGGCAGACTTAAATGTCCTGCAGAGGATGCCAGGTGGACTGTACAGCAAAAGGCAATCGTGAAGGTAACCTGAACCCAAACCATGTGTGGTTTTAAAGGTAATAACCAACACTTTGTACCTTGCCTGGGAACTAATTGTCAGCATTAGTTAATTAATTAATTATTCCCCAGCACTGCATATCTCTCCCAATAGTGGTAAATTTGGAAGGGCAGGAGCTCATCATGGCAGTTTCCAGAGCCAAACTACCAAGAAAAATTCCAGAAAGTGGGTGACTGTGCTGATCCGTAGCAACAAATCAGGTCTTATCATTTTTATCCCCACCAGGAACAAATGCAGATTCCAGAATGTGTGTGGGGAGGCAGCAGAAGGACTTCAGCCTCTCCAAAACTATGCTACTTTTGCCTGCCCCCCCATGGCCAGGCAAAACTGGACCACCAAAATGCCTGTGTAGCTGAGCTCCTCATATGTTCTAAATGATCAGATGCACACACATACTCACAATATATTGACACAGGTGTTATAGTTGATTCTTTCAAGGCATTACAAAGACTGCATGCACTCAGTCTTGTGCACACTTGCTTGGGAATAAGCGTTACTGAACACAGGGAGGGGACTCCTAAGTACATATAGTGCTTGTAAGCGTGAATGAAAATAGATGGGAAAAATAATTTGCCCTTCCCTTGACTCAGGCACTATGATACCTGTTATTATAAACTGGCTGGAGAGTCTGATCATAGCAGGAGGCAGACTGTCATGCCCTCAGAATTGAGTCAAGGAATCAAAGTGTTGGAAGGGACCCCAAGGACCATTTAATTCAACCCCCTGCCATGCAGGAATCCACGTATAAAGTATCCCTCAAAAATGGCCATCCAACTTCTGCTTAAAAGCCTCCAGCAAAGGAGAGTCTTCCATCATTCAAGGCAGTCCTCTGTGTGACAATATACCTGCTATAGGGAGAAGAAGACTGCATTGTATATTAATATATTTTGCATAAACTCTTAGTCTCTCTAAAATTTAAAAACAATTGTTTGATATGTAGTCATAGTGCTAGCTTGATTAATCAATGCAGGAGCAGTTTTTAAATGGGACATTTTCCACAGCCCCAGTAAGAGAGAATCAAAGGGGACGCAGGAAAGCTTTAATGGCATAGAGCAGCAGTAGGCAAATGCATGAGGACAACCCCCTCCCCGGAAGCCACACACACACACACACCCGTGTGTCTGGATGCACTGGAAGTGACATCATATTACTTCTGGTAGCCATTTTCAGCCTTTTTGATAGCTGGATTGGAGGTGTTTGATTGTGAAATATTGCTTTAACATTATCTCCAGGGGGCTTGGGGAGCTGCAAAAATGGGGTCAGGAGCACATATGGCCCACAGGTTGCTTTCCCTCACCTATGATTTTGGGGGGAAGCAGACTGGCGGCTCTGCGCCACCCCAGGAAGGTGCGCTGCGGGACCGAGGCATCCTCATGCCTCGATCCCGCAGCGCACTGTCGGCGGTCCAAGAAAGGAGTGCTAAAATAGTGCTCCTTTTATACGTCGCCGAAAGTGCACCTCAAAAGCGTGAGGCGCACTTTCGGCGACCCTTCTGCTGCAGCGTGTGCGGACGCTGCGGCGGGAGGTTGCCCCCAGAGCGCCGGCCGTGCGGAGGGCCAGCGGCTCCGAGGACAACCTCGGGAGGAGGAAGGGGTGCCGAGTGTGCGGCTGCCCCTCCCCTTCCTTGCACCGAGGACGGCTTTTTAAGCCGTCTGCCGAGGCCCATAGAAGGTTTATGTTAACAAGGAACAAGTATAGGGACAGCTTCCTTCTTACCTTTTTTGAGGCCTGTTTACAGATTTTCTTTTGTTCTCAATTAAATTATTATGGGTGGGACTTCTCCCAGAAAAGGAGTCCATCTTTTGCTACACTTTGCCTAGAGCATAAAGAGGCCCTTACTCTTCCCAAAACTTTATTTTTAAATAAGTTGCATTTTTCCTATGTTCTTGATTTTTCTATTTATGTTTTAAGAGTTCTTTAAAACCTCACAGAAATTTTCTTGATTCTTCAACTGTAGGGCTCATTGAAGAACATAAGCACAGACACATTGGATCAGACCAAGAACTATCCAGGCTAACTTTCTGTTTCATAGTGTCCAACCAGTTGTGAACAGGGAATATGAGGGAAGATTCTAGAGTAGATAATGAAACAGATAGTCTGTAGGCACTTAGAAAGGAATGCTGTGATCACTAAAAATCAATATGGGCTTCTCAAAAACATGTCATGCCAGACTAATCTTATGTCTTTTTTTGTTAATTACTAGCTTGGTACTTGAAGGGAATTCTGTGTCAGTAAGGCCTTTGACAAAGTCTCCCATGACATCCTTGTAGAAAAATTAGTAAAATGTGGGCTATACAATGCAACTGTCAGGTAGATTTGTCATTGGTTGCCTGACCAAAACCAAAGGATACTCACTAAAGGCACTTCTTCATCCTGGAGAGAAGTGACTACTGGGGTGCCACATGGTTCTCTCTTGGGTCCAGTACTATTCAACATTTTTATCAGTGACTTGGATAAAGGAATAGAGGGCATGATTATTGATTCTGCAAGTGACACCAAATTAGAAGAGGTAGCTAATACCCTAGAAGACAAGATCAAAATTCAAAACAGAGAGCTGGACCTAAGGTACTATACCTAGGCAGAGAAAATGAAATGTACATATATAGGATGGGTGACACCTGGCTTAACAACAATACATGCAAAAGAGAATAAGAAAATCAAAATAGTCTGAGTTCTCTGTAGCCAAAAGTCTAGTATTGGGAATTTTATTTAGCTCAAACTGAGAGGGGTGGGCTACAAAGACCCTGCAAGACCGTCTCCCACTTGTATACCAAGAGGCCAGTGAATCTAAGAACTGATGCAAAGACAGAATTCTCCAATGAAAGTATTATTTTATTAAAGGAAAATCACACAGTAATTCACACCCATACACTCATTCATTCAAGGCTCAGAAAATCTGGGGTTAGGCTGGAAAAGATCTTGAGGCAAAACTATGGGTGATACTTACTACAGATGAGGCTTTCAATGGGGTGAAGTGGCATGGGACACAGCCGTTCTGAGAGTTTTGGTTTGAACGGAAGTGCAGGTAACTAGACTAGAGATCACAGTGACGTAGTGTCCCCATGAACTCCAAACTAACACACTGACAGGGAAAATCCAGGGGGTTTTAAGGACTAAAACTAGCTGTAGGTCAAAGGTGTGAGATTGTATGGGTGGTGTAATCCAGTCTGGCAATATTCAAGGTGAATGGGAAAAGGATTAAGTCATTAGCTGGCCCATTGGGCCCATTATCGCCCATTCTTCCTGATTATGGAGGTGATGATGGTTTGCAACTCCCACCCTACCTGCCTGTCCTTGAGATGACCTGCCTGTATGACCTGCCTGTCATCATCAAGGTGGCACTTAGGGTCAACTTCAGGGTACATCTGGGGTCATGTGTAATGTCTCACACACACACACCAAAATTCAGAACAATGCACTTTGGATAACATCTTATATCTTAGATCAAATATTGATCCAAATGGAGACTACAGTCAAGAAATGAGAAGAAGACTAGGATTGGGAAAGGCCATTGTATTCCCTGTTCCCATGTATGGGTGAGAGAGCTGGACAGTGAAGAAAGATAGAAAGAAAATAAACTCATTTGAGATGAGGTTCTGGAAAAGAGTGCTGAGAATACTATGGATGGCCAAGAAGACAAACAAATGGGTTCTAGAACAGATCAAGCCTGAACTGTCTCTGGAAGCCAAATTCATTGGATGACTAAATTGAGGCTATTGTACTTTGGCCACATCATAAGAAGGAATGAATCATTAGAAAAGACAATGATGCTAGGAAAGGTGGAAGCCAGTAGAAAGAGAATAAGACCACATGCCAGATGGTTAGACTCGATCAAGGAGACTACGGGCCTGAGACTGCAAAACTTGAGCAGAGCAGTTGAGGACAAGGGATCTTGGAGACGTCTCATCCCCAGGGTCGCCATGATTCAAGGTTGACCCAAGGACAATCAACAATAGCAAAAGCCCCTTGCTGGATACAGATGTATACAGAACTGCCCAGTTCTAACTCCCACAGGCTTAAGTCCAGTTACAAAGTCATAAATTCCCAACAGGATTCTGGCTATTATTAGCATTATTTTAATACAATATATTCCATGTTTTCATTGTTTTGTAAAATGTAACTGCAAGTAGGCAATTAATAAGTGGATTCAAATACATGTTTAAATACAATGAACAACAACACTGTTCTTATTTTCCATCCAGATATCAACTTATGGTGACCCTAAATGGAAGACCTCCAAGAGCAGGGGTAGGCAACCTTTCCCCTTTAAGGGCCGAGGGACTTCAGCTCCCAGAAGCCTCAGCCATGTTGGCCAATAGTCCCATGTCGGCCAATAGCTCCTGGGATTCTGGGAGCTGAAGTCCCTTGGCCCTTAAAGGGGAAAGGTTGCCTACCCCTGTCCAAGAGCTCCAGTCTTCAACAGCCCTGGTTAGGGCTGTGGTTTTCTTTATTAAGTCAATGTATCTGTAATGAGGTCTTCCTCTTTTCCTACTCCTTAAATTTTATCAAGCATAATTGTCTTTTCCAGTGGGTCATGTTGTCCTGTGATATGCCCAAAGTATGATAGCCTCAGTTTAGTCATTTTGGCTTCCAATGAGAGTTTATGATTGATTTAGTCTCAGACCCATTTATTTGTCTTTTTGACAGTCCAAGGTGTCCACAAAGCTCTCATCCAGCACCACATTTCAAATGAACTGAGCATGACAACATAAATAGTATACACATTTCTGAATGTAATTTTCTTTCAAAATTAGCATTTATGAAAATATATAATTTATTTAAAACTATGCCTTGTAAATGTATTTTAGTACATTTGTTGAGCTGAGAACTGCACTGCAACATTTTGAGTAGCCTGAAATTCAAAGAATAACCAAGTTCTGATGCCCACATTGGGTAAGGAACTACAAGTCAAGTCAGTTGATATTTGACTTTAGTTATTAAAATATTTACATATTACCCTTTATCTGAATATCTCAAGATAGCTTACAATAAAATCAATTTAAAACAATAAAAAATTACAAGAGTTTTAAAAGATTTAAAATATATTAAACAGCTTCTCAATTAAAACCAGAAAATTTAAAAGCAGCTAAAACAATCTTGAATAACCATAATTCACAAAAGTTGCATTATTTTAGCATCCCTATGCAAAGTTACTTTTAAAGAAAGTAATTCAGTGTTAAGATTACAGTATTTCAAAATAATTCTTTGTATTGTTCATACTATTACTTGTTATTTGTGTTGCTTTTCAATTCCCTAAAATCTAAAACAGTAAGAACAAAGTGGGTGAAGTATTTAAAAAAAAACACCCCATGCATTTTTGTTCCCAAGGCAATGAGGTTTTAATTTTAATTTTATTTGTTACTGTTGGGGGTAAAAACCTAGGAAAATAAATTGCCACTGTCACTAATGTTAAAACCTTTATTTTTAAAGTAACCATTATCCTCTCATTACACCTAAAAGTAACACGTCACCAATAATCCCATTACTTGTAATGAATAACTTCCACGCTGAGCCTGGATTTTTAGTGTATAAGGTGATATATAGAGCTTTGATTTGATTACAACATACTATATGTCAATAATTCTGGAAAAATTATTACTGCTAATGCTATTTCTAGTAGTAGTGCTATTGCTACTGTATTAAAGGCACTGACACTTTGTTGATAATTCTTTCAGGTTTCTTCATCAATTCTGAATGAATGTTCATGCAAACTATTAATGAAATAATATTTAAAAAGAAAAATGTTCCTAGAATCCTGCAACATTTTAATGCCTCATTAAAATCATTAGTAATGCTAATATTAGAAAGAACTCCCTTCATCTTTCAGGGAACCCCAAAATAAATCATAATCAAATGTTTGCTAATGCATAGGCAGTGAAATAATTTATATGTTGCTGGCATATATAGGCATCACGTCCCATTCAAAGGATGATCTAGTAAGGTCATACCATGAAAACATTTGCAACTAGTTCTGTCTTTGGAAATTCACTGTAGACAATATTCTTTTCTAATTTTCATTAAACACACTGAATATTGTTTGTGGGCTTTTTTTTTTTAATCTATGAGAAAAATATATAGTGTGCCTATCATCTAGCTGCGGCTTTCGTGGGACTCTAGATGCAAACAATGACATGCTTCACTGAGCTGAATGACTTACAAAAGCCATTTATATTCAGTACTCTCATTTAGGCTATCTTTAAAAATGAGTAAGAGACATATATTAATAGCAAGAAACGGGGAGGATGATTGCATCACTACCCATCTCCAGACTTATTGCAACACTTCATTCTCCATCAGTTCAACTGACATGGGAATGTAAATGTCATATATAATAGTCAGATAAAAAAAAAAATTACTACGGAAGGCGAGAAGCCAAGATGCACTGTTTTCAGCACTTTGGGGCCCAAGTTAATCTCAGCCCAGAAGCTGCCTTCTATTTTACCAGAACTTGTTACTTTTTTGGATTACAATTGCCAGAACTCCTTAGCCAACATGGCTACTGGCTAGGGGAATTCTAGGAGTTATAATCTGAAACTAACTTTTCCAAGCTCTGGTATAGCGCCAGTGTCCTTTTGTACCCCATGAGCCAGACAGAGAATTACCTTTATATGCATGTGCAAATGTGTATCTGAGTTATTTCAGATCTAAGATTGTAGAGCCCTCCCTCCATTACCATCTGATGTCATCTGGGGGAGAGACATTAGGCCCAGCACCATCCGGCCTAGAATAAGAAGAACCCTTAATTTTTAAAGGACTTCTTATGTTCTGTTTAATATATCTGTATGGAAATTGTAATGTTGTAAGCCACCCCGATTGCTCTGCAGAGGGGCGGGATATAAATAAATAATAATAATAATAATAATTATTATTATTATTATTAGTGCAAAATTCTCAAATTGACCAGCAAAGCTGGAAGAAAGATATTATCATAGACATCAACAGAAGCATAGTGGCCAGAACAAAGGAAGCAATAAGGTAAAGGTATTCCCCATTGACAAGGTTGTCGAGTCGTGTCCAAACATAAGGGGCAGTGCTCATTTCCATTACTAAGGGCCTCGGCAGACGGCTAATAGAGCCGTCTCCGAGGCAAGGAAGAGGAGGGGCAGCCGCATGCTCGGCGCCCCTTCCTCCTCCCGAGGTTGCCCTTGGAGCTGCGGGCCCTCCGCACAGTCAGCGCTCCCAGGGCAACCTCCCGCCGCAGCGTCCACACACGCTGCGGCGGAAAAGTCAGTGAAAGTGTGCCCTACGCTTTCGGGGCGCACTTTCACTGACTTCTGAAAGGAGCTCTGATTTAGCGCTCCTTTCAGGGGCGCCGACGGGGCGCCGCGGTGCGAATGCCTCGCTCCCATGGCGCACCATCCCGCGACGTCCTGGAAGCTCTCGTCTGCTTCCCCCCTAAGTCGAAGAGCCAGCGTTGTTAGAGACTACTCGTGATCATGTGGCCAGCATGATTGCACAGAGCACTGTTTACCTTTCCACTGAAGTGGTACCTATTTATCTACTTGCATTTGCATGCTTTCGAACTGCTAGGTTGGCAGAAGCTGGGACTACTGACAGGGGCTCACTCCGTCATGCAGCACCCAGGCCTCGAACTGCTAACCTGCCAATCTTGCAATCAACAGAGTCCTAATCACTTGAGCTATTCTGCTTTATTCAGACCTCCAGATGTTTAAGAAGAATATTGATAAGCTGGAACATGCTCAGAGAAGGGTGACCAAGAGGGTCAAAGGTATGAAAACCAAACCTTGTGAAGAATGATTTAGGGAGCTGGGTATATTGAGTTTGAAGTAGAGAAGACTGAGAGGTGACATGACAGCCATCTTTACATATCTGAAGGTATGTTATGTAAAAGGTGGAGTGAGCTTGTTTTTCTGTTGCTCCAAAGACTACAGCACAAAAAACCAGATTCAAATTACAAGAAAAGAGATTCCGCCTAAACAATAAGCATAACTTATTTACTGTAACAACTGTTTGGTTTGAAGAATAGGCTGCCTCAGAAGGTTATAGGCTCTTCTTCTTTGGAAATATTTAAACAGATGGATAGGCATCTTTCAGAAGTGCTCTAGTTCAACCCCTGCATGGTAGGAGTTGAACAAGATGGCCTTTGTGACCCTTTCCAACTCTAAGATCCTATGGTTCTATTTAGTTAATAATAATGATAGAGCAGAGACCTTCTTTTCTTGAAATGTTGCTTGCTGTTGTTAAGCTACCAAAACCAACAATCCTTGTGGATCTACTGAAAATTACCAAGGGCTCCTCCTTCCCTGGTTTATTCCAAATCTACCCTTTGTGCATCCCTGGCATCCAAGAGCAGGCTGTACATGTTACCCTTCAGTGCCCCACTTACCAGTGCCTCAGAACTTCACCTCTTGGTGAATGTGGCTGTATTTTAAAGTGGGATTCAGGGACATTTAAATTTTTATGGTGAAGGTTTTTAACTGGGAGCCACCTGGGTCCTACTCTGGGAGAAAAGAAGCATGCAAATGAAGCAAACAAACAAACAAACAAACAAAAACAATTATGACAATGGTACCACAATTGTAAATGTGAAGAGGAAACAGTTACAAGATCATAAGTCTAAGGTATGATATCATAAATGATGAATAGGATGCCAGTCACCATTGATGCTAAATGAATTGATAATACGTATGAATAAAGACCTTTGGGTTAAACAAAATTCTTCCTTAGGTAGTACAGAACAGTTCGGCGCCACATAAAAGCTTGCCACTCATCCCCCATTGGGCAGTGGTCCCCAAACTTTTTCAGGTTACCACCCTCTTTCCTCTTGGGTGACAACCCTAGCATCTCCCATGCCTATTTTTTGGTATTAGGTCCTGTCTCCTGGGGAGGGGGAGAAGAGAGAAAGTATCATAAGCAAGGGAAGTGGCTGCTTTTGGGTAATTCTGCAAATGAAGTAAATGAAATCCTGCTTGCCATGCAACCTCACTGGGGGCCTTTGCAGACTGCTAGAAATAGTGCAAATTGAGGCCACTTTAACTGCCCTGGCTCAGTGCTAGGGAATCATGGGAACTGTATTATTTTTTTCTGAGACATTGAGTCTTCTCTGTCAGAAAGCTCTGGTGCCACAATAAGCTACAGTTCCCATGATTCCCTAGCACTGAGTCAGAGCAGTTAAAGTGGACTCAATTTGCACTATTCCTGGCAGTCTGCAAAGGCCCTGGGTGACCCTGAGCAATTCACACTCTCCCAGCCACAGGGGAAGGCAATGGCAAACCCCCTCTGAAGAAACCTTTTCAAGAAAACCCCATGATAGGTTCTCCTTAGGGTCATCATGAATCAAAACAATTTGAAGGTACACAACAATTGCTGCTAGTGAGCCCAAGTTCCAAAGGGAACCTGGAGCCCCACAAGTTTGTATTTGGGGGAAGAAAGGTGAGGCTGGCGGGTGGCTTGGGAAAGTGAAAGAGGGAGGCCCCTCTATGGAAGGAACAACATTGTCCGAATGGGGTGCCTGGCAAACAGGTTGGGTGGGTAGGCAAGCTCTGCAGGATTTCCACCTGTGTAAAGATGGGCTGCATGGCCACTTGGGCAGACCAGGCCAAGAAATCTCCCTGCAGCTGCCCTCCTCCTCCTCCTCCTCCAGACTTCTTCTGGCAAAGGGAGGGAGAGGGGAATATAAAGGGGGGGGGGAAAGAACAGGAAACCCCAGGAGTCACCAGAGCATTGAAAGTAACCAATGTAAGGGGGAACAGAGGCAGAGCCTGTCCCCTTCCCTTCTGCTTTGGCTAGCTGGCTTGAGCGAGCTAGCTAGCCAAGGCAAACGGGAAAGAATAGCACATGCCTGCCACCTCCCTTCCTTTTGCCTTGCAACCAGCCAATATCTTTCTTACCCAAAGAAGCTTCCCTCCTTGGACTCCTTGCAGGGGGAAGCCAAGCAGTCTCTGGGAAAAGGTGGGCATGGCAAGTATTTTTTGGTGTCCAAAAAAAGGAGGGATCAAGAAAAGGGGAAGGACAGGGTCCATTTGCTCCGTTCCAAGGTGAAGCAAAGCTGAAGGAGCCATGCTAGGTCTCTTGCCTCTCGGCCTGAACAGACATGGCTTGTTTCCTGCAGCTCTCCTTTCAGCCTACCTCTGTCCTGTCCCAGAATGGTGTACAAAAGAAGTTTCTGGCAACTTGGGTTGCCATAATTTTCTTCCACAAAACCTTATATGCAAGTCTGTGAAAGCTTATGCTACAACTTTTTCACAAAGTCTGGCACTGTTCAGACTGCCAGAAATAGTGCAAATTGAGTCCACTTTAAGGGTTAGGGTTAGGGTTAGGGAATCATGGGAACTGTATTTTATTATGGCACCAGAGCTCTCTGACAGAGAAGGCTCAATGTCTCAGAAAAAAACAATTCCCATGATTCCCTAGCACTAACCCTAACCCTTAAAGTGGACTCAATTTGCACTATTTCTGGCAGTCTGCAAAGGTAGTCAGTCTCAAAGATGCTACAAGATCCCTTAGCATACTGCTATTCCAGACTAACATGATTTATGGTTAAATCTGCACTGCAGAATTAATGCAGTTTGACACTGCTTTAATTGCCATGGCTCAATGCTATGGAACCCCCACAATTCCCTGCCACCCCCCTTTCTCCCCTCAGTGCCCCCTGGAGTTTTCCAGTGCCCCCAGGGGGGCACTACTACCCACTTTGGGGACCACTGATTTAAGGAGTAGTATCTCAGCCATTTTGGAGTCTAACCATATTCATTTCTCTTTGTTACTTTAACATACACTACCATGCCCAGACTATCCCAATAGCTTTGGGTTTTACCATAAAAAGTCTCTCTTTAAAACACTCTTACTTCCAAACCACATTCTTGACTATTCATATTTTAATATTTGCTTTTTCTTTTCAAATAAAATATAATTAAAATGTGCAGTCCTTTTCAGTAATAAACATAGTCTAAGAATGAAAAATTCATTTGTTTTCACAAGAAAATTCAGCTACATAATTCTTATCCAGTAATGTTCCCATCACAGCTAAAATTAATTGTTCCAATCTAGTAAGCTACGAAAGAAATGCAGTTGACAAAGGGTGAAATATGAACATCAATGGTAAGTTTTGAATTTACCCTATTTATCTTGAACGTAAGATCTCATGACCCACTAAAATTCAGTTCACAGTGTTTTATGAAAAATAATGGCTGAAATTGAATGTCTTAATTTACATTTAATGCAATTAAGAATGGTTTAAATTATGACTGATGAACAGCACACACAGATGTCAGTCAGTTTCATCAGAATAAATTGAAGTCAGTGTCAATGAATGCTCCACTGATAAATCCCACTTTACATAAAATTAATAAAAAAAAATAAGGAAATATAATCCTTAACTAATTGCAAAATGTGTTGGAATTCCCCTGAATTTTAGGATGAAAAAGAGAAGAGAGTATACATAGGAAAAGCTTGTAAATAGCTTATAATAATGATTTCTATTTAGAAGTGGCACAGCATAAAATTATTAGAAATTCTGTCAAAATGATCAGACGGGTTATAATTGGAAAAGCTTGTGTGTAATCATTTTCATTGCACTCATTTTTAAAAACTGCCCAAAGCACATTTTGGAATAAAACTATGAGTATGAATAGGATAGCACCCAGAGGTACATAGCACAGTAGATTTCCCCCTTTCCCCATACAAACACAAACACACTGAAAATCCTAATTTCTTTCTGGTATTAGTTGGCAGCCTAGTCTACAAAGCTGATTCAACTGTGAAGGCAGAACTGGCCCTACCTTTAGGCATCATGAGGCAACTGCCTCAAGTAGCAGGTTCTCAGGGACAGCCGTGGCAACTCCGCAGCCCTCTGCCATTTGTAGTTGAGCCCTATAGCTGTTCTACCCACACACAGCCATCTTGCACCACTGAATGGTCCCACTCCATTTGGCTGAGCCAGAAGACATTATTCCATTGCCCATGGATTGAAGTATGATTCACCCACAAATCCAGTCAGCATCTGTAAATTCAGCGAATCTGGTACTACTATGGCCTTGCCTCCAGTTATCAAAATGTCTTGGATCAGCTGCCTTCAGCAGTACAAACAATTACAGTACTTGCATTTGTAGCTAAAGCAGGATCTGACTCCCAGCCATAAGAAGCCCAATCCAGATAGTAGAAAAATTATGTTCTTGGACTAGTGTTTTAAAATTACTGCTATTTTTTTTAAATAGTTCTAAATTTATTTTATTGCATGCTGTCTAGAGATCTCTGGATGTAGGGCAGGATATAAATATTGAAATAAAATAAAATAAAATAAAAATATTCCACTTTTCTCCAAAGATGGGACCCAAGTTGGATAGATTCCAAGAAGAATTTATCATCTCTCAGAATGGACTCAAATGTGGGCCATCTTGAAGCATAACTTCAAGACTAGCTGTATCTATGCAAATTTGAACAAAAGGCATTTAAGCTCACATCTGGCATATTATTTTGTTTGCTAATCACTGGAATTTTAAAGCAATCAGGTTAGTATTTAGATGTGAAAATATTATATAAAGATTGTAACGTTTCACAGAAGATTGTACAAATAGCTTCCCATTTTTGCTGCTAGAAAAAAATATGTCAGGACCGATAAACCCTCACCCTTTGTTTCACTGAGTCAGTAGGCACTGGATAAAACAAACAAAACGGGGGCACATGCTGCTCACTCCGCATCTTGTAAGAGCAGCTTGGTCTGTAGAAATCAGTAGGGTTAGATTTTCATATCATCCTGGCTATGGTCTGTGAAAGAAGCCACTGCTAAAAGCAAAGGAGCAATAGCCAGTTAAAACATTGGCAGCCCTAACAGTCTCTCGAATTTTAAAACACACAGGCACACAAAATTGTTGTGGTACTTTTTAAAATAGCCTTGAGATGTGTCTCATATATATTTTCTGTCTAACCAGGCAATTATACTCACACTTTTTTCAGTAGATGCAAATTTGCCATTATCTTCCCATCTTGAAATAATCAAATTAGTCAGGATGTCCTAATTGTGTATTCATTCTGGTTGAGGATATTCACTGTCTGTATGTTAAGTAGCTGGTTGTCCTACCTGTCCTTATACAGTATGGCCACCAGGCCAATCTCTTAGATAGATCAATTGAAAAACAGGTTATCCAGGAGGCGTTCTGAATTATTTATGTATCTCCCTCCCTTGACCCCCCCTAAAAAAGGCACACTAATAAAAGGTCTGCCTCTCATAGCATAACATTGTACTGTACTGTATTTCTTATCCTTGTATTGTCAACTTGATACATCCCATTATGAACGCTAAAGTTGCTGTGTTTAGCTTTCCCTTAGCCACCCATGCTAGAGTAGAAATTGGCACAGGCAAAAACAGAGGTCTCAGATCTTCACTAATGAACTTGTGTAAATATGGAGTCATGTAGCAAAGAACATACCCTCCAGTGAAGTTTGTGGCAGAGTCAAATTTGAATCTTGGTCTCCCTAAGTCTTTCCCTGACACTCCAAGCTGGCCTTCTCCAACCTGCTACCTTTCAGATTTCTTGAACTGTAACTTCCATAATCTCTGAACAGCACAACCATTAACTCCTGTTGACTGTAGATGATGGGATGTGAAGACCATGAAGATGATGGAGAGTGCTAGCTCCTGGTAAGCTCCTGGTAAGGTAATGTTCCATCTACACAAATATACACACATTTTATCAGTGAGGTCAATAGGGTTGGCATCCCCCGGTGTGGTAACTCATGGTGTCACCCCCCCCCCCATTAACTTCCTCCCATATCACACCATACAGAAGCCTTAGTGATTTTTTTGTACTACATTACTCATACATTTTAATTCCCATGTATCTCTTAATATAATGGCAATAATTGGGACATAAGGAACATGCAAAATTTAAACCACACCATTGAATTACAATATAATACGCACAGCCTAAATGTATTTATTTGTACATAGTTTCATGCCATTAAAGTGAAAATTTGGTATGATGTGATGTTTTTAAAGAAATTTTTAAAAGCATAGACCTTTTTTAACATTTTAAATTTTAATTTTTTAAAAAACCCTGAGGCCTCTCCTTTCTCCTCTCACTGAGCCTCACCCCACTCACCCCATCTTTTCTGCTGATCTCCAGCATTTTAATGGAATGCAAGTGAATGGCCACAGTCTGTTTCTGCAAAAAGGCAGATGTTCAGGGGAGCAGTAGTGTCATTCCCCTCCTTAGGGTGTCACCTGGTGTGCCCCCACACACACACCCCACACCACCCTAGTGATGCCCATGCTCTTTATTATGGCTCCATATGTTTGGGGCTGAGCCAGCACCACTAGGTTGAGTGAGGCAAACTCACCCCCCTCAGGTGACACATGCTTGCAGGGCAGAGAGCAATGCTGGCACCCACAGAACTATTCCTCCTAAAGATGAATAATAATAATAATAATAATAATAATAATAATAATAATAATAATAAATTATTTATTTATAGACTGCCCAATCACAAAGAATCCAGGTGGGTTACAACAATAAAAATACATAGAAGGGATATAAATTATTATTATTATTATTATTATCATTATCATTATTATTATTAGAATACAATAGAATTAAAAAAATAATCCCTTCCCCAACCCCCCCCCCCCAACCAATGCTAAAATTACAATTAAACAAACATTATTTAAAAACAAAAATACAAATTTTTTAAAAGGGAGATAATTGGTAGACAGAGCGACGTAGATCACCTTGTGCAGGGAGAGGAACTAAGCTGGGAGGGCCTACCAGAAGAGATCCATCTTAAGAACATTTTTGAAGGCTGTAAGAATGGAGATTAGTATTATTATTATTATTTCACCTCTTTTGAAAGAGAGGAGAGAGCTGTGTGGACCATCCAGCCAGTCATTGTGCCCTGAGATGTGATGGATGACCTGTTCCTTGCCAGTGCGAAAGTAAGGCTGAAATGCCTGGAATGAAGGGGAACACACTATCTCCTTAGCAAAATGTCTTTAGCTAGCCCTTTCTATCACTAACAGCCAGCAGTTGTTTCATGTTAGTGACATGGTGAATCAGGTCCAGGTTATAGGGTGCATCTGCACTATAGAACAAATGCAGTTTGACACCACTTTAAGTGCTGTAGCTCCATTGTAAGGAATCCTGAGATTTGTAGTTTTACAAGGTCTTTAGTCTTCACTGCCAAAGAGAGCTGGTGCCTCATAAAACTACAAATTCCAGTATTCTATAGGATGGAGTCATTGGCACTTAAAGTGGCGTCAAACTGCATCATTTCTACAGTGTAGACAAACCCTTAGCCTGCACTTTAAAGGATCTATCCTTAAACCTATTCCCCAAAATAGGTCCAGCACCTTGTAGTGCATTTTTAAAATTCAGGCTAAAGCCTGGCATGGATTCACCATTCCAGTGGCATGGGAACCACTACCCAAAGCCAGTTGCTAGACTCAGTCCAGGTAGCTCCCTGGCAGAAGTTATAGCCTGACAAGATACTAAAGTGTGATTTGGTTCTACTGCCAGTCATGCTCTTTGCAGAACTTGATAAGGGGGATTCTGGGAGCTGCAGCCTTTTAAAAAGTACTTTGGATTAAGGTCTCTTATTTCATGGCTCTGATTACTCTTCTGGATGGTTGTCTTGCATAGCTGTAGCACAATCTCAAAAAGTGAAGATTGGACATATAAAACTATATGAAGTCACTGAATCTCTCCAAATGCCTATGCTGTAGAATTCTCTTCTTTCTCCTTCTTACTTTTTTTCAAAAGCTTTGTCCAGCTTCATTTTAAATATCTTATGTGATGAAGCTTCACACTATCCCCTGAGAGATGGCTCCACAGTGGTATAGATCTGACTGTCAGGAAGCTTTTCATGATGTTTAACTTAAATTTTCCTTTTCTTAATTTTATGCCATTACTCCTACTTAGAGCTTTTCCCCCAGGCATGCACTTTGATCCACAACCAGGTAATGTTCAAGTATTTCATTCCTCTCCGACCCCCAAATTTTAACCTGGTTTTATTCTTTGGTCCTAAGTGCTTGTACCTAAAACTGTCCCCCTTGGAGACCAGGGAAAAATAAATACATTAATCTGTCTTAAACTGAAATATTTCATCCTGAAGTTCATATTTCATCCTATCCTTTTTCTTACAATCGTTCTTACCTAGTCCTCTCATAGATGGTTTCTAAGTCATGCTGTCTCTCATATCCTGGCCCTGGGTAAATCGAACCAGACCCACAGAACTGCAAGAGGTAACATACATCATGTTGAACTGGGATCTGAAAAAATTACTTTTTGATTGCCACTCCTAGAATCTCGCAGCTGTCATGGGTAACTTTTTCAAGCTGAAGCCTCCCCACACAGAGATGAAAAATGCCTTATGTTGTTTATGAACAGCACATAATATATGTCTACATAGAATGACAACCTCTGTGTTCGGTGGGACATCTTCCCAGTTAAATGTGCATAGCATTGCAACTGTAAACAGCAGCCAGTGGGATGGTGAATTCACTCCAGATTTTAATTCAGACTTTAAAGGAACAATCTGAGGTGATGTACCTATCTGAGGATAGGACCCAGCAACTTTAAAGTTTAGGTTAAAATTCAGAAGAGATTCACTACTGGCATGGCAGATACCCAGCACTACTTTTAGACTGCAATCTTAAGCATATTTATTTATTTATTTATTTATTTTCCAGGATTTACTCTGGACGTTATCACACAGGGGCAAATCTGCTGGTTAATCCACACAAAACCCAAACAGAAACTGGATTAGTGCCCCGTGTTTTCACACGACGTCGCATAGAAACTGGACAGAAAGCGGACAGAAACTGGTGTTAATGGAGATCTTTTGAAATTCGGTTGTTTGGAGGAAATGCAAATGCGCAATTAAGGTAATTTCGCATTTACCGTAATGTGATAGCCAAATGCGCATTTGGGAGCATTTCCCTGCTTTTCCCATTGTTCCAGCGAGCATTCCTTTATCTGTGCATGTGCAAGAAGCTCATTTCTAGTACATTTATGGGCTTTTCTCGCTTGTGTGTGAACGTTAAATGCGCTTACTTTAATTTCGCAATTAAGGTAATTCCATTTGCGGAATCAAGGTTTATTTTCAGTTTATTTTCGGAATGCCTCATTTCCACTTTATTATCGCTTTCTGGCCCACGTGTGATAACGTCCTCTGTTAGTTAAGTCCAGTTCAACACAATACATGTCAGGTAGACACTCAAACAACAATTCTGCTAAGCTTTGCAACCACTCAAAAGCTCATGGTGTCAATATTTAGAGTTACACAGTCTGCAAGGGCGAGGTGAGGGTGCAGGTTAAGTCCTCTCAGAAACATCCCCAGGCATGCCTCTAGATTTTCCACTTTATAAAATAGAAATTTTTGTAATTCCATTTGCTTAGACAACTATCTTTTAAAATAAACTTACACCAAGGAAGTGGCATATACGATTTCTTTGGTTGGAGTGGGAGTAATTTGTCCATTGCCAGCATTATTGCTGCACTAGTTTTCCTAGAACATCCTCCTATGCATGGACACATATTAAACATGGAGACAGATAGAGAAAGCTTTTCCCAATTGTATTTCATTTCTTTGTGACAGCTAGTGATCATTAAAAGGGGTGAGGGTCTTTGGTTTGCAACAGGTGATGTTATCTCCCATTTGACTTTTTGAGATAATCATCACTTGATGCTAAGTCTTGAAGCAAGAGAGTCCAGAAGCAGACTTGATATTTAAAGATACTCATTCCCCCGTCCCCTTTTGCTGGTATAAATAGTATGGACACAGTAAAACGTACTTGAGAGAATCTAATGAACCATTTCTTACACCCCATTACCTTTAGTCTGATATGACTGAGAATATGGGTGCTAATTATGCTCTTTCTCCTAGCCACCAGCATAGATCTACAGTCAGTCTTAAAACACAATCTTCTGCACAACTCTTGGCCGTTTCTCATATTACACATTCCTGGCATTTTTTTTTCTAATTGGAATATAAATTAGAGACATGCCAATTTCTGTTCACCTCTTCCCAGCTTCTTACTCAGAGCAGAAGATACATATCTTTCACAGACAAATTTTTCATGGAAATTCCGCATTCACCATCACTGTCGCCAGTACTGAGGAAGGAAGCATGAAGAAATGTGAAGTAGCACAGAACAAATCCAGATAGATAACTAGAAAGTTTGCTGTTTTGTTGAGGCATCTTGATCTATAATATCATTTGAATATGTAGCAATGTGAGTATACTGCTTTATCTGTAAAGCAAAAGTCATTGTCCAAAAGTCATTATTTTGCAATAAGAAACTGTTCACTGTATATCACAGTATACCAGCTGTCTTGAAATCCTGCAGTGTTTATTTACAAATGAAAAGAGGGAGAGATGGGATAGTATGGCTTACTCCATGAGTTCAGGTGAGAGATCAGCTGCCACTTGGTTTCTCCTTTCCTTGAACTGTTTCTATTCCAGTTGGTTATTACAAGAAATGTGTGCTGTGCTTTCTAATACACCCTTCTTTCCTTTGCATCTCCCTCCACTCTTTTTGATGTATTTTAGACCTGTGTCTCTCCATCTTTGGTCTTCCAGATGTTTTGGACATCAGCTACCTGACCATTGGCCAAGCTGGCTGTAGCTTCTGAGCTGAAATACAAAATAAGTGGAGGACCACAGTTTTAAAACTACTATTTTACATTTAAATTTGTAGGCAGGGACTATCTTGTCTTGGATCTGTATTCATGCTAAATAATAACTCTAAAGATGACACAGCTAGCATGACCACTTAGGTCTTAGACTTGTATGCTATGTAACCTATATATGCTATGTGATCATAGCATTTTGATTCCACTTTATCTGCTATGGTTCCATCCTCTGGAATTCTGGGGCTTGTAGTTTGGTCAGACACAGTGGAGCACTCTGGCTGAGAAATATGAATGTCCTCCTCCTCCTAGCAGTTAAAGTGGCTCCTGCTATTGCCTCCCTTTGACTAGCTGTGACTTTCTGAGTTATCAGACTTTTGTCTTTCACAGCCTGCTGTCAGAAGTCGTTTAGCTGAAAACTCCAGACACTGAGTCCAGGGCCATATGAATGGAACGCAAGCACTGTACTATTAAACTATGGGCTCCTACCAGTAAAACTGATTCACTAGAAATATGTACTGGTAGCTGAAACTTATTTGGACTAACAGTCCAGTCTGATGGATAACATCAATGTTTTGTGCTACTGCAGCCAAAGCTGCATGCTGTGCTGGATCAATGAGGAGAGAAGC
This sequence comes from Phrynosoma blainvillii, assembly GCA_026167975.1. Lineage (NCBI taxonomy): Eukaryota > Metazoa > Chordata > Lepidosauria > Squamata > Phrynosomatidae > Phrynosoma > Phrynosoma blainvillii. The sequence continues at coordinate 51,491,805 of JANUYF010000002.1, read as the reverse complement.
AATGCTGTTGCATTTCAGTCTATTGCCAGTTTACATGGGATGGTTTAATGCATGCCAAAAGTACAGTGGTTTGCTGAAGCCAACCAGTTACACTACAGTTAGGCTCTTCAGACATAATTGTATGAATCTCAGCATTAACACAACTATAATTGATAAGATCAAGCAAGAAAACAATCCAAATACCTTAGCTCTCACAAACAATGGTTTAGCTATGGGGGGGGAGCAAAATGAAGGCATTGCCCCCCCCCCCAAATAAGAAGTTTCACACCCCCTCCATGAAATTTTCCTTTGCTAGTATTGCAATGAGTTGTAACTTCAGCTGAACATTTAGAAATACAGTTAAGGCATTAATAGGAAAGGGGCAGGAAAAGTTACCAAGAGAATGAGAACACAACAAATATAATACTTCTAGGTGTGAACAGTTTTTAAAGTTTCATTTTGTGCAATGCTATAAATGTGGGGACTGAGGGCATGATTTTTATTGGAGGGGAGCCCTCAGCATAGGTGCTTCAAGGTAACTCTCATCATGGATGTGTCATGGTAGAAGGCTCTATAACAGGGGTAGGCAACCTTTCCCCTTTAAGGGCCGAGGGACTTCAGCTCCCAGAAGCCTCAGCCATGTTGGCCAATAGTCCCATGTTGGCCAATAGCTCCTGGGATTCTGGGAGATGAAGTCCCTTGGCCCTTAAAGGGGAAAGGTTGCCTACCCCTGCTCTATAATAAGGGCTTTGCTCCTCAATAAGAATTATGCCCCCCCCATTAAATTTTCTTTCACTGGGAAAAGCATATAGGGAAACAGAAAGGGAAAACAGAATGGTTTCCAATTGGCAAGAGGGTCAGGCAAGGCTGCATTTTATCACCCTATCTGTTTAACTTGTATGCTGAACATTTACACAAAGCTGGATTAGATATTGAGGAAAGAGGTGTGAACATTAGGGGAAGGAACATCCATAGTTTAAGATATGCAGACAACACCATGCTACTAGCAGAAAAGAGCAAAGACTTAGTGTTGGAACAACTGCTGAAAGTCAAGAAAGAAAGCAGAAAGGCAGGTTTACAGTTGAACATTAAAAAAACAAAAATAATGACCACAGATGGTTTGTTGTGGTTTTTAACTGCCCTAGAGTCAACCTCAACTCATGGTGACCCTGTGGACGAGACATCTCCATTCCCCCCCTATGCTCCATTACCCTGCTTAGGTCCTGCAGATTCAGTCTCATGACCTCCCTGATTGAGTCAAGCCATCTGACATGTGGCATTCCTCTTTTTCTACTATCTTCTACCTTCCCTAGTATTACTGTCTTTTCTAATGAGTCATACATTCTCATGATGTGGCCAAAATGTGACAGCTTCAGTTTCATGATCTTGGCTTCCAAGGACAGCTCAGGCTTGATCTGTTCTAGGATCCATTTGTTTGATGATTTACATAACTTAAGAGCAGACAATGGAGACATTGAAATAGTTCAAGGTTTTCCATACCTTGGCTCAGTCATCAATCACAGCAGAGACAGCAGTCAAGAAATCAGATGGCTAGGAATGGAAAGGGCAGCTGAGAAGGAACTAGACAAAATCTTGAAGTGTAAAAATATATACTTGAATTTCAAAGTCAGGATTGTCCATGCCATTATATTTCCAATATTATCTATGTAAGGTTATGAAAGCTAGACAGTGAGAAAACTATAGTGTTGTAGAATAGTTCTGCAGTTACCCTGGACTGCCAAAAGGCAAATAAATTGGTCCTAGATCAAATCAAGACTGAACTCTCCCTGGAAATCAAGATGATTAAATGGAGATAGTTGTATTTTGGACATATCATAGGAAGACATGACTCATTAGAAAAGACAATGATGCTTGGCAAGGTAGATGGCAGTAGGAGGAGAGGAAGATCCCATTACAAGTGGGTAGGCTTAAGCAAGCGAGCCATAGCCCCAAGTTTGCAAGACCTGAGCAGGGCTGTTGATGACAGAGGAACTTAGAGGTCTCCCATTCATGGAGTCACCAGAAGTCAAAGTTGACTTGACAGGAGTTAACAACAACAAAATCCCTCATTACTCCACCCGCACAGGTACACCCCTGCTATGAAATCATATCAAGTTGACAACTTGCAGGATATATGTACAGAGAGAAAGAGACACAGAATTTAATCACCCTTAACTTCTGTGAGTATTCTAATCACAGAATTTGGAAGATCTGAACTGACATTCTGACCAATATAGGCGTTACATTCATTTTATTAACCTGAGCAAAGCAATATGCAACTTGAAGCTTCATGTGTGAAAATGCATGTCTCAGCACTTCTCAAGAATGGTTGAATGAATGAAAATTCTCTTGTTTATTTTCAAGCTAGAAATTTCTCTGATTAAATTAAGAAAATCCAAGTATATGAAAGTGTGCCTACTATTGAATCACAGGTAAATACTGGATAAGCGCTACATTAAAAAACATGTGAGCTATATGACACTCAGATATAATTTACAGTGCCCATTTCCACATGGTGTCAATCGAAGTCACACCAAAGTAATGGAGAGTAATATTTGAACCAGTGGCAGGCAGGAGATGGAGCTGGAGTTTTCCGCTAGCTAACGAGGAAACACTTGGAAACATATGACCTGCATATTAGGATGCAGATGGTTCTATAAGACAGTACATACATTTATAAAGGAGACGTGTAAGGTCACGGGGAACCATCTGTTTAAATATTTAAATGTCCTTACACTAAACGTATGATTAGTTTTGCCCTGGACTTGTAATCTTATCAGTATATCAATTTTTTATAATAATGCTGAAACAAAAGAAAAATGAAAGTGTGGAGGGAAAGCCATGGTAGTCAATTTATAGCATATGGGCCTTCCATAGTCAGTTTACAAGCAACATTAAATGTCCTGGGGCTCTTAATGTCTTTGAAATAGATCTCACTAGGACAAATAAACAGCACATTGTTCTATGCAGGTGGGAAAATACACAGAGACATGTTTGCATGTGATGCTTATAGATGTTGCAAACCATGCCAGACAGTTAACAGTTCCAACACTCATCCAATCCCATGAACAGAGCTATTCTCATCATGGACCATCAGTATGCTTATGACGAAAGGTGAGCTGGACCGTGGACATGTGTATCCTCTTCAGATCAGAGTTTGGAAGCCCTAAAGGCACCCAATCCCATCTTGGGAGCTAAGCAGGGTCAGCTGTGGTTAGTACTTGGTTGGGAACCAACGAGAAATACCAGGTGCAATGGGCTATCTTTCAGAGGAAGGAATTGGCAAAACCACCTCTGAGTATTCCTTGCCTAAGAAAACCCTATGAAATTCATGGGGTCACCATAAATCGATAGGTGACTTGAAGGTACACACACACACACACACACACACACACATTTTGGACTATAAAAGCCAGATTCCCCCTACCAAAAAAATAATATTTCTAAGCTCTCTTTCAAATCTATTGAATCTAAACTTTGAAAGTTTTGAAAATTTGCCTGTGAAACATTCTGTAACTTAGTAAACATTCTTGTAACTGATAATGAGCAAGAATTTCAAATGATGGCATTAGTAAGCTCATAGAACTATATCCTCATACCCATGTGTATTGCAGGGGAATACAACCATTTACATTCTCACAATGCACCATCTATAGTAGACTGTGTGACTGATACCTTTTAAAAGCATAACATTAATTCAACCTAAATTTTCAGGACAACCTTTGGGAAGTCTTAGCTTTTCAAGGCCTCGGGCAATTTCATTTAAAGATGAACCTGGAAGGAGTCTAGATTAGATTGTAACATTATGACTTGAACTAGGGCAACCTGGTACTAAAGGGCAGCAAGGAGTGGCCTTGCTGTGCTGATCAGGCAAATGAAGAAGGACAGTGTATTTATACTGTAATTAATTTAACTCTATTTTACTATTGATCTTTTGTACGTTTTTAGCTATACTGGGCTTGTTTAACCTGTAAACTACCTGGAATCTGAGTTTTGGTAGAAAGGCAGGATATAAATTGTGGTGGTGGTGGTGGTGGTGATGGTGGTGATAGTGAAATTACTTCTGGTAGATCCAGAAGCTTCATAGTACCTACCAGTCACAGAGGCTGATTTTAAGAACACCTCTTCCCTTCTCATCTGAAGCAGGCTATGAGGTTCGAGCACATACAAGAGGTATCATAAAGTTTTAATTATCACCTTTTAAAAAATTTGACAAAAAGTTTTGTTTTGATTTGTAGTTGTTAACTTATCTCTGCATAGTCACCATCCAGATTTACACATTCTTGACCCTCCGAATACCGTTATTGTAGAAGTCTGCAGATTGCACTTTAAACCACTCTTCCACTTCATGAACGATGCCATCTGTGTTGACAAACTGGTGACCTTGCAATGGATTTTTCATTTTTGGGAAAAGTCACTTGGTGATGATGACACTAACAAAATTTCATCAATACGCTATAATAACTTCTGGGTGATAATTATTACTTTACGATACACCCTTGTACTTCTCTGTCTTACACTTTAGTCATTTCTGGCAGAACCTGTAAAAAAAAAATAAAGGACACAATGAGCTGATTTTCTCAACATCATGCACTTAAGGACCAATTATGACACTGACAAAATTTCATCAATATACTATAATAACTTCCAGAACTGCTTTACAGAGCATCTACTCAGAGTTTGCGAAAGTTAATTTTTCAGACTACGTCCCCCTACGAGGCATGCTAGCTTCATTATTCTGGGAATTTTATTTTTTAAAAATAATTTCCCCAAGCTTTGCACCTTCCTGGGCAGTGAAGTATTCTCAAGCTCTGGAAAGCCCTGTCATTGGGCCCTCTCAGATAAATAATATGTAAAAGGCTTTGTGTTCGAGTATTGTCTCTGCTTGATTCTTGGCTGTGGTATCTTTTTGTTTGTTCTTCATATCTGACATCAGGCTTTACCTCTTGACTCTGACTCTCTGGTTTGAGCTCTGACTTTTGGCTGTCCTCTGGTTCAGCCTTGACACACACTCAGAACCAGATGTTCCTTCCTCAAGCCTCATTGTGTGTGATAAACCATGAAGAAATAGTACGTTTTGAAGTGTTGATCATCACATCTCCATAGATACATCCGCCACAGAGAATCCAAAAGTTCAGGCAGCTGTGTTAACTGCGGACCAGTTCTAGTAGTTTTCCTTTCCACCAGAAGACTTCAGAAAACCAAATGGTTCTTAACTGCCCTTTTAAGAACAAGGCACCACGAAATCATTTGCAGTATGACGGACGGTTCACAAAAATATATTGTTGCTAGGGAAACCCATTTTGCTTCCAGTTACTGTGTGGATTGCCGCTAAAGTCAGAAGAGACAGAAAAACCTGAGTGAAGTGACAAATGACATGATCATCCCTGGTCATCAAAATATCCTGTCACTTCATCTCTGTGAGCCTTTGGTCCACTATAACACTGCTGATAGAGACCAGTCTGTCTGACAGAGAGAGATCAGATAGGCTAAATGAGACCATCCTGAGCCACTTGAAGGAAACCTATATCGTGTAATAAACAATAGAGTGTTCCATAAACAACTGAAGTTGACACATATTGCTTCATTATATGCACAGGCTGTCATGGATATGTGGAAAGGGGAAGGGAATAAGGCTGTTGTGTTGTTGTTTTTTAATCTAGCCTAAATGTCTCACAGGCTTCCAAAACCCTTTGTAAGGCAGGGTCTTACAAAGATGAATCCTAATAGTACTAAACGAGAAATATAGATCTTGCTGGTTAGTACTTGGATGGGACACAATCAATGAATACCAAGTGCTGTAGGCTACATTTCAGAGAAAAGAACTGGCAAAACCACCTGAGTATTCCTTGCCTAAGAAACCATAGTACATGCACTGGTAACCTCACGACTCGACTTCTGCAACACACTCTACCTAACTTGGAAACTGAAACTAGTAAAAAACATGGCAGCCAGGTTGATCACTGGTACATCGAGAAGTGATCACATTACACCGATTCTAAAATCTCTCCACTGGCTGCCTATTGGTTTCCGAGCACAGTATAAGGTATTGGTAATGACCTTTAAAGCCCTACATGGCTTGGGTCCAGCTTACTTCAAGGATCACCTTCTTCCATATAATCCGCCCTGTTCCCTTAGGTCCTCTGGGAGGAAGCTTCTCCAATCAACAAGAACTAGACTGACTACAGCCTCCCAGAGGACATTCTCCACCACTGCTCCTAGACTCTGGAATGCCTTGCTGGAACAGATCCGTCAGATATCCAGCTTAGATAGCTTTAAAAAAGCCATCAAGACTGATCTCTTCCGGCAGGCTTATCCAGAATAAAGCTAACCCCAGATCTAATCCTCCCCCAGTAGTTGCTTCTCTTTGGCTTCCTTTCTCTTAATATGGCCTTGCCCACTGGGCTTGACTAGCCTCTGTTGTACTTGGAAATTGTTTCCTTGTTTATTGTTATTGGTGTTTTAAATTAGTTTTTAATTGATGCCGATTTAATGTATTTTTAAGGGGGGGGTTATATGTTTGTTATAATGTGTGGATTATTATTTTAATGTAAGCCGTCTTGATAGCCTTGGCTAAAGGCAGGGTAAAAATAAATTGTTGTTGTTATTATTATTATTATTATTATTTAAGAAAACCCTATGAAATTCATGGGGACACCTTAGTTGACAGGTGACCTGAAGACACAGACACACAAATGATGAAAAAGAACTTCTGGAAAAGAAATCACAATATTTTTATTTAGAATTTAAAGACACCAGAGGCCAATGAATTAAATTAATTTCCTTTGTGCCAGAGTGGATTTTAGATCTCTAGTTGCAGAGCAATTAAAATCCCTCTAGCCACAACAATGTGTGGAATTTGTAAAGAAAATGACATTCTCATATCACATTAAATGGTCTCTGTGACACTGACAACCTCTTTTCCTTTGGCTCCAGAAGTCCTTCCAACAGTGATTTTAGCCTGTCAAAGCTACAATACAGCTGCTCCTTCTTTGGAAACCAAACAACTCAAGCGTTCCCTCCTTCTCTCTTTCTATGGCAACAAGCGCTGAGCCCTTCACAATCTGACCTGCTGAAGAAAACCTGTTTTTAATTAAATTTTAATTGCTTTAATGCAGCCTGCATTATGTGGAAACTTCAAATTATTTTAGTCTGGATTAAAAAGAAAACATCTGAGGCCTCAAGCAGCAACTGGAAACAGTTTATAAGGGCCAGGATCCAGAGAGCTCTTTTAAGCACATCCAAGGCCTGGGGTATACCTAGTGAGATTTTAGATTTTATACACACACATGAGCAAAAGAGGCTTGTATGGGCTGTTCCCATTCCCACCCTGGTAGGATACTGCAAGCCTCCTCCCTCATTTGTCAACTTTCATTTTAAAAGAAATAACAAGTCTATAGACTCTCTTATTTGTAGAACTATGAAGAAGAGCCTTCAGGCAGAATTCTCAGTGAGAACCAGCTCTCCTCCTGCTTTTAAATGCATTGCTAGGTGCAAATATTGTAGAGCTAACTAACAAGCACTAGCTGTCATTTAGGTTTTATACATTTTTATTTCATGTTTAATATAATTCACAGTGCAGTGTTACACATGCCTACTTAGAACTATGTTTCACTGAGTTTGAACTGATCTATTCCCATTGAAGCCTTAAATGCAATTGTTAATCCCAAATCAAGTACATCCATTGAATTAATGGGAACTTAGTAAATCAGCCCTTGTAAATTCCATTGATTTGATGCATATGTGTATGAATGCAACAGTACAACAGCTTGTTCAGAAAGATAAAGAAAATTACTACAATGACCAATGCAGAGAAATAGAACAACAAAAAGGGAAGAACAAGAGATCTATTTCACAAGATCCAAGAAATCAAAGGAAAATTCACACCAAGGACTAGGATGCTCTATGACAATAAAACTAACATAATTCAAGAACCAGGAAGGAGTAAAAAGATGTTAAATGCAATACACAGAAGAACTATACAAAAGAGATGATAAAATGGACACATGGAATGAAGAGCCTTATGAAGATGAACCCCAAATTCTAAAAAGTGAGGTGGAAACTGCAATAAGAGAAATAGCAAAAAACAAATCACCAGGTAAAGATGATATTCCAATTGAACTTCTGCAATCCAGATTGACAGATTCAACTTTAGTGCTGACCAACATATGTCAACAGATATGGAAAACAAAATGATGGCCAATGGATTGGAAGCAGTCAATATATATCCCCATCCACAAAAAAGGAGACACAGGGACTGCAACAACTATAGGACCATAGAACTGATCTCCCATGCAAACAAAAGTATGCTCAAAATTTTGCAACATAGAATCCAACCATACATGGAGAGAGGTCCAAGTGGGGTTCAGGAAAGGAAGAGGCACTAGGGAACACACTGTAAACATGTGATGGCTAATGGAGTGCACTAGGGAATTCCAAAAGAAAATCAGCATGTGCTTTATAGATTATAGCAAATCCTTTGACTGCATAGATCATGAAAGGTTATGGAATGTGCTTAAAAACATGGGAGGTTCAACACATTTGATAGTTCTGATGAGGAATGTGTATTCAGGACAAGAAGCTACTGTCAGAACAGAACACGGAGAAACAGAATGGCAAAGGAGTCAGACAAGGCTGTATCCTTTCAGCCTATCTGTTCAACTTGTATGCAGAACATATTATAAGAAAAGCAGGCTTGGACATAGAAGAAGGAGGAGTGAAAAAGGAATATCAACAATCTAAGCTATGCAGATGACACCATAATACTAGCAGAAAACCTCCCAGACCTTGAACAACTACTAAGGAAGATCAAAGAAGAAAGTGCAAAGGCAGGCTTAATGTTGAACATAAAGAAAACAAAAATAATGACCACCAAGGGCCTTCCCAAATTCAACCTAGAAAATGAAGAAATAGAAATAGTAAAAGAATTCTCATAGCTGGGATCAAACATTGATAGAAATGGGGACTGCATGCAGTCAGGAAATCAGAAGAGGATTAAGAATGGGCAGTGTGGCTATGAAAGAACTAGAAAAGATTCTAAAATGTAAAGATATACAACTCAGCACAAATGTTAGAATCATACAAGCCATCATATTCCCTATTACCATGTATGGATGTGAGAGCTGGACAGTTAAGAAAGATGATAGGAAGAAAATCAACTCATTTGAGATGTAGTGATGGAGAAGAGTGCTGAAGATCCTGTGGGCAGCCAAAAAGACAAACAAATGGGTGCTAGAGCAGATCAAAGCAGAAACCTCCCTGGAAGCCAAGATGATCAAACCGAGACTGTTGTACTTCGGACACATCATGAGAAGAGAGGACTCATTAGAAAAGACAATAATGCTGGGGAAGGTGGAGGGAAATAGCAAGAGAGGAAGATCACATGCCAGATGGATGGACTATATTAAGGGGTTGCAGGAATTAAGCAGAGCAGTGGAGGACAGGGAGTCTTGGAGATGTTTCATCCATAGGGTCCCCATAGGTCGAGATCAACTCAAGGGCAGTTAACGACAACAACAAAATCCTACCTGGGACAAACAATTGGATTTAGGCTGTAGCATAGAAAATATTAGCATAACTACCTTAACAGCAAAAGTTGAGGTTTCGATTCCGCACGTTAATTCTTAGAACTCTTCATCACAAAATTTCTGGCTGTGACCCTGGACATGCCCAAATTGTCCATGACTGTTTAAAGTCCTCTTCATTTATGAAGAAGATGACCATGCAGTATTAGGAAATACAGTACTTCTTGAGATATCCAAGCCTAAACTTGCCTTAGATACACATTACTAGTTGCATAGTGTTTTGGGCCATCCAAAAAGAAAAAAAATCCTATAGAAAGAATGGTGAAGGGAGGTACAAGTTTCTAAAAACCTCTTCTTTGGATAGCTTAGCTTTCTTTTGATTGTAGTTCTCTGTGACTTAGGAGCTTATTGCATTACCTTTTAAAGCAGAAAAAGCCTCCAGGGATGCAGCCAGGATGTTGGATGAGGGCAGGAATTATCGCACAATAAGTTGCCGCTGAATCACCAGGCGACTGCAGCCCAGGTCACATCCGTGCTCAGCCGGCCCTTTTTAGAAAACAAAAAGCTTCCATTTTTTGAAAAGGGATGGCTGAGCCCGGCAGGGACCCGTGCTGCAGTTGCCTGGCAATTCAGTGGCGACTTACTGTGCAATAATTCCTGCCCCCATCCAGTGTTCTGGCTGTAACCTGGGAGCCTTTTCCACTTTAAAAGGTAATGTGATAAGTTTCTTATAAGAACATTTTAATGCAGTGTTTCCCAAACGTTGGTCCTCCAGATGTTTTGGACTTCAGCTTCCAGAATTCCTGATTATTGGCCCAAATGGCCAGGACTTCTGGACATTGAAGTCCAGAATACCTAGAGGAGCAAAGTTTGGGAAAGACTATCTTAATTGATACTAATAGTACTAAATGAGAAGTTTAGATCTTGGTGGTTTTCATTTTGCAAAGTTTTGAAATGTAAATAAGCAAATTAGTTTAAGGAGAAATATATTAGGGGGGTTTTTTGCTCCTGAACTTTTTGGATGTATTCAATAAACGAGAATAGTGTTGCTTATTTATTCCATAGCCACCAAAACTGACACAGTTCCACTATCTCTTGAAAAGGGGGCAGGACATTGGTCAGAAATTAAGAAATGTCACCACACTTTTCAGCTTTCATCTGACTAAGCAATAGTGATTGTCTGGTGCATGTACATCAGTTGGTGACACAGCAGTTGATGTCTCATTATTCAGTGGTTTACTACTGAATAAGTGGATTGAAGTTTCCTCTGGAAAATTCTGCATTTGATATGGGGCTCTAAAAAGCTTCGTCATTCTGCATTGACTGTTTCACACATGTAACAGGTCATTATTACTTCATATAGACATGAAAGAAAAATGACAAAGGCCACTCATCAAAGCAATTACAATAAATGAAACTAGCAATGACCTACATTCTAACAGACTAATTTCACCAGAGCACTTTGTGGTTGCATTCACATATCTTCCTAAACCATAGTTTGTATTGACCATGGTCATTTGCATTAGCTAAGAATTGTTCCACAACAAGCCATTGTTCTGACCCCCACAACAAGCCATTTCTGAGACACTGGATGGAGAGTAATATTGTGTTGAGACCTCTTCTAGTCACAAGACACTTTAGGGCCCGTTTGCATGAGCCAAATAAAGCATCCTCCCCTTCCTCTCAGTCGGAGGACCAGATAACGCAGGGATTACCCGGTGCAGTAACTCATGGTGTTACCCCCCCCATTGACTTCCTCCTATACCACACTATACATAATCCTTAGTAATGTTTTTGTGCTAATATTACTCATAAATCATAATTCCTGTATATCACTGAATGTAATGGTAACAGTTGTGACATAAACAACTAGCACAATTAAAATTATACTTTTAAATTACAATATCATACACGAAGCCTAAATGTATTTACATATACATAGTTTCATATGATTAAAGTGAAAATTTGGTAAAATGTGATGCTTTTCAAGAAAAAAATTAAAACATTTAAAAATAATTTAAAAAAATAAAAAGATTAAAATTAAAATTTTAATTAAAAAACAAAACCCAAGGCCTCTCCTTTCTCCTCCCACCAAGACTCACTCCACTCACACCATCTCTCCAGCATTTTAATGGGACACAGGTGAATGCCACAGCCCGTTTCTGCCAAAAGGCAGATGTTTGAGGAGCAAAGGGTGCGTCACTGGGATGACGCACAACTCAGACTCCAGTTCTGTTGTGAACAAACTGGATGAGAATCAGCTCATTTAACACCAGAACCTGGATATAATATGGATTTAAATACATCAGCATTTGCTTCTTATCTTCCTGGAAGATCTAGAGGTCTTGGTTCCGACTCTGGGCAACTATTTGAAAGGCAAGCTACTCTGCCACTTGGTGCATCCACCACTGCCACCAGTTTCTTGCTTTCAGGTCAGAACAAGGTGTCAAGCCATGTAATTGAGGCTGTGTGTCTTCTGCACCCACAGTGGCAGCAGGTGCTCTAGACAGTTCAGCAAGCAACCGCCAAGCCTTGGAATGGAGGGTCTTTGCAATGTGGATGGGCAGTTTAAAGGAGTTCCAGGACCAAGATATTCTGGGCTACCTGACACCAGTGTAGACAGGATCTGAGAGAGACAGTTGCAACAGGATACCAATCAAACCGTACAGGGTCTCTGCACCTGCCTGCCCCAAAACTGCAAGAGGAGTGGACACTTCACTGTTCTACTCTCCAGCACCTCAGACATCGCTATGCCGGGAAGCGGAGCTGTGAGGCTAGAAAGGTAGGATTTTGGAAGGTAGCATCAACGCACATCATACTTACATCTCCATAGTGACATCTCTATAGTTACTTCTCTATAGCTACATCTCCTTATGAAGGATCTCAGCTGACCATTTTAAAAAGGGAAGTTAGTTTTTAACAATCGTCTGACTGTACTTTATTTTTAATATATTGAACTGAATATATTGCATAGTTGTATTGAGAGCCAGCATGGTGTAGTGATTTGAGCATTGGACTAGGACTCTGGAGGCCAGGGTTCAAATCCTGGCTTGGTCATATAAACCTACTAGGTGAGCTTGGGCAAGTCACACTCTCTCAGTCTCAGAGGTTGGCAATGGCAAATCCCTTCTGAAGAAACTTTCCAAGAAAACCCCATGAAAGGTTCACTATAAGTCAGGAAAGACTTGAAGGCACACAACAACAACAACAATTGTATTGTGTATATAATAGATTTTAGGCTCCCAGAATAACAAAGGGAATTTCAGTTTGTAATGGATGGTAACATCACACCTTTATCAATTTTTACAGAAAAAAATGGGGGTGGGGTCGATTTTCACTATGGCTTCAAAATTTCCAGAAATTCTACATCTCTATTTGGTTCATGGATTTTCGATGCCCAAATTCTTCTAATAGCAAGATTCTGCTGTGTTGTCCATCTCCATTTCAGGAATGAATTATGCTGAAAGATAAAGGCTCGGATAAGTGGGGATAGATTGCATCCTGCAGGAATGAGCTGTTATCTCTTAACTTCCTTCAGGTCTTAGTCTGATGGGCTTTCAAGTAGTTTACCTCCAACAGCATCCAATCTGTGGAGTGCTCTATGACCAAAGTTTTAAAAAGATCACATCCTTCCCCATCATCATCCAGATTACAGTTTGCAGCCAAAAAAAAGCCAGAAAGGCATTAAGGGACAAGGAAAAAATAACAGCTTGTAGTGTGAAAAAAACACCATAAAGACAAAGATTCATTAAAGTAAGGATTATCAAGAAGCAAGTGCTTCCCTGCATTTTTCATGGTCTAATACCCTTCTTTTTTCCTTGGCCTACAACTGACAAAAGAAAAATGTCTGAATGTTCCAAGGAAACACTCCCACGTAATATGATTGTTTGTTCATTATCTCACCTTGTGAAAAACCTGCTCGCCTCTAATGAAGTTGCAAGAATCCTGTTAGTTTACATCTGCCAAGTAGAACATTTAGAATGGACATCTCTTATGTGGTTGTACATATGGAGCTGTTTCAAAAGGCAAAACACCTGAGCCTCAGAATCTATAGAAGATCACGCTAGCATTTGTTATCAGTTCATCTTTAAAATTATGGGAAATGGTAAGTGAAATCTCTTGGGCTGAAATAATTTCATTGGTTTAATATGCCTCTCAAAAACAAAATAAAACAAAAACGACTCACTGGGAGGGGAGGAATCTTGCTTTGCTCCCAGTAGGCAAAAATCCCTTTCATGCATTTGGAATGTCTGAATAAGATCCAATGTGATTATAAACTGGGGAGTGTCTCATTGTTTTCATAATTTTATATGCATTATTTTTCACATCCTAAAGCTGCCCAAGTATTAAAAAAAAAACAGAGGACTTCAATAACAGTTACCAGCATGATTTGCTTTTATTACCTTTCTGTTCAAGACCCTTGTTTCCCCTTGTAGCATGTCAAATTGCCTCCAAAACCATATTATACAGCAAAGAAATGTCGTTCACACTTCACTGGCTATTGATTTACTTTATTTATTGGCACAAAATCAGCCTGAGATAAACATTTTGTCCCCCATTTCCACTATTGTAAGTGGTACAGTTCACTGTGAGATAGGTAAGTTCAAATGTGCTGGGATCACAATTTGACATGGCTTTCTAATCAATGTGTGAAAAATTACCTAATGAATAATGGGTTGCACATTTCCACAAACAAATTAACCAGGGTGAGACTGAAACTAATGATTATATTTATCTAATGTAATTTCACATCTGTTACTACTGGTAGTATTTTTTTCCAACTCTAGTGTTCTCAAAATTAGGATTAAATTTCTGTGGTGTGACTTCAAGATGAAGCTTTAAGTAGGACATGGAGCACTTTTGTTTCATATTTCATTTATTTTTAATACATTTAGTCTGCTGAAGTGGGATAATGCTTTATTAAATTCTTTTACTTTATGGAAACACTCATTTTATAAAGAAGGATTCGTAGGATATAATGCATATACAGAGCTTGGGAAAGTTATGTTTGGACTACAACTCCCATACAATCCATGAGGTATTTGAAAATGTGGCTGAGTTTGTCCTTTAAGAAATTGTGTCAATCTAATCTGATTTACTGTACGACATAAGAAAATCATCTTTGGTTATGGTCAGAGGAGTAAAAACACATGCTTGGTGCTTTTTTTTAAAAAAAAATCCCTGTTTTTCTTAAAGAAGTATATTTTCACAGCGCCAGGGGGTAACATTTTATCTCAAAGTCAATAAACCAGTTCTAGCAGTTTTCAGATCTGCTAGGAGCAGGGCTTCTGTAAAGCTAATGATCCTAACTACCTATCCAAGAACAAGTCACCCTAAACATTTTGCATTACAACTGGAATACCTTACAATGATATGTTGTTGGTGGGAAAATCAATTCTCTCAGTCGCAGGCTACTGTGAGAGCTGTAGCAAAGATGAAACACAGAAGAGAGTTGACAGGTGATGTCTTCTCCTTGGTACTCAGAATCCAGACATTTTTAATTCTGTGATCCATAGCTTTTCTACACCATTGGCTATGAAGAGGTCTGAAGTTGCTTGCAGTCTTTCATTCTACTGTATAAAAGTAGTATCTGCCCTGTTGATTTTTATCATGAAAACAGATCAAAACTAAAACTAGGTGCATCTCAGCTAGGCAAGGGAAATGTCCAACAGTGGGTAAACAGTGGGAAGAGTATAGTGCAGGGGTAGGCAACCTTTCCCCTTTAAGGTCCGAGGGACTTCAGATCCCAGAAGCCTCAGCCATGTTAGCCAATAACTCCTGGGATTCTAGGAGCTGAAGTCCCTCAGCCCTTAAAGGGGAAAGGTTGCCTACCCCTGGTATAGGGGAACTGAAAATGTAGGCTATTGGTTCTGATGTCAGTGAGGTAGTGAATCCAGATTGAGATATAAACTGCCCATTCTTTAAAAGGGGTACCCATGATGCTGAATTTTAGCCACCAAACAATTCAGCACCCTGGAGAGCTCCATATTTGCTGTAAAATCTGGATCAGATTAGCTGCCCCATCAAAATTTAGAACCACCTACATCCATTAGGAATAGACAAGAATATATGAACAATGGGATGTTTGGGGAGCTGGCAATAAAGTTAGAGTGGATTAAGAAGGAGAAAAATATTTAGAATTACACTTCAAGGTAAGAAACATAGCCATGTTCATCTGGAACATCAGTATGCAATGGGATCTAGTAGCACCTTTGACACTGTATGGAAGAAGTCATAGCATAAGCTTTCATGGATTTGATCTACTTCCTCAGATGCAAGGACAGGCAACCTCTCCAAGAACAGGCAGCTGATGGCTTGGGAACTAGCATGTTGTCATAGTTCACTCAGGGAAATAAGAAGCCAGACAGTAAATTGGCAGTCCAAATACTGAGAACCAGGGTATCAGTCAGAGGCCAGGGAACCAAAATCAATAAGGAGAATGCAGAAGAATAGCATGGATTTGAGAGCAGGGCTGAGTTTCTGAGCTGCTTGGATGTCTCTCACAGAGTGAACGATAAATGTTATTTCCAGTGGCCATAGAGTGTTTACTGCATGCCTTATCTAGGAAGGCTGTTTGTTGAGTGCAAACAGAAAAGCAACGCAAAGCAGCTTCATTTATATACCGCTTTATACCACGCTATGCAGTGTCTAAGTGGTTTACAACTGTAAGCTCATTGCCCCTCAACAGCTGGGTACTCATTTTAGCGACTTCAGAAGGATGCAGGCCTGAGTCAAGCCTGAGCCCTGGCTAGTATTGAACTCACAACCTTGTGGTTTATGAGTGAGTGGCAGCAGTACAGGCATTTAACCACTGCGCCACACCAACAGAGCTGCAAGTGTGTCAGGCTACTCCCCAGACACCTCAGTCCTGGAAATATCTCCAAGGAAGACCCAATACATTAGTCCATAGACCACCACTTTGAGTATCATTACTATAAAGCATTGTTTAATTGATTACATTGGCCTAAATCCAGTTGCTAATCCCATAAATATTGATATATTATTTAGTGTTCAATTCAGTGTGTTTACTCTAGTTGGGACTAATATTTGGATTTACAGTCTTCTTTCCCCATTCACAGACTTGAAGTCCGCGGTCTTGGTCCTTCGTGGACCAGCAAATGGGGACGGATAAAATGGTGCAAGCGCCCATGGTGCGCATGCAGGACTGTGCATCCAATGAAAACAATGGGGACTTGAATATTAGTGATATTTCCAATTCATGGGGGGGGGGGGCAGAACGGATCCCCTGTGAATCGAAAAGGACAACTGTAGTCTGGGTTAGGGTTTTTAAAGACATTGGCATAATCCAATAGATTGCTTTCCTATGCAAGGGCCATGGAAATAAATAAAAGTTATGTCTGAATCTGTTTGCATCACACACATCCACACCAATGTGTTTAGTACAAGAGATGTTAAAAGTACATTATATCCCATGACTGTTTCCACCAGAAGTCTGAATTTGCATATCTCAGATTAAATAGCAACCCTAATCTGATCCATTGTTTTCTGGGAAAAACACAGGAGTGGACAGAACTTGACATTTTTACATTTTTTTGAGTACAATGGCCACACTGGTAGGGGAATTGTGAGTTGTAGGCAAAAAAGGTAACTTTTCAAAGCTCTGTTTCTGTGCTTTCCAAGACACATCTGGTTGGTCATTGTGGGGAAAAGGATTTCAAAAAGAAAATCAACTTGTGATATGATTATAGCAAAACCTTTGATTGTGTAGATCAGGGGTAGGCAACCTGTTCCCTTTCAGGGCCGAGGGACTTCAGCTCCCAGAATCCCAGGAGCTATTGGCCAACATGGGACTATTGGCCAACATGGCTGAGGCTTCTGGGAGCTGAAGTCCCTTGGCCCTTAAAGGGGAAAGGTTGCCTACCCCTGGTGTAGATTATAACATACCTGGATCATTCGGGGGGGGGGGGGGATGGTGTGCCACAGGGAAAACAGAAGTTTCCAATTGGCAAAGCACATTTTATCATCTTGTCTGTTTAACTTATATGCAGACCAAGTACAGAACATATACAGACTTGAAAGAAGGAAATGTGAAAAATGGGAGAAGAAACACCACCAATTTAAGATATGCAAATAGTATCATATTACTAGCAGAAAACAGCTAAGGAAGTTAAGTAAATGCAAAATCAGGGTGACCCCTGAATATTAAGAAAACAGAAAATAATGACCACAGATGGTTTACATAACTTTAAAGTTGATGGAGACTGTGGTGAATAGAATATCCAGCTGCCCAATCAGAACGCAGCTGAGGGCCAACCAATAGAATTCAAGCTGGGAGCACTTGAAAAAAAATTCCAAGCTGACAGTTGGGGAAGAGCAGTTGGTTTTTTTTTTTTTTTTTTTTTTTTTTTTTTTTTTTTTGGAGGGGAGAGTTAAACCTGAGAGAGAGGGGCTGCATTTCTGTGAGTTCTGAGGGAACTGTAAATTTTGTTAGTTGGAGTCCTGACAGGAGCAAAAGCAAAGCAGCTTATTTATATACCGCTTCATATCACGCTATGGGATGTCTAAGCGGTTTACAATTGTGAGCTGATTGCCCCCCAACAGTTGGGTACTCATACAGAACTCTAAGGAAAGGAGTTCCAGTTGTGTTATATCCTGACGGATATTGCTAGCCGGTGTGGTTGAAATATTCAGAGGGAATTGGAAACAAATGTTGTTTATATGTAACCAAGAGAAACTATAGTGACAAGCTTTGATACAGGTTATATTTATTCCATTCTGTTCTAGAATAAGCTTTTATTCTCATTTAAACATCACTTGGCCGAAGTTTTCAGATGAAGTTTTTTCCCACCTCTCCTTGCAGCTTCAGATGGGAGGAACCAATATAATATAATATAATATAATATAATATAATATAATATAATATTATAATATAATATATAAATAATATAAGTAAAATAATAAATAAAATATTAGAACAGTGTTTAAAGCATTAAAAAAATTAAGGAAAGGGGGAAATGTTTAAGACCCCCCCCCAAGGGAATGCAAAGATGGCCATATACTAAGATACTTTTGATTCATAGTTCCACAAGGAGTCAATTACACTGGAGTTTTGCTAATCCTGATCCTTAGTATCTGATAATTTCAGGAGACAGGGCCCTTGCAAACTGCCAGAAATAGTGCAAATTGAGTCCACTTTTAGGGTTAGGGTTAGTGCTAGGGAATCATGGGAATGTTTTTTTTTTTTCTGAGACATTGAGCCTTCTCTGTCAGAGAGCTCTGGTGCCACAATAAAATACAGTTCCCATGATTCCCTAACCCTAACCCTAACTCTTAAAGTGGACTCAATTTGCACTATTTCTAGCCGTCAGCAAAGGCCCTCAGTCCCCCAGCCTAGTTTTAGGGGGTTCAAGCTCTTCCATCCCTCTTGTCCTGGAACTGATGACAGTTTAAAAAAAAAAAAAGAGGAAGATTACATTACAAATAGATTAACTCAATCAAGGGAGCCACAGCCCTGAATCTGCAAGACCAGAGCAGGGCTGTGGATAACTATTGCTTTTGGCAATCACACATTCATTGGGCCACCATAAGTTGAAACTGACTTGATGGCAAATAACAACAAACAAAAGGGAATACTGTCACATTTTTTTGGAATATTTTTTATTACCATATAGATTTTGATAATATAAAATAATATATAAAGTGAAACTACCCAAAAAAAAGCCATCCATCCATTCAATTTACAACCTTTAATTACGGTACTTCTACAAACCATATAAACATTTATATGTACTTAGAGGAAGTAGAATAATTTGATATTTACAACCATCAGTTAAAAAGCTGGAAGTCATATGTCTTCTTTTTTTCTGTTTCTGCTATTTGTTAGTTTCTGTTGTTACATTTTAAACCTTGGATTTCTGAGCTGTCAAAGATGCTACAGTATTCCAGGAATGCCGGTGTTATCCAACATCCTTGGAATAGCATTAGAGATGGGATAAAAATAATGAGAGGAGCTCATCCTGCAGTGATGTGGCTTGTCAAAGAATAAATACACTGTCTTTAGTATGTTCTTTAATCTTTACCGCTCAATTAAAAGCATCCTGTCCTGACTCTCACTTCATATCTCTCTGACATCATGGCTTGTTTTGGCTGTCTTAATGCTATACTTCAGGATGGTACAATAATAAATACACAATAATTCCAAAGTAGTATCACCACCTGAATCAACATTATTAAACAGTTTCTCAACCCATCTTGCTTCTGGAGGCAGCTTTGATAAGGATTTATTATTCAGACAGTGGAGGGGTTGGGAGGGGTGTGTGGGTACGAAAGTACATAGAGGTTTGAAAATCATTGTACCGAGAGTTTAATTATTATATTTTCACTGAAGTTGAAAGTAGGGAGAGAGGGTGGGGGGGTGGGGGAAAATACCCAATTTCATATTACCTCATTTTATTTAAGAAGTTGTATGATGGTTCAGAATGTGCAATTACCATACCATGCAGTGGGTAAGAGAGCAGAGTCTGAACTTTGCACTTCCAATATTCATCTGTAGTTAAATGCCTTCCCAATCAAGCTGCATTTATCATTCTATCTTTAGTCTGCATTAAAGGTTTGATTCAGATCAAACCGATGAATTGCTGATTATTTAAAACATTACATTTTGTTATAAATAAAGAGGCAAAGATCTCCTTCCAGCAAAACATACAGGATGGGTTGTGCACCCATTGCCCAGGATTCAGTACACCATTGGCAAGTTTTATGTTGTTTTTATGACTTTTTTAAAGTTCTGTGCAAAACTTACAATGCTATATAAATAATAATAATAATAATAATAATAATGCTTTTTGAACATTAGCAGCTGACACTATGTGGCTAAGTTGTTCTGAAATGAAGATGTACAAACGCTGGAAGGTCCTACTGCCCTATGCCATGCATGTGCTCTTTCTACCCACATCCCTTTGGCCATTGTGGAAACAGAACACAGGACTAAATAGGTTTTTTAAAAAATCTTTACTTTTTCCTCGCTTTAATACATTGTTGTTGTGTGCCTTCAAGTTGTTTTCTAGTGGGTTTACACAGAGAGCTGAGATTTTAATCTTGTCCTCCAGAGTCATAGGCCAATGCTCAAACCACTACGCCACACTGGCTCACTCCCTTTACTATATCACAGCGGTGGTGAACCATTTAGTGAATGAGTGCCCAAACTCAGTGGCGTTCCTGCACCGGGCGTCACCGGGGGGGGATTTCCGGGGATGGGACTTCTGCCTTCTGGGGGAAAGGGCTTCCAGGCATGGGACTTCCAGGGGGGAACCCAGGGCACACTCTCTCAACCTTAGGCTAGCAGTTGAAGGTACGGGAGGGCAGGGGAAGAGGAGGAACAGGCATACACTGGCTCTTCATCTTCCCCCACCCTCCTGTCCCTTTAACTGCCTCCCCAGAGACAGTTGAATGGACGGGAGGGCAGGGGAAGAAGAGGAACAGGTGCGTGCTCCTATTGTACTCCTATAGAAGTAATGGACAGCATGCATACTGACAGTGAGAGCTCTGCATGCCAGAGAAGGCACGCATGCCAGAGGTTTGCCACCAGTGATATATCAATTCTTATTTATGGTTTCTTGGGAACAGGGGACATGGCTGGCAAGAAGGGCTTTTTTCGGAAAAAACATTCAGTAGGGTCACCATAAGTAGGAAATTATTTAAAGGCACATCACACACACACACACACACACACTTTGTGCCATTGTCTGATATGGGCAGTAGAGTATATGTGGGGAGGCATAGTAACTTTAGTTGTTTTATCACTTTTCCAATTAATGACAGGCTTCAAGCACTCTGAAATTCATGATCTGTTGCTGTGTGCCTTCAAGTCATTTTGGACCCAGGATCATGGTGACCTGGGGTTTTCTGGGGGAAGAGTGTATGACTCGTCCAATGAGACTCTATGGCCAAGTGGGGAATTGAACTCTGGTCTCCAAAGTCATAGTCCAATGCGCAAACCACTATGCCACACTGACACTCGAAATTCATGGTACTGATATGAAATAATAGCAACATAATTTGTAGGAAAGGCTTATTATTGTTTTTGTCCTAGAAACTTACTGGGGCTATTTCAGAAAGTCAATGTGTGGTCTACATTTAGGTGTACTTTCCATCTGAGATAGCTTTTTCCCCCATTAAACGTGCATAGGCAAGTCCAGCTCCCAGGCTGCATCTATATCTGGTGGAATAAATGTGCACAGATACTTCAATGGTGATGGTGTACACATGTACCCATTCAGCACAGAATGGGTAACATTTGAAGTGGTCACATATGTTCAGGCTGTATGAATATAACTATTACAAGAGCTCATGGAGTGCTATACTAACAAATAGTTTCAAATCATTATGGAGGCAATGCAAGCATTAGCAATAGCATTTGCATTTCTATACCACTTCATAATGAACTAAGCTCTCTCTCTCTCACTCTCTCTCTTTTTGTACATGGTTTACATCATACACAAGGTAAAATTGATGAGCATGGAACAAAATGGTGAAGTAGACTGACACAACTGGCAGAGGCTGTTGGTGGCACCAAAGAGAAAAACTGGGAGGTTTTTGGTGCAGTCACTAAATAAAGTGACATCTGCATACTACCAAATTTTCTGTCACCACTAGCAGCTATCCAAGGAGCTGAAACTATTTCAATGGCTCCCTTAAAGTTTGGACTCAAACAGGAACAGAATCACTACCCCATAGAAATGGAAAGTTGTGAGGCACCACTGCGACACAGGCTGTTAAAAGTGTGTGTGTGTGTGTGTGTGTGTTTGTGTGTGTGTGTTACAGTTATCTCTCCACATTCTCTGAGGTTAGGTGTGAAGAACCCCCATGAATGTGGGAAAACTGCAAATAAAAAATATATATTCTTTTTAACCAAAAGAACACTTCTCTAGAAATCCCCAGACCCTCCAGTGCAACTCTGTGATCAACATCTGCCAGATGTTGATCACAGAATCATGCTGGAGGACCTACAAATGCCTAGAGAAGTGTTTTCTCTAGGAACTTCTAGGTTCTTCAGCACAACTCTATGATCAACTTTTGGCAGAGCTGCGCTGGAGGACCTAGAGATTCCTAGAGAGAATATAGTAATCAAAACTGCAAATAATCAAATCGGCAAAAGTCAAAGCAACAAATGTGGAGGGTCAACTATATATCTCGTTGAAATATCCAGACATTGGAGACAAATGCAAAATTTTCTGCATGGAATTGCACTGTAAGCAAACTCTTCAGTTCCCCAAGCAGAGGCCTATGCCAATCTCTCTTCAGTGCAGAAAGATAATTCCAGATATTATGCCAGTTTTGTGACAGGTGTGCAAGTAAAAGAAACATGTGGAGTCGCAGGAGATCAAAAGATAGGGTTAAAGAGCCAAAATCTTTAAAGTAATACAGAATGCAATACCCACAGGACCAAGTTGCTGATAGGTTTGAAATGAACTGAAGCCATGTTTCCTGCACAAGTTGACCCCAGTCCAAATTTGCTAAAATGTCAATGGTCTGAATTGTCAGCACCTCCACAAAACTCTAGGGTTTAGGGGTCCTGCCGAAAAATCCATGAAAATAAATTTGATTTCCAACCTTATCTAAGGGGGGTTGCAGACTGCCAGAAATAGTGCAAATTGAGTCCACTTTTAGGGTTAGGGTTAGTGATAGGGAATCATGGGAACTGTATTTTATTGTGGCACCAGAGCTCTCTGACAGAGAAGGCTCAATGTCTCAGGGGAAAAACCAATTCCCATGATTCCCTAGCACTAACACTAACCCTAAATGTGGACTCAATTTGCACTATTTCTGGCAATATGCAACCCCCCTAAATCGGTGGCACAGATGTAGCCTAAACAGTGGATACTTTTGAGACAGAATATTTTCAGGGTCTTTCTCTCATCAGAGGTAGAACTTTGGAAACAATGCCAAAGGACAAGAAAGGACAAAAATTATGCATGGGGGCTGTTAAAAGGGTGGGAAATAACTACAAAGAGTTTTTTAAATAAGTTTTCAAGGGGATGGAGTGAGGCAAGCTAAGAAGTGTGAATGTGTCTGCATCTATTTATTATTTCTAGGGTTGATTGGGAAACGTGCCCAACAACAGGGAGACCAGGACAGTATGCACCACATAGGCTGCTCTGAATCTTGCTATCCTGCTGCCTTCAAGAGCATTGGAAGATACTGTTTCTTCTCTGTTGGCAGGCGATTTGGTCAGCTTTTGTACATGAAAGGGGGTGAGAAACCATTGTGTCAATTCCCTTGGGCAAAATGGCTTTGGGTGGTTCTGATTCCTTCCTTTCTTGAGTTCTCAGGATAAGCCAAATTGGCTATTTACATAAATGCATGCTGCTTTTTTTTTTTTTTTAAACTGTGCAAATAAATACCAGATTGGAACCTTATATCATTCTCAACATATTTCAGCTGCTCAATATATGAATTATAACCCATAAATACAGTACTGGGACTGGCAATTATCAATAAATAAGTGACTATATGACAATAATGAATAGTTAGCTGCATTGTTACATTTATAATCATATACTATTGTATGTATGGTACTATACATTTTCCACCCAACAGTAGACAAAACAGAAATCACTTTGTGGATACAATACACTGGGAAATTCTGTGCAACCCAATTAAAATTAGGGGAAGACACATGTAGCCCATTTTAGTGAGAGGATACAGGGAACATTCCAGTATTTTGTGCCTTTTGCCCTCTATCCATATTTTTTTAAAATAATGAAATATGAAAAAGACCTAATTTGCTGCACTGACCTACATGAATATGATCCATATTAAGACCACAGTAAAGATGCTCATTTTATGGCAATCCATTGATTGTATATATGCATTTCCTTAGGTACAAAGATGGTTCAGTTATTAGCCCTCATATAATATAGAAAATAAATGCCCAGTCACTTGTGTTCTTTTCACTTCTCTCACAACATGGCTGTTGTAACCTGTATTAGGATATAACAGCAAATGGCTGCTGCTTTTTCCCCCTGTCCTTTTCAGATGAGATATTTGTGCTGAATTATTAGGGTGGTCTATATTACCAAATTACTAATAAACATTGCTTCTGTCTCAGTTTAGCCTGAACTCGGTGAACCTAGCCAATAGTGACAAATGGAGGAAAAAACTGCTGCGAAACATCCAATGAATGAATCTAACTAATCAAAGAACTCTGTAGGAAGTAGATGCCAGGATTAATGATCCAGGGGTCTCCCCATGCCATGGTTCTATTTCTTCCCATAAATGTCCTCAGATGAGATTATCTTTGTCATGAAAAGGAGAAAAGGAAGGTTATGCACTTTCATCTGACAGGTTAACTGCCGTCACTCCATTACTGGAAGAGACATTTTCATGTTCTGAGGTTTTTATTCTGAACATGAAAATTTAAAGTGCACAACACAAATTAATACACATTTTTGTTGCCAGTGGCAAGGATGATTGCTGCTGATACTAAAACAGCATAATCTATTCTGTAGCATCCCTTTCCCAAAGTTTCCACAACTGTTAATTATTGCTCAGAGGTAGTTATAGAACCATAAAGTAGGAGGTGATAGCATGAAATGCTATCTAATGTAATTCTTCTCTGTTTTCCCAGGTGAATTCAGATTTGCTTGAATATCACCAGCCCAACCTACAAATGGTTGTATAATTAGGCAGCATCTTTCATTTATTTTTATTAATATGGTGTATCACTTTTCCTCAACCCCTCTTCCAGAGAATGCAAATCCCTGATTCTGTCTAGACAGTGAACTGCGTGTGATTCACTAAGTATTACTGGAGTGGTATCCTGCGGTTTTACTTACCACACAGGCGATATTTACTTCTGCACCATATGAATAATAAATTTATTAACGTATTAACAAAATGAAATAAACATAATGCATAATTATGCAACCATTTGTAAGAATTAGAGGTGATACAATATTTAAAGGAGAATAAACATGTTTTCAGGCATGTTCACATGGAAATTAATTAATATCTACACACTAATGACTGAATAAAAGAGTATAAATATTAATGCCACACCAGGCAAACAGGCCCATTGTCTACAAGCCTAGTCAAACAATGATACACTATAACATATAGGAAGCTTCCACAAAGGGAAACATAGGCTAAATATAGAAATTCTTTTGTATGTGTAAAGTGAACATACATATTAGTTTTGACATGTTGAGTCACTCTCTTAATAGACAATGCATTATAATCTCTCAGTCCTATCCAACAAGGGAATTCCTCATGTTGAGACACATTTGATGCTGATACATCTGAACATCACTGGTAAACTGCCTGGATATATGCTTTGAGTCATATAGGAATCCCAATCTGCAGTCACTCATCATTGCAAATATCTAGCTGTATGGAGGGAGAGCTGGATCAGAGTATGGCATGTCCTTGCAATAATTATGAAAGGTCTCTTTCCTTCCCACTTTCTAGAAAGGGAACTAAGGTAGAAAAAAAAGTGTCTGTCCAGTGCCACTCAGTAAAACCCACAGGTGAGGTTGAGAATGTGTCTTGATGATTCTCACTTCCAAGCCCCTCAATATAACTAATATCAGAGTTTAGGAAAATTACTTTTTTTTCTCGAGGGAAATTGCAGCGCCCTGAATATCCTAGTTCACCACCACCACCACCATTGGTTGTGCTGGCTGAGAGATTTAGAGAACCGCAGTCCTAAAAAGAAAACTTTTCCAAATTTTATTTAATATATAGGCTTTTATTTATATGTTTATTTCAATGTACTTAATAATGCAAGAATGTTTGGGTGGTTAACATTTTTAGGGGGACACTGATTTTGAAACAAAACATACTTCAAGATAGGCTTGGGTCTATCATCTCAGGCCCTTCAGTATCACAAAGTAAGCATGAATATAAATGCAGATAATAATCTCTGACAATGTTAGTCATGGGATTTTTGCTGTGTACACACATTGTGTGAAGACATGACTGACTGTGACTTGCCATTGAATAAAATAAGAAATACAACAATACATGGAATCATAGAATCATAGAGTTGAAAGAGACCACAAGGGCCATCCAGTCCAAACCCCCTGCTATGCAGGAACTCCCAATCAAAGCATCCCTGACAGATGGCCATCCAGCCTCTGCTTAAAGACCTCCAAGGAAGGAGACTCCACTACTCTCCTAGGGAGTGTGTTCCACTGTCGAACCGCCCTTACTGGAATCTCTTTTCCTGGAGCTTACATCCATTGTTTCGGGTCCTAGTCTCTGGAGCAGCAGAAAACAAGCTTGTTCCCTCCTCGATATGACATCCTTTCAAATATTTAAACACGGCTATCATATCACCTCTTAACCTTTTCTTCTCCAGCTAAACATTCCCAGCTCCCTAAGTCGTTCCTCATAGGGCTTCGTTTCCAGACCCTTCACCATTTTAGCTGCCCTCCTTTGGACACGCTCCAGTTTCTCCACATCCTTTTTGAATTGTGGTGCCCAGAACTGGACACAGTATTCCAGGTGAGGCCTGACCAAAGCAGAATAGAGTGGCACTATTACTTCTCTTGATCTAGACACTATACTTCTACTGATGCAGCCTAAAATTGCATTGGTCTTTTTAGCTGCTGCATCGCACTGTTGACTCATGTTCAACTTGTGGTCTACCTGGACTCCTATATGCCTTTCACATGTAGTCTCATTCAGCTAGGTGTCCCCCATCGTATATCTGTGCTTTTCGTTTTTCTGCCCTAAGTGCAGTACCTTACATTTCTCTGTGTTGAATTTCATTTTGTTAGCTTTGGCCCAGCTTTCTAGTCTGCTCAAGTCATTTTGAATTTTGATCCTGTCCCCTGGGGTATTAGCTACTTCTCCTAATTTGGTGTCATCTGCAAATTTGATAACTATGCCCCCAATACCATCATCCAAGTCATTAATAAAGATATTGAATAGCACTGGGCCCAGGACAGAGCCCTGTGGCACCCCACTGGTCACTTCTTTCCAAGTTGAAAAGGAGCCATTGTTGAGCACCCTTTGCGTTCGACCAGTTAACCAATTACAAATCCATGTAACAGTTACTTTGTCTAGCCCACATTTTACCAGTTTGTTTGCAAGAATGTCATGGGGAACCTTGTCAATGGCCTTACTGAAATCAAGACATACTATATCCACAGCATTCCCTTCATCTACCAAGCTGGTAATTTTATCAAAAAAAGAGATCAGATTTGTCTGGCATGACTTGTTCCTCTGAAACCCATGTTGACTTTTTGTGATTATGGAATTACTTTCCAGGTGTTCACAGACTCGCTGTTTAATGATCTGCTCCAGAATCTTTCCCGGTATTGATTTCAGACTAACTGGACGATAATTGTTGGGATCCTCTTTTTTCCCTTTTTGAAGATGGGGACAACGTTTGCCCTCCTCCAGTCTGCTGGAACTTCTCCTGTTCTCCAGAAGTTCTCAAAGATTATTGCCAGTGGTTCCGATGTTACATTTGCCAGTTCTTTTAGTACCCTTGGATGTAATTCATCTGGTCCTGGAGACTTATATTCACTTAGATTAACCAGGTATTCCTGTACTATCTCTTTACTTATTCTATGCTAAAATTCTCCTATTCTGTCCTCTGCTCTATTATCCTCAGGTTGAGCACCCTTTGTCTTTGGAAAAGATGGGAGGCTAAGGGGGGTTGCAGACTGCCAGAAATAGTGCAAATTGAGTCCACGTTGAGGGTTAGGGTTAGTACTAGGGAATCATGGGAATTGTTTTTTTTTCTGAGGCATTGAGCCTTCTCTGTCAGAGAGCTCTGGTGCCACAATAAAATACAGTTCCCATGATTCCCTAACCCTAACCCTAAAAGTGGACTCAATTTGCACTATTTTTGGCAGTCTGCAACCCCCCCAACTGAAAGAAACAAGTTGGCAACATGAGCTTTCCTCAGATCTGCATCTGTATCTGAGGAAGTAGACTTAAGTTTATGAAAGCTCATACTGACAACTTCTGTCTTTCAAATATCTCTTTACATACTGATTTTACATACTAACATGGCTATATCTTTGAATTCTTCCACTATGATCAAGCATGTTTAGGAGTGTCACTTGCATTACTGCTAGCCATGAACACTGAAACTACTTGAGCCAGAAGCTATCAGTCTCAGTTCCCCCCTTTGTAAAATATATACAGTGAATGACAAAGAAACTAGACCTTTACACCTCTTGTGCTGTGAATGGGAATGCATATGATGTAAATTTTGTAAGGTACTTTACAAAGTACAAATGTGTCTAGAAATTATGACAAACATGTTTTTGACACATTTTTTTCCTTCACCACATTTCAGAATTAAGAGCACCCATGAGCAGTGAAGGCAGAACTTCTCTAGGTATCCCAGATATACCTGGTACTACAAATTTCCAGGCCTTCATAGAGGCCAAACATCCATTGCTATGGAAACTAATGTTACATCCAGGTTGTATGAGGCCATGGAACTTCATTCAGAACCAGGACATTTTTCATTAAACCCTTGAGAACATGATGGATATTTTGGTAGGCAATAATTAAATGAAAGTGTCTTTGAGGTGCTTTACCATTTTTCCATTAGTGAAAGGAGTCATACCTTTTGGCTTAGCACTTTCCCTCCCATTCCAGCCTAAGAGCTCATTTCCACCTAAAGCCTTAAAACACATGCTGGTTGGTTGTTTTTTAAGCTGTTGTAGACTCTATTTTATTACATGCCTACATCATAAACCTGTCTCGCTTAAAGCTATATAAAAGGGCTGTAAAATTAACATGCTTGTAAACAGCCTTTCCTGCACTTTGAGAAGAAGCAGTAGATTTGCACAGATCACCTAAATGTGAAGTGAGTTATGCCTCTCATGCTGGATTTCAAATAGAATGACAAATGTGTGTTATCTAAACACACACACACACACACCTTTGCTGACATGGCTCCATTTATTTCAATAACAGCACAATGCTAACCATACCTACTCACATGTACATTTAGGGGGCATTGTGGTTGTTGTTGTGTGCCTTCAAGTCATTTCTGACTTATGATGATCCTATCATGGGGTTTTCTTCACAGAATGTGTTCAGAAGGAGTTTGCCCTTGCCTACCTCTGAGGCTGAGAAAGTGTGACTTGCTCAAGTTCACCCAGTGGGTTTCCATAGCCAAGAGTGGAACTGAACCCTGGTTTCCCAGTGTCCTGGGAAACGACTACACCACATCACACTCTTTGTTGTTGTTATTGTTGTTGTTGTTGTTGTTTGCCTTCAAGTCGTTTCCAACTTATGGCAACCCTAAGGCAACCCTATAATGGGGTTTTCGTGGCAAGTTTCTTCTGAGAGTGGTTACCATTGCTATCCTCTGAGGTTGAGAGAGTGTGACTTGCCCAAGGTCACCCAGTGGGTTTCATGGCCAAGCTGGGACTTGAACCCTGGGCTTCAGAGTTGTAATTCAATGTTCAAACCACTACATCACACTGGTTCATACTATCAGGCAAATATGTGTGGGATTACAGGTTGAAACTACTACATCATCAGTGCTGGATGGCCTTTGAAATTTTTAAGAGCTGGATTCACCACCAGACTTATTTCCATGGAAATAAAAAGGGCAGTACTTTAGTCCTGAAGTCACTTAATTTATAGTACCTGTTAATGACGATAGCATATGCTTTTTAATCAAACTTTGTAGGACTGCAACCTGTGCACTCTTTTTGATCTGTATCAGTCAGCCTGCAGGATTAGCTATTACCAAAGCCATCAACAAAATCTTGATACTTTGAAGCATCAGATTAAACAATGCTAGACCAATTGGCTTCCATTAGACTAACATTTCAATCCTAAATGGCTGTATATAGCAGTAAAACTGAATGATTTCAATGGTATTCACTTACAAATGCAATCTGCCTCTGCCTCATATTTAGCCCAACACCTGTGAATTAACTGATTTATAAGATGAGCTGTTCAGGCTTTAGACATAAAGAAAAAAAAATATCTGAGTGTTCAAAACACATCATCTACACTTAGGACGTTATCACACGGGGGCAAATCTGCTGGTTAATTCACACAAAACCCAAACAGAAACTGGATTGGTGCCTCGTGTTTTCACACGATGTCGCACAGAAACTGGACAGAAAGTGGACAGAAACTGGTGTTAACGGAGATCTTTTGAAATTCGGTTGTTTTGAGGAAATGCAAATGCGCAATTAAGATAATTTCGCATTTGCCGTAATGTGAAAAGCAAATGCGCATTTGGAAGCATTTCCCCGCATTTTCCCATGGTTCCGCGGAGTCCTCGGGGCAGCGTAAGCGTCTCCTTCCCCCTCAGCAGACGGCTAATTGAGCCGTCTTGGGGGCAGGGAAGGGGAGGGGCAGCTGCACGATCGGCACTCCAACCCCTTCCCCAAGTCGTCCTCGGAGCAGCCGGCCCTCCGCATGGCCGCCGCTCCGGCGATCTGAGGAGGATCTCCCACTGCAGCATTTGCACACACTGCGGCGGAGGAGTCGGCGAAGGTGTGCCGCAGCCTTTTGCGGCGCACCTTCAGTGGCTTGAAGGACGGGCGGATTTGGGCCGCCCTGGGAAGCTGCGCTGCGGGGCCGAGGTATCCCCACACCTCAGCCCCGTGGCACAGCTTCGCCGCCCCTGAAAGGAGCACTAAATTGGCACTCCTTTCACAAGTCGCCGAAGGTGCGCCGCAAAAGGCTGCGCCGCACCTTCAGCGACTCTTCTGCCACAGCGTGTGCGAACGCAGCGGTGGGAGGTCCTCCTTGGAGCGCCAGCTGTGCGGAGGGCCGGCTGCTCCAAGGATGACCTGGGGAAGGGGTGACAGCCGCAGCAAGTGAAAGCCACAGCAAGTGACAGCTGCAGCGAGCATAGTGCGCATGTGCTAGAAGATCATTTCTAGTACATGTACGGGATTTTCTCACTTGTGTGTGAACGTTAAATGAGGTTTCAGTGGGAGCTTCCCTTAATTGTGCAATTAAGGTAATTACGTGTGAAAACCATTTGCGGAATCAAGGTTTATTTTCGGTTTATTTTCGGAATTTGTCACTTCCAGTTTATCGCTTTGTGGCCCAAGTGTGATAACGTCCTTAGCCACTTTATACATTACACTTTGGGGAAAATGCATTTCAAATGTAGACTCAAGGACTGAAACCATGGATGTAATAAATGCATTTAAAAACATGTCATATACAGGTATGCCACTCAGACAGCCATGGGTGGCTGTGGTTCCTTGGTGAATGGACCTTTGCCTTGTATGAAGAAGGCCCGAAACTGAAAGAATTGTGCCTTGCCTAAGGTAATTTGCTATATTTTATGGTTGAGGCAAAAGTTTCACCTAGTATTTCTTTGCTCATAGTCTTAGCCAGTACAGTCAGTTCTCTTTATCCATGGATTCAAGCATCCATGGCTTGAAAATATTCAAACATATATATATATATATATATATATATATAATTTCCAAAAATCAAACCTTGATTTTGCTATTTTATATAAGGGACACCATTCTATTATGCCATTGTATCTAATAGGACTTCAGCATCCACGATTTTGGTATCTACGGGGGTCCTGGAGCCAAATGCCAGTGAATAACAAGGGCCCACTGTACATGTCTGCCAGTTTCCCAGCAATTAAACCTGCCACTACAGCCTTCCCCCACCAAGACAAAAAGTGATTTTTTAAAAAATGTAATCAAAAGTGCTTAGTAGAAGAAAAATGCTCAATAGTGGGATCTTTCTTGCTCTCAGCATCAAACAAACAAGGTTTGGAGAGGAGGGAAATGAGGTTTTTTTATTGGGGGAAGTGCATTATAAATCAGATAAAAGAGAAGTTAGAAATAAAAGCATGAAGCACATAATAAAGGTACTGTGATATAAAAGAAAAAGGGCAGGATGGAAGGATGAGTGATACCAAACTATGGAGAGTGATACCAAACTAGGGAGTACTGAAATAAAGACTCTCCGTTAGTTACTCTGAAACTATTATGATGTTCAGGGCTAAAGATCAAATAGATGGTGTAATTTAGAAGCCATCTGAGACACACACACACAGTAGCAACCAGAATGACATTAGACACACACAAAAAGACTATGTGCATCAATGGGTGGAGTCTTGGCTTTGCAGAGTTTGGAGGCGAATGCAAAACTCAATAGTGACACAAGATTTGCCTCTAAAATGTATTCCCAAGACCAGAGTGTGATGCAGCATCTTCAATTAAAGCCATTGAATAAACATTCAGTTCACTGTTGGAGCAGATATGGGATTCTAGTTTAACAAATAGCATAATAAAAATTTCAAGAGCCATCATTTCCTAGGCCAGTGGAGCTCTAGAGTGCCATTTTTGCTGGAAGCAGAGGGAGCGCTAAGAATTTATTTCCAAAATGGCTGCATATGTTTGAACATCAGCACTGAGTGGGCCCTATGCGGTGCCTAATTATGTTTACCTCCTGTTTCAGCACAAAACCACCATTAAAAAGGGGGATATCTCCCTCCTCTCAGCCCCTCTGTCACCTTGGAGAGCGATCACTTTTAAAGCAAGGGCAAAAGTTACCCAAAGAGTGGCTTCTCCAGGTCACCAAAGTGCTTGCATTCCCATACTGGACCCTTTCATCCTCGCCTGGGTTTTAGATCCTGTTTAAATGAAGGAAGCTTCTCTAATATGTGCTTGGGGGCAAACAAGGGCTCTTCTGTGAAAGGCTCTGGGACTTGGGGACCCTCAGGGGTCTAATGGAGAGATGCATAACTGATATGCAAACACAGCTATCTGCTTGAATCCTATGGCAAGGAGGGGATCCTTCTCTGCCCACTCTTTGGCCACCTCAGCTGTTCTCTCCTGGAGCCCAAACTTTTTGCAAAGCCCACAGAGAAGGAGAGAGGATGCTTTTGCAACCAAGAAATCAGCATCTTGAGCCACAGCAACAGAAGCAGGGCTTAGTTCAGTGCGGGGGGGGGGGGGGGGGGACTATTGCAAAATGCACCTTGGTTTTGTTTTTTCCTCACCAAATGACCGTAAATATCATTTTTATCTTTACCTACAGCCTTGCATCAACACAGATGCAAGAAAATACCTGGCAACTATTAACCCAGCCTCTCCACCAACCTCACCACAAGTTTTATTTCATTGGCAATTCTCTTTGGCTTTCTAATAACGGGAAATGCAACTGCGCCTATTTTCTTTTCCATTTCGGCATTTGGAGCCATTGCAATCGACAAGAATGTAAAGTAATAGTATTTATTTTTGCTGCGAGAAATCTGGGGATGACTGATCTGGCAGGAAGCCGCTCCGTTGTCTGCAAAATGAACCGATTTTATCCGAAACTAACTAGATACATTTGGCTTTGTAATTACCAAAAAAGTAAAACAATCGAGTAGAAAAGCCTCCTGGGTTTGTTTGTTCGTTTGCCACCTTCTATTCTTTTCACAGGCCAGGCATCTAATTCAGCTTCAATTGGTTTTGGTCGCTGCTTTTTTCATTATAACCTTGTTTCTTCGAGTTTAAAGGTCATTTAGGCAGACAGATTTAAAAATTTATTCATACGAAGTATTAATAAATAAAAGGCTTCATCGCGAAGTTCAACGGAACGAACTGTTTCCAAATGAAGGACAGCCTCCCCACTCTAAAATAATAATAGAAATTTCCTTTCTTGTTTAAAACACCTCTTATCTCACGCCACACCACCGTCATTCTCATCATCACATATTGAAAATGATTTTATTTTATCCATTTACATTTCACTTGATATAAACGTGTCGGGGGGGGGGGGGGAGTCAAACCATATGCTTTTTAATAGTAGCCTCAAACATTTATTAAGAAACCCAAAAATTCCATAATAAATAAGCACAGACAGGTAAAGTTTTCTTTTTCTTCTTCTTCTTTTTTTTTAAACATATCACAAAAATCGACCAGTATGTAACAAGAATGCTTTATCTACACAAAACATCCTATTTTCACAGTTTTTTCATTCTTCAAAAGAGCTTCTTCTGTTCTCTGGGATTAGACCAGCAACATGCAGAAAAGGAAGGGAAAAAATAGCTGATTGTGTGTTTTGTTTTATTTTTTATCTGTACAAAGTCTTTTTGTGTGTCAGGTTGGAGGTGTCTTTTTAAGTCCACGTCTGCCAAGAAGGTCTTTGTGGGGACAACCACCGAAACAAAACAAAAGAGCCACAGAATTATTTTTTTTTTCAATGGAGTTGTTCTAGAAAGCAAAAGGAAAACAGGAGGGAAAGTGGTGCTTGAGGGGCAAAGGGACAGATTTATATTTTTTATAAAACCTCTTGAATTCATTCCTCCCTCCCTCCCCCTTCGCTTTTAAAAACATTTTTATCAAAATGGGTTCCCTTTTCTTTTTCCCCCTCCCCTGGACATCCTCATGGCCACTATTCTTGCCTTACAGCCTCCCCCAAAAAGGTCAAGCTCGCCCCTTAAGAAAAACCTTCTATCAAAAAACAAAAAAACCCTGGCACAAACTTGGATCTTTACATAGAGACTATCTATAATTATATATATATATATATATCTGGTGGGTTCTTGTTGTGCTTTCTCTTCAAAAAATAATAAGCCCAAGAACAGACTGCGGGGTCACTCATGGGTTGAAGGGAAAGGGAGGAAAATAAATTAAATGAGGTCCATCGAGTCCTTTTTGTCAGGTTAGGTTAGGTATTTCTTAAAATCTCAATAAACATTGCAGAAACAATCCAGTTTGAGACCGCTTTAACAGCCCTGGCTCAGTGCTAGGGAATCCTGGAAATTATAGT
Source organism: Phrynosoma blainvillii (assembly GCA_026167975.1). Classification (NCBI taxonomy): domain Eukaryota; kingdom Metazoa; phylum Chordata; class Lepidosauria; order Squamata; family Phrynosomatidae; genus Phrynosoma; species Phrynosoma blainvillii. The sequence continues at coordinate 51,456,607 of JANUYF010000002.1, read as the reverse complement.
TTAGAGTGACACTACCAGAGCTCTCTGACAAAGAAAGCTAAATATCTCACAAAGCTACAGTTCCCAGGATTCCCTAGCATTGAGTCAGGGTAGTTAAAGCAGTCTTATTTCTTCAGTGTGTTTGGGACCTAAGAGACACATCCTTTAGGGATGTCTCCATCTTTGAGGGGGGGAACTTGGGGGGGGGGGATAGTTATGACTCTGTATATATGTTCACTTGCTTAAGTGTAGAATTCAAAGATATAGCCGTGTTAGTCTGTAGAATCATATGTAGAGAGATCTTGTAGCACCTTTGAGACTTAAATGAAAGAAAGAAGTTGGCAGCATGAGCTTTCCTAGATTTAAGTCTACTTCCTCAGATGCATTTAGTGGAGTGGTAAGCCAGGGACAGACTTATATATGCCATTGGTATGTATGCCGTGTGTGTACACACATATATACATACACATGTAATATATATTACACACACACATTCTCACATACCAATGCATATATATGTCTAAATGCATCTGAGGAAGTAGACTTAAATCTAGGAAAGCTCATGCTGCCAACTTCTTTATTTCAGTCAGTCTCAAAGGGGCTAAAAGATCTCTACATATTGCTTAAACGTGTGTGTGTGTGTTTGTTTGTTTTTCTCTTGCCCACAAAACCAGTCCACTGGTTTCAGATCCTGAGTTCGACTCCCTGGTTTTATTTTGTTTTGTTTCAACCCACCCACCGACCCAGCCTGCTCCCTTTACGTTGTGTTGTTGTTGTTGATTTTAAAAAATGGCGGGCGAGGGAGGAGGAGGAGGAGAGGCCGGGCTCTGACTGAGGTGAAAGGAAGAAAAGGGCGGGAAAGCGTGAGGAGGGAAGGAGGAAGGCTTGAGGAGACGCCATTAGGTGAAGCTCATGGAGACTGTGTGCTCTAGCGCCTTTCGGCGGAGGGAGGCGATGCTGGTTCCCCGCCACACGTCGCTGCTGTCCGGGGAGCTGCAGAGCTGCGGGGAGCCCGTCACGTTGCTGGGGCCCGGCAGGGAAGCGGGCACCATGCCGGGGAACGCGGGCTGGTAGAGGTGCGACTGGAGGCCGGCGCCGTTGGTGCCTCCCAGGCTGTTGGAGAGGCCCATGGAGTTGGGCGGCGGGCCGGCGGCCAGGCTGCACTGCGAGAGCGACTGGGCCATGGCCTGCTGCCTGCCCAGCGCCGGCGGCAGGGGCAGCTGCGACACGCCCGGCATGGCGGCCGCCGCCCAGCGGGTGTCGTTGGCGTGGAAGGAGCAGAGGCTGTCGCCCATGGCGGCGGCCGCGGCAGCCGCGGCGGAGGGGAACTGGGGCAGGCCCGGGGTGGGCAGCAGGGTGCCCGGCGCCCGGAACACGTTGGTCGTCTTCTTGCGCTTCTTCCACTTGGCCCGGCGGTTCTGGAACCACACCTGGATGGGAGGGAATGGAGGGGAAAGAGAGGAGAGAAGGAAAGGAGGGTTAGTGTGGAGGAATAGGCGGCCTTGGCCTCCGCAGCGCAGCGCGGCCTGCTCCCCTGAGAGGAACTACCTCAGAGTCAGGCGGCCATTTTGTTTGGCGTCCAGGTTGTCCCTAACTGCCAAGGAGGACAAGGCACCGCGAAATGAAGGACGCTCGAGGGGAAAAATGGAGGGGCATTACCAAATAAAAGTTGTTTTAAAAACATTCCTAGAAATGTAAATGTATGCTTCTTGGTTATACTCAAAATGGAGGACGTTTTCGAATTCCTCCTGGGCTGAAGGTTGAAGGGTAGACCATGACAAAATAAAAGCTAAAAACACTCATATTGCTATAAATTCATGTTTCTTGGTTATGCTTAAAATGGAAGACGTTTTGGAATTGCTTCTGGACTGTTGAAGTGTAGGCCATGACAAAATAAGCTAAAAACACACGTATTGGTATAAATTCGTGTTTCTTGGTTACGCTCAAAATGGAGAACGTTTTGGAATTCCTCCTGGACTGAAGGTTGAAGTGTAGGCCATGATAAAATAACAGCTAAAAGCACTCATATCACTATATATTCACGTTTATTAGTTATGCTCAAAATGGAGGACGTTTTGGAATTCCTGGACGAAAGAGGGGAAATGTAGGCTATGACAAAATAAAAGCTCAGAACCACTCATATCACTTTAAATCCATGCTTCTTAGTCATGGTCAAAATGGAGTACGTTTTGTTTGGCGTCCAGGGTCACTATATGCCCTAACTACCAAGGAGGACAAGGCATCGCAAAATGGAGGACGTTTGAGGGGGAAAAAATGGAGGGACATGACCAAATTAAAGCTTCAAACCATTTTGGAATTCCTCATTTTGGACAGAAGGTTGAAGTGTATGTAGGCCATGACAAAATAACTAACGTTAAAAACACTCTGAGGAAGTAGACAAATCTATTATGAAAGGTTATGCTGCCAACTTCTTTCACTTGGTCTCAAAGGGGCTACAAGATCTCTCTACATACTGATTGTATAGACTAACACAGCTATATCTTTGAATGCTAAAACACTCATGTTTCCATAAATTCATGCTTCTTCATTATGCTCAAAATGGAGGACGTTTTGGAATTCCTCCTGGACAGAAGAGGGGAAATGTAGGCCATGACAAAACAAAATCTAAAAACACTCCTAGAAATATCAATGCATGCTTCATAGTCATGTTCCAAATGGGACATTTTGGAATTCCTACTGGATTGAAGCTTAAAATACTCATATAAATCCATACTTGCTAATTATGCTCCAAAATGGAGGATATTGTGGAATTCCTCCTGGACAGAAGGTTGAAATGTAAACCATGATAAAATAAGCTAAAAACACTCATATTGCTATAAATCCATGTTTCTTAGTTATGCTCCAAAATTGAGGACATTGTGGAATTCCTCCTGGACAGAAGGTTGAAATGTAAACCATGATAAAATAAAAGCTAAAAACACTCATATCCCTATAAATCCAAACTTCTTAGTCATGGTCAAAATGGAGGACGTTTTGGAATTCCTCCTGGACAGAAGGTTGAAATGTTGTAAGACATGTCCTGGAAAAGGAGGACGGGTGGTCGCCTGAGGAACCCCTGAGAGGCTGAGAGAGTGTGACATTTTGTTATCTTGTGCCTCCAGGTTGTTTTTTATTTATGGCGACCCTGAGAGCCAATGTGGTATGGAGGTCTTAGCTTTGGTCTATGACTGGAGACCAGGGTTCGAATCCCGGCAAGTCACACTCTCTCAGCCTCAAGGGAAGGCAATGGCAAAACACCTCTGAAGAAACTTACCAAGAAAACCCTATGATAGGTTCGCCTTTGTTGGTGGTGTGTGCCTTGAAGTCGTTTCCGAGTTATGGCGACCTTAAAGCGAACCTATTAGGGGGTTTTCTTGGCAAGTTTCTTCAGAGGGGGTTTGCCATCCCCTGAGGCTGAGAGAGTATGACTTGCCAAGGCCACCCTGCGGGTTTCCATAGCCCAGCTGGGATTCTAATCCTGGTCTCCAGAATCGCAGTCCAATACTCAAAGCACCATTCCCACAAAAATATACTGCTGTAGTATACAGATTATTGCTTGTGATGAGGTAGTATTTATATTTTTTCTGACACTTTGATTTTATGGTATTATTATTATTATTATTATTATTATTATTATTATTATTATTATTTAGCAGCCTTGTCTCTTCTTTCACTTCATGATCACAGACCACTAAAATTTAATTAATAATACAAGGGAAAGAAGCTGTTCTGCTTTCATTGGGATTTCGGAGGAAGAAGGGATACGTCTTAAAATAAGGGGCCTCTCCCCACTCTCAAGTCAAACAAATAAAATAAATTTACATTCTGTAATTACAGCTCTTGATTTTAAAATCATAAATAAAAGAATTGGGTAGCAAGCTCTGGTAGTGTGGACTTCATTCAATAATCCTGCCATTGTTATTTTTAATAATTTTTGCACCTATTATTTACTTTCTATTAGTTTAGATTTATTTAAGTCATTAGTTTTAAGAGGCCCCTTTATATGAGACACCAATACAAAAGGAAGAAGTGACACTTTTATGAGGCAGTTGTGACTTCAGGTTGCAATTACATCAACATGAGAGCCATTGAACTTGTGATTGTAATTAAGCTTTTCATCCAAATCACTAGCACTTGCTTCAAAGTAAATATCTTTAGATATATTTCTTTTCAAATATACACAAGTACTATTGCTTTCACTAGGGGTATATGCATTAACACCTGAATCCCTAAGCCATATGAGCTCTTGCATTCAATTGCTAATTTATCTTGTAGGAAATCAGGACAAACCAATTTGTGGCTGAAATTGTAAGAAAGCTCTTTGCTGACCATTTCAATTCTTTGGAGTTAGAACACTACTAAATGGTCAAATGATGGCATAGGAAGGATGGCCAAGACATACAATGAAGTAAGCGCATAGATACACTAGGCTATAACCATCCTATGTGAAATATTTATTTTCAAGATAAGCCAAAGACTCATGTAATTTGATCGGCTTGATTACGCCTACATGATACATGTTGCATGGCTATTTTGACTGTATTATCTCCCTTATGCCTTTTGTATTAGTCCCAAACATTTCAAGTGGTCCAAGAATGTATACACCAGATATTCCTTGTCCCTCAATGCAAAATTGCCTGGTATATTCACACCAGTACCAGCACCTATATTAGTATGCCTATATGTGTATGTAGTAATTATGAGGAACTAGTTGTGCATAGGCTATTGCTTGGCATTCTCCATATCTTCTCTCTCAGTCACATCAATAGATTGGGGAGATACATCCACAAATTGCATCCATATTCTATCTGTGCTGACCATGGGCTGGGTACTACTGCATGGTCCTCAATCCCAAGACTAGGAACCACATACACAACCGTCACAGACATCAAATATCCAGCCAAGAGATTCACACACCTAGCACTCTGTTGCTTACTTACATCCTAGGACAGCAAGGGAAAACATGTCCAGAAGTTTTCAAAAGAATCATGTACTTTGTTATTAATATGTGCATGAACTATGTATCTGAACATATATTGCCAATTAGATTATAGGGGTACAATTTTTATTTCTTTATTTAGCACATTTATATCCTGCTTTTCAGACAAAAGAGTAGCTTAAAATTGTTAATTTTCCAGTCCCAATAGACAATAATCCACCAGTATTTACTTCTGCTACTAGGAGTCCTGCTACTATCTGATGTATGTTAAAGCATCATATGCTGGAATCATTGGAATATACTGTTATCTGCATAAATCCTCTCCTGATAAAAGTATTTATGTTTGCAGATGTTTCTCTGGCTTCTTGAAGACCAGAGGAATATTCACATTATACATGGAAATAAGACCCACCCAGGGTGGAATTAATCAATGCAATTACAAATAAAGCTAGATTAATTGGAAAAAAAATGTCCAGATGCATAAAGAGTATGCAACCATGAGCTTTCACCCAACTCTCAGCTGCTTTGACCATTTATCAAGTACCTATATACCACATTCCAATTAATCCCGAAATTTGTTTGGAAACAAGCATCTGGATAGCAGCCCAAATTTATCCTCATCTCCAGTTTCCTAGAGACTCCAGCAAAGTGTTGCATAGGGAAAGGGGAGGGGGGGTCCATTAATTTGTTTTATAAAAGGTTCTACCTTTTTTTGGTTCAGCTGTAAAGGAAAGAAAGTCACAATTTACTTCTGTTAGGTGTTCTATCATTTCAATTTCCTTTGGCTGAAACAAACTTTCACTGTTGGGAAAATTAAACCTCTTTAAGAGGTTCAAATGAAAAAGGCTGAAGCTGAGAGAAGAAGCTGACTTCTTTTCACTTCCATTTTTGTTTTTTATTTCGTGGTGAGCCTGGGGTTAAGCCCCAACGCCTCGTTAAGGAGATGTGACAAGAATCTTACATTAAAGCATTATCTCCAGCCAGTTGCCGCTGCAATAATCGTGAAGCGTTTTGTTTTAGGTTTCATTTTGATGCCTTCGTTAATCAAGCGAGCTTTCATCAGCTTCAGCTTCTGTTGTACTCATCTATGCCAGCCGCTTTTCATTTTCCACTCAGCCATTAAACTCAAGCATATAATAATAATAATAATAATAATAATAATAATAATAATAATAATAATAATAATAATATATTTTTAAAAATCAGGCTGGCCTCCCTTCAGTATCCTTCCTTGCTTAAGGAGGCTGTGGAAATTAAGCAAGCCCTTGCATGCAAAACCAAAAAGGACGGGGATCGCAGTCCTAAACATGTTTAAAGAAGGTCATTTGGGGCTCACTCCCGTCCCAGATTGAGGCTTCCCTCCTGAACAAACTCAGTTTAGCTCTGCGGAATAATCTTACTTAAAACCAGGCTGCACAATGGGCAAGAGACTCTTAAATCCTTCCCTTTCAATCCCTTTTTCCCCCTTCCTTTGCCCATTTAATTTTACGCATGCATCTGACACACCTCTACCTCCAGTTTTATCAATTAGGTATAAATATTATAAATATAAATATTATTCCCAGGATGGCAAAGGCCAATTCTTGCCAAGAAAACCTCTCCATAAGTCGGAAAGAACTTGACGGCACACAACAACAACAACAACAACAACGACAACATAAATATTATAGATGCCTAATAAGTGAAATGATCTCGTCTATAGGAGGATTGTTTAGTTGGATAGGTCTGTCCTGGTCCCTTTCTTCCCTAGATGGATCCGACCCCAGTTTCCATTGTCTCCTGGTCCTGATCTTTCCCTCCTTCCCATTGTCTCGCCCTGCTTTGATGCTCAGCCTCCGTTACTCCCCACAAGTTGCTGCAGAGTAACGGACTCGGGAACTTTAGTCTTATCCAGGGAGGATGATAATAATAATAATAATAATAATAATAATAATAATAATAATAATAATAATAATAATAATAATAATAATAAAATTTATTTATATCCCGCCCTTTGGAGGCCCAATCAGGGCGGCTTACAACAATAAAACAATACAATAATCCAATCCAATAGCTCTGTCGCTAGATTGTGCCTTATCCGTGCCATAGACAAATCTTGGGTTCATCCCACGTGTTTTAATATATATAGGGGGGTTGCAGACTGTCAGAAATAGTGTGAATTCAGTCCACTTTTAGGGTTAGGGTTAGGGTTAGGGAATCATGGGGACTGTATTTTATTGTGGCACTAGGGTTCTCTGACAAAGAAGGTTCAGTGTCTCAGAAAAATAACAATTCCCATGATTCCCTAGCACTAACCCTAACCCTAAAAGTGGACTGAATTCACACTATTTCTGACAGTCTGCAACCCCCCATAGTTTCCTCCTTATATGCCCCAGAGGCAACAACAACACTTTATTGCAAGGAGGAAACTGAGGAACTGGAACGGGGAGTTACCATAACGACTACGAATCGGGTTGTATACCGATTTAATTGTTCTCCTCCAAGCTTTTAATAAGAGATTCTTCTCTTGAATTAATTTATTTCGCCCTAGTGGGTGCTGAGTTCGGTTTGCTAGTGGCTGTGGGAGGCAAGCTCCGGAGCACTTGGTCCTAAAGCAATCCCATTGTTGGAGGGGGAACGGAGGGATATTAAAGCCCCTAAAGAAAGAAATTAAAATAAAGAAAAATAAAAAGCAAGCCTAGCCATCCTTTCCATCCATCCCTTTAGAGGGGGAAATGTGCTCAGCCATGAGCGCAAAGGAACAGCTGTTAAGGACCGTGTGCTGGAAGGGAGGAAAGGGGAATATATATGTGTATATATATATATATATATATATATAGACAGTATATATGCATATACTGTATATCTATATCTATATCTATCTATATGTATCTCCCTACCCCCAGCCCTATGTGTGCGTGTATGTGTGAGTGTGTATACACACACACTCATACATATAGTGCCAAGGGGTAGGGAGATGTATATAGATATACAGTATATGGATATAGTGTGTATATATATATATATATATATATATATCCCTACCCCCTGGCCCTATATGTATGTTTCTGTGTGTGTGTGTGTATGTATATATATATATACACACACACACATACACACATATAGGGTCAGGGGGTAGGGAGATATATAGAGATATACAGTATACCTATACTAGATATAGATATAGATATAGATATCCTCTTTCTTCCTTTCGAGCACGGGGGGGGGGGTTGAAGGAGGTATATATATACTCTTTCTTCCTTTCGAGTACACACAGTACATCTGTGTGTGTGTATATATATATATATATATATATATACACAGTATATGGGACCGGGAGGAGGGAAATATATAGCTATAGATATAGAGATACATGGTAATAAAGATATATCCTTTCCCTTTCTTCCTTTCACACACACACACACACACACACACACATATATATATGGGGCGAGGGGGAGAGAAAGCGAAAGGGGGTGAGAAAGAGCGGGCGACTATGATGTTTTAGGGTCCATCTTTAAACTCTTTTTCTGTCTCCTGGTTTCCTGGGGATGGATGTAAAAGACTCTCCCCCAGGTCTTGCTGGCCTCCCTTCAGAGCAGGGGCGCATATGCTTTTGGGAATGTGGACGTATCCAGTCGGTGCATGACCGATGAAAAGGGAGAGGAGGGAGACCCTGAGGGAGTTTTTCCAAAAAATCCCCAAACCAACCCTGACAACTGGGCGAAACTGGGAACCTCTAGGCCACTTCGGAGCTCGCCATGATCAGGAAAAAAAACCCGGCGCCTTGGACATTATTAATCCAAGACTGAGGGTCTAATGGAGTTTGCAATTTCCAACTCTACTTCTATGATCCCTGCTGTTCCAGTAATATAGACATACTGTAAATGTATTTGGAAATATATAGCCCGTTTAATTCCCCAGCTATAAATGGAGGAGAAAGAAGGGAGAGGATATGACTTTCTTTCCATTTTATTATTATTTTCCCCCCTTCCTCTCTCTCTCTCTCTTTTAAACCAAAGTGTTATGAAGATCTCATTGGAATCCAGCGGATGATTAATGGGAAGATTTGGTAGGAAATCTAGGGAGCTGCATTAAAGCTCAGATCTCAGGTTCATTTCGATCAGCCAGCCGTGAACTCTAGACCGAATTCATTACGCTTTAATAGTTGCTGGGAGTAGGAGGAGGAGGAGGGGGGGGTGAAAATGCAATTTCTCATTCCATTAGAAAACTAGAAAATACTCTCGCCTTGTCCCCTATTAAGATGTGGCAGGTGACATGGCCGGCAATGGAGGGAGGGAGGGCCCCCCCACGGTCAATGGAGCCCCCAGCCCATTATTTTTAGGTTGGTGTAAAATATCGAAAGGCAAGCCTGGCTGTGCAAGAAGTTATTTCACTGATTTGCTTTTTATGTAAATAAAATATTGAAAGTTAATTAATCAGCGCGCGGGAGACTAATGATTATGCTTATTATATTGCATTGGATCGCTGTCATTTGCATGATTCTCGCATTGCTGCTTAATAAGCCATCCCAGGTTATAAATAATTCTGAAATTGGTTTCTAATAATGGCATACTATAAAAAGAATGGTTTTATTACAGTCGGTCTGGAAAGAGGCGGCGGAGAGAGGGTTTTTTTTGGGGGGGGGGAGAGGATAAGGAGCTTGGAAAGGGAACCAGGCCTCCTCCTTGACAAGCCAGAGTCGCTTTTAAACATGTAGAAAAATGGGGAAAAATATAATTTATTCTCGTTTACGATAGTACATCCAGGGCTGCGCTAAAGGCGGGCGTGTGGAGCCTTTTCGGATCAACGTGGAGCCGAAAACTTGTGTAAACCAGACCATAAACCCATCCATTACTCTTCCATTCCCATTCGGTCAAGGAGCAAAGAATACAATGAACTGGGAAGTAAATATCTTTCCCATAATTTATTTTTTCCCCCGCGCTTACACCGTGTTAATCATTCTGAAGTGTTCATTAAGAAGGGTTATGTTGATTTGATTACTTTTTAAACTGCTGAACATTATTGTAAAGAATATTTAAATTGCCACTCGATTAAACTCTTCTATTCAGCCGCCTGAAGCCATTAGCAGAATGTCGGATTATGCGGAGGGCATTAAGACCCTCACTTATTTAATTTGGAGGTGACTCCAATTGGGATGGACGGGACTAGGGTCCAAAACAGACCGCAGAAATAATCCAGTTTGAGACCGCTTTAACTCTCCTGGCTGAGTGCTAGGAAATCTTGAGAATTGCAGTTTATTGTGGCACCAGAAGGCTCAATGTCCCACAAAACTACAGTTCCCAGAATTGCCTAGCCATTGAACCAAGGCAGTTAAAGCGGTCTCTAACTGGATTGTTCCTGCAGTGTGTTTTGGACCTAATTTACAAGGAAAGCTCAACATCAGAAAGGTGAAATAGGGTTAAGAGGAGACTAGGATAAGGATCCAGCTTGCCTTTACCTGGAAGGAAAGGCAATAATGATCAAGGAGACCTATTACATTTTAATCGGGTTTTTTCCCCACTCAGGAATGGGGATCGTGGAAAACGATTAAAGGGCCAGCATTTGAACGCGTATTTATTGGGAGGTCTGTATTTTGTTTTGTTATGCTACTGATTAAAAATTCGGGAAAAGAAATTACTGCGTTAATGAAACCCAAATTAAATCCTTGAACTCTTCTCAATTTACTTTTATTTCTTTTACTATCAGTAAATGGGTTAAAGGCCTAAATTATTATTTGCTTTGTATGGATCTCTACCTTCAGGGAGGGGAAGAGAACGGCTGAGGAATACGAATTTCCATTCCATTTTATACATTTCGCTTCGTTGATCACATTCCTGATAATGAAATTGCTATCATTAGCCTCTGGAGAAACTTAGCCGGATTTAATAGACTTTATTTTCTCTTTTCTCCTTCCATTCCCTTGCCCAATTATAGTTCATTTTAAATAATTCGTTAATTTTTAACAATTCGTTTTTTATACTTGAAATATGTGTACAAAATAAACAACCATATTGTAAAGAAAACGGGTTTTTTTGTTGTTGTTTTTTGTGTGTATCAAATTGTGACTTTCCAGTTTAAGTTTTATTTTACTTAATTAAATTATTTTGACTAGGTCTGGACACCTTAACCCGTTTTTTTTTTTTAAAGGCCTCTATAAAAGCAACACGAATCCTCATAGATAATTTAAATCACTTTTTATAAGTAGGTATATGATGACAGAGAATCCAGTAAACACCCCCACGAAAAAAAATCTAGGAATTTAAAACACTATTTCCTAATAAATATTTCTAATAATTATTTATTTCCTAATAAATAACAAAACACTTGGATTTATCTCCCCAGCCTTCTTTATTTAGGGTATAAAATAAATTAAGTGGAATCTATCTTATGAAGTCATACAATAGTCTGATCTATAAATTTTAAATAAATCTCTTAGATTTCCATTTAACTACGTTCCTTACACACCTGTTTATAATATCAAACTAAAGCGATTGCTGCTGAATCGAATTGTACTTAACAAAGTCTTTAAAAAAACACACCAAACAAACCACTAAAATACATAGGTTTTCATGGAAATGTAGTTCCAGTTTATATTTAACAGAGTCTTTTAAAATCAACAACAAAATACACAGGGGTCCATGGAAATATAATTCCAGTTTGTATTTTTAGAATCGTTGTAATCCTTTCTCTTTAGATGAGAACGGTTTCAACTAAAATAATCCAAACTGGGATTTTAAAAAGCATCGGAAAGGAAAACTTCAGGACTAAGGACAGCGCATAGGCGCTTTTTATTAATCCGCAATTGAAACCGTAGGAAAACTAGCAAGAGAAAAAAGAACTCGATTTGAATTTTTTATGATTAATGTGTCCGGAGGTTATTGGCGACCAAATCTTATAAGAAGTTTAATTTCCACTTTTCTGAATTGCATTAAACATATTCCTTGGTGAGCTGGAAGCGAGGTTACCCAACAGTCCTATTATCATTAAATGATAATAAAATAATAAAATAAAGGTTTTGTTCCAGCTGGGGATTTGAGTTCTCTTTCAAATATTTCTCACACTTCTTTCCCAAAGGCCTTTCTGGAGAGACAGGGATCCCACTGAAATCAATGCTAGAGAAATCAGATCAGGAGCTTGGGATCAGCCTGTCAGTCGGTTGCTTTAGGAATCTGTCTGCTCTCCTTGCCACCTTTACTGAACTTACACTACCGAAATTTCCCAGGCTGCTAGAAATAAACCAAAAGTTTGGCCAAAGAGGCGCCTGAGCTGTTCAGTGCTGAAACGGGGCCGAAGGAGGGAGGCGAAGAACTATCTTTTTTAAATCTTTCCTTTTATAAAAGTGGGATAATTTCATTTATTCTCGACGGTGTCTTTTCCTCTAATTTTCCTGCCCTCACCTCTCTAGGGATTAAAAAGCCTTTCCGCTTTTCACGCTAAACGCTAAAAACAAAACGACAACACAACAACTCACAACAAGAACAGAAGTTGGTTTCTCTCTGCAGTCTGCTTGAAAAACTTGAGTTCGGTTTTGATTTTGCTAACTTTTTCTTCTCCTCCTTTTTAGTCCCTCGCCTGAGCAGCTTAATGATCCTGATTAATCAGTTATTGTGATTACTTTGCAAGTCATTTCAGGTCAGGCGGCTGTTCAATTACTCTGTGGCTTACAGGAGGCGGGGGGGGGGGCGGCCTGGTTGGGCCCTCAAGGAAGGAAGGAAGGAAGGAAGGAAGGAAGGAAGGAAGGAAGGAAGGAAGGAAAGAAAGAAAGAAGGAAGGAAGGAAGGAAAGAAGGAAGGAAGGAAGGAAGGAAGGAAGGAAAGAAGGAAAGAAGGGGAAAAGAGGCAGGCAGGCAAGTTGTTCTGGTGACAGCGGCCCAGTCAGGCCCTCATGGCTCCTGGTTGAGAGGATGGGAGAAGGGGAAATTGATCTATAGAGGAAGGAAGGAAGGAAGGAAGGAAGGAAGGAAGGAAGGAAGGAAGGAAGGAAGGGGAAAACAGGCAGGCAAGTAGTTCTAGTGTTAGTGGCCTAGTCAGGTCCTCATGGCTCCGTGGTTGAGAGGATGGGAGAAGGGGGAAAACTGATCTATAGAAGAAGGAAGGAAAGAGGGAGGGAAGGGAAGGGAAGGGAAGGGAAGGGAAGGGAAGGGAAGGGAAGGGAAGGGAAGGGAAGGGAAGGGAAGGGAAGGGAAGGGAAAAAAGGCAGGCAGGCAAGTTGTTCTGGTGTCAGTGGCCCAGTCAGGCCCTCGTGGCTCCTGGTTGAGAGGATGGGAGAAGGGGGAAAACTGATCTATAGAGGAAGGAAGGAAAGAGGGAGGGAAGGAAGGAAGGAAGGAAGGAAGGAAGGAAGGAAGGAGGAAACAGGCAGGCAGGCAAGTTGTTCTGGAGTGAGTGGCCTGGTTGGAGCTCCGTGGCTCCGTGGGTGGGAGAAGGAAAAAATAATTTAGAGGAAGGAAGGGAAGGGAAGGGAGAAAGAAAGGAAGGAAGGAAGGAAAACAGGCAGGCAGGCAAGTTATTCTGGAGTGGCCTGGTTGAGCCCCGATGGTAGGCTGGAGAAGGGGGGAAATGATCTAGAGGGGAAAAGGAAGGAAGGGAGGAAGGGAGGAAAGAAGGAAGGAAGGAGAAAATAAGCAAACAAGCAAGAAATGTAAATGCTGTTGCCAAGCAGAGGGGCAAGTTGTTCTGGACTGAGTAGCCAGGTTGGGCCCCAATGGTTCCCTGGGCGGGAGAAGGAAAACTTTAGGGATCTAGGGGAAGGAAGGAAGGAAGGAAGGAAGGAAGGAAGGAAGGAAGGAAGAGAGGGAGGGAAGGAAGGAAGGAAGGAAGGAAGGGGGAAAGAGGCCAGCCGGCCGGCCAGGAGTTGTGGGGCGAGTGTGAGTGCCAGGTGTGTGTGTGTGTGTGTGTGTGTCTCGTGTCCCCGAGGCCTGGGTGTGTGTGTGTGTGTGTGTGTGTGTGTCTGGGGGCGGCCGTACCTGGACGCGGGACTCGGTGAGTCCGATGCGGAGGGCGAGCTCCTCCCGCATGAAGATGTCCGGATAGTGGGTCTTGGCGAAGCTGCGCTCGAGCTCGTTGAGTTGGGCCGGGGTGAAGCGGGTCCGGTGGCGCTTCTGCTTCTGCTGCCCGCCGCCTCCTCCTTGCTGCCCTCCTCCTCCTCCTCCTCCTTGCTGGCCCTGGCCCTGGCCCTGTCCTCCGGAGCTCTGGCCCCCAGGGGCTCCCGGAGGGCCCTTCTCCTGCTCCTTGGCGGCGGCGACGAGGGCGCTGGGCGTGGAGCCCACGGCGGTGATGTCCTCCCCGGGCAGCAGGGTGGCCCCTTCCACCGAGTCCGAGTTGGGGGCCAGGTCTCCCGGGTGGCCTCCGCCTCCTCCTCCTCCGCCTCCTCCTCCGGGCTCTGTCCCTCCGATGCCCAGGCGGCACTTCACCGCCTCCCGGTGGCCCAGCAGCTCGGCGGCGTCCTTCATCCCTACGGAGGAGGAGGAGGAGGAAGAGGAGGAAGAGCAGCCGCCAAGCAGCCGCCTCAGACCCACTGGCCAAGCCTCAGAGGCACTGAGCCCTTGGGACCCCCGCCCGGCACCCCAGGGACCCCCATTCATTGCACTCAGCTTTAGAGCTACAGACAGAGCCGGCTCCCAGCTAGATCAGCTGTCCCCTATACAGGTATAGGTATAGGTAATATAGGCACCCAGATTTATTTGCACAGGTTTAGATCCAAAGCTATTCCCGACCCCCAACCAGATCGTCTATAGATATAGATACAGCTGCTACAGACATAGATATAGATGGTATAGGAACCCGAATTTATTTCACTCGGGTTTAGATGAATGAAATAAATTTGGGTTCCTATATATCATCTGCACCTATTTCCTCTATAGCTATATCTATAGATGATCTAGTTGGTTAGAGCTAGACCCGGCTCCCAATGAGATCACCTGTCATGTATAAATATAGATATATATAGGACTCAAATTTGTTTCACACAGGTTTACATTGAGAGATGGAGCCTGCTCTCAATTATATCATCTATAGATGTAGATGATATAGATATAGACACGGATGATATTGTTGGGAGCCAGGTTTAGATTTAGATCTAAATCTGAATGAAATCAATTATATATCTATATCTGTATCTGTATCTATTTTATTTATTTGTTTTATTATTATTTGATTTTTCCTGAAAGGACTGACTCTTCAGTCATCCACTCTATATCTATAGATATAGATATCTCTCTCTCTATATATAGATATATAGATATATAGCTATAGATAATATAGGGTATAGATAGATATAGATAATATAGGAACCCAAATTTATTCTATTCAAGTTTAGATCTGGAGTTAGACCCAGCTCCCAACTAGATCATAAATCATCTATAGATATAGATGTAGATGATATAAATATAGATATAGATATAGATGATCTAATTGGGAGCCAGATCTAGATGTAAATCAAAATCTGAATGAAATAAATTTGATATAACCGTATAGATATCTATATCTATATAGATATAGATATAGAAGATATAGATCTAAATATAGATATATCTGAGCGGATGACTGAAGAGTCGGTCCTTTCAGGAGAAAGCAAATAACAATAATAATAATAATAATAATAATAATAATAATAATAAAACAAATAAATAAAATAAAACAAAACGACAGAAGAAGACAAAGAATAGGAGGAAGAAGTAAAAGGGAGAAAAAACAACCCGGAATGGCCCCCAACCAAGCTTGCTTTCGGATCTACATATCCCACAGAATTTTTTTTTTTTTTTTTTGGAGGCGAGGTTAAATCAAATTAAACTTTAATACAGTGCAATTACTTTTAAAGGAATTAGCTCATTTAGAGCGCATTAAGGTAAAAAACCAGGCGCAAATTGTCCAATTTCCTGCCCTTGTCTTCTCTGCCTGGGTTGCAGATGCCGGGGGTCGAGGAAGAGGGGAGGAAGAGAAGAAAAGGAAGAAGAAAAAGAAGAAAGAAGGAGGAAGGAGGAAAAAAAAGGCAAGGGGGGGGAAGAGGAGGAGGAGGAGGAGGAAGGGAGGGAAGGAGGGAGGGAGGGCAAGCCGAGAGGCGTTTTGGGGGGCCAAACTCACCGAGCCGGGCGTCCAGGAGGTCGGCGTGAGAGAGCATCGCGCACCGCTCCAGGGCGAAAGCCGTTCCCCCCCAAATTTTAGCGGTTGGGTGTTGGATTTTTTAATAAGAAAAAAAAAGTTACACTATAGTGGATCAGTCTCTCTCTCTCTCTTACTCTCTCTCTCTCAAGCTTCCATAGATTACATATATATATATATATATATATATAGATCGCCTAAATGAAAGAAAATTCGGTGTGTGGTTAAAAAGGGGGTCTCTTGCATTATAATGTCCTTTAGAGAGACGGGGAGGTGCTTAACACTTCAGTGAACCCGTGAGCAGCTCAGCGAAGGGACCAATCAGGAGGGCAGCCTGGAAATGTCAGAGGCACCCAAAGAAGACCCGCTCCACCCGCTAGGCAACACCACCACCACCAGCAGCACCAGCACCAGCACCAGCAGCTGGGCTTTGAAAGCCCCCGTTCCCAAATCGGGCCCTCTCTCTTTCCCCCCACCTTAGGCTGATGATGGCTTGCCTTGGAGGACACCTCGCCCACCCCCAAAACCCACCCAGCCATCCATCCCTCCTTCTCTCTCTCTCTCTCTCTCTCTTTCTTCCTTTTTCACTTCTTCTCTTTTTTCCTTCCCTCCAAACAAAAGTGACCTCCTCCTGATCACACCAGTCCTTACCCAGAAAGCCGGCCCAAAGCAAAGGCAAATATATTTAGATAGATAGATAGATAGATAGATAATCTATGTATCTATATATCTATATAAAGTTATTTGCCTTTGCTTTGGGATGGCTTTCTGGCTCCTTTCCAACTCGTGTGATCAGGAGGAGGTCACTTTATCTATCTGTTTGGGGGATTGAAAGATTGGAGACAAAAGTGGAGGAACCCCAAACCCACCCATCCCTCCTTCTTTCATTTTATTTCTCTCCAAACAAAAGTGACCTCCTCCTGATCCCAGCCCAAAACAAAGGCATATATATATATATATATATATATATATATAGGGGGGATTGAAAGATTGGAGGCAGGGTGGCCAGGTGTCCTCACCGCTAAAGAGGACCACGCACCACAAAAGTGGAGGACTCCAAACCCACCCACCCATCCTTTCTTCTCTCTCTCTCCTCCTTTTTCACTTATTCTCTTTTTTCCTTCCCTCCAAACAAAAGTGACCTCCTCCTGATCACACGAGTTAAAAAGGAAACAGAAAGCCAGCCCAAGGCAATATATATATATATATATATATATATAATTTGAGGGCTTGAAATATTGGAGGCAGGTTGACCAGGTGTCCCCACCGCTAAGGAGGACACGCACCACAAAAATGGAGGACCCCCATCCCACCCACCCGTCCCTCCTTCTTTCTTTCTCTCTCTCTTCATCATTTACTTGTTCTCTTTCTTTTTTCCCTCCAAACAAACGTGACCTCCAGATCTAATGAGTGGGAAAGGACTCAGAAAGCCAGCGAAAGGAAACAAACAAACAAACAAACCATTGAGGGCCTTGAAAGAGAGGCAGGGTGACCAGATGTCCTCCTCGCCATGGAAGACCACGCATCACCACAAAATGGAGGACCTTGAAGGGCGGGGGGGGGGGGGGGGGATATGGAGAAGCTGACCAAAGAAAAGCTACAAAAATACTCCTAGCGGTGTCAATTCATGCCTCTTAGACAGTCCTGCTCGAAATGATGGAGGAGCTTTTGACATCCCTCCTGGTGGGAATGGAGGACGCGTCCTGGGAAAGGAGGACGGCTGGTCACCCTGGGAAGAGGCTGCGTCTGAAATGGCGGGGATTTTGGGTGTCCTTATGGAGGGGATCCTAGGGAGAGGATTTCCCCCACCTCCACCCCAAATCCACAAAGCAGACTCCCCCCTTTTTTTTCTTTTTTTCCCCCAAAGCCCTTTATACAAATTTTGGAGGATTTGAGGATTTGGAAAAGGAGGGGGAAAGGAGGAGGCACCGAGTCCTGTTGGGATGATGGCTTTATTGATCTCCAATCCTGGGAGTCCCAGCTTTGGTTGCAAAGAAGCTGCAAAGGAGAACAAATGCAGAGTCTATAATGACTTTTTTGCACAGATCTGGGCTCTTGCAACCATGCTTTTGGCCTCCCTCATCTGTTTCTCCCGGCTCCACCGCGGATGCCCCCAAGGATCTCATCTCCCCCCTGAACTAAAAATGTGTATAAAATAGAAAATAATTCCAGCTCTTGGTTTGGCTTAAGGCAAAGAGGGCAAAACAGATCTCCAGGAGCCTCCAAAATCCTTCACTTGGGTGAAGTTTCCAAGCTCAGTTTGCCTCCAAACTCATTTCAAGGCAGTAAATAAAGTCAAATGCTTTTAAAAAAAAATAACTAAAAATAAATACATAAACATAAACATAAACATAAAACCCAACCTGATTTCCCTCTCGAATCCGTTCAAATATCCCAACAATTCCAAGTGCTTTTTTGCACAAAGGGAAGCGAACCATTCCTAATGCTCTGATTTTTCAAAGCCAGCCAACAACAAAGTTTAGATTAGTAATATATTTCTAACCAGAGTAATTTTCAAGATCATTAGGCATTTATGTAATTAGTGCCAAATCTATAAGCTTTTATTACGATTATTAGAGTAAAATCAGTATAAATTTGTACTAATTTACTACTGTTTAGAGTTGGCTGTCAAGGCGAGAGGTTCTTATTGTAAATGATAACGGAGGAAATTAAGTGCAAAATCCTGCACCCGTTTCTGATCCGTTCCTAAACAATCCGTTTCAATTGTATTTGTAGCAGAACAGAATGGCCTTTTCAAGTTATTTGATTCTCTCTCGCAGAGGCCCCCCCCCCCATTTCTCAGAAGGAGAAGAAGCAGAAAGGGAGGCATTGCCACCTAGGCCAGGAACAATGAAAACTGATATTTCCTCCTTCCATCTTGATTAGCATTGATTTTTAATTCGAAAGTGATGCAATTAAGATTATTCATCGAGTGCAAAATCAAGCTTACACACATGCCGCCAGCTCCCTGGATCAGGAATTGGGGAGGTAGGGGGGTGTCTTTCACATTGGGGGGGAATGGGCGGTCCTGGGTTCAAGAACAAGGGGGCAGAGAGAGAGAGGGGGGGCTGGGTTCAAGAACAAGGGGGCAGAGAGGGGGGGGCTGGGTTCAAGAACAAGGGGGCTAATCCTTTCACCCCAGAAAGTGCCACCCTCTCTGAGGATGCCAGGGACATTTGTTCTATTTTAATATTGTTGTACCCCGCCCCGATTGCCGCGCAGAGGGGCGGGTTATAAATAAAAATTTATTATTATTATTATTATTATTATTATTATTATTATTATTATTATTCTCTTGGCAGGAGGAAGTGGTCTTTGGAGGACTGTGGGGGGTGATAGGACCAATTAGGGGGGTGCCTATCCCCATCCTGTAGCAGGGTGTCCAGATGTCCAAGGAGGACCAAACACTGACAAATGGAGGACCTTCCAAGGGAAAAAAAATGGAGGCGCTTCAAAACGCTCCAAAGGGAGGAGGACCTTTTGGGATCCCTCCTGGACCGAAAGTTGAAATGGAGGACGCGTCCTGGAAAAGGAGGACGGCTGGCCACCCTGACCCTGTAGGGCAAGGGGCCTTCCAGACATGGTGCCATCCAGAATGCCAGGAGGAGAGGGGAGTTTCCACTCCGCCCTTGCCTTCCAGTTTGCATCTATCTCCCATTGGCACCTTTTTTATTTTTACTGGGATTGGGAAGAGAGAGACCCTCCTCCCAGTTTACTAGGGGCTTATGGTTGTTGGGGGGTGAGAGATGGGGGGGGGTAGAGAATGAATTTTGGAAGCGGTGGGGAGGAGATCAAGGCCGTGTGCCCCTCCTTTTAATGCTGTTCTGCCCTTGGCTTCCTTTCCCCCACTTTTATATTATATTATATTATTTATTTCGTTTCTTTATGCCGCCTTTCTCTCAGAAAGGGACTCGAGGCGGCTCGCAGGATTTTTATCTATTTATTTTTAAAAGCCCCACTTTAAAACTTTGCCCACGAAAAATTTAAGAAACCACGAAAACTATCTGGTTAAAGCAATATAAAATGAATTTTAAAAAAAAACACATACAAAAGTTTAAAAACGTAACTCATAACCACACAGTATGTAAAGAAAGATCTTGTAAGACCTTTGAAACTAGTCTTAAAGGTGCAACAAGATCTCTCTAGGTACTGATCCTCTGGAGACTAAGGGGTTTTTTTTGCAGACTGCCAGAAATAGTGCAAATTGAGTCCACTTTTAGGGTTAGGGTTAGGGTTAGGGAATCATGGGAACTGTATTTTATTGTGGTACCAGAGCTCTCTGACAGAGAAGGCTCAATGTCTCAGAAAAAAAACAATTCCCATGATTCCCTAGCACTAACCCTAACCCTAAAAGTGGACTCAATTTGCACTATTTCTGGCAGTCTGCAAACCCAACCCCCCTTAGCCTCCCATCTTTTCCAAAGACTGGAAGCCAAGGAGGACAAATAGCAGCCCTTTGGATCACCCCCAAAGGAAAGCGGACTCTAGCTTTGGCCCGCGGAACTCCAGGAGACTTGATTCTCCCCATCGGCCTCTTCCAGCCCTTCCTCCTTGGCTAGTCCGAGTGGGCCAAGGAGGGCAAATGGCAGCCCCCTTCCCACAAGGAGGATCGGGCCCCCCAGGAGCCAGGGGCCAGGGAGGAGGGACTTCAGCTCCCAGAAGCCTCAGCCATGTTGGCCAATAGTCCCATGTTGGCCAATAGCTCCTGGGATTCTGGGAGCTGAAGTCCCTCGGCCCTTAAAGGGGAAAGGTTGCCTACCCCTGATATATCTCCTCTATTTGCCCTCCTTGGCCCACTCAGGCTAGCCGAGGAGGAAGATCTGGAAGCGGCCGATGGGGAGAATCAAGTCTCCTGGAGTTCCGCGGGCCAAAGCTAGAGTCCGCTTTCCTTTGGGGGGGAGTGATCCGATCGTGGCCCCTCTGCACAGACCCACTTCTTTTCAGCCTAATTCTCAGTGGGGTGGGGGGGGGTTGGGGGGGTTGAGCTTCCTTCTCGTCCCTCTGTGCCTCCTTCTCCTCCTGGGGCATAAACCAAATCCTGGGCATCGGGGGCGTCCTGGTGCCAAGAAGGGGCTGAAGACCCCCGCCTTGGCGGATCCATCTCGCTTGGGAGCGGCGGGGAAAAAGGAGAAGGCGACGAAGGCGGCGGCATGATGGATGGCGCGCTCCCTTTTATGACTTTTCTATTGCTCTTGATTTTTATAGCAGGATAAACAAACTAAATCATTCCTTCCGAGGCTTCAAAGCGGGCTTCGAGGGGAGGGAGAGAGAGAGACTGAAGGAAAGAGAGAGAAAGTGAGGACCCAGCTTGCATCTGCACCGCAGAACTAACCCGGTTCGATCCCTGGATCCATACTATGGAATTGGGGGCATGTTCTTTGGTTGGTTCTTTGGGTACTAGAGAGAGAAAGGACCCTCAGAAATCTTCCTTGGGATGATGATGATGATGATGATGATGATTGTATTATTATTATTATTATTATTATTTTGGGCTGCCTCCACGCTGCATAAATAATCCGGTTTGGTCCCGCTTTAACTGCCCTGGCTGGGATTGTGGGCATGGTGTTTAATATATCTGTATGGAAATTGTAATGTTGTAAGCCGCCCCGATTGCTCTGCAGAGGGGCGGGATATTAATAATAATATTTATTATTATTATTATTATTATTATTATTATTATTATTATTATTATTATTATTGGGGCACCAGAGAGAAAGGACGCTCCTTTCCTGGACTGCCTCCGCACTGGGGAAATAAACCCGCTTTGATCCCACTTTAACTGCCCCGGCTCTATACTATGGAATTCTGGGTATGGGAGCTGCCCCAGCCAAACGCCATGGCCAGGATCCCACAGCATGGAGCCGCCAGGGGAGATAAAAGCGGGGTCAAACTGAGTTATTTCTCCGGTGCGGATGCAGCCCGGGAAAAGAAGGAAAGAAGGCATTAGGGAGGGAGGAGGACAAGAAATCCCAGAGGGAAATGGGTTGGATTTCTCTTTGTGTTGGATCTCTCTTGGGTCAAAACAGAAAGAAAGAGAGAGGAGAGGGTTCTGAAATCCAATTTCGAGGGGAGGAGATTTGGATCCACCTGAGAAATCCACCTGCATTTCCAAAGATCTCCCTCCAATTCCTTGTCATCTTTTTCCTCTCTTTCTCTTTCTCTCTCTCTTTCCTTCTGTCTTTTTCCTTCCTCTCTCTCATTCCTTTCTTCCCAACCTCCAGCAAAATGAAAATTAAGGCCAGGAAAATGCCCCTCAGGCCCCATTCCCGGGATGATGGGAGTTATTTCCCACCGGATCCAGCGCCATGCTCTTTTCCCCAAAATCTGCCCCATGACCAGCTCTTCTTCTTCTTCTTCTCCTTCTTTGGGAGAGAGAAAAGACAGAAACAAATCCCTCCTGAAGCAAACGAAAAGGATTTTCTATGACGGATCCGGCGATTTCCCCCTCCAATAAATAGCTTTTTGATGGTTACACACACGTCGCCCGGGAACAAAAGGGAAACGGCCAGAAACAGATATTGGTTGCCCCTAATAACATTTATTTAGATGGTTTACCTCTCATCAGAAAAAAAAACTCCCATATATATATATATATATATATATATATAGCTAAAGAGATTGAATTTGGTACAAGAAGGCCTGCCAAAGGGCTGAAGCGAAAAGGCTGGGAAATCCTCGCCTCTCCCATCTTCCTCCAGCTTTTATTTTCTTAACTGGTCCTCACTGGTCCTTCCCCACCATAGAAAAGGCGTCCACACTGGAGGGAAAAGAAAACCCGGTTTGACAGCGCTTTAACTGGCCTGGCTCAGTGGTATGGGATTCTGGGCCCAGGATTACCATACCATTGAGCCAGGCCCGTTAAAGCGCTCTCAAACCGGGTTAATTCTGCAGTGTGGATGGCCGCTATGTAACCATCGCTGCCTCTAATGAGAGCCCGCCTCCCTCCATAATGAAGGAGCTCCTGCTTCCCTCTTTTCTTGGTCCGATGAAAAGAAGAATCAGTTGTGATTCCGGAGAGGACAGAGGGAAAGGGGGAAATGGGAAGGCACCAACCAGTCCTCCCAGTCTTTGAACCGGAGGGACCTCCAGGAAAAGCTTCCCTCAGATCAAGCCCGAAGCCGGCCTGGTTTCGGGGAGAACGGGGAGGATAACTCAGGGCATCCGTCCATCTCTCAACGGGATGGCCACCAGGCCCCCGAGAGGAAGAGGAAGAGGAAGAGGAAGAGGAAGCTGGACCCCAAGGACACCTTAAGGACACACACACACACACACACTGCTAGGACAGGGGGGGGGGCTCTTCTCTCTGCCTTTGCCTTGACTCCCCCAAATGTGGCTGCTGTTGTTCTCCCCATAAGGCATAAGGCAAAAAGCCCTGTTGTTGTTGTTGTTGTTGCTCTTCTTCTTCTTCTTCTTCTTCTTCTTCTTCTTCTTCTTCTTCTTCTTCTTCTTCTTCTTCTTCTTCTTCTTCTTCCTTTACCTCCTCTCTTCCTCCTTCTTCTTCCACTTTCTTCCCCTCCTTCTCCTTCTCCCTCTCCCTCCTCCTCTTCTCCTTCTTCTCTTCCTCTTCCTTTTCTCCTTCTCCTTCTCCCTCTCCCTCCTCCTCCTCCTCCTCTTCTCCTTCTCCTTCTCCTCTTCCTCTTCCTCTTCCCCTTCCCCTTCTTCCTCTTCCTCTTCGTCCTCCTCCTCCACCTCTTCTTCCTCTTCGTCCTCCTCCTCCTCCTCTTCTTCCTCCTCCTCTTCTCCTTCTCCTTCTCTTCTTCCTCTTTTCCTTCTTCCTCTCCTCCTCCTCCTCCTCCTCCTCTTCTTCCTCCTCCTCCTCCTCTTCTTCTTCCTCCTCCTCTTCTCCTTCTCCTTCTCTTCTTCCTCTTTTCCTTCTTCCTCTCCTCCTCCTCCTCCTCCTTCTTCCTCTCCTCCTCCTCCTCCTCCTCCTCCTCCTCCTCTTCTTCCTCCTCCTCCTCCTCCTCTTCTTCCTCCTCCTCTTCTCCTTCTCCTTCTCTTCTTCCTCTTTTCCTTCTTCCTCTCCTCCTCCTCCTCCTCCTCCTCCTCTTCTTCCTCCTCCTCTTCTCCTTCTCCTTCTCTTCTTCCTCTTTTCCTTCTTCCTCTCCTCCTCCTCCTCCTCCTCCTCCTCCTCTTCTTCCTCCTCCTCCTCCTCTTCTTCTTCCTCCTCCTCTTCTCCTTCTCCTTCTCTTCTTCCTCTTTTCCTTCTTCCTCTCCTCCTCCTCTTCTTCCTCCTCCTCCTCCTCCTCCTCCTCCTCCTCCTCCTCCTCCTCCTCCTCCTCCTCCTCCTCTTCTTCCTCCTCCTCCTCCTCTTCTTCTTCCTCCTCCTCTTCTCCTTCTCCTTCTCTTCTTCCTCTTTTCCTTCCTCCTCCTCCTCCTCCTCCTCTTCTTCCTCCTCCTCCTCCTCCTCTTTCCTTCCCAAAGCCTTCCAGACCCGAAGCCCAGGAGGCCATTCCCAAAAAGAGAGAGCCATGGGGAGGGATCCGGGGGCGCCTGGCGTAAAAGAAAGCTCTTGGCTTTCCAAAAGGCTGCTGCCTCCTTTCCATTCATTCTTCATCCCTCGGTTTTCGAGCTGTTTTAATAATAGAAGTCGGCTTTCATTTCATTTCATTTTCTTGGTCCCGTCCTCTGGAGTCCCTCCAGTCGGAGCGAAAGCAAAGGCTTCCAAAGCTGGCCCTCAGGCGTCCTCCAAAGGCCCTCCAGGCCTGGGAACAGGGACTGCCATCATTGCCATGGCTCTGGGCTAGCTAGCAAGCCCTCTTCCTTCCTTTCCCTTCGGCAGTAAAGACAGAAAGAAACAAGGCCGGTTCAAGAGAGCCGTGTGTAGGGGTGTGCCTCCCTAAATATATATGTATGTATGTATATGTATATGTATATGTATATGTATATGTTAACAACAACAACAACAACAACACATGTGTATGTATGTGTTTATATATATATATAGTGTGTGTGTGTGTGTGTATATATAGATATATATAGATACATATAGATATGCATATGTATATGTATACATATGTGTGTGTATGTATACGTGCCTGATCATATATATATGATTATGTGTGTGTATATGTATATGTGTGTGTATGTTTGTTTATATGTGTATGCATATATATAGTGTGTTTATATATATATATATATATATGCATATGTATATGTGTATGCGTATATATATGTGTGCATGTGTATATGCATGTACATATATATATGTATACATGTATACATATATGTGTGCGTATGTGTATGTATATGTGTGTGTGTGTGTGTGTGTATATGTGTGTGTGTTTATATATATATATATATGTATGTGTGTGTGTATGTTTATATATATATATATATATATATATATGCATACGTATATGTGTATGCATATATATGTGTGTCTGTGTTTGTGCGTGTGCATGTATATGTATATATGTGTGTGTGTTTATCTAGATATGTTTATGTATATGTGTATTTATATATGTGTGCGCGTACACACACACACACACATTCTCCAGACTATGTCTATATATCTACATTTATGTCTATTTATCTAGGGATGTCCTGAAGTAATTACAAGTAGCTCCAGTTCTTCTTCGAGTGAGTGGACGGATTTCTCTCCCTCTTTTCTTTCTTTCTTTCTTTCTTTCTTTCTTTCTTTCTTTCTTTCTTTCTGCCAGATGGAGAGGTGTATAAACCCGACCAGACCGACCTTCCTGGTGTCGGGGTTTTTCCTTTTTCTTCTCCTCCTTCTTCTTCTTTTTTGGGAGGGAAGTCAGCCCCCCCCCATTGATCCTGGGGGGGGTGTCTCCCCAAATAGGCTCTGGGCCAATTCTTTTCCTCTCTTTCTTTCTCTCTCTCTGTTTCCCTTCTTGTTAATCGGGCCAATTACCCGGCTTGGCTATAATAAGGAACATACATATTTTGGTTTGTCTGTGTTTACGTTGGGCCGCTTTTTCTGATTTCTATTTGCTCAGGATAAATAATCATATATCAGTTATTCAGTTAGGTGACAAGGCTCGTAATTGGAATAAAAAGAAAACATCTCATCCTTATCTCTTTCTATAACTAGATATAGCGCTAATAAGACTGCATCAATCTTATCTCGCCAAAGAAATAAAATAGACAAACAAACAAATTCGCCTCCAACAAGTTAATGCGGTGTATCTGAGTGGAAAGTAGATATTTTCACGCATTCTGGAGATGAGGAGTGACTTTTAATAAAATCACAAGAAAAAACAAATGTAATTCTGTAAGCAATTTCAGAGATCAACTCCCCCCCGCTTTCTCTTTCTTGCCTCCCTCCCTCTTTCTCTTTCTCTTTCTCTCTTTCCCGCTTGGTTAGTATGCTCCAGCCGTCCTAAGCCTTTGCTTTTAAAACCCAGTTAGCGCCAGGAATATGGCTGTCACTCAGCCTCGGGACCTTTCGATCCACCTCCCTTTATGATTTGGGGACTGGGGGGGGGGGGAGAAGAGGGGGCACTTCTGGAGGTAATGCGGCTTATTTTACAAGGATGATTTTTGTTGACTTTTCCCCCCAACCCTCCTCTACACCCCCACCACATCCCTCCCTCCCTCCCTCCCCTTCTCTCTCTTTCTCCTCCCTCTTCTTTCTTCCTCCCCTCTTCTTCCCTTGCCTCCTCCTCCTCTCACCCCATTTCTTCCCCTCCCCATCTTCCTCCTTCTCCTCTCCCTCCCTCCTCTCCCCTCCTCTTTCTCTCCCTCTCCCTCATTCATCCCTCTCTTTCCCCTCTTCTTTATTCCTCCCTTCTTCTTCCCTTGTCTCCTCCTCTCATCCCGTTTCTTCCACTCCTCATCTTCCTCCTCCCTTCCTCTTCCTCCTTTTCTTTCACCCTCCAATCCCCCTCCTCTTCTTCCTCCTCTCCTTTCTCTCTCTCCCTCTCTTCCTCCTCTCTCCCCCCTCTTCTTCCCCCTCTTCTTCCCTCCTCTTCCTCCCTCTCTTCCTCCTCTTCTTCCCTCTCTTCCTCTTCCTCCTCTTCCTCCCCCTCTTCTTCCCCCTCTTTCCCTCCTCTTCCTCCCTTTCTTCCTCCTCCTCTTCCTCTCCCTCTCTCCCCCTCTTCTTCTCCCTCTTTTCGCTCCTCTCCCTCCCCCTCTTCCTCTTCTTTCCCCCTCCTCTCCCTCCTCTTCTCCCTCCCCCTCTTCTTCCTCCTCTTCCTCCCTCTCTTCCTCTTCCTCCTCTTCCTCCCTCTCTTCCTCCTCCTCCCCTCTTCTTCCTCCTCTTCCTCCCTCTCTTCCTCTTCCTCCCCCTCTTCTTCCTCCTCTTCCTCCTCTCTTCCTCTTCCTCCCCCCTCTCTCCCCCTCTTCTTCTCCCTCTTTTCCCTCCTCTCCCTCCCCCTCTTCCTCTTCTTTCCCCCTCCTCTCCCTCCTCTTCTTCCTCCCCCTCTTCTTCCTCCTCTTCCTCCCTCTCTCTCCTCCTCCTCCTCCTCCTCCTCTTCCTCTTCTTCCTCCTCCAGCCCTCAAGTGCGCCTAATTCGGGGCGTCTATATTCACTCAATTAGAGAAATCTAAAGAGAAAATCGATCTTCCATCTGCAGAAATGCCAGCTTAACAAATTAGATTCTTGTTTCGTGGAGGTGATTTGGTGACAGTCGGGGAATTAGAAGTAATAAGTTGTTGTGTTTCAGACCCCACCTTTCCAACCCCCCCCCCTTTCTCTCTTTCCCTTTCTGCCTTCCATCCTTCCTCTCTCTCTCTCTCTCTCTCTCTCCCCCATCTTTCTCCTTCCTCCTCCTCCTCCTCCTCCCTGGGAGAGAGAGAGAGAGAGAGAGAGAGAGAGAGAAAGGGCAAGGAGGCGTGTGGACGGCCCGACCCAATCCCGCGTCGATCCCGGTCCGAGGCGAGTGGCGCTCCCTCCGCCGCCGCCGCCGCCTCCGCATCTCCCCTTGTAATTAGCGCCCCTGCCCTCCATGTGGGCTCGATTAAACCGTGATTTAGCCGAAAGAAATATAATTATGGCTGCAAATAAAATAATCAGCATTGAAGAGCGATTTCCTTAATGAGATGGAGCGGTTGCACGTCACGGAGTAAAGGGGTCTCATTAAGGGCTGGTAATGAGGCTTATTTGGGGGGGGGGGGGGAGAGAGAGAGAGACATTGGCAGACGATGGCACTCAGAGCCATCAGGGGATCCTGGGTCCTTTCAAGGATCGGGGCCAGAGGCTTTAAAAGTCGGGGATTGGAGGCGGGGGGGGGGGGGGAGACCCATAACTGAGAAGGCAAAGATCTGCCTGAGAAAGGCTGGGGAGCCTCGCCGGAGGTGGCCCCCCCCCATCGCCCCCTTTGGGGGTCCCTGGTTCGGGTTTGGTGCCACTAGATAGACAGATAGAGTTTGGTGCCATTAGATGATTGATAGATAGATAGATAGAGAGAGAGAGAGAGAGAGTTTGGTGCCACTAGAAAGAGAGAGAGAGAGATTATGGTGCCATTAGATAGATAGATAGAGAGAGAGAGAGAGCGAGAGAGAGAGAGCGATAGAGTTTGGTGCCACTAGATAGATAGATAGATAGATGCCATTAGATGATAGATAGATAGATAGATAGAGAGATAGAGAGATAGATAGAGTTTGGTGCCACTAGAAAGAGAGAGAGAGTTTGGTGCCATTAGATAGAGAGATAGATAGAGAGATAGAGAGATAGAAAGATGGAGTTTGGTGCCACTAGAGAGAGAGAGAGAGAGAGAGAGAGAGAGAGTTTGGTGCCGATAGATAGATAGATGATAGATAGATAGATAGATAGATAGATAGATAGAGTTTGGTGCCACTAGATAGGTATATATATATATATATATATATATATATATATATATATATATTAGAGAGAGAGAGAGAGTTTGGTGCCATTAGATAGATAGATAGATAGATAGATAGATAGATGATAGAGTTTTGTGCCACTAGATAGGAGTTTTGTTTTTGTTCCCCCTTCCCCTTCCATCCCCGAAACATCAGCCTCCTTCTTTGTTGTTCTTGTTGTTGTGTGCCTTGACTTGAAGGCACACAACCTGAGTCTCCTGCCTCAGTGCGGCCCTGCCCTGCCTGGCAAGTTTTGCCCTGAGCCTTCCCCTGAGGCTGAGAGCGTGTGACCTGTGCTCAAGGTTATCAGACTGAACCCTAGAGAGAGCTGCTTCTTCTTCTTGGTGTTGTCTGGTGTGTGTATGTGTGCGTGTGTGCCTTCAAGGCATGTCTGACTCCCGGCGACCTCTGTCTCGGCAAAACCCTGGCCTTTCCATGAGGCTGAGAGTGTGTGACTCGACCAAGGTTGACAGATTGAACACTGGAGAGAGCTTCTTCTTCTTCTTTTTCTTGTGTGCCTTCAAGTGGTTTTCAATTCAGGGAGACCCTATCTTGGCTCTTGACAAGTTTTGCTCAGAGGAGGTTTGGCCCTGGCTTTCCCCTGAGGCTGAGAGTGTGTGACTTGCCCAAGGTTTTCAGATTGACCCCTGGAGAGAGCTGTTGCTTCTTGTTGGTGGTTTGTGCCTTCAAGGCATTTCTGACTTAGGGCAACCCAAACATTATGAAGGGATACAAGACACCCAAGGTGAGCCTAGTGTAGCCTGCGTGGTTTGAGCATTGGAGGATTGCTCTCGAGACCAGGGTTTGAATCCCTGCTCAGTTATGAAACCCATTGGATGACCCTGAGAGAGTCACACTGTCTCAGACTCAGAAGAAGGCACTTGGGAAAAGCTTGCCAAGAAGACCCTGAGATAGGGCTCCCTTGGAGGCACACAGCAACAACAGCAAGATGATCCTATTATGGGGTTTTCTAGGCAGGATTTGTTCAGAGGGTTTTTTTGTTTGTTTGTTTGTTTGCCCTTGCCTTCCTTTGAGGCTGAGAGTATGTGACCTGCCCAAGGTCACCCAGGGGGTTTCCATGGCTGAAGGGGGATTCGAACTCTGGTCCAGAGTCACAGTCAGAGCTCAAACCACTGCACCAGGCCGGCAATACCTTTAACAGTGGTGTAGAAGTACAATTTCAGCATGTTAGCCGTGCAACAAGGCAACAACAACCCAGACCTGCTGAAATTGCCTCTTCTGATATGGTTGTGTGCCCTTTTTTTGATCACAACGCCTTAAAATCTCCAGCTAGCATGGCACAGCCTAATTCCTGAATGTTGGGGATTCATGTTTCCTAAGGCAGCAGCCTTTGTTAAGGCAATAAAAATTATCAATATATCCAAAGTATCAAAGCCAGGCCTGTCAGGGTCTAGCTTTCAAATCATCAGAGCAGCAGAAACATGTTCTTATCTAACAATGCTCCTCTAAGAATTGAGGCTGATTCAGAGACAACACAAATAGCTTAAAACACAAATAGATTAAAAAACCCAAAACTTTACTAATGGCTTGAATCTACATATGCCTAGAGGTTACATCCTAACCTAGCTAATGAATAGTTCAGGTAGAAGAAGAAATCTGTACCTCACCATCTTTCCAAAGAAAGTTGATAGAGCAGGGAGATGTGAAACTGGATTGTAGCAGGAGAATTTCTTTTGTGTGTGAGAAAACTTCCTAAAGGAAGTGAGCTGAATCGCATGATTTGTTTTACCAATTTACAAAGGTATTTATTTGCCCCTGCGATTCAGCAAAAACCAAATGGGATGTTTAGAAGAAGGGACAGCAGAGTTTGCATGCAAGGAAGATCCTGTCTATCTGAGTAGGGGGAGAGAGCTTGCAAAGATCTTCCAACACTGCAGGGCTCATAGAGCAGCTGGCCTGTCTCTGCTGACTGAAGGATTCTGGGAGTCCTAGTCCAAAAATTCTGCATGCAGTCCTTGGGATTTAGAGTTGCCAGAGTGAAAAGTGGAGAGGACTCTTTACTTTGAATGGTTGTGTAGAAGAGTTGTGGTTTGAATGTTGGACTATGGAGATCAGGGCTTGATTCCCAGCTCAGCCATGAAACCCACTGAGTGACCTTGGGCAAGTCACACTTTCTCAACCTCAGGGGAAGACAATGGCAAACCTCTTCTGAGCAACTCTTGCCAAGAAACCCCAT
This sequence comes from Phrynosoma blainvillii, assembly GCA_026167975.1. Lineage (NCBI taxonomy): Eukaryota > Metazoa > Chordata > Lepidosauria > Squamata > Phrynosomatidae > Phrynosoma > Phrynosoma blainvillii. Next base: position 51,425,625 of record JANUYF010000002.1, on the reverse strand, counting down.
GATAGGTCTGCCTATCATTTTTTTAAAATCATTGCCATTGGAATTGACTTACGCAACAGCTAAACAACATTTGGTCCCAATCCAATGTGTTACTCTGACTGGAACAAAAAAATACAGCAATAGCAAAAAAGCAAGAGATTTGTTTAGGGCAGGTTTGGGATGTAGACTCCAGACTAACTTGAAGTTTCTGTCTTTCCTTGTGCATGGTCACTTCAAGTTATCTCAAGCCAAAATTATCTTTAAGCCAAATAAGCGTGCTGCCAAATTTAGTGAGTGAATAACTAACTACAAGGAGGCTTTCCCCACTCTCAGTTGATTCTAGGATGATAAAGGGCAACTGCATTCTATTAGTATTTTTATTAAACAACAAAATACTAGTCACTTAGTTCAAGGTGGTCCTAAGTAATTTTCCATTACACTTGACTTTCATATAGTCCACCTAAAATCATCTGTAAATCTATCCCTTTTCCAGAAGCTTTTTATAGAAAAAAGGCACTCATTGTAAGTAGATAAAACTACTTCTGAGCTTAAACATAATTGTTCTTAATCAACTTTCATGATTGCAGCACTAACAAAAATGCAGTGACTAGAATTAGGTCTTTCAATCAATTTAAAGGAACTCTGGGGTGCAATCCTAAAACCCCTCATTAGAACATAAGGCTAACTGTACACAACAAGACTTATTTCCAAATAAATATGCACAGCGCTAGACTGCCAGTCAATCATCTGTCTGAGCTTTAACAGAATTTATTACCTGTGCATAAACTGTACATGAACAAAAACTCTGAAGGAGAGAAATCATATCTTTAGAAGCTGTATCCATGGGTTTCAGCAGGGATGCACTTCAAAAAGCCATCTTTTCCTCTGTATATATGAGGAAGGCAATAGTCAGGTTGGCACCAGCTATTCTGAAGTTTGTATAAATAGGTATATTTAAAACAGTATATTTTGAATACATGTTGCCTGGTCAACCAGTGGTCGTTCTTCTTAAACCTATAAGCCTGTGGACTGCAGCCCATCTTAAATCCACATCAGGTTTGAGGAGCTGAATTACTACATTAAGCACCATCAGTGAGGAATTGCTTTGGATCTCTTAAGACATCTTCTCATTCTTATATTCTCCTCTAAAAAGTTCCATGTGATTCCTCAAAATGTCTTAAAGCACATCTTCAGCTTGTGGCTCCATACGCTTCTAACAGATAGAACCAGTTGCATTGTGAGGGAGCTGCTTCTATTAGAGATATCCAGCAAAAGTATAGAAAAAACAGCAAGGGCATTGCAAGTGAGAACAATTTAACACAGTCTGGATCTAGTTTTTCAATCAGAAAGTTAACTGTCCCTCTCACTTCTCCTCCCCATGATGTGTAACATTTGTCCATAAAGCTGAGCCTTGTCAAATGCAGTTGCTCTTGCATAGGTGGTTGAACTTCACAGTAAAATTAAAAATTTGCTTAGGAAATAGATGTGCCAATTTTAAAAATGTAAATAAAGTCTGCCAGCCACATTTCAGAGAAGCTTTTAATTTTAAAAAAATGAGTCAGTAAATGGTCACCATTGTTCTAAAAACCCTTCATGATTCAGAGCAAGGACAGTTAACGGCAACACATTTTCCCTTTCATATCTGGTCTTCCCTTTGGTGGTCCAAGACATGACATGAGTAAGATACATGTATGTGTGTGCATGTCTATATTACTAACCTCTTGTTTTTCTGACATTTCTGCTGCCTGAAATTTGTATGAAGGGATGAGTATGATGATGACCAGGAGGAGGAACTGCCTCTGGTTAATATGTATGAATTCAACTCTGTCATGGAAAGTTTTAAATTTTGTGACTCAAAACTCAAAATGTCTGTTGTTTTTAACAAGAGTTGTATACAAAGAGAGAGCGATTACTCCTAAATTATATTTCAGATCACTTAATTACTGTGTTTGCAATGAGTACTATTTATGATTACTGCAAGGTTTCAAAAACATAGCAGATGCTCCAAAATTATACAAGTTGTGGGTTGTATCACTCCGTGACTTTAGACCAATCTCTTAGCCTGATCTACCTGTTATGAGGATAAAGTGTACAGTGGGACCAATCCATGTAATAATAATAATAATAATAATAATAATAATAATAATTTATTTATACCCCACCCCTTTGAGATCAATTGGGGCGGCTTACAATAAAAAGTGCAATACAACAATAAAAACAAATTACCTCCCACTTTTGATTTCACTGGAGGAAAGGTGGGAAATAAGTATAACAGTTACACAATAGGCAAAAAAAGTTGATCAATAAACAAATAGCAAAATGGACAACCTCTACTTAGAAGTAGCATCCCTTGAGTCATGCTATAAAACCCTTATGTGTAGAAGGGAGAATTTAAGCAATTGCACTTCTGCCTCCAAAACAGAGACGTTTCAAACGAAGGCTGTCTTGTTTGTTCTAAATATTGACCCAAACTAAGCAATCACAGGAACAATTGAGCCAAAATCCTATGTTCATTTTGGAATGCTAATCTCAAAGCTAAGGACAGAATTCTTATGCCAGTCCACTTAAAAAAGAAGGGTGTGTATGCAGCTTTAGACTTCAGATTTTAACTTTGATTAAATTAGCATCCCTGGCCTCTTTCAATGAACAATGGAATGCACAGAAGTGTTAAAAGCACTTGCAAATGCTCTTATTTAGAGAGGAACTAGCTACAAGCCACCTTCCTCTGCCTGCAGTATGGGCTCCTTTTAAGTCAAAGTTTTATCCTTTCGGGAATGCCAGCCTGCAGAAGATATAGGGCCTTTGCAGACTGCTAGAAATAGTGCAAATTGAGTCCACTTTAACTGCCCTGGCTCAGTGGTAGGGAATCGTGGGAACTGTATTTTTTTCTGAGACATTGAGCCTTCTCTGTCAGAGAGCTCTGGTGCCACAATAAACTACAGTTCCCATGATTCCCTAACACTGAGTCAGGGCAGTTAAAGTGGACTCAATTTGCACTATTTCTGGCAGTCTGCCAAGGCCCATAGTCACTTATTAGATGCCTATGCTGGAGAATTGTTACTGCGCACAATATTAATACAGTTGTTTCTGTATTAAGAATTATCATCCCATCAGGTTAATGACCACAGGTAGCAGGAAATAGCCAGAGTGCAAGTACAGTTTGGGAATACTTGTACTTTGTATAGTGTACATCCTTTAAAAAATAACAACATAGGCTCCCCAAATTAATTCTCAAAGCTCTAAGATTCTGATATTCACCAAAGAAATTAAAGGGATGGGAAGTGAACATAAATATTCTTTTTACTTCTTTCACATATTTCAGTCAACTTTCTTCCGCATCACAAAGCAGGAAGAAATGACTGGAGCACTCTTTGGGTATAGTGTTTGCTGAGTTGTAGCAAAATTCAAAACTGGGATGATTTTCTATAACAAAGTCATGTGGCAAGAATGCTTTTTCCTCACACATACATTCAGTATGTATTGTACAGGAGGATAGTCAAATGCATTCATCAAGAAATAGTTTATTTGGTTTTCATTACAGAGAATAATCATAATGGGCATATATGATCATTATATGCTCCCTCTTTACCTGCATCTTGGCCACAGAATTGCCTGTCATAAAATATGAACAAACATTATTTGAAAACCTAATCCTGAACTTTTACATTAGTTTACATTTTTAGCTTCAGAATAAGTTAACACACTGCATATACACATAAGTAAACACACACATATCTCAGCAAACCTTTATTTATTTATTTATTTATTTATCTTTATAAATAAATACATACATACATAAAATAAACTTTATTTATAGCAAACCTAAACAAATCTTTATGAAGAGGTCCTGTCCTGTCCTTAGCTGTAAGCCCTGGTCTCTCTGCAGTAAAAGTTTTCTACAGGTGTGTGATCACTGAAAAGCTAATAAAGGGAACATTGTGATGAGCTTTTCCATGTCATGAAAGAAAAGTGTAAATTCTGTTTCTTTCAATATTTCCATTTTCGTCACCACCATGGAGGCGCAGTGGACCAAAACACATTACAAATATGTTAACATAATTTTGTGGGATTTGCTGATCAAGAATAAGCCTTAACAAGGTGGCAATGTATGCAAGGAACTAAATAATGTTGGTAGCTGAAATCCAGTAGCTGAACAGTTAGACTTTATTAAGCCACTCAAACAAAAAACAAACACAGCAGCAAGTTGTTGAGAGACAGCTGTGATAGCAAATTACATCTGAAAAATTAATCAAAACAAAAGAGACTATGAGGAGGTATGGAGGAGCTAAACAATGGGAGACTTGAGAAACTGGGATCATAATTTAAATACCATACTAGTGCACAGAATCCAGAGGCTGCAGATATGTGACATTCAATGGTCACATTCAATGGTGTGCATACAATCTTATAATCTTCATCCAAATTAGATTTTGAGAGAATGCTTTAGTGTGCGTGTGTCTGTGGGGGGGAACACTGAAAAATGACAAGACCAATGATGACATGATTGTCCAGTAGTAAAACTCCTTAAATGAAAAGATATATCCACAACTTTCACTCCTGTGTACTCCATTGCTCTGATCTACCTGCACTACTTTATTGTTTGTAGAGAGATCTTGTAGCACCTTTGAGACTAACTGAAAGAAAGAAGTTGGCAGCAGGAGCTTTCGTAGACTTAAGTCTACTTCCTCAGATGCATTTACTTTATTGTTGGTAGACATAGGAGTGAAAACTGAGACATGCAGCATTTAAACTGTACAGCAGAGTTACCTCCCTCCAAATTTGAGTCCTTACATGTTATAGAGCTTCAATAGCCCATAGCCAATGGGCAGAGATTCAAGGGGATCCATTTCAACAACATCTGAAGTCCAGGTTTGCAAGCCACTGTTATTTATAGTGATTCAGGCAAGTGGAGATAACCTACAGACAAGAGTCTATGTTTAAAATTGCTTGTGAAGGAAAGACATTTTTTTTTCTGTGCAGCTACACATCGCAAAGTGTGTGATCTTCCACATCAGCTGGATTTAGAAGCTTCCCAACTGCATCCTCAAGAAATTTAAGATGAAAATCCCACCTGTTCCTAAAACTAACATTCCCAAGTAAGTGTATTTTTCCAAACTATCCTGACTGTTAACAGAATTTTTGTTCAAATGCCTGGAGCGTCTGAGGCAGTTTACCAGAGTTCAAGAAATCAAACTTAATAGAAGTCCTTTTGTACAGGTGAATTTTGCTTCTCTCAGCAGCGAAACTATTTTATGACATGACAAGATTATGATATGTCTTTGCAGCTTAAACCATGTTTAGATTCCTCCTTTAGAGCTTTGTTCTGTTTTGTTCAAGCTTTGGGCAACCTCTGCTATAGAGCTTACTTAATATAAAGAAGGTGTAGGTAAGAAAAGCAGCCCTCTCAGTTTCTCCTCTCAATTGTTTAAAAAAAACATTTTAAAAACACATACTTTTGTAACAAAGATAAATGCAAGTACTGCAAACTCTGGAGGCAATATAGTTTAGAAAAATATGAGAAAGACAACCATTTACCCATCCCTCAAGCAATTGCACCGATCCAAAGGCAAATGCAAATTATTTCCAGAAGCACCAAATAAAAACTTTAAAGTTATCTTGTCTCGTTGTCTCGCATGGTTCGTGATCATAAACTAGGATTGAACAAAGATGTATCAGTACAATCTCAAGTCTACAAGAATGGCATTTGCTTAATAGTAACAGAATTATCAGGTACTAACAAGAGACGTACACATAATATGGAATGCTGATCTTGGTATTCCCATCCTGGAGAGCCATAGTCATCCATTCAGTTTTAACAACCTACAGTCAGCCTTCTCTATCCACAGAGTCTTTATCCATGGGTTCAAATATCCACTGCTTGAAAATATTTTAAAAATATACAAATTCCCAAAATCAAACACTGTATTTTGTCATTTTATGCAAGGGACCCCATTTTACTATGCCACTGCATTTAATGGGACTTGAGCATCCATGGGAGGTTCTGGAACCTAACTTCAGCAAATAGCAAGGGCCCACTGTACATCAGTTTTGGCAACAGCCAGGGAATTCTTTTGGCACTGTATGCTGCTTTGTCTCTACTACACTAACAAAAAAAGTTTCACACTCCTTTTGGCATGGTTACCAAAAGAAGGGCTCCCTTTTGTGCATGCAAAAGCAGAATATTCTCATGACCACTTGGAACTCAATGTTCAGTAAAAACATCCACTGGTTTGAGTGTTGTACTGTGATTCTGGAGACTAGGGTTTGATTTCCTACTCAGCCATAAAACCCACTGGGTGTCCTTGGGCAAGTCACATGCTCTCAGCCTCAGGGAAAGGCAATGGCAAAACTCCTAGGAACAAATCTTGCCAAGAAAACCCCATTAAGTTGGAAAAAATGACATGAAAACCAACAATGGATTATTAGACATTAACTCATTGCATAGTGGTTTATCCAGTATTTTTGTGCTACTCCAAATTTGTCCTTCTTGCTTATCTTTGAGGAAGAGATGATGGAGAAAAATAGTAACAGGAGTCAGACGTTTCAAGTTCAATTGAGAAGACTCAGCCTGAGGACATCTCTTCCAGCATCATGCCGCTCTGGAGGACTTTATGCTCATTGGGTTGAGGGAAATCAGTTGTGTCTAGAAGTGCTCATCCCAAGAGCTGTCCTCTAGTCAACCAATGATCTTGAAACTGTACTTAAGGGGGGCTAACATAGGAGGTTCTGTGAAAGCAAGGGCCTTTCTATTTGATGCTTTGTCAGTGCCGTCTCTTTATAAAGGAGTTCAATCAAATAATCACCATGTTTTTCCCAAGAGGAGAATTCAAGGCAGCTGAGAATGGGACTCCTCCTTATTGCTTGCTATATTATTAGTCCTGAAAACATGTACTTTAGGGAAAAGAGGTGCCACAATGGAATTAATTAGGAGCAGGAGATGTGATGTTTGTGGGGGTCAACAGTCCAGTTAAGGAGATGTGATAGACAATTGGAATAATAGAATCCTAGAGATCATAAGGGTTATCCAGTCCAACCCCTTGCTATGCAGGAAGACACAACCAAACCACTTCTGACAGATGGCCATACACCTTCTGTTTAAAAACCTCGAGAGGAGGGAACTCCACCACACTCTAAGGCAGCATATTCCATTGTCAAAAAGCTCTTACCACCAGGAAGTGCTTCCAAACATTTAGGTGGAATCTCTTATCCTGTAGTTTGAATCTACTGCTCATTGTTCTAGTCTCTGGAGCAGCAAAAAACAAGCTTGTTCCACCCTCAATATGACATCCCTTCAAATATTTAAACATGGCTATAATGTCACCTCTTAACCTTCACTTCCGCAGGCTAAACATACCCAACTCCATAAGCCATCCCTCATAGGGCATGGTTTCCAGACCTTTCACTATTTTGGTTGCCCTCCTCTGGACATGCTCCAGCTTATCAATATCCCTCTTGAATTGTGGTGTCCAGAATCGGAAACAATATTCCAGGTGAGATCTGACCAAAGCAGAATAGAGTGGTACTATTATTTCCCCTGATCTATACACTATACACTATACTCTGATTTCCCCTGATCTAGACACTATACTCCTATTGATGCAGACTAGGATCATACTGGCTTTTTAAGCTGCTGCATCAGTGTTAACTTATGTTCATTCTGCTTGTGGTCTATTAAGACTCCTATTTCCGTTTCACATGTACTGTTGTCAAGCCAGGTGTCACTCATCCTATATCTGTGCGTTTCATTTTTTTTCTGCCTAAATGTAGTATCTTACATTTGTCCCTGTTGAAATTCATTTTGTCAGTTTTCAATCAGCTCAACTCTAATCTGTTAAGGTCATTTTGAATTCTGATCCTGTCCTCTGGGATATTAGCTACCCCTCCTAATTTGGTGTTGCCTGCAAATCTAACAAGCATGTCCTTTATTCCATCATACAAGTTATTAATAAAGATGTTGAATAGCACTGGGCTCAGGACAGAACCCTGTGGCACCCCACTATTCACTTCTATCCAAGATGAAGCGGAGCCATTGGTGAGCACCCTTTGGGTTTGTTCCATCAACCAACTACAGGTCCGCCTAACAGTAGTATTGTCTAACCCACTATATTTTACTAGCTTTTTTGCAAGACTATCATGGGGGACCTTGTCAAAGACATTACTGAAATCAAGTTGTGCTACATCCACAGCATTCCTTACATTTACCAAGCTTGTAACTCTATATAAAAAAAGAAGTAAGTTTAGTCTGGCACAACTTGTTTTTCAGAAACCCATGACTTTTAGTGATCATGGTATTTCTTTCTAAGTGCTTACAGTCTGTTTAATGATCTGCTCCATAATAATAATAATAATAATAATAATAATAATAATAATAATAATAAATTTTATTTCTAACCCGCCCCTCTGCAAAGCAACCGGGGCTGCGTACAACAGGTTAAAACAATACAAGAGTAAAACACATCTCCCAATACCCCACCCTAACCCTCCCACCCCTTAAAAATAGATCAAACTAGAATAGTGTTATCCTTCCTGGTAATTGGTGTTTCCCCCCCCCCCCTGGCCTTTGAAGATGTGGACAACATTTGCCCTCCTCCAGGCTGCTGGGACTTCTTCTGTTCTCCAGGAATTCTCAAAGTTATTATTGGAAGTAATTTTGAGATAACTTCTGCCAGTTCTTTTGATACTCTTGGATGAAGTTCATCTGGCCCTGGAGACTTGAACTCATTTAGAGTAACCAGGTATTCCTGTATTACCTCTTTACCTATTCTGTGCCGCACACTCCCCCAATTTATCATTTACTCCATTTCCCCTAAGCTGTTTTCTGCCTTTTCTCTGTCCCATTAGCATTCCACCAATTTCTCCACGCAGCAGGCTTCCATTTCCTTTTTCTTCTTTTTGCTATGGACATAACCAAAATGGGTATCCCCACACCTATTTCCCCCCACAAACAGAGACAGGGTACCTTTTCATTATGCCCCTGGACCTAATCCTACCATTGATTAATCCAAGAGTCAGTTCATAACAAGACCTCAATCATTCATAATTTTATCATGGATAAGAAAGCTGACTTAGGGGCGAAACAGACGGCCCTGAAGGGGCAGCATCAAACTGCCCCAGTTGATGTTGGATCAGGGTTGCGGTAACCGAATGCTGCGGCCCCACTCCGGCATTTTGCCGGTGCAAAAAGCAGCAGCAGAAAGCCACTCCTTTTTGCACTGGCAAAATGCTGGCTTTTCTGCCACTGCCACTTTTCAATGTTCCTGAGATGTGCAGTGTCTAAATGCAGTTGTGGTCAGGCAGGCGGCTTCACTACAGCTTGGGGTGTGCGTTGTCTAAACGACATGCTCCCAAGCCGCCGCGACGCTGCTGAAAAGGGACTGTCTGTTTCACCCCTTAGTGTGCACTACCACGACCTGGATGAAGAAGCCAGGTACAGCATGTCTATCCCAGCTGTGCCCATCTTAGTATTTGATACAGCATAAGCACAACTAGCTAGAGCCATTGTATGTCTGGCTGTATAATGGAGAGCCTGCCTTGGCTATCATGTGAAATGACCATTCCTGCAAGAGAGGGACACAGTGTGTCTCTGCTTTGGTGGTCCTGGAACCCTCAACAACTTTCAATACCACCAGTGATGGCATAGTTCTGCAAAGGTTGTCAGCACTGGCAACTGAGGGCATGGTTTTGCAGTGCCCCCACTCCTATTTGGATGGCCAATTTCAGGTGATGTTGGGGCTTTGTGTTTATTTATGTTGGGGCTATGTTTCCCACAGGGCTTTACTTTGTCCTTTTTGCTTTTTCACATGAAACTTGAGATGAAGATTGTCTATAGGGATTGAAGGAGATGTAATGTAGATGCCATTTAGTTGTTGCTTCTCTCCTCCATCAAAATCAGATGGAGCAATGGCTGTCTTGAAGAGGGGCTTGGATTCAGTAAAAAATCAGAGGACAAAAAGTCTCAGTTCATACAAAATGGAAGTTCTGTCAATAAGTGATTTGGTTGTTTAATAGTGTTTGTTCTACTCTAAAGCAGGCTGTGCTTCTCCAGAAGATGAAGGTTTAGAATCTGGGATGGTTATATCCTTGGTTCTATTACTGGAGGTTTCATTGGGATAAGATGCCTTTTACCAGCTTTGGGTGACATGCCAGCTACAATCCTGTCTAGGTAGCCTGAATGCAATTATGCATGAACTGGTAGCTTCTCACCTAGATTACTCCAATAGCTTGATATAGGGCCATCTTTGAAGACAGTCAAGAAACTTAATGTAGTGTAGAATGGAGCAGCAAAGCTGGTCAACTGAAACTGGCCATTCCAAACATTACGAGGGGGTATCGTAAAGTAATAATTAGCACCGGACATTATTATGGTATATTGATGAAATTTTGTCAGTGTCATCATCACCAAATTACTTTTTCTTTTCCCCAAAATGAAAAATCTGTTGCAGGGTCACCGATTTGACAACACAGATGACATAATTCATGAAGTGGAAGAGTGGTTTAAGGGGCAATCTGCAGACTTCTACAACAACGGTATTTGGAGGGTCAAGAAACGCTGGGAAAAATGTGTAAACCTGGATAATGACTACATAGAGATAAGTTAACAACTACAAATCAAAACAAACTTTGTCAATTTTTTTAAAGGTGATAATTAAAACTTTATGATACCCCCTCATACTCCAGTGCTAGATGAACCACAGATTTGTATTCAGTTTCTTGATATGAATCTCCCCCCCCCCCCAGGTTAGTGTTAAAATTAGAGTTAGTGTTAAAGCAGCATCTAAGAAGAACTTCTCCAATATGTTTCTTTTAGAGCATTCTTTCACGGGCTTCTCCATTTAGAAAAGAGGATGGTGAAGTGGGCAGCTATCGGACAAGATCTTTCTAGGTAATGAACTTACCACTACTATCCATGATAGTAGTGATCCAGGATACTATCCCTTGCTAGACACATTTTGACATCATTCTCACATCCTTCTCTTCCAGCAGGTATTTAATCTTTAATTGGTTGATTTTATTATCAGTTGTGTGTCTGGCTTTTTGTATCCTACCATTTTAATGCTGAAATGGCTGCATTATTGTTTTGGCTATTATATTATTGATTGCTTTTAGTTTTTATGACTGCAAACTGCCCCGAGGGGCAGCATATGCATTTAATAAATCAATAAAGACACTTTCAGTTGAATAAAATACTTTTAGCTACATAGAGATCTTGTGTTTCTGCTACTGCCACACACATGGAAATTGCATGCAACTGGGAAATCCAAAACAGCATATTTGATCCATCACATGTAAGTACACATTTAGTATTAGCCACTTGCAGAGAAACTGACATATGAAGGCAAATTATCTAGAGGAATGGCCAATTTTGACTCTTTCCACACTACAAAATTATAACAGTTGCCACTACCAATACGGACCCACTTCTTGCTGTAACACCTGCAACTAATTATTTTGGGCAGACACACTAGGCTGATTTCCTTAGGGTTACACAAGGTTACCATTTGTGTGTTTCAAATTAGTAATCATACAAAACAAGCTTTTTGTTTGCTTTTTATTCTTTTATTTATAGCCTTCTGATTATACAGCTTTTAATAAAATGTTTCCAAAAATGTTAAAGATATATTAGGGCTAAATTAGTTCAAATTGAATAAAACATAGTTTTAGCACATCATCATATAGACTACTCAAATAAATACAGCAATGACCAAACATTAGTAAAGAGTGGCAAATGGACCCAATACCAAGGCATACGTAAAATAGCAAAAACACAATCTAGGCATCTAGCTTTATTGACTCCAGGACTGAGAATGCATCTTTATATTCGTCAGTTTCTTCCAACTCTTTTTCATTTTCCTGAAATGAAACAAATTAGAAAAAAGATTACACTATTTTTAAAACTACAGAATTTCCCCTTACAACTACTGCGTACATAACCATCCTGTAAGGCAGGTGTAGGAATCAAGTGACCCTCTGGGTGTAATTGGATTGCAAATCCCAGCATTCATCAACATTAGCTAGGGCTACTAGGAGCTGCAGTTCAACAGCATCTGGAGGGCTGCATGATTCCACCCTTGCTTTTAATAAATGCTTCCTACCAAAAACAAATCTATTCTCTACTGAAGTGAAAATAAGCACCTTTTCTTCATTCAACAAGTTGTTATAATATAGTCTAAGCCTCACTCTACTGGTGGTTCACTAGAAGTGCTTCTAGACTGCTGTCAGACCAGTCCAGAGCCTCGGAATTTCTAGGGTTTGTTAGGAGAGAAAGGGTGCAAAGCACCCAGTTTGTGGATGGCATAGAAGCTTTTGTTTTGATTTCAGGCAAGAAATCACCCAAAAATAATTTCCAAGGTGCAATGTGACTAGGTTGAGCATTAACCAGGATGTCTCAGGCAATCTTAGGGGCTATAAGAGGAGAACGAATATAAATTGACACACTTGAGAGCAATTTGCAGGCAAAAACCCTTGAAACTGGCCACTTTTAGAGAGTACAGGGAGCTCTGGGGACACAAAAAGGTGGCTGGGGTTGCATGCCGCCCACACATTCACCACCACTAATATAAATCCTATGCCTTCTTTAACTATACTCCCAAAATACATGTATCATGAAAAATAGAGCCATGTGGAATTTTTCTGAACTTTTTGCTGGTAGTTTCTCCTATTCAAGGGAGTGTTTTGGAAGAAAGAATTGGGTTCAAAATAGTTGGAAGCAACAAGATAATACTTAAGAACTAGAATTCTGTTTTTAGGTGAATTCTTTGAGAGATCAATCCCTCTTCTAACATTGTTTAGATGTATTAGGAAGACACAAACTTTTGCCATTAAAATTTAACTTCCATCTGTAGGTGCCGATTACAAGTCACTGACAAATATGTTTGCATCCATGAAAATGAATGTACAAAAATAAAATTTCCCAACTTCATACAGCAAGAGAAAAATATAGGGTAAAAGTGCACAGCAGAAGAAAATGGTAATTCAACTCAAGAGATTTCTGGTAATATGAATTAGCTGGAACAATTTCAATCTGATCGCTCATGGGATGGATGACCTCTGCCTGGACCAGAGTGGGAGCAGAGATGGCTAAAATTGTTCTCAGCAGGTTTCATTCAGTACTCTCAATCGTGGTATTCTAGGCCCCGTGGCTAGGACAAATTTTGAAGAAAAAATTCTGCAGCATCCCAGAAGACAACCACATGGTTGTTGGCCTATGGTGTCTCAAACCTTTCATGTCATTTAACATCTATTGCAAACTGCTGGGAGATGTCTAATGCTCTGAAATGCACTCAGATAACCAGATAACACCCAACTCCATTTTTTGTTTGTATCCGATTCCAAGGAGACAAGGGAAAGTACCTCTTTATGCACCACAGAAAAAAATTATGGAATTCACTGTCACAAGATGATGGCCACCAATTTAAAATTATTTTTAAAATAGTCTAAATAAAATCAAAGAGGATAAGCCTATTAGTATTTCTAAGCAGTCATGACAAATGCTAGTTCACATTTAGGATCAGAAAAAGTATGCATCTAAATTGCAGCTGCAGGGGGACACCAGGAGCAGGAAGCACTATGGTGTTCACATCCTGCTTGTGGGCTTCCCAGCAGCATCTTATTAACCACTAGGGAAGCAGGACACTGGACTAGAGAGGTCTTTGGTTGGATTCAGGAGGACACTTCATGATGTTTTTTGGATATTCATTTCAGCACACTCGTGAGCTTAACCAATTATTTATGGCCTATTGGTGTTATCTGGTTTTTTAAAACATGTTTTAGTACAAATATTTATTTTAAAGATGAAAATGTTTCCTTTATGGTTGATGACTGAAATTAGATCATTAATCCACTCAAGTATTCCATAAAGAATGGAATATCAAGATAATGAAATAAACCAAATTAAAGTAGCGCCCTTTTTAATTCAGACATTTAAGAAATACATTATGACTGTCTTAATTTCATGTTATTAAATTGCTTGGGGGATTATTTGGAATAGACAGTACACAGCAGAAGTATTACAACAAAACAATACATTTCTCCTCAATATCCATCTAGGGCAGCTGAGTAGTAAAAGTTCAATTCAGACATCAGTATATCATGTATGTGACATTTCAATAATGTAAATTGTGGGTTTTCTGTTTTATTGTATTATTCAAATTAGTGTAATAAATAAATCACTTGTACAGTCTATCATTAATTGATTAGGCCAATAAACTATTATATATCAAGGCCCAGAATACATTTAATGGAGTATACTTTTGTTGTTTGTTGTTAACTGCTCTCAAGTCAAAGGAGAGTACATTCACCCAGTGTTAACTCCTCATGGCAATTTCTGACCATGGTAACAAGTTACACTGGCACTGTCAACTTATAGGTTCCTTTTTAACTCACTTTTGATACCAAACATCAGGCTTCAGGCGTACAGGCGCATAGAAGGGAAGCCGGGCACAGTTGATAAGCAAGTAAAATCACTGACTGTGCTTTTCTTTATTACAACTGTACCAGATTCACAAGGGATATACATAACTTTCTTCTTACACCCTTACAACATGGCTTTCGTTACAGCAACCATGTCATGGTAACAAAGCTCAGAAAGATGGATTAGCTCAAGGCTTCAGGACTGAGAGAGAATTCACACTTGGGTTTGCCCTGCCACGTCTGAAATGATTAGTTTTACATCTATATCAGCCAAAGAGCCATTTAAAAGTGCAAGTTTTAATTGGTTTAAACATATATTAAAGTTGTGGGTCTTTTTGCCAATCTTTTGTTGATTAATTGTGAGATATTTTTACATTTCTGTGGATGAAAATTTTGGTATGCTTTTTGGAGAGAAAGGCTGTTTCTGTTTGGATGTGTAATACAGGCCTGGGGAAGGTATAACCAGACCCTTTAATTAAAAAACAACAGTACAGTAACCTCCTGAAATCACTGAAATACCCTCCACTCTTAGAACCCCCTCAAATACCTCAATTTTCACTAGAGTCACTACCATAATAACAGCTGGAAGTGATGCAATGTCACTTCTGTCCATCATTTTGAGAGGGACTCAGAAGTAAAATGGAGGTAAGCTGGCACACAAGGAAGAAATGAGGCTTGAAGTCAGTTAAGGAAAGGATTGCCCACTCATGCTATAAAAGGAAGGTTTTTTTTTTTTAAAGGACTTTGGACGATGAGTGGCATATTTCAAAATTCTCATACCTTCTTTGGTGCTGGAGAAAGACATCTAAGCTGAAGTTTTGTTTATAAGGATATATCTATATCAGGGGGCGGCAACCTACAGCCCCCGGGCCGGTTTCGGCCCAGGCCCCCACGCTTACAGGGCCAGGCGGACCCCTGCCGCCGCAGCGCGTTTTGGTCGCCATGCGGCCGCGCGTGCTGCTACCACCATTTTGTTTTCCAAAATGGCAGCTGCGACGCATTTGCGCATGCGTAGGAGTACTGCGCATGCGCAAACGTGCCACGGCCACCATTTTGTTTTCCAAAATGGCGGCTGCGACATGCATGGCGGCGGCGGCGGCGGCAGTGCGCGCGGGGGGGGGTTGACTTCAGGGGATCAGCCCCCCACTCAAAAAGGTTGCTTACCCCTGATCTATATCTATACCTACAGACTGATATTTTGTGTTTCAACTTGATAAAAGTAAAATTAAGGGTTGAGCATCTTTTATCTGAAATGCTTAGGACCCGAAATGTTCCGTATTTTGAATTTTGGAATACCTGTATTTGCATATGCATAATGAGACATAATGAGGCTAGAGAAAGACTGAAGATCTGTGAAATGGCAGAAGGTATGGATTCATGTCATTTCACAGATCCTTGCATCTCTCTCCAGACTCGCAAATACAGTACAGGTTTATAATATGCTACTTGTGCTGTTTTTCAATATATTTTGGGTTTTGGAATACTTTGGATTTCAGAATTTCAAGTAAGAGACACTCAAGCTATAGTCACTTGACAGCCCCATAGATTTTTTTTCTTCAATACTTACTAATAGCTGAGCAAGATCGGCACGTGCAGCTTCTAATCTGCGCTGGCAATCTGGAATCATCATTCGAGATTCTTGCAAGACCTCAGTCTGCAAAATGGAAGCTCATGAAGTACACAAACTCCTCAGCACTAAAACACAACTTCACTCTTTACATTAGCTGTTTAAAAAATCATGCCTGCACACTGGAGTGTATGCTCATACATACAGAAGAATATTATTTTATTAAAGACACAGTACCTGAGAATCCTTGTCTGATAACCAAACCAAGAACTGTTAAAAAGCTTCCCATGAAATATTTGTTTTTAAAAAACTATTTAATATAAACTATTTCCCCTGCTGTCACAAACAGCTTCGTCCAAAATGGGATCAGCTGGTTATATAAATATCTCCTGCATCTTTTGGGTAATAAATAAAAACAGTGTTCAGATAATACCACACAGAGATAATTACTGCATGAAAAAAGTTATTGAGTTATTGATCACATTGTATGCTCACTGCAGGAGGTTCTGACTAAAAGAGAAAGGTAAAGAAAAATAAAAAGCAAGGACCAGCAGGCTCATATTTTTGATGCTCATCATGCATAAAAAGTTATTACTCATCCCTGGGCTTCATTTTAGGAGACAGATTATTCTCACCATGCTTTTTGAACAAAATTACCGATCTGGCACCCCACTGGATTTGAACATCTTGCATACATCTTCAGAAGACAATTATGTAATTGCACACAAACTCATCCTATTTTATTTCATGGAATATTTTAGCACACAAATTCACACAATGAAAAGATGGTGTAAACAGCTGATTTCAGAATACATCCAGCCAGGACAGAAATGAAAATCAATTAGCTAATCTGTTAAGCATGAAGATTCTTACTGAAATGATAATACATTCAACTATTAAAAAGATTTAGTGTGCACAACTGCAAGTGCCTATAGCCATGAAAACAATGTGGTCTGGGTATGACCGTCAAGTAGGCAGAGTAACAAGTCCTACACACAGCGAACATCTGAATGCATTAAGACAAAGCACTCATTCCTACCACCAGAAACTCCCACTTTGAATGCTTATTTTTTAATATTGTTGTTGCTTCTCTCATTCTACAATGCAATGTCAGTACTACAAGCAATCAGAATTATTTCTTACAAATTACTAGAACAGTGTTTTGCGAACAATGGTCCAAATCACACTGCAGGAATAATCAAGTTTGACACTGCTTTAACTGCCCTGGCTCAGTGCTAGGGATTTCTGGGAACTGTAGTTTTGTGAGACGTTTAGCCTTCTCTATCAGAGAAATCTGGTGACACAATGAACTACAGTTTCCAGGATTCCCTAGCACTGAGCCAGGGTAGGTAAAGCAATCTCAAACTGGATTATTTCTGCAGTGTGTTTTGGACCAATGTCACAATGAGCTTCCACCTAAAGTAAAAAGCAAACTTTTCAATCCTGCATGAAACTATAGGGAAAACAAGGCATGCATAAGAAATCCACCATCAGAATCACATAATGTACTTTTCTCTATTTTTCTTCCCCTTCCCACCAAAGGGCAGCTCCACACAGCAGCTTTCAAAAAAGGAAGAAAGAGCAGTAGAGGAAGTCTTTGTCCCCACACTATTTTTTTCAGCTCTGTCTCCTCCATACCAGCTATTAGCTCTCTTAGGAAAAGTTGGCCATGTTTTCCCCAACACAGCTAATAGCAAGAAGGGTTAGAAGTGGAAAAAAGACATGAGGAGTGGGTTAACCACTCCAACTCAGTCTTATCAGTATAAGGTTACATTCCTTCACTTATACACACATGCTTCATATGGGACTTCCTTATCCTGCAACCTCTGCATCATACTTAGTATAGCTCTGTAACAATACAGAGACAGATAATTCCTGGTGGTTTGCCCATGCCATCTCAACTAAAGACCAAGGCAAATGACATAAGACCATCTAACAGAAATGAGGTGGAGGGCCATATTCTCCACCAGCCTGATACATAGGATTATAAGCTATACAACTTTATCAAAAATCTCAATTCTACTTCAATGTGGGAAATTGAAGTCCATTTGTCAATACATACCATGCACTTCAAATCTTTTCCTCCCTGGTATAATACCCAAGGAGGGAAACACAAACTACAAATGAAATGCAGAAGGAACAGCATTATACCTCCAAGTACAAACCATACAGTTGGCCCTCCATCTATGGATTCCTTATCTATGGATGCAAAGCATCCACAACTGGAAAATATTAAAAAATATTATAAATTCTGAAAAACAAACCATGTTCTTGCCATTTTATATAAGGGACGCCATTTTATTATCCACTGTATTTATTGGGACTTGAATATCCATGGATTTTGGTATGCGTGTGTGTGTGTTGGAACCAAACCCCAGTGAGTACCAAGGGCCCACTGTATATATAACTCTTTCCCTTATCCTATGCTATTTCCTAATGCATTGTACTCTTTCAAAGTGAGGGAATAATTTCTTGTATAATTTTCATACACTTTGCCTTTGTAGGCCTCACCAATGAGAGAAACATCAAGGGCAGGAGGAGTCAGATTGCCATAGTTCTAAATGTAAATGTTTCTCGACAGGTTGAAAATTCTCTTTTAACAGTATGGCAACTATTTCTGTTGAAACAGCAATTTAGGTAAATAATCTGAACAGACATGTAAAGCATATTAATAGAGCTTGGTCATTTTCACCTGACAAAGTTATCCAACTTTATTTAAGTTTCGCAAATAAGAACTAATGTGGAGAATGATGGTAGCTTGTCAAAGGTGATGGTACAAGTGGGATCTGAATCCAGTCTTCTTCACTAGATGATTCTGGCAAGGTGCACTGGGTTTTTGGTCAATTTGATGCTTCATCATCTAGTGCTCCAAAAAACAGAACAGAACAAAACAAAACAAAACAAAACAAAACACCACATTTACTAACTGGCCTCTCTTAGGTGTTTTATTATCGCCTTAAGATTTTTTCCCCCTTTTCCCCCACTTTCCCTGATAAAAATTTTAAGAAGTGCAAATATTCCAAAAACACCACTGAGAAGGATTACTAACAGTAAGTCCCCTACTTCTCATATTGAGCTATTAGTTCTTTTGTTTCTACTTTGCTGGGGCACACATCTATTAACTGAGAACAGTTAAAATAGGTTAACTTTAATTTTTTTTTGAAGAGAAGAGCTGGGGTGATATTCTTATGGAAGGTGGGGAAATGATTTTACTTGACACATTATTTTCTAAATTCCTTTCTCACACTCACTGTCATTCAGGACTGTTAAGAGTACGGTACATAGAATCACAGAGTTGGAAGAGACCACAAGGGCCATCCAGTCCAACCCCCTGCCATGCAGGAACTCCCAATCAAAGCATCCCTGACAGATGGCCATCCAGCCTCTGCTTAAAGACCTCCAAGGAAAGAGACTCCACTACTCTCCGAGGGAGTGTGTTCCACTGTCGAACCGCCCTTACTGTCAGGATGTTCCCCTAATGTTGAGGTGGAATTTCTTTTCCTGGAGCTTACATCCATTGTTTCGGGTCCTAGTCTCTGGAGCAGCAGAAAACAAGCTTGTTCCCTCCTCAATATGACATCCCTTCAAATATTTAAACACGGCTATCATATCACCTCTTAACCTTCTCTTCTCCAGGCTAAACATTTCCAGCTCCCTAAGTCGTTCCTTATAGGGCTTAGTTTCCAGACCGTTCACCATTTTAGTTGCCCTCCTTTGGACACGCTCCAGTTTCTCCACATCCGTTTTGAATTGTGGTGCCCAGAACTGGACACAGTATTCCAGGTGAGGCCTGACCAAAGCAGAATAGAGTGGCACTATTACTTCTCTTGATCTAGACACTATACTTCTACTGATGCAGCCTAAAATTGCATTGGTCTTTTTAGCTGCTGCATCGCACTGTTGACTCATGTTCAACTTGTGGTCCACCTGGATTCCTAGTTCCCTTTCACACGTAGTCTCATTCAGCCAGGTGTCCCCCATCGTATATCTGTGCTTTTCGTTTTTCCGTCTTAAGTGCAGTACCTTACATTTCTGTGTTGAATTTCATTTTGTTAGCTTTGGCCCAGCTTTCTAGTCTGTTCAAGTCATTTTGAATTTTGATCCTGTCTTCTGGGGTATTAACTACTCCTCCTAATTTGGTGTTGTCTGCATATTTGATAACTATGCCCCCAATACCGTAATCCAAGTCATTAATAAAGATATTGAAGAGCACTGGGCCCAGGACAGAGCCCTGTGGCACCCCACTGGTCGCTTCTTTCCAGGTTGAAAAGGAGCCATTGTTGAGCACCCTTTGTGTTCGGCCAGTCAACCAATTACAAATCCATGTAACAGTTACTTTGTCTAGCCCACGTTTTACCAGCTTGTTTGCAAGAATGTCATGGGGAACCTTGTCAAAGGCCTTACTGAAATCAAGATATACTATATCCACAGCATTCCCTTCATCTACCAAGCAGTTAATTTTATAAAAATAATAATAATCAGATTTGTCTGGAATGACCTGTTTCTCTGAAACCCATGTTGACTTTTTGTGATTATAAAATTACCTTCCAGATGTTCACAGACTCTCTGTTTAATGATCTGCTCCAGAATCTTTCCCGGTATTGATGTCAGACTAACTGGACGATAATTGTTGGGATCCTCTTTTTTCCCCTTTTGTAGATGGGGACAACATTTGCCCTCCTCCAGTCTGCAGGGACTTCTCCTGTTTTCCAGGAGTTCTCAAAGATTATTGCCAATGGTTCCGATATTACGTTTGCCAGTTCTTTTAATACCCATGGATGTAATTCATCTCGTCCTGGAGACTTATATTCATTTAGATTAACCAGGTATTCCTGTACTATCTCTTTACTTATTCTGTGCTGAAATTCTCCTATTCTGTCCTCTGCTCCATTATCCTCAGGTAGAGCACCCTTTGCCTTTTCTGAGAAGACTGAAGCAAAGAAGGTGTTGAGTAATTCTGCCTTTTCTCTGTCCCGTTAACTTTTTGCCATCTTCTCCACACAATGGCCCTACCATTTCCTTCTTCCTTTTGCTGCTGACATACCCAAAAAAGCCCTTTTTATTGTTCTTAACCTCTCTAGCAAGCTTGAGTTCATTCTGCGCTTTAGCTTTTCTGACTTTACCCCTACACTTGCTAGCTATTTGTTTGAATTCCTCTTTGGTGATTTCCCCATTTTTCCATTTCTTATACATGTTCCGTTTAAAACTTAGTTCAGTTGCAAGTTCCTTAGTCATCCATCCTGGTTTCTTAAGACACCTCCCATTTTTCCTCCTCATTGGAACGGTTTCAAATTGTGCCTTCAGTATCTCCCTTTTGAGAAACTCCCATCTGTCTTGAACTCTTCTCTTTTAGTATTCCTGTCCATGGGATTACCCCCAGTATTTCTCTAAGTTTAGTAAAACCGGCTTTCCTAAAGTCTAGAATGCGTGTCTGACTATGCCTGGTTTCTCCTTTCCACTGTATAATAAACTCCAGGAGGACATGATTACTCCCACCTATGGATCCAACCACTTGCATCCCATTAACTAAGTCTTCCCTGTTAGTTAGGATCAGATCCAAAATAGCTGACTCCCTTGTTGCCTCTTCCACCTTTTGGACAATGAAATTGTCTTCAAGGCAAGTGAGGAATTTGCTAGACCTTGAGGATATAGCTGAGTTTGACTTCCAGCAAATATCAGGATAGTTGAAGTCACCCATCATTACTATATTTCTCCTTTCTGAGTGTGTGGTCATTTGTTCTAGAAAGGCATTATCCAATTTTTCTGCCTGAGTCGGGGGTCTGTAGTAGACTCCCACACTAACATCCCTGTTGTTTCCCCTCCCCTTTAATTTTTATCCAAATGCTCTCCACCTGGCTTCCAGGATTGATGTCCTGGATTTCTTCACTGGTGTAAATATCCCTGACATATAATGCTATTCCTCCTCCTTTCCTGTTTGGCCTGTTTCTCTTGAAAAGGTTATACCCCTGTATTTCTACATTCCATTCATGAGACTCATCCCACCAGGTTTCAGTGATGCCTATTATATCATATTTGCTTTGTTGTGCTAGGAACAAGGAATGCATTAATTTATTTTATTTATATTCTTTCTTTGTCCGAATATAGTACCCTAAGCGATTCACAAAATACAGTTAAAAGAATGGATAATACACAAGATGGGTAATTTAAAATATCATATCAAATGGGTTATACAAATATACTAAATGTTTTGAGTGCTGGCTGGAATGCAAGGATCTGGGTGGAACGCAAGAATCAAGACAATGGGGAGGAAGATTCACTTAGAGTCACCATAAGTAGGAAACAACTTGAAGGCACACAACAACCAGACCTACCTTCTGTGATTAAATATTGTATATACTCGACTGTAAGTTGACCTCACGTATACGTCAAAAGAAGGTTTGGGGGACAAAATGATGGATTTTGATATAACCCATGGATAAGTCATGGGTGAAATTTAGGGGCATACAATAAAGGATCTAAAGGATGAAGCAAAGGAAGACAATGCCAAAAAACATACAGCATTCCAGCAGGCATAACTGCACCAGCACAAAGGAGCCCATTCGCCTTTAGTGGGTAATAAAAGGCCACAACTTTATTTATCTATACAGGGGTAATAAATCACAGTTTGACAGCCATAAATCAATCACATTGTTTGTATCCCTCTGACATATGTGTACACACATGGCATAATTCATGCTGTAAATCAAACCATAAATAATGTGATAAATCTTGCCATAAATCAATCATATGTCAGTAATTTAGATCATAAAAAAGTGATAAATCATGTTGTAAATCCTAAGTCAACACTTGATAACAATCATAATGATTAATAAGGCCACAAATCACAAGCTGTCACCATAAATCAATCATCCATCATAAATCACCACATATTGATAAATCAACTATCCCCCCCATAAGGCATAACTACTTTAAGTAGGTGTCTAGATGCCCCTATCCAAGTTGTGACAAAGCAGTGAATAGCAAAAATCACAAAACTAAAAGTTAGCCTTGAAAGAATAACACACATGCATTGTACATATTGATTACACCTAAAACAACTAACCAACACCGCACAATGATAACTAAGACCACATTTCCTCAGGGAGGGCGAAAAACCCATGCTCCAATAGCACCGGGAAAATTCCCTCCCGGCCCCCGAAGGCGACCAACAAAAGCCTGAGAGTAAGGTAATGAAAAATACTAAGCCAAGGATGGGTGGGCTGGGCCTCTCAGCTGCCCAGCTCATAATGGCCACAGCCACATGGCAGGGGCCTTAAATAAGCCCCAAATCTCACCCCAAATCTTGAGGGACTTTGTAGTCCCGCGAGCTTATGTGGGCTGCTGGGAGATCTCGTGAGATCCCCGATTGGCTGGGAGCCACAGGAAGGGCAGGACTTCCTATGGCCCTGACTAATCATGGTGCCGGCTTCCCAACATGGCCAGTGCAACTAGAGACCCCTCCTGATGCATCCGGAGGGGGAGGTGTGTATTGGCACAAAGACGCCTGTTTGCCTTGTCAATAATTGAGATCATAAATCAAGCTATAAATCATATCATAAATTATTCATAGGTCAACACTTGACAACAATCATATCACAATCTGTCACAAAAAAAATCAATCATCCATTGTAAATCACCATATATTGATAACTCAGCTATCCTTTATCAACAGGGAAGGAGTCCCTGTCCTGCCACAGGAGAGGGCCAGCCTAACTTGGCATCCCCTCCACCCCTCAATCCCCCCAGTGACTCGCTTAAGGTGAAAAACAATGGAGTCCAAATACAGATCACAGCCTGCAGGAGACAGATGAACCCCATCGCCCCTGTACAGATGTGGCAATTCAAACCTAATTTGATCATGTTTAGCAGATGAAGCCCCCATGGAGTCCAACCTTTTTAAGTCACCCCTATTCACCCAGCGATGATCCACACTGACAGCGGATTCACTCATTGCTCCAGGCCAGGCTTGTCATAGCAGGAGCTTAGTCCACGGCAACATTGTGTCCGGTAAAATTGGTTGTACTTCCTGGAAATCTGCGATGGTTGTTTTGGCTAGCTGGAGTCCCGGGGTCTTGGCCAAATCATTCTTGCCCAGATGAATCAGAAGTATATGAGGATGTGCAAGAGAGTAGCAGCCAGCTCAAGAACGCGTGGGACAAGGGCATAGCATCCCTTGCCACCCAAACCAGCGAATATGCATCGATTGCTCCAGACCAAGATCCTGACTTTTATCTGACTGCACGGCATGCTGCTCAGCCCAAAAAACCAAGCTCAGCCCAAAAAACAATCCAGATGTCGCCACGATATTCACCTGATCAACAAAAAACAACACATTAGAGCACTGGGGAGCTGGCGCTCAGATTCCCAGTGCCGGACGCCTGGAGCCCCCTGGCCTGAGGGCAAATGTAAGACATAAAGGCGCCAGAGCACCAACGCCCAATGAGCCACACCTTATCACTGGTCAGGCCATGAGATGCAGCAACTGTGGCGGCTCCAATCCGGAAAAAATGAGTGGAAAAGTGTGCCACTGGGAGGCCTACATGCTTCAGTGCCTCCCACAGCACCGCCCTGAATTGGAATTGTGTTAGAAAGAGGCCTGAGGAATGGAGAAACAGATAACCGGGAAATGGTGGCCGCAATCCCAGATAATCCGTTGAAGTTTTTACAGGACACATCTAGCCTATAGGGGCCAAGACAGGATTACGGTTTGACCTTTGGTCATCTGATCCATCTTTGAATGCCTGAAGTGTATCTGAAAGTCCTGCTCCGAAACCAGCACATCCGAGACCAGCAAGGCCCTCTCTGAAGCATCTGAGTGGGAGCTAGGGATGAGCTTGCTAATCCTGGTTGGAGCAAAGAAGGCCAATGTGAAGGCCGCCCGGAACAGGGTGACTTCGTCAGGTGAGCAGCAGACCACTTGGAGGGAGCGCAAAATCTGAGGAAGAACTAAGTCAGAAACAGGCATACGAGTACCACTCGGAGCTCTCTTGCCTATCCCTCCAAGGCCCTCCTGACCCGAAAAATCTACTGTGGGGTCAGGAAACCCCCCTGCCTGGGAGTAAAATGCCAGAGCTGCCAGCGTTCCCCTGATGGTAACTGGCGACAAGCTACCCTATCTAAGATGAACCGCAAAGCCAAGGGCCACACAACAATCTCACCCACAAGAAATTGTCTAAAAGCATGCAGTGACAACTGGTATAACTTGCGTATAGAAGGTGCTATGGAACGAAGAATAGCCTGTTCAATCTCTATCCACTAAGTTTCCACAGATGAGTTGGTATCGTCAAGGGCTGGGCTGATGCTTCCAGTGCAAGCTCCCGAAACCTGTTGAACTGAAAACGCGAGAGGGCATCTGCCAGGGGATTCAGTAATCCAGGAACATGTCATGTCTGGAACAGCACATTATGCCTTAAACTTTGGAGCCCAATGGACCGGACCAGACACATTACCCTTGGGGATTTGGAGCTCTGGGAATTGATGACCTGCACAACCACTTGGTTGTCACACCAAAACCAGACGGTTTTATGAGAACATTGTTTTGCCCAGAGGTGAGCTGCTACCACAATAGGAAACAGCCCCAGGAAGGTAAGATCCCTTGTCACTCCCGTACTCACCCAGCTCTGAGGCCAACTGCCCATTCCAGTAAACTCCAAAGCTGTGAGCTCCAGCCCACTGCCCATTCCAGTACACTCCAAAACTGGGAGCTCCAGATGCATCACAATGAACCTGCAAATCCGCCTTAAGAAGCATCTCACTCCTCCAGAATTAAACTCCTTCAGAAAGGAGTCCTATACCCTCAGGTCCTCCCAAATCCCACTACTGATCCGTATGTGATGATGTGGGAAAGAGACCCCCCCCCCTTCATGGCCTGGTGTAAATGAGCACTAAATGCCCGCCCCAGTATCACCACTTTGCAAGCAAAATTTAGGAAGCCCGTCAAAGATTGAAAGTCATGTAGTGTGGCTTTTGGCTTACCTCCCAAAGAACTTACCTGTTGCCTCAATAAGCCCAATTTTTCCTGAGGGAGGTAATACACACCCTTGATTGTAACCAGCTCAATACCCAGGAACATGATATGAGTGGTGGGACCTTCAGTCTTTTCCATAGCACCCAGGTCGTCCATCAGGACCTTGAAAGCCCATAACATGTCCCCACACACTGATGTGATGGGTCCACCAGCAAACAGGAAGTCATCCAGGTAATGGGTGATTGCAACATTACCTGACATCTTTATGGCACACCATTGAAGGAAGGTACTACATTTCTCGAAAGCCGAGCAAGAAATCGAATAGCCCATCGGCATCGCCTTGTCAAAGTAGTACATCCCTTCAAACTGGAAACCCAGCAAATCAAAATCCTCCAGGTGAACTGGAAGCAGCCTGAAACCCAATTTTATGTCACACTTAGCCAGAACTCCTGTACCAAGGGCCCTCACCATCTGGACCACTAAATTGAAGGATTCATACTTCACAGATGCAAGTGCTGGGTTGACAGCATCATTGACCAACTCACCCTTGGAATAGGATAGGTTGTGGATCAAGCGGTACTGGCCTGGCACCTTCTTTGATACCACACCCAAGGTAATAGTTGCAAAATCGGCACTGGCAACTCACTGTGACGGCCAGATATCCTACCCGCCACCAACTCCTTTGTCAGCTTGTCCCTCATCACCCCGGTAACTCCCTTACTGATCTTGCATTAGGTGCAAAGCAAAAAACCCTCATTAGGTGCAAAGCAAATATGGAATGTGGAAATCATATGTGAAACCATGGAGTAGGTATTATGCACACTTAGGATAAATCGGCAACCAAGCGGCTAAAGTATTCAACTTCATGGGCTATGGGGCCTTTGCCTCTGGTGGAGGCACTTTGAGAGACGGCGCCATTCCCAGCTTGCTTACCTTTAAAGCATGAAGAACTGGGGTGACTCCCACCGCAGGTGCCACAACAATGACTGAACTTACCTGCATTGAACTTCCAGCAGACATCCAATATTCTCTTCTCACCCATGGCTTGCCTTGCATACTGCCCTCTCGGCTGACTGACCATCGGCACAAAGCCATTGTCACACCAGCTTGAAAGGGAGGCTCCAACCATCATATCAGCCCACAAATCAGCCTGTAAGTCGTGCTACGAGATAGAATAATCTAGGGCGGCACGCATCCGGAACTGTTCATCGTATTGTAGCCACGCAGACCCGCGAGAATTGACGTGACAATTAGTATAGGCCTTTATGGTTATCTCCTGGTATTTGGATAATTTGGGGGCCCTGTCTTCTTGCTTTTCCTCATTTATAACCCTATAGATAGTAAACCCCATCATCCAATTTACAAAATTCCTTTCAAGCTTAGGGTGCTTGTGAGACTCAAACTCGTTAGAGAGACTAAATACAATCCCATCCTTTACCATCTCCCTAGGCTCAAGATCTCTGAAGTTCAATGAGAAAAGATCAATGTACTCACCCTTCAATATGTGCTCTCGCGTCGTGATAGGGAGATGTGCACCCAGAGGGGTGGACATGCGCCCATAGGGGTTACAGTCCACCGACCTCTCCACCACACGCTGAGATGTGGCACCTGCCTCCGAGACTTTGGGGACAGTACTTACCTTATCTACAGGCAACTGCTCGACCACACCTGATAACGCCTGAGCTTGAGACGCCCCAGAAGCCAACACTGCCAATTCAGACCCCTCACTCTCAACAGCATCCCTGGCTTGACTTGATGCTGCTGAGGGTTTACTCACAACTCCTATATCCTGGTTGGCCAGCCCACCCATCTGGATGCCGGGTGCCCATACCACCATCGGCCAGGACCCAGAAGCAATAGATGAATTAGATATAGCTGAGCTGGCTGCCTGATGTCAGGTGGAGTTTCTGACATCACCATTTGACCCGCCGATGGGTCTGATCTGATAGGGGCTTGGTCACTCTGCATCTGGGTGAGAATAGACCTCCCTGCCCCATCGTCCATCACTGCCAGTCTGCGAGCCTGGCCTGGGGCCAACATCTGCTGCATGAACTCATATAAGTCAGCCACTGTAGGCTGTGTTAATGGAGAGGGGGCTGCGCACTGCTGTGTCAGACCCATAGCCCCCTTCATGAGCTGTAGAACATCCGCTAAGGTCGGCTGACCACTCTCAATAACTGCATCTGCCACTGAGGGCAGCATTGAAAGGACAGCAGAGGATGGTCCAGGTGAGGGTACTTCCTCCACCTGTGCCAAAGGCAATACCACCTCTTGAGTGCTGCTTGGGGCTTCTGAGTGCACAGGTGCAGGTGCTGCCACTCCCGCACCACCACTCTGTGGCTCCTTCTGAGCACACACCACCTGACCAATTTTTTCACATGTAGACATGAATGCTGCCAAACCCAAAAGATTAAAACATAGCTAAAAATTCACAATATAATAAAATTAAAATATGTTCACAATTCACAGTAATATACAAAACATATAGAAAAGAGTAGCTGTGATGAGGAAGTTTCACAGTTAGCAAGATCCAAAATAAATAAACAAATAAATAAATAAAGTACAATAGAACCAACCAGAAACAGCAACATTCTCACATGTGTTGCTCTCCTTATACCATAAAAACCATGGGAACTGTATCTAAGGCAAATCACTCCCTACATAAAATACAATTTGTGGGCAGAAATAACATCTATTTCAGCACCAACATCAGGGTGTTTCACCTGATGCTTTTATGCTCAACTAATAGTATTTCTACAATATACTATGTAGATAATCCTTTTAACAGCAAAAGCCATGATGTACATTTTAAACTGAGAGCCAGAATGGTATAGTGCTTTGAGCACTAAACTACAACTCTGGAGACTCAGCTAAGGAACCGCCCTGGGTGACCTTGGGCAAATCACATACTCTTTGCCTTAGAGAATTGGAAATGACTTGAAGTCACACAACAGCAAACATTCTAGCCTATAGGCTACAGAGTGAAAGCTTAACTCTTTTCTCTAGGGGCTCAGTTTGGAGACTTCCAGAGTAGTGATTAATAAACTTTAGTTTGTATATTCAACCAAAACCACAGATAATTAACAAATCCAATCATCCAGTGAAGCTGGAATACTAGAGAATTTTAGTCTGTGAGGATAAGCTA
Source organism: Phrynosoma blainvillii (assembly GCA_026167975.1). Taxonomy (NCBI): domain Eukaryota; kingdom Metazoa; phylum Chordata; class Lepidosauria; order Squamata; family Phrynosomatidae; genus Phrynosoma; species Phrynosoma blainvillii. The sequence continues at coordinate 51,396,558 of JANUYF010000002.1, read as the reverse complement.
GCATGTTGGTGTTTTTTTGTTTGTTAAATGCCTTCGCGTCAGTCTCGATCCATGGCGAGCCTATGGATGAGACATCTCCAGGTTTCCCCTGTCCTCTACTGCTCTGCCCAGCTCCCGCAAATTCTTATTCATGGTCTCTTTAATAAAGTCCATCCATCTAGCATGTGGCCTTCCTCTCTTTTTACTTCCCTCCACCTTTCCTAACATTATTGTCTTTTCCAACAATTCATGTCTTCTCATGATGTGTCCAAAGTATGACAGTCTAAGTCTTGTCATCTTGGATTCTAGAGATATCTCTGGCTTGATCTGCTCTAGGACCCACTTGTTTGTCCTTTTGGCTGTCCATAGCAGCTGCAGTCTCTTGTGGATGGGGAATGTATATTGATTGCTTCCAATCTGTTGGCCATCGTTCTGTTTTCCATAGCTGTTGATATATGTTGGTTAACACTAGAGTTGGCTCTGTCAGTGTGGATTGCAACAGTTCTATTGGTATATTATCTGTTCCTGGAGTCTTTTTCGCCCCCATTTCTTTTACTGCAGCTTCCACCTCAGTTTTTAGAATTGGGGATTCATCTTCATATGGCTCTTCTCTCCATGTGTCCTTCATTTTGTCATCTTTTGTATAGTTGTTCTGTGTATTGTATCCAACATCTTTTTACTCCCTCCTGGTCTTGAATTATATTATTTTTATTGTCATAGAGCAGGGGTCAGCAAGATTTACAGACCTGGGGCCAGTCCACTGGTCCTGGGGTCTTCTGCCGGGCTGGGGGGGGGGGAATGGCGGCGCGCGCGCACGCACGCTCACTCACGCATGCGCAGTACTTCCGGAGTGCGCGAGCGAGTCGTGGCCGCCATTTTGGCAAACAAAATGGTGGCCGTGACGCGCGGACACGTGCATGGCAGCACAAACCGGTCCAGAGGCCTCGGGGGGGGGGCGCACCCGGCCCCCGGGCCATAGGTTGCCGACCCCTGTCATAGAGCATTCCGGTCCTTGGTTTGAACTTTTCTTTGATTTCTCGAATCTTGTGGAATAGGTCTCTCATTCTTCCCTTTTTGTTGTTGTCTTCTATTTCTCTACAGTTGTCGTTGTAGTAATTTTCCTTATCTTTGCACACTAGCCATTGTACTGTTGCATTCATGTTTTAGTTCACTGCTATCTGCTTTTTGTTTTGTTTCTCTTCTTTCCTTTACTGCTTGTAGCATTTTTATCTGTCCTCCATGGTTTTTTCACTTTCCTTTTGTCTGTTGGAAGTGTCTTTATGCCATCTTCTTTTATTATGTCCCTGGCTTCAGACCAAAGCTCTTCCTGTTCACGATCTATTACACTTAGCACTGCAAATCTGTTCCTTATATTGTCAATGAATTCTGTGGAAATGGTGTTTAAGTCATATTTTGGTATGGTGACTGGTTTTGTTCTCTTCTTGAGTTTTACTTTTATTTTTGAAATGAGTTTCATTTTTGAAATGTTGGTGTATGCTGGCTAATTATTTTTGCTGTTCTGTGGATTATTTATTATGAATTGTTGACCTGACAGTAGGCTAAGCTTTGGCTTGTCTCTTACCTGAGAAGCCAGAAAAAAAATCTATGGCTATTCTAGGGTCATCTAACATGTCAAGAAAGAAGCAAGGAACATAGTCTGCTCCTGTCAAGGCCACATGGAGCAAAAGCCTTAGCCTATTGAGGCATTTCTGGCATGAATGGGTGAAGAACCATGGCTTACTGTGACATTTGAACTCAACCAATATACATATACAAGACTATAAAGTAATTTTTGTTCTTTTGGACTATAATAGATGCATTTAAAATCAAATAATTTATTTTAGAGGGCAGAAATCTTGGGATTACTACAAGATCTTTCAGGTAAAAATGTGGACATCAATAACATAACCATAAGCTAGGGGATTCCTTACCTGCTTTTTTATTGAATAGTCATCAGGATCTTCAGTTTTCATTTTTTCAATCTTTTCTTCTTGCTGTTTTGCTTCCTTTTCATACATAACCTTTTCCTTTGCCAAGCTGCACAGAAAAAGGTTGAATAATTTTTTGTTATTAAAACAAAGTTTTACTAACTGAAAAATTATGCATGGAACAACTTCAAAATAAAACAGCTACTCCATGTGCATCACTTACATTATCTGAATTTAAAAATGTTTTACTATTCATTAGATCTTATGTTGAGTAGTATTATACATAGTTGGGGAGCCAAAGATATTTTCAGGCTAAATAAGTCTCAGACCAGCAGAAATTTGGCAGCTCACTTTATGAAAAGCTGACCACCCCACTGAATCATGAACTGTTTTTGAATCAGTTCTAGGGGGAAAAGGCTGCTACACTGCATGGAGAGGTCTGTTTAATAAAAGCCTAAAGCCCACTTCGGCATACAGAACTAGATCTTTATCATCTTCCTCTGTGGTGTTTCTGAGTCCTATATACCCTAGATTAGAGAGTAGAATTGTAGAATGCTTTAAAGTATCTAGCATCTAAGACAAAGTAAATGCAAATAGATAGTGCTCAGCAATCTTGTTTGCTCCAATTTTGATTGCACTCAGCCTGTGGCAGGGAAGACTACAGACTGATTCAACTATCCATGGCTTGAAAATATTTTTTTTTTAAATCTAAAAAAGCAAACCTTGATTTTACCATTTTATATAAGGGACACCATTTTACTGCACCAATGTATATAACAGGACTTGAGCATCCATGGATTTTGGTACCCATGGGAGAGGGGAGGTCCTGGAAGCTAACTCCAGCAGATACAGAGGGCCCACTGTATTTAGTTATTCATTAAAACATTTCTCTATTGTCTCTCAACCCACCAGGGCCCTGAAAGCAATGTAAAACAATTAAACATTTAAAAGATTAAATGTGCAAATAAAACATTTAAAAACAGAATAGACTCCTTAAATAGTTTTAAAACCACAGAAAGCTAAAATAGCCAAAGAAGACATCCCTGTTTTAAGGACTGAAGTCTATGAAAACAATGCAGTCTTAGGGCCTTTGCAGACTGCTAGAAATAGTGTAAATTGAGTCCACTTTAACTGCCCTGGCTCAGTGCTAGGGAATCATGGGAATTGTATATTTTTCTGAAACATTGAGCCTTCTCTGTCAGAGAGTTCTGGTGCCACAATAAACTACAGCTCCCATGATTCCCTAGCACTGAGTCAGGGCAGTTAAAGTGGATTCAATTTGCACTATTTCTTGCAGTCTGCAAAGGCCTTTAGTAGTCTGGCAGAAATTCAAAGAGACTTCTCTTGGCAGGGAGGTCCACAGCTAGACTGCTACAACAGAGAAAGCCCCTTGACATGTACCCATCAACCTATTCTCATAGGGAGGTGGGGTACACAGCAAACTCTCTCTTGAGATCTCAGATATGGACCATGTTCATATGGGGGAGACATTCTTTCTCACGTGTTCAGCGGAAGCTGAAGCCATTTAGGCTTTGAAGGTCAAAACCAGCAGCCTGAATGCAGTTCAGAAGCAAGGTGGAAGCAGTGCAGTTCTTGTAAGATATATGGTTTCTAACACACACATTAGCTGTAGCTTCTGAACACCTTCCGAGGGTATATTTCAACTATGCTGGTGAACCTTCATGCTCAGGTAAGAATGGCCAAAATGTACTTTCTATCCACTACATTATCTTTCATATTTGACCAACTAACAATCACATATCTTTTAGCCTTCTAGCCAGACTACAAGTATGCCTTGTATCCTGCTTTCCTTTGATGATAGGCAAAGTGTTGTAGCACACCTTTAATGGAGGTCAGAAATGAGAAGCACAATAGGGTATTGCTCTCACATCTGTCCTGGTCTATATTGTTTTCAAAAGTCAACACATTCATTATGACTTAGGTGCATACCTCAAGAATGTATGCACACATACAATATATGTATGCATGGTCAATTTGATGTACTTCCTCCAACATTAATGAATTATTTTTCTCTTTGGCCAAATCTCTCTCCCTTTCACTCTAGTTTGTCTCACTTTTACAACCCAAACACTTGCTCCTTCTTAGGATTCTCTCACTTGCAGTATATCACTATCCTAAAATCCTCCCAATTGGACCAGAATCCTGTATATCCTCTCTGAGCCCTTCCTCCCATATTTCAGCAAAAAACACATTGTTTTAGGCAAAACATTCAGCACCTGCACTTCCATTTCTATACAGTGGGACCTTGTTATCCACTAGGGTTTGGTTCCAGGATCCCCTGGGATAACAAACTCTGTGGATGTTCAAGTCCCATTAAATATAATGGGAGAGCAAAATGGGTCCCTTATATAAAATGGAAAATCAAGGCTTGCTGTTTGGAATGTATACTTTTTTGTTGTTGAATATTTTCAAATTGTGGATGCCTCAATCCGTGGATAAAAAATCCGTGGATAACAAGGGATGACTGTATATCATTTTGGTCCTGTATTTGAGGATCACTAGTGTCTATAGAATTTAAAGATAACATAAAAAATGGGTTTGCATTATTAAGCCTAATCAACAGAGAGCCAGAAGTCTGTACTGAAGCCAAGGACATTGTCATGGAGAAATAAAAAAAGGCACTATTTGCATCCAAACAGAAAGAGAAACCTCAATGAGGGAAGCTTTATGACCAGCAGGGGAACACATTACATAGCCAATGTAATGGAAACAATACACCGAAAAACTATATAAAGGAGATGAAAGGATGACAGATTCATTCAAGGAAGAACCAGTTGAAGATGAGCCTACAGATTTAGAAAGTGAAGTGGAAACTGACCCTGCTTAGCTTTCAGCATCAGACAAGATCTGGAACTTTTAGGTTATAAAGGCGTCAAGCTAAAGAGAAAGAATCTACTCTAGTTCTAAATAAACTCTGTCAACAAATAGGGAAAACAAAACAATGGCCCATGGATTGGAAATGCCTGATATACATTCCAATCCCAAGAAAGGGGACAAAAGGGACTCCGGTAACCACAGGTCCATTGCATCAATCTCCAATGCAAGCAAAGTGATGCTCAAAATTCTACAACACAAATTTTTATCATATATGGAGCAAATACCAGATGTCCAAACTGGGTTCAGGAAAGAAAGAGGATGAAAGATCATACTTCAAATATATATTGGATAATGGAGCACACCAAAGAATTTCAGAAGAAAATCAGCCTGTGCTTTATAGATTAAAGCCACTGATTATGTAGATCATGAAAACCTATAGGTCACTCTTAAATAAATGGGTGTGTAGCAACATTTGATTGTCCTGATGTGTAACTTGTACTCAGGAAGAGACTACCATTAGGACAGAATACAGAGTAACAGAATGGTTTCCAATTGTCAAGGCTGCATTTTATCGCCCTATATGTTTAACTTGTACACTGAATATATCATACATAAAGTAGGATTAGACTCAGAAGAAGTTATGAAAATTGGAGGAAGAAACATCAATAGTTTAATATAGGCAGATGACACCATACTGTAGCAGAAAACAGCAAAGACCCAGAATGCTTACTGAAGTTCAAGAAAGGAAGTGTAAAGGTAGGGTTAGATTTGAAAATTAAGAAAAGAAAAATGACCACAGATGATTTACATAACTTTAAAGTAGATGATGAAGGTATTGAAATAGTTTAAGATTTTTCATACATTCGTTCAGTCATTAATCAGAATGGAGATTGCAGTAAACAAAATCAGAAAACTAGGACTTGTAAAGGGCAGCTATGAAGGAGCTAGATAAGATCCTGAAGTGTAAAGATATATAACTGAATACTAAAGTTAGGACTTTCTGTGCCATTGTATTTCCAATTTCTGTGTCTGAAGGGGTTCTGAAAAGTTCTTGGCCCAACCCACTTCCTAAGGTCTGAGTTAATTTTGTCACTTGAAAGACAAGCTTGAAAGACTGTTCTTTTGAAATGTAAATTATCAATTTGCAGGATCATAGTCCTAATTTCTGATTCTCCCCCACCCCACCCCAATCATTAACAAACTATGTAAACCAAAAGTGTAGAATTTTCAAGTAATGAACTCTGGGCTGGGCTGAAGCTTCTGTTCCGGAAGAAAAAACTCCAAAGGAAATCCATGAAAATATGATGCAAACATTGAGTGACAACTACTTATCCTACTCAACTGAGAAGTGGTGTGTCAACTTTCAGCATAGAGATTTTGAGACCAAAGATGCAGCAAGGTCTGGGAGGCCTTCAACAGTGTCTACTCCTGAAATTGTTGAGCGTGTTCATAACCAGATTTTAGCAGTTTGGTGAATCTCAGCTAGAACAAGTGTTGAGATGCTAGAGATATCACAGGAATGCACTTGGTTTATAAGTCATGATCAGTTGGCTATGTAGAAGATGTCAGCCAAGTGGATGACAAAATGTTTGACTGTTGTCCAGAAATGAAATCAGGTGGATATTCCAAGTTGATTTGCAGCATTTAGACTGATCTAGTGATAAGTTTTTGGAATGACTCATCATGATTGATGAACCATGGTTACATCATTATAAACCAGAAACCAAACAACAGTCTCTGCAGTAGTAGCACTTGGCTTCCTTACAGCCAAAGAAATTCAAGATTCAAAGGTCAGCAGGAAAGATCATGGCCACAGTTTTTGGGGATAAGGAAGGTATTTTAGTAACTGATTTCAGAAAGGCAAATAGTGCAGAATACTACCCTAAACTTGCTGAGTCAATCAAAGGAGGCAATGATGGAAAAACAGTAAAGGAAGCTTCAGAAAAGTCTTTTTTTGCAGAACAATGCACGTGCTCACAAATCTGAGTGCACAGATTACCTCCTTTGAGTGCACACACCATCTACCCTATCTACCAGATCTTGCTGCATCTGACTATTCCCTGTTTCCAGACCTTAAAAAGAGTTTGAAAAGAAGAGAATTTTCAAATGATTCAGCAGAACAGTATTTCAGTGACCAGATATCAAAATGTTTTTGGAAGGGTTAAAGAAACTTGGGAAATGATGTGCCAAGTGAATATGTGGAATAGCATGTACATACCATGGCTCTAGATCAGGAGTAGGCAACCTTTCCCTTTTAAGGGCCGAGGGACTTCAGCTCTCAGAATCCCAGGAGCTATTGGCCAACATGGGACTATTGGCCAACATGGCTGAGGCTTCTGGGAGCTGAAGTCCCTCGGCCCTTAAAGGGGAAAGGTTGCCTACCCCTGCTCTAGATCATTCATTCTTGGTTGGGTTGAGAACTTTTCAGCACCCCTCGTATGGTTGCGAAAGCTGGACAGTGAAAAGAGCTGATAAGAAGAAAATCAACTCATTTGAAATGTGGTGCTGGAGAAAGTTCTATGGATATTGTGGACTGCTTTGGGTATAGCAGGAAGAGACTGTTAACTTCACTCAGAGGAGGCTGTTACTTCAACTTAGACTGACAGCAGATGGTTACTGTACTGAGACTGTTTAGAATCCTGACAGAAAGTCTGTCAAACTGCCTGCAAGTGTGAGTGACAGGAGTCACATGTTTAGATAAAATGACATAGAGGGAAGTCCCTGTCTATCTAAGGAGGGAAAGGAGAATATAATACATAAAATTTCCAACAATTGTGGATTGCTAAAAAGATAAATAAATGAGTCCTAGAACAAATCAAGCCTGAAGTCTCCCTAGAAGCCAAGATGACTAAACTGAGTCTGTCATACTTTGGCCCTACCATGAAAAGACATAAGTCACTAGAAAAGTCAATAATGTTGGCAAAGTAGAAGGCAGTGGAAAAGAGTAAAACTGCATTACATAAGGTTAGAGGAAGGAAACCATGGCCCCTTAGTCTGCAAGACCTGAGCAGGGTTGTTGTTGACAGTATTACTTGGAGGTCTCTCATTCATAGGGTCATCATATGTTGAAGTCGACTTGATGGCAGTTAACAAGTATCTATAGTCATCTTATCCTATTATCAACATTACAAATGCTTGCTTATTTACATTTTTCAAAATAAACATTTTTTTCAAAATAACAGTAAAACAGCACATTTTTTTCTTCAGTTATTTTTCAAATAATAAAGAATCTGTTTTAAAGTCATGCACATATGAATCCACATGAAACCATGTTAGCATATTAGCCCACAAATAGCTCTGCTGCCTTTATTCTTCCCATCACCTCGCAATATTTTCACTACGTGCTACAAAATTTGGTACTAGTATAATAGGATACAACTGTTACTTATAAATATTACTTTTCAAGCAGGGCTTTTTCTGTGTTCATCTTAAGTTTTTTTTAAGTGTTTTTAAATGATTGTGAACAGTTTTCTGCTCAAATACTGCCTACATATTTCATAAATAAAATATACTAAATTACCTAGTAAATAGAAAGTGTAGATAATTCATACTGTTGGCCAAGAGTTGGGAGCTTAACTATACTGACTATTAATGCTTCAAGAGTTTAAAAATCCTTCTTTATATAAATACTAATTATTTAAGAATTCAGATGCTATAGTAGTGAGAAGACCACTCTGTACCTTTTTAATAACATAAGTGATTCACTTATTTAGCCCCAATTGACCCAGTTACAGGAAACAAACGTCTCTCATAGATTCCCACTGGAGCAGCACAGAGAATGTTTTCTAAAATAACATAAAATTCAGGCTTTGTGGTATGGAACGTCACTCTAGATGGGCACTGATAAACTGTTAATTACTATTTTCTGTCCATACAGTACAAGTACAACTGAAAGAGTAGGTAACTGATAAGATACTTCCATATTCAATCTGACTATGAGCAATTACTGAAATTTAAATGTGTATAGTTTTTTGTGGGTTTTTCAGGCTATGTGGCCGTGTTCTAGAAGAATTTATTCCCAATGTTTTGCCAGTATCTGTGGCTGGCATCTTCAAAGAATGGTGGCATGGAGGTGTGTGGGCTATATATACTTAATTTACATGTTAATCTGTGTGTTGGTCTGTTGTTGAATAGCAAGGCCTCAGGATGGGAGTATATGCGAGGAGAATTTGTATCTATATAATTAGTGAGCCATTGTCTGCTGGGAAACCCCCTGACCCCGGGCAATGTTCATTTGCATATGCTGAGTCTTAATCTTGGTGTTTTTCAGGACTGGTTTTTTCAGGACCTTTGTTTACTTTTACCTGGTTTTTCAGGACCTTTGTTTACTTTCAAAGTTTCTTCTTTCCTGTTGAAGTTGTCCAGGTTGTGGGGATTTCAATGGTGTCCCTGTGCATTCTGATTTGTTAGTTGATGGCATGGTCCAGAATTTCACTTTTTCAAATAGCATTTAATGCCCAGGTTGGTTTATAATGTGTTCTGCTACTGCTGATTTTTTCTGCCTGGCCCAGTTTGTAGTAAATGAGTATATCTGGTTCTTTGTATCCACAGGGGCTCCATTCTGGACCTCACCACCAGGGATAGCAAAATCCACAGAACCTCAAGTCCTGTTCTTTCCAATGGCTGTGAAACATGTGTGCGATTGTGTTGGTGTGGCTGTGTGTATGAGCCGCCATTAGGGAGAACGAGGCGGAGCCATCTGCGGATGCTTGTATCCACGGATGGCAAGTCCGTGGAAAGGACAGCCATCTGTATGACATATTATTGTACTAATTGAATTCAGTTTCAATGTACACTCATCCCTCTACATCAGGGGTAGGCAACCTTTCCCCTTTAAGGGCTGAGGGACTTCAGCTCCCAGAAGCCTCAGCCATGTTGGCCAATAGTCCTATGTTGGCCAATAGCTCCTGGGATTCTGGGAGCTGAAGTCCCTCGGCCCTAAAAGGGGAAAGGTTGCCTACCCCTGCTCTACATTCACTAGGGTTAGGGGCACAGGACCCTCCCGTGAATGTAGAAAAAGTGCAAACAACAAAAACACTATGTTTTTAACTGATATAACACCTCTCTAGGAATCCCTAGGTCCTCCAGTGCAACTTTGTGGTCAACATCTGCCAGACACTGACCACAGAACTGTGCTGGAGAAGCTACAAATGTGTAGTAGAACCTTCTCTCTAGGAATCTCTAGGTTCTTTAGTGTAACTTTTGGTTAAAGTTGATCATAGAGTTGCACTGGAGGACCTAGATATTCCTAGAAAGAACATATTAATAAAATCAGTGAATATCAAATCCGTAAATGTGGAGGGATGAGTGTACTATTTTTGTATGTTTTTAACTGTGTTTTTAATGTTGTCAGCCGCCCTGAGTCCCAAAGCAGGATATAAATAATAACAATAACAATAACAATATAGTAAGAGTTGCTAAGTAGGATATAAGAAATGTTAATTTTAGCCTCAATACTAAACCCTGGTTCTGAACTAGAACTGTCTTTGATTGACACGCATGGCAACAACATTATGTCCTAATTTATTATAAAAGGGGAAGTTCAAATCACACTATAAATGATTTAGTTGTTGTTGTTGTTAATTGCCTTTGAGTCAACTTTGAATCATTGCAACTTTGTGAATGAGACATCTCCAAGACCCCCTATTTCAGGGGCTGGCAACCTATGGCCCGTGGGCCGATTCCGGCCCAGGGCCCCGCGCTTACCGGCCCAGGTGGACCACTGCCGCCACCGCCTGCCACTGCCGCCGCGCGTTTGGGTCGCCGCACGGCTGCGTGCGCCACGACTGCCATTTTGTTTTTCAAAATGGCGGCCGTGCCGTGCTTGCGCATGCGCAGGAGTACTGCACATGCGCAAGCGCGTCGCGGCGGCGGCGCGCCCGGGGGGGATCGCAGCGGTAATTCCCCCAGATACACTTTCCAAGGTCCCTACGCTTGATCCTTGGGCGAATTCACCCCAGGATCAAGCAGAGGCACCTTGGAAACGGTCCTCCAAGGTGCCTCCGCTCGATCCTGGGGCGAATTCGCCCAAGGATCGGGGCGGGGCGGCGGCCTTGGAGGACCATTTCCAAGGCCTCCCCGCTCGATCCTGGGCCGAATTCGCCCAAGGATCGGGGCACAGGGGCCTTGGAGGGACCTTTCCAAGGTTCCTCCGCTTGATCCTGGGGTGAAGTTACCCCAGGATCAAGCAGAGGCACCTTGGAAACGGTCCTCCAAGGTGCCTCCGCTCGATCCTGGGGCGAATTCGCCCAAGGATTGGGGCGGGGGGGGGCCTTGGAGGACAGTTTCCAAGGTCTCTCCACTCAATCCTGGGGCGAATTCGCCCAAGGATCAGGGCAGGGGGGGCTTGGAAAGGCCCCATGGCAGCTATCAGGGGTGTGCATGTGCGCGCAAGCGCGCACCCCCAGCTCCCGCACAACCGGCCCCCGCACCATTTCCCCCCCTCCCCCAGCAACAAAGGTTGCCGACCCCTGCCCGATTTTATACCTCTCTGCTCAGGTCCTGCAGGATCAGGCCCATGGCCTACTTGATTGAGACTATCCATCTGGCATGTGGTCTATGGTCTTCCTCTCTTCCTGCTTCCTTCCACCTTTCCTATTTTCTTTGTCGTCATGCCTTCTCATGATGTGGCCAAAATACAACAGCCTCAGTTTAGTCATCCTGTCTTCCAGGGAGAGTTCAGGCTTGATCTGTTCTAGAATCCTTTTATTTGTCTTTTTGACTGTCCACAGATTCTCAGCACTCTTTTCCATCACCACATCTCAAATGAGTTGATTTTCTTTCTTTTGGATTTCTTTACTGTCAATCTCTCACATCCGTAGGTTTTGATGGGGAATACAATGGCTTGGAGAATCCTAACTTTAGTGTTCAGTGTTATATTTTTGCACTTTAGGATCTTGTTTAGTTTTTTCATAGCTGCCTTTTCCATTCTTAGTTTTCTTCTGATTTATTCCTGAATAAATCAAGACATTGCTTGATGAGGACATGAGAGACAGCTTTTTCAGTGGTTGCTTCACCCTTTGGGACTCCCTTCTGCAGGAGGCCAGGCTAGGCTAGGCTAGCCCCCCTCCCTGCTTTCATTTCGACAGCAGGCAAAGACCTCTTTGTTTAAGCAAGCTTTTAATGTTTTAATGTAGGAGAGGTTCTCTTTTTTAATGTTTGTATATCTTAAATGACTTTATATTGTTTTATGTGGTGATTATATCTCCTGGCCACCCAGTCCATTGTGAACTGTGTAGTTC